>JAYWIR010000010.1:1250454-2500908 GCA_036172245.1 Raillietiella orientalis | reverse complement strand
CCTCCCGGAGGTTGGGCGAATCCCCTGAGGTGGGTTCCGCCCGTGCTGTATCCCGTCCGGGCCACTGAGGAATGCCCCAGGGGCTCGTGGGAAGCCTGACTCCTCACCGGCTCTCGGTCGGCCATCCTCCCGTCCTCTTCCATCCGCGCCCCTCCTGACCGGAGGCGGCGCGACCCGAAACCCCCGCGTCCGCACGCGTTTTTCCGGGTGCCGGAGGCAGGGGGGCCAAGCCCCGCGCAGGAGGCGGGCATCTCGTCGAATCTTGTCGCCACCGCCGTCGTCATGACTGCGGCGGTGCGTTCCTCCCGTGAGGCGGGGAAAAGGGAGGAGGAGACGTAGCCTTGCGAAGGGTGCCCGTCTTCCTGACGCGGACCAGGAAAGATCGGCGGCGAGCGTCCGGGATCGCCTGCCGCCGGCACTTCCACCCGAGTCGCGGCAGAGGACCGCTCTCTTCCTCTCCGGGTTTCCTCCTCTCTTCGGAAGCTCAGAACAACCCGGAAGTAGACCGTCTCCTGGAAAGTGGGAGGGCTCCCCAGCAGAGCGGTAGGGACGAACGGTCCTCCTCCCACCCATACCAAGAAAGACAGGAGAAGAAGGGAAGAGGAGGTGGCTCTTCCCTTCCCTTCTCCCGGTGCACCCCTCGCCAAGCGCAAGAATCTCTGAGGAATTCTTCGCTTCCTTGGAGTGGGAGGTGCTGCCCACGAGGTTGGGGGGGGGGGGGGAGCGAAGACCATCCATCGATTTGCGAGACGTGGGTGTTTGTTTCAAGGGAGGAAGGGGATGCGATCGTCTGCTTTTCCTCCCTCCACACAAGTTCCCTCTATTCCACCAACCTCTCCGTGTCCCCCGTAACTCGTTCCCTCTGTTCTCTTGCAGTCCCGCCGGCCATCAAGCCGCGAGTTGCTGCCACCTACCTGCTTCCCGGAAGAATCGGCCCCGGAGGCGGCAGCGGCCTCGGCCTAAGGACGCGTCTCGGGGAGAGGGAGAAGGAGAGTGAGGGGGGAGGGACGACACCACTTCCGCCGACGGCACCTGCGGCGAGCGAGTGGAGCATGGCGAAAGGTGCAAGAGCCCGTCGGGCAGCTTCCCCGCTGCTTCCCCCGGGAAGAGGGTCCCTTCGCTCTGGCTCCCCCATTTTTGTCCACCCTCCTCTTGCCCCTTTCTCTTCCTTTCCGCTGCTGCTTACCTCGGTGGCTCGACGCGCCCAAGAAACGCAGAGGTGGCGCTGACTGCATTTCTGCCGAGAGTGATGTCAGCATTCCAGCGGTCGCGGCCTTCAGGCGCCGACTCGGTTTGTCGCTTCCGCTCGTTCACGAGCCTGCGCGGTCGCGTGGGTGGCCGTGGGCGCAGGCGTCCCGCGAAACGGGAGGGGGGGGAGGGAAATGCCCGTTGCGGACCTTCCTCTGCATCGGAAAATACCTTTCCCTCTTTTAACAGGAAGATTGGAAGACGTCCAAGGCATTTACTCTGAACCCCCCTTGTAACTGATTTGCAGGGATACGGGCGTCGCCCCGCACTTGCTGAAAAGAGACGGGTCGTCACCTTATCCCGTGCCGACCCCTGCGAGTCCGGGAGCCCTCGTTCGAAGATGCGTCCGCAAAGGCTGCGCATCAAGATGGAGAAAACGCCAAGGTGGCGGCGGTGGGCGGACATCGAGTGTGGGTGCGACGCCCACGAGGGTAAATGCGCGAGGGTCCCTAGTGAAGCCAGGGAACCACCCCTTCCTGAGGCAACCTGCTTGAGGAGAACCGAGCTGCCGCCCGGTTTTCTCCGTTCCTCTTCCTACCCCCCTCGCTCCTGTGCTTGCGTCCGAACACTTGGACGAGCGCCCGCGGAGGGCGTTCCAGGGCTTGAGACGTCCAGGACTCCGCGTCTCACTCTCGCCGTCCGATGGAACGCACCTCGAGGAGAAGCGGCGGAAATCGAAAAGGGTCCGAGAGAGAAACTGGAGGAAAGCGCGCCATCTGCTTCCGTCTCCGCCGGACGCGGAGACGGGGGACAGCGACGACCACGACGCGGCCGGAACGGCGGACGATGCAGACAGACCGCATCCATCGCCTCGGGACTCGCGCGCGCGCGCGACGTCCGGGGCGTTGCTTCTTGCGCGCGTTTTCCGCGTTCGTCGGTCAGGAGCTCTCTCGCGCGTCCCGCGGAATACATTCGCTGCGCGCCGGCTACCGGAGCGCAGCGAATGTATTCCGGTGGGGCTTCTCGTCGAGACACCAGCCGGCCGTCTAGGCGGAGCGCGCATTTCGGGAAGGAGGTTAGGTTTCTAGGGATGCCGGCGGCTCGCGCAGTGAGTACGTCACCTCGGAAGGACGTTGCAATGGAGATGGAGGGCGCACAGGAAGCAACGGCTTCCGGAGGAATCTGTTTGTTCCTCCCTTCCCCCTACCTCCCTCTACCTTTCATCCCGCCAGCTCCCCGTGGGTGGGCACGCTCGTGCATGTTCCCCCTTCCGGGAAAAGACCCACGCAGGAACGCAAATAGGCGAGAGGAGCAAGGGGAGCACTCCGTTGAGGCTCCTGAGGTCAGTGGGCGCTCCAAGAACTGCTCCCGCGCGCACGGCGACCTCTCCCCTTTTCCTCGTCTCGTGATGCCCGCCTCAAGAAGGGTTCGCCTCCGGAGAGAAGAAAGGAAGGGGGGATGAAGAAGCGGAAACCTCCAGCGAACAGGAGGACTCTTCTGGGATGGAACGGAGGGAGGACCGCCGCTCATCTCATCCTGCCTTGGCTCGGGCAGAGGTGGCGGCGCTCCCCGCCCTTCCTCCCAATTGTGCCGGCTCCTCTTGGGACATCGAAAGAGGTCGAGGGTCCTTCCTGTCCCGTGGCAACCTGCTGGCAGGAAACGTTGCTGGCTGTCACGTGGTCCCGCCGGACAGGAAGGTCCTGCGGCCTCCGTGCCCTTCCCGAAGCGCGCTCTTCCCAGCCGCTCCGAGCATCCTCCTCGCCCCTTGTCCTCCTCCAGGAGAGAACAGGATCGCCGTGTGCCCCGTGGCTTCTCCTTCGTGTTCCCGCCGCTACCATGGTGCCCGCGAGGGTAACTGAGGGCGGGATGTCTCGCTCCCGAGCGGAATAGCGAGGGACAGACAGACCTCCTTCCTGACTGGTGCCTTCAATAATTCTGCATGCGCTCTCTCTCCCTCCTCCTCCTCTGATTGGCTGCTGACCCGAGAGCATCGGGCTCAGCCACAGTGGGAAGGGGTGGGACGGGGTCGCCGAGATCGAAGAAACAGGAGACGACAGGAAGGACCCTCCAAGGGGCTTCTCGTGGGCCCCTGGAAGTGTGCTGGAGAGCGAATCCCGGGGAGGGAGGCGTCCCTACACGCCGGATTTGAACAGCAGTAGTGAGTGACTTGGGGGCTTCGGCCGGCCGCTCTCGGAAGCCCCAGTGAGGAGTCTGACTCCTCCTTGCCCTTCCGGAAAGGACTCGGAAGGAAGTTGCACGAGCGCGCGGATTCTTCCGCCCGTGGTACGGGGAGCATGATGCTGGAAGAGAATGGGGCGAGCAAAGGTAGCTGCCGCCATCCACCGCTCCTGAGGGACGCGGGGAGACGGCCCAGCGAGGCTACCCTGCGATGAGGCTCTAGCAGAAACCGGGGAGTCCCTGGATCCCCATGTTTTCCGAGGTAGGAGGTCGAGGATGGGAATTCTGGGGCCGTACGTGGCTCGGGGCGCATGGGATATCGCCGTGAGAGCTCCCCCAAGAGAGCCGCTTCTCTGGCAGCGCAAGCGAAGAATGCTCGCCGGAAGTTTTTCCGGGTACGCTGCGATCGCGCAGGGGTGGAAGAGGATCACATATATGGGCCTGCATGGACCATCCTGGTTCTCTGTTCCTCCCTGCTTCTCCGGCTCCTCTGTCCGCCTCCCGGGTGCAGCTCGGCAACGGTAGCAACGAGGGCCTCGTAAAAGGGCGCGGGAACCGCATTCCCGGAGAAAGGGGATTCGAAGAACTTACCGGTACCTTCAGTCTCAGGGAGGGAGGGAAGGAAAGGATCAGGAGGTGTTCCTGGCCCGGTCGTCCCTATTTTTCCCGGGAAGCACAACGAGATCTCCCTTAGGATTCAGGAAGAAGAGACGAGGCCAGGGCGCTTCCGTGGTTCCCACCGCTGCCTCGAGAGGGTGCGCGCGACTCACCGGGCTTCGGAGTAACCTCTCCGCTGCCCCCGAGCCCTCGAGGGAGGTGGGCTCCCGGGATGATGCGTGAACATCCCTCTCCGCTTGCTCCGCGCCCTCCAGCCCCCTCCCGGGCCGCCAGTTCCTCCCGACGCTGACCGTCAGATCACGCGCCTCCTTTCTCTCCGAGAGGCTCTTCCGGATGCCGCGAAGGGGATGCCCTGCGTCCCTTGACCCTCCTTCCCCGCAGCAGCGAGAGTGGTCTCTTCGCCGTCGCTACGAGGAAATCAGGGAGAATCGGAAGGAGTCCCGGAGCTCCCGCCGCCGTCGATCCGCCGAGGTGTCAGCTTTTCTCACCCCCCCCCCCACTCCCCTCCGGGCGCATGAGAAGAGGAAACCAGTGGTACCAGTCACCAGCCAACCTGGCATCCCTGTTCCTCCTCCTCCCTCCCTTGCCCCAGCTGCCTGAAGAGGGGACGAGTCCACTTGCCGTGTCCCCGTGTCTCTGGGAGCGAGTCTCCCAGCTCGCCCTACGCAGGCACCTCGCCCGCTTCATCGCTGCTGTTTCAGACGGTGGCCAGAGGGGGCAAATTGTTCAGGTGGCACCACTACCGCCGCCGCCGCGCCATCTTGGCTCTTTTGCGCGCATGCAATTGAAAACGCGTTCTCCCCTACAGCCCCCCTGCTCCTAGAGGCGCTCTCCCCTCCCGGAAGGGAAACACCCAAGAAAGCGAATTATCGGCTAGGGAGCGACACCTTCAAAAAGATCGGGAGGCGGCCGATGCTGCGAGCAGTTCCTTCGTCCCCTTTCCGAAACTCCCTCGGGCGGGTGCCACCTCAGGAGGGAGGTGCCGCGCCTGCGCCACCCCGGGACGGAATTCTCCGCACATCCAGAAGGCAGACAGCACGCAGGAAGGAGAGCAAAAAGGGGAGGGTGATGGGAGAGAGTGGGATACGCCCTGTGTCTCCCCTGCACACGCCCGTCCTGTGCCAGGGAGCGCGGCCTCTTCCTACTCCACTCCCTCTCCCGCCCTTCAAGTGCCCCCGAACGCCATGTGGGTGGACGCGCGCTGGAGACCAGCAAGAGAGGACTCCCGAGAGAGCTTGATCCATCAGACCCCTCCCCCCCCACACACGCACACAGCGCCCTCCCTGGATCCTCCCCTCCAGGGATTTGTTTGAACCCCGCCAAAAAGGCTCCCCCGCGCTCCCTCATCTCTCAGATGTGGAGTGCGGAATCCCGGAGACGTGGAGCAGTCTCCCTCGAGTCTCTGGCAGCGGCGGAGAGCTGTCCCACGCGCGCGCTGCGCGGAGAGGATCGATAGGAAAGAGGAGGAGGCTATCCCGGCCCGCGGTGCCCAAGAGGAGGAGTTCCTTCGCGGGCAGGGGTCTCTTCTCGGAATGCGCGACTCCCGCGATGTGTTGGCACCGTCCGCCTCCGGGAGCGGCGTCCTCGGCCTCGCCTTGCAGAGGTGACCAGAAGACCAGACGGACGTCGTCGGAGGGGCGAGGGAGGTCAAGAGGGTGGAGTGGGGTGGGGTGGGCACGTCCGTCCCATGTGGGAAACAGAACGGGGGATTCCGCGACGGGGTTCTGCCGGAAGCACAGTCTGCCTGCGGCAACCTCGTTAGGATGTCAGCCGCCGGGGACAGGACGGCCGGCTACTCCAGGAGGAAAGAAGAGGGGAGGTGCTGAGGGCGCTTCCACCCGAATCGCAAGGCAAAGAAGTATGGGGCGAGCGCGCTGGCTGATGAGGTGGGGGGGATTGGTGCACCACAGCCATGCGCGCTTGCGCTCTCCCTGTCCGCGCTCGCCGGGCAGCGACCCCTCTCACTGACCCACTCGCGCCGCCTCTGCTCGGCGCCAGTCTCGCTCGAGGGGGTCGGAGAAAGGGGACGACGGGGCGGGTATTGCGGATGGTACGCTCGCGCCCGAGAAGGAGGGGAGAGCCATCGGCGCCTGCACGTTCCGCTGGAGAAGAAGGTCACGGGGTTCTCCCTCCTGCCACGCGCGCTCACGCGCGTGCGTTTCGGGGATCAGCTCGAGGCGACCGACCACCGGGCGTGGGTCGGCTGACGCGCGGATGCGATGAGAGGACGCGCGTGGCCTCCCTCCGTCGCCAGCCAGTGCTCCCTTCCGTGGTCCCGCCGCTGCATTGCCTCCATCTTGCTTCCTCTCCTTTTGGTTCTACGGGCACCAAGGGAAAGCTCGGGTCCGCCACAGGTGCGTCTGTCCGGTTCTCGCTGCTTCGCTTCACAGATCGCTCGTCATGGAGCCTTGTCCTGCCCGGGGCAAAGAGCCTTCCACGCCGTATCGCCCACTTTTTTCCTCTCCCTCTTTCTCTCTCTCCCTCCCTCTCCCTCTCTCGATGAAATGGCAGGTAGCAAGCTGACGTGTCCTCGTGCAATTCGCGTGCATCGTGACGTCATCGTCGCTGTAGTAGCACCAGCTGTTGTTGTTGGGCGCTTGGTGCCATTTCGCCGTGGAGGGAGAGGAGGACACCCATCCGAAGCACGCCACGGAGACGGGGGGGGAGGGGAGGGGAGAGGAGGGGTGGGGGACGCGCACCTTCTACAGGCGGCGGCGACGCCACACCATTGCACACGCTGTGAGCGTACCTGCCGTTTCGCGAATGGCACACGCAAGAGGCGATCCGAGGCGCGCGCCCTCCCGCTGGGATTAGGTTGGTCGGTTTTCCCGTCTCGTGCGCCCTCCTAACAAACGGGAACCATAGACGCTAACCGGCGAGCAGTTGTCATGTACGCACGACCCTAGATGGTGCAGCGCGCGGTTTTGCCTGCTTTTGCAGGTAGCCACCCGAGCAGGGTTGCCACAATGAACAGCATGGATTCAGATTCAGATTTTTGTCCGCCTATCTGTATCTATACATCGATCCCAACTGTTTAATTAGGTGAAATCTAGGCTTTTTTTTTGTTTCTTTTGGTAGTGACAACACTGCAAAGAGCTCGAAGAGACTAAAAGCTTACATCGAGAATGCTCTGCGAAACGGTCGCCAGGGGCGCAGCATACTCAAGGAAATGATTTAGAAATACGAATCGACCGAAACACGAACTTCAAGTGCCACTAAAATTTAACCGAAGATTCATTTTCCGTTTTTTTTTCTCCAAGTCACTCTCATCTTTAGGCAGAAATTAGTTAGAAATATGCAATCCCAGGATTCCTTTGAAAAATCTGGACTGTTGTGCAGACACGGAAGCGTCTCTTCAAGCATCAAGGAAACAAATACCACAAACGAATTAGTCTGCAAAAAATAAATGACGCTACCAGTTCGCTATTCCTTCTCTCGCTTTCCTCTCTCGTGTTTAATTTTATTTTTTCTTTCCATGTTGTTGTTGCTTGAACGGAGAAGTCAGTCGTAGGACACCGAAGGAGCAGTAGCAGGAGAAAGGCAACTGTTGCACCTTGTTCACAAAATACATGTATCGTGTGTGATTTGCGTAAGATATTAGTAGAAAGTAGAATGAGTTGACGATGAGTCAGGTCTCATGAGGGATGTTCATTGGTCATGAACTCGAAATGTGCTCTTTTCAAAACACGAAAATTCTTTCTGGGTGTGTTTTATTGCATAGATCTCCACCTTTCTTATCTGGAGCCCTGAATGGTATTGGATTACCAGGAAAGCAACTCTGATTACTAAGAACACGCTAGAGTGGGTGTTAACAGTTCGCTCGAAGTTTGCGTAAAAGTTTTAGGAATTCAATAGGGCACCTGGCATTTTAGCAATGGATATCGGTCACGTGGAGGGTACTTTCCACGAAATCCTGATTATCTGCGAGACGTTGCCGATACCAACGACGAAGGCGAAAATGTGCTTCCCTCCTGCACGGCAGAACTTTGAAACCCGCGTGATGCATAAGCGAGAAGTGGGTAGCTGAATCTCCAAGATATTTTTAAGCTTCTTTTTCCAAAACCGTCCTCGATATGTCACGGCCTCATTCACGCGCGGCAGGGTGGAGGAGAGTGGCTAGAGGGAAAGCGCGCCACGGAAAGGTGTCCGGAGCAGCCGCCTCGGATCCGCCGGAACGAGTCGACCTCGACGCCATGGGAACCCCGGAACACCCTCGCAGCGCCATGGGAACGCTGACCGGACGAAACCGCGCTTGCCAACAATGCCCAATCTCCTGTGACGATCCGTATAAATAATGGGAGCTATTTTTAGCGCGTGCTGCGAGGAGGAGACGCAGCGGCGGCAGACGGGAAAAAACGCTGCTGCGTGGATTCGACGCAGACTCTCCTCCCCAGCGAGCGCTCGGATGGGAAAAAGTATGTTGTTGGCCAGCATTCCAAGCTTCCCCAGCGTGGGACCAACCACTCCGTTCGTAGAATAGGTTGTTGCAAGTTGCGATGTAGGAAACTGAGGTGGCTGGCAATTGGTAACGCATTTTTCCATTTCATCTCGAGCTTTATGTGATTATCGCTGTCAACATAAAAACAGTCATCACTCACAACGGAACATCTGCTTGCGCCGTGGTCGTAGGTGAGGAAGGATCGCAAAAAAAAGTGCACTTTCGGAAAAGCGTCGTGTCTTGAGATGCGTGCAAGAACTCGTAATTGCAACCAGCATTCCTGGGAAGTTGTTGTTCCCCTGCGCGAAGGGAAGATAAACATTATTCATTAACAAAAGCAAAAGGCCGTTCAAACATTTTCGAGAAAGGAACAGCACTGCTCGAGGAAGCGTCCGCAGCAACGCTCCTTGATTTTGATTTTCCTGAGAACACACGCACGAAAAAAAGTCTCCCCACGGAGAGAGGGAAATGTACATACGTGCATTTTTCAGGCTCAGCGCTAATCTGCAAAATCTATAAATACAGCGCACTTGAAGTTTGGCAAGCGGAACAAAAAGATGCAATGGAAAGCGGGAACTCTCGAACGGCAGCGCCCGCATCTCTACTCTTTTCCTTTTTTTCTTTTTTTTTCACCTCATGCATTCGTTTTTCTTCGTCTGCCTCCGACATCCCTATTTCTGAAGGGGGAGGGGCATTGGGAATCCCTGCGAAATAACAGACACGCATTTGCGCTGCTGCTAATTGCACGTACACCGCACGGGTTGAGCGCGCGGGATGAGGGGGGGGGGGGGACGCTACCGGCAATGCGATGTGCCCAGTTTCGAAATTCGGCGAAAACCCTCGCCAAACGGGAGATTTGCGGACGCAATGGCAGGATGGTGGGTGCGTGGGTGTTCCGTGCCGCGCGCTCGGCTCCCCCGACGCTTTCGGCGAGCTGCAAAGGAAACGCTGCGAGCAGTGCGTTCGAGCGGAGGTAACGAACAGCATCCGGAGAAGTCGAACGAGCGGGCACAACAACAGGAGGGATCGAAGGAGACGCGCCGCCGTCCTGGACGTTCCGGAGAGCGCTAATTGGAGGCGGCCGCGCCCGCACCCCACGTCGTTCGCCCTGCAGGCGCCGGGACCGTCGCAGGAGGGAACTTTCAAGTCGGAGAATCCGAGATCTGCTGGCAGCGAATCCGAGTGGCCTCTCGGCGCGCGACCCGGGCAGATGATGGCCGAGATGACGGGAAGCGCTCTGTCCGTAAAAGCTGTCAGGGATGATGCTGCAATTCGCTCCTTTCTTTTCTCTTCCTTTGTTGCTGCTGTTGAGGTCCTTTCTCGCTCCGAGCTGCCCGGTCGAGGAGGGTCCTTCCCCGGGGGCCAGAACTCGGGACCAAACAGCTCCGCCGGTGTAGACAGCGGGGCGGACCTCTTCGAGGCGAGGGGAGGGAAGAGGGACGCTGGAGGCGTCCTTTCCGGTAGGACAACGGGAGGCGTCTCTGGAACTCATCCCGTGACGGGCCCCACGCTTCCTCCAGTGTGGAGGGGAGGGAGGCTACCCAAGAGATCGAAGGCGCGCAGGGAACGAAAACCTTGACCTTCGTCAAGCGCGAACAACCTCCTCCGGGGTAGCTAGCTGAGGCTACGCGAAGGCTTCCACGGAGGCACCGGACACCCGAGACCCAGGAGGCTTCCCTGCCGCTCATCAGGAACCCTGCGCCTTCCCTGCCTTTTGGCCCGGACTCCGCCTGAGGTCTCAGCGATGAAAGGGGAGAAAGTCGCTCCTGGTGGCGGGTGGTAGCGTGACGAGGGGGACCGGCGAGTGGGAACGCTCATCCCCCTTCCCCTCCCTCCTCTCATCCCTTCCACCGCTATCACAGTCGTCCACACCCGTCGGGGTGCGCATAACTCGCACCCCGCTCGACCGCGGAAAGGCGCGCGGAAGGATCGTCTCCGCCCCAGGATCTCGCACTCTCGGGGAAGCCCCGGGTGCTCCCTGGATTCTCCCGGGAGCGGCCAAGGTCGGTCCCTCCGGGCAGTCCGTATCGTCGTCCTTGGCCCCTCTACATCCCTCCTTCCCCATCCCCTCCTTCCCCAAACTCCGCGGTTTCCAGGGGATTCCTGCTCCGTTCAGGACCACGGTGCGGGTTCGTCCCGCCCTCACCCGGGCTCGGGTTGGCAACCGGGCGCTTCGGGAAGAAGGCGCGCTCCTGCGCAGCCTCCCGCCGCTTCCAGAGGGACACTTAGGTCTCCTCGGGTTCCTGGCCTCCGCGCCTCCCCTCAACCTCCGTCGTTCGGTGGGGGCGCTGCTGGCCCGTTTTTCCGCCCGTTCCTCTCTCCCCTTCGGCGGGAGCACCTGCGGTCGCCCTCCCATGCGCACCGAGGAATCGACCACTCCTGGCGGCGGAAAGCAGCGGTCACGTCGAGTGTCTCATGCGACTCTGGACGCCCTTCTTCCCACCCACCCCCTCACTCTGAAGGGGGAGGAGAAGTTCTAGGCTCCGCAAGCGCACCACCGTGGTGTTCTGCCGAGGCCGGAGAGGGAGCAGCCCGCGTCAGATGCCAGGTGGATGCGGGGGTTCTCCGCATGTGGCAGCACCAAGCGTCGAGGGTTCGAATCCCTCCCGGGGAAGGATCGATGCCGGAGAAATGGACGCGCCGTGGGTTTCGAACCCCCTCCCCCCCACCGGAGGATGACGACACTGACTGGCCTGGTGCGGTACTGGTAGGAACCGGAAATCCCCGGATGGCCCCGTTGAGTGGCCGGGATGCCTTCCCTTCCCGATCGGCCGGGGTCAGCGCGCCTCGTGGGGAAAGCAGGCACGGAATCGGTCGGCGAGAGAGGTCTGTGAGGAGTCCCCTCCTCCTCCTGCTCCCGGATCGGCGCCGCTCGGTTTCGCCATTCTCGAAGGAACGGAACCAACCCATTCCCTCGAAGTCCAAAGCGAATCAACGGGATCGCTTCTCGCTTCCGCTATCCTCCTTCTCCTCCCCCCCTTCTCCCCGTTTCCCTCCTCTTCCTGGAGACATCCAGGAGCGACACGCGCTCCTTCCGTTGTTTGGGCCGGCTCCTCCCCCTCCCCCGTCTCAGGCGCCGCGGCAAGGTGTGCGCCCGCGCTGGTTTCCATGGAGAGCGCCTCTCTCCCCTCCCCTCTCGCTCCGCCGACTGTCCAAGCGAATCCGCCTCAGGGAAGTCGTCGTCCGCGGCCGAATTCCTCAACCCCCTCCCTGCTGTCCGTCCTCTTCCTCCCCTTCCTGGTTCCCGGCTCTCTCCGAGAACCCGGGAAGCCGGGAAAAGAGCAGGGAAGAGGTCAGGGAGGGAGTGAAGGGGAGGAGACTCTGCTGGAGGTCGGCGGCGCCTTTAATGCGCCCAGCCCGGGGGACCGACAACTGGCACCGGTCGTCGTCCAGGGGTTGCCGGTCTCTCGGAAACGAGTTTGGGAGGCTGCTCCCCTCCCCCCCGAGACATCCGGGAGCAGCAGCACGCGTCTAAGGGATGGACGTTCGTGCGCTTCCGAGGGCTTCCCGACCGCCCTCGGCCAACCCCACACAGCTGCTCCCACCTGACCTTATCTGACCTGAGAGCCGCTCGCCCCGAGAGCTTGGGGTCTTCGACGGGGTGCGCGACCACCCTCCGGGGAGATCCCGAAGCGTGCACCCGATGCAATCTCCAGCCAGCGAGGGCTTGGACTTTCCTTTCGCGCTTGGCCCGGCAGGGGCGAAGTAGGCAGAGGTCTTCCGCGGTCATCCTTCACCGGGATCGGGGGCCGACGCGGAGGACTCCCTTTGAGAACAGGGAAGGAGGCGAGCGAGAGAGAACAGCGCCGTCCGCTCGAGCCGACAGGGAAGCTGGGCTCAGTGTCTGCACGGGTGACAGGAGAAAACGCGGATGCATGGGATGGGGAGGGGTTAGGGGGGAAGGGGGAGGAAGACGGTGCAAAGACCAACAGGAGCTTCCGGTCCACTTCGAGCACGCTCACGGGCGAGGTCTGTAAGCTCCTGTTGCTCCTCGCCCTCGAAACGCGTCCATGTCCTTCCCTGGGGGGTAGGGGGAGGAAGGCTGCCCTTCCTCGTATGGACCGTGCTCGGAGGATGTGCGCTACCGCCCTCACGCAGAGGGCCGCGGCGGAAGAGCGCGGACGCCTCGGTGGCGCGCCTGGACCCTCAGGCGGCCGTTCGTCCTTGGAAGCCTCCAGGAGAAAAAGGCGCGGTCGGGGTAGCCCTGGGGCGCCTCTGCCGTCACCGGCGAGCGGCGGCGCGCGCGCGCGCGTCAGCGTGCAAGGTGCGCAGGCGCGGAGGCGACTCCCGACGGCGCGCGCTTTCCCCCACCCCGCGAGTTGCGCGGTTCGGCGAGACCGCTCTCGCATGTGGCGTCTCTCCGCGTCCGGGATGGGCGGCGAATCGAACGGCGGCGAAGACTCGGGGACGCGTGGGTGCGGCTCCCACTAGCGGAAGGAAGCGCTCGCTCGCGCCTCGTCACTCCGCCGTCCCGACCCTCTTCAGTGTCGCCCCGGCCCTCTGCTCTCCCGCGTCTCGTGCGTGCATCCGACAGGCGGGCCCTCCGCCGAGCAAACAGGCCTACCCCTCCTCCTCCTCCTCCTCCTCCGCCGTTCCCTCCACTTCTGGACCGAGATGGCCCACACCGTCTCAGTGACGCAGCGCATCACCACCAGCACCACTACCAGCACGGCTGTCCTGCTCAACGTCGGCTACCTGAAAACGTTTCCCGGCATCATCAAGCTCTTGCAGCTGGTAAGCCTCCCAGAGGGGTCCTCCTCTTCCGGGTCGGGGCGGACGTCGGCTCGCAACTTCCTCCGGGGAGGAGCGTGCGGGGAAAGTCACCCCTACGCCGCCGCCTTCGACCGGGTCCGGCGAAGCGGCCCCGCTCCCTCCGGGAAGGTGGACTGGGGGGGGGGGGCGAGTGGGCCATGAGCCCTCCGGGAAGACCGCAGCTGCAGGACTGCTGCCTTGGGAAGCCCTCCATGACCCCGTTGCCCAGCAGACGTGTTTTTCCAGCTGATCTGCTGCGCCTGCGTGGGCATCATCGCCCACTACTTCGGCTACTACCGCGACCGCATGGAATACAGTCGCCTCTTCGTCCCGGAACTGTTCTTCCTGCTGGTTTCCGCGGCGTGCCTCATCGCGACGGGATGCATCATCATCTCCTGCATATTGAGCCTCAACACGGCCATGATGCTCCCTAAGACTTACTTCGTGAGTACCGCCTTTCGTCCCGTCGACGCGCGCGCGACGCGACCACCGCGCCGACCGCTCTCGCCTTCTTCGCGAAGCTGGGCGGACGGGAGGAAAAGGGGAGAAGAGACACAAGGAGAGAGGGAGAGCGAGGGACCAGCAGCAGCAGCAGCAGCAGCTGCTGCTGCCGCTGCCGCCTGCGCGCCCCGTTGCAAGTGCGAGCACGAAGAGGAGGAATTCCGTTCGAAGGTCATTCTGCAACGCAGGACGACGGCGCGCGGCACCTGCAATGCTCGCCTGTCTGCGCATCCCGGAACAGGGAGCGCGCGCACCCCGCCCTCTCTTCCTGCCGGCGTACCTCGCCCGTTGCTGCTTTCGAGATTTCCCACCCTCGCGGCATCGAGCCCTGCAGCCCTCGGGGTGCTGCTCCTCCCGTCTCCCTCCCGGCGGCAGACTTTCGGAGGTAGGGAGTAACGGACCCAGGAAGCACCCGCGCGTCCCCCTCGAGGCAGCACCAGTCTTCCCTTGACTTAGGGCCGGCGAAAAAGAGGAGGCGCGACGTAGGGGGATGCGGTGAAGAGCAGCAGTCGAGGGATACGACTGGTCAGCTTCCTGGCGCGCCAACGAGTCTCCCTCCCTCCCTTGTGGAACACTCGTGGCCACTTCGGGTCTTCCTTCGCTCCCGTCCCGGGAGGCGCGAGGCACACCCGAAACGAAGCAGGAGAGGGGGGAGCGAACGTCGTCATTGTTTCTTCGGTGCGACTTGTGGAGTCGGCGCCCTTTTACGGGGATTTCCTGTCCTTCCTTTGTGTGCTGGGCTCCCCTCCAATTTTTTTTCCTCTTTCCTATTCGGTTTTTATCGCCCTCTCCTATTGGCGCCCCGAGTGGTTGGGGTTCCCTGCTGCACCTCCAGGAGATGCTTCGCCCACTCTTGCGACGGAGAGAGAAGGGGGGAGAGGAGCAATGGCGTCCGCAGCCATTTCCCGGCGCTGTGCTTTTCGGACCGTTGCTGGAGGGGCGGGATGATGTCCCTATGGGAGAAATTTCTGGGACACACGCACCGTGAGGGATAAAAAAGTACGCACGCACACGCACAGACAAAGAAGAAGAATGGAATTTCGCCGCACGAAGGTGAAGGAAGATGCAGCTTCCCCGGCGGTTGCAGCACGCCTGGCCGACCGTGCGCGCGGACAATCTCTTGCGTTCGGGGTGGGCCTGCGGAGCGCTGGGGCGCGCTAACTGGACCTCCCCCACGTTCTCCCGGCTGCAAGCCTGCCGCGTTGGACTGATGTAATGGGGAGCGCGCAGCCGGGTAGCCCGTGTTCCCAGCCCTTGGGTTTCGCTCGGGTGTCCGCTTTCCGCCGGTATCGCGTTCGTGGAAGATCGAGGACAGATAACTCGGCAGTTCCTCTCTGGGCTGGACCCGCAACGAGAAAGCTTCGATCGCGCGAGTTTTTTTTTGTCGCCAGCGCCACCCCCGCCTTCGATGATTGCCTTCGCACCGGTTTTCGTTCCACCGTGTGAAAAACCGTTTTCTTTTCCAGGAAATCTTTTATCACGTGACAAGTTTCCTCCTCTTGTTGAGTAGCGCCGTGACTTTGCTCGTGTATTTAACTCAGAACGATCGCTATAATCGCCCTATGAATTACGAAGCAGAAGTTGCTGCGTCAGTAAGTACATTTTTTTTTCTTCTTCTTTCAGATTCCCCTGCTGTATGGGTTGTTGGGGTTTCTCGGCTTTTGCTCCAGTGTAAGTGAGATTAACCAGATTGTCTCTCGGAACAAAGGTTACGCATTTCTCGAGAGAGGTTACAGTAATAAAATATTCGCAGGGGTAAGCTCCCGTGTACTTGAGGTGTGCCTGAGGGTGTGCGGATGAGAAAAGTGTGGGTTGGGTGGTAGTTTACAAAAATGTCCTTGCATTAACAATTATCCCTTAAGAAAAAAAAAAAAAAAAACAAGCACAACCGGGCAACTTTTCCTCGGCATCACCACTGCACCAAGGAGGTTGCGAGGGCGCACGCTCTGAAGCAACCATCTGTTTAGCATCCATCCGGTTTCCTTCACAAAAGGTGGCCTCAGCAAGCAGTCACGGGTTTTTGTCACACGATCCAGAACGGTCGAAGCTAAATCCGTGCTTCCAGAAAGAAAGGCACCGAATACCACAGCCCTATAATTGTTCCTTAGCAAAAGCACTTCATCCTTAACACACGTGGAGATGAAAAGAGCAGTCGAAACCGCGTGTAAACGTTGCATTTCCTCCCACTCTAAAAGAGATCGCGGTGGGAAGCTGCGGTTGAGCTTTTTTCTATGGGCGAGACTTGCAGACTTGTCGTATGTGGTTGAGACCGTCGGATCGTGCCTCACGGACGCTTGGGCTGGAACTCTTTGACACCCTTTTGACACAAATTCCATTCTTTCCGCTTTGGATGCCCTGAATCAGAGGGACAAGCGTTTTGCTCTGTAAGAGAGAGAGAGAGAAATACTACCGTTATGGTTGTACATGCCCGCAACGCGTACACTGCGAGCGCTTGCCGTTTTATCACTTGCGGCCGTCACGGCTCGCCGATCCCGTTCGTGCGGCACCCCGCATTGTTGCGGGTTTCCTCGGTTTCGTTTGTTCCGTTGCCATGTTCGTAGGCCTTTCGTGGTTTCCCGATTCCGCGAACCTGCGTGTCGCCATCTCTCCTCGCAGCGAGCGGATCACCGGTTTTCCCGGAAGCGGCAGCCCTTCTCTTCCCGCGATCCGATCTCACGGGTCCGCGATCCTGCAGTTTCCCGGTACCGTGTTTCGTCACCATGCCGAAGTAGGTAGGAAGGTCGATCGATCAGGAGCGGGGCTGATCCTCGGTGTGAGCACGAGGCGATCGCGACGGCACGGCCCCTGAGGAAGGAGAAGGAGAAACCAAAGGGTGCCCTCCCTCGCAACGCGTGCGGATCGTCTCCGCTCCCACCGTACGTTCGCTCTTCTCTCGGAAGCGTTGCGCGCAGCGGTCCATGGGCGCTTCGCGCGGTTGGTGCTGAACCTGTTTCAACCAGCGGTCCAGTCCCATCTCCGACCTAACAGACAATCTGCATCGGTTTCAGGTCCTCGGGCTGATCAACTCAGCTCTGTTTCTGTTCACGGCGATCCTGGCCTACCGGAAAAACCTGAGCGCGTAGAGCCCTTGGAGGTTGGGATCTTCAACCCAGGCAGGAAGGGCCTCTCCCGTCCCCGATCATTTCACGCTTTGTGGCATCCTCTCCATCCCTAATGCGAACCTCCTCCCTCTTCCCGACTTTTTTGCGCTCCATGCTGGTGGAAGAAAAGGAAAAAAAAGAAACTTCTTCGATTAGCGTAACTCTTCTGGATGGATGCGATAATAAAAAGCTGCTGCAGAGAGAGCACCCTCTGGCTGCCTTCCCTGTGCCTTTGCCTCTCTTTCCAAGGAGCTTCAAGAGGCTCCCGAGGGACATGGACAAGGGCAGGAAGGGGGTGAGGCTCCTTCCGATGCGTACCTCAAATGGTGGAGCGCTCGCACCCTGAAACGAACAGGACTCTACGTGGAAGGAGGTGGGAAGATCCGCTTCTTTGGGAAGGCGGGAGGAAGGGGGGCGGCATGGAGCTGGAACCTGAGGTAAGGACTCGAAGGAGCCGGGGCGTGGACATTTTCTGCATCCCTTCGTCCCCATCGTCCAGTGCACGCCTTCGTTGGGGCCCCAGACGAGTCGCCTGGTGCTGACCAACCTCGAACTTTTGAGAGATTCCTTGCCTGGAGGAGGAAGAGAGGGACGAAGCCTCCCAGGATCCCACCTTCCTCCCTCGCCGGGAGGTTTTTCCACGTCTTCCCAGTAGCTCCCAGCTTCCTCTTTTCCTTAACCCTCTTCACCTGAGAGAGGAAGGAAGCTGGTAAGGGGGAAAAAAGGGAAGCACCCGAAATGGGAAGGAAATCCCAGGCAGTAGCTGCATTCCTGGAATTTAAAGGGGGAGTGGATCTTTTTCTCCTTACCGTTGAGAAATGCTTCCAAGAAGGATGATCCAGGGTATCACAAGGAGGCTGCGAACGCATCGCTTCCTCAGAGACTCCTCTCGGGAGGGAAGAGAGGGGATGGGAGGAAGGGAGGATGAAAGGACTTTTGAAGGTGGCGTAAACATCTGCCCCGGACATCACCGGAAAGGGACTGAATAAGTCACCCCTTTCCTCTCCACCCTTCCTCAGAGGACACGCAAAAGAATACGGCGTGCGGTGCTGCCGAGGAGCCTGCGAAGGGGCGAGGGTGTAGCAGGGGGAGAAGCCGCGGCAGCTCACGTCCTGGCAACGAGACCGAAAAGGGTTTCCGGTGGAGACGAATTCTCTGCATGCTCCCTCCCTCTGCTTCCGCGCGTCATTCGAAGAATGAAGGAGCGGTCAGGAGGGCGCTCGGAGAGGATGCTTCCAAGTGGTCAGGAGATCCTCTTGAACCTTCCGCGTGGGTCAGATCCGACCTCCAGGTGCCTCAGGATCGACTGCTCACTTCAAGCCGAAGTGTTCCATTCTTTTCCGATACTTGCCGCAGCGCTCTTTCCAAGTCCCGTTTCAGCTCCGCGCCTTCCGTGTTTATCTTCTGGATAAATAAACGTCCTAAACGGCCGGGCGGGCAGCCTCTTCCTTTCTCTGTAAACTCCACCAGACACGACTCTTCTGCGTCTGAGGCAGAAAGAAGGCGGATGTTGGTACAGGGTGACCGAGGAACTTTGGCGATGAGAACGAGAGCAGCGTTTTCCAGTAGTCCCAATCAGATTACGCCGCATCCGAGTCAGCTCGGCGCTTCAACGACACAGCGTCTCACCTCCAGAGCTGATGTGACCTGGTGACCTTTCTTCGTCTTTTTCAAGGCGTCGGCTCCACATGGAGCGAAAATGAACCCTCGATCAGCGATTGAATTTCGTGGTCAGCAACAGAGATCCTCCCGATGCTTCCTCCAGGTTGGCGATCACCCGACGTCCGCCTCATCGGCAGATAGGTCTATATACCAAGCGTGATGTTCATCCTGCCCCGGGGCGAAATGAGCACGACCTGCCCGTTATTCCGTGCTATCCCGTTGACTAAGACCCCGGATGCCGCTACTAAGAAGTGCTGACTCCCAAGCTATCGAAGCTGCTTGTAGAACAAAGGAGAAGAAAAGAAAAAAAAAAAGACACGGGAAAAAATAAAAATAAAAACCCACCTACGCACACAGAGAGGAGCAACTGGGCTCTTCGCGAAATATCATTTGTCTGATCGATCTTTCTATGCTTTTCAATCCCCTTTTGCGACTTTTGTTTTGTGCACATTGGAGTGACGATTTTGCCTTCACAGATGCAGCCACCCTTCGGTAAAAGCTATTCACCCCCGAAGAGAGATCTGCTGTATGAGACTTCGGTTGTTGCACCAACTTGAACCTTGCGTTCCTCAACTGCTGGTGTTTAACTTTCGAGGTGTTGCGAGAAAAAAAAAAAAAAATCCTTTTTTTTTTTTTTTTTCCACGAAAAATCGGATGTCATCATCACTCCTGAGCGTTTGGATTAAACAGCAGTCGGCTCTGCAACCGAAAGTTAGGGGACTCAATGTAGCGTACGCATCGGATCATCTGTCCCAAAGTCCTTCAAGAGATATCGGCCTGCCACAAACATGCAACAACACGCATTCTAAACCAATGACAGGTTCCTGATTATCGGGATTGCAATCCTCGATTACTGTCCTTTAATGATTATACGTTTCAGCGGGAAAGGAAAGCAGATGCCATGCACAGCCAGTTCAGAGAGAATGATGCAACGACCAAATCTCAAATTCTAGAGGGAGTTTCAGCCTCCTCTATTCTCATATATCAGTAATGACTTTTGTGCAATGATGAGCAGCTGCGTACATTCTTTAGCACTTATGTACGCATTCTCATGTCATGTGCGCTCTGGATGCGGGGTGATAAACACTCTCTGGAATGTGTTTGTATTTCGTACCGGGAACGTACTTCTTGCTGTGTGCGATGTGCCCGATGTCATGTGCATTGTATACGCACGGTGTGTGCGCCTGCGCGCAGTGATTCTACGGTAAGAAAGTCTGCCTTTGATTACCGAAAATGGCAGACAGAGAGATGAAAGGAATGAGGTCATTAAAGTGCAAAACTGGTCGCGGGAACAGAATGTTGGACGGTTTTGGGCTGCACAACGTGCACCAGCGGATGGGCGTGCGTGCGGCAACGGCACTGCAAGCGTGACCCGTTCTGTTCAAGAGTCATTTTTCCAAGTCTCTTTCAGCGCAATGTGGATATCTTGTTCTCCGGGTTTCAGGTCTCTTCGGTGGGTCATCGGCTATCATGAATACTGAAACAATCAAGTTGCGATGACAGCAGCAGCAGTGGTATTGATATCTCCTGTGTCGATGATGCATGTCTTGTAGCGATCATCACAAAGGAAACTCCAGCAACAGTGTAGAGAAGGCGCTGCTCTTGACAGGTGGACCCTGCTGCAAAAGCAAAGCCATCAGGCGTCGTCGTCGACGGTGGGCATTCGCTGTCGGACATAGGATGCGAGAGCCCTCCCGGCTTGCAAGGGATGGCCGCCTGAAGACAGCTTCCACTTGCTTTCGAAATCCCAAGTGCACCACGCCCCTGGAAGCGGGTCGGAATCCCAAGGGAGACAAGCATCGCGTGCGACGAATCTCCACAGCTCCGAGTTCGCTCACTCTCGAGACACCGCCCGACTGCTGTGCCCAGGCTGCACCCTTGTTCCTGGTCTCCGGAAAGCAGCTTCGGATATCTCCTTCTCCTCTCGAGATGACCCTGGAAGAATGCCTACGATAGTGCAATGAATAAGGGAGGAGGAGTGAGGAGGGAGGAACTGTAAACTCCTCAAGATAGTCTTTCGCTCTCTCTTTCCCTCTTCGAAGAAGGTGCGCATCTCCGAGTTGTTCTCACCCTCCTCCTAGCAGCATGACTGTCCAGACGTTTCCAGGCAAGCGACAGGCTAGTGTGGAGAAGGATTCTCTCTCTCCGCTGAGAGATTCTCTCTCTCTCCTCTTGCACGCCCACATTCCTCCAGAAATGGGAGGGCACGCCTTCGCGCATCCGCTTGGATCGTAGATCCAAGCCGAGTGGTTCGCCTCTGGAAATCTCTCCCAGCTCCTCCCGGTCCATGTAGAGGAGAATCTGCACGATGCTTTCTGCATTCTGCTATGCAGGGAAATTCTTTCTCTATTCCTGGCGGCACTGTCTTCGAATCTGACGAATCGTCTCTTCCCTCCTGCCCCTTTCACAAGCACCAAACGCCATTCTTGCATTCGGAAAGCAGCTTCGCTTCGGATCTCTCTCATCCCCGTCTCACTCAGAATCTTCTTCTGCACAAGATAGAGGACGGGTGAAGCTGAAGGGAAGTCCCCTTCCTTCCCCTAATGGCTCTCCTACGACTCCAGTCCTCGGTCAGGAGGAGATCATTGTAGGAAATGGGTAGCAGATATCCAGGCTGGAACACATCAGGTTTCGGGAAGGCAGAAGCTAAGAGCCCCGTTTCTGGATGGGGTGTCTCGGGGAGGGAGGAGGAACAGGAATAACCCATGGTGATATGGGAGATGGTCCTGGACCATGGCTCTGTCACGGCTAAAGAAGCTGCTCGGGAGGACCCCATGCCCATGGTCTACATCGCGCCTCTCACGAGGGGACCAAGAAGGGCGGGGCTGAGATGGAGTTCTCCTCGGGGAGTCAAGGTGACTAGGCTGCTGAATACGGCGCTCTGGCCCATGACATGACGGCGTTCCTTCTCCCTTCAAGGGGCGCATGCAACGTTTCGCGATGCGGGACTTTCTGGGCCCTAGCGAACGGTTCGTATTAGTCAAGTTTCGAAGCGCGAGGACGGTTACCCGGGGAAGAAAGGACTGTTTGTCTGGAGGAGAGTTGGAAAAAGGAATTATCCATTCGCTTCCTTAGATTGACAAGAAAGAGTGTAACAACTGAGTTTACGGTTGCTGTTGCTTCTCTGCTTGGGGAAATGCTCAATGAAGTGAAGCATCCTGGTGTCTCTCTCCCTCGTCTTTCTTACCTGTTGTTGGACAAGATGATATCAAATTGTGGCCAAACTTAGAAGACCAACTTGGAGCGAAGGCAAAGAACAAGTGGTTTCTGGCAAGACAGTTTATGATGCAATTGCCATAATATGTGATTCGGAGGCTTTGTGGTTGCCCGCTTCGGAGGCTTTGTGGTTAAGGCTTCCGCGTGTGCCACCATGCGTCGCGGTTCGAATACTTCGGCAGATAACTGACGCCACTGCGTCGTTGGGTTCCGTAGTTGCAATGGCGCTGGTTGGCCTCATCATTCGGGCGTAGCACCGGCGATGGATTAAGCTGGAGGCCCCCGATGAAGGCCGGAACAATGGGAGTCGACCTTCGGGTCCTTCCAGGAATAAAGGAGTGGGGAGTTCCCCCTCCTGTCGTGCAACGGAGAGCGGACCCACCTCACCGGGGAACCCCTCCGGTTTCAAGATGGAGCAGGAGCCCTCACGGGCACCTCTCCAGTTGTTCAAAGGAGCGGACCTACCATGTTACGGAGTATCCCTCCGAGTCGTCGTCGCCTCTTCACAGAGTGCACTAGGAAGCAAGCGAGAGCGATTCCCTGCAGGAAGCTGCAGCGCCCCTTCTGAGTTTCGGAAGCGTCCCTTCGAGGTTCTCTTCAGAGGAGTGCACAGGAGCGGTTCCCTTGCGGGTTCCCTCCGGAGAAGAAATTCCTACTAGCTTCGTACTTCGGAGAAGTTGAAATGGAGAGGACAGCCCCTCCTTATTGGGGGGGTGTCCCTTCTGGGTCCCCCTTCGGAGACAACCAGGGTGGGAGGTGCGAGCGTGAGAGGAACGGGCTCCGAGCCCTTCCTGGATTCATAGGGAGGACCCCCATCCCGGGGTGCCCCCTATTCTGAAGAATTACACGCCCCCCTGCGGGTTGCCGCGGGCGGAGAGGCGTGGAAACAAGACCGTGTGTTAATGTTTAAAAAGAGCCACGTGCGCCGCGAGGCACGCGACCGGCTCTGAGGTACTTAGCGAACCCCCCCCCCCCAAAAAAAAAAAAACTCTTAAAAAAAAAAAAAAAAGCTGGAAGGAAAATAATATGTGATTTCAGTGCCGGAAAGTAGCAACCTGTGCCACGTAAAATCACAGTGGGAAAAGACTCGTAGTTTAGGAAGCAGAATGAATCCCCAGAACTCGAAAATCTTTTACCAATCCAACGGTCAAGGTATGTTTTCTCCGAAGTGGTGGTCCCGTATGGACCTATTGGTGGTTTATCGGTCTTTCCGAAGAGTCTCTGTAGATACAGATTCCACCAGTCACTTCAACCGATGGGATAAATCAACCAATAATCCCACATTTCACTGTTCTTCTTTTAGAGTTAAAATTATAATTAATCTAGATGAATCTAGATTAATTAAAAGAATTAAAGAATCTAGATGATTTTCCATGGAGCCTCTTTTAAATGAAAGCTTGGAAGAACTATATTTTAGAATGATTCGATGAATGGGAACAGTAGAGCAAAGAGTTCTTTCAGTGTCTTTACATTGAGACAGTAGAAGAATGAGAGTAAGGGAGAGGGGTTTATTCTTTTGTTGTTTGTTCAAACACAGCTCATGCTGCATTTAGGTGATACATGAAAAGCAAAGATGCTTTGTTTTTTGAAGACCTAGATGCCACGACCACATCGCTTATTAGTGGAGCGGAAAATCTAGAAGTCACTATGGACTTGCATCAGATTCTTCGTTCGTCCATTGGAGTAGAAGACAACGACCACTCTATCGTATATCGTCTACTTGGTTCCTCAACCAGTAAGACGCACGCAAATCTCACTGAGAAAGCACGGTTGGGATCGGAACTTACTCCAGAAAGATCCAAGAGTTGAATTGAATGGCCTTGACAGTGATGAGATGAAAAGCAAGGGCTGGCTGAGTAAGCATTGACATAAAAAAAAAAAAAAAAAACCTGCATTTTCAGCCACATTGTCATCACTCATTGCGAGCACCAACAAATAATATGGACGAAATTCATGAACTTTCTCGTAAATTGCCATATGTCCAATGGTATTGTTTGTTTCTTCCTCGAATTGATGATTCATCTACTGCAGTCACCATATCTCACGCAACTTTGACGGCAATTGCGTGAGTTGTAGTTTTTCTGTGACTGGTTCCAATTCCCCCAATTACGAATTCAGACCTATCCTGTTTATGTATCGAAATTAGAATTCGATTCTGCCATTTCGATATGAAACTGCCACGAGGCAGACATCATTCACGAAACATGCATTATCGACTAAACAGTAGTGATCACCTCATTCCATCAAAATGAATAATGAGAGATGACCTGAGAAACATACCTTACGATGCATGCAGCATCCCATAGCACAACGACTTTGCGTCGAACACAGTATGCACATAACCTACTGTACAGAACCATTAAGATCATAATACACTTCACAATACTGAGCAAGGCATATGTACTTCGTATTGGAGTCCACGTTTGAGTATTTCACTTGCTTTGAAGCTGTGACATTCTTAGAATCAGAGTTTTGATAATATGTTTTGATACCATGTCTGTTATTGCCCTGCAAAGGAGGAAAAATAGAAAAGAACTGGGGCCTTCGTTTGCTGACTTTTGAACCGATGATCCCCACATTTTGGAGCAGGGAAAAGATAAATCCCATTCTAATCTCGAACCGCGATCTTGAGCACGAAATATGGCCTCAGGAGACAAAGGACGCCCCATTAGAAAATCTTCTGGAGATTCAAATATTTTAGTGAAATGATTGTTAGAATTTGTTTACAGCATTCGATAGTTTGTTCATTGCATGCAACAGTCCGATTCCCTTTGAAATTCTTAGCTCGAGCGTGGAAAAAAGGATCGCTCGCATACGCATTTATAGTTGAAAATGATAATGATCATCATGATCAGTTTTTGCCTGACCTAACACCTTGTTGTCAGTTTCTTGCAGTCGTCTTCACCTGACCTCTGAACGTGGTCTGCATAGTGTACTTCCGGAATCAAGTGATGAGATTTGGTATTGATTTTTTTTTTTTTTGGGGGGGGGGGGGGGGGAGAACTTCCTTTAAACACCGAACCTTCCGCCAGATTAGGTTGAAACATTTCCAAGCAGTCTACTTAAGGTGCTTAATTTGAATGTGTGATCATGTGCACCGTGTACGAAAATCACGTTTTTGTGCCGACACTGTGCGGCATTTCCCGTTTCTTCGTTTTTCGGGTCTTTTTCGTTGTTTCCGTGTTTGCCACTCTTTCAATGAGCCTCGCTGACAGATGGAAAACCTAAAACTCCCAAGACCGTTTCTGACAAGACGGTCACAAATCGCCGTCGTGAAGTTTCTCACTTCATGGCTGGAAAAAGCCCACTGTACACTGCTGTGTATGCAATGTGAGACTGTCTATGCTCTGCGATGTGTGGGGGCAGTCCGCGACCCATGCCAACGCAAAGTGAAAGAACTCTGTCCCCTTACACGCGTGATAATTAAGACTATTCGAGCACACAAACCCATTTCGATGAACGAAAATCGCAAGTGCCCCAAACATAATGCCTTCGTTCTAGTAGTGTAGCAACACTCTTTCTATCTTTTTCGAGGAGTGCAGCCAGGTGCAGCTCTGAAAAATCTGAAGTCGTGGACAGAATTCTGCAGTCCCTTTTTGGCGCCGTTCGCGGTCTCACCGAAAACTCGGTGCACTCTCGAAGTGAATCACTTCTGTGGTTTGGTTTTAAAATTATTTTCACATACGTTTGTAATCATATAATTCCTTTGAAACGCATCGCAGGAAACGTAGAATTTGCTATGGAAGATCCAAGAGTTTCAAGATTCCGTGAATATTTGAGGATTCCCACCAATCAGCCCGAACCGCAATACGGTTTGTGTCCTTCCAATGTGGCATTTAATTTGGATCCGTAGATGCTGCTGTGGACTTCCTACGACAGCAGGCAGAAGAAATTGGTTTGCCTATGCAGACCATAGAAATTGTTGCTGGTAAACCTATTGTTGTGATATCATGGCTGGGAAGCAATTTGCAGCTCACCAGCATCTTGCTCAATTCACACATGGATGTCGTTCCTGCAACATCTGTATGTTGGAAAGGAAGAACCATTTTTAAATGTCTTTGGCAAAAGTTTCTAATTGCATTTAAAAAAAAAAAAATATTTTGAAAAGCTTTATGAACACATCTTCGAGAAACGTCTTGTGACTAGGTTGCATTTTTAGGCTGATTGGTTGCATGATCCTTTTAGTGCTACTAAAGATGAATGTGGAAAGATTTATGGTCGTGGGGCACAAGACATGAAGTGTGTTGGAATGTGGTACTTAGAAGCTGTAAGGCAGCTAAAAAAAGAAGGAAGGACCTTTCCACGATCAATCCATCTGAGTTTTGTGCCTGGTAAAAGTTGATTTGAGATTGCTTTTCTTATTGTACATTCAGATGAGGAAATAGGTAGTGAAGATGGAATGAAAAAGTTTGTAAGTTCTCCAGAGTTCCATTCATTAAATGTTGGATTTGCTTTGGATGAAGGCATTAGTAATAAGGATCAGCACTACTTAGTATTTAATACAGAGCGTCTAGTGAGAAGTAAGTATCAGTGTGCAACTGCAGCTCAATAACCAAAGCTTCAAGCTGTGATAATTACTATAAGTGGGAATGCTGGACATGGGTCTAGTTTTATTGAAGACACGTGTGGAGAGAAACTCTTGAAACTTTTGCAGAAAATTTATGAATTTCGAAATCATGAGAGGGAGAAGTTACAAAAGGACAAAGTCCCAAGTTTGGGGCACACAACCACCGTAAATTTGACAAAGATTCAAGTACAGCATGTTATTCCCTGTAGCTTGCAATTGAAAATCTTTTATCAGGGTGGTGTCCAATTTAACGTGCTGCCATCAGAAATCATTCTTTATGTTGATATTAGGTGGACTCCAATTAGTGATATCAGTCAGTTGGAACACATGCTCAATGAATGGTGTACTACTGCTGGCTCTAATGTGACATGGGTGTATGCACAAGAAGTTACTGATGCAGCCATAAGTTCAGCAAGTGCTGGATTCTGTTGGTGGGATGCCTTTGTAAAAGCCTGTGAAAAACTGTAATTAGCTTTTATGCATGTATCATTCAGTATTTTCTTATTCTGTAGCTCCCTGCCAATTAAGTGTCAAATATTTCAAGGAGCTACTGATGCACGCTTTCTGCGTCAGGTGAGATTTTGTTAGAGCACTTCATGACAAGTCGCATTTATTCTGATGGCAGATTGGAATACCTGCATATGGATTTTCTCCCATTAACAACACTCCCCAGCTCCTGCATGATGCAAATGAATATCTCAGTGAGGAGACATTTGTGAAAGGCATTTCCATTTATGTCACCTTGTTGGAAGTATTAGCAAATGTGGAATGAATTCTATGTATGACTTGCAAAAAGTTTGGAAATGCAAATTTAATTTTCTTCATTTTAATGATGATGTTAGCATTGATCATTCACATTGTGCTAAGCTTGTGCAGGTGTTTCTCACTATCATACCAGTTCAGCTTAGAAGAACAGAATAGAACATCTGTGTGCTTTCTATGGAGAACTATAAAGACAAAGGTATAAACATTTATCAGAATGGTTTCCAAAGTTACATAAAACTTTGGAAACAGGCACATTACATTGAAGGCAACATTTTTAAATACATGCTGCTATTCAAATTATGAAGCAGCAGTGAAGGAAAATACATAAGTCACTTGGATTCAAGACCCAAAAGTTCTGCAAACACATGCCTGCTCAAGCAAAAGGTGAAAGAGAAAACACAAAGCAAAGACCTTGGCAACTGAAGAGGTGCAAAATTAAATAGTGCTCCTCATAAGTTTTCTTCTTTTTATAAATATTCGTATTTTTGACTGGTCTGTAACTTGAAAATTAAGATGATGTTTTACTTACGAAAACTTATTCTAATATTTCCATAACTAAGGTGCAAGTTTCATCATGTAATGCAAAGTTTTGTCAGAACATGAAATTCCAGGTTCAAAAATCATAATTGATGCACTTTTCCATCAGCAAAGATGTTTATTTTTTTTCTTTCACTCCTAAAGAATATATGCTTTACATACACCTACAGGAAGTGTTAACGCTAGAGAACCACTCCTTCCAACCTACATGAATTTCTACTGAGAGAAAGCTTCTACTAGGCAAAATTTTAAATAGCATGTGAACAAAAAAAATGGAAACACATAGTAAATTGTGCATGCAAAGAGCAAAAGCAACATTAAAGGTAAAAAGAATTAGTCTTTCATAAAAAATGCAGTGTTGTATGTAAACAGATAAAAATCTCCTAACTTGAAGAATTTGGTGTCAATTTTTTCTTTGGTCTATACAAACTTTGCTCATACATCACTGTAATCAATGCAGCATAGAAAACAAATTGGCAGCAATTTATGTGACTGCAAAACAAATCTGTCACCTCTTTTGTGGACCTTGTGAGATTCCTGACAGATTCGACATTGTAGTCAAACAGTGATAAAAGATGCAAAGTTAATAGTATTAAAAATGTCTTATAAAATTAAATCAGAAGCTTTGGCTGTTTGCTTGTTTCTTAACTTTGTTTCACGGACTCACAAAAAGTTCGACAGGGATGCACCTATTTGCATGACTATGCTGAGTATAAGTTGATGCTTTGCAAAACAGATCATGGAGTGGAAGAGAGCTTAATGATGAACAGAGGCACTATGAAGTCAACTGCTAAGAGATTGGTCAACCACCTCAGTCAATTTATTTGGGCATAGACCTTATAATTGGCCAAAAACAAGTCGGTCAAATCTTAAATCAAATTAAAAATCATGGATTGAACCATACTTACCTTTCTTCATGATGGTGTTATGTGCAAGAACACTAAACCAAGGAAGGAATGTGAAAGGCATAACAGTAGTATTCATGAGAAGGAGATGGAACAGTGAACAACTTGTACACAAATCCAAGGATTTGTTCCATCACTTCAAGGGACAATAGGGACCAAGGTTTTGAAAGGACATGGGGATTTTGTAAAAAAAAATTGTTTGCATACAGAAAACATTGACATATAAAGATTCTCCACTGCAAGAAATTAAGGAAAGTTGTCAGTTTCTTCAAGTACATGTAAAACTGGAAATGTAGAATGAATTTTAGGAGAAATTTTAAGAAATACCATAACTTATTAATAATGCTCCCATGAAGGTTTCAATAAGTCTTGACACATATCAGAACTTGAAATCAAAATGATATTCTCTGTACTCTGAGTTGAGCAGTAAAGTTATGAATATACTTGAAATAAAGCATATGTAAACACAACAATCGCAAAAGTGAATATTCAATATCATAATAGCGTTTATCATTTAATGATTAAGTGTCCATTCGTTGAAGAATGTACACAACAAACTGATTCACCAAGTTTTCAACTGTATGGTGCTAGATCATTTGTTCAACATACTCATACAATGAATTATTTTATCGCACCTCTTTCTAGGTTCACATTCCGTGATATGAATACAATACGAAATTTTACACATTATTTGAAAATAAGTCAATTGAATTGTTCATCGGTAATTGCAAATTGATGTTAAGATGAACTCTTTAATGCTTCAGTTAATGGACGCAGCAACTAAATTTCAATCCATTCATTCATATTTATTTGATTATAAATTTATTTATAACTGAAAATACAAATTTCACAAATGGTGCCTGGTCAAGCTTGCAGATACACCTCATATACTTTTAAGTTAATAAACCTATGACTTTTTAAACTAAAATTCTGTATTGAGCATTCATTTGGAATACGTGCCACAAAATTCTTTGGCAGTAATGACAGATCAATTATGGATTTGCAAACCGCTATGCGCGTTCCCCCAACCCAAATGTTTTTGTGCAAAACCGAATCCTGGATAAACATCAAGGTATTTTGCAGTCAAATGAAATCTTGAAGAAAATTTCAGAAAAGATGTAATTTCCAATTTCTAACCATGACACGAGCATCATCTCAACAAATGCTCAGAAGAATCACGCAAATTTGCCAAACGTCCTTGGAGAAATTTTTGGGACTGCTACGCACCTATTAGGATACTCAGTAATGCCACAATGAATTCACATATAATGGGATTTCAATATTAATAAGCTTCATAAAGAGTCGACGATAAACATTTCGGAGTCATTTTCTGAAATTCACACTCGCAACGTTGAAGTAAATCAATAGATGTCAATAGATTACCAATTTTTTCGAATCATACTTTTCGTCTTCAAGAGTTTTCATTATTGTAAATAAATATATACGTCTTATTTACAACCAAGTTTTCAATGCTGTTCATATCATCTGCGTTCAAAACACGTGTAATTAGAATACTGATAAACTAAATAATTCTCTTTGGATTACTTGAGAGCTTACATTCTTCATCAATATCAAATGCAGATCACGACTCTAGAAGCACAATATGGTGCGTAAACTCGTGTGCCATGTAAAAAATGTTTTTTATGACTGTAGAAAATCTCCGTTCTCTCACATCATCGTATTACGTAGCAAATAGTTACAAGAGATGTATGAGTATAACAATCTTTGAAGATTAGAAATATTAATACAGGAATAGTTTTATCTTTTGCTTAGGGTGCGTTTCAAAAACTCCATTCTCTCTATAAAGGTTACCCACTAAAATTATTTGATTTCTTAATGTGCGCGAGAGAGAAGCCCCATTCCTGATAATGCAACCAAATTCGATATTTCTTGAAATGCATTGAAACTATCCAAGCATATAAACAAGCAAATCTTAGATTCAAGAAAGCAAGTATGCACTCTCTCCACTAGACAGAAAAGAAACCCTTACCTTTGAAATTGAAAAACTTATTTTCTTTCACTCTCGTATTTACCATGTCCTTGCTTTTTGGCTTTGTGCACAAACTACTAATACTTTTGTTTTACTCAAAGTCTGCTTTTATTATTTCAAAATTGCAAAGCCCTTTTATACTATGCTTACAACTTATATAGGACTATATTAATTATGCATTTATTTATTAAAAATGTGCACTCCATTCATAAGTTAAAATCAAGACTACAAAAGAAGCACTTTGTTTATTACAGAATTTGTGGAAAATACTTTTGGAACCATTAAACCTGTTCTGTTTGTTAAATGTTGTGAGATCAGTAATTTCTGTGTGAGATCTCATTGTTTATTATAATAACTTCGTGAAATACTTTTTTCATTGTTCATCATCACGTAACTTCAGTTGGCGATGCCTTTGAATACCAATGAAAATATTGTCTTTCCTTTTCATGTAGGGGATTTGTATTCAATATTCACCGATTCAGGTTCAACAGTGATTCACTGTAGTCGTTGCTAGTGTTTAACAAATCAGTGTCTTTCTGTTGACAGCTTTAGGAGCGGTCTTAGGGAACTTAAGACATTTTTTCAATTCTCTGTAATATTTCTTTTGAAGCATCTACATCGATTACCTATAATGCCTACAGATCTACATTTGTCCACGTATTTGGAATCCAGTTGTCATTCCAGTAGAAACCAACAGGCCATGTATTTCATTTATTAACTTTCATTATAAAACATCTCATTTCTTAAGAACGTTAGCCTGTAGCAAGTTCTCATTGGTTTTGTTCTACTGCTATATTAACTCAAATGAACTACTAATTTCTGAGTTTCAAATCGAATTCTGGAACTTCTGCCTTATTGCAAACCGTTCATTGGAATAAGCCATAATATGAGCATGATCAAACTGTAAGAATCTCTCATTAAAATAGTCTTTTGTTCAAGAATCTCTTCTGCTCCATTGCAAAGATCCACAGAAATTAATGTATTTTGTCTCCATTTCCTTCTCTTAGATTCTGGATAGTAGGTTCAGAGCAGAGTAATTGTCAAATTAGATTCAAACGGAAGTTAGCGGAACTATTCTGCAAATACAAAAGCAATATTCAAGAGAAATTTATATGTTGTTACATAAAATTAAAATCCGAAGCGTAATTCTAATACGGTTCATGAACTTTTTTTTCCTGGAGTCTACTTTTGTGCCATGTTCTAAATGCGGTTTGAAATTAAATTGGTCAACATTTCTTTACCAGTTTAATTTTAAAATTTTGCAAAGAAAGAGTCACCCTTGATTTTCCTAAAAGAATATCTAAGTAAGGATTTCGATAGACTCATTCAGATCAAAATCATACATGAGTCACTGGAAAATGATTTAGCAGCCTGGAGAACAGGAATCCTTTCGTGAAGAAAAGAAAGTCATAATCTTATGTCTATCAGTTTGCAGAATATGGCAAATTTCTGAGCAATTTAAACCTCATTTTGCAATGAATACACTAATCGGTGGTATTCGTAAATCAATCTCGATTTAAAATAGGTTGCTTCTCAAAGTAGACCAACTATCTCACGCTGTCCTCAGTTTCAACGAAACGAAATCAAAACAGGATTCCTGAAGATGGTTGATGTCTGAAATCATTATGCTCCCTAGTGTTTTTCTCGAAATGCTTGAGACAACTGCAAAATAATAACTCGACAGGATTGTGTGCCTGTAGGGTGACGTAATAGAATGTGTATCTTTGACTATAGGTCGTAATTCTTTACACTATTCGTGAAGACACTTGTATTCAAAAGGAATGTGCTAGCAGGAATGCGCTGATACCTAAACATGGGTCATTTACGCTGGATGTTCTGGAATACAAAATTTGGCTAGCAAAGCATTTTTTCAGAGCCCCGGAAGCAGTACTTCCAAGTAATTCGAAAGAAACATCTTTTGAATTGAGCTGTGGGAAACAGTGGAAGCTGCTAGAGGTTTTCCCAATACATGTTCTTTGAAAGGATGTGCTTTTTCTGAAGGCAACTGGAATGGTGAGGAAATCTTTGCTCTGCAATTATTTGAAATGGGTTGCGCATGCTTAGGGAAAGAAAAAATATTTCTAGTCGAAAAAAAAAAAAACAGGAAACATTTAATAGTATAGATAAAAGAAAGCTCTAGAATGTTGAAAATTCACCTGTGGCATTTCATGTAGCTGTTCTTATACTCTCTTGTTCAGTTGGTAAGCAAGGAGCCAGAGAAACACTTTGGAGAGGACATTTCGAAGACGAGGTCACATTATTGAAGGTATCTAGCAGTGGTATGAGTTTGTGTGATTCACATTAAGGAGCACTGGATACAACCCCCACTTATAATGCCTCTAGAAAACAATTCAGGATGTACACTTGCATACTCCTCCTAAAAATTGTCCAATTATTCCAAGTCATAACAACTCTTAAATATCTGTAGCTGATTGTATCACAAATCTTTGATCGTTGTCTACCAAGTTTATTTTGGACTCTTGCTGCATCTGCATCAATGTTTTTGCTATGTAATTCATTAGTCATAATTTCTAGTTTTGGTCTGACAGTAACCTGGGGATTTGCACTCATGGGGTATACTCACAGGTTCACATTGAGACTCAACATTATTTGCAAAAGAAAAAAAAAAACTGTTGCCATAATGTAACTCATGGAGATCAAGTTGGAAGTTGTCTTCATGGTAGAGAAGGTGTTTTCATTAATTAGAGAATCACTTCATGCATTGTCCACAGTAACTGCTTTCACAGTGCATATCTGTAAGTACTAGTATACAATCCTTGCAGAATGTGCCACCAGGAAGGGCCCTTGAATTGGTATCTAAGTGTAACTATAAATGTAGCATCTAAAAATGCAAAATAAACAAAGAGTCCTGTGTACTTCATCTTTTATTGATGCTCAAGATGGTGCTAAACTAGGATCTGAGCGAACATTTGCTAGAACAAGCATGAACGCATTGCAGACCTATGCAGCATGGGAGAACACCACTCAACAGAGGAGCAGGTTGGCAAAACAATGACCAGCCTGTAGTAGAAAGGATGTCAAAAAAGAGCTCGATGCAAGATCTCGATAATGCCTCGAGACATTTGAGGCCTTTGAGTCTTGAGGACCTATGTGTGTATGGAGCAACCAGGATCCACAATTCAAAAACAACAGACTACTTTTATGCATAAAGGCAATTTCGATACCTTTTTTCTCTTCCCTTTTAAGGCACGAGATTCAATGATATTGAGATGTCAAATATAGGAAGCATAACATGAAGATTGAGTTACGTGTTATGTTTGACATCCAAACATTTATAGATTACTGAACAAAAGGATTAACAATAGAAAAGCAAAAGTTTGTTGAACAGTAGAAAAACGCGTAACACAAAATGATGTATGTACATTCACTGCTGAGCTCATGCAAGAATGGGAAAAAGGAAGAAATCTTTCAAACGATGGATTATGAGGGTGCTCCATTCATCATGTGAGAGTGCTTGGATTTTTGGCCAGATAATCTGGACGCTGGTGCTAATTTATTGCTTCGAATGCGGTTTTCTTGGATTGGATTGGAATCATGCTTCCCAACAGATGTACTATTTGAATTGACTGCAACAGTGAATGTAGTAATAATGATTGTTAATCTTTTGCTATCGTAGCTTACCATCTGTGTCATCACAAAGAGGTCCATCTCCATGAGGTGTATTATTGCGATGAGAAGATCTGTGTCTGCGCAGAGGATGTCTGCTGCGACCCGTATTTTCCATGCTTGAACAGGAATCTACAGGAACAGTGTCAAATGGACTTTTTCTAAGAGAGAATGCTCCTTCACCTTGATCTAAGCTTGCTACGCTAGAGGCATCATGACTATCGAGTAAATGATCATCTTCATCTGCCACTCTGCGCCTATCTTCATATCTACCAGCACTGTCTTGACCTTGCCATGGAGATTCTGTTTTCATATTATACCTTGGAGCCCCTCTGTCTGAATAGTTATGTTGATTGTGACCATCTGAAATGGACATAATTCACAAATATGTGCCAAAACTAAGGATGCAAATATATAGTCAGTTCCCGCTGAGCTCTTTGCAATACACCTTGCTCGACTACCAGATAAATTCCTAGAACCAGCTGTTATTTACAAATTAAAAATAATTACCTGCATAACGAGAATCATTAAAGCGACCTCTTCCTCGACCTCCTCTTCCTCTAGGAGGTCCACCCCTCCCTCTCCCTCCACCTTCTACATCAGAATTGTATCCTCTGAAAGGAACTCACATATTTGCTTCTCATAAGTAATATTTGTGTACCTTTCATTGCGCCTCACAGAAGGATAATTATTTGTCTGTCCACTGCTGGAACCACTGCCTATATTCCTTAACTTCTGGTTCAGTTCAATATTCTGTTGACGTAGTGAATCTAATTCTTTCAAATGATCCAGGTGGAATTGAAGCAATAATTTCGCATTATTGAGAGTTTCGACTGTTCCAACAAATACAAATGGAGTTTGTCCTTCTTCTCTCGGACTAGTTGGCTGCGGCTCATTGTCTCCTTCTATTTTAACTCGTACCTGATTTTAGAAGCCATGCTCTGCACTGAATCATTATCCATCCATATGTCTTACCACGCCACTTTTATCAACTATTTCTTGAATAATCCTACCGTTTTTCCCAATCACTTTACCAACCAATGGCCGAGGCACCTGAACCATATCTTCCCCATATTCTAAGATACTTCTTGCCTTTTTTACTGCTTGCTCATTCTAACTGCCTTGTTAAAAATGGAATGAACCACTTGCTTACCTCTCCATATATTTTAAATGTACAAGTATTTTCCTCCAAATCAATATTAAGTACACCATCTACTTTTCTTGCTTGCTGGATATTAGCACCATGTGAACCAATGGCTAAACCCATTAAGTCTGGCCTTACACTAAAGTGTTCCACATATCTAAAAGAATTTTTCACAATTAATCTTACAAGACCATTACCTTTACCCATCATTATGTAATTTGGATGATTCCAGATGTCTGGTTGCTTCAGCAGTTCGATTTATGTAGACCAGCTTTTGGCGGAGGTTCCGAAAATGCATTTCACTCAGCATATTCACCAGTTTCATTGTTTGGTCCGAGTTTGACTGGATAAACTAGGTAGTAATATACATCAATTCATAAGCTCAGAATACTTACATAGATATTTAACATTCCTCTGTCCTCATCATATTTACATAATATTGCTTTTGTAAAAATCTTCAAATCTTTATGAGCATTTTCTAGTTTGGAACTGAAATATTTCAATAGACTGGTTGGAATTTTTTTTTTATCATATGCAAACATCACCCAGCAAGATCATTCACCATTGTCATTAAACATCAATTAGATAGTTACCCCATCCCAAAATACTGCAGACACACACACACACAATCACACCAAACATTTAGCTTTTGTATCTTACTATTCTCTGAGATCTTCAGGAATATTGAGCTCAAATTTTAAAAACGTTTCTCGGTTTATTGGTGAATTTGTATTAGGCAATCTCAGTTTTTCGGATGTTACTACATCTGTTTTGATTGCTTCTCCCAATTTAAACTCAACCACAAACAAAGGAAAGGCAACTTTCTAAACATAAAAATTGCAACATATATTTAAATTATCAGATGAATTAATGTAAATGCACATACGTTATTCATGAGTGTATCAATGAATTACAAAAAAAACTGGAAAATCTAAAATCTAACATAAAAAAAACCTTATAAAAATATGAATTTAGAAAAAACAGCAGAATTTCTTTATGCAAAGTTTCTTCTACTTTAACACAATCAATACATCTGCTAAACTAAAATTCAAAAGAAAAACAAAATTCAAGTTGCTTCTTTCACAAAGAAATTATTTTAAATATTGTCTGATTATTTATTTGTTACTTGTTTAACCAGATTTCATACAGATGAAATGTATTCCTGGATATGCATGATCTTCTTGCTTAAACACTTTTGTAAGTACCTGCACTCCATTTTTTAACTAAAAAGCTTTGAAACCAGCCTTCATTATTCATGCATTTTTCTTTTCTAAGTCTGTATTATTCTGATCTAAGTTCTTGGTGATTATTCTTAAAAATTGTCCTGTTCCAATTTAATAAAAATAAAGCTATAAATTCAATGTACTTAGTTTCCTTATATTCATTGCATCAAACTATACTACAATTTAATGCATCATTCAATTATAAAAGGTACTAAGTATATGGCATTAACACTAAAGCAAGTCCTTTACGGAACCACTAATCACATAGTAATAAACTGAAAAGCTTTATGTACAACATATGAAAGTTCTAGGCAAAGAAATTCATCCATTTCCTTGAGTAGTGAGGGGCTGCTTCCATATGCAAAATTAATATAATAAAAATACCATACTTATACACTTATTTTCAAAAGTTTCTAATGTTCACATACACTTATGTTTGCTTTCACCCAAGCACATGGACCCTCTTCCGAATTGGAAACTGGTACAAAAGCTTCTACTTCCTGACCAGTTGCATATTCCATTTTAATGTGTGAAGGCAAGCGTACTTTTGAGAATGGAAACCTTGTTTCTGGTTTCCAACTTAATAAAAATCATATTTGAGAGTTCAATTGATGAAAATAACACTTACTCATTCTCAAATACAACAGCAACTTCCTCATCTAAAATATCGGTTACAGTTGCCTAAAAATTCAAATTATTTTGAGATGCCAAATTAAATTAATTGGAATTAATAAGATACGAATTATCTACCCGATCAAATAATGAAAACCTTACAAAGCTTTAAGCTGACAATATCAATGAAAAAATAATCATTAGCAAATTAACGGGGTGGGAGTAACAACATGGGCACTTACGTACGATACCGTAAGAAACAGTTAATTTTTTGCACTGCACACAAACGGTTTCAATTTGAATCTATTCTAGAGCAAGTGAGAAATAAATTACAGTTGCAACAATCACCGGGAAGTCCAAATAATTACTAAAATAGAAAACTAATACACGAATACAAACAAAATTATCAAATTAATTTAAAAATCTCGATATCCTTACACAGTAAATTTAAATGCATTAATAATTACACTGATGACATTCTAGATTCTTGTATCATGATTCCAATTTATAGATTTTAGTACAGAAGGACAAATGCATTCGATACACTATTAAGAATTTGCAGTTCGAACATGTGTAACCATAACATTAAATCCATTCAATCTCTAAATGAGCACACATATTTTCGTGGTTAGAAATTAAAATTTGACAACGACTACAAAACGCAAACAAAACTTCATTAATATCAGCAAAAATTAAAAAGGAGAATACTTACTTTGTAATATTCTCCAAATTCGCCAATTACTTCAACAACTAGCTCATCCATCTTGCCTCACACCGGGGAATTCTGCACAAGAAATATTCGGCTTCCAATGTTGATGACGAAATTGATAACTTACCCAGAGTTCATTTTATGTATTAAATTGCAAATATTTAAATATTCGTTAAATTATTAACAGAATAGAAATTATATACTACATTAAATTGAAACTTGCTTTATTAAAACCTTGTTAGTATTAAAAAAACATTCATACTTTTAATTAAAAGTCAATTAGCTTGTATATAAGCATTGCCTCATTAATAAAAAAATTCGTATAACGAAGACGAGATAGAATTATGATGAAGAAGCTATTATAAAATCATACATACATACATATAAGTATATATAGGTATATATGTGAATACATGTAGGTATATCAATAAACATATGTTCACATACAAAGATATGTACTCAAAAGGAATGTGTTCGTCGACAAGATGCCGATATTTAAATATTCTTTGCAAGTTTTACACAAACTACAAAAAAGAAACAGCAGAATAGAAAATAAAATGAGAATGAAGTTGAAAATTTTTTAATAACGAGAAGTTAATTCATTATTTAAATTATTTATTATGGTGTACACCTTTTACAAAAATGAGCATCTCCAATGACACACCACTTGCGTTGCAAATATACACGCTATATACATATATAATGGATTTTATATATACAAACACTTGCTGTGCATAACAAGTTCATGATAACTATAATTATCACAATCACTCATGTCATATTCACAACGGAATATCCGAAATCCATGGATACATTTGCATGCAAGCATAGACGGACAGGATATATAACGATACACGTATATGTGAAAACCATCAGAAAAATATTAAATAAGGTACTCCTGTACATATTTACAATGCTATGTTTATACAAAAGACTTTTATCACGTTATTGTGGGGATGAAAGAAAAGCAATTTTTCAAACTTATTCTTAATTTATATTTATCCTTTAATCTTCTGGAACGAATAGCTAGAGAACACAAGATTTTCGTAATTTCTCCATCTCGAAAAAAAATGATTCGTCTATGAAATATTGGAATTTCAAGAAAAGCCTTTATACGAGATGGATCTGAAAGGTTTCAAGCTCATAAATACAAAGCCTTAAATTTTTCCCATGATCAATTTCATTCCGCGCTCTCTGTACCAAGTTACTGACTGTCAAGTTTACATCAAGGAAGAATGAAAGATGTCATAGTACAGTTGTATTTTATTTGAATATATTTTCGCCAGTGTATCATTTGCTTCTAAAGATTGAATTATTTTAATAAAAATAAAGCTATAAATTCATCAGCATTTTATTATACAGCTATACATGATTGATGAGTCGGGCATTTACAAATACATGATTCATTATAGTATCTTAAGATTTTATTTTTTTTACAAGGTATCCAGAAAATTGACAAACTATGATGAGGTCTTTGCAAGCTGATCTTTTCAAGTATACTTATGTTTTGCATCAAGCCCGTGTTCTTTATTTTCACAAAGAAACAACACAGGTTACTACCTTGTCTATTTTCAAATTCGTCGCATTGCTAGTTTCTTTAATGGTCAACATAGTACTGAAATTTTACGTCTTCATTATTACCTTCAAAAACTCCAAACTTCATCTACATTTTGGGAAGCTGTATAAACTAAATTGTCAAGTGAGCTTGTCTATGCCTGCATTCAAATGTTAACTTTTTTTAAAAACTCATTTAACTTTAGCTTAGGATTTACTATTATTCTTAAAATTTATTCCCGCGTTTCTGAAGTTTCAATTTTTTTCGTTTAATTGAAAGCTTTTGAAGATTTGTTATCACATATTTGAAAAATGTATTTTCTGAAATGAGTTGAAAAAGCATCGGAAAAATGAATATAGGTGTGCACGGAAAAATCGTTCTTTCTACGCAAGTATATAGTATGCGGCTGCTTAAAATGAAAATTTTTGTTTCAGCTAGTAGGGTAGGAATTCCAATTCCTTTTCTAGCTTGAATGGCTTCTGTGTTTCAGGTTAGAGCTTCTTTGAGCAGCAAATTTATGTTGTCACACAGATGAGAGCAAATCCTTGCATGCAATGTGATTCAGCAACAAAATTAGATATATCTTCACTATCTCAAATGCTTACATTTGACTTCAGCATAGCTAGAAAACAAAAAAGTCAATTCTTCAGCTTAGTGATATTCATGTGAATGTAATTTGTACTTGAAAGCATACCTAACATTCCGACAACAATACTTGGATTGTTACATGCTAGGATTATTGGTAAAATAAGTATTCTTGCACTTCACTTGACTAATGGATTCATAGAATTCCGGGGGAGAATTTCTATGCTCGCAGCACACTTGATCACAATGCAGATTTTTTGTGATGACGCTAAAACGCTCAAATCTATTTTAATCAGGAAGACATTTTATTTCCAAGGCTCCATAAGTAATTTAAAAATCGCTGCAAATTGAAATTCAATTCCTTAAGTGCTTTTTTTTTTTTATTTCTTAAACCGTTCCTTCATGTTTTGGAAATTCGTGCACAGGTTAATTTTATTTAAGGTGTAGAATACAGATCTTTCTTTTCGGAAGTGGAACTGTTAGAAGCTTTGTTCTTTTGGTTTAAAAATAAGTCTCCAAAATTTGAATTACAATTCAGTGCAAAGAGAAAAATCTGAGAACTCTATGTACCTTGAAAAATTGCAGTGTAGGCAGCATGGACCCGTCTATTGAGTTATTGGTTTCTGAATGGCCGTCAACATTACTCTACACTTCAAAGCAAACAATCAAGCTTAATAACGATCCAAACCGAAATGACCTGAAATTTCTAAAATAACATCATTAATTTATAAGAATATGTGCAGAGGAGATATTCATAAAAATGATCCTATGACGGTGTTAGTATTTGGGATGCTTATCAAGAAATCTTTCCTACGCAACAACACATCTTTCGTTTGGAGATAACTCCCAAACGAAAGATGTGTGTTTCGTAATTCGCATTTGGAGTTCCTCTAATCAAAATAAGTACTTCATTTTTAAGTGTCATCCACTTTTCAGCACTTTTACGGTGTCGATCTGCGAGTGGTATTCTGAAAGGAGATTTGTCATTCGAAGGATCCTAAAGGTGAACAACTTTGGACTTTTAACGATTCCTGGATATTCAAAATTCATTTGAAAAGTGCTCATATGGTCATTACCATAAACTTCATTCAGAAATTGTGAATGTGGAATAAATAAAGGAAAGGGAAAACATAATATTATCAGTAATCACTGGTAGCTATAAGGAATGCAATACTATCTTCGATATGCTAATGAATTCTTGTATTGCATTGATCTAGTTTCGATGGATCCGATGTGGATTGTCAGATCTTCAATACTTATTTCGAGGTGAATAAGTTCGCGTGTGCTAAAAAATTTCAAATTGGGCAAATGTAAGATCGTGTTGTTAGTTTTAGTAAAATATTGATAAGTAGGCGAATCCCTGGACTAAAACTGCAGGAAATTTCACTACAGGAAAAGGTGGTGTCGAAATAATTTTTAGCATGGTTTTCGGAAAGCTTGCTAAAAAACAGTTGAGAGAGAGGGAAAAAAGGCTTGTAGTAGGACGTTGATGTCAATAGGATATTAGTTTTCTTGATATTTTTCAAAATGGAAGGCTGTTAGGATTTTGCAAGAAAGAGAAATTCCTTGTATCACGGAAGGCTCGCGGGCAATGAGAAGCAGAGGTTTTCCATTTCATGGAAAATGTGCTCCAATTAGTAGTTTCCTTGCGAGACTTTTTATGCTTGTCGACAAAATCAAAGCTCATTACTTTTCAAACCATTGAAGTGGAGGGGTTCACTTCATCCAATATTAAAACGGTGAAGACTGTCGGTGTGTGGTTTCTACGAGATTACCAAGGTTTGCAATATAAGGCAACGTAAGGTGCAGGGAATTGAAATCCAAACGTACTGTATAATGCTTGTGATTGTTTATTGTACTCGTTTATTCTTTGGCAAATTATAAATGTCAATACGGCATTCCTGTTTCAATTTGATTTGTATAATGTAGGTTATGGAATCCAACGATGAGAATCTGATGTTTTCTGTTCTGTTTTAGATTTTGAGCTAGTACCGTCTTAAGGACATTGCATTATGTTTTAGATGCGAAATTTACACCATTCTTGAGAAAAATAAATAACATGAAATCCTATTTCCTGATTGTTTTCCCCGTGTGTTTATCTTTAACAGAAGGTATTTAGTGTCATCATGTTGTTTGAATTGTTTTAATGTCATCATGTAACATTGCGCAGATAGGAAGAACGAATTTATCATGTGCTAATGTAAATTTTCTAAACTAGGAAACTATCTGTTGTCATTTTATACGCTACCAGAAAATAATTTCGTAAATCTGCCCGAGTTTTCATCACAGCAGGATCTGGAAGGTATTATTGATATTCTTATGGGATCTACACCCAAAAAGGTATTTGATAATGGTGAATCTTGGGAAGTGGAGAGTGCAACCATTTAATTCTTATATTTTATAGGCACTACTACATAATAGGTGCTTAATTTTGAATCCATTCAAATATGTCAAGAAGATTGTTCTAGTGGAACTTGAAAGCGAGTATTTTGATATTAATAGAAAGTTCTATAGAATAAGTGACTTCAATGAGGTGACATTTAGTGATTATTTACGGGAAAAAGTTCTTTCCAACCATCAACTCCAAGACTATATCAACGAAATAAATTTTCCCAGAGACGTAAGTATATAAATGGATGATGAACTTTATAATGCCTGGTCCACATTCATGAGTACAAAGATTTTCATTTATATCTTAAAATGTCGTTTATAATAGGTATTTAGAGAATGCACCCTTTTCTTAATACTACTCTGTATGTCTTTCTGTATGTATTTGTTTCTAAATGTTTCTTCATATGCCTTCTTTATGTTCATATGGTGTGACAAGTGCTTTTATTCATCGCAAATTGATGATTGTTATGTGATTTTCAGTTTCTTAATTGTTTACGTTTTATTTATTATTTCTTAAAATGTCATTTCTAAATACTCTCTCCTTTTCTAAATACTCCTTTGAAGTTTGGAAAAACAACACTCAATGTTCCAAAGATAGAATTCTGTTTATCCAACAGATACAGATTGTATTTTTGTTTGCTGAATTATTGTGCTGAGAGAAATAAACAGTAGTAATTGAAGGAAATGACTGATTCTCAGATTTTAAAAACTTTAATTCATCTTTTAAAAACAGCAGCAGGTGTTAAAAAAGGATGTGTTTTATAGAATGCACAGAACAAAACACTAAACAGTTTTAAAATTTCCTGTAAATTCTAATTTGAAAGTAATTGTGAACAGGATGCATGTGTTTCTTGCATTTTTAATTACATTTGAAAATTTTCAGGGATGTGGCAATTGATCACTTTGTGTTTTGCTACTTATTACATTTCAATGGCCATTCTTATATCATGTTTGCTGAAATTCAGATCCAAGTTATATCAAAGACATACCTTTGGTGATGCAATAGAATTGCAAAAGATTGCATGTGGTTTTTGTTGCATTAAAACATGTGCATTTTAGTTGTATGTGTTTACAACAGACTTTCATATTTGGTGTTTGGAAAATTCTCAAAACCTGATTTTTTCCATTTAGGGAATTAAATTGCTTTTGGGGTACTGCTCATTGTGACAGTTCAAATAAATGTAGAGGCATAGAAATTCAAACTTATTGAAAGATTGCTCACCACCATATTAAAGCAAATTCATATTTAAAAAAAATTAACTTTGTTGCAATTTGCTTTGGCATCAGTGTTGCTTTTTCTTTCTTTTATTATGCTAACTAAGAGATAACAAAAATTGTAAGTTTGAATTTGATTCCATCAAATTTAAACTTATAATTTTGCATGTTAAGTTTCTCATTTGTTATTCATTCATACATTCATTAAATAGTAGACATTTCTTCATCTTGCAGCATGGGATGCCCAGTTTAATTTGTTGTATTTATGTGGGTCTTTTTTGAAGTAGTTTCTATTATGTTTCTGTTGTGTAAAATACATGGCAATTATTTTCATCAGGTTGAGTGCTTTCATGGTGCTCTGGTGTGTATGTAAATACTTATTTTTGAACAATCTGAAAACAATCACTGCGAAATTATAATATCTCGTTTAGGTACAAGTTTGTGTATTGCTTAATTTCCAAATCATCTTCATAAATTTTATGTATTTAGTTCAGTTTTATTTATTGCTTTTTTGCCCATGTATAAATAAATACCTTAGAACTGATTTCTTGTTTTGCTTTAGTAATATTATATGCTACGCTTTTTCCAGGAATAATTTCCACTTGCAAACTGTTAAGATGCAGAATACTTTAGGATTGATATTTTGAATTTTTTTCCAAGGTGTTTGTTAATGCTTCCTGTTTGAATGATGATGAGAATGCACTAAAGATGACATCAGATCACAGCTGTTCATCTAATGATTTTTTAGCAGTACTTAAGGAGGTAAAGAGAATCAAGTTCCTTGATCATGAAACTTCTTTTTCTTTGACAGATTGTTTGGGAAGAGTTTCCAGGAGATATCCTATGGATAAAGTTAAAAGGATTAGAACATATCCCAAGTCAATTAATATCTCATGTTGTAGACTCTACCTTGCATGATCTTTCTGTTATTTTAAACAATAAGTACTGGCAACAGGTAAATACCTAATGTAAACTAATTTGAGTGGTATCTCGAACTTCCATGTTCTCAGATCGAGAGTATTATTTTATTTAATTTCGTTGCAGACTATTTTGATTTCAAAATGTCACATGGTGTGATTTAAATGACAAAATTTTTGTTTTTTTGACCGAATTTAGTATTCTGTAAGGTAGTCATTGCGAGAATTCTATTTTATGAATATTATCATTTGATTTCTCATTTCATGCCAAAATCATATGTGTTTTTTCAACATACAAATTGCCTTATTTCAGTAGCTAGGCGCCATTCACAGTATATGGTTCAGGTACATTAAAAAAACAATTATAATTTCTTGTCATGCTATTTTTTTATGTTTTCAATAGAAAGCTGTACACATTTGGGTTTGTTTTAGAATTCTTTGATGCTTTTGACTACACCTAAAATTCATTCCCGAAATGTACGTTCATTAGCAGAAGAGAACAATCAAACTGTAAGTCACAAATCTATTTACTTCCCCCTACATATCATTGCAGATAAACTTAGCAGATGATGTTTCAGAAAATTTTCCAGTCATTTTCAATCTAATTTTGTGGACATGCCTTCCTTTGTCAATTGCAGTTTTAGCAATTTCAAGTGAGTAAAGAATTAAGTTCTCTCAGCAAATATAATTGGTTCATGTTTCAGTGGAAATCATCAATTTGGATCCTGGTAGAGATTCACTTATCTACCGTATGACTAGTCAGAAAATGAAAAAAGAGAACTAATATCTGTTGCAGTAATGAATTATTTAAAATAGCAAAGATAGAAATACATAATTTTATAAATAGTTATGAAAGTCTATGAATGTCTTGAAAAATGAAAGTTCAATTGAAAAACTACATGTAGAACATTCTAATGTGATTATTTTTCATCTTGCAAGTAATGAATTTGTTTAAAACTTATTTCCAAATCATGAACAGATTTTCAATATGTTGTTTGATTAGCATAAAAGGTGTAAGCAAAATATCATTGTTTTGAGCCATAACATTAAGATCTTTCATTACAAGATGGGTGCCTATCATTAAAGATTTCATATTTCATGTTAAAACTTATTGATTGATGCTTTATGTATGAACTGTGGAATTTAAAAAACAGGTTTTACTCCGCAAAGTATCCACTTAAGTTCAGTTGTATTTAGAAATAATCCCAACATTTGTGAACATATAGAATTCTATAGAATCTGCAATGTTTGATAATGTAAAGCTTTGTGGGAATCCAAAGTAAGAAATGACTGACAAGATGTCTTGCTCTGTAAAAGCGCTTGCTGCAGTGGTAAGCATAGCACAGTGCTCACGTTAATATGCAAATGAATTTACAAGTGAGGGTTCGAGTTTGATCTTCAATGCTCTTTGTACTGCAACGTGCAGAAGCAAATGAAGCGCTTAAAATCTATGTATGCGTATCCCCGAATGAAAAATCTATTCGCCAAGCGATCAGTATACCAAAAGCAGAATCCATGCATCTAAAATGCGGAGTATTAATAAGCGGAAATTAGGACATGAAAAATCTCATATTGATCCAGATTATTTCAGACCCATTATTCCTGAGCTTGGTTTCTACTTGGGTGGTTTGTGAATTCATTACAGAAATTATTTCAAATCAGTTTCTGAAATGAAGTTTCTTTCAAATGTTTCTTCAGAAGCATTTCCTCCGTTTTGCCTCCATTGTATTTATTGTCCATCAAAATACGAAAATAAAATCACAGCCATTGCTGTGATTGTCAAATATGATGGTGGCAAAGGAGGATGGATACCTAAATGTGATGATTACCAAAATATCTTGAATCTTATTTCCTTTTACTTAATAGTACATGTGGGCACAGTAGTTATTTTACAACCTGGACAGGAATTGCTCTAGCAGGTTCCATATGCTTCATTTATTTCATCTAGATTTTAATAGATTTCGTATCTTAATCATTTGAAACGGTTAAACGGTTCAATTAGAGCAGCTTAGAAGCCAGTACTGGATGAAGAAAATTCGTATGGTATTATTTTTCAGCGGTCTTTGGATATTAGATGAGAGTTCGATATTTTCGTTCATTTCACAGTTTAAACAGAATCATTATAGTGGATTATCATAGTATTTATGCAGATCCTTAAAACATAATAGAAACTAATTTCATGCTACTTTATGAAAGATCAGAATAAAGAAAAAGGTCCATAAGTAATCGAAGGAAATCCCGACATATTTGCATTTTCAAAGCTGCTGAGCATTTTTAATTGCAGGAGCTGATGAATTACATTCAGTTATAAACAGAAAATGGAGAATCTAAATTATATGGTGAATGATATTTCTAAGAGCTCATGAATGGATTCGTTTTATATAAGACATACTAATGCTAATTTTTTCAAAAAAATGGAATCGGGTAAATATCACTAGGATCTTGTTCGTAAGCTGTGAATCTCTTGCAATGAGCATTTTGAAATTTTGGGTAGCATGGAAAGAATTTGAAAACAGGGATTAAAAAAAAAAGAGGAGGAAAACTTCAAACTAATGATGCATCCTTGTTAGCACGCTTTAATATAATGAAATAAACATAGATATCAGTGAACATTTGGACTAAGGAGAATAAAAGGGAACGAGAATGTCCTTTTGTTAATGATTCGAACAAAATCAGTAAAAGGAACTAAATCCATGTTCTAAAACACCTTGTAAGCAGTAGTTGCAAATGTCATCAGCTAAATATATATATATAAAGGAACCTGAAAGAATTTAAGAGAACTCAGTTTTCTTAAACAGTATTTCTTGTATAGTATATCAGTTTTAAAAGAAACTAAAAATTAGGAAGCTATCCTCTATAATAACTGAAAAATATTGCATGAAAGCTGATAAGAAATATTATTACAATTTCAGGGAGAAATTTTTGGAAAGGAGACCTTTCGTGTTTACTTTGTTATAACTCAAACTGCAATGAGAATTGGAGATAGCTATTCGTTATTATGGGGAATAACGTTATTGATACGGAAAGAAATGCATCATACATTACAAAGAGCACTTTAACTAAAGAGTGGAGTATTTTCTTAGGAATTCATTGACAGTTGAAATTCATTGACTGCAAACTTGAAACTCGATAAATGAACTAGGGTGTCCTATTTTTTAAAAGGCATCTTTTTCTCCGTCCATGCCGTAATTATTATATTGAAATATTAGCGCATCTAAATGAACGTAGAAAGACCAATGGAAAGGTTAGAGATGCATACTTGTTGGTAGAGTTTGGAGCAATTAGTGAAGTAAAGATCCTTTAGCTAAAGGTCCTCCAGCACACATTCTCTTCCAAAGGGATCAAATGCTTTCTGACTAAAGGTGATCGAGTTTTATTGAAAAAAAGATACATGAGTACTAAGCTAGACTGGGTGATAAGGTATAAACCAGCTGTGCTAATTGGTTGGGATCAGAATCTCACCGGAACACACAAATAAATGATAACTGATCCCGGAGAATCAGCTTCACTTGCAGGAGTTTTATTGTTTCGGGATTGCTTAAATGTTGACTTTTGGAGAAAAGTCCATTGTATCTTTACTATGCAGGCATTTGGTAATTGTTATCCGTATTACATATTTATGTGAGGCAGGTAAACTTCCTTGGAGCGCCTCTTTAATTCAGTGGCCATCACAAATTGGAGTGAATATGTCCAATGTTCGTTTGCATGTGTACTTCGATTGGACATACTATTTAAAAGATGAATTAATTTGCTATCTAAGCGAGAATAAGGTGCATCAGCATGAGATCAAAAAAAGAAATTACCGTTAACCCAGCGTTTTTATATCTTGTTTGCTACCAATTTTACTGGACGTTAAATTCCCCCCCCCCCGCCACGAAGTCGGTGCGGATGTTATGCATTTCCTGGAATCATGGAAGTTCAGGTTGTTATGCTGTTCCCTACATTCGTTGCCATTTGTTTTCGTGAATTGTAATTATTGCACGCCCTTTTTCTCGCATTCCCATCTGAGGAGGCGTTGGTAGGGTAAATCTAGATCACTCTAGATTTAAACATTAAAACGGATAACCCATGTAACTGTTTATAGAAAGATGTTTTCGGTTCCAGAACTCTTTACATGTATTGTAATTTACATTTTGCATTTTGTTCTGTTTAAGCGGAAAGAAATTTCCTTTGCAGAGCGTTTATTGTAATTAAAATTTTGTAGAGCTCAGAATTTTATCCAAGGTAACTTAATATTATGATTAATTTTGCAGTTTATTAAAGTGCACTGTGTGCAATAACCAGTATTCCTTACAAGGCAGCTGAAAAGCATAATGCTCCACATGCCGAGCCGAATATCTGTATGACTTGGGTTCAGGCAAAAAAATACCAATGTGTCAGTAGCAGCTAGCCCTGTAAGAGATTGATTGTGCAAATGCCAAGAATAGAAAGGTTTGGGTTAACTGAGGGACAGAAACCAAACCGCTTTCATAAAGCAGTCTTTTCACCCGACTACTGGTACTATGATACACCTGATGGGCAAGACTGTCTTAAGAAATGGTGGTGGATGACAAAGTTTTCCACAGCACTTGGTTTGTAAAAAAAAGTGAAAGTAAAACAGGTTATGTGTTATACATTTGTAGGTGTTCATTTGGGTATATGTGACTGTTTGCTAAGAAGTCCTTTTCCTTCTGATCCTTTTGCTACTTTATCTAGAGTAGCACGAATTGCATTTCCACTAGTTGCTGTAGCTAGTGTTTATGCTACAGTGACATGTTCTGTTAGCAGCATACGAGGAAAGGATGATTTTTTTAATCAAATATCTGGAACAACAGCTTCAGCTTTTGTAGTATCCAGATACTGTAAGTGGATCAAGTTTCTAGAGTTGAAAAATGTACATTTAATCTAGGTGGAAATCAAATACAAAATAAGTCACAATTAATTGAAATTCTTTTTAGGTAAAGCTCCTGTAACAGCAGTACAGTACTGGTTTTTTGTTTCCATATTTGCATGTGCTAAAAAATATGCTAATGATCGTGGGATCAACTTATTCTTCCGCTCCAGTTCTCCTCCAAAACTGTTGGCACCAACTACCTATCCTTTTCATGACTATACCATTTTAAAAGATGATAAGCCTCACCCCTATTAAAATAGTTGGAGATGAAGGCTCACACCCATGTGCAAATTGTAGTCTCTGATTGCCAAGGAAAGTTGATATAATATGCATAGGTAACACATCTATGCCCAGCAAATGCAGTGAATGTAGTTTAAGCAAATTTAACAATTGCAGGAAACTTTCTGCAGTTTGAATAATAAAGCAAATGCATCATTGATATAACCCTCCAAAGAGGTATTTGTACAATCTTTAATCAAATCTAAGGCATTCACCATTAGTTGAATGCAAGAATTGGTTTTGGACTGAAATTTGCAAGTCCATTCTCACATTGTGGTGACAAGAATTCCAGGACTTAAATCGTCAAGAATTTGTAACTTTCTGCAGCCGATTTCTCCGCAAATTTTTCTAAGAACTGCTTTTTGTCAGTGACTTACTACAAGCTATCAAACTGGCTCATGAAGATGCTGGATTACGCCATCGCGACTGAAGTATCGGAGTTTTCCTTCTTTTTCATTTGTCACCTGAATTCCTTAGAAACCGTTTTTTTGTGTTATGCAGTCAGTCTAAAGAATTTTCAAAAAGGTATTTGAACTTTATGTAGTGTTAAGGAAGCCGAGACTTCAACCTTGAGGCATGGAAAACGCAGGTGGTAAAAGTTGAAAGGTTTGGAATGCAAAGTAAGGAGTATTTTCACACGGTATTTTCTTTCAGCAGTGATCACAAACTGCTCTGATGAAATACATTCCTCTAATACAACTGTTCATTGACTGGATATCGAAGCACTAGAAGGGAAACAAACACTCTTGTACCACTACTTCTAATGTGATCACTCTGACGAACTCGACCTTTCCCTGTTTTATTAACGCATTGTCTGGACCAGAAAGGAAAGTCAGGGGAGGGCCGAGTCCGTCAGTGGTCACATCGGAAGTAATGGTACAAGAGTGTTTCAAAGGCGCGCTCTCAACGTGGGCACCGCCATCAAATTGTAAGTGATGGCATAAAATGTGAATCACACTTGGAAAAGAGTATACGGTTGAACAGTAAATCGACAACATAACCTCAATGACATTTAGTAAAGCAACTTTTTCACATGTTGCGGTAAGCTTGAGCGAACCAAATACGTTTTTTTTTTTTTTAAAAAAAAGAAAAGAAATCAATGTGGCAAGCCAATTTCTCTCTAAGAGGCTGAACCCTCGTCAAAATCTGGAAACTTAAGTAAACACTATTTGAGAATATTATCTTGGAGTGGGTCAGGGATGCCACACTTTAGTGGATAACTAACGGGCCACGAACTGTACGCTGCGTAGTCGTCTCACGTGTGCAGATATCAATTATTATAACTGAATGAGAGACAACATAAATTTCTCATTTAAAAATCCAAAATACTCATGGCTTAAGCAGCGTAATTTGAACAATTCTTTTTGTGATTACTACTAATAGGTCTCGGAAGTTACGTAAGAAACTCCAATGATGTGCACACTGCACCGTGAAAAGTTTACAAAGGCTATATAATTCATTCTTTATATCATATACACCAGTAGCACTCAACTTCTCAATTATAAAATTAAAATCTTGTCTCCATAAGGTGACGTACAAACGTTCATTACCCATATGCCTATTTTTTTTTTAATGCCCATGTTTTACTATAGTGAGGCAACTGTGAGGAACAGAACCACTATTCAGCAATGGGTTCTTGAAAGTGACGCTTTTATTATCTGATGGTATCCCTGATTCCATCTGGAGTCGTCGGGAAAATAACCAGGAATACCAACCATGTGCAGAGCGTATATTCGCTTTTCGGGTAATTTACACACATGCCAATAAGACACGCACTATGAATGGATGAACGTATACTGTTATGGGATGAACGCATTTCCAAGTGAAACATTCTTCTGACAGTCTTTGCAAGCATCTGATGGCTTCAAGATGCCCATCCTTCCGAAGTCCCAACCTGTGGTTGCACGGCTACGAGTTCCGAGGTACGCCGCTTCCTTCACCTGCATAGACACACTCACGTTAGCATCTGACCATTTGAGTACGAATTATAAAGAAAGCATTTCATTCCGTGGTTGATTCGACGAGAAATCGCTCGAAAGGAAATCCTTTGTACAGGGGCGAAGCTAATGAAGGAGTACCTTTAATTATTACTGCCAACTTATTAAACGGATTAGTAAACGTAATCATGGCCTTGTAGGAAAATAGCACAACCTACTTAAAACCAAAATCCGAGGATGAACCCAAATGGTGAGTTGGAATATGAGGACCGGGATGTTACAATATCTCGATTTCATAATACCAATATGCTCCGTTTCCTTGAATATAGTGAATCGTTAAAGCTACCTAGCATATTTAAAAAAAAAAAAAAAATCAGTTTAAAACAAGGCTCGTTGGGCCTTTTTACACGCGAAGGAAAACTGAACGTAAGTTTCAAGGGAAGTTATTCGACACGTTCAGGCATCACCTTAGCTGAGCACATCCCGACATCCACGAAAGGAAAGAGCTTCGAAAATGACACTGCAGGAGCGGATTCTTAAAGCCTTAAAAACCGAAAACGCACGTGCATGCGGTGAAATTTGTTTCCTTTTTTTTTTTAAAAAAAAGGAAAAAGGGAAACCCAGAGAATTAGGGCACTACTACTACTACAGAACTGAACTCGTGAGGGGCACGAAACCATGAAAGACGGCCTACTTCACGGAGCCCCCCCACGATGCTCGTTCTTGCACTGCTTGGTCCCGGTTTTCCGGGAAAATCAGGAAAATTAACAACAACAAGTTAACATTGGAAGCAGCACACGGGAAAGGATTCCTGGGATGAGTGTCCGGGAGCTTGCATAGTGAGAGCTCATCTTGACGCACGCAGAAAACTCATCCCCCTACCTTTTGATTTAAGTGGTACGATTTCACGAAACGAACGGTCTAAAACCAAAGAAGTGCGACGAAGGAGGAACGCGAATACACTCCCATCCCTGACCAAAGAAAAGAAAATCACACTCCAGCTAAGTTCCCTTTCGTGTATGGTCTGGTCTGCATCACACTACTATTACTATAAGTATCTCATCACTAATCCCGTGCGGGACAGAGTCCAATTATCCCACGGGGTCACACCTGAGATTGCAGTACACATTCCCCCAACCTTAAGCGGGGTTAGGAATTCCGTTTTTCCCCTCTTTTAGTGAGGAGGGGAGGCGTCGCTCAAATACCGTTTCCGTCTTTTAATGATACATCTGCGCGCGTATCGTACGGAAATTGTGACAGAAATGCGACGATGAGTGCTCAATACGGATGCCTTTCTTGAACTTCAGGAGGGCGGAGTCTTCTTCTTCGAAGACGACCGGAAGGGGTTCGCAAAGCTGTTGCACAAATTGACATGTAAGCTGTCAAAAAACAACAACGAGGACGCTCTGTTTCCAAATCTTTTGATCCTCCGTTTCTGGACTTTTGCATACTTACCTGTAACCCAAGATCCGACACCTGCTTAAGACATTTTTCTTTTTCTTTGGCTACTATTGGAAGTCTGTGTTGAAGATCTCTCTTCTTTAATGCATCATACGATCGATTCCACTTTTTTTTTAATTTGATTTTTCATCGATTTTCTGCACCTAACTAACTTCGTAAACCCGTGGATTTTTTGTGGCATCATTTTGATTCATTTATGGAAAACATTTTTTTTTTGCTTCTTCACTGAGTATAAGAAATCAGTGTTTATAACGACTCTCCTGAAATTGGTGAATGTGATAATTGCACCCTAACTCTTGTTTCCTCGTCATTCTTGCATGAAATTATTCTTCAGTTGGATTGAATTGGCAGTTTTATAAGTCAAATTTGAGAACATTGAAACTCTTTTCATTGACAAACCATACAATGCTTACATCTTAAAATATTAATTTATGTTTTTTCTTTTAGAATCATTGCACAAAACAAATTAAAACCAAGTGCTACAAACAGTCACGAGAAAATAAATTCATTTTAAAACTATCGTATCTCCCATGGGTGTGAGCTTCATTAGTAAGAGCTATGGAATGCACCATAAATTAAGACTGTTGCCTTTCAGTTTTTGACTTCTTTTGACATTCTGAATACTCCCAGTAATTATATTCTTGGAAAAAATCTACAAATTATTTCAAGTTTTTGATAATGCAGCACTCAGTGAATTAATTTTCATTCAATATACTATTAAAACAGTAACTAACTTTGGTTGTTCAAAACACACTTAAAACACAGATAAAATGATTGCTGTGATCATACATTATTTCTCATTGATATTATATAGAATATTACATAGAAATATTGCATAGTATAAATTTATATATAGAAAAACACACATGAATGACCTGTTATTAACTTAGTTTCAAGAGCTGATACTTGGAGGAACAGCATAATGGTTAGAAGCATCTTCTGGTTCACAAACATATGTTCCTACATGTAAATTATTCTAGGTTTATTGAGACAATCTGTAACTCACCACTAATGAATCTTTGCTTCACTAAAGAAAGATGATATTCAGATGATATTAATTGAAATTCAGCACCAGATAATGTACTTCCTTCACAATGAAAACGTAATTGAATTGTGCTTGGAGTTGTAGGTCCATGGCGAACTAAAAATTTTGCTTTTATTGAACCAATACCATCCTTCTCTGTCTCAGGTGAGATTTTTGGAAATATCCAACTAGCTCTTAATGTCTCTGGTCGCCTGTGGTCAATGAGTACAAACAGTCAATAACGAAACTTACCATTCACCAGCTGGCAATGATACCATACTGATTACATCACCATCTATAGGTACAAGGAAGGCAACACTAAGCAGAGAAGCAGGTGTAGCAAAAGCATGCACATTGTATTTATAATCAACACGAAGATCTGTATGAGAAGGTTCACATTTCCAATGGTTGACTAGCTGTAAAGGTGCTGAGCTTGCTCCTGATTTACAGCGAATTTGATATTTTAAAATTTCTACTGTAAAATACGGAACATATTGACTTTGCTGCAACTTCTTTTGTAATGCCGCATACAAAGCGTGCATGTTGAAATTATAGACTTGAACCCCTGAAAGACTATGCTGCACGTCTCTAAAAGTTACATCTATTACACCGAAGCAGAATACTGCAAAATGCCTCACAAAGATATAAACTGAAGATTTGCTAAAATGCTTTCCAACTTTTCAACGTTTTTAACACGAAATGTCAGCTGTGGCAGATAGGAGTTACTAATATATGTTTGTAAAATACCAACAGGAAAAGAAACTCGAACTTCGCCTGTTTGTTTCACTGAACAACTGAAAACAATGACTTTATAAGTAGTGCTCAACGCCCGACTTACAATTTCTCGTCCGCTCCTTTAAACACTGCATCAACTACTTCTTGGAAGAATATGGCAACAGGAATACTGTTATTTGATTTATTAGGCAATGATGTTGAAGAAAGATTGTGGGAAAATTCATGCTGATTAGATATCTTGGAAGTTACCTAAAAAATCAAATTGCGCTTCCTTATTTCACAAGCATGTATAATAATTACCTGATTATCTTTACCAGAGACAGGGCGTGGGATAGCTATTAACCCTTGTACAGGTGTTCCAGGATGGACATTTTGTTTTGGAGGAAGCAAAGGTGGAACTTCAGAAGGTTCTGAAAAGGATACATCTAAAACAGGAATAAAAATACTTTCTTTTTGCAATTACGTAATGAAACAGGAGAATTCTCTGTTTTAATATTGCTTGTAGAATTCACTAAATCACTGGGAGTAAACAAATCTCCATCACTATGTTTCAAAGTAAAACAATTATTTGATTTACGTATATTCCCTTAACTAACCGTTTTTCTGCTTGCTCGATGGAAGACTGAGATCTTTTTATGACATTCGTTATTCCATCTTTGACAGGTGCTTTTCTCTGTGTCTACAACATTCATTGTGTATAGTTAACTGATTGAAAATAATATTACTGTAGAAAAAACAGGTGTTTTGCTCCAAGTTTCAACAGCATCTCGTAATTCGTCTACACTAGCACTGATATTTGCACTTCCAGATAGTGGGTTAATTTTCACATGTATCTTGGGATCTTTATCTTCATCTTCAACCAAAGTTCTTTCACATATCTAACTGTGATTATTTTCTCACCAGAATCATAATCTGAACTTGAATCAAAGGCAGCTATTACAGACGCTTTTGGTTGTGGATTCAGAATTGGGTAAGTAGTTAACATGCTCTGCCCAGCAGATTGGGGTGCATTATGCAACATTCCTTCTTGCCAATCTCCCTTGCTGTGCTCTCAAGAAATGAGCATTTCCATAGAAAAATCAAATGGAAACTTACCGTAATTCTTCAAGGTTATTCTCGATTTCTCCCCCCTTTTCTTTTCTTTCTCGCTTACTTTTGAGAAACCCTTGAAAAAAAAAAATTCAATGAAAGCATTTAAATGAAAGCAATACATTCTGAAACAAATACTTCTGATAAGTGTTCAATGGTGATAATAATTAGGAAACTAATGCAATTAATAATAATCGTATAACAACACCTTCAAATGCTATGACAGTCTAAAATGCTGTTGAAAATAAACCATTCTATTATTTTGAAAAAAGCATACAGACCTTGGACAGAAATATTTCCATGATCTTCATTAAAGCCGCAATTCAAAAATTACATGCAATTACTTACAATATTATATTATTGCACATAGTAAACAAAATTAATATGAATGAATAACGAAATATCAGAATTTCACATCTGAATACGCATTTGTAAATAATGCTTTGATATAATGCTAGACACGTGCTGATCAAATTTCTCAGGGTATCAGAAAATAATATTCAACAGGATCATTACTATAATAAAAATCATAAAAACCTAATGAAAGGAAAGTGGAAGGAAAATAAACGGAAAGTTTAAGAATTTGAAAACTGTTTACATTTTGAACCACGAGATAAATTCCTAGAAACAATTTTCAATTCAATAGGCACATCTTTCTGAGGGGAAGAATTAGATGCAAATTGGGTAGATGATGTAGACCCATTATTCGCGGTGTTGATTTGTATTCCTTTATATCCTAGTAAATATAATGAATGTAAAAATAAATTTGTATGCATTTTTCTTTGTACCACTAAGAATACCATCAATCTTTAATTAAATGTATTATAAATTTGAAAGAATAAAAATAAACTAAAATGGTTAGAATACAGGATATATTACAGACTTCGCAGATAAGATAACATACCGTGCAGTGGGTGAGACATGAACAAATTTACAAGAGAAGTTGTTCGCCAGGATGGTTTACTTCCAACAGACTTAGCTCGTTCACGTTCAAATGTGGTGTTAGCTTGTTTCGTTATGTACCCACTTTTATGTTCTTTACCTTCTGCATTATTCAATTTGCCATCATGTTCAACATCAATATCACAGGAAACGAAATTTTCTGTTGCTGGAACTAAGGGCATTTTACAACATTCTGCTACTTCTGACACATATGGGCAGTGATGCATTGTTATGAAAATATTAATTACCTGGTCTACATGATCCTGTCTGCTTTTTTAGCACAAACGATTCCAACAGCTTATCTACAGTCAAAAATTGACACTGCTTACTTAGATCTGCATACACCTATTACAGCATAATTGGATTTTTAATCTCAATGAAAAGTGTATAAAATGTTTCTTTGCATTAATCTAAAGTAAAAATCTCAACAAAGAAAAATGACACACAAAAAAGGAAAACAAAAAGAATTTAATTGTGGATACATCACCTCTTCCATTTTTTCATGTTCATTGCATAAAATAGCAATGTAATTAGTTACAAATTCTTTCATACGACTCAAATATGCTTCCTCAATAGCTTGAAACCGCTAGTGACCTTTCAATGAAGGCAAAATGAAGTTTGTTGACTTACTTGACAGGATTCGCTCATTTTAAATTCAAATTTTTCTCTTATGAAATTATATTTATCCACAGCACTTTTATACTCTTCTAAGGCCTTTTTAAGTTTTATTTCAGCCTTCTCCAATTCCTTAGATGAAGAATTCTCGTTTCTTAACTTTTCCAATTCTGCACTCTTCTGTATATATGCATCTTTGGCTTTATTAAGAAGTGTAGAGCTGCTCTGAATGGCACTAACAGCTTCGACTGTTTCGTTTTCTTCCTCTTTAACCTAAAATCCATGAACTTATAATACTTTAAAACGAATGTGCAGAATCTGAAAATTTCAACAACATGCAATGTGTAAAGTAAATCTGATTATGCAATTCATATTATTCACAACAAATAATGACATGCGTTACATGACAGCATTTACGGGCAGATTTACTTTTATTGACTATGCTCCCTTGAAACCGCATCAGAAATCTTTAAATATTCATATCAATTTTATTATTCATACTATCAAATTTACAAATGAACAAAATTATACTAAAATACAACACTTTAAGATGAAGTAATAATGGTAACATAAAATATCGACTTAAATCTTATTAGCCCTGCAAACTGCAAAGTATTCCTTTTAATATCGTGCTTTCCATGTTTGTACTATACTGCAGTTATGTACTTATTCAAACAGAGGAAATCAACCTAATGGTCTTCCTGCATTATAGAAGGCCTTGGTAGTTACTGATCATAGCTGCATTTAAATTAAATTGAACTTATGCAATGGAACTAACAAAACAACCACGAGAAAATTCCTTTTATGAACTTGAAGTCTAGTTAGACAAGAATCCGCTAGCAAAAACTAAATTTTGCTTAACTGAGTATAGAGATCAAGTAGTCTACACAAGCACTCTCTGGAGCTTACTTTGAAAACCAAAGATACCAAGGGCATGCATAAGGAGTTCAGCTACAGTCTCACTGGTTGATGAAAGCAAGGGTCATAGCTAAATAGACTGTGAATTCCTCTAGTTGGATTCACACTCCGTAATTCATTTAGTTTCCCTATAGATGTTGCTTTGTTAAGAATGCAGTGAGATAATTATAAAAGCATGTTTGCTAACATAAAACTGATTTTTTCCTGCTAGAACGCCTTTGTTACACTTCGATACTGAAAATACGTGAAAAACAAAACGCAGAAAGCAGAAACTAAAAAAGATTTGCTTTAGCACTAGCTTCTCAGTGTTGTAATTTCCGCTCAAATCACCAATCAGGGGTTTATTCAGAGAAAACAAAATCTCTAAACAGCAAATAACATTAAAACAGCAAATTATATTGCAAATTATACACCTTTCAATTATATTTTACACAAAGTTTCTGGAGATTAATTTTGCTTAAAATTTCGCAATTCCTCTACGCCTGAGTTATTCTGCATTACGTCTTTTTAATTTTCATATTTTCTACAATGCACTTCGAAACCACCTTTTTATAACACAATAAATTTAAAATTTACTTTGTTAATACTAAACATATTTTAAGAATTGTAAACACCATGACATACCCTAATGTCTAATATGCTTTTAAAATTAATTGATGGATTCATTTCTGATCAAATGCACAAGTGGTTTCTTAAATTCATGAACAAAATTTGTCTAAACAATGAACAGAAATCTTTACACAAGACCTTTATATAAATTCAGATTTGTTGACAACTTGTTTTCTTGATGTACACTACTTATCCTACCAATTACACATAAACCCTTATAAACTGAATATAGCTTACAGATCTGATTTTTTTTTGTAGCTGTTCCATATATTTAACAATTTCCTTGATTAAATCCTGATATTTGTACATTGTCTGAAGATGAAGTGCAGAAAGTTTTCCAGAGGATGACTTGAAAATCTCAAATAAAATAAACCAATAAATCTCATCATAAAAAAATAGAGCTTTTTTTTTTATTACTTTTAATGATGTTATGCAAAAATCCCATACTTACAAATATACTGTGAATCTTGAAACAAAATTTGAAACAAATTTGAAACATTCATTGTAACTTGACTTATGGAGGAAAGATTCAACTTATAATGATACAGTACTGTAAATAATAATGTAACCTACTTATAACTACAAACATAAAGTAGACATATCTACAGTACGTAGAACTTCATAATGTAAAACGATAAACAAATGAACTTGTTTTATTGCATTTTTGATGCTAGCGCTTAGTTTGCATTTTGATAAAACTTTTACATACATAATAGAAGAGTATTTGAATTTCAGTAATGTTTGTTTCAAAGCGCAAATAATTTCTTTTGAAATTCGACTCCTTCACTAATAGAAAATATGGACGAAAATCAACGATCCACCATTTTAAATTAAGATGAGATACCTAGAATGATTTATTTTGAAGAATTTTCATTTTTGGAACCAACCGTAAATTTCAATGAAGCAAAGAATTAATACTGTGGAAATAATTAACAGTAGAGAAGTTTTATGAATAAGAAGCATTTTCAATCAAGGAATTTTGCCAAAACGAAAATTTTTTACTAAATCTGGTTACAACAAAATTCATTCAGTGAAAATGACAAATGCTACAATTGATCACAATAGTTGGATACCACACTTTCAAAGTCTGAAAAGAAAATCCATAGCATTTGGGGACTTGAGTAGCTACTGAAGAGAAAAAAAGTTCATACTCTTATGCTAAGAAGAATGTTAACGGTGTACTAGCTAAGAAAAATAGTAAATGGGAGCAGAGGCTTATTGAAATCCAGAATCCAAAGTAAGCATTGGTGAACAAAGGATGAACATGACAAACTATCAAGATGACGACAATTTTTACTCAGAGAATGAGTAAGACTTGGATGGCAAAATGGAAGAATTTCTGTGCCAGAATCCCAAAGCAAAAGCTTGTGAACATGTATAAGCGTACAATGGATGTGTACTTGTACAGGTTACTATTATCTAAAACAACCAAAATGCAAGTGAAAAACCATGATAGCCCACAAAACGATAGAGACTATCTATGAGAACTGTTATTTTGTAAACTGTCCAATGAGAGTGAACAGGTGCTTTATGAACAGATGATCTTGGTGTGCACATAGAAAAGATGAAGGGAAAGCAATTTGCCTCAATGTTGAACAAAAAGTTGGAGAGAGACCAGTTGGAAGTCCATGATGATATCAAGGAAAGACAATTCCTCATTATAGCATGAGACCTCTACAGGAAATTCCTAATTGTTCTGCAACTGTTTCAACAAGCAACAATTAGTAAGTTATCTCAGCAGAAGGGAGGGGCTCTTCCAAAAACACTCTATCAAAATAAAAATTCTATGCAATCATTCAAAGTACAAGGTTGAATTGCAGATGGGAGCACACGTCTTTCTGTGACTTAGCCAAATCAAGCATGCAAAGAGATCAAAACTACAAAAATGAGACTGAAATTCTGCTGAACATACTGCACATAATGAGAATCATAAAAACTGACCACAATACCTTAAATAACAAAGAGAAAGACTATGAATCCAAAAGAGGAATCGAAGATATTCGTCAGGCATTGCTATCAAATATGTACCCTATAGTTTTGCATTGTATTGCAATCATTCACTAGAAATGTTTACTAAAAAAGGAAGGGAGGGAGTCATTGACTTGCAATCAGTTTCAAAGACAAGATTCTAGTGAGATTAATTTGTAAACTCACATGTCATGTATGAAAGCTGTTTGCAATCCTTCTAATCTGATAAATGTATTTTTTATTGGATTAGAAGGATTCACATGATCACTGAGGATGGGAGGATAAAATAAAAGTTCTATCCATGGCAATAAGATACTAAGACAGACAACAGCAGATGCCAAAAAAGCACTCTAGACTGAGAGTTGTGAAGCTGCTGAACTCAATAGAGAAAGCTTCAAGAAACATGACAGTCCCTGACATGTGAAAGAATTCCATCATGAAGAAAAAAAAGGTGCAAAAAAATAATAAGAGTAACACTGAGATTTTAGGAAGAATCAGTAACCCAGAAAAACGTATTGAGATACTAGAACAACAGTTAGTTATTTCAAATAATCTAGGCCACTAATAATGCAACGCCTCTTAATGGAAACAATGGATCATGTGTACAAGTTAGTCTTAATGCTCAACATTCACAAATCAATTTAAGTTCTACTGAAATGAATGCTTAGGATTATACATTTATGGATATTTAATCCTCTGGTTATGGTAACGGATAATATTCAGTTGTTTTCTAAAATGCAACATAGGAATAAGAAAAAGATTGCTTAAAATTCATCTAACGTACTTAGTAAATTCTATACACTGGTAGGTAAAGAAAATAACATTGGGCTACAAAATTCAACAGAATTAAAATTTCTATTTATGCAGTTTTCTGTTTTTTTTTCTTCCTTTTTTTGCAATGTTAATTCCTTTTCCAGTATTTATAAATTTAATTGGGATTCTCAAATTTCTGACAAGTGAATCTTTACCAGTTCACAATAGTTTAAATTTATTAATTCTAAAAAATTCAATTTTTTTTAAATTCTAAATATTTTTTAATTCACTTGGCAGAAATGCGAAAATTCTAATTAAATTTATAAATACTGGGAAAGCAATTAATATTGCAAAAAAAAGGAGAAAAAAAAAAAAGAAAACTGCATAAACAGAAATTCTAAAGCCAACATCGAAGGAAAATGAGACAGAGATAACTTATGCACAGAATAAACATAAGTACTCATGCTTATTATGAAAAAGTGGAGTATGGTGTTTGCTATGAAAGCCATTAAGTAGGTTAGAATGTACAAGCATTCCATAGCTGTTGCAATCCATAATCGACAATGCATAAAAAGAAGGCGAAAAGGCAAATAGGAACATAACAAAATCTGATCATGGGTTTTCAAAAATCTTAAAAAGAACAGATATAAGAATTAAACAAATGTTCACTAAAACTATAATGATATCATCTATGACAAGTAAAAGGATACAATACACAATACAGTTAAACAAAAAAACGATGAGAATCAAATTTAAAAATTTAAAGAAATGCCTTGAGAAAACCAATGGTGAAGGAAAGGAAGAAAGCAAAAATCACTGGCGTCATATGGGAGGACTATGCTGAAGTTCCAATGAAACCGGGAATCCAAATAGGTTTGTACAGTGTCAACACTAAAGAGTTAGATTGATGAACAAATAGTTGGCAAAAATTTAAATACAGATCAAAAAATCACATGATGCAGACATATATTCTTAGGCATATACCCCAGAAAAAAGCACAAATCCAGTTCCAAATTTTAAGCCAAACTGTATGAAGATATCAATCATCTGCTGTAGATGAGCATGTTTCCAATTGAAAATCAATTATTCTAAACAATAAACATGAAATTTAATGCAAACTTTGGGAATTACGTTTTGGCTGTGAGATACTGGAGCTTTGGAGTTAATGTCAAACCATTTAGATTCCTATTCCTTTTTAATTGCTTAAAATGTACTTAAAATGCCATATGCATGGATTTCAAAAATTACAAACCACACACACAAAAAATTTGCATGTAAATTACACACATTAAACATGTAGCAAGCTCAATCTTATATTAGATTTGCTTTATGCTATTAACTCAAGATTGATAAGAAAGAGAATAAGTAAATTGTGTTTGCTGCAATGAGCCATAAAACAATAATAATATAATGAACGTGCAGAATAAATGAGTGCGACTTAGCTAAAACAATAATCATGACAAAGCTGGCCAAACAATAAAAGTTTATACTAAATACAGAAAACAAGAAAATTTTGCTACTGCAAAAGAATATTTCCCAAAGCTTAACTCAGAAATTATAACATGTATACTTTGAAGACAAGCATCGAGCTTGGTGAACTTGCTTATGGAATTTCAAAAATACTAATCAATTCTATGTTAACATTGAAATAAATGCATGGTGACAAGTGTTTTTCCTAAGTTTAAAAAATTTGTAATGTATAAGAATACAAGACACACTACAATCATAATGTCTCAAGGTGCTCAAATGTTTCATGCATATTTTTTAATAAAATATCACCTTATTTCTGTTGAAAATATACACATGATATGTGACTTGACAACAAAAAGCACTTGTCAAGTCATACATCTTTTTGACTTTTTTTTTCGGCTTTGGAAAACTTCTTTCTACTTCAATTATAGCAACTGAAAAAATTGGAATGTAAATGTTCTTTTAAATGAGGGAAGCCTATTTCAAAATATCAAATTCCTTTAGTAATCAAATCGAACTACTCATATTGTTTGCATTGTTTCCTTCTTATGTATCTTGTCATTTAAAAAGTTTTCAAAGAGTATCAGAGATGTATTTAATTTTTCATGATTCTCAGCATGATGTTGATTATGAATACATGTTTCAAATAACAAACTGTAATAATATTCAAATGAAGAAAAAATGGGGATATATGAAATTGGCATTTTCTACAGCAATGAATGGTGATTACATATACCTCTAAGAAAAATACAAGCAAAATTAATTTTTATGTTATAGGCAATTCAAATCCGTAAATACATTTATATAGAAATACTTAAATTTCTTAATTTTAAACATACAACAAGACATGCCTAAAATAAATGAATGCTGAACCAAATAATTTTATCACACATTTGTTTTTCAAATTTATGATACCATTTATTTTATAAGACCATAAATTTACAATTTTACGATAAAACTCTCATACAACTACAGAAAGCATTAATTGAACACAGATATCAATGTAAGTGCAAACACCTATTAAATACATTAAAAACGCATTGTAGAAACGTAAAAATGAACCTGATATTGATAATTATGAATTTTTTTGTTGAGTTGGAATACGAAATTATTAGTAGCAGATTGGATTGTATAGTGATAGAGAAAAGTACTGAAAAGGTGGTAATAAATAAATTACAAGTATTGAGGGTGATCTTTTGTATCAGAGTGAAATTAATTGAAAATCGATATTTAAAATTCGAATGTTAATGAGCTAAATAAGGTCATTGCTGTGCAACAAAATATGCTTGAGCTTTCTTTGGGGGCTATATGCTGACAAATTAACATTTCTAATTACTAATGAGTTAAGAATACAAAAAAGCTTGTTTTTTTCATAAATGTGGAATGTTAATAATAAATTGTGGGTTTAGAGGTAGCTATTATAGGGTTCTAATACTAAAATAAAATTAATTTTTAAAGTATTATATGATTGGCATGTAATTAATCAAAATTTATGTGAAATAATGTTTTAATTAGGAAGAGATATTGAATTGGGAAGAGATAAATTGTGATGTGAGAATATGATAAGGAATTTGGAAAAAATTTGTCTAAAATGTTTCTTAAAAACATTTTCTTAGGAGTGATATAAGGTAGGGTCTGCTTGGTGCATATTAAACAGCTGCAGTATTTTGACTGTGCTAAGGTAGCATAATAATTAGATATTTAATTGTTAGTGTGAATGAAAGATTGTATTGAGCAAAGCTGTGTTGTTTTGTGATTTTGAATTCAATGTTATAGTGAAAATCTATAATGGATTCCTTAAATCAAAATTCAGTGTCCAAAAATTAATAGATGAAACACAATTTAATTACTCCTTTAACAATTTTTTTTAAAATTAACACATAATCAATTCGGTTTAAAAATAATTAAAAACCATTACTTCCAAAACTGGTGCAAAAGAACTCTCAGAACATGATGCATATGCTTGTTTAGCAAGTTTAGCATGCAATTTTGAATTGCATTCTTCTAAATTTAATCTGAAAAACATTCATTATACAAGCCTACTAACCTTTATAATTATTACATTACATCATGATTATAGATTACATTAGACTTTCCATTATTTTATTACATTTACTTCTTCAAGCATGTAGTAAATTAAAATCCTTAACAAACCTTTCTTTGAAAAAATCTGCTAGCTCCTTTGTAGACAGTAATATATATTTGAGATTTTGATATAGAATATTGAATCCAGAGTACTTATCACCCTCAAAAGGAAAATCCATAGTTAAAATACATGAAATATGAAATCATTAATAACAATAAAAGTTAGCAATTAACAAATACAGAAATGGCGGATATACCAAATATCAAAAAGATAAATGAGTTATTTGCAAAATGAACAAATGCAAAATGTTTATGCTTTAACATCGTAGACAATTACTAACCAAGAATCTACTCAAGTCGCAAAATTCATTCACCTAACTACAGAGAAGCTTCTAAATCAGCATCCTTATAAAATTGGGCTTTTACAGGTACCCATTTGACTAATTATGCTAACTGGTGATTATCTTAAACCCAATCAGATCATGCAAGCCCTCTCAAACATGATGTAATTAACTGAGAATTAAAGAACTAAATAGTAATATTACTATTGAATATTAAGTCGCTAATATGAAAACAGCATTATCCTCATTGAACCTATACGCTAGTTTTACAATGGCTACACGTTTTCTTCCAACAAAAACCAGACTATTATCACCGGAAAGAAAACGAAAAACTTATTACAATTTCAAGAAGCATACGTTTAAAAATTACTTACCCAGAAATGGTCACTAAAGTTTACCGCCATTCTAACTATAAATTCTACAATTTCAAAAGATAACACTTCATTTTCAAGTCGCTCTGATCATATCTTTCCTTTATACGTAATCATTCATAAAGTATCGATATATTGAACACGAAAAATTATCATGGATTCCTTATTACAAGGAAAAAGAATACGTTATTTCTATGCTAATTCAGGTACATTTCTGCACCACCAAATGTTTCCAACATCATCTTGAAAAACAACCTAAGCATAGTTCAGGTCAGTAATTTTTCAACTTCACAATCCCCGCCAGCAATCGCATTCATTTTGAGGTTCACAACAATGTTATCAATGCAAATCAAAACTTTCCTTGAAAAATTACGATTCTCAAAAAGCTCTAAATGGGCTTCGAAATGGTACTTAACTTTTTTTCATTTTATCTAAAAAATTACACAACAGAAATTTCACTTAACAAAAATTCTTAAAAGGAAACAACGGAAATTTCGTATGCTACAATCTGGGAATTTTGCAATCTAAACGTTTATGCATAAAAAAGTGGAATACAGGGATTTTTCATTTAATCAGATAACCCGAGCAATGCATGCACAAATACATAGCCCTAGTGTCATTATCCAGTAATTTTTCAAACAGAAAACTTGTCTCACAAATCCTTGATAATCCCTTATAAAAATAACGAATTTAGTTAATTTGAACAGAGCGCTAAAGACTAGAATAACTGTCGAAAGACTAGGATGAAAGACTAGAATTGGGCTAGAATTTCTGTCACAAGCAGCGGCAGCTGTAATTTTCTCATTTTAGCAGTTAATGTTTATTCCATTCTTGGATCGACATTACTTTTTAAAATTTAAAATATTTCCTTTTTAAGAATGTTTTCAGGAACTGAGAATAATATGATTTTTCCCATTGCAAACCGAATGCAAATTTGTTTCGTTAATGCATCAACTATTTGTGTAAAAAAAACTCTGTAAATCACGTGAACACTTGTTTAGTCATGCACAGTGCTCATTCCGAATGCTGAGAAAATGCAAAATCGCATATAAGTACCATTAAATTAATTTTGAATAGAATAGATTATAACTTCCTTTCATGGAAAATTCAAACTTCACAATTAGTGCTAAATGTGCTTTGCTATTATAAAGAGAAAAAATACTTTGAATAATGCATGCAAGCTGGAGAATATGTGAATAAATTAATAAGATTTATATAATCATTAGAAGATACAGACTACAGTAGGGTACAGCATTAAGAGATTTTATAGCATCCACTGTGGTTTTCGTTGACTATTATTGATGTTCAGTCTAATCTTCAAAGTAGGACACATTCATCGACTCAATTAAAACCATCGAATTCGTACCACATTGTCTATTCGTTACTTGCAATAAGAGTTTTGTTTTAAATCTCATGAAAAATAGAGACTCAATCAATTCATATAGAAACGCTACTTGATTACATCAAGAAGCCATTGAACAAGATTAATAAAATAATCGTGAATTCAAAAACTGAAAGGATTTTTTTAAACTATTGATCCGATTTCTAAGCATTTCTGTACTTTCTGTTGTTGATATTAAATATTTTTTATGAAGTCAAATATGCTAAATAGAATGTCAAGGTTTAGTTGAAGGAAAGATAATTTTATTTATTCCATTGCTTCCCAAAACATTTTATGATTTCTTCATTTTTTTGATTGGCATTTTTTAAGGCATTGTTTTCCTTAAACAGTCCAGTAGTTTGTGTGACAGCAGGCATTTCATATAAGAAGGCTGCAGCTAATTGAGCATAGGATAAAGGTTTTGTCAAGAGAATGCATGATGAAATCATTACCAATTTTCACTCCTTTTGAAATTGTACATCTTTTGTCTATGAAAGAGGTAAATTTACTTCTTTTATTTGCAGTTGAATGCAAAGTTATTTCATCAATGGCACCTGAAATTCGACTTCTTGTGCATATATGGTGTTCATCAAAAGTAATGCGATGTTACAGATCTCGTTTCCTTTGTTATATATGACAATCATCGAGTCCCAAAGTGAAGGATCGTTTTTTTTTCTTCTTTTTCTTCTAGTGTGAGCATCACGACTAGAGAATATATAGGAGACCGGAAAACTCACACATTTGGTAATTCTACGAACGTATTTCAAATGTGAGCATCTTATTCGCAGGAATGTTTTCACAGTTTGCTACGGAAAACACGTGGAGTATAACATATCAAGTTGTGAACATTGTCATCCGGAAACAGCCACTTTTTCCCTTTGCTCCCTGAGAAGCACATGAATTTGTCTTAAAAGTATGCTTCATGGCGAAATTGTTTCATTCAAGCGAGCATTGCGAGGTATGAAGCCAGTTTGATCTTGCCAAAGTTGTCAGTTTACATTTAGTAAAACATTCAATTTAGTTAGTGTTGCAACTTTCGAAATACTTTAGTGGAAGCGGGAGTAGGCATTCTTAACTTAATTTCCAAAAATTGTATTGTGGCAGGTAGGTATAAGATATGTTTCATGTGTATTTATTATTGTTATACTTGTAAATTCCGATATTGAACGAAGGGATTGTTGATCAGCGTATATGATAATAATAGTTAATTTAACATGGTGAATATAGCAAATCTTAAGAAAAATGAAGAGATTTTGACATTGGAAATCAACTCTAATAGGTGAATTGTAGTCATCTTACATCGTATATTCAAAAAGCCAAATAAGACATACAGTTGTATTATGTAGCCAAGCAATACATACAGTTGTCACCGTTTTTCTACTAAATCCTGCTATTGCAAGTGAATAACAAAAACCATTACGGAAGAGATGTGTGAACATAATGAAGCCATAGCGATTAAGGATGTATGAGGACTATGCAAGTAAACAATGCTTGTTTGATTGTTGATTAACCATCCATGAGCACGTGCAGTAAAAAAATTTACTGCATTTAAATTTAAGAAGCAAAAAACGTTAAGTTTGTCACTCTTTTTGGTTACTTTAACAGTATTTTATGAAAAGAATACAAAAATGTCTTTTTCTTCGCATGGTTAAATTGCTCAGCAGAATCAGCTGAGAAACTATAAGTAGCGAGATTAATTTAAATTATTCCATCGAAAAGGAATAGTGGAATCAGTCTGCATTTGAACATTTAGAAAAAAAAACTCCATAGTCGATCTTTTAAACATGTAAAAATATATTTGAGTTTGTCTAATTTTGAATATGATTGTAGATTTATTCAGTGTTATGTTTTATTCTATGTTAATTGTTAGTGCTGTAAAGTTGTATGGGTATAAAAAATCAACATAAATTAAACTCAACTTGTAATCAATTAAATTGTTTTCTTTAGGTCTTATAAAGTTTGATTATCAATCTGGTATAAATTTGTTAAATTACTCAATTGGTAACATACATTAACATTGATCATTACAAGTCATTATGGTTATTTCACCGTCTCCTCCAGTAAATTGATATGATTTTATTAAACTAGTTACAGGAACTGGAACTTTACATTTAAACTTAAAAAATATTAGCAAGTCTTTGAAACCAATGTTCATTCACTGCAGACTCGTCACTCCTAAACATAGAATAAAAGTATTTATTATAATCAGATCTGAATGCTAAGAACAAATTAATATTTCAGGAAGTGATTTTCTTTACAAAAGAGAAGGAATGTTAAAGCTATAGTTGATTTTTGGATGGTATCCAAATTACTGGTCCAGACTGTTCATCAATAATCTGAATGACTTTTCTGTAAATTTCTTCTGGTGTGTTTCCTGTTGCTATTGCTGTAAAATATTCACTAAATTCATGTTCCAGCTTAATTGCTTTCTCATATAATTTCTTGGCTTGCTCTTCTGGCATTCTCTTGTTCATTTCCATAATTGCTTCAACACTTCTGATTTTAATGAAAATAGCGATCGGATAAAGTTGGGCTGCATAAAGACGCTTAATAGCATTTCCACTAACATCTAAAATGCAATGTTTGCCCTGAAAGCTTATTATTTCCATAGTTGTCAAATTAGATCACCTGCTTGGCGACTTGCTCCACAGATGCTAAACTAGTTCCATATAAGTTGTCATTGTATTGTCCAGCCTCTATAAATAAATGCCTCTGAATGTCATGTTCCATTTGTTCTCGAGAAGCTACAAAATGATAGTCACGTCCATCTACTTCATTTTCTCTACGAGATCGGGTAGTATCTGCCGAAAAATGGATTTAAGATCTTATGAAAAATGAGAACATACGTGGAACACAACTTCCAAATTTTTCTGGATATGCAGAAATGAGATCATCATTTATTCTATCTTTTAAGGGACCAAGAATAACAATCGGGCGAGCATACTTTATTTCAACTTGATGAACAGGTTCATATGATAACCAGTAATCTTCTCCTGAAGTACAAACTTTAAAATTTTACACAGACATAACCACTTACTGTAGCTTGAAGTTTCCAAATCTGAATTACATCTCACAGCTGGAAAGACAATTTTTCATTTTTTTTTTTTTTTTCTCTTCCAAATATGAAACTTACATTCACATTCATCTTCATATTTGTCATCCTTGTTCTTCATGAATGGAAACTTTCTACTGAAGGAAAAGTTCTTTTTTTTACGTTCCAGGGTTGACTAAAAACGAAAATTACAACAATCAGTCTAAAGCATACTTATTTGAAATACATTGACTTCTTCAGGCTTTCCTTGAAATTTCACTGATTTGTCACGAGCTCTTTGCTTTCTTTCCCATCTGCGCTTTGAAGGTATGATACCTATCCCTTCCTCACTTCCATCAGATAAAACTTTTTTTGCCTGCCACCACTCATCATCTGAAGCATTTGTGATGTGAAGAATATCACCATAATTGAAAGATAATCCTTTACTAGGAAGCCCATCATCTTTGTTTGGATCATAATCAAAAAGAGCTCTATGAAAGTAACAAAAAATTTAAAATCCAATATTGTTGCAAAAATGTGATAAAACTTATTCTATCACTTTGACATTGCACAAAATATTTCCTTTACACACTTAAATTGCATTAAATACTTAGGGGGAAAATACCTCATATGAAATTTGAGTTTTGGGCATACAATAATTCCTGGCATTAGTTTTTGTCACATATCTTGCTAATCACGATGCCTCAGCTTGATTATGAATACGAATTACTTTCTTGCAAATAGTGCTATAACTTTTCCTTAGAGACTATTTTAATGTGTTAAAATGAACTAATTTTTCAATTTACTATTGTATCATTGTCTAAAAAGATTTTAATTTATAGACATGCCATTAATAGAACTTACACAAACAAACAAGCTCAACTTGGAATTTTCTTATCCATTAAAGTACTTATCATGAATCTGAGTCACATGTGCCTAACAAGCAATGTTCAATCATCTAAATGCTAAACATACAGCAGTTTTTAGAACTTATATCAGCTATTAGGACTTAATTGAAACTTACTGCTGCTGTGCCTACTGTTTCTAAGAATTGCGATAATTAAAAGCCGCTGGAGATACTTGAAAGTACGACACAAAATCTTGCATGTTCATGATATTCCGTTTTCTTCATGTCAATACTATTTCTGAATTGCTATGGCGCTTTTCACCGTAAATCTCGTTTTTACTGATCTACTTGAATTAATTTTCAACTGCACTCATTTTATAAACTGGGGCATTTGCTGAGCACAGTCGGCAAATCTCGGATCCAAATAAGATTTAACACGTAATTCGAAAACAGAAATAAGACCGCAGACGGAGGAGGAGGAAGGGGGGGGGGGACGGAGGGCGCGGTGCACGCCTAGCATTCCTGCATATGGATTCGGTAAAAAAACGAAATTTATTTGCTCTGCTGAACACCACGGCGTCAATGCGATCGGACCTTAAGCACTGTACTCTCAACAAAATCGCAAATGTCTTAAGTGAAATGAGGAAAGATGTGGTGTTCCGCCGCTGCTGCGGTTTGCTTGAAGTGCACACACCAATCCAGGGGGTAAGGAACACTGGAACACCCGTGGGTTCACCTGTCATTTGCTCAGGAAACAAACTTCAGGCTGCAACTCCACCATCGGCACACATTACGATGGGGGCTGCGATTGTACTGAGCGATCCGAGAAGCCAACGGGCAGCGTGGACCGCCAGGGGATGCTCTCGTACGGGGAGTGCGCGTACGAACCGGCCGTACGCACGCAACGCGAGCTGCGGAGTTCGGTCGGGACGACACTTACATAACGAAAGCCCAACTGACGGTGCACTATGTAGCGGTCGCAAGCAATCGCGGATTCCGGGCAGAGGTGGCAAGCACAGGCCTGGCAACTTTCTCCTTCCGCTCGAACACCGCCTGCAAAAGCGCGGGGCTGCATTTCGCCAGCCGCGCTTTCACGACGGCGACGGCACCGCTCGCGAGCAGCCCGAAAGGACGCACCGCGAAGGCTTCGCGGATACTGCGGAGGAGGGGAAAGGGAAAGAAAACGGGGGGGAGGGGGTGATGCAGGATCGCCAAAGTTAGCAACGGGGGCAGGGGCTTTGAATCAGAAACAACTCTCACGTACGAAAACGGATGAAAAGGAACTTCTCCAGAAAAGCTGCTCTGACGAAATCCCAAACGCGTTCTCAGCCGTGTCGTGGTTCAGATCAATAACGGCATCCTTTTTTAGAAGATGCACAACTCCAACAGACAAAACAGCTCCGTGTTCTCTTTGGAGAAGTCGCCCCGCTTGCAATGCACAACCAAATTTATGCACAGCACCACGTTTGATATCTACGTTTCACATCGGTTTGTGAAAAACTGAAAACCCCTTCCCACTGTAAACAAACCTACAAATGCAAACCCGCGGAGGAGCATGGAAAAACGATTTTCAAAACCCGAAGGATAAACAAATGGATTGCTGTGCAATGTGATTTCACGCGGCAATCCCAACTTTTTAATGCTCGTTTAGGATTTCGCTTCGCTACTTTATGATCCGTCTGAGTGGTGCATGAAATCAGTTCACGGAATAAACCCCTGCCCTAACCACTGCTTCCCGATGAGGTTTCTTTTATATCATGCGATCAGAACGGCATAACATGAAACACAACGACAAAACATGCTATGAGAAAAGAAAAAATTTTTTTTTTTTTCTTTACAAGCATTCTATTACTGGCAAACCTGTGTTCAAAGTACATTTTGTTAAGAAAAAAAAAAAAAAAATTGAATTCCCCCAAATGCAAAGCCAATTTTTGTGAGCTCCATCCTCTCAAGTTTACTGCTATTCCCTTTGTTCCTATTTTTAAAATGTTATGAACCTACTGGTTATCTGATCATATTTATCTCCAGTTACATGTTTTTCCAAAAATTTGTTCAAATATATAACAGAAGTACTTTTAAACGTATTTAAACCTCTTGCTGCATAAGCTTCTAAGGAATTGGATAAGCAAATAGAAAATCAAGCACTCTAAGGCGTATGAACCCGTATCGCTTCTATGCACTAATGTGGAAACTGTTCCTTTAAGCACGATTTGAGTGTTCCTGTGTAGTTTCTCCGTGACTTCCAACTTTAGTGACATCAAAATAGACAACAAACAATGAATGTCTTTAAACCATTAACATTTTAACCACCATTACAAAGAATACATCATGATATTTCTGGATGCTCACAAGTTTCTGAAACGGATTTAAAATGAAACAAGTATTACAAAATCCGAAAATGAATATGCCAAAATATTTTGTTTTCGTATGGAAGACACATGTATATCACCTCAAGAACCAATTGTGGATACCTTAAATCTAAAATGTGCCCATGCTTCCAAGTGCATTTCTGATTACACCTACTCTATTCTTATTTGCATTATGAACTCAAATTTTCAGTTCAGTTGTGACTGTGGAATTCACTTAAGATGTTAAAAACTTATACAGGTAATTTTGGAAGCACTTATACGGGTAAGTGCTTTCTTTTTAAAAATGTACATGGATGTTTTCCTCTACAAAATCTGCCGCTTTACAAGCAAAATGTCACTTGGAAGATTTTGCAAAATAATAGCAAACCTGACAATCAGAGAACGCTTCTGTGAAGGCCTCATTGTTCCAGTTATAATCTGCTCACGGAGATTATGTATTCTAGCTTCAAATGAATTATATTCTTCTGGTTTATATTGAACTGTAAGATTCACAAGCTGTCCAGAATTCTAAAAACAGGCTCAAGAAATGGAAGTGAATACGAAATAGCATACCTTAAGTGCCTGAGCAGCTTGCTCATGTGTGGCATGACGTAGATCTATGTCATTGACATAAAGTATCTGATCACCACGTTTTAACTGTCCACTATAATCAGCTGGACCTCCAGCCAAAATGAAGGAAATAAATATACCTTCCCCACTTTCACCTCCAACTATATTAAAGCCAAGTCCTGAAGAACCTTTTGAAAGAGTAACAAGGCGTGGTTCACTGAAAAACTGACACATTAATCATCATGTAAATGACCTCTTGAATTATGTAAATACGTTTTTGTTGTTTCCATAATGATTGTGTGAAACCAAACATTTATAAAAGTATGTGAGGAAATCCCTTTATTGTTCTAATTAGAAAATGTACTTATGCGTACTGATGAAAATCAAGAGTTATTCAGTCGAACTTTGCTATCAAATACATAACACAGATTCACTCCACTACAAAACTTTCAAACAACTCTCTTATACTAAACTTGACCAAGGGGTTCTATTACCTAATTCCACTTAATTATCATGATTAGAATTTTGTAACAGCTTTTCATGGAAATGATATAGTTTCTCAGTAATTCCCATGAAACAAATCTTAGAAATTACTGCTAAACATTAAGAGATGGAGAAAAGCAAACGATTTCCAGCTGCACCTTAAACTGCAGTGCCTGTGACAACATCTTTTGAGTTGATTTTATCCAGAAATACTCCTTTAAGGAGACATTACCTGTCAATATATAAATTTGAGGAAAAGTAGAAATTACTTAAGGTTTTGATAAAACACGCAATTTACAGATAACCGGAATTTTATAAACACGAATAATCATTACACATATAATAAAAAAACAAAACAATGGTGTACACCAAGCCAATCAGAATCAAACAAAATATGTAGCACAATTATACAATTGGTTAAACATGTGAATCTTAAAAATATTTTCGGCAGTGATAACTTGAAAAATTGTTTTTGGCTATATGATTAGACTTCTGCCGATCCATAACTACTAGAAAAGAAAGCTCTTCATTTCGTGGGCATTCAAAAATTTTACAAGTACCAATTTAGACTTCCATGCAGCTAATGATATTTCTAAGCATTTCCTATTGCGTAAAAAAAAAAAATCTAATGAGTGTTAACTTTACACCGGTTTCCAAGTTTGCTGCAAATTTTCTGGTTGTGTTTTTCTCATTTTCTGATCCTTATCTTGACAATCCTTATTCATCTAATGCATGTACTTTGTATCAACATTAACAGTAACTATTACCAACAAGTTACTAATTGAATTTACTGTTTGGAGTTGAATTAATATTTAGTACAAAGAACAACTGATAAATGAAACATCGTGTGTCTCTGATACTAACATCGAGGTGATTTTAAAAGTGGAAGATACATTTAAAACAAATAAACTGTAAGTTTGTACTTAAAAATTAGAAAACTTGTAGATTGAAAAAAAAGTCCACAAAATGCCTCATGTCACCTATATAGTCAAAGAAATTGAACCTCAATTAAAATATCATGGAAGTTTCAAATCCAGGGCATTAACAAGGTCATTTCTCTGGAAAATTTTTATGCGGACTGGCTTTGTCGATCTGATGCTTTTTTTTATTTCATAGTGTAAACTGAATTCCAAAGGGTTAGGTAGTACTATCTAACCTGCATAATTCTTCTTCAGAAGTCTTCAAAGTATTACCTTCAAATGCTTCATTATTAGTAGATGATGTATCTAAAGGACCTAATAGTCAGATAAATTTATTACCTTTAGAATACAGATCAACTAGCCTGCTATATCATTTATGGTAGAATCAGTAACTTCCATCTTCTGCACAATCAAAGTAACACTGTCTAAAGTGGATTTCAGTGCTGCAACTGCTTCCTCATGGGTTACATTTTCTAAATTAATTTCCTCCAGCTGACCAATAATTATTCTTCGGCTGGAAGTCCTTTGTCAGGCTAAAGGGATTCCTATACATACCGATGCACTTTTGACAGCAATTAACTTGTCTCCAACTGCTAAGCGTCTGTCTAAATGTGCAGTTCCCCCTTCCAAGATCTTAGTGACGTATATTCCATTATCTCCAGGGATATGCTGATTTCCTATTCCACCTGCGATGCTAAAGCCCAAACCTTTATTGCTTTTAAACAATTCAATTTCCAGCTTTTTTGGGTTGTTAGGGATTGATTTTGTGGGACGTTTGATTAACTGCAAAACATGTGAATTCAATGCTTGGGTGAAGGACTAGGTTACCAAATCGACAACATTTCCAGCTTTTTTGAGTATTTCAACTGCTTCAGTGTGTGATATATTTATCATGCTTGTTTCATTAACAGAAAGAATGATATCTCCAATCAACAATCTACTATCAGAAAATGCTGACCCTCCAGGGATGATTTTAGTAATATAAATCGATGCATCATTCTCCATATATGCAGCATCTGTGCCACCAGAGATGCTGAAACCAAGTCCAGAATCCCCACGTTTAAGGCAAACACGAAACATGGTCCAGTTTTCGTCACTGTTTATCTGAAAAGGCCATATCATGTGAACATTTAAGAGCCACTATTTAATATAAAATATAGTATATAACAATAAGTGTCACTGTAAATGGAATTGCGCAAATGTCTAAGCCAGGTAAGTTGATATCAAAAGCATTCTTAACATATAAATGTTGGATATTCGCGAGATATAGTGTATACATCCAAAATAGAATGAACACAAAATTTGAGAATCAGCTTGCAATTTTACAAAATAAATAAATAAAAAAAAACGTGCTTTTGAACATGCAAACCAAATATATTTTGGGAGTACCTAAAAAAAAGACCTCTTAAGGAAAAGAAATTTTTAACATACGAACAGCACAAACTTATTATAGTAGCAGCAATGATGATAATTGCAAAGGCATACAGAGGGCGCATACAAAGCTAAGAAATGATGAGAATTGAGGCAGCAGCCTTAATACATTTAGATTTTGTTTATTCTCTAACTGTTATGCAAAATCACTTTATTAGTCTGCTGGTGATTTCTTTCTTTAGAAAATCGGTTTATTTTATTGACAATTTTTCTCAACTGAATAATTAATCCTTTTAAAAAGGAAACATTTATCCAAACTTCAGTTGTCAAGGGAAGAAAACATAATCAAGTGTACACAACAGATTCAATTAATAAACTCCAAAACTATGTTTTGATCCTTTACATTTCCTTAAACTGCAAAAGTAATTTCTACAAAGTTAAATAATAATAATTTACAAAACTGTAGCATTCAGTCTACCAATGTGCCTTGACAATGAATGAAATACACTACACCGAAATTAACATCACAAAATAAGCAATGGAATCAGAACTCCGACAATTAAAACATTCCTGCTATTTAGCAATAGACAATTGTACACTACTCAAGCATTAAAGATGTGTTTTATTATACATATAACTTGATTCCAAAATACAAGTTTCAAAGTCAAGGAGCAAAGACAATTTTAGAAAGACATAAAGTTGTATACACACCACTTTACATTTCACAATAAAGAATATAATAGGAACATTAGCAAGAATGAGTGCACTATTTCAGTTTCACATAAAGTGGCTTTTAAGGATGCAAGTACATTTCGAAATAGTAATGAAGTCGAGAAAAGATATAAAATGCATAATCATTATTTATTTCAGCTTTTAGAGATGCACCAATTTGGCTTTGCAATTAAGAATGGAAAATGGTCTTGAACTGTTGCCTAAACCTGAGCATTCTTAGCAACTGAGATGAAAAAATCATAACTGAGAAATAGAGAACTGTAATCGCTGATACAATAATCAATTTTTAAAAATGCATAATTCATAGAGATTGTTTTAGATCATTCTTCAACATGAAGACTGCCAAAAAATATACAATAAATTATCACTAACAATTTACATTCTGCAATGAAGCTTACGTCAATGTGAAAAATTTCTGATAATTTAATTTTTGTTTTGTCTGCAAACACTCAAAATCTGACTTTACTTTAACAAAAATTAAGTTATCAGTTTTAAAAAGGCGAATACCATTTCTGGATTTTCTTTTACAACATTTGGAGATGACTTCTCCATATCTGGGTAGTATTCTAACTCACAATTTACATCATCTTGCACTTCATATGAGTTATTATCTAATGTATGGTCCTGGTTCGATTTCTGGAAATCAAAAAACGAGATGACTTAACACTTACAGAAGTTGTGATTTTTTTTGCAATCTTTTCTAAATTTAAAGCCCAAAATACCCTTACAGACAAAAAAACAATTCGAAGCTGGAGATATGTGATTTAACTTTCCACTTGGCGAAATTGCAAAATGAAAACATAAATACAATATGCTGTTGCATATTCGATCATATCTTTGAATTAATCTCAACTTTTATGATGAATTTTATGACAAAAACCAAGATAAATAACATGAAAAAACGAATCTTTATCTTCATTATACAACAAAAATAAAAACAATTGAAATAAGAAATATGATCGAGTTACATTGAAGTTTTCATTGAAAACAAGTGTTCTAGAATACTCGATCGCAGCTTAAATTTCATAAATAAAATGTTTTCACTTTTATATGGGTTGGATATAATGTAACAACATTCTTTCACATCCTAACTACGGAACAAAATACAAGCTTTCAATGACTACAAGTTTAAAGTACAGTGAGATTCAAAAGATGAAACAGAACAACTTGCGGATTACAGTTTTTTTTTATATCTTGTTTCAATTGAGAACAAAATGCATTGAAGATAATTTGTTATTAGAATGATTCTTCATTTCCCAAGCTTCTATGAATCAGAAAACATATTGTCTTATTATATAAATTGCATTTCTATATCGGTACTTTTTTTGTTTTATGAATTTATACGTTTATCATCTTTCATTGTAAAACCTAAACATATTCTTTCAAGAACACTGTATGATAATGGTACCTCACTGCTCATCATGGGAAATTTCATTAGATTCATATTTGGCATGTCTGATCCAAATTTTCATATTATATTAAATTGATATAAACTATTGTTTGAAAATATAAATTATTTTACTGCTTTAATATATGGTTTGATTTAAAATCAACATGTAAAATGAATTCAGTAATCATTTCAATTAAGCTTACATCTGGAATATACTTGACAAGAGATTCTCCAATAGTACCAATTCCAGATTCCCACTTGTTTGCTATCTGCAGAGTTTCAACAGTTTTTTGTTGAATAGATTTGTTATCATCCAACAAAGTAACTTCATAAAATTCTTGGATATCTAATAAAATACAATCAGTAACACTTAAGATAATCTGGTGAAAATAAAAAATAAAAAAGCATTCTGGAAAATGTTCCAGAATTTTCACTATTTCACTTGATTCTTCAAAACATTTTAAATAATCCTCCCTCCCTTATCTGTCATCAATAAGACTCAATCAGAAATACTTATTTAGACATAACAACCAAACTTTTTTCAACACACCATGCTTGCATACTAAATCACTTTTATTTTCTGCTTTTGACAAGATTTACTTATTTTACTTTTCATCCAAAACATTCCATTACCATAATTTGAAAAAAAAATATTTTACCTAATAAAGCTTGAAAAAGCCAGGATTTAAATATACGAATAACACGCTCAATAGCACTCCTTAGTTGCTTATCTTGTGGTTTAATCAACTTCGAATAATAATCTTCAAGCAATTCTAGAGCACGATGAGTTTCTGAAACAATCCATAAATTCAAGACAAATCAGTACTCATGCATTCAAAAACTACAAACATTGAATTCACACTTTATGCCACATTAGCATAATTCAGAGGAAAAAAAAAAACTGAAGTAAAGAAAAAACTGTTCTAATTTTTTTTTACTGACACTACACTAACATTCAAACACAAAAGAACACAAAGAACACAAAAGATTGGTGATTAACACAAAAGAACTTCCAAAGTTCTTTCATTTTCAAAAAGCACTTTTTTTTTTGTGATACAAAAAAAATTTCCTTGAAAACAATCACTACCACATATTACATTTTTTGTAGAACCTACAGATCATAATCGAATTTTCGATTTTTCGGTGTAAAACTAAAATTATCACGTAAGACATGTATTATTCACTGAGAATGCTGTAGCGATATTAAATCTTACCACCTTGTTTGCGAACTGGCATTTCAAATATAGTCCATATCATCCATTTCATACACAATAAACGATACACTGATTCACTTAAATTGAATTTATAAAGTTCATACTGCTATAGGTCTCCCATCACATTTACAGGCTGCAAATATCATAAAATTTATCATTCAAGTAATAATGGCACTATCTTCATTCCGACATGATACACACACTCAAATTTTCCGCTGTAATGCAAATTGAAATATAAATCCTGCTTGTGAAAATATATAAACTAAACGTGCTTATCGTAACTAGTTTGTCTGAACAGTACAAATATTTTTGGTTGTTAGTGCACAATAGGATGAATTTCAAAACTGCACATTCAAAATATCCAATATTAGGACTTAAGCCGACAATGCACTGCATCCTAAATCCATGCACACTCACATACACCACCTATTATGTACGAATTTTCATTGAATTCGTGTTTATCGATTATGTTCTCACATATTTGTAAAGTTATCACATACGCCGAACTGCAACATAATTACTTCCATTATTACTGAGCATACCTCGTATACCAAATAATTGTAATGGTATTTAATTAACGAATCAAACAAGTGAAGGAAAAAAAGCATTAGCAGATCAAAGCCTGAATTCCTCAGATAAAGGAAATAATTAATATCCGGAAAACAACAGCCGATAATAGTAAGTGCACGGGCACTAAACCAACAATAATCAATTCACCAATCTTTGCAATGGATTGCCAGTGTAGCATAAAGCTCAGGCTGAATTTTCACGCCGATGTCACTAAAGTGTCATTTAAAATTTAATTTACTGGAAATATACTTTATTGTAAGGAAATTGTTACTAATCCTGTCCAATTCTCTATTGTTTTCACAATTCTATAAACAATTAGTTTCGTAGAAATTGTCTAGAGAAAAGTTATTAAATTAACCTAACCAATGTAACAACATTATTGCAGAAGTTTTCTACAAAAAAATTATTAGATTATGGTGTTCATGTGTACTTAACTTTAATTTTATTAACTTTTTGAGTAATGAACTAAACCAATGAAGATTTGTAGCTGAATATTCTAGAAAAATTTGGTAAATTCTTTTACAGTACAGCTTACTGCTAATCCACAATCTACAACAACAAAAGGAACTTTTATTTGAGATTACATAGCTCCAATCTACCATAGCATTTCATGGTAAGCTGCGGAAATTTTTTGGGAATAGTCAACATTCAGAATTTCAACAAAAAACATGATAGTTGACACGATTTCTATTAGAAAAACATTGATGAATCTCCACAATTACAAAAATTATTGTGATCACTTACACACAGAATTGATTTCGTGTACTCTAGTGATATTCGTTTCTCTTCTTAGTCTATGTTGGATGCTTCCCTTGTTTGGAGGAATAAAATTGATGAAAAATTAAAATGAAGATCATAACATGTCTATACTTGTGAAGCGTTAAAATTGTAGCCGGGAGTTATTAGAAAAGATCACATTTAAGAGAGGAAAACCCTGGAAATTTTATTATTTCGAGATGGTCTAACCAGCATACGCCATGCCAACAGAATCGAAAATCGAAATCATTGGTGATAAGTAATCTCAACCAAAACATATTTAAAATGCATTTCTCAGATTAGAAGTAGAAAATACTAAATAAATTCTGCCGAATCATGGTCACGTCGTTCTCAAATAAATCTGAAAAACGACCAGATCCATCATCTGGTGCATATAGGATTGAAGATTCAATTCTTCATGAATTAGGTAAGTCAAGTTACATTAAGTACATTATTAATTTTTATACTGCTCAGGATACCCCATTTTAAAGTAAATCGAAATATAAATGTGCTATTTTGTTTGAGAGATGCGTCCTTATTTTGGGATTATAAGAGCTATTATAACATCGAATTCTAACGTTTTTCTTAACTCAAACTATTGAATATTTTCAATAAAATTTAACCCATGTGCTTAAAAACATAATCATATTGATGGGTAATCGTAAACATCGAACCCTCTTAATAAGTTCTCATAGACAAAAATAATTTGATGTCCAATCTCAAAACTACAATTATAGGATGCAAATCACGCTTACAGCCTGAAATGGACGATGATGATGAGTTCTCTGGTGACCCAGCATCATTGCGAGAATTTACGATTACTCCACTGATGACGGTCACCAAGATTCGATAGATTTCGTTGAACTGACAGCAGATGAAAACCGATTATCACCCCAAGCTAAACATGCAAAACTTGGCGAATATCATCTTTGACCACTCAATAACTTATTGACGTTCTCCCTAACGCCGATCACCTTGTTATTTGTCTGCTAAAGTGTCGTGTCTCAGAAAGGCCTTTCAATTTGCTTCGCCAACTTAGCATGTGAACAAAGGATTCCCGACCTCGAGCAAACACAGTGTGAAAGAGCTGACTTGATTAGGAATCGACTGCCCATGGAGTGGCGTGGAACTGCGTCCATATCTTTATCGGAAACCTAATCACTCCAAGATGTTTGCAATTTGCAATGCCCCTTGGTCCCTTTTCACCCCCATTCTAGTTCCTTTGGTCGTCTGGAAACGTTGTTTGTCAAATGGAATAAATTTCTGATGGCAAGCTCTACACTGATATCCTCATACATGCCAGAAACTCGTGTAGATGTTTTGATGCATACAGTTGCGTGCATGGTTTTCGATAAACAGTAAATTAGCAAATGATGTGCAGAGACACTTCGTTCGAACAAATAACCAGGAACTCCAAACTAGTTATATTACATTTATAAAACCTACCTCGAAAAAGCGCATATAAAGCAAGAAGCAACTTTCAATCAGTGTGTTTTATCATCCAATGATGAAACACACTGACTGGAAAGCACTAAGATTTTCAACGTGTAAATAAAACCAAGATAATACACATTTATAAAGCTGAATGCAAAGGAAAAAAAATAGATACATTGAAATTTTGGATGTAGATCACGATTGCTATACGGTAGGACAAAAAATTACAAGGAGATTTGGAAAAATGCAAGAAGTACCGAAAGAAGGAACTTTCCACGTGTAAACAAACAAAGTTATCATCTCGACTTAAAAAAGAATATTTTTGTTGTGTATACTATCTATCATCGCTTTCGTTTGTTTGATTGAATGGCTTGAATCCTGAATTCTACACTCCATTCTCATATTCTCCTGTTTTCTTTTGAATTTTGCTGTCGGCAGTGACTCTAAATAATTATCGATAACCACAGTTTTCATGAGAAGAATGAAATATCACGCTGTCATGAAATCCGAATATTTTTAAAAAATGAAATTATGTGGACTCATTTCGCTCATGCTGAGCTGTAGCCGTGCCCTAATAAATTTTCGCAGGGCAGCAATGTCAGTTTTTGCTCCAAAAATTTGCAGCCACGTTGCACCTTTTCCTCATTGTCTTTGGTGACCACGATGCATTCTTCGTTGTATACATGCGTTGCATGAGCTTATTTTGCAGCTCTGCATGTATACTGCTCCTTTGGGGGATGCCAAGTGTTTTGGGTTTGCTGTCTTCTCACTGCTTTCTGCTTCGTCACATTCGTGTTATATTTGTTGGATGAAGAGGCTGTTCTGGTTGTTTAAACAAGCCGAGTTGCCTGAAGACTTCAACCTGAGATTAGCGAACGGATTTTTTTCGTTCTTCATTCTAGTGAGCCTTATGACTAGATGACGAACTTAGTCAAAGAAGTTGCATAAAACTTTTTTTGCATAAAACTTGGTGCGGTTTTTTGATATCCAAGTTTCCGACTTTCCGTTTTTGATGTTCTACAAAATCTAAGATGGAAAATAGAGGAGTACTGTTGATGATTTGCTTTTTAATTTTAACTTTGTTCTATAGGGCTGTAATTCAGATCTGATTCGTAGTGAGTGATAGGCCTGTGACCGCATCTGAAGCGATCACTAACCCGCACCAAAGGCACGGAAGGTCAAGACCTGTATTTCACTTCTAGTGCTTCGTAGTGTGCCTTGAAGTGTTGAATTCAATATGTCTGTGGTTGTGGATCTTGTTTGCTGCAGTATTGGTGGTTTTGTTGAGTACTTCCATTGGCTCTTTCGAGATGGGCTTTCTGGAGCGGTGTTTTCTTGAGATGCAGCGGTGTTTTCGGATTTTTGCTTCAAAAGTATCCTTGAAGGCTGAGAGTTTCTAGAGTTCTGGTTTCCTTTCCTATAATGGCATAGTTTGCATTGATTCGGCACCAGCTGATGCCGCCTTAATGTTGTTCTTCGTTACAGTTTTTGGACGTGAAACACCACATTGCACTGCTTTTCCCCAATCCAACTGCGGTGAGATGAATTTCTTTTCTAACAGTGAATATAAGTGAAGCAGAGCAACCGAACGACACAAAACCTTGTTCTTTTGCTTTTCGCATAACAGGATAAGGACACCGTTGTTCCTGTGATACGTACGTTCACAAGGAACACTCACTGGAGGTGGTAGCAAGGAGTCACTTACTGATTCACACTAAAAAATCTGTCTGCTCCTTAAATCCTTGGTGAGTAGTCCACACTGGAACTCTACCACATTCCAGGATTCCGGTTTCTTTTTTGAAGAGGCCCCCATCCTTGGAACAGCCCTTCCAATTATGCACACTCCAGTTCACGAGCAGCTGAGCTTGAAGATGATGCATCAGTTCGTGTTCGATATTAAAAGTCACTTCGTGAGTTTCGTTGAGGCGACTGATGCTTTCGTGTTTGAGGTGCCACTTCTGCCGCTTCTCTTCGCTGAGTACCCGCATATATTGGTGGTCCACTTGCTGATGTTCTCTATCGGCAACAGGAACTAAAACATCTAGTGCTTTCTCGAGACGGTTGGCCGAACCGGAAACGCCTTTTTTTTCTTTCCCCGCTGGACCACTGTGGAAGTCTTGCGGTATTCTTGAAGTTCATCCTGATGGTCTCCTTGCTCCTTCAGAACACGTCGTTAAAGGTTCAAGGTCATTCAAAAACACGCCAGGATGGTGGAGATATATTCCTCCATAGTGGCTTCACTGGCAACGGGACGTGTGGGGGTGGCGAGTGTATGTCTTAAGGGTGTTAGGAGGGAAAGTCCAGCGACTGTAGTTCTCCCTGCTTCCTGTCCCTCTCTAGCAGCATCACAGGTTGGACGGTGCTCTACACGGCGTTCTCCAGGCCACCAATCACATTTCTCGGGAAAAAATTGTTCCCAAATTCGTTCCAGTACGCCGTTGATTTGATGGAACGTTGGCGTTCCTTCTGCATCCTCGAAAAGCCGCATTCTTGCAAACCTGTTCGCGGAGATCTCACCCGTCTGGTTTCGGACTTCCAGGTAGGTTACCTCCCCGTATTGGGATAGGGATTTGCGGATCGTCTGCTTGGTGGTATTGAAGTCTATCCCTTTCAGGGACACCGTTGTTGTTGAGATTCCACCGATACCTCGCAACAGACGACCACTGATCGAGATTCCCTGCTCGATCGGTGTTACAATCAGTGGCTCGCACCACGTGTATATCGTAAAGCCGGTCGCGCAAGGTATGATGGCCCTGATTACGTCAAAATCGACGTTTTTCTTGTGAAGGGCGATGTATATGTCCTTCACGGTGGCCATTTTTAGCGGGCCCGTTTTGAATAAGACAAGTTTTACTTCCGGTCCTATCGTAAGGATGGGCTCGTCTTCATCGTCCAAAACGTATATCGCGGGTTTGACCAGGGTCCGTTTTCGCGACGGGGGCACGCCCGGAAAACCGTTCCAGGTAGCCGCCGGCGCGTACGCTGCACGTGACGTCGCCGCCTCCGCCACGGCCGCGTAGGACGTCGGAGGCGTTGTTACGGGCGCCGGTGCCACGTAGGCAGCGGAAGGCATTTCGGCCATTACCTCCTCGATGGGACCTGCTTCATCCATCGCTCGCGTCTTACCCTCGCGGGGCGAGTCCACCCGAAGAATGTCCTCCACACACTCGGCTGTGGCCGGGGACACACCCACAGTTCCAGTGGTCGTCCGGGGGGAGGGGGGTAGGAGACGATAGAACACTGGTCACTTCACAAACACGTGAAAGATCGCTGCTCTTGACACTTGTTGCAGGAGTCCGCGAGAACGCAGTCTCCCAGCCTAATAAAAAAAAAAAAAAACGGGAACTTGATGTCAGGACTTTCCCCAATTCCCAAAAGATTGATGTCAGGATGGATTCAGGGAACGGGCGTCCCTGGAATTCCATTTACTCGCGGTATTTATTGCAATCGCGCTGTTCTTGTCCCACCTTTCGGAAACCGCAGAGCTCGACAGTCATCCGCCACGTGACCAGGACTGCCATAATTCTTACATTTGCCATTGGGGAGCTCTGCCAATGCTGTGCGCAGCAAAAACACGGCCGCTCATGGTGACTTTCCGCGAGTGCTCATCCAATTGGATTGACTGGGTCCTGGTGCAGATCCAGATGCAGAAATGCATCTGGATCTGCACCAGGGCTTGACATCAGAAGCAGCAGCCGCAATATACTTGTTCACGAGTGCAGGAGGATGACTTCTTCCTACTGCTCGAAGTGCCTCCTGATAGTATGCGTTTACTCTGTTTAGCTTCAAGACGCGACAGTTGTACGGTGGTTGCAGAGTGTTTTAACATGTACACGCTTCGGCTGTCCTTATACTGAAATTGGAACGATACAGAGAAGGTTAGCATGGCCCCTGCTCAAGGATGATACGCAAAATCGTGAAGCGTTCCACATTTTTACCCCACTTGGAGACGCAAACAGGCACTGGTGAGAAATCACCAATTCAAAATAGTGCCTGGAAGTAGCGAAATCTGGGATGAGGAGCTGGCTATGGTGATACCCCACTTTATCCCGATCTCAAGGGAGACAGTGAGCTGGTTACACCAAAGGCCACGACTGAACATTCGACGTTGCGAGCAGTTCGCTACCGGTGGCAACCGGCACCAACTGCGACTGCATCGCCTGACCATGTCCTTACGAGGTTCCTTCAACCATCGAACCCGGGAGCTTTGGAAACAGCAGCCACATCAAGCGTGGCTGCTGATGAACAAAGCAAATATCAAGGTGGAAACTGCAAGAAAACAAAAAGACAACGATGCCCTCAACGCAGCCTCGAGCAGCCACGGTCCTGCGCATGCCAATGTGCTGACTGTAGGGGCTGCCCTCATGAGGAGTGACTTTCCCGGATACTCAGGACGACCTCCTGTTCTACAACGGAGGCATACTGAGTGGTTCCAGACTGCGGCACTGGACCAGGAACCATCAAGATGGACTCTGAAAGGTATGTGGAGAAGAACTTCACGTGTTCACCTGCCCCACACTGAGTCCAGACTGGCACGCGGTGAAGGCAGTGACCTGCCTTCAGAGTAAGACAAACGAGCAAATCCTATCGGACTTGTTCCTGGAAACAGGAATTGTTTCCCTCTACAACCCGATGGTGCTGACAACGTTAGCCTTCTTTATCACTGCCATTGTGATAAGGAGGGCAAAGATGTACACCCTTCGACGACAAGTACCGGCTTGGGAGATTCTCAGCGGCCTTGTGAAAAAGGAAATAGGGATCAGGAGCCGCGGCAGGATTCCAGCCTGGACGTACCGGTACATCCTTCTCCAGATGGACGAATACGTCCGGGAGTGAGGAACAATCCTCCCGCCTCCTTCCCCACCCTGAAACTTGAAAGACAGAAATGAAGTAATCGCTATGTGAAAGAAGTGTAAGTCTGTGCAGAAGCGGACAGTGAACTGCTAAAAGACTCACTGAGTGCATGCAGATTGTTTTAAAAGTTTGTTCAAAATTGTTTATAAAATGAATTCACCCCAGCTCTTGTTGGACCTGGGGACAATCTAACATGTGAAGGATTATCCCATTTTCCTTGGAAAACGGGACAATGGATCAGCAACACCCGGAAAATGACCATGGAGACACGTGAGCGACTGTCGAACAGCGTGGTTATCCGCGCACGACGAGTCCTCGCAAATAAAAAACAACTAGAGGAGAGGATAACCTACAGGACCCTGGAGCTTTGGCAGAATCAAGGCACCCAGTGGTCCAGGGTGAAACTCCTGAACAACAACCCTTTCAATTCCAAGGAAACACCACCATCGGAGGCAATGCGAAAAATGAAGTCGAGGTTAGGCAATCCTGACGTCGACTCATAGGCAATTGGGGCGGTCATATGGAAATCCTCGTTGCCGCCGGACGTTGGGGACTGCCTCCTGATGTTTTACCACGGAGGCATCCTGTGTGGCGTAAGGTTCCACCACTGGACCGGGAACCCCGACGACGACCAGTGACCAGGGCACGGGACCATCGAAGACGACCTGCACACCTACACCTGTCGCACTCTCGTCCGGAACTGGAGAGTAGTAAAGCGAGCGGTGCAGATGGAGGATGCGTCGACGCTGGAGATCCTACGAGGACTCTTCGAAGGCGAAAACGGCGTCCCCACTACAACCATCGTGCTAGTGATCGTGGCCTTCTTCATGAGGAGTATCCTCATCAGAAGGTCGAAACTTTCAAGTGGTCAAGTGTGCAGTGCCCTGGAAGTTCTACGTGAACTTCTGAAAAAGGAAATGGACATCCGGGCGTGCAGTCAGAGTCCGATCCTGGACCTTCCTGCATTGCCGCCGGATCGTGAACTGTGCGGCCATGACGGTACAGTGTGGCCGCACCAGTAATTGTGTGCTTTGTGGTGTGATTGATATAGGTATGAATGGGTAATGAATAAATTTACCCCATCGCGAGTCGGACTGGGGAAAGAAGGATTATACCGTTCAGAAGCAGTCCGTTTTCAATGTGTGTCGATAACCTCGGGGCTGTCTGTGTACGTAACGAATCCTCCAATGAATGGCATGATCGTCTTGATGTGCTCATTATTAATTTTTTCCCGATAGATCGTGAGGTTTTTCACCCGGATTTTCCGGGCATTTATTATAAAAAAATTATAATAAAAGTCATCTATATGACACATTCGTGGTAGAACATTTGGTTCTCGTAAATTTCGTAATTGGCATCGATACTGATCCGTGCCCAATGATGGAGGCGTGCTTTGCATGGGATTCCTCAATGCAACACTAGCAACGCCACCTCCTGCCACTTCATAGGGAGGGTGCCACTGTCCCAACACGCTGGGGGCCACTTCGCAGAGCAAGAGGTCAAGCGGTACTATGTCTGTTATTATCAATGGGTTAAACGTATGTACAATGTACCCTTTTCATTGTACTTCGTGCAAAGTGCAGAACTGTTGTGTCAGTGTGCGTAACGTAACTGTGCGTTTTAAACAAGGTTTGGGCAATGATCATACGTTTTCTCCCCTCAGCTATTGCCATGTTGTTTATGATGTTTTGATGTCTTTGGATGCTTTCACCCGGTCACGCCGGGGCGTTTATTAAAAAACACAGTACATCTGCGGTACTAGGCCCCGCTACGGCCAATAGTTCCTGGGACCTGCCAGGAAGCCGGTTCATAGACCGGCTTGACTCTCCTCGGCAGCGAGGGGGGGAGAACAAAAAGAAAAATAAATGAAATAACAAAAAGAAACGATTTGGGGGGCCGGGAAGGGATCACAACCCGCTAGAGGAAGAGACCATCCTTTCCAGGATGCCCTCGAGGTCCCTCGTCATAATTCCCAGATGGGACCAACCGATCGCGATTCGCAGGTAGCGACCCGCGTGTACGATGGGGTCCCTGTCGCTGCTTCCTCTGTTGGCTGCGCTCCAGGAGGCCACAGTCCCTCGGAGGCAGTAGAGCGCTGACAGGGTTGAGGCTGGTGGCAGGGCGTCTCGCACGAAGAGGAGTCTCAGACGTCTCTGGGGGTACTGCCGACCGGCATAGGGAGGGTCGTAGCATAACGTTCCCACAAGGGCCGGAGGGCAGCGCAGTCCACTAACAGATGGGGGAGGGGTTCCTTCTCCTCGCACACTGCACAGTTCTGTCCCACGTTCCCCAACGTTCAGTGGTGACGGCGCGCGTTGCAGGGAAGACCCCAGTGCAACAAAAACAGCGCCGTTTCCTGCCACTTGAGGGGGAGGGTAAATGCGTCTCTAAATAACAAGGGCCACTCTAGGTCATCCGCCGGGATGCCAAGCAGCTCGCCCCATCTCATTAAACCGCTCGGGAGGCGGGGTGTTGGGTAAAGTTTTCAACTCGCAATAGTCGTGCTTCGGTGATGCCACCAGGGTACTCCGGGACATTTATTAAAAAAACGTTTCATTCGTCATTACAGTACGTGGTACAAGACCCCACTAACGGCCACTGAATGCCGGAACTGCCGGGACACCGGGATGCAGCCCGGTGTGACTCTCCTCGGCAGTGGAATGGGATGGGGGGAAAAACAAAAAGAAAAATAAATCAGCAAAAAAAAAAGAAAACAGTTTTTGGAGGGAAGGGAAGGGATCACAGTCCACTGGGAGGAGGGTCCATCCTTAATAGGATACCCTCGAGGTCCTTCTTCAATCTTCCCAGCTGGGGCCATCCAATAGCTGTCCGCAGGAAGCGAACAGCATATGGAATGACGTCCATTACGGTGGAATCTTCATCTTCGGCATTATTCCAGGCCGCCACGATACCACGGATGCAGCAAAGTGCTGCGAGGGCTGCGGCTGGACTGAGGGCGTCCCGCACGAAGAGAAGACTGTAAACATTCCTGGGGTTGCCACCTTCCGGTATACCGAGTTGCCGTTTCAAGACGATCCCAAAGAATCCGGACGGCACGGCAGTCAACTAGGAGGTGGGGGAGCGACTCCCGCTCCCCACACCTTGCACACGCAGGATTTACTCTTCCCCGCGTCCAGTGGAAGTGGCGCGCGTTGCAGGGTAGACCCCAATGCAGCCACAGAAGCGCCGATTCCTGCCACTTCAGGGGAAGAATCCTGGATCCAAGTAGAACCGGGGGCCACTTCAGGTCATCCAATCGAATGCCGAGCAGCTCGCCCTTCTTCTTAATCCGCGCGGCTGGAGACTAGGGGTCGTAGCATCTGTCAGCTCTCCCATGGTCCAGCCGCTCATCATCTTCTCTCTGCCTGCCGTATGGCAGGCAGAGAGAAGATGAACTCGTGCTTCGGTGAACCACATGAAATTGGCATGTCAACGATAGCGAGCCGTCTTCTAACATTAGGAAAGGACTTGCTTTTGCTGGGTGTTAGGTGGATAATGTCCCAACGGTAGCTGCGGAGTTCATCGTAGTTTTGGGGATCCGTTGGCAAAGCAAACTACGTGTTGTACGTCGTAGATTCTGATGAATTCTTGGTACATCGGTACAGAGTGCACCATTTTTATGTAGTTTCCACGAAGCCATACTGTACGTGTTCCTGATTTTTGATTTTAATTTTTAATTTTTTCGACTCTGATTTGCGTTTCTATAATGGCGTAGTCTGTTTTGATTTGTCTCCACATTTCCTCATCGAAGCCAGCGAACTATTACGCAAATCGGTGAAATCGATCACTACTATTAGTAAATTTCATATTCTCACAAATGTTACGATGCTGTGTTAAGAAGTGCTGTCGACCTGCAAAGGAAACTGCCACACTGGTATCTTCTGCACTTGATCAGGGGACCACCGATCTCGATGGAATGTAGTCGCAGTAATTTCTACGGGCTCCTCTCTTGAATGTGATCATGTTGCGAAGAAGATTGTGAACAGATGGTCATGGACCACCTAATCACAACTGACAAATCATGCAACGAATCCACTCGAATCCTTGCCACTCGCTGTGTTGGAGGCAGTTTCACAGAAAGTGATCAGAGCAGTACTAAATTTTATAATCTGGTTGTAACCTAACCTCCCCAGTGTTGCATCTGCAAAATGGTGTATCCTAAATTCTAGCAATGCACTTTAATTTTATATTGCGAATCGGCAACTTACTTTCCAATATTAACACGAGCAATTGTTTCATTGTATTAAAGATATGGAGGTAAGTTTGAACTCTTTTTCATATAGGGCTTGAATCGTTGTTCCGATCATTTCAGCCGAACACACTGACTGCATTCTCAGGATGTTTGGAAAAATGACACCAATTCTGGTGAATAAGTATAATGCGGATCAATAAACAATTTCTATCACTGTTTATCAAACAGTCACTGTAACTGGCATCCCTGTGAACAAGTAATTAGAAGAGTTTCGAGAAAATTTCGATGGATGCACCGTCTTACATTCAGTAAAAATGTGATAAGATTTACATTTTGGAAATTTTGGAAATACTGATCATTGTGGAAGTCGCACCATACACAACCGAATACTTACAATAGATTTATTTCTTTAGATTTTCTGGCGCCACACCAGTACCTTTTATAAGCAAGAAAGCCACACAGTTTTGATTACCATTGTGAAGATGAAACAAATGCCAGAAAAAAAAAAAAAAAAAGGGACGCTTCGACTATCATCAATTACATCTGTGTTTAATATAAGTGAAAAAAATCATAAACATGTTGATGTGACGGCATTCTAATGTGAACTATTTAATGGGTGAAATCCATAGAAGGAAGTGAATGAGTTCCCAGAATTCTGGTGTCCTTGACATAAACTCAAACAAGGAATCTTTTGAATTCCTACATTTCGTTTCACCACACACTGGGAAACGCTACCAAGTTGGGCCCTCGAGTTTCAAGTGCTTAAAGCAATATTTGAAGCCTCAATAAAATTGCCACTAAGGATACATCACTTCACCATAGAAGCATTCAGAGAAGAAGTTCAGATGAAGAACTGAGCTGAAAGAGAAGTTCAATCGGATTGGCCTTCCTCTTCCGACGTTGGCCCCACACCATGATCACAACAACAGACCAACACAAAAAACGCTTCTTTTCTTCATTCTACAGAGTCCCAGCTACAAAACACAACTTAGAAAGGTATACATTTCTTACCAATAACAAATATCTGTGATCCCAAATTCCAACCACCCTACTCTTATGATCACCAGCTTCATTCCAACGCACAACGCACAAGCCCACATCTACGACTATTACCTCAGCCAACGCCTTATACAAACCAAACATCTACGATACCACAAATCACCATTATCCGCAAACAAACCTTTCCGTAGAGTTCGACTTCACAATACGCATCAGAAAGGAAACCACAAGGTGTGGTAAGTGGCTCACGATTCAAATTTGTTTATCATTTCAGTCGGTCTGCGCTGTGTCATTACGTCATGGATGCAGCAGCAAAGTTGGTAGGAAGGAACTACCCGAACTTCCCGAGGGGATAAACTTGGCCTGAAGAATAATGGCGGAAAGGAACGGGCGAATTCCCGAGGCATCCGTGGATCTGGGAACGTTTAGGGCAATTTTCAGCAGCATTCTGCAGTGGTGGCTGCCAGAGCGGTCTCAAGTGGTCAGCTGCGAAAGGCACCGTGCGCTTCCCGCTGTTCGAAGACGTTCGTACTCGGTTTTCGAACCACTTCCGGTTTGCACTTGCATGGCATTCCACGGGGGAAGGAATCTTCGGGAAAGCAACCGTACTCAGCGAGTCATCATTTCGGTTCGACCACGGAGTTTGCATGACTCTCGATGGTTCTTTACTAGAATGGTCACCTTCTGGCTGTGCAAATTCATAACGTGTGCCTTTCACCTTCTAGCGAAGACCGCATACATGGAAAAGTAATGAGAAACCTGCAAGTTCGAAGTGTATCCGTTTTGCAAAAAAAAAAAAAAAAAAAAAAAAGGCCATGCGTTAGCACCCGCCCCATTCGCTAATCGAAGCGTCCAAATCCTGGCGTGATGAAGCGCTTGAAAATGCAATCGACGGTTCGTCTGCGGACGTTCCCCGCCACACATACAAAGTAAGCAAATGTTTTACGGCAACGACGAACCTTCTTTTCCTGCTCCACACACCGACAGCGTGGTGCTGGCCGAAACGTTGAGAAACTCACCTTAATGTTGTGTGTCGTGTAGGATATGCGTCAAAAAACTGCACTTACACCGAAACGGAACGTTCATTTACCGAAAAAAAAAAAAAAAAAAAAAACGGCCGTTGGTGTTTTACCAGGATTCAGCGGTAGGTGCTTGATGAAAATTTGGCCTCTGTTCTGTGAATATGCAGTCTTTAAAACTGACCTTTTCGTTCGAATCATCACGTGTAAGTGCAATGAGTAAGGTTCGACCTTGCCTGTGAGAAAACAGCAAATGGAAAAGTCATCTGTTGAGCCAAGTTTCAATGAATCGAACCGATCCAAATTTTGCTTTTGGTACGGAACGGGTATGCACAAGAGAAACGATGTACGTGGGTTATAAGATGTTGAAATTGATAAAGTGCGAGCATCAAAGGGTATTTCGATATAAAAAATACGGAAAGTGCGCTTTCACTTAAAACTTGGCAAACCGATACTCTTCAATGCATGAATGTAATATAGGGGACTTTCAAGCTGGTAATTCAAAACTAGGGGAAAAGAATTCCTTCTAAAGAATACGAAAAGTTACATGTTTAAAGACAACCAATTCATATCCAAAATTTGCATGCCTAAACAATTAAGCTAAGGTGCCTTGTGCTCATTTTGAGAATCTGCACAGCGCATGCAAACTTTTACATAAATGTTGGCCAAGAGTATCACAAATCACAATTTTCGAAAGCTGTTCAAGATCAACAGATTGGGGAACAAAATGAAATTTGCTTCTAATGTATCGAATTGATAAACGAAAAGGTATAATAATGTATCGAATGATACTTCTAATGTATCAAATGAAATGTTTCAGTGCAGTACATTTGAATACATCAATGGATTACTGTGCATCTAACCCAGTGTTGATTTTATTATTATTTCATGATCCGAGAAATGCCTTCAATGAAATACAAAGTGTATGCCAAGTGATCCACACTTATGAGTGAATTAACATCAACTTCGGAATCTTTAAATGTTGAAGTAAAGTTTCTGTTCTGCATGGGCTTCACATGGCTGAATCAGTTTTGAACACGTTTCCTCTATGCTCTAATTGATTGTTCTAAATTCACTATTTAAGCAATTCTATGATGCTAAATCCATGTACCAGTTGCTATTATGACTGAATCATATAACTTACATGCTATTACAGAATATGCTTCCAGAGAAGAATGGAAAATAAAACAGATGCAAATATTTATTTACCACTGTTTCATCAATGAATAAATCACAAAAGTGAATGAATGTTTTCTAAAAATTTCTTTTAATTTGTTTCTGTTTATCAGATTTGACAATCAAAGTTTTTGCAAGTACTGTAAGCATAAAAAAAATACTCTTTATAAAAATCACAAATAACAAGAGTGGCCTGATGTCCAACATAAGCACAAACTCTTCCAATCATTTCGATGATTATTATTAAAGAGAATTAAGGGCTCACATGGAGAAGTATATTCAGCAAAAGAGATCAAGTAATAATACTTCAATTTACCAAATGGTACAGGATCATGGAAGTGAATTACAATATCAAACATGTCATTAGTAATGCACAAGAAACACAGGAAACTGATTCTATATTTAATTATGGGAGAATAAACTTATAAATAACAGAATTAGTTATCATGAATTTCATTTATATTTATACATTTACTCTTAATTTTAACAGATGTATGCTATATTTAATCAAATCTGCATCTATGGAGGATACAACTGTATCAAATCCCAGATCTTTTTCAGGAATGTGACATAACTTTTTTCTAGCAATGGAAAGCAAAGATGCAATAAAGTATCAGCTTGTATCAAAAATTCCAATTACCTGATTAACAAGTCTTGTTTAGCACATAATGCCTGACGATAAGGACCAACATCTGAAAAAAGTTCTTTCCTTTTAAGTACTTTATCTATTATAGCAGCATGAAGGGCTCCAAATCTGTGTTTAAATGCAAATGAATCTTTTTCACTACTGTCTGTTAAAAAAGAGTTGTAGTTGTTTGGAATTTGGTTATGGCACAAACCAGATCCTTCACTGCAAGTTATGCATACTCGACTCAAGAGTTCAGGTTCTATTAAATCAGCAGATACACCTAATTTACAAAATATATTGCCTGGTGAGAAACGCTTCAAAACAGTATTTGAAGGCTTTATGGTTTCTGATTGACGTGTAGTGTTGATTAGGCTGGCCCAGTCTACTTCTAGAGCATCTACTATGCCTAAAAATCAAGAGCACATTTACATACACTAAAAAAGTTAACCCAGGCATTACTAGATTTTTGCATATCTTCCTCAAACTGTTCATCATCAGAAATTTCCTCGAAATCCATACTTTCCCACATTTCCTCATGGTCACTTGGTCTACACGTATCGATTATTAAAATTATTGCAATTAATCACTTACTTCTCTTCTTTTTTATTCCGTTCATTATCTGCTTTTAATTCTGCACAATCCAGAGTTTTAGCTTCCTCTGACTACAAAAATATTTATAATTGCAGAATAAAAAATTTCTTTACCTCATCTCTATTAAGAATGTCGTCTGCATCGTCAGATATGTCGGAAAATCTTTCCTCTTCCATAAAAAGTTCTTTGCTTTCTTCATGAAAACGTGCATTCTCAGCATGACTCGTTTTGTTTCGAAATCCTTCTTTGGAACTAAAATAAAAAACTGTACAGCAAACAATTTCATGCCATTTCTACTACGTTTTGGTGTCACTAGAAAAATTCTTCTTATCACTTCGTTTCTCCCAAGCTCTATACTGAGAAAGAAAATCCCATTTTCCTCTCTCTTTATCTGTTAATAAAATAGACTGGGCTTCCGTTGTAATTGGTGGTGTAACTTCAATATCCATCAGAGAAGGCACAACAGGCATAATTGTGGTTGGGCGTTTATCTTGGCGTAATCTTCCTTTCAGTGGTCCTTCATGAGATCGGACTCTACTACGTGAGAATAAGCTGCTAGAAAATTCCCATTCCCTCCTAAGAATGACATGTATACTTATTTAATGTAGCTACTCTATAACCTGAATTTATTGTTCCGCACATCTAATGTCAGCAAAGATGGCACCACTGATCTTGGACGAGCCCAATCCTCATCTCTTCTTCTGTCATTTCGATATGTGTCAAACATCCTCATCCGGTCACAATCTACATAGGACCAAGAAACATCATCAGCTAAAACAAAGATACATATATGTCTTCAATATTATCACAAACCATATCTGTTATAAGCACTTTCATAATTTGATCGTGCATCATTTTCTCCTCTATGTCTAGAGAAGCCACATTCCACAGAAGAGTAATCATGATCTAATAAGAGATATTTACTAGAATTTGAAACATTCAAATGACATACTTCTATAGTCTTCATAGCCAGAACGCATGGAACCTGAAGAATCTGCATTCCTCCTACTCTAAAGGCCATAAGTTTTAGTCCAGTCCAATTTTTGTAACACAAACCTCAGACTTGAATTTCCAATTTTCTTTTCTTTCTAGACTAGATGCTCTGATCCTACTGTGATCACGATCTCTACGGGCATCATGACTATCTTTATCCAAGGAACTATGCTTATGATAATCAGATTCTTTTCTATTACTACTGCGGTCAACAAATGCATTTGTTCTGCTATCACAATGACTTTTCCTATCTCGGCTGTCAGAGTCCCTATGTCCAAACACGTTTCAATTGAAATAAATAATAAATTGTTAAGGAATTTAACAATGCAAAAAATTTGGAGTGGCAGCAACAAAGAATCAAAGCATGGCAAGACTCAAATTAAGTTATTAATCTGTTATTGTTCCAAATTCTGATCACATGCATGCCACGAAAACAACCTTTGTGTAATGTACACAATTGGCATGAAACATACAATGTAAAATAACCACATTGAAATGGTTTTTTTTTTTTTTAACCACAGTGAACAAATTATAAAGTTCATTTAACAAGTATATTTATGAGGTTCAGTAAGGTTTCACCTCAATGATAAAATTTACTGATTTAAAATATTCGAACAAAATTTAAATATAAACGAAGAATAGAATGCCAGACACATTTTTAGCTTCAGAAAAACTACACATTATAAGTTTCACCTCCAAGAAAAGAAACAAATTATAAAAAATGATAAATTTTGCACAACTTTAAAATACATGGAAAAACACTAAAATACTAAAATAAAATTGATTGATTGATCGATTGATTTTGACAACCATAAGAAATTGAATGAATTAGTCAATTCTAAAGTAATTTCTACAATTGCCTAATTCAAACATTCATTGGCTTTGCTAACTTACATCATTAAAGAATGAATCCTCTAAAAGCAGTGACAGTTTACTTTGGATGTTCATTCTATTTAGGATAATATAAAACACATTACAACAGCGATTTCAAAAGTGCTGTAAACAATAAAAATGAATTCTAAAAATAGTTTCAATTCATATTTTATAGCACGATCTTATTTGTTGTAAACTAATCTCAATACTTCAAAATAGATTCTTCTGTGATTCCACGTATTATTTTTAGTGCACACCCATTTTTGATCTCTACATAGGGAACCAATGATCATAAAAAACTGAAACATGAATTACTTACAGATTCAAAATTTGCGCTTACAAATTCGTTCTTGAAATGACAATAGAATGGAGCAAAATAGCACTTTGTTATATCAAAATTATCTGATGACCACTTTTGGATTTTCAGAAGAATCAAAGTAATTATTTCTTTTAAATGATTTGAAACATAATCATTAAAAAAAACAATTAAACAACCATCATGTCTCAAAAAAAAAATCAAATTTTAACCAAAAATTTGCATTTTAGGAGGAAAATTTTTAAATTAAACAGGAATACACACAATACAATATTGCTTTCACCCCATTCATCATATGCTATTAACACCAATGGTCAATTAGTCTACAGTGAAACTCAGAAAATATGAGAGATCTCGATCATTTTTCCCAAGGCTGTGAGCAGTACTATTTTAGGAAAAATGACTGGAATTGAATAAAATAACATTAGACCTGATAATCAAATCAGGAAATTAAAGTAAAAGATTATATTCTAAAAACAATGCAGTTCTTTAAACGAGCACTCATTGATCATAACCATAAAGAGCTTGTTGACTAGTAGCTTTTAATTTTTGAAAATAAGGCCACAATTTACTAAGATTAAAATTACACACAATTAAAATTACAATTGCATATAAATGACCATGACTCAAAATGAGTTTACAATTGATCTACTTTGTGTTCAACAGGAATAGCAGCAATAATTTTCAATGAAACAGAAAAAGTAATGTTCTGGCGGAGGTTAATTATCATTAATACATTGCTTTAAACCAAAATGGTTTGTTTCTCACACATATTTCAAGGAGCAAACAAAAAAACGAGACATATTGTAAGAAAAAGGGTTCGAAAAAGATGGTTCAAATATTGAATCTTTCAACTAATTTCATTTGCTGAAGCTCATTTTCCCATAGTAAATGTTAACCTACTTCTGAATTCGCCTTTCTTGAGCTGACTGATGTGATAGTGAAGAATTTCTTCTTTGTTGGTCCAAGCTTTCAGAAGATTAAGTTTGAAACAAATGTGCATTCATTAAATCTCACCTTTGTCTTTCTCTATTTCTGGAAGATACCTCACTTCTCCTTCCTGTAGTTCTGGTTTTTGTAGATGAATCTTTGAAATTACAATTCCTTGTTCCAGAATTTACTTCTTTATGACTTTTGACTGATGCTGAATTATAAACATAAAATTTATCAATGTATTCTAACATACCCTTTGGGCTGGATGCAGATTTATTGGAGAGTTTTTTGAAATTTGGTGAAGCTGATCTTCGATGTTTACACAAGGGCGAACGCACATGTGTACTGGATTCTCTTTTCCTACTTTCTGACGATTTGACATTTGATTTTGTTGATCCTTGTGGTAAAAATACAATTTTTTCGGCTGCTTTCTTATCTTTTGGTTTTTCTTTATTTTGTGATGACGTTTTCGAAGTCTTTACAGGATTCTCCTTTCTTGGCACTGCTGATTTGTGTTTATGTGCCTTTTCAGGTACAGAAGACTTTTTGCTAAGTGATACAAAATTACATATAATCTACGAGAGAGAAATCAATTATTAATACCTGCTTTCATTACTTTTCTTGTCTTTGGTTTTTTTATGATCACTACTGGATGAACTCGATTGTCTTTTGTTTACAATCCTACTCTGAGGTTTTTTGGATTCAGTTTTATATCTACTTGTGCTGAGACTTGTTGTATTGTGTGCATGCTCAGAACTTTCAGAAGAGCTCGTATTTTCTATCGAGCTATCTGTTGAAGAAGAATCTGAAGAATAACTACTAGTAGTACTTGTAGAAGAACTGCTACTTGGAGCCTAAATCGATAAAAAGAACATCCATATTTCTCATAATTGCATATCTTACACGAAATTCATATGAAACAAATTTACTGATCTACAAAACTTTCAAAAACAAATTGCCATTCTGCTTATATGGACATCCAAGAATTTTTAATGCATTTATAACTGCAAACACACAAACAAACTTGATTTTAAAATGAAATTCAACGTTTCTCAATTTTTCGAAGACAATTAACAATGCGAGAACAGGGACTTGATTTCCACATACTGAAGTCAAAGATTTTATCAATTGTTTAACAAAAACTTAGAATTAACTGTGTTAGTTGTCTTAAGGAGCTACCACAGCAAAAAAAAGGCTATTGGTATCACGTAACTGAATGTATAATTTCGCAATCCTTAGATATTTCTGGCTCGAAGTGCTTTTCAAGAAACTGCTATGCTTTAAAGGTTTCTTAAAGCTGAATGCAATCAACCGCACAGCAATCATGTTTCTTACTCAAATAGTAAAATATACTTCCTAAAACTATAGCTGTACAAGATTGTACTGAATAAGTTGTACAGCAATCAACAGTTTCTTTACATTTTAAACATCCCGCAATTTCTTTATAGAAATGAAAATGGCAATTGTGTAAAAAATGTCAAAGTATCCATCCATTTTCACATCTTTATGTGGCTTTTTACACAATTCGCAAAATGTCAAATAATCACAGAAAATGTGAAAATCAAAGCACTGTGAGAGAATATGACCCAAAGGTTATGAACTGACTTTTGTAGCAGCCTTGGTTAACTGTAAAGAAGTAATTTGTTTTATAACATCGACATTGGCACGATTGTGATACCTTTTTAACATGAGTTTTACAATCTATTCATTAGTTAGATTTTTTTGATTTCAACTTACAAAGTCTCTACATTTAACTCCATGATTCATGCACTGGAATTTTTCCATTTTACGAATTTCATTTATTATCTTAATGTCAAATTGTTTTCAATATCTGTGAAAAAACAGCTACTAATACATTCACTTTTATAAGCTTAAATAAATCAGTAATCAGTGTGCCACTTTGTTCAGCAATAGGACACAATCAAAGGCATATAATCTTAAAATTATTGAAAGAACCAACTTAAATTTATTTATATATTAGACATGAAAGCTTTCCAGCAAAAAATAAAACTTATAACCCAAATATTAACAGAATTTTTAATGTAGCAATTTTATGCATAAAAGTTAGGTAAATTCAAAAAATGCTTTCATTACATGAGAAATCCATAATTCTACATGAGCACATATGTGTAATGATACAAGTCGAAAAAATTAGACAGCAATCAATAAACGACATTTGTCATAAATCCTTGACACTGAGTTGATGTAAAAGTGATTTCTCCATAGACATGGACATGTGAATATATAAATACGGAAGCAAGTTTCGAGACATTAATTAAATAATTGCTTCTAGTACTTCATGAACATTTTCATTCATCCAAAATGCAGTCCATCAAACCACACTGGCATTGTTCATCAGCCAGGATAAAAACGTAATTTGCCTCCAAAACTGCTTAATCAACAATAATTATTGCTTAATCAACAGTAATTATTTGAATACTTCCAATTAGGTTTGGATCGTTTTAATTTATTTTACATCAAAGTGATATAAAATGAATGGAATCCAATATGTTAATAAGATCAATAATAAGAGTTAAGGTGATTAAAAACAAACATACAAAATTAAATGACTTGGATACTATGAAGAATACAGAAAATGAAAATTCTACAAGTCTTGGAGAACTGCAAAAATAAGTATAAATAATTTTCAGCAGTGAGATAAACATCAACAATGGGATAAACTTAATGAAGTGACTTAACTTAATTTTCAGCACAGAGGACAAATCAGAACTATAGTAATAAACAGTTAATACAATTTTTGTTGACAAAGTTTCTATAATTATCATGTTTATCAGATACTAGCTGTATATTCTGGCTAACAAACAGACTTGTCACATCACTCACTTTTAGTTTTAATTGCTGATATCGTCAACTAAGTTTGTAATCATAAACAAGCTGCCATTTCTGAAGTAATTGAATCCTTCCACAAGGATAGCAATTTTTTTTTAAATTTATTTAATGAACAGTTCAATCAATTAATGGTTATATGTAATGCAACATCCAAAGTGAACATTTGCTCTAAATTGACCATTTTGAAACAAGGTTTCTAATAATCGACATTTAAAATATTCGGCAGCAATAATATTGGATATCTAAACTAATCTATGCAAAACATATGTAATACACATCCTACACAAAAATTTACTCAAAAGGTCAATTCTATCAATTACATGAGACACAATAATGATTAAATGAGAAAATCAAAATGATCATCAACTTACCAATACAAAACCACAAAAATTAAAACCATCAAAAATATTTCAAACAAATTTTATATGATTAGAGTTTACTTTCCATTCTAGAAAAACGCGTAATTAAAGCATTTCATTAATTACTAATTACAAAAAACGAATTCATAAATGTATCAATAACATAAATATTAATGGCTGAAGCCAATGATAAATAAAACTCATCACATACATAAAGGATGACACATTCACAACTTTTTGAGAACCATGTAAAATGATCTCCAACATAAAATAAAAACACTGGGAAAAAAAACCATTAAGTAGTGAATTCAATCATTTAAGCCAGTAAGTGAATCAAATTTCTACAAAGGAACTGTTTAGAAAACAAAGAACTCATAATAACAGTAGTAATTTTAACTGCTATCTTATAAAATATGCAAAATTAGACCTCTGAATCTGCTACCATCTAAAGCCTAGTCAACTTGCTTTTCTTCCTGTATATTCTTGTGGACTCATGCTTCAAAAAAATTCGGTCTTCATTTTAATAAGTGTTTACTTAAGGGTTTCGAAGTTCAAAAATTTTGCTTTATAACCATTATATTGTCAAGTTCAATTTTTCTCTATGACCCAATCTAATATCTATCTGGTAAACATACAAAACAGAATAACAGCTCATACAATAAGTCTCATGAGTTCCAAGCAACCAATTTTATTAATACTAATGTCTACAATATCATTTATTTAATTTAGTTTTTGAATTTGTTGATGAATCCAGGTATTTTATACAATAAATGCAAGTGGTTATTTGCAACAAAATCACATTAACTACCATTTACTTTAACATGCTTAAATTCTGTTATCAGATACTTGAAAATTTTCCTGTCAATTACCATTTCCTGGTTCTCATAAATATAGTTTGTATTTCCTAAGTTACTGTCCTTACTGCATATGTTTCTTAATGTGTACCTTATACAAAATTATCACTTTATGCTACAATATTATGGCTTATCTATCAATATTTTACTAATTTCTTTGGGTGTTATGTAAATATCAGAAAATTTTATTGCTTTTATAATAGTTGCTACTTTCTTTCAACATCACAACTTCAATTTTGTCATAATTCCTTAAAATTTCACAGCCCACATATCAATGTCTTGTTTTGTAGTTGTTTTCTACCTCAAAGTTTTCAAAAACTTATGAATAAACGAATCTCTATAGATGGAAGGCCCCCTTGATAAAGTGAACAATTCTTAAAATGATAAGTTCTTTCAATGTAGTGTTGCACCTCTCTGGTAGAATACGACTATTTTTTTGTTTCTAAAGCTTTAAAACATAAAATTGTTTGTTACTGTTTTATGTTATCCACATTTATTCCTCCTTGTTCTGTTTATAAGACTTGAAAGATGATATTGGCTTAAATTTGGTTCCTGAGTTTGCACTTCCTATGCTTTGTTTTTGAGAAACTTGTTTTTCCTAGAGAAAAGTCTCACAACACAAATAAACACTGAGGATTACATTAACAACATGAGATTGGAAAAAGTGCAACTCTGATTCTGTTTTTGTGATATGCAAGAAACTTTAATGTTTTCGCTTTTTTTTTTGATTAAATTGAATGATGATTCCATCTTTCAAATATTTCACAACCTTAAAGTCTCTAATCTTATCTTTAAAGGTTCTTGATTATGATTCATCAATTATGTTTGAAGTTTGTGAACCATAGTTTGTGAAGCATCTTATCCTCATTTCTATATATAAAAATAGTGTGGATGAGCGTAACACCTTAAAAGATGTATTTCACTGTGTACTTGTTTATCTCAAGCTTTTCTCTTGAAATTCCCATTCCTATCTTCTTTGAATCATCTTATCATCACTCATTCAAATTACGAGCATCTGCATTTAAATAAGAGAAGAACTTTCTCATAATTGGACTTTAGATGCACTTGAAATATCTGTATAGGCTTGCTTCTTTCTATTTTTCAGATATAAATAATATTCTCGTACATCTACTATGACCAGTAAACATGTTTTGATCAGAAAGCTAACATTTAAATGGCAAAACACTTGGAACTTATTCACATCTTTTATTATTGTTTCTATTCTGCTGATCACCTGAAAAGGGGGGGAAGGGAGCAGGGGAATGAAAAAAAAAAAAAAAAGGTATTTGATCTAGCGGTTTTCTCCAGTTGATTTTTTTTTTCGTTCTTTTGTTTGTTTTCACACTCTCTCTCTCTCACATGCAGCAGGTTTAATTTTTTTTTTCAATCGATGTTTATTTTTTTTTTGGAAAATGCCAGCAAAGAATTGATTAGCTATACTTCTGAGTAATCATATCTAACATTCTAACATCATGTCTGACTTCCTTTTCCCCCTTCATTGTTAATTTTATTACTGCACACCACTGTCCAACTGTTTGGATGAATATTGAAAAATTTACTTATATTCATAGAAAAATATGCTTAAAAAGACGAAAACAGAAACAGCCAGAGCTTGGGGTTAAATTTATATTGCATTTTTTGCAAAAAAAATTATTTCAGACATTCAAGCCATTTTGCAATGAAAATCAAAATTCACGATAAAAAACTTTACAAGGAAATAACAAAAATATGATAGAAAAAAATCCTTTGGGAATACTGATATCTTGTTTTTTTTAAAAAGCCAAGAACAGTACTCAGCATTATTTTGCTTATTTCAAAAATCAAAACATAAATTTTGTCAAATACGATGTTGAAGCTGGATCATTCCTCAAAAGTTCTGATAATAAACTCGCACCAATACAAGCAACAAAAGTTACATCATTCTACTTCTAAAGAACATAAGGAATGCATGAAAAACATTGAAAACATACTTCCAATTATGCATGACAACTTGGACAAAATTTATGGAAAATACAATTCCATCAATCAATAATCAGTGCATAATGAAATTTTGATTTGAAGTACTTTTGAAGGAAAACAGACACTCTCACACACACAGAATTCACTGAGACATTTAGCCAAAATAATCAAAGTAGCATAATTTTTTTTTTTTGAAAAAAAGAAATCTCAACAGCAATTCAGTTGTAAAATGGCAAAGGGAAATGCATAACAACAAACTACTGTTCCATATATTTAATAATAAGCAGAAATTTCCAAAATTTTTTAAAAGGAAATTTAGCAGAATCAGAGTATGTAAAGTCAATCATCTAATATAATTCTCCAAATCAAGAGATATCGTAAAATGTGTGATTTCCCTCAAAACACATTACTTACAGTTTGAAAAGTATATTTAGCTCAGTTAAAGCAATTAATGGATAACTTGTTTCACAATTAAAAATTTATTCTTAAATGGATCAACAGATTCAGAAAAAAGTTTCAAAAATAAAGTTTACGAGCGGACCAATCATCCAGAATAAAAAACAAACAAGAGACTTACTCGCTTTTCTTTATTGTGTTTTTCGGGTTCTTTCTTTGTAGTTGCCATCTCTCTTTCTAATTCCTTTTGAAGCATTTGACGCTTTTTTTCTAATGTCTTTTCATCTTCTTCCTCTAGTTTCCTTTGATCCCAATTTTCCCAACTGCCTAAATCGGGACTTTGTGTACTTTTCAAAATAGACACTACACTAACAGTAGACAATAAACGTCGTGTTGTTTCTTCTTTTTGTGGTTTTGTCACTAACTAAATACATCAAGCATCGGATACATAAATACCCATTTAATGCTAATTGTACCTTGATTGTTGAAGAATCTTTTTTAGTAACATCACTTGTAATCTTGATTCTTAAATTTTCTGCAGGAAGAACACTTTTTTTTAAAGATGATACAGAATCCCTGAAGTAGTTGAATTCATATTATTTATTGCATAAATGCTTGATATATTTTTTTTATTAGAACTTATCCAATAAATACATGAAATAAATTTCTTTAGTCATAATATGAAAGCATACTTTTTTTTCCCAGTTAAAGGATTTTTGGTTCCAAGTCGATCAAATACGCTTGTTCGTTTTGGCAATTCAAGACTTATCTTCCTACGAGTTATCTTATCAGACATGACTTTACATTTTTACCTATCCAAAATTTGCAGTTTTGAAAGTTTGTGACACTATCAACTTTATTATTCATTGCATCTATGCATTCATCATTGACGGCGTACTATAAAATGTTAGATATGGGATGTTTCTAAAGTTTTTAAGTATGCTGAAAATTTGATCTGTATACTTTTATAAAACAAGAAACACCTAACTTAGTAAGTCATTCACTATAAACACACTGCAATAATTAAATACGAATAATGCTACTCAAAAATTCAATGATACACAAACCAATACACAATAAATGAAATTGACTGTGGCTTTCTCGGATTACTAGAAATCCAGTAACTTGTTTAATATTATGCACACACTGCTCAAAAAATTCATCTCCTTGGAAACAAAGTGTAGTAACACTGTTTATAAAATTTCTCTTCAAATAATAATATTTTCAACTAAGCTCAAGGCTCCATTTGGGTAATGAAGAAAGATATTTTATTCATAAAATAGCAATTTCACAATCAATTAATGGTAAAATGAAATATACAAAACTAAAAGTGCAAACACACCACTTTATTGCAGTTAGGATCCCTTCTCATTTCAAGAAACACAGTGAAATTGTAGAGGTACCAAATTAACATGAATACAAAAGTGTAAATACCTAAAAAAAAACGAGATTTATCAAAAAAATTTATCAATTTAATTTTAAAATTATCGCAAGCGCCAAATACAAAGTTATTTCATTATTTAATCTTTAACTTGTTGACTAAAATAAATATAATTCGTTTAAATACAAGTACTGTGATTTGAAAATACCACATGTTAGCCATTGAGCATAATTCGCATCTTATCTTCCGGACTCCTCATCCATTGTTTCTAAAAGCAAATAACTATTTGGTAATCGGAACGATACTCATAAAATTTGCATTTCCCCATCAACTAGAGAACAAAGACTTCTTGGAATATAAGGTAACTTCTAATATGCGGGAAGACTTTAGAAGTAGTCTATCAGTCAATCATCTCTGCATTTTTCTCACATGGAAAGACCACAAGAACCCTTTGGTGAGAAGACGAATCACCGTGCGTGCCGACATTCGCAAATGCAACGAGGGAAGTTCTCTTAATAAAAAGTGTGGTGTTCTTTTCTATTCAAATTCTAAATACATCTCTTCAAGGTTTTTATTTCTTTGAAAGCATACGATAAATTATTTTAGACTTCAAGAGACGCTAAGAAATGTGAAAATTATAAAATGAAAATAAAATTATGTGATCAAAGGTAGCCAAAGTGCACAAATGATAATCTGTATTCTGATATTTTTCAGATTTTCTAATTATCCAATGAATCCCGAACGCTGTTATTAAAAACACTTCCATATTTCAAGGAAATAGTTGGTTAGGATTAAGAATCATTTGGAAGTGGTAATGAGATATGAAGAAATGAAATACCTTTGAGGTAAGTGCTAACTGTTTATAAATTGCATAAGATTGCGAATAAAGTGATAAATATTCAAAATTCGGTAAGACACAAATGGTATACTTCCAAATACTAGTAATAAAACACACACACATGCTTTTTTGAGGAAGTTTAAAGCACACCCAAGAAAAGAAGGCAACTCAATCGAATAAATCGAAATTGCATCAAATAATAGATTTTTGAAGATAATTTCATGCTGAATAGCAGAGAAAACCAAGTGTATGTATAAAACACTGAATTGAAAAATTCCAACATAGGCAGAGATCGAATCTGAAATCCAAAACATGCTTAAAGATCAAATTCTGGAAGTTAAATGTCAAGAAGGTGAAATACTAATGTGGAAACCAATAATTATATTCGATAATAAAAGGTTCACTTCCATTACTAAATGAATAAACAATATCATTGAAAACAATTATTAGTGAACAAAATAAAAAAGTGAATAGACTTAAACGGAACTGAAAAGATGAATATCATTTACTTGAAAGAATTCATTTTCAAAAAATGACACATGAGGGTCTATAGTTTTCTCATTTCCTTGAAGTAATGTTATGCCAATAATTCTAGAAATACGAAATTTTCCCTTGAACAGCAACAAAAAAACATGCATTACTTTTCAGTGAGGACTAGGAAGGAAAGAAAAAAATGAAATGACTTTTAAAACTCATCGAAAAGGGAAGGCATATCTATTCATTATTGGCAGACGAACTTCGAGTATTTGCATAATTTTTGTTAATTTCGAATTCTGAAAAAAAGGAGAGCTTTCCAGTGAAACAGTATTGTGCGCAGTTATATAAACACTATTAAATACATTAGCTTTTTGTTTTTAAAATGAGCTGAGTTTCCGGAATTTAACTTCATATTTATGATTTTTTTTATAGGAAACAGAGGAAAACATAGCGAAAAATGAATGTAAAATGAAAGTTTTGGGAATCAAGAGAAAACAGTTGAATCATCTTCAGATAGACAGATATTCCTAAACTAAGATCGAAAGCAGATAAAATGCCAATCCTGCAATTTCAAAGAAGCAGAATTCATCAAGCTATTCCATAAATGTAAATTTGCAAGAAACCGGATTATCAGGGATCAAACTGCCGTGGCACTATGATTGTTTTTTTCAAGTTTCCACATTTTAACCCACACTTGCACCAAGGCTTATGATAATTACGAGTGGATTAACTAATATTCGTCTAAAGGTTGGTTGATATAAAGAGAAAAAACGAGTGACTCAGCTGTTTTTTTCAGCGGATGCCCGGCGCACCACCGTGTATGCCGGACCGTGTATTTTCCCACTATATCAACCCGTAATTGACACGGTAAAGGATACGGTTGAACATGCTATAAGGAAGAGAGGAATAACACGGAATGGGTCACCAAAGTCTGATCTGAAAGACACTGTTGAAAGTGAGAGAAGGTGAATTTTAGAAAAAAGTCACTATTGTCATATACAATGTCAGGTGGCAAGATAAAAGAGAGCTGTAAGCTGAATTTGCAATCCAAAAATGCATCGTACAACCTCTGCTACCACAGACCTTCAAACCAAGACAGATTCTGAAAACTTTGCGGCTGTCAGGTAAACGAAAATCCGATCCCTTGTCAAGAGAAATGGACGAAGAATATAATTATGAAGATGAGTTGTTCACGAGGGCAAAGGCCATTTCACAAATTAGTGAAGCCGAGGAACCCGGTCTGCTTCTTTTCCATTCTTCCGGGCCTGCTTCCGGGTTCATCTCCTGACCGGGCTGCTCGCTGATGTGTCCTTACCGCCTCGGTACGAACTTCGGGGAAAGCGAAATTCCGGTCGTACGCGCAGTGCAGCGCTGCTGTTCTGCGCATGCGAAAACAGAACGGATTGGAGTTTTTTCAAATTTTCAAACCACGTTCAGTGTAATTTCAGTTGAACTGGGTGTATCTTGGGATTCCTCACGTTTTGAATGTGAGAAACTCCTTTGAATCGAGTAATGCAGATTTCCGCCCTCGTCGAAAACTTTCCGCACCAGTTGCTTCTCTGTGTTCTTGTCTTTCATCTGAGTTTTCCAAAACAGTGAAAAAGAAATGAAGAAAGGGGGAAAAAAGTACAAAATAGGAAAATTCTAATTGTACTTGTTATACATTTCCTCTGCAATATTTTTGCGGACACGTAATCGTGGACATTGACATTACATAAGTAGGGAAAAAGGGTTTCATAAATTTCGTTTTCCTTACTCCAACTGCTGACAGTCTCTGCATGATGTATGTTCTTGTATGTAATGAATACAGTAATATGTAAAGGTTACTGTCATTTTTATTTTTTCCAAAAATGCACTTATACGCAGCCTCCCTATGGAGTTCAATAAGGTTACGTAACTTAACGTTTGCTAATCCTCCGTTGCTTGTTAAACTCATACGGCTATGCCTTTTTTTTAAAAAAAAAGGGATTAAGTAATGCATTATTTATGCTTGTAATGTTGCTTTTCATATTTTTCCGGATTGGGGAACGCAGCGTGAATACTTTTTAAAAGTCAAGTGCCAGATACTTAATTCATGAAATTTCTTGATTTTCAAGTATGAAATTAGAAAAACATCAAGTTACAGTTAGAACGACGATAATAAAACGAGTGTTTCTGCACTACTACAATTTGGCCGCAATACCTCTGCAGTAGAATGATTTTCTTTCAAGCATCCAAATCAAGGCTCAAGATTTGTTTACTTTTTGTCACCTAATTTCAATAACAGTATAGGTGATTCTGAAATCTAATGTCGGGAATCACAATAAGTTCCTACGCACAGAAAGTATGCTTTCCAAGTCTGTACGCTCTGGAATCCATTCACGTCCATTAGGAATCTATATGAATGCACACAAAATAGTAGGATGCTTACGTCAATGCGATGAAGTTTTCAAACTCACAGAGAATTACTCCAGTTTCAAGTTTCAGGAATTGAGTTCACATGCTTAGAGTTCTAAAATCTCGGTGGTGTCATAAGAGATGTTCATAGATTGCACCTGCATACTGACCTACAGATTTACAACTGAAAATGTACACAATGTTATGTAGTTTATTTCAAATTTATTATGCTGAAAAAAAAATAATTTATTGCACTTGATACACTTTATATTAAATATTGAAAACAATGCAAATGACTAGAGCAAAATTTTCATCACAAAAAATGCAAAAGGTACAGATAAACAATATCACATCAGATGATTGAGTATTTTGGTTTGCTGCAACTAGATCTAGCAAGTGTGTAACATGTTTTGAATGTTCACTGATTTATATTTTCCTCATTAAAAAAATCATCTGCAAATGGATCCTTACATGTCCTAAATATATCAACAGAATCAGATTTTTTCATAAGATCTTGATCTTCATTTGATGTTCGTGCTGCTTCATTTTTGCTCAAATCAGATATTGTAGTACTAATTTGTTTTTTCTCGAAACGATCTGCTGTCTCAAATACAGCTGCTTGCTTTGTCACTATAGACTCAGGAACAAATTTATCGTTGATACAGTTCAAGCTTTTTCCATCTTTTTTCTCTGAAGAAATGTACATGTTACAGGGCACGGATTCTGCCAGATGTTTTGATGGTCTCCATGGATCACTCGAAAGATGGATTTCCAGGAAGTTATCTTCAAATTTAAGATTATCTATGGATGATTCTTTTCCTGAATATTGGCGTGGACTCTGTTTCCAATGATGACACATGAAAGATGGTTGACAATGAACTAACTGGCAACAACAATGCTGTATTATTTTGGGTGAAGAATACTTCTGTGAATTCGAATCACAACAACATTTGGAATTCAAATGGCATACATCCACATGATCCTTTGTAACAATGTTCATTCCGATTGAACAACTTTTGTGTAATTCACGATACAGTTCCTCAATATAAAATTCTTTGTGACCTATCCAGGAACCTTCGTTTGAAGGTTCTTTACGAGAAAATAAATCTTTTTTAAAAGGTAAAAATTCTGCGAATCCTTTACTTTCTAAGGAACACCCTGAAACTGATCGAAGATTTCCCAATTCTATACATTTGCTGCAATCAGTACCTGTATCAGGAAATCTAGATTGTTTTTTAAGGAAACATTCAGAATCTTGAAGTACTTGTTCTTCATGGTCAGAAACTGTCTCCCCATGTTTCTTATGCTGAGATAGATTTTTGCTATGGTTGACATGATAATTAGATTTGAAAGGGCATATGACAGGTTGGAAGTTTTCATACTCTTCTGCTGGCAATGAGAGTGCAAAACGAGAATTCTCATGATTTTCTTTTTTGAAATTCAATTTAGAAGGATCCATGTATTCTTCAACATCATAAAATGGGTCATGCTGTTCAGAAGTTGAAAAATTGGCTTGTGTATCAGGATCGTTGAATGCATGTACAGTGCGTTTATTTTTTTGAAAATGTATTATTTCTGAATCATCGCTTGCATCTTGGTATAATACATTTGATAAACACGGTAAACTGTGAGTTGTTTCTTGGAAAGCCAAAACCTATAATTACATCAAGGCATAACTGAACCTGTGAACTGCAAAAATCAAATTACCTTGCTATATCCTTGATTAGCATCAGCATTGTATTCTAAGTGTTCACTGGAAGGAGTTATGGATTCGAAATTGCTTGACTCAAAAAGAGTGTTAGATTTGCTGTTCAATGAATGTAACAAGTTAGTTTTTTGAATTGAAGGAGGAACAAAGGCTTTGAATGAATCTTGAGAGGAAGTTTTCGTTTTATCTTTGCTATTCAGAACATCCTGCTGAATGCTTTGCTTCCTAGGAGGTAGAGGAGGTGGATTAATAATGAGTGGCCGTGGAGGTAACATGGGAATATGATTATCATGTCCTTCTGAAGCTTCTGATCTATCAGCACTATATTCATCACTATCTATTTCAACAAAAGAATTGTCCAAAAGAAGCTGATGCACTGTTTTATCTTTAATTGAATTCAAATCTTCATGCATATAACATGTTTCTTTTGTCTGAAAAACACATAATTAATGCATGTAAACTGACGTTTCTTACTTACATCCTTAAAAAATAAATCATCCTCTGTTTTTTCAAAAACACTAAAATCAGCAAAATCGTCACTGACACTTGATTTAGTTTCATCTTTGTAATGACTAACGGATTTACAAGGTATTATCCACTTGCTAGGGAGTGGTTCTCCAAATAACGAGACATACTAGAAAAACATTTTGCTGCATTCCCATAGACTTCAAAACAAGCAGGTAAAAATGAATAACTAAACTATAACCATATGCAACAATGCTCATAAAGCCGGAAACATGCATTAAAATATACAAAATATGCATAAAAATTCAAAATTACTTCATTACTTTTTCATTTAGAGGTACATCAACATTTGATAATGTAGAATCAGTTTTGGTATGCTGACTGAAAACACTGCTATCATGCAGATCGTTGTTCTGACTAACAGATAAGTTAGTCAAGGGTGCATACTTGTCATCCAAAGTGTCTGTTTGAAAATGCTGCTCATTTTCATCTAATGTGAAATCTGTTAAAGTAAATGGATCATCTAAATCATGTTTTTCTTCATGCTGTTTTGCCAAAGACATATTTAATTCATGCATAGGTTTTTGTTTTTCATCAATGCAAGAATGCTTTGAGTTCCCAGATGGAGGCTGTATTAAGGGGACCATAATATTTGGTTGAAATGAATCTCCAAATGGATCAACTTCCGTTAAATTCTGGTACAAATTAGAGGATTGTTTTTTGTTTGATACAATTAAATCACTCTTCTGCGTATCGTTCTGCAATTCCAGCAGATCTTCAATATAATGAAATTTCTTATTCTGGATTTGTTCCTAAAATAAACATGTTTTGTGTCACAAAACTAAAACTTTCGTTTTGAAACACTTAACCTTGCTTAGAGTAAATGTGTACCTTGGAAGTATTTTGACTGAACTGAAGAAATGACTTAGATAATGCATGATCAGGTTTATTCTTTTCAGAGTCCTGTTTCATTTCAAAAATCAGCTGAAACAGATTTCTTAAGGACAGGACAACCTAATAAATAAAAACAATTATGATGAAGGAATAACAATGAGAAAATACTTCTATTACACAAAACATTAAATTTTTTCAAATACATAAATCCCCTGCTATCAATAACACGTTAGAGCTCATTGTTCTTTGTTCAAAAAAAAAAAAGATGCATGTAGGAAAAACGAAAGAAACCAAATGTTCATTAAGAGAAAAGAAGGAAGATGTACAAGTTCCAGGATCATCAGGTATGCAAAAAATCAAATGATTTTATACAATTTTAATTGGCATTTAAATACTACCATATTATGGTGAAATGAAAGCGATTTCAAGGCAACGATTTTTAAAGCAATACATGAATCCGTCTATTCAAAAGTCTACTGACTGGAAAACTGTATTTATAAATGGCAGTTTGTATCTAGCACTTTCAATGTATCCTATAGAAAAAAAATTCTTTTTGATGTGTTGATTAAATGTCTATTTCAAAAATATAATTAAATACACATGAAATCATTAATGAAAATTATGATGGTCCTCAACATATTTTTCAGGCAGGAGGAGAATTCTCTTAAACAAGAAATGTAAGAAAAGTTGAATAAATTGCAAGCAATCAGTTTTAAATCTATAAACAATATACACTTAAATAATCCACATGCTTCAGAGTTGCCTGTTTCCAGAATTTCTTTGAAAGTTCGAAGACAAAAAAGTTTATTGCTTTGAATTACTGGAGTATTCTTTCAATAGGGAAATGAAATTTCTGTAATCAAGCAATGGAATTTAAACAAGTGACCTATACTAAATTTGCAAATGACTAAAAATGCTGGTTTAATTCTCACTATTAGTATCACTGAATAATTTCTGTCAAAACTGTATTAAACACTAGGAACCCCTACTTGATACGAAATGAATGTTGCTAAAACTCATCATAATTCTCAATTTCTTGTCTTCATTCAACTTATTAGATTAACAAATGAATGCATTTTATTCACTTTTATACATCTTTTGCTTCAACTTGATTATGGACGATTGATTATCACTATTTTGGATATAATACTAAATTTTAAATACCTCAATGCATATGCGTTGGCACCTTTCGCAAATCCCAACTCTTTCATGATTTAGATTCACCTGATTTTTTATTTATTTAATAAATGTCTGATCTTTAAATATGTCTGTCTTTAAATTTTTAAGGATTATGCAAAACGCATATACTTGTTAGCCTACAGATCTAGTCTATTTTATTACTGCTTCTTACATTTACATTATTTCCAATCATATTTTCAAATGCTTGCAATGTTGTTTAGCTTAGACCTCAGTAAAGCATTCCTCCAGAACAGCATCTCAAAACTCCACACATTTTAAACTAAGTGATTAATCTAAGTAATGAACTTTATGAATGTGAAATCATTAGTTTGTTTTAAATTTAGTACCTGTAGAAACACATATCCCTCAAAACAATTTCAGTTAACAAAGTTCGACTTTCACTGAAGTGAAAGTCTAACTTTGAGAATGAGATTGAGATGAGAATGGGTCAGGGTCTGTAGGGGTGAAGGAAAAATGGTTGGTGATTTGCTATTGTGGTTATTTGTTTGTGTAAAGTGATGTTCGTGTTATGAAGATGTAAGCTTGAATGATGGCTATAGTGATTTCTAAAATTATGATGGGGATGAATGGCATAAGGTTAATGATGTTGTTTGAGAGTATGATAAGGATGTGACTAGTGGTGATGTTGGCTGTTAATCGTAAAGACAGGGATATGGGTTGGATTATGGTTTCTAGTAGTGGGATGAACAGAGAGAGGGACATTGGGGTTCCTTTAGGTGTGGGGTGAGCTAGGAAGTAAGAGAAGTTACTAGAGATAGAAAATAGTTGTCTGGAAGCTTGTATCTCACTTTCAGAATTATTACGAGGTGATTGTTCTAAAATTACCAGAGCTTTTTATAGTGTGAACTTCATAATGCAAGGATAATTTCCGTCAATGGATTTTTTTTTCAAATCTCTTAGGAATTTGCAATCATAAAATGGATCATTTTTTGGCAATTAGCAAATGAGCAATCTTTCCATCGTTTTTGAAACAAACTTATGGTAAAACAAACTAATAGTTAACTAACTTCCAAGTTAAAATAGTTTCCTGATATCAGTAAAGTACTACAGAAAATATTGTAATTAAAATCACAGTATCACTTTTCAAGTGTCATCAACTAAGACAATTTTATTAAAGCCTCCAAAATCCCTCACTTGGAAGTATACAGACAATTGATTTCTTTTCTTTCATTCTTGTTTTCATGTTTTATGCTAATGCTTTAACTCTGCAGTGATTTTCCTATTTACACATTCATTAAAGTAGTCATTCTGATTTGCAAGAAACTCCTGTGAATTTATTTGTACAAATAACTATTATGCTTTCTGCTTAGTGTTACTCCATATTCTCAAATTCTGAATCAAACGATCTATTAAAACCAAAGTCGAATAATTACAATCGTTACAGTTGATTTCTACATTATGGAAAAATGCCACATATTCAATATATCATCGATGAAGGCTACTTATGCATTTCAAGCTTTTAAATGTATTCCTGTAGCATTATCAAGAAATGTAGACTTAGAAGATGAAATAAGACTGTTGACAAGACTGAGATAACATCCAATCACTAAAAATAAATGACACATAACGTGAATAAGATACTTATGACATAACATTACAGTTAAGTACTTCATAAATAAAAAATAAGTAGTCGCGTACTAAAGAATGTTGCACATTACATACAAAGACTTCATTCATTGCTAAAGCTGCACCAAAATTCAAACTAAAAGATGTGAAGCACACTGAGACAATTTAACAAACATCAGAAGCAAATAAAGTCAAGAAATGCAATAATCATGCAGAGATCTGCATCTAAGCATAAACTGATTGAACCTGCCAAGGAATGAATGAACTTAAAAACAATGCAGTTTGTTTCTAGCAGTGACACACAATTCTTCCCTCAAACAAATGCTTGTACCAATGCTTGTACTAAAATGAATAAAAAAGGTTTACATGTTGAAACTTCTTTAAATAATAGAATAATACTCAGTCTATCAGGGGAAAAAAAAAAAAAAAAAAAAGAAAGACTCGAATCTTTAGAGGTCATATTTTAGCAATTTTAATCGGAAATTTAGGAATCTATTGTTGGAAATAAAAATTGTAATTCAGAAGCTAATGAAAATTATTTGAGATAAGTTTCTGATTTTCATTAAGATATTCATGGATGATGAAAAGTATGCAAGACATCCATGGACAGTGAGAAGTATGGACATAAAGTATTTAAAGCTGTAGATGAAATACCATCTTCATGATTACAAATAAACATTGAATGCACAAACCTGGTATGCTGATTTTTCAGTTTTAACTCCAAAAAATTTATGCCCTTCATCAGGTGAACCATACACATAACCAAATGCTCTATTATCAACTAAATCTTGAGCAATGAACGATATCTTGTGAACTGGATGATGATATAGGCAGAACTAATAATAAATATACCATAACAATATATAATCATAAAAAAAAGTACAAATACCCCAGTTTTTTCATCCTTTAATTTTAAGCCATCAAAAGATATGTTAATTATTATTCTTAATTTATGTTCACCTGCTGCTTTTACTGCTGTTTTTAACTCTCCAAGAGCTTCTTGACACATATGATCTCCACGAGGTTTTGGAACTTCAAGAATACCGATCAATTTACCCTTGTATTGAAAGCCTTCCCCAGAAAACTGAGAAATCTCATTTTTATCTGAAATGGAGGTGAAAATAGAATAACAATAAAGGCAATGGAAGTGAAGATCAATTACAAAATGCAAATCATTTACATTCAATGCAAAAATGTACAAAAAAATCAATCACCGATCCAATAAAATGAAAGAACAAAACAAAACAAATTCCATGCAATTTTAAAACATAGATTGCCGAAGTTCACAACATTGTTTTTTTTGGCATATCCAGAGTATTAGAATGAAAACATCTACATAAAATCCGTTTCCCGGAAATTATTCTTCCATTTTATTGAGTGAAATGGCTTCAAAGCATGATTTGTCCATAGATGATAAAATCCCAAATAGCGTTTTCTGAAGTTCAAACTTTAAGAGTCATAAGAAGTTGGTATGTCATCTTCAGATACAAGAATCCTCTTATTCACTTGTTTCTGAAGGTTTAGGGTAAACAGACTGCCATCCATAATGTATAACAGTCGGTCTATCCAGTCTGTTCTGCATATCTTATTTGTAGCTTTCCTTTCCTTAATAAACAGTTAAAGCAATCTCTTCCGATGCCTTCCTCAATTTTTGTATCTTATTTAGTATCTAGAGTTTCATCCTTGAAACTACCTGCAACATACTGGAAATGATTCTGACTGCAAACTTGAAGGTATCAGTTTCTATAATTGGGAGTACTCACATTTTCTTGCATGTTTATTCAATTCTTGGATAAAAATGAAAACAAATTACTGCATATGCATAATTCATATTACAAAAACAGATTACTAAAGCTAGTGTGCCATATTCATTTTTTTGTTGTGGGAAGACTGACTTTGCTATTGTTATCGAGTGATGTATAATATGCAACCGCACTATAAAACTTTTGTTTCTTCCTCAATTCTAATTTCCTTGAAGGATGAATTCTGCTTTTTCGTCAGTTGTGTCTCATTAAATAAATAACACTAAGTCTCAACATCACTTCTTGGTCAATTCCTCAGCAGAGCTATTTTGATTTGCAAATGAAAATCAGCAATCAAGTATACTTTTCAAATGATAATATTCAGCATTGAGACCTGTAATAATTCAATTCATGCATGGATGGATTGGATTAAAATTATATGTTCAAATTCATTCAGTAATCTAATATGTGCAGAAAATTTATGTAAAAGATATTGCATTTAATTAAAAGATATCCTCTAATAATAGATTGTCTTGTGACTTATATATAAAAAAAAATAATCTGAAAGAAAAGCATCAAACAAAGGAAAATCATTGTGTAATATGCATGATGGTAGCCAAAGGCGACTAGTCAAATACAACTGATGGCAAGATACTGCAGAACTAAAAATAATGCTGAGACTCAATGATTATTAATTTAATATACAAATATGAAGAAAAACTTGTAGTTTCTGGAAATTGCATTTGCATACATTGTGAGAAAACTGAAGTAAAAGTTAACTGAAGTAAAAACTGAAGTAATTTGTTGTTATAACACTCTTTATCTGTTATTTCTCTTAATGTCATTATCTTCATTTTTTTTCAATAGTTAATTTATCATTAACCACTATATCTTTCCATGTTTTCTAAATTTATATTCTATACAAACTCAAGTACATGCTGGTAAGCCTACACATGAAAAACCCCATTGTACCATGCAATTTGGGGAATGAACAAGTGATTGAAGAACAAATCAAAGACCAAGATGACAAATTAAAAGATTTTTAAGCCTATTGTCTAAAATTATGTAATAAAGGTACACAATTTCATGGTGATATTCCATATTTAGAGTGCATGGTAATGACTGCATCACATAAATCAGGTTTCATATCAGAAAACTGTTTTCCGAAGATGCCAAATTTCTATTTTGCAATAGAAAATCGGGTTAAAAACATCATATAATACCCTAAGAACAATTTGTTGAGTTCTTTCTTTTCTCCAAAATTTCTTTAATTGAACTATTTTTTGAGGTAAAAAGTTAGACGAAGTATTTTGATGTAAGACTTGCATTTGAAGGAAAACTGTCATTGAAAGAATGCACGAAAAAAAAAAAAAAAAAAATTAATGCATTTGTGATACATTTTTACTTTTTTTTTTTTTAAAATAGGATACATAAGATATCTTTTCTGAATTGGTGAAAACGTAGCATAAAGAATTACATTTATTAGCATCACCTGAAATTTTCTGCAAATATGCTATTAAGTTTCTCAAATAAACTTATGCAATATTTTACAGAAAATACACTATACACATGTTTTTTTGCATTATTTATCCAAGTTTGATTCCTAACAATAAATCCAGTTCATCCAGTATTTCATTACCAGTTTAAGTTGATATTTCATATTTCTCATGTTACAATATCCTATCACCTTTGTCACTCATCCCAAATCAAGGTGAAAAATTATTAATAATCACAATTTATTAGTTATTTTCCAAACTTTAATGCAGAGTCTAATTATATTATAATAAGATCATTGTGATCCCATGTGCATGTAATCCTGAAAACAGATGCACTTTACATAACCAATAATATTAAGCTCATCCTCAGCTCTACTGCTTAGAATTTTTTTATGAAGTTTCTATGATACACTTCTTGGTAAATTGTTTGAAAAAGAAAGTACTTCGAATTAATTTACTAGGCTTTTTGAGCATTATCTTGAATTTTGTCTAAAGACATTATGCACTAATATGATTCCCACGGATACATTGAATAATTAATGAATGGTTCTAAAACAGCAGGATCACTTGATTCATAAAGCATAAATATTTACAATTATTGTTCTCTTATTCTGACTGATTAATAACTTTAAATTAAAATCAAAACTAAATCATTTCTTACCTTTCTTTTTAGAGGTCTTTTCCCAAACAGCTTTTTTTTTTTTGAAGCTACCAGATGAGATGCTGTAATTGTTTTTGGAGTCAAAGCTCATTTTTTGCTGACACTTTCACATGGGTGTCTATATTCTATATTTGAAACATCTTCATTTTTGTTGTTGCTGAAAACCAAGGGATTAAACGTTGAAACAAAACTGTTGAGGAATATTTTTTTAATATTCTCAAGAAAAGTAGTTTTTTTGGCTCGCATATTCTAAGAATGAGATATGTTATTACGTATTCGGTGATAACCCAACCTAATTAAGAAACTAGAAGTTTTTTCATCTTTTAAATGGAGTCCTGATTAAAGAACATTCGTTTCAAAAATGTGAAAACTACAAAGTAACATTTCATCTAATCCATGCAATCATTTGCCACAACACATCTCAATCGAAAATGTTTTTTTTTACTCACGCAATTGGAAAAACCATGAGGAAATAACATGCAATGTGTTTGGCATTTTGATGGTTAAAAACAAGTTTATAAACCAGTCCAAATTTGTGAAAGTCAATTACATTGACTGAGAATTAAAGGTACTGTTTCAATCAACAATCATTAATTTCAAGATGACACTTTTTTTCCTGCTAAGATTACATTCACAATCATTCAGCCTTGAAAAAAGTTCACAAGATAATTACATTCCTTCGGCGAGAATGGAGCAAAGTTGACAAAAAAACCTTACATCATTACATGCACAAAAAGAATGAGATTTTCCAATCACGGAAAATGTTTTGGTTCATTTAAATAAAATAATCCTGCATTTGTAAATTATTTCATTCGTGTGGATTTACGAGAAAAACCCTCGAGAAATTAGATAGATTTCAACCTGGCCTGCGTTACCTCAAAGTGGCAACAAACTAATCAATACATACAATTTACATAAAAATACTAATGTACGTAACTTCCACGTCAATGACAAAAGCAAATTAAATCACACTCTATAATGAATTCTTGTAATCTTAGTTATTTCTATGTTTTTTTGGTGTAAAATTGCATACAACAAATTTAGTGCACACTTTCACCAATTAGATGATCTGCAAATTAACGAGAGCCACAAGCATTCTCACATATGCAAAAATTTCAAGAGAACATTAAGAACCTCTCATAAGCCCTTAAAATGTCTAATAACAATTCAACTGGATGTCAAATACAGATGAATTTTTTGAATAAAAAATTCAAGACTCAATTTATTACAATAGACATATTCATTGCAGTCCAGCTATGTTTGGGCGATCGAATTTTTCACATCATCCAATATATTGATTCTTACATACCAAACATATTTTTCAGTATTTTCATGAAATTTCTACTAGAAAATGTAAAAACTTCAATATATTTCCAAGTGTCAACACGCTGTATACTTAAAATAGGTACTTTCTCACTTAAACATACGTTTAGATAAATTGACAAAACACTAAATAAGATGAGAAGATCTTATTTAGTGTTGTATGAAACAGGCGATTATGGTGGGAAAGTGCTTAGGTGTCTTCTATACTCTGTTCTGTAAGGAGCTTTATGGAATTTCAAACTCACTACTGAGGGAATACATTAATATTTTAAAGTCGGTCTTCATAACAGACCTTCGTATTTCAAAAAAAAAAAAAAATGTGATAATGTGTGCTCCTGAAACACTATTTTGACTGCTGCAGTTTGAATGCAAACTTCTAACAAACTGAGTTGGACTTCCAATCGAACGAAATACAACGCAGAAAGTCCGATTATCTGATTCTCCGTTTGACTTCAAAGGGGAAAATAAAATGTCTCTATTCCAATATGAGCTTGAAATCCCATTTTAAATAATTAACTGAAAATTTGCATTTTATTCTGCCTTTCTAGGATTTATATCTCCCTACTGTGACATCAGAAAATACTGCACTTTTATTTAATTTTCCTCTAATCGTGGATTTCTTGAACACATTGCAATTCTTTTGCTATCTTTTATCGCTGAACTAGTTTCTTCTTATATCATATTTCTTCTTATATTTCTCGATGGCCTGTACTGGAATGCAATTAAAAGTTGTCTCTGAAGTTCTTCTGAGATTAATTTGAAGACTTTTCCACTTCATACAGGGGCTACAGAAATGTCCGTGTTTTTGAAATATTTACATTAATTGCATGCTCAATATAAAATTTATTACAATTACAACCGATTTGAATGCTGGCAATGTTTCTAAAATATCTAAAATTTCCTAAATTAAGGGTATCTTCAGTTTACTAAACTAGTATCAGTTTTAAAAAAACAGAAAATGAATAGAAAACAAATAGATATTTGATTCCATATTTATATCTTGCTTTTTTTTTTTTTTTTTCAAATGCTGGTTGCAAGTATTCTTATGGATAATCAGCTCAGTGGGGAATTGGCAGTAGGAATCAATTTCTCTGATATGAAATGCGATTCAAACAAATTGTTAGAATGGTCATGTGCCTCTGATTAGTGCATGGCTAATGCTGATCGGTGTTTGTTATAAGTTAAATATCTTTGATTTTCACTGAGTTCATGAAAACATGCATTTGCTAGATTAGCAATTCCGTTCGATCTCAAAGGATTTGAGTCTACTAAACAAATTGTCAGCAAAATATTTTGCAAAATTTCATCAGTTCAGTATGCAAATGAAGCATGAATATGTAGAAAGATATAATGGGATGTATTTATAATAGAGAAATCCTCATAGCAAAATAGCAGCAAGGGATTTGTAAAAGAACTGTTCGAATAATGCTCTAAAGGATTCAATTTGTTAATCTCTGTCTGCAATATTTAAAATACGAATTTCGGTTTCATAATTCGATGACCAGAACCCTGACACTATTGTTTTATTCTTTATGGAATTCGACTTCTGAAAAACAGAGTTTCACCGATTTGCAGATTCTATTGGACCTGAATGATGAGTTTGAGTTGAATCAAAATTATCAGTGTAGATTTCTACCAAACTTGCGGTTTGAATTTCAATTTGCCTTACGTGATAGAAGTCGTATTAGCAGATGATGATAGTAAACCACCGCTTTTTTAAAAACGAAAAACAAGAAACTTGTATTTTCTCGTGTTTTCTCTGACCCTTTTCTGTTGTTCCGTTTACATCTTACATCCTTTCACATAACTAGAGATCCAAAAATACTTCCGTATGAACGCTTATGCATACTGAGTCAAATAAATCAAAAGCACTGGGAAGTCGTTTCGCGTTTCAAAACGTATCATCAAAGCTGCTTCTTAAAATAAATCCCATGATTTAAATCGTGATTTATATTTTTGCACCCCTAACGTTCCCATCTTGCATTAATTGAGTGTTTTCGGTTTGTATTCCACCATTTTCTCTGTCGAATAGGATTGATTTGGGATACTTTGCTACATCACAGGTAATTGAGAGTTTGCCAATGTACTAAACATTGGAGCAAATGCAGTTCGTATTATAGGTCAAGTGCTGTAGTTAAACTCAGTTGAAGAAGTGCGTTTTTGTTTACACCTGGTCATGCCGTGGTGCTTATAGTAAAACTATTTACCAAAAATAGTCACACAATAAAAAAAAAGTCATTAAATCGTGGTGAGATTATAACTCTCACTACATTGTTCCCAGTCCAGGAGGCATCTCTTTTCGAGAACAGGATGCTAGGCGATGTCCACTCAAGGAAAAGTGGCAGGGAATAAAGACAAAAAACTAAAAAAAAGGTGTCTTTTCAATTGTGTGGGGGGGGGGGAGGCGGGGGATCAGAAGAAAGGATCACAGAAAGTCACTGATGCCCCCGGCATCCTTTTCATGAAACAGGCAAGTTCCTAAGCATCAGGGATGTGGCATCTCATCCTCGTCCTTAGGAAGGAGAACACGATGGAAATTGGACCCTTTTCTGCGTAGTTTATCGTCCTCACGACTTGGCGGAGACAACACAATTTGAGTGATTCGCGACTTCCAGTTAGTGTGAAAAGGGCTGTCCTTCGGGATTGGAGGGACAGTGGAAAAAATCTCACTCACTCCGAAGAACACGCTCCCGTAAAAGGTGTAGGAAGCGCATCACTTCACCGCACCAGCTACAATTGGGAACCACACTTCCCTTGGTCCAGCGGTGCCGGCACGCTTAGTGCACTTAGGCTTCCCGTGAAACCAGCGGCGGCAACACTAGACAAAGGGCTCCCCGAGCTATGCAGGCTGCAAAGAAATTGAGACCCCCCACGCATCTGCTGGTGGAATGCGGTAGACTTCGGAGCTTGTGGCAACGCCTCGCGGCTGCTCTACTGCGACCCGAGACACTCTGAAAGAGCTTCTGCGGTGCTGCTTCACGAGAGAAGGGTTTTCGCCTGCTTCCCCGATCGCCCATTCCTGTGTTGCGTCAGGAGGATCGTGGCGCTCCGGAACACTGAACAGGAGCGTCAGCTGGGAAGACGGACCGTACGCCTCAATTCCGCAGCCATGGGGAACGTAGCAAAATGACCTGTGAAGGATGTCAAGAAGGACACAGCCTGCATGGCACGCAGGCTACAGTAGGCGAAGCGAGTGTAACCGGTGGCGACCCCTGTGCCTTCCTCTAGTTTATCTACTCGCTGTCCCTTCCCCTACACCCTCTTTGATCTTCGTGTGTAGGTGTGGGTGGAGTGTGGTTAGTCGATTGCGAGTCGGTGGTTTTTTTTCTTCTTCCTCTGGATTTTTCAAAGACTAGTGGATTTAACAATCCACATCGCCTGTCTGTTTTATTCTTTGAATGCCCTATCTCCACCGGGTGAAAATGGCATTGGGCGCGCTTCGACTGTGTGGACCTATTTTTTTTGCATGCTCGCTGTGCTTGAAGGATGTTCTGGTTAGTGGATTCGATAGCTTTATGGCTCGTGTAGCGTGAGGAGTTGCAGTGTCTTTTTCACCAAGATTTGCCGGGACATTTATTATAAAAATAATAAATCTAAATTTTTTGTAGTGGAACTCTTAGTCCTATCACGTCTTAAATAAGAAAAGAAAAAAAAAGGAAAATGGATCCTGTCGAGTTGTCTGTACGTAGACCGGCAAGGTTCACTTCGGCAGCGAGGAGGAAGGAATAAACCAAAACAAAAAAAGATAAACAAGGAAAAAAGGACTAGGGAAATGCTTTTTTCTGGGTGAAAGAGATTGGGGAAGAGTTGTTCTCTGCCCGGAGTCTCCAACATCCTGTCCAGGGTGTTGGCAAGTCCAATCCGTTTATTTCCCAGGTGGGGCCAACTTGCGGAGATCATCATGAGGATTTTTGCCCAGTGCATGGCATCCCTTCCATTTTGTTTCAGGCTGCCATTATCCTGCGCAGGCAGCAAAGTGCTGCCAGGCACGAGGCTGGCGGCAGCACATCACTAACGAAGAGACCTTTTGCAATGTTCCTGGGGTTCTCTACTGGAACGAAGGGCTGTCGATTCACTTTCCCATAGGGACCGGAGGACAACACAGTCGAGAAGTAGGTGCGGGAGAGTCTTCATTTCCCCGTGCCGGGCACACTTCGGGTCCACAGTCTTTCGAGTCCAGTGATAAAGGCGTGCTTTGCATGGGACACCCCAATGCAAGATCAGCAACGCGGGCTCCTGCCACTTCATTGGAAGGATGGAGCTGTCCGTGAAGATGGCAGGCAACACCAGATCTTCTGCAGGGACCTCGGGAAGCTGGATCCAATGCATCAGTCCTTTGGGACTGATGCACTAGGGGTTGCATCTTCTATTAACTCTCGTATCGTCCACCCGCCAAGTAGTGTTCTTTCTGCAATTCAGCAGGACTCCTCCCACCTTGGCGGTGTTACTTTGCTGACTTTGATTCCCTGAGGAAGGGTAGCGCTTCGACAAGGGAGGGAGAAGGGGAGAGGAGGGGAGGTAAACGACTCCCACAGGATCTTCTGCGGGCTGCTTACCACCCCCTGCAGCGACTGACGAGAGTATCTGCCACGCTGCAGACAAACGAACTCCTCCTCACTCGTTCCGTTTATCTTTCCACATGCGACTCTTGAAGCCAGACAGTGCAGTTCGCGGGGAGAGAGGAGATCCAGGAGGAGAAGCGAGGTAGGTGCCGAGGGTGCTGAATGGCACCTGAATATCAAAAAGAAGAAAGGAAAGCCCATGCACCACCACGACGAGGGGCAGTGGAAGGAGTGGATGAGATCGTGCCAGGCAACTCTCGGGAGCGTTCGGCAACGTTGCCAATGCGACGACCGATTCGGCGATCCCTGGCGTGACCGTCACCGCGGAACGCGGCCACGACGCTCCTGCCTTCTACAAGTTCAAGCAGAGAAGTCGGCCGAAAAGGACAAAGGACAAAAAGACCTCGCGAAGATACCATCAGGGGAATTTTGTAGAGGGAGCCCATGATGCAAGTGCCTGTGAAGCCAAAGCCAGGAGGCTGTCACATACCCCCGCGAGAGGGTCGATCGATTGATAGAGACAATGCTAGTGGGGTAGTGGAAACTCCTCCTTGGAGAGGATGCTAAGCTTCCGATAGTCTTGTACGGAAAGAGCAAGTCATGAGAACCCTGGATCCCTCCCTCTCTACTAGGAGGTCGCTTCTATGCGGAGAGGGAAGCACGGCGCAGACTCTCAGCAGCAATGTGTGGGAAGTGGTCTCTTTGCACCGTCTGCGAACTGCCGTTTGGAATACCAGCGGAAATCTCAACGACGCGACAGGGCGGGCCGTGGATGTAGTCCTGCGCCACTTCGACCTCGCTCCCTCCCAAACTGTAGTATTTTCTTGTACAGCTGACGGCGGAAATCGAGTTACGAGCGCCTGGGGTAAGCTGCACCGGGTTGCAGTTCCTCGCGCACGCGCAACGTTGAGAACTCCGCCGGTTCGAGAAGACGCACGTCGACTGGCCAACTTGGAAGCTGGGACCGAGAGACAAGTCTTGCAGCCCGGGTCCGCCCGGCGCTTCCTGGATGACCAGAGTCAGGGACGCTCGTCTCTATCGCAGGTAGGACGCATCTTGCGGAGGGGTGACTTTGCTCAGAGTTTGCTGCTCTAAGGCGCGCCCGCGATCAGGGAGGAGGCGCGTGACACCCCTCGGAAAGCTGCTCACCTCTGACATCTCCGGGAAGCTCGAGAAGAGGAAGGTGCCGGGAGAAGATGGCCTGCTGGCTGAATTGCATTCAGTGCTTCGCGACAGAGCTGACGCCGCCGATGCAGCAGCAGCTGTACAGGCTGATTCAGGAGAGAGGCAAGGTGCCCTCCTGCTTCCAAAGTAAGAGTGTATCACCTATCCAAGGGAAGCGGAGAGACCGGGACTGACTTAAGCAATCGGCGTCCGGTCACCATCATCAGTGCGGACACCATGCTGGTTGCGAAGCTCCGAACTGAGCGCAGGAGGGCGGTTTGTTGAAACTTTCAGCAGTACCGAACAGATGTCCGATGCTCCCAGGAGTAGTGTGGAAGCTAATCTCTTCCCGGCCAGCTCCTGGATTCGTTTACAAGAAGGGCGCGCCAATTTCCACATGAATCCTGGATCCGTAGCTGTCCAGGGAACGGAAGTCCGGATCGAAGAGGAGACTCTGGGAGTCCTTGCTGTCGCAGTCGATTAGCAAAAGGCATTCTACTGCGTCAACCAGGAGCTTCTCCTGGAGCTCCTGGATCTCATGGTATACCGGCCCGTATTATTGAACTACCTGCGTTCCAGCTGGAGCTATGCACGAATCCAGCATTTTTTTCGAAGGCCGGCACGCGCATTTCCACCCATGCAGGAGGCTGTGCTCTCGCGAGCAGAGTGCTGGAAGAGGTCCGTCCAGGGAAAAGAGAGAGGAGACGGAGTAAACACCTAAGAGTTCAACGAGTTTGGGGGGCCAGGGAAGGGATCAGAGAAACCTTCCTGACGTCCTCAGCATTCTTTCCTGGATGCCGGCAAGTACCTTTGGTTGAGCAGCTGGAGATAAGACCATTCCTGTGGTCATCCTGAAGATCCCGATCGGCATCGCGTTTCTGGTCATCTCGCCACTTTCACTGCGGCTCCAAGATGTAGCGCAAAGCTGCGATCGTCGCGGCAGGCAACATTGCTACAACGGAAGGACCTCGCTGCCTGTCATGGAAGATTTATCGTTAATTGTACATTTTTTTTTTTTTTTTCACAATTAGAGCCACGGCGTGACAGAGAGCTGAGTGTTGACCAAGACAGTGCGCGAGGCAAAAAAATCTGCACGCATACGCGGCAGCACATTCCCGCACCACCGCGTCCACGTAGGCGAGGCCGCGAACTGAGAAACACTCGGAAACAAATCTTTCCGTAACCGCTCTCGCAGCTGGGAAGCTGCCAGATGAAGAGTGCAGGACCTGAAGCCTCGCTCAACTGTCATCGCGGGGGAAAGAAAGCTTCGCTCATCCGAGGTTACGAGGCCATTCGAGGCTGCAGTATCAGCAGCAAGGCAGCTCTATTTGACACCCCAGGCTACGAAGTCTCGAGCGAATGAGAAGGCTGAGAAGCCTTCTAGGACTGCGTCAATGACAGCCAAACCTTCCGTAAGCAGATGGATTCTCACTCGGGTGCGCTGGGACGTTTATTTCCTATAAAAATAAACTTTCACAATCTCTGTGGCTGGACCACTTCCTTTTCAGAACAAACCCGCCGTGTTACCAGCACGCAGACCTGTGAGGTCCGCCACAGCAGCAGAGGGGAGGGGTCACACAAAAGAAAAACAAAAGTAAAAATAAATAAATTTGGGGGGATGCGGGAAGGGATCACGTTCTGCTGGGGGCAGTCCTCTGCATCCTTGAGAGGATGCCGGCAAGCTCTTGCTGTATACTGCCTTTCAGATGGAACCATATTGTTGCCATCCTCATGAAGAGGACGGCGAAGTGGATGGCAATCCTTTCGCTCGGTCCTCCTCTTGCATCGCTCCAGGCAACGAGGACAATTACGCGTCGGCAGCAGAGAGATGCTAGCGAGGCTGCTGGCCGGAGAGCGTCGAGTGCAAAAGAGGGTCTCCATGTGTCCCTGGAGTTGCTGAGGTTTCCTAGTGTCTCAGCAAAGCGTTCCCAGAGGGGCCGGAGGGCAATGCAATCCACGAGCAGGTGCGAGAGGGATTCGCGTTCCCCGCACCTGACAGTTTGGATCTCCTCCGTGTCCAGTGATGTCGGCGGACGTTGTACGGGAGACCCCAGTGCAACAACATCAACGCCGACTCCTGCCACCTCAATGGGTGTATGGGTGTCTAAAAGCTCTGAGGACCACTGCAAGTCTTCTGGAATACTCAGTAGCTCGCTTCAGCTCCAAAGTCCTCGGGGTGGTGCACTCGGGATTGCAGCGTCTGTAGGCTGGCCCGTCGTTCACTCAACAAGTCCTCTTCTTCTGGCAGAGATTTCAGCACTAACCTTCTATTTAGCCTCAAGGTGGCTGCCCATATGTTCCCTCAGGAAGGGCAGCACTGCGTCAAGGGAGGTTGGACCTCCCGCTGCGGACACATGGCTTTTTGCCTTCATCTCGACTGATCTGCTGCCAGCAAACGCCCCGGCGGGACAGGGTGAGAAAAACACTCCAGGCTATAGCTCATGATTCGGCCACGCGACCAAGGTCTCTTCTCCGATGCGTGGACGTCTCCCGGGGGACTGGTCAAACCTCGCGGAAACAGCGAAGCACCTCCGTGGCTTCCTTCGAGGTTCACCTTACAACTTACGGACCGGGACCGATTAAAACGCTCAGCCCGAGAGTTCTGCGAACAGTAGTTCCCCCTGGACCGTCTACTCCCCAATGAATATACACTTGGAGTGGCAGGACACTTGGTCCTACCAGGCTCGTCTGCGCAAGGAACCTGTCAAGGTACCAGCACGCGGACCAGCGAGGTTCTCCTGGGCAATGGAGGGTGGGGGAAGAAGCAAAAAGACAAAAAATAAAACTAAAAAGTAATGAGTAGAAAGAAATAAAAAAATCCTGGAAGGGATCGCGTTCTGCTGGAGGTCGTCCTCTTCGTCCCTCCTAGGATGTTGACAAGTTTCATCTGCACGCTCTCCAGGCGGGGTCATCTGGCCGCTGTGTCTCTTCATGCGCGACGCATGGCCGACGGCTGCATCCCTTGCAGCTCTTTGCTGCCTATTTGAGATTGTGGTCCAGGATTCAGCAAAGGTAAGCCGAACGAACAGGAGTTCCTGCACGCCCGCCGTTTTTGCAGGAAGTCGGAAGTCGAAGACTGGCCGAGTGCCAAGCCCGGTAGTCTGGGTTGACCAGGTCGCCGGACGACCACTGCTGGGAGCGCTTGGCTCCGACGCAAGTAAGAAGCGTCTCCTTTGCTCAGGGGCGCCCCCAGAACGCGACTGCTCGCAGCGTTTGTTGCCTGAATGCGCTCCAGCGTCAAGGGAAGGGAGGGAGACTGCGGTGGAGCCTCGAAGAGCCGCTCGCGACGGGCTAGGTGACATCTGCCATCGGAAAGCTCGGAAGGCAGGAGGAGAGGACGACCTGACTGCGGAGTTCTACCAGCGCTTTGAGGCAGAGCTGAGTTCTCCACTCAGACTCCCTCGTGCACAGACTATCCACGCTAAACCGGGAAAACAGGCAAGATGCGCGCCTCGTTCCAATCAGCCAGGGTACGTCTCCTCCCCGAAGAAGACCCCACGCAACCTTGGCAGCTGGCGGCCGATTGCCATCGTAAACGCGGACCCAAGTTTAGAGTCAAACTGTGGACCGATAGATTAGGACGGGTGGCGGAGTCTGTGATCAGTCTGCTGCGGATCTGTGCTGTTCCTGGACGAAGCACGGAGGCCAACTGCTCCTACGATTTCTCCGAAGAGCACCCGTCCGTTTCGAGAATGTGCCGCCGTGTCGTCCGCCTCCCGCCACCAATGGGTGATCCTCCTCGTGACCGCCGTCCCAAGAATGGAGGGCATCCTCCGCTTGGTCTCACCACTCTGCCGAATTCCGCGTCTTGAGGGCGCCTGCGCCCTCCTCCCGACTTCTGCAGCAATCCCAGCGTTGCCGTTCGCGGCACGACTCGTTCTTTTGCTCAGCGCCCTGGCTTCCCGAGTTTCCCCCATTCCTCCGGGAGCGCGGCAATCGACTTTCGTTGGGTGTCCTCCTCCATTCCGCGCTTCCGTTGGGCGGCCAGCGGAGGGCGCGCGAGACGGGCAAACAGTTGCGTCCGTCCTCGACTCGTCGGAGCTTTCTCCAACGCTCAATAGATGGTGCGCAGAGGGCGATCGACGCCAGCAGCGAAGGGGCTCTGGAAAGGGTGCGAAAGGGTAGAACGTTGGTTGCCTTCCCAGGAGGGAACTTGGAGAGCACGGGGGGCTGCGTGGAGAAAAGAGGAGGGAGAACTTCCTCCGGGAAACGGTCAGGACTCTTTCCTCCAGGAGCCACGGCACCGCTTCCCGCCACGCGCTCCGCGAGCGGAGCGCCTTCCTTGGCAACAGCCGCACTTTCTTTGAGCCTCCAGGTGGCCGTCGCTTCTCCTCCCCGGTCCGTCTCTGTCTCTTCAGGGTGTCTTCCGGCATCTGTGCGCGCCTCACAGGAAGGCACCTCCGCCGTCGTCCCGTGAAAGCCTTGAGGGTGTGGAGGCCAAGCACCGGAAGAAGGTTCACGAGCGAAGCGAAGGAGGTGGTGGGTGGGTTATCCCTACTTGCGACGAGGGTAGAGGGAGCCGGATCCCTGCGCCAGGCCACGATGGCACTGTCATCGTTCCGTTCCTTGCTGCTCCGAGGCTCTTCGTGGGCCGAGCCAGCTGGCGCGGGGGCAGTGCGGAGAGCCGTGCGACTGGGAGTTCCAGGGCAGAGGAGGGGAACGTCAGAAGCACTTCGGGGGAAAGGCGAGGTCGCGCAGGGGGGCGAAGGACCTCGAGAGCATCTCTCGCATCCAGGGTTGCCTAAGAAAGGGCGCCGCGGGGATGCCTCCTCGAGGAGGAAGTCGGCGGGATCGCGCGGCCTGGGAGGGGGTGAGGGGGGAAGCTTCCGTGGGGTGACGAGCAGCGCAGCCGCCTTCGAGGAGGCCGAGGGCAGCACCTTAGGGAACGCCCATTCGATTCTGACGGTGCCACCGGGCCGGTGAGACGGAAGGGTGTCTTCCGGGAGACTCCGCCAAGGAGAACAGGAGCAGCGCGTCGCATTGCTCGGTCGACGGAGGGAAGCACCGGGAAAGGCGGGAGGAAGGACGGCACCAGTGACTGCTGCCCAAGGCGAATTGACCCGAAGGTTTTTATTGCGCGCAGGCGCGGCCCGCCAGATCCGTTCAGGCGACGCACTGGACTTTCTGCGTCAGGTGCTGCAGGTGGTGGTCGGCAGCCGCCGGCGGCTCGTAGACCTCCATCTGGCACCACTGGTGCTCCTTCCCGCAGGAAAAGGTCGCCGTGAAGAAGAACTTGATTCCGGACAGAACCTGCGTTCTGAGGTCGCTGAGGCTGTCAACCGTGCAGTTGCTGTCTGGGCCGTTGGGGTGGTACTTGAGAGCCAGCTTCTCCGCTTGGAGAAAGAGGTCCTCGTTGCCCTCCCGGCTCAGCGGCTCGCTCTGCCCTCCCAGCAGCTGCTGCATTGGGAAGAGACGAGAGAGGGGAGGGCGGCGTTCCGTGCGATCCGTCCAGAAGGGGTAGGAGGGGGGGGGGAAGAGGGTAGGCGATCAGGAAGAGGGGAAGGTACTCACAGTCGGCTTCTGGTGTCCCCATCCGCAGTAGGCGAGCAGGACGAGTGCCACCACCAGGGCTCGTGCTTCCCGCATGGTGCAGGCGCGCGAACTGAGGAGAGGGTCCACCGCCGAGAGACGACGGGACTCCCTCTCGCTGTGCGGCACGGCGACCTTGCAGCCTCCTCCCACGCCTTGCTGGAGTTGCTGCTGCACTTATGGCCTCGCGAGCGTGGGCGCGAGGCAGGCGGATGCGCCTCGCCTCCTTCTTTTCCTGGAGCGGTTGCCGTCTCCTCCGCGACAGGCCCCTCCTCAAAAGGGTAGGACGTTCTCTCTCCCCTTCCGCGTCCGGGCGCGCGGGACGCGCAGAAGATGACGAGGAGGCAGGGAACCTCTTCGCCGCTCCTTCCTGCCCTTCTCCCGACACCCTCTGGAGTTTCGGTCTGACCCTTCCTTGCCCTCTGACGTCATTCGGTGACTGCAATTCCCTGAGCACAAACAATGCCCTTGAGACTTCTTGGCGGTATCCGCCCTCCCCACCCTCCTGCCTGCGTTCGCTCTTCGCCACCCCACCCTCCGGGAGCAAGTGTCCTCCCTTTGGGAAGAGATGTGCTCTTCCTGAAGGAAACGCGTCGGGAGTTTCACCTCCTTCCCGAATCACAGCCGGTGCACCCGGGGAGTCGAAAGCTTCGCTTTGACGATTTGGTAAAATTCCTCTGGCGAACCGTGCTCTCCTGGCACACTGAGCTTTCTGGTGGCGGAGGTTCTTCTCATCGTGAAGGACCTGTAGGGGCATTGGCGTGACTCCTCCCCTATCGCAAGTGCCGTTTTTTCTTCAAGATGCTTGCGAATCCTCAAGTGTTCACTTTCCATCCGTTCCTCGTGAACAGATTTCGACTTTCAGCTTTCCTGCATCCGCAGGATATGATGGGAGCGATAGTGCGCACATTGTAGCACCTTGTAGAAGGTGAGGAAGATCTGCGTCACTGTCGGCGACCTCTTCAGGCAATCTCGTTCCGATCCTTGTCCGAGTAATTTGCAGGTCCCTGCATCGTTCGCTTATGGATACGGGAAATTTTAGATCGCGACGTATTTCCAGGGAGCGCTCGAGTTAAGCTGGATTCTTCCTCCGAATGCTTTCACGCGATTCTTCCGCGTGCAAACTGCCTGCAGGCTCAAGATCGTGGCCGAGCTGCTCGCAGTCTCGTAGGGTATAGCGCCTCGACACTGGGTCCAAAGTCAATTCTAATCATCCTTTTTCTTGTGTTTCAAATGCAGGCTTCTTCTACGTGTGCTACTTCTGTGCTTTTTACTGCCATACTCTTTCTTGAAGTTTGCTACTGACCTCTTGTCCTGCCAGGATCGTCCTGAAGCTTGAAAAATTGACTATTTGGCGGGTGTCTGACATGTCTACTCTTCAAAGAGACAATTTTAACGATACTTGCATCACTGAGGTCTTCTACAAGTGCATACCTACTCCAGAAAAAGGTCCTCTTGATTTCAACTATGAATGGGAGGACTCCATACGGACTGATGAGGACAGAGCGATGTTTTCACGAGGCTTAGGGACCACTGTTTAAGAAGCAGAGATTTGTTTCTCAAACAGCATCTTGCAGGTGCGGTCGTAGTTTCACCTTAACAGTCTTCGCAGACTTCAGAACCGTTTCCTTGTGGAACTTCTAGTTTGGGGACGTTAAGATTCTACGCAGGATGGAACGTGGGTCACTCACTAACTATTTTCCAACATAATGCTTCATAGGACAAAGCAAAGAAAACAATAATCAATCCAGCTGACTCATCGGTAAAAGCATTCCCTCTGTGCTGTCGGAAACGTGAATTTTCTATTTGGTTGCTTCGGATTCTACTCTGACGTTGAGTGGACGCAGTCATCTAAGCAATTACGCAGAAGGCTGCCAAACAGTGGATCGGGAAATCATTCTTAGAAGGTATTTCTGACCATGTATTCGTACACAATGAACAATACGGTATTTTGGGGCCAAACACATCTTTCTTTTATTTTTTTTTCCGGCCTCGTTTTCGATTGCTTGAATGATGCCTATACTCGGCATGCTGGAAGAAGAAAGCAGTGCAGCGTCATGAAGGTAAAAGCGTTGCAGACGAAGAATTGTCAGAAAAGGGCGAAAGTGTTCCCAGAGAACCAGGAAGCGCTTAACCTTTTATCACATCCTCCATAGCGGTCCGTTGTCACTTGACAGTTGTGTCAGTGCATTGAAAAACTGCACACGTGATAAATTTTGTTGTTTATCTCTAATTATCATCGACCTGCTCATGTCCTATTTGACGAGGATTTCATATTTACGAATGGGACATTTTATCTTGCTGTTCTGTTGAGAGTCAGCAGTGTTTTTTTTTCTTTTACTTAATTATGCTCTGAAATATTGATATACAGGTTCCGCATTTTTTTTTTTTAAAAAAAAAGCATCATAAAAATACAAATGAGATGGATGATCACTGTGGAAAGGCTGAGATTTCATAAAAGGGATTCACGTTTCCAACAGCATGAGAAAACGAATTCCAGAGACGAGAAACTGATTCTGTTGTCGTTTCCACTCGCCAGCATCCATCCAACCGGCTGTTCGGTTGATGGCGGGACTGGCAATCGAATTTCATGAAGCCAGAAGCTGAATGAATCGAATCTTCAGAATTCTTGTACTCAAACTTCCCTGCCTCTTCAATGAATAGTCGTCTCAGACCTACGCACGAGTGATAGGCATTCGGCTCTTTGCTCTTAACAAATCTTCAAGAAGTACATGGATGGTAATCACATGTAAATATCGATTTTAACCTTTTTTTGGGATGAAAAATCTTTCCAAAGTGTGCAATAATTTCTTCTTCTGCGCGTCTGTTGGCATTTGACCTCCAAGAAGTGAATGGATGTTTTGAACTTCAAGAAAGCTCCTGGCACATCAGCTCTGTTGCTACGCAAGTCGGAAAATGCGTTTAGGCAGGTATCCTCAGGTGTTAGAGCTCTTAAAGCCCCAGATCCCTGGAAGCAGAACCATTTCTTGTGGATAGCCAATCTCTAGTACATCAAGCCTCATTTCTCTTCTTTACATTCACAAAAGAATCTAAGAATTGCTCCGTTTCCCTGCTCCCCAAATTAGGGGCTAGCCGTGCCCTATAGTGAATTATTTTTGGACTTCCCTCTACGAAGGGTCCGTTTCGGACACATTTTCTATGGAGAGGTCCAGTTGTCATAGCCTTCTTCTGCTATCCCAGCGTTCGTACGTCGCCTTGAGGTCTGTTTCTGAAATGTCCTCGTGGGAAAGTCATTATTGGGCTGCTGCTGTCCTTAAAGTCGGTATTTAATCCGCAATTCACTCGTTCGGTTAATGGAGGTTTTCTCGAGTCTAAAGAAAGCTTTGGAGACTTGTGGAGGATTGAGATGGATGTGTCACACCGGTTCCATGAATTCCACTCCTCGTGTTGAAGACAGGACAAGAAAGGAATTAATTGCTTTGATCTCTCGCCCTGAATATCCTTGGCCGAATTCCTTTTCGATGAAAGGAATAACATCGCGGTGTCCCTGTTTGTGTTGCTAATTCTGACAAATGATCTTTTTTTTTTTGTTATTTTTTTGTTTTAGCATCCGAAGCTCTCACTGAAGATTCCTCGGTGTTTCAAGGTGCAACCTGAATTTTGCTGCATCCTTTTATGGTGCTTTGCCATAACCATCAGGTCATAAGTATGCAACTGAAAGGTCTTGGTTTCTCTTGCTAATGGCACTTCCCTGATTCTTTTATCACCTTCCTCCTCCCATTATTATTTCAAAACATGATGCCTGTCAACTGATTACATGAGCTGATTACGGCCGATCTTTTCCATAATCGGAAAGTTTGGGGAGCATCTTTCCGTCAGATCAATTTTCTCTCGTTTAAAAACGTCATGATTACAAATTAAGAGGTGGATTCCATGTTGCAGATATCCATACCCCTCTTCTATTTGTAACGAGGCTGTCTTTCCACAGCAGATGATGGCAAAATAAATGTGAATTGAAAGTGAAGTGAATCACTCCTGCTTCGTGATCCTTAATTTCACAAGGTGAGCCTGAAATAAACTTAGAATTTCTGCATTTCAAAGTACAACGTGCGCCAAGTCTGCCTCCTGGTTAAAAAAAGGAAAAAAAAGAAAAAAGATACTGAGAGTGTTTCGTAGTCCCACATGCAGTCAGTATTGCTCTGAATCTGCTTCAAGAATACGAGCAAAACAGAGCAACACTTCCAGCTGTTTGCGCAGATGTGTCAGAGCAGACAGTCTGGACTAGTGCGCTTGCGGCATCAAAGGATGAGTGCTCATTCAGAAAGCGATAACTGGATTCAGGACACATTTGACTAGAGTCTGTCTTAGCAGTTTGCACACAGGTTGCACCTTCTGCAGATTTAGTTCCGAAACTCAGCAGAAACCAACTGGATGCTCATTGTTTCCTTGGGCAGACAGAGCATTCTGACTCCTTTCTTTCATTCGGAGACTACTCGAGTTTTCTTCTGATATGTATATCTCTTGGCTTCCTCTTTTATTGAATCCTCTTAATGAAACCTTACCATTTACTATTATTACAGACTGTTGGCTCTTTAGTTTAAGCTCACAAATATTGAGCGCCTCGCCGGGTGTTTCCGACTTCCTCCACGGCCCGGCCACATCAGTCGATCTTTCCTGGACCAAAGAGACTTCCCTGTAGACATTAGAGGTACAGGGCCGTTCCAGGATTCCATACAACTAGGAGCCGGTCCTTACTTGACACCAGTCTTGTTTTTGAACATAATAATATACGAATGAAAAGGAATTTCGGGAGAGCAAGTGCATTCACGACATGCTTTTTGCGGCCAGCTCTTGTGCCCGACCACTTCATTCTCCGAAGAGTGCCTCAAATACAGTTCCTCACTAAGACGCCAAATGCAGCAATGCTTGGAAACTACTTAACGAATGTCTCGTCTTTGTTGATCTTGAGAGAGCCATGGTGTTTCTATGCAGCCAGAAGATGCAAGCAGGGTCTTTAGAACGAACAGCTTTCGTGTTCTGTGACTGTGACTTCGAACTGTTGCAGCGAGTGATCATCTCCAAACTACTCAAAAGAAGCTCAGCGTCATCATGGGGAATGGAGACGTGATGGGATGTTTCTTATGATTTACGATTAAATACTAGTTCATTACATTTTCCTCTCATTTTGAATGCATCTTCAGATTGAAACCAGGAATAGTGTGGAAAGTTCTTCCAGGTTTCCGAGAGCGACTGATCTCAATCTCCTTCGTATCTTGTTTTGTATTTGTCATCAGTTCTAGTAGTTTTCTCCCTCTTTTCTAGAAATGAGCAGATAACGAATGGTCTAGAGGATAAGAGCAATCTATTTAGGAAGAGGAAGGCTTTGATTAAAACAAAGGGAGCAACAAAAAATATTATCAAAACGCGCTGGTATCTTATCTCTGAAGCAGACAAACAACAGCAGCAAGCAATAAAATTGACGTAAATATCTGTAGTGCCTTGAACTAGCAATCTTCTAAACAGAATGGATCGTTGCCTGGATGCTTTTTACAACCAAGATGATAAGGAAAAAGTCTCTTCGCGCTTTTGAAAAGAACTTTGCATCTGTACCTTTCCACACTGCCGTGACAGTCGTGTTGTTTCCTATTAAACTGCGGTCTTTTACTTCAGGAATGTGGCTCACAGGAGACGTTTCATGAGTGTTTTCCTTTTATATCAGGTGTCCGTACATCTGAGCATACGTTACTACTAGGGGGAAAGGGTTTAGAGCTCATCAACACAACACCCATTTGGCTCCCCAATGAATCATTTCAAAAGAATGCTTCCTGAAATCAAGTAGAAGCTCCGAGCTTTTAAAAAAAAAACTCCTGGCTAAGCACACATTTTTCATCCCATAGGAAGCCTAAATGTATTTTAAAAAGCAGGACTTCTGATATCATAGTCTCTCTCTTGAAAATCGGGTCAAATGGTGGACGACCACCGACCTATCGCTTTTAGGAACCATCCTATACAAGTTGCGGCTGTGCTGATCTACCAAATTCGAAAGAGACCCTTTGATACTTCCTGAATTTTTTCCTCCCCAACACATCTTTGCGCTATTACAAATTTTCATTGTGAAGGTCAAGTATTCAGAAGTGTCTTTTAGCAGCTCTGCAGAAGCTTAACGAAGGATCCAACAAGGACGAGTCCAACCGGATGGGTCCGTGAGTAGAGTGAAGACTGTCGAGTACTCATTGAGCCGATTGCTATTCTGAAAGCTTGCGCAATTATCTCTGAACAGTTCTTGAAGATGCTGCAAATACTGAGCTGCACAAACGGAGAGTTCGAAGGATCTCAACGGTACAGAGACGCAAGAGACCACACACTCGATCCTTTCGAAAAAGGGGAAGCCCCCTAGAGAGAAAGACGTATCCCCTTTTCTTCCTGAGCATTACATTGGATGCAGGAGATCATGCTCAGGAATTTCCGCCAAGAGATGCGAAGGCAACAAAAGCAACGAACTAATAAGTGTTTGTAAATTTTTTCCACGTTGCAAGTAGCTTGTTCGCAGTGATGCCCGACTCACCGTCTAGTGACTTGTGACTAAATTGTGATCCAGGAAACAATGTGTCCACTGTATACCTCTTTCTTCTATTCTGGATCCTTTCTTTGTATTTGCTGAACGCTGAAGCGTGAAAATGAATTGCTGTAGGCGTGCATTGCAAGATCCCTCACTTCCCTCAGCCTGCTTGAGAGAGCTGGAGTCTCTGAAGACGTAGTTCTGCAGCAACAAAAGTTTCTGATTGCAAATCAGATTCCTCGTCGTTTAAATCGATATCGACGACATCATCAATCTGTCAGAGCACCTGCTGTTTCATCTTTTCAGTAATCCGACTAGTAGGTGGAGATGTTCTTAAGAAAATAAATAAAAAAAAAGGCAACAAATTAGATGCTTTAATCCAATCTAAGCAAAATGAATTTTGCGCCCTTTTCTCCTTTGCGGGAATTATGTTATCAAGGATTACTTATCCTGAATTCCTCTAGCCGCTATAAACGTCAGGGATTCCTTCTTTTGATTCTCACTTTTGATTCTTCTTCTTGAACTTCACTCTACGAATCTTCCCGGCAGGAGATCCATAAGCACTGCCGACATCGTCTTGCACTCCTAAGATGGGCGCGCTCTTATCCAAGAAACTTCAGCCTGGTCTCTGTTTTCTGCATGAAACTCAGTTGCTACAATGTTTCCTCTTCTTGGGTGTTCTTTTGCTTTGAAGAAGCTCCTTATCCCAGAGTTCGCTTTTTGTCCAGGAGACGAGCATCCGTTTCTTCTAGACCTCGCGTGCAGTTTGCTGTTGATGCGTCCGTAGACGGAGCGAGTATGATCATCTGCTGGTTTTTCTTATGCGAATCCCTCCTTCCATAAATCTGAGTGGCTTCTTTCGGCTTTAGCTTTTCGGAGAGCAGCCGGAGCGACTTGTCCCCTGTGTCAGTCTCCCTTCTGGCTGCATAGACTGATGCAGTCTAAGTTTGGCCTTCTTCAGACTGAGATATTCTCCCTGCTGTCGAGGAAGGAACTCAATGTGATGTTTCCTTTTCGTTTGACGCCCTGTGCTGCAGAAACAGTGCCTATGAGACTCATAGAACGAGGTGTTTCGTCTTCCAAGCAACACTATGTGCCACGTTTCCTTCATGAACTGAGGTTCGTGGAAGAAGAGAAGAAGGCGAGAGCCTTCTTACTGTGAAGAAGGACTCGTTGCAAATCACGAAGCCTCCGTTTGCCAGCCGTTTCTCCATTGCTTATAGTGTCTCATCCACTGCAAGTCACGTGTATTACCAAAACTCTTGTAGTATGATTTATGGATTGATGGGATTTCATCTTTATGGATTTTGCAGATGTAACCCGAGTGTTTGAGTACTCAGCCAGGAGCACCAAAGGGGACATTTTAAGCAGAGTCTCCAATAACACTTCTTCAGCACATGACCCACGCAGAGCCACAAGCCTGGAGTGCCGACTGCACTTGAAGACGCGTCCACTGTTCTCGAAAAGGGAAAGAATGGTGAATCTTGCAGGATCTGTAGGAGCCAGGGAAAGTCCCGAGGCGGGGAACGAGCATGCTTGTAACTTGTGACCCCTGAGTCGACGTTCTCCGTGACAGGTTTTTGGATGGATGGAAACCGACGACTCTTACTGCATCTTGCTTCACTGAACTCTGGTGGTCAGTCACTCGGAATGCATCGTATCTAATCCGATGTACTGATACTGGCTTTCAAACTTTAGCATATTCACTACAATTAAACTGCATTTCTACTGCTCAGGATAGCAAGGAAAGGCTAGGGATAATTGCCTAAAACAACAAGGCGTTGCTGGATGAGAGTGAGCTTTCCGGTGGTGATGCAATCCAAGTGTCTAGAGGAACCCGGGTCAGTTTTCCAGGAGTTGTGTTGCCATGCTGGAGATATGAAAGCAACATCCATGTCTTGCTGCCTGATCGAGCGGTCTCGGAATACTTCCAGCAGCCGAGAGCTCCCAGTGTATGACTTGGGGGTTGAAAGCCGAATCGTGGCATTTCGATGGCACGGATCACAAGAATGAGAGACCGTTCCTGGGAGAGCAAATCCAATAGGCGCTCCTCCAAGCTCCGAAGCAGTGCTTTTGTCTGCGTTGCTTCCGAATGGGGTTGCAAAACAAAAAACCTGACCCTTTCCGGAAATGTGAAGGAAAGGATCTTTGGAGGACTAAGTGCTGTTTCTTCCTTCCTTAACTTTTCTTCCTTCACCAAGATTTAATACAGCAGCACTTTGAAGCACTGTTTTTGCTGATGTTAACTAGTCCTGGAAAAACTCTTGAAAAAATCTTTTTCTTTGAAGTCTGTAACCACTTCTAGAACTCGTATGGCACTATCAAACATTCCATGGGTAATCTTGTACGTCACATGGAAATTTTGATGATGGTCTTCAGGGTCTCCATGTCGATTCCAACGCAGTTCCAAATCCGCAACTGAGATAGTGACTTTACAGTCTGGGAGAGCTTGAGCTAGCTGCCTCCCCCATTTCCACCACCAGCCCTCGCTTTCTTTTCTGATTTATGTTTTTCACGCCAGTGTTTAGATCGTCCCGAATTACCCTATGGTTTCACATTTTTTTCTTCCTGCAGACCACGAGTGCTCAGCATCGTTCTTGGGTTTTTGATTTCACGTTTTATGTGAACGTTCCCGGGAGCGCTTGCAGGAAATTACTGATTCACTTGCATCCTACTGTAGAAACCTTTAAAACATCCTCTGCTCATCGAGCTATGGGAGTCTGAACAATCTTCCCAGGTACACCGACATGACCCTTGCAGACTTTTCTTCATCACTTTGGAGCGCTTGCACATGGGAAATTTCGGTAGCTGATCGAGCATTTCGCATCAGGGGAATGAGGGAGATCTAGGAAGAAGAAACGGAATCAAATGCTCAAGGTCATTCCTTCCCCGCTTCAAAAATTATTCCGCCTTTTCATGGTTACTCCATCTGGTAAACGTCGCAGACGAAAGCAAAGATAAGACTGCTGTCGGGTCTGCACTCCCAGAAAGCGTCCCTCCCTGTGCTGCCTCACGCCAAAGAAATGCAACCGACCTGTCACCTGGAATGCTTGTTCCTACTCTGAGATCTCTTGAACCCGTCCTTTCTCCCTTCTGGCAGAGACCTATGGCACAGTGTTAGCTCGCAACCTACTGGTGACGTCGAAATCCTTCCTCGGAACCAGACCTATCCCACTTTGTTCTTCCAGGCAAGGACGCTTGAATGAGCGGATGGAGGAAGCGGGGGAGGAACTTTGACCGAGCAAGCAGGATCGTTAACCTAGGGCTTCAGTGATCTCCGTTTACCAGCGAGGTCCAATGTTTTCGGTCGAGTGATTCTAACTAATGTTCTGAAAAAAAATGGACCATTTAGATAGGGGCTCTTTCCTGGGCTAGAGAGAAGCCTTTCAGAGAAGCCTTTCAGCTTTTCCACAGAAGGGTGGAATACATCCTTTCACTCTGAATAGCTTCAAATTATGGCATCTCTTTATCTCTCCACTTAAACGCAATGGATTCCAGTTACTTGGGCCATCTACTCGTACCAATAGGAAGGTTGTTCGTTTAGGGGACGGATTCTCAACCGAATCGACAACATGACCGGGATTTTCTCGCCCACTAGGGACTCCATATTACTTCACCGGGACATCTGACATCACCCTCCGGGGCACAGCTCGGTTTGGAGTGCACCCTGCACTCCAAACCGAGACTTCCGTTCAATTTGAACTTGAAAGGACAGAAGAAGAATGGTCAAACGCTGATGCTGACAGTGAGAGATAACGGATACCTCTGAACATGACGAACGATGGAACATCAAACCAATCTGCTTCGTATTCCCTTCGGACACGCAAATCCCCGAGCAGCGAAATGCTGCTTTATCCTTTCCTATCCTTTTAACGAACAGGACGCAAATTCTCACCATTGGAGGCTGCTGCTGGATCCGCCGAATTGTACTGCTCGCGGCGTACTCCACATCACCGCAGTGCACTGTATCCCAAAAATTCAAGGATCTACAGCGGCGAAGGGCAGAGGGTAACATTACGCAGACTTAGCGCCGTGTCTGGGAAGCAAATCAGATCACGTGCTCTCTCTCTCAGCTAACGTGCCCTCCGTGAATATCGAGATGTGTGGGAAGCTAACTGAAGTCTGTGGTTGAAATTTCCAATTCAGGGTGACCTGCAAGCACCCCGCAGCCCTGATCACCGCAATGTAGGAGCGAAAACGTGAAGGCAGTTACGACGAAGGAAACCTTATGAAAACATTCGTGGTTTTTCCTTCGACACACAAAGAGCACCACGAGTACATTCGCAGCTCTTAAAGGAACTCCGAGATGAACTCGCGCAGAATTGTAAAACAGCTTAGTAGCCTACGGAAAGGATTTTCTGCACTTTTTGCACCTCCAAGCAGTTGTACTCCTCTGAGGGTTGCTTGGCAGAAGAAGTGACTACCTGCCAGCAAGGCGGACCTCATTGATGTTCTAACAGATGAAAACTTTCCGGAAAGGAACGCGAGCACTAATCATCGAGCTGTGTTTGGTGTTTTCTGCTGGCTACGCTTTCTAACCCTGGAGCTGCAGCTTATCTAGTCGTTATCTTATCCCTATGTCGTTTGTTCACAGCACTCATCATATTGTGTGTTTAAAGCTTTAGGAACGTGTTAAAAAAGTAAAAAGAAAAAAAGAAGCCTTCTTCGGGATTTCCGCTTGGACTTGGCGAAGGAAATCTTTCACAAGACACGAGAAGAGCACCGAATCTATTTTCCATTCTCCATTTCACCCTTTCATTTCAGCGTTGAGCTGCTGAGCAGCTACTTCGCTAGGCCAGAATCCGCGGGAGCAACTTTTCGCGTGCTCCGACTTCGCTGAGCAAAAAAATTTGGGGATTGCGAATGCACCGCTCAGAGCTTTGGCTGCCAAATCTGCAAGCATCTGAGAAACGTACCCATTTGTGCCATTCTACTGGTGGTCTCACGAACTATAAGGGCACATCCCCCTGGTCATCTTCAGAGGGGTGAACCTGAATTCGAAAAAGCCTCCTCTACTCTGAATTTTGTAGACATGAATCTCGTCTGGTATCTAGGAAACAGGAAACAAATTCTAAACCTTCACCTTACCTTTTCTCCGTGGGTTGCATCAAGAGGTGTGAGCTTGACAAGAAATCCCCGACACTTCGTGTATCCTCAGAAAGTGTTCCGGGTAATTTCTCTGATGCTGGAAACTGCGAGATGGATCACTTGCTAAGTGTTTATTCCCCAATGGTTCCCCGCACCTAATTCTCGAGTAAACCAACTCGGGATCTCAGCACGCTCAAGGGTGATTAACTTACCTTTTTGCCGCTCAGCATTCAAATGCACCATAGGCCTCCGGATGCTTCTGCTACCAATGTGCTATCGTTCGAAAATGAAACATGAAATGTTTTTCGAGGAGTTTTTTTTTTCTTTTCCAGCGAAATCCTCTTTCATGATGAGTTTATTCATAGGCGGAAGTCACCAACATAGTGAAGGCAGGTGCCTTCATTACGTTGGTGACTCACAGCATCCATAGAATGTTCAGAAACGAATTTGTGTCCATTTCTATTTGATTCCTAGCATTAATTGCTGCTTCTTAAGAGTTTGAGCAGCCCTGCCTGAAACAAATTCAACGAACCGACAAACATTGCTATCACGTTTCACTAAGTTCAGTTTACAGTTCATTCCTTGGGGCTAGACGGCTGGATTTTGCTTCAGTCCAGAGGTTCCCGATTTCAACATTGGTTATTCCAAATGAAGCCGAAGCATGTAATTACTGCAAACTGTTGCAGAGACTTTCTGTTGCTAATCTCCCATTATCTCTCCTGGGTATTAGCTTTGAAAGCAACATCGCTAAAGATTTGTTGGTTGCAACTTGAAAATAGCTATGACATCCGGCTATGACTGAGCTGGAATTTCAATTTCAGGATGACTGGATATTATCTCCTGAGAAAAAGCAGATTGGTTGCATATGCTGTCTGATTTCTGGTGGATGGAGAGGAATTGGTTAACCACATTGCGACATCATTTCCAAATCTTATTTCTATGTTACAAAGTAGTTGCTACGGAGAAACGGAATGTTGCTATCCCGTAGGAGATTCAGCTTTGCGGTACCCACTGATTAGAGTTAGCAAAAATTGCCAGCTACCCATGGAAAGCAAAAATGGAATTTCTCACCAGAAATCCTAAATGTCGTCCAAAGCAATGGATATGTACCCAACCGCGGTGGCTGAATCTTATTAGCAAAGACTTAATTTTATGAGATTGCTCTGGTATGCTAGAAGAGAGAGAAACGAAAGAACGTAGAAATCAAGGACATTTCTAGTTAGATCCCGATTCTATCAGTGATGCATTATCGGGATGTCAATGCATAAAATATGAACCGAGGACAATGCTTGCAGTAACGGTGAACGGTAAATTTGACGTTTGTTCAATGTCAGATGAGGTTATCAGGCACAAGAACCGATTAGGATCGTGGCTGTCAGGCAAGCATTTCATACTTTTAACTGCTCATGCTTTTTGTCTCTCTCCTTTTTTTTTGGCGAGTTGCGACTCAGTCTTGTTACAAAAATTCGAAGACTAAGGATGTAAAGTACTTCCTCGCTTCCTTTGGAAACTGGATGTGGATCTCGAGTGCAATGCAGATCTTGGCAAAGAGAACAAACTCACTGCATCGCACATACCAGAGGTTTTCCCAGAGACAGCTTCATATTGATTGCTGAGAATGGATTAGAGATGGAGTAGGAGCGACAGGGGAGAAATCAATCCGTGACGATCAGGAGTGTTGCAGACAAATCATAAGAACAGACGTACCATGAAGTTGCTTGCCCTCACGAACCTCGTAAACGGACTTATTTGACTAAAGTGGAGTTCAAGCATCACAAAGCCCTGAGATAATGACGGCATGAATAAATTAAACGGTACCATAACTAACAAGCAGTGGAAAACCATCATGAAATGGCAGTGACATAATGGATCGTAGGAAAACTGTTGCAGTTACTATTGGGAGCTATGATGGAACGACCTCACAGCACTCCCGATCCCGCATCTGTCCGACCTCCACATCAGCAGCATAAGTCTTCAAGAACGAAATGGGACGATGGGGCGCGTCAACGAGTTGCAAGGGTCCGCGAAAGTTGCGGGCGGCCGAATTCGTTGGGCGGCAAAATCAAACAAAAGAGGGAATTCACGCTAAGCACTTCAATGAGGAGGTAACGCGTGCATGCAAGTCGGACGCAGATGAATCAGTGATTCCCTTATTATCTGATGAGATTTCATTTTGTGGTTTTCAGCGTGGAGACAGCGTGGGGGCTGCTGGATCCTCGAGGAAGATCCTTGCGTGCCACTGGTGTGGTCGGCTGGCCGGTGATCTCGGATCCCTCCGACCAATCGAATCTGCCGCCCGTGTTATTGTTGCAGTCATGTGTAAAAATGGCGTGAATGGATGAAACGGCTTGAATCACTGGTAATGCACTACACAGAATACGCAAAATTCAAGCAAGTAGGAACAAATAATCATTCAGTAAGTAAGTTTCAAATCCATTTGGAAAAAAACAAAAGAAAAAAAAAAGGAAAGTCTTGGAATACTGAAGTGTGAAGATTGCGTTGTCTTTCGTCTATTGGTTAGTGGATGAGTTGAAACCGGAAAATAATTAGACAATAGTCATGTGCGTTATAATTATGAAATGCTAAGCAGCTATACTAGTTGACATGGAATTTATTTCATTTGCACTTGCAAAAATAACAGAAATGGGAACATCTAACAAGAGTTCCATTGATTCTATCAGTTGAACATCAGTCCCTCGGGTTTTTCACTTTAGGAGACGAAAAAGTTAAGCTACTATGTCATGTGCTTTACAAGGCTACAGCCAAAAAACCAAGGAATTGGAAAGACCTATTGAAATGTCAAAGTTTGTGTTTGAAAAGTTTTCTCAAATCTTTCCAAAAGTGTTCAGTTCTTCATCTGAAGATCCAATGTCCTCATCAGGTGTGTCAGGGAGGAATATTTGTACTATCCAGGATATACGGGAATTTTGCTGGACACTGTATTGCATGGCAAAAAGCAAATTGATTCCCTTTGTTGGTGATGTTTCCTTATCCATGAAGTTAATGTATGTTTGTGTGGACTTGATGTATAGTAATGCTGTTCTCGCAAATCTGTCCAAGTTATTAAATCCGGAATTTCCAGCAGTTTCTAAAGATTTGTGTACTGATAAATCTGTACCTCCCAGTGTACCGCCATGCATTATTGAGTTCTTCACCAATGACTCTCAAATCGTGGCAGAAACAAAGAGCTTCAAAGAACATAACTGGAATCCTTTCATTCATGATCTGTTTGCTAAGAAGATTCTCCATGGCTGTGAGAACACTCACAGTAGCTTGTTTGATGCAGATTGGTTTGCAGTCAATAGGCAGAATGTGAATCAAATATATGAATGTTACTTGTTACTAAATGGTAATTATGATGAGCGAGTGCTGCTGGAAAGTCAGAAGAATCAACAGGTGGGAACTGTACATGGACACACTCTCTACCCAATATTGCATACTCCAAGTAGAATTGGAAAAGTCAATATGACTTTTTGTGACTGGGATGCTCAGCTTAAAATGAGAGCTCATGTGTTTCCATATTCTGTGGTGGAACATGATGATGTCAAAGAAAAGGGATCTTATCCAATGCCCATTTCTCCAATTGTTCAGGCAACTGAAAGTTTGATATGCATGATTACTGGAAAAAACAGAAGATGCAACAATCAAGTACAATACTTATTGAAAAACAGTGGAGTAGATCTGAAAGTAACTCTGAAAGAGCAAATTGACCAATTAGGTGAGAAGTTTAAAGAGGGGTTTAGTAATGCAACCAGTGATGAGCATCAGCTCATGCAACAGAGGTTGGACACTGCAAACCTATTGTTCTATCAGTGTTTGGAATTGTTGATTGAAGATGAAATGCAACGCTCTGATAAAATCAACCTTGTGTGGCTACTGGAGAACATGGATTTTGTGCATGCTCTCTTTGCATGTTGTGTGGAGATGATTCTATTCTTTTGTAATTCAAGGCATACATTTCCATGGATATTGAAAGTGCTGCAACTGGATGCATTTGTATTTTTTCGCATAATTGAAATTATGATCCGAATCCAATCTTTAAATTTAACTCAAGAAATTGTGAAACATTTAAATACTATTGAGGAACAATGCTTGGATAGTCTTTGTTTTGAAAACCATTCTGGTTTTTGGTTAACTCTCAAGAGGCATAAGGAAGGAATACCATCCTGCAGAGATGCTTTTCTGCCTACACTGTTAAATTCAGAAAATTGTGGTAGACAGTATCATGAGTCTAAGAAAACTCCCACATTCTTACATGCATGTGACAGATCTGCTTGCCCTATGCAGAGCTGTGTACCATTGCTGAAAGAATTTTGTATTAGAGATCTCTGTACCTCTCAGAAGCTCAACTGTAGTGAACTTGCAGCATCAGATGTTTTGTTACTAAAGCGAAAAACGAACAGAAGAAATTCCATTATTAATGAACCTACAGTTCCAAATAATGATAATGTAGATCTGGTACATGCTACTGGTGACCATACTGCCACTTCTGAGAAGCTGACCAAGCCTAGAAAGGTATGCTCTTTGAAGATGTTTTTCCGCAAAGTATATCAGTTGGCATCTATTCGCTTAGAGAACCTTTGCAGGGAGTTAAAAATATCTAACGAATTACACCAGAAAATTTGGACACTTTTTGAATGGTGTATCATGGAGCATATTGAGTTGTTTAAGGAACGCCACCTGGATCAAATACTGTTGTGCTGCTTGTATAGTATTTGCAGAGCAACAAACAATGAACACAAGTTTCATGATATTCTGGTCTGTTACAAAAATCAACCTCATAGTAAGACTCATATTTACCGTTGTGTGTTGCTGCATCATAATGAGAATGTAGTAGACAAGGTAGATACAGACAAGGAAAATGGACCTTTTTCCACATCATCTGTTGCACATAATACATCTGTTTCAAATGGATCACGTTGTGTTGACAGAGGTGATATTGTGGCTTTTTATAATCAAGTGTTTTTACTTTGTGCAAAATCTATGTTAATCAAATTTATGCCAAACTCAAAATCGAAAATATCCCTTTCACCATTAATGGTAAGATCAGTGAAGTGTTTTTCACCAGCCAAGAGAGTCTCTTCCAACTGTGATATTTTTGTTAGCCCTCTCAAGCACTCACCAGAAGTCAATGTCAGGCTTTGTTATAATTTCTGTACTAGTCCCAGCACCATGCTGAAGAACATCAATAAAGTGCTTTTTCAGAATTCCATGAAGCTGTGCATCAATAAGAAGTTACACTATCATAATGCAGATGAAAGTATTGCTAAGAAGGTTCGAATGGATAAATCTTGCATGGATTATTTCCAGTTTATGTCTTAACTTTTGTCCATTACCCTGCTGACTTATGACATTTGGTTTTCTCAGCTTAAAACCGACCAGGTGTGGACAACGAGTATGCCATTGAATGCCATGAGGGAAAAATTAGCACCGAGATAGCCAGACATGACCAAACGCAATGAGAACAGTGGAAACTCCTTGCAAATAAAGATTTTTTGTTGTTGTAACACACACACACACACACACACAAAAACTGAACAGGAATATTAAAACATCGAATAAGCACCGCACAGTTCTGATTTTTTATTGTGAGATGACTCAAGTATGCAAAACTGAAACTGAAAAATAAAAGAACTCGAACACGAATTAGTGTGCAATTCATGGTGCGAAAATAAAAAAAACTAGCATTGGAAACGGTCATTCAAAACAGTACGGGTTTGCACTTTGAAAACACTCAACCCAGAATTGCCACGAAAAAACTGAAAAATAAAGTGCATGAAAACTGAGGCGCATGACAAGAAGTTACAGAGCTGTCGCTTGAACACAATCAGCATGACGGATCATAACATCACTTACGTAGCGGCAAAAGCACGCGATGATCAAGATGGAGAGAGAAAAAAAAAAAAATACACATTATTTGAAAGAAAACAAAAAAAAGATACAGCTCATGAACATTGAATTGCAGTAATTCGGGAGGCACCAGAAGTCATACTGGCAGCGGCCTTGTGTTTGCAACGAGTGCCCTGACGCTGTTGTTGATGCCACGAATCCGTAACATTTCGCCCGGGGGTTTCCTCACGGTCGCACCGTTCTTTCACAACTGCGTATTCCGAAAACTCTTAAGAGTGATTGCGTAGCACTTTTCTCCCATTTATTCCCCCCCTCCCCACGTGAGACTCTCGTCTTTTTTCTTTTCGAGGTGCTAGGATGTTTCCAGTTTCTGCTTGCTGTGACTGCTGTTTGATTCGGTTTCTGTTGGCTGTTGGAATTTCTCACATGGAAGGTTCAGAAAGCGGGAATCGTATTCAGGAGCATTCATTTTCTTAACGCATGATCTCTTGCCAGTTGCACGCATTGGGCAATCTGGTGATTTCCACTGCTTTATTGGAGTGTTTGTCTACAATCCAATTCGATGTTTCGATCCAGCAGTTTTACACAAGTGGATAAAGCAGTTCAACATTCAACATGGACACCATCGTGTATGGAAGGTTGCATGGATTCTGCGTGGGATTGCGCTGTCCCAATATTCTTTGATCCACTTCTTGAAGCAATTTCTGGTTCGCCGCTTTTGCATGGGGTACCTTGATCTTGTTTGAGCTCATGGAGCTTTTTAGACCTTTATCTGCACGGTTTTTTCGCTTCCTGGGGTTCAGATTTTGAGTCTGGGTGATCGGTTGCGGCCACATTGTGCGGAACAACGAAACTGAATTTTCCAAACTCAAGTGAAAGCGGTTTGGAGCAGCCTTTGGAAGACTCATCGTCTTAAGACTATTCGGGTTATGGAATACTGCAGTCCAGAAATCAAGAAAATGAGGAACTGCGCATCAAGGTATTAAATTGTCCACCATATAGATGACTCTCAGGAGACTTATTCCAAACAGCAAGCTGGTTTTATCAAAATCAAAGAGAAGGCCTTTTCTGGATAAAATCTGGTGAAAACGCTTCAATCGGTATCAATCGATTTATGCACCAATTCGACCGAGCAGGTGTTTGGTTCCGCCTAAACAATCCCTAATGCTGTTGCTCTAATTCCAGAAATTAGTGCACATTTCGATGTGATTTTTCATTGCCTTGCGTATTGGAACAGGAATTCGTGCAACGATGTTCTGGGACCATCAGCACATCATCCATCCGCTTATGCTTGTCGAAACTTCCTTTCACGGCCATCCTTTTTCCAGTGTTCCCACTCGCGAAACTAAATACTATAAGGGAGGTGCGCCCTGCATAATTCGATTTCGACATTTAATCAGTGAGAAATGAGGATCGCTTTGAGGTATATGGTTTTAGAGTTATTAGAAATTCGAGTAGCAGGAAATCAGCGTGATTTGTAACGGTATTAATCATATGCAATTTGATTGCCTTTTGCAACTCGCCTCGTGTGTGCTTCGGCAGATGAATAAAATAGATTCCAGTGAAATAATGGAGATGGAGTGATGATATTTCAGTGGGCAGCGGAGAGCATCGTTTGAAATCTGATTGAAATAAAATGTTGTCATCCCTTGGTAACGGTGATGGGACGAAACTCAGGAGAGCGAGGATCTGCGAAAACGATAAATATGTGTTTTTCCATGGTTGAAAGGAATGCTGAGAATGTTAAAGACATACCTTTGTGAAAAAGGACGTCCATCTAATGCCATAGTGCAAAACGGTTGCGGAAAGAAATAAATTCATTCTGTGATCAGTAGATTTTTGTTCTTGGTTGTATGAGATCGATGAAAAGACCAGAACTATAAAAGCATTAAAATATTGGCTTCAAAAAATGATAACCCTAAGGTAGGACTCGAGTATAGCACTAGAGCTGTATATGAACAGTGTCCAAACAAGATGGAGCTGATGTACAAAAAGTTCATTACCTCAACATTCATTTAAAGCAAGTCATAACCTTCAGAAATTCCAAAATTGCTAATAAGGTGAATTTTTCTAGGAAGAAAGAAAAAAAAAAAAAAAATCATCCTCAACTCGTTGCATCTGCGGACTACGCTACAGTCTCATGGTGTAAACATCTATCTCGTTTAGCAAAATGAAAATGTGGGTGAGATCTTCAGGAACAGGGAAATCTATGTATATTAAATTCAACTGAATTATTTAATTTCGGTCTTTCATTAATTAGAGTTGAATTATTAAATTAAATTATCAAATTGATTTGTCATTACATGCAAGGTGACCAAGAGCTGACTTTTTGAGCTAACCAAAAAGCAATGACCTTGTGAAAAATACATATGTTTAACAGAATTTCCTCCTTATGAGTGAAATGTTCCCGAAAAGGAAATTTCGCACAACATGAGCTGGAAGCGAATGGACATGAGCCCAAATATAAGTACTGATGATGATACATAGTATCCAAAGGTATAATAAACGATGGTTCCATCATAAAGTCAGTTAAACTTTTCACTTAATAGTAGAATAATAACTTGTCTCCCCAATACTTGTGTTCTGAGAACATTCAGTGAGTATTTGAGTGGATATTTCTGAGAACAGTGCTGTGTGCCTCTCAGACGGATGCCATAGAGTCCCAGATGTATGCTCCAAGGGAATCTGTGTAGAGCTCTTGTCCTCCCTTTTCTCTCTCAAGTATTGGGAAACCAATTTTGCTAAACACAACTGGTGCGTTCAGCTCCATTACTGATTTGTGCTCTTAAAGATCGACATCACTCACATGGGAAGTCATGCGAATGATGTCGATGTACATGTCTGATTTCGCCAAAGTCCAAATTAAAAGTGATTTCACTTTTAGCATCCTGTTGTAACTCTTTGGATTATGGAACGTGACCTCATCTGAGTTAGGGTAGGCCAACACATTTCAAGCTACGCACAACTCCTCTCCCATCTCTGACTCCTGAAATCTTTGAAATGAATTACGAAGGCGGAATTGGAACTCTGACCATTTTGTAATGCTTCTCTCTTTCATTCCAGTTTGTAAACCCTTATACCAAAGTAGGATGACTGCATCTTATTTGACTTCGAGTTCGAAGAAGTGGCTGTTTTATAAGAAATTGCTGCCCGTTCTGCAACTCGAAGTAACTCATCTCTGCTTCTGGATTGCGAGTGCACCCTCGCAAGCGGTATAACTTCCATTCCATCATTTTCCACAAACGGAACGTAATAATCGGAACTTCCAATGCCGTTTTACCGCATTTATCACGACAAAGAGTTGTGTGTAAAGAGTGCATAATAATTCCCAATTAAGGTCGTTACCTCAAAACTGAGATCAATCAGACTGTGGAATCCATAATACGGGTGAGGGTGGAAATCGAGGCTATCTGGCTAGGTGTGATAGGTCTGTTATAGAGATCAGCTCCGGAATATTGTCCAGGGGATTCCAAAGCATACCTCCGTTCATGATCGGAAAAACTGCCGCTATAACTCTGTGGAGACTGGGATGGTGAACACTTGCTTTTATCTATTTGATCTGTCTCGAGTTCATGCAGCGTGGAACATGGAATTGCGAGTTGAAGCTGACTCCTGAATGTTCCTTCTGGTTTTGATGGTGACGAATACGCGATAGCCAGAAAGCATCATGCTCGATTGCAATAGCCTAGCAGATTTGTAGATGAAGCTGTGTTATTGGACGGCCGTTGTTAAGTTATGACCTCACTTTCTTGTTAGAGGTGGAGACTTTCCTGTGGTGGGGAGCGAGGCAACTTTCTTTCGATAAAGGAGATAGATGGATGTTTGTCTTGAGAACGCATTGCCGAAAATTCGAACTGTTGCTTACTCATTCTAGCTGCTGTGTAAATATATTTAGGAAGCAGATGGAACTACAAACACAACCAAATCAAACTGCGCTCCCTTTCAGAGAGTCTGCTGAAAGTTACAGTATGAAACGACGCTTTGTGTCCAGAGAGATGTTCGTGTCTGAGCGAAGAAACAAAAGGACAGCATTCTGTTAGTTTTCAGGGATCAGCGAAAAACAAAAAAGAAAGAGAGAAAGGAAAACTCGGGGAAAAACGTGCATTCTAAGGATGTGCTCTCAGCAAAATGTGTCGAACTGAGCTCGCATACATCCTATATCATACAAGAAAAGGTTACTCAAGGAGTAACCATCTAAGAGCGAAAGCGACATCCGGATCAGAGAGGTCTTCATCGGCACTCCATTTAAACAAGAAATTCATAGCAAGTCGAATTTTTTGGTCAGATCTTCATTTATTCAGGTCGCTTTTTGAGCGCGCCCATGTAAATCTGTAGGGAACAGTGAGAATAGTGGAAAGTGCAAGTCAGAAATTGTGCTCAGAGTATGACAGGAACTTAAATGGTCCAGAAGGAATTTTGACTGAATAGTAGAAGGTCCGAGACACGATGACACACCCTCATAGACACAGACATCTGCCTTCTTGCATAGGAATTTATGAGTGACTCACCAACAGGGTAAACTCATTCTTCTGAGAAAAGGACTGCTTTCTAGGAAACACTAGAGGAATTGCTGATTGCAATCGGAAAGACAGATTTGGATTTTGTGGCTGAGTATATCTGCAAACTCTTTTCCTATTTAGGCTTCCCGAAAACCGTCAGGACCAATCGTACAACGGGAACAAGAGTGTCTCCAAGGAGCTCTGATTTCCTAAACATGGTCCACCATACCACACACCAAAATGATACAAGACTCATTTTCGAAAGTTCCAAATTTCTTCGATACAGCGCCCAAATCCTTAAAGTTCGTTCAGCTGCAAAATCAATCATGGTGTCGTTTTGACCTCATGCCGCAGTTGCCAGAGTGGATGCTACCGGCCTCAGAGACGTACAAAAGAACTTATGGGCGGATGCATGGTTTGGCCAGCTATCTTTCTTTGGCTTCAAGAAGAAGGCAATCTTTTTTTCTCCCGCCTTCCTCTGTCGGTATTCGATGAAACATTGTGCAAACATTGAGACCTCCGATGCTCCGATATATTTCACTACCCGCTCACTATATTTTTGGCTTCTTCGTTGGATCCGATTTTGGTTTCTCTCGTTCGGTCGAACGAAAGGTGGTGCCAGGCAAGCCAGGGGTACCAAAGCTCCATGACTGAATGTCAACTCATTAATCCTACATGGAGATCATCTGGGGAGGGGATTGTGAGGGTACTGCTTATGATCTCAAATAACTGTATGAGAAATTTTATATTCATATGTTTTGATTCCATGACTCACGGTTGCATAATAATTAGCATCTTGCAACATAATTACGAACACTTAACTCTTATACCTGATTGCAAATTCTAAACGACATCCGACACTGATATTATTACTGCATCTTGGAAAGAAGAACAGCAACCGGTATTTTATTTTTCTTGATCCTGGAAATGCATAGAATGCGACATAAATAGATATCATCTTTGTGTTATCTAACGTGACATAAATGTGGTGTAAACAAATCGAGCAAGAGCGATTGAGGCACTCCTAAAAACTTGGATACAAAATAATCTTTGTGTTTTGGCGATTTGAATCAGTAAAAGGAGGAACAAATTCAGACTTTCATGCTTTAAATTGCTGATCGGGAAAATGAGACTTTATGTATAAAGATTTAAGGAAGTTGAACAATACGTAAACATGGAATCTCATCGCACCTCAGTGTTGAAGGCATGCTTACTCAGATGCTCGCGATCGTACGTAACGGAGGCAAGGACAAGCATGTTCCTGAATTCCCTGGAATTCGGGAACGTGCAGCAGAAGAACAACACTGGACGCAGGATTTCACGAAAACCAGAGGGAGGCACCGAAGGCGATTCATGAAGAGATAGGAAGTGGATTCAAGCACAGGGAAAAGGAATCCACAGCTGGAAAAACAATAGAGAACACTATGATGCTCCTGTTACCAAATATTTGTGAAGTCCAAAGGGCCTTTTCTGAGGGACCTGAGAAACTACAGTTGTGCTCATCAAGTCTGTAAGTAGCCTCTGAAGGGAAAATTGGCTCTCCATTGTTCTGTGGCTCACTAAAGGTCAGCTGGTTGGCTTACAGAAACGCGAGAAGCAACGAGGACCGGAGGAAAATGTCTCCGCAGCCGAGTCGGGAGTTCGCTCTTCCTGTCGTCGTGGGATCTCGTCGTCCGAGATGGCGCCTGAAGATTCTCCCGCAGGGGAAAAATAAGGAGAGATGGAGTCGAGACGGTAGGGGAAGGGAAGCGGCAAGAGTGAGAGAGAGACGAGGGCAGGGAGAAACGTTCCTTTCACGCAAGGGTTGACATTTTTGCTACGCTGCCCGACGCGGAGGGTGCATAGAGTTGCCCGGTACCTCGCCGATCGTAATGTGGACCAGAAGTCCCATCGTCCTGCCACCTTCCTTTCGGGGCTCAGATCACCGAGTTCCCCGCTTGCAAAAATGTTCTTCCCGGGGCATCCACTCATGATGAGGATGTCTCCCCTCGCTAGGAGGGAAGGGGCACACGGAGACCGGCGGCTTCCGAACCGGTTTTCGTACAGAGCACCGAAACTCCCGGTTCCCGATAATGGGATGGAGACCTTCTCTTGCGAGTTTCTTCTGAGAAGCTGACGACCCTCATGGCCAGTCTTCCATGAGGGTCCTTCTCATGCAGCGCCACGCTGCACCTCCAGGGAAAGAGGGGGGCAAGATGGGCTAAGTAGAGACGTCCCTCAGGGCAGTACAGGAGCGCTGAGAAAGGGTGAGGTCGGCCGGTAGCGGGAAGGAGATGAGGAAGAGCAAGAGAAAGGGAAGAGGGGACGAGGAGGAGAAATGGAGGAAGATGCGGGCGAAGGAGAGGAATCCCAGAAGAAAAGGGAGGAACAGGAAGTCCGGAGTGGGACGTCGCACACGCTCCTTGTGTGTTTGCAGCGAAGGACGGGAAAGGGGACGGCAGCATACCATGGGAGCCAGAACCGCTCGTTCCCTCGGGACTGGTTTATCCAGTCCCCGAAGAAGAGGGAAATGCCGCTGAGGGAGGGAGGAATGGGTGGCTGGTGACGGCCTATCCTTTTCGGGAGGCGAGAGGGAAGGGGAAACGTCATTCCTTCCAGAAAAGCAAACTCGATGCGTGCGCGAGGGAACGGCTAGCCTTCTGTCCCTTCCCGATGAGCGTCCCTGCGACGATCGGAGGTGGATAGGGGAAGGGCAGGAAGGAAGAAGCGTGACACCTGCCGCCCTCGGCGAATCCCACGTGATTCTTCCTTCTCAGGGAAGTCCGCGAGGAGGAGCACGCGCGCGCACGGGGAGGCGCCCGTATCGATCCCACAGGCAGCGTCGACGACTCGGCTCGCTGGCTGCGCACGGGCCCGGCGCGCATCACCTGTCTCCGGGCATGCGCGTCGGGAGCGCGCGCGTATTAATTGGCACTTCTCGAAGGGGGAAAGCAAGATGTCCTCCGGGTAGCTTCTTCCCGTCTGGGTGCCCCTCGCCGTCGGACAGCTGCCGCAGTCCCGGTCCTCGTGCGCGCAAGCCGCGGCCGCAGCCACAGCGAAAGAGGGACGCTCCCCGACAGAGGGTGCCGTCGACGTCTCGCCAGTAGTAGTGGTGGTGGTGGTGCCTCGCACGGCGGTGCCGCATCGTCTCCGCACCCTCCCCTCTTCGCTCTCACGCCATCTTCCCCCGGTCGTCCCCCCCCTCCCTCCCCTCCCTCTCGGCTCTGCCGCCCTCCAGTCCCCACTCGGCAGCCTCCCTCAATCCACCGACCCTATCAGCCTCCCGCCCTTCGCCCGTGCGGCGGCGGACGCCACGCCGCGGGACGGACATGTGTCGCGGGAAGCTGCCGCGGGAGGTGACGACGCGTCGTGACGGGCCTCAGCATCCCAACAGCAACAGCAGAGGAGGGAGGTAGATGTCTCTGCTCAGCGTGACAGGTGAGTGCGGAGGAGGGGGGAAAGAGGGGGGGGGGGATGGAAGAAGAGGGCGCGTGCGCAAATCCACGTGCGCGCGGGACGGACCCTGACGAGTCTAAAAACAAAAACGCTCCTACCCATCCACCTCCTCCCCACCTCCGTCATCTTCTCCCTCCACCTCTGAGACCAGGAGTAGTACTGTGTGCCTCCTTCCCCATAGAAAGAAAGGACTTCGATTGCTCCCTAGCATCCCCGTCGAACAAAGGAAGAGGGAGAGGCGGAGGGGGGGGGGATCAACTGCAGCGCACGCGGACCACGAGGACTCGTGAGTCGAGGCTCGTCATCGGCCCTCCGGTGTAGGGGTGGGAGAAGAAGGTATAATCTCGACCACTCGCGCCTCCTCTCCAGTCTCCGTGACGATGACCACGCGTGCATGCGCCCGTCCACTCCCTCCTCCCTCCCCCTAACCTTTTCTTCCGCGAAGACACCCGTTGCCTCTGGCTCGCGCGGTTGAGCCGTCCTCATCCTGCCCTTTCTCCTGAGGCTGGGGATGATGACCTCTTGCCCGTCCCCTTCCTTTGAGGATTGATACTCGCTCTCCGTTCCCCTTTCTTTTCGTGATCGGGGGGAGGGCACACCCGAGGGCATGCCGAGAGCGTCGCGAGCAGAGGGAAGAGATGGAAGGAACCAAGTCATCCCGCCGCGCCCCCTTCCTTGTGAGGGTTGACCTGGAAGCAAAATGAGCCCGGCAGGGTCGGCGCGAAGCCGCTGCAGCCGGCGGATGGGGTGGGAAGGGGTGGGGTGGGGAGTTGTCCTTTTCCACTCATCCGCCGAGGTCGCAAGGGTGCCGGAGGGCGCGTGCAAGTGCGAGGAGATTCTTGCGTGTTCCATCTGCCTCCCTCCTTCCCCGCGTGCCTCCGTGAGGTCCCGATCCGCGGTTCAGCCTCCCGCGTGCTCTCCGGGCCTGCTTCGAACGCTTCTGCGTTCCCCTGCAACCGCCGCGGCGGGGCCCAGTCCCTCCTTCGCCCCCAGCTACAGTCTCCGCGCATGCCTCACCTCAAAACCGCTGCTTCCCGGAAAGCATCCCCGGAACCCGGGGGTCGAAGGGCTGGGATGTCCCTTCCTTCTCCTGGAGGTGTCCTTCGAGGGGAGAGAGGGCGAGAGAGCAGGCAGGGAGGGAGTCGGGAAGAACGGTAGTCTTCTTTCCTTCCCTGAGCATGCGTCGGACCCGCCTACGCGCCCCCCCCTCCTTCGGCAGCATGGCGGCGGCGGCGGCGGCGGCGCCGCTCATCCCAGATTTCATCCACAGCTCCTTCCAAGGTCAACCAGGCCACCTGTCTGCTTCGCAACCGCAGCGTGTCGTAACAGCGACCTTGCCGCTTCTCTCTCTCTCCCTTCTTTCCCTCCTCCCCCCCCCCTCTTTCTTCCCCCCTTGTTTTTTTTTCTTCTGCTTCCCTCCTTGCTCCAAGGCGCGGAACACACGCGGTGCGACGTTCCTTGCCGGTGCGTACAACGCGGGCGAGACGGCCTCATCGGTGCGCGCGCGCTCACGTCCCGTCGACAGGAAGCGGAGAGCGTGGAAGGACTGCGGGGTGGGGAAGGTTCACTCCTGCTCCCCTCCCCTGGAGCCCCACCGCCTCTTCCGGGGAGAGACTGCTGCGAGCGGACAGGGGGGATGGGAGATGGGAGCTCCTTGGTTCCCGGGAAGGAGGCGGTGGAAACTCCAGGAGCTGTCCCGGAGCGCTCTCCCTCCGGGCGCGTTCTGCGTCATCGCGGAGGATGACTAACCGGGGCAACACCTGCATGCGCTCCGCCGCTGCCGCTGCCGCTGCCGCCGTCTGGAGACGGCCAGGGGCGAAGAGGGTGGTCATGGAAGGATATGGGAGGAGAGGGCAGGGGAAGGGATGCCGGGTGTCCCATCCTGAGCATCTGGATGTCCTGTAAAGGGGAGGGGAGTCCCAGACGAGCCCCCGAGTGCCTGGGGCTCTCTCCCCAAGCACTCGACCCCGCCGCCGCGTTCCCGGAGACGAAGTCCGATGGGGCTCCACCCCCTCGTGGATGGGAGGGCTCTCGCGGAAGTAGGTCGATCCACTGGCGCGTGCGCGCAGAAAGGGTACTCCCCCTTTCATCCTTGGGCTTTCCTTCGCCGCCCTCCTTTCCCCCTTCGCCGATTCTCACGCGACGAGGGCGAACGGGGGATGCGCGCTGCGGGCTCCAGGGGAGTCAGAGGGACGATGCGCCAAGCCGAGGAGGAGGCGCGGCAGGGAAACGCTATACGCTCATTCCTATCCGCCCACCCCTTCCGCGAAGCAGGTCGGCGATGCAGTGCTTCCGACTCCTTTCTCGGGCGTTCCCGTCTTCGCCCTCCCCTTTCTTCCCTCGATGGTTACAGGATGCACATCTCCCTTCCATCTTCCCGCTGCTCTCGGTAGCCGGCAGGGAGCATCCAGGAGCCGTATGCACCCTTGTGGAGGAGGGGGTCCAGGACAATGCGGCTCCCCCTCCCCCCTGCCGTACGATGGCTTCTTCGTGGAGTCGGGGACGCTCTGTTTCTTGCCAGGGATATATCTCCCCCCGCGTGACATCTTCCCTGATGAAGGGCTCTGGAACTAACAGTGTGGCGAAGAGGGCGCATGGAGGTGGGTGGGGGCAGACTGTCCCATTTCGCCAGACCACTGAAGAGCCGGCGACTTCTGGCTTGTCCCCCTCCACTTCCCCCTCGTTCTTGCGCTCTCTGTGGAGAGAGACCCTCCGCCTCCTCGAGTGCGCTCAACGAACCTTCTGGAGTCCATCCACCCGTTCAGAAAGGGGCAAGGGCGGCGAAAGGGAAGAGTGAATCCCTTCAGTAGACTGCCCCTTTCTGTGTCACCACCCCCGCGCCTTCGTCGTGGAACGGAACCGCTTCTCTGTCTCCTCGTAGCGAAGCCCCGGGATGGGGAGAGGGGGAGAGAGAAGGAGAGGAGCGACACGAAAAGGGAGGGAGGGTGCATGTGCTCGGATAGGAGGAAGAGGAGGAGGAGGAGGAGGAGGAAGAAAGAAAGGAGGGAGGAAGTCGACGACGATGCCGCAGATGCCGCAGCGGCGAGGAGGGAAAGCTGAGAGGAGATCCGAGACGTCGGATCGAACCTTTCTTGCTCTCGTCGTTCTTTCGGGTGTGTCGTTTCGCGCGCGAGAGAACCTTTCGCCTCCTCCTGCCCCGCAGTAGGGATTCTTGCGTGGCTGTAAGGAGGAGAGTAGGAAAAGGAGATGAGAGTGTGCGCGCGCGCGTATGTGAGTGAGCGTGCGCGAGAGAGAGCATCTTGCGATCGTGTTGAAATGACGGGTCGATCCGGTGAGTCGAGGAGCGGCGCATCGTGTTGCTGTCGTCGTTGCCGCCGCCGTCGCCGCTTCCGGGCTTTCCGTGTGCAACGCCTCCCCCCCCCCCCGGATGTCGCAAGAACCTGTGCCGCTGCCGCCGTCTTCCAGAGTCTCGTGTTTGCCCGGGAGAGTCAAGGTTCCCGTTTCGCAAGAAGAGGATGCAGCCACGCGCAGCGGTGGTCGCCGCCCGCGAAGCAGGGGACGCGTCCGGTCGGCGGGGGCAAGTGGGGGAGAGGGAGCTAGGGGAAAGAGGGAATTCTGGGGACTCCTTTCCGCTGACCCCGACAGAGCGGATGACGCAAAAACTCTTTTTGCTAGTCGTGGGGCGCGGGTGTGGGACAGGGAGATCCGCTCCTGCGGAAGATGCTGGGGCAGAACAAGGAGAAGGAGATTTCGATCTCTCCCCGGGTTCCAATCCCGAATCCCGATCGACCTGCGACGAACCTGTGCGTTCACAGACGCGTCCGGAGCACTTGGGCGAAAGGGAACGGGTGAACATGGAAGCCGCCCGACCAACCCGAACGGGAAAGCTGTTCTGCTTCTTTCCTTCCTCCTCCTGCAGCACGGAAGCGCACGTGCAGCCCACGCTCCCAGCTCCGATGCGCGTGCGCGTGCGCGCTGACCCTCTCTGGGTCGCGGTGCGGAGTTTGGAGGAAGACTCCCTCCACCACAGAACGGTGCTCGGTGCTTCTGGGTGACCCGGAGAAGCACCGGGTTTCGGGTCCCGCAGTCCCCGAGGCTGCTCTGGCGATCCCTCGCAAGCTCCCATCCACTCTGGAACCTATAAACCTGCCGGAGGATCCAAGTAGGGATTCCTGCTCCTCTTGGAACTGCGTATCTCTCTTCTCTTTCCCAAGAACAGGGAACCGGCTTCCGGGATCCATCCCCTACTTCAGTTATGTCTCCGGATCTGATGTCAATCGCCCGTGACCCGCTTCCCGAGGAACTCCTGCTGCGCAAGGCCATCTCCGATGGGTGCTGGCGGGCCCGGGCACGCTTTTCCACATCCCGCTAGAGATTTCCCAAGGATCCGACAAACGATGCCCCCAAACAGCCTTGGGCTTCTCGGTTGTCTGTTCCTTCTTCACGTTGTTTCGGAGCGCCAGGGACTCTTTGTTGTCGCGGTGATGCGGGCTGCTCATGACCGACGAAGGATGCCCGAAGAGAGTCGAATGGTCCACACCACACGCGGCGGTTCTTAGAGATCTTCTCAAGAACTTTCCAGAGAAATCGCCCTCGTTTTCGGGACGGGAAGAGCTCGATCTCTCCTCCAGCCAAAGGGGAACTGCGTGGGAATGCTCCGCGCGTTCTCGATTGGAAACGCACCGGGATCACCACCCTTTCGGGAGTTCGAGGTTCCTCCTCGGGGGCCGGGAACCTTTCGGTCTTCCTCGCGGTGATAGGGATTGCGGGGACTGTCTTCTGGCAGCGAGGAGCTGGCCCAGAACTCGACTGCGCGTGGGTGTTCCCCCGGAGAGCCAGCTTCCACAGGAGCAGAAATCTTCCGGAGAAGGGGCGCGCGCCATTCGAAACGAGTTTCCTTCGAGGATGCGCGTCCTCTTTTGCCACTTTTTCCTCTGGTTTGGTGGTAGCGAAAGGAGTGCGTCGTCCCCCCGATCTCGCAAATTATTTACGCCCATCATCAGCATCCTTCCGATCCCGAAACCAATAAAAAGCCAGTTATGCGAATTTCGCGTGAGGGCGCACGCATACTCTGGAGGGCATTCCTTCAGCAATCAGCTCGGCAGGTGGGTCGTGCGATGATGCTCTGCAGCTAGCAGGGTTTCAAGAGTGACCGAGCCGATCTTCCACGTCCTCTGACCACCTCCAGCCGTCCTCGATTCCAGTGGACCTCGACCAGAAAAACTTCATTTCGCGAGACATCTAAGGGAAATGGTTGCGCCCGCTGGGAGAGAGAGGGTGAGCGGCTCTCCTGGTGGTTCCGTGTCATCGGCAGAGCCAGGGAATTCATCGAGGTCAGCGCAGCCAAAGTTTCAGCAGTTTGCCTCTGAAACAACGAAGCGCCAAAATCTCTTCGAGAGAGAGAGAGAGATAGTACTCGCCACCTCGGTGAAATCGGTGAAACGCGCGCATTACCACCAAGCCTCCGATCACGACAAGATCCTAGTACCGAACTAAGGAGTTTGGGAATGCGGAGGATCTCCAAGAACCATGTGGACCTTTTTCCGAAATCCCCCAAAGCCGCGGGCACCCTGTTCTTCCGCATGGTCCCGAAGAAGCTTTGCGGTGGACATTGTCGTCTGGGTTGTCGCGAAATCGTGGGTGTCTGGAGACGGGTGCTTCGAGACCGACGCAGCTGCATCTTCCAAAATCGTTTGAGGAAGCTGAGCAGATGCGTTTTCCCCGCTGCCCGTTCGAACCCCCTGCCGCCCTCTTGCGGTCGTTTCGTGGGCTGACTCCCTGGTCTGTTCCTTTGACTGGGCACAGTCCTGTACCCTTCGTTTGCTGAAGCGCAAAAAGGATCGGGTCTCGTTGAGCCGCCGTCTCATTTCTCACAAGAAGACAGCTTCTTGCTGCTGCACCTTGACAACAGCTTTTAACATAGAAGATTTCTTCCCGGTCTCGTATGCAACGATGCGTTGCACAGGAGACCGACATTCGTGACTGTGTTTTATGGATGTTTCACGAAAGAATTCACATATCAAAACCGATCTTTTCCGAGATTACGAAGATCGCTAATGGTCCCCTTAACGTGAATTTTACCCTGTGTGTTTTAAAAGGCGTACGATGGGCATGTCTTCTCATGACAGAGTGTGTTCTGAAATCGTGGCATCATGCATGGTACCCCTGCCTCGTGTTATCGCCCGCTGCTGTTTATTTGAACCATTAGGTCGTAAACTCCCTGATCTGAGACTGGGCACTTAAATTTCTTGAAGGTGAAATGGAGTCCAAGGAACCTCTCAAGCATCTCCTCTCGTGTGGTGCTGAGAAAGGTCAAGCTGCAGTCTCAGTGGAACGGTTCCCGAATAAATCTGCCCGTGCAGGTGCGCTGTCCTTCCTGGTCCAATCCCTTTGCTTTCTGTTTTCATCTTCACGATAATTGAAGTGTCGAAGGAGGGGTTCCGGGAAAGTAGACTAATAAATGACCCCAGTTCGAGCAGTTTTTAGATATTGAAATCGGGAATCCTGTCATCGTAAGCGCGTCTCAATCTCTAATAATCTCTTACTATCTGTTGAGTGACCGTTTCTAAATATCGAAATTTTGGCAAAATGATCCATAAAAATCCACGTGTTTGGAAGAGAACGAAGGTCAGTCTCGAGCAGTAAAGTTTTTCCACATGCTTTATTGACATGTGAGACAGATGTAAACGATGCATTTTGGGATGCTGCCAATGGCGATGCGCCGCAGATGACCGAACCGGAAAAATGAAAATGGTCGATTCGAACACGAATGGAATCAATATTCTATTCGGGTTCGTATGAAGCGATCCCGCGGAAGCAGATCTGTTTCCGCAGAATCTCTTAATATGAACTGATAAACTGATTGCAGAGTTTCAGCCCGCCTGCTTACATGAAAGGAAGAGATCGCGGTCGTTTCCCACCACTGAGGCTTACGCCCGTATGATGTAGCTGGTGGAAGACGTAGCTGCCTTGAGCGTGTCTTTCAGGATGAACCTTCCAGCGTCCTTGCACACACGAACGTATCGTTCAAGGCAAAAGGCATGCGTTCTCACAGACGGCGTAAGCATCCCATAAGACGGGAGGACGAAAAGTCGGTCGAAATCCTTTCGCAGGCTTTTTTTCCGAAGATGCGAACCATAGAGACCTTAGCGTTTTACATTCTCTTTTGGAATTCCGTTTTTCCCTTTTCCCTTCAGAATTCTCATCTCGGTGTAAGGTCAGCACCCGAAGCGTTTTTCGAAAATAAATTTCTCCGGGCTCCAAGATCACCCCATAGCCAGAGTTGAAAGGAAAATCAGTTTGCAGCCGAAGAAAAAGAACTGTGGCGGGTGACTGTGCGGGTGGCTGACGTTCGCTTCCACTGACCACGTGTGGCCACTTTCTGCACTAGCGATGCTCGTGAAGACATCCCAGTGGCCCATTTCTCCTTTTCTAGAACGAAAAGCGCGTTACACATCACTGATAAGGAAATCACCCTACATCTGGCAGCTTAGTCACAAGGTTTTGCTTACTGAGAAGTCAAGCTTCTCGTTGTGGTTGCCAAAGCTACGCACTGCATGAAGTCCCATTTTCCATCGTTCCATTGGAGAGTGCCTAGGAATTGAGCCACAGTCTAAGAATGCTCTTTGGTTGTTTCCGAGACGGGCTGGTGCTTTCCTGGAGTTCCATTAACTGCTCATGTCGATCGGGTAACTGACCGTTAAGCGCTGATGTTCACGTCGGCTCCGCGTTGCGGGGAGAACGCGCGCAGTCCAAGGAGGGGAAGGAGAAACCGCTCCGTGTGCGACGCATGTTCCCACTTGTCCTCTGGTCAGTTAGTTTCCGGCTCCCCGTAGCGTAGGAGACCGTGATCGCGGTGGCACGAATTACGGCTCCGTTCAAAACGAACAGGAAGAACGCCGCACACCAGAAATTCCCTGCGATCGCTCTGGGAGATGCGTCTCGCCGAAAACGGGCAATCTGGATTTGCGACATGCGAATTCGCGAGCTCGGATTGAGGATCACGTGAGAGCGCCGGCATTTCGCCTCTCCCGGAGAGGAGAGTGAGACCACGGAAGAAGACGGCATTCGTTGCCGACGGCTTCCAGCTTTTCACCTTCGCAACGAACGGTGCATTCGGATGTGCGCTTCGTCACTCCCATTCTTTTTCCCTCTCCCGCTCCCCATCCCCTTTACGAACAGGGACAAGCCATCGGGAAGTGCAGGCAGGAAAACTGTCGCCCGTGTCCACGAAGCAGAAGCGTTCCGACATAAACCTCGGTAAATGGCATCTTAGAGTAGACGCATCTCTCCATGATTGCGATCGGTCTGGCGTGCTCGAACAGGTTACGACCTGTCGATGTTAAAGACGGCAGCAGCCGTGAATGGAGAATGAAATCACGAGTAAGTGGCGCGATCGGAGGCGCGAGCGATCTGACCGGCGCGGCTCGGCGCAGCATTTTCCAGGGAAGTGTCGAAACCGTGAAGTTTCGAAACCGTTCTGCTGCCGATCTCCGCGGAGGAACGGAAGCTGCCCGAGGCAAGCGCGCCGCGTCATCAGCTCGACGAATGTGTCGCCATCCGTCGGATGACGGCGTCGCTCTTGCATTCGTGCGCTCCGTTCCGACTACCCGAGCAGATGAGCTGAGTGTTCCCAAAGCCGGGAACCGCTTTGTCCGATGACTTCATCTTCCGGGAGAGGTTCTCCTGCTTCCATGCACCTGGATTCGGGATTCTCTTCGGTACGAAAACACAATCAAGGAACGGGAAAGAGCGCTGCAGCACCTTCCCGGGACCTTGAGATGAGTTAATCCGAGGAGGTGCCTCTGGTTCTCTCGCAATCCGCATTTAATTTCGGATTAAAGAGGGAAGAGGCTGGAAGACACCTGGCCTTGGGGGCGAAGCGCCAGCAGGGAGGAACCCGGCGAGCACGCACGGGGGACGCGTCTCTATCGGGCAGGTGCTTCGAAGACGCGTTTGCACTGCCACCAAGTCCTCCTCGCTTCGCGGAATCCCGAAGAAAACCGGGACCTCCCCTGTTGATTGACGTTTAATTTATTCATAGAGATGCGTTCCCGGTTACGCAGCCATTCATCAATGGAAGGCATCCCCCTGCGGGGAGACAAAAGCAGCAGGGTCTGCTTGGAGCAGGGGAACAGCAAGCTCCCGCGGTTGCAGCTCCATCGCGGTCCACCGTCTCTGGTTTGCTGGAGTCTCTCGCTTCCTTCTTCTCATTCCCCATCCCCCTCCTCCTCCTCGTCTCCTTCTTTGGCAGCCGCCAGTTTTTTTGGCCGTCCACGCCGCCAGTTCCGAGGCGGCTACTCAGGCTCGGAACTGGCGGTGTGGACGCCACTTGCCAGGAAGAAAATCGGGAAAGTCTCGGAAAGGAAGCCGCTCGCGAGGTTGCGGCGCTCGTTCCCGGGAGCTGACGGGAAGGCCGGCGTCCCGTCCTCCGGATCCCTCACATAGAAAAAAGGCCGCGAGGCTCGTCGAATCATTGCTGCCCGAGAGCATCCCCTAGGCCTTCGTCCGCGCGAGCTCGCCTGCCGAGCGCGCGCTCGTCCACTGCATCCACGGACCATGGAGGAGATCGAGCCAATTCGCAGGGGAAGCTGTGAGGACATCCCGGTTGGCACGCGAGGACGCGTCCCGGCTAGCGTTCCGCAGCTCCCTTCCCGTGCTGCCGCCACCTCGACTCTCAGACACATGGGCGTCCGCCCGCCCCGGTGGCCCTTAGCGCCTTTGTCCGGACCGCTTCTCAGGCTTGTCCGGGAGTTCCGGGCTCTCTGTCTCCGGTTCCGGATCCAGGATGCTGGAGTCTGCGCTGGAGCAGAGGAACGCGATTGTCTTTGCTCGCGCCTCCGAGCTCCGCGCTGCCCGAGCCCGTTCCCCCCTTACCCCTGCAGGCGTCCATCGGTCCCCCGACCTCCGAGAGCGGCCCATAGTGCAGGAATAGCTAGCTGTCTCCCCTTGCTCGTGCGCTTCGAGATGTGCGTCGCAGGGCGTGACCGTTCCTTTGGAAACGCAACTGCAGGTCACTGCCACCCTCCTGCCAGAGTCTTCCTTCACGCGAGGAGCCACGGACGGACGGATCCTTCATGCTGTTTTCCGAACGCAACCGTGCAAGGAGATCTGCTTCTCTTTGCACGGCTTCGGTGGAAGTAGCGCGCGCCGCCGCCGGGAGGAACGGCGGGGCGCAGCTGATCAGCGGGTCGAGGTGCGAGCGTCTCCCTCCTTCTCCTCCTCCTCCCGGTGCGTGCGGGGGCGGTGTGCGCATCTCGGACAACCGCAAGTGTGTATTCCCTCGGAGCTTCGGTTCCCGACTGCTACCAGTGCCTTCACTACTGCCGCGCTCGATTTTTCCGGATTAGAGAGGCGCGCGCTCCGCAATCCTGAACGTCGACGATCGCGTTAGCGCATGCGCACGCTCCTTAACTCCAGACTGGTGGCGGCGGCGGCAATCCGTGCAGAGTTTACGGTCCCCAAAGGAGGCGGGAGTCCCGAATCTCCGCGTCCCTCGAGGAGCTTGGGCTCCGCCACCAGCCGCGGTTCGCCACGGGATCCCAGGATCCCCCTGGTTTCGATCGGGATGTATGTGTGTGTGTTTTTTTATCGGGGGGTTCGGTAACCGTGCGCGCCACTCAGAATCCGAGACGCTTCCTACTGTGCCCCTTTCTCCCAGCAGCAGCTTTCCAGGAACGCCCTCTGACGAGGTCCTCCAGCACCCTTCCTTCATCCTCCTTCCTTCCCCTCCTCTTCTTCCCGTCGCTGTTCTTCTCCAAGAGGAGGCAAGGCCAAACTCCTGGCGGTGGCCCTTCGAGGAAGCGGGGGAGGGGGGGAGGGAACGTCAAACTCCGCCGTGGCGCCAGCCTCTCTCCGAGTTCCGGCACAGATCGCCGGGAGAGGAAAGGGCTGGGTGAGCGCTCGCGCCGGGTCCTGCTGGAAACGGGGAACTCTCGCGAGCGCGACGCGGGGAGAACTGTCCAGTCCCGTGCTGCTCCATCCGCTGGATCGAGGGAGAGGCGCTCTGCTCCTTCCTCCTCCCCGATCTTCCTAGGAATGAAGTTCCTCTACATTTCCTTCTCCACGAGACGCTTCAAGGCGATGGTTTCTCCGGGAGGAAGAGCCAGGGATGCATCTGCGCCCAAATTTCGTTCCCGTCTCTACGTTTCCCGAGAAACGACCGCCGCCTCTCAGGAGGAGGATGTCTCCCCCGCCAGCGAGGCACCGTCCCACTCCTCCAGCATCCAGCTGCGTCCGACTCAGCTCCCGTCACCGTCGACAACGCTTCCCGCGCCTTTTTCACCGCTCCGTTTCCCTTCCTCTCCTGGCAGCAATCCGTGGAAGCGAAGGAACTGCCTGGTGGCTGAAGTGGCGGCTCCTCCCTCCCTCAAGGGAGGTGGTGAGGGGGAGATGCTGGATGCTGCATCAAGAAAGAAAGGATAAAGAGACGCGCCGATTCGCTAGGAAGCGGCCGGAAGATTCTTCTCAGATCTCCCTCCCCCTCATCTCGCTGGGGAGCGCCTGCCGGAGGAGCCAAGACCCCCTCTCCTCCGCTGCGCGTCTTCTCTGCCTCCCTGGGACGCACCCGGTTTCTTTTTTCTCGCGCACGCGCGTCAGCCTCCCACCCTCGTCCGCATGACCCGGCCCTCTGGCACTTCCTGCTCCCGGAGGTGGCCTCCGCTCGCTCTTTTCCGGAACGGTCCTGATGCGGTAGGCAGGCGGCAGAACTGGCGGCACCGGCCCCTCCCTACAGCTGGCTCATCTGACCTGCGTGTCGGGGATCCCACCCCCTTCGTCTCTTGTCTTTCCCTTTGTCCAGGAACTCTGTTCCCGGATAGTTTTTAATAAACGCCCCGGCGCACCCGGGTGATAAACAGCTGGCTCATCCGTCCGCGAGAGAGGGGCAAAAGGAAGAATGTACTAAAGAAGAAAAAAAAAAGAAAAAGAAAAAAGAGTTCCAAGAGATCCTAGAAATAGGGGATACGAGTTATCCTCCTACGGCTCCGTGGGTAGCATCTGCGCAGTTACTTTCTTCCTCTTCCGCTGCTGTTGCTTTCCTCGCATCATCTTCCAGATCTTCGGGCTACGAGGAGGGGACGCGAGGCAAAGCAGCGGGCCTCTTCCCACGTAGATCACTTTCGAGACCAGAGTGAGCTCCGGAGCAGTCACGAAGCTCTCCATTGTCATGGCACGGGGCGCGTCTCGCCCGAGAAAGCGCAGCCCTGGCCACGGTGACGAACGGGAGGAAGAACTCCCCGAGGTATCTCTTCCCCGTGCACTCCGCTCCCTTCCGCTCCTGTCGGAATTTCCCACACCCGCACGCTCCTTCCCTTCCGCCCTCTCCCGGGGATCGGTCCCTCCTCCCTTCTCCTCTCTACCTCCGTCCTCCCTGCTGGGATCTCGCGTGCGACTGTCATGCCCCAAACTTCCTGTCGGTCTTCCGGTTGTTGGATAGAAGCCACTGAGGGTCCCGCCGCGCAGTCGTCGTCGATGGTGCGGTCGATCCTCGTGGCAACGACGATTCTCCAAGACGACCGAGGAACTCGTTGGGAGGAAGGGAAGCTGGATCCCGCCACTCCCTGAGCACCTCCGTCTCTCCGAATTCGTCGCTAGGAGTCGGGATTCTGAGCTCCTGGACCATTGCTATCGCGAGCGGTTCTCGCGAGAGCCCCAACCCGCATCAGCCCCAAGCGCCGCACAAGGGGAGTTCGTGCGGTCCAGCTCTCGAAGCTGCCCCGATCTGGGAATCGTACCGCGGCGGTGTCAGCTTTGGAAGATTTCGTTTACTCTGGCCTTCAGTCTGTACGCGCCCGGCCCGCTGCTTCCCGCTTCGCCTACCATGCGGCGCGCGCGCTCGAGGGAGAGGCCCGGAGAGCACGGCCCCGGCCTCAAGGGGTCTCGATATGCCGTAAGCAATCGAGTTCCGAGGTGCTTCCGAGTCCTTGGGTGTGTGTGGGGTGAGCAGCCTGACCACGAGGGCTGCAGCGGTCGAGTCTCCTTCTGCCGCTCTTGCGGAACCTCCAATTCGAACGCGCTCACCATCAACCTCAAAGAAACCGGAGCATGGCGACCCTGCTCTCTCCTCGAGGACCGTACTGACCCTGGACGTGGGACGGGTGCGCTGCAAGGGCTGCCGACGGAGGAAGGGAGGTGACGGCGCCGCGGGGCACCCGAGCCACCGCTCTTCACCAAGGGGCAGGTTCCCGCTCGCCCCTTCGTTCGCGGAGCGGGAACGTCCTCATGGACGCTGCGGTTCTTCCTGCGAAAACTTTGCCCCTTCCCTTCCCGCGAGTAGCTCCACGGCTGGACTCGCCTCCCGTGGTCCAGGGAGATATCGAGCTCGGCTGCTGATAGCCTCCGAAGGTACGAAGGGGGAAGGAAGGGATGCATATCGAGGCAGATTGGGAACCCTTGAGATCATCGATTCCTGTCTCCACAAGTGTCGTTTCGGGGTGCGGAATCTCTCCGGAAGGACTTCCGGTGTCCTGCGCTTTCGCGAGGTATTCGAACCGGAGGAAAGGCTTGGGAGGAAATGTGGGGAGACGGAGTAAATCGCGTTTCCTCGGGGAACTTCCCTACAAACTCGGTGACGAGGCGGGAAGGGATGGAGGGAAGGTTGGGAAGGGAAGGTTCGTCCCCAGCCCTCCGAGGAACGGATGGAGCCAGGGCTGCGCTCACGAGGCACGAGGTGGTCGGGAGAGGAGCGACGCTGAGTCGGAGAAGCTCACCCTCTGGGGTGGGAGAAGGGAGACACCTTCGGGGTGCCGCAGGCCGAAGGCGTCTCTCCTTCGGGCTGCGGCAGGGTGCAGATGGAGGCGGTTGCGGTTTGCTCGCCGCCTCCAGCAAGCGAGTTCCCTCCTCGCTCTCGTGTCCATGTGGCAGAGGATGCTGCGCTTTCTCCTCGGAAGTCGTCATAGTCGGTGCGCTCGGTAGACCAGGAACTGATGGGTGTGATGCAGCAGCTCTTCGTTGCCTTGGAGGCAATGTCAAACGAAAGACAGAACGAGAGAAAGAGAAAATCGATCGGTCTTCCGGTCTTCCTCGAACCCTTCAAATATCTCAGATGCCATAAATAAAATGGAATGCCATTCCTAACAGGGAAACTTATCTTGAGCGTGTTGCACGTTGCCATGCAACAGTCGGCGGTAGGCGCGCCGATGTGTTCTTCCTCTGTGTGATTTTCCTTCTGAGGGTTTGGGCAGTTGCCAATCCCTGAGAAGGTCCGGCGAACGGTCCAGTGAACTTCACAATTCCGATGCTACCCTGCGCAGGAAATTCTCGACTCTTTGAGATGCTCCTCTTGCCTTCAGCAGTTGCTTTCATCTTCTCCCCACCTGTTCGCGCCTTTGTCGGTAACTCTTGCACGAGGCGTGAATCAAGTAGACCTGTGCAGAAAATGAATTTCCATCCAGGCCACTTTCCGCCACGCAGATAATCTTGTAGCGTTCTGCAAGATTGCAATCGCCTGTGACCTTTTTTTGCCTGCGTTCCTTTGGAACAACAGGAAGAAAATACAAAAAATAAAATGGTAATGGAAACCCTTTTTAAGGGTTCCTGTTTCTCTTCTTTCCTTGCAGAATTTTTTTTCCGGATTTTTTTTGGGGAGAGGGGTGAGGGGTTCGCCAAGTGCTAAAGAACCGTCCGCCTCCCTGGGGAGGGGGGGGGGGGATCGCGAGGTTCTTCAGCACTGTCCACGTCGCCCGAGGGTTTGTGAAACTCTTCGATTTATAGGGGGTACCCCTAGAGGGGACCACTCTACGAGAATCCGGGAAGGCTCCGAAGGAAAGACGTCCTCGCCTATTACGCTTGGGAGGGAACCCCGAAGGGAACCTCTTCCTTATTCTCTCCGGAGGGATTTCCTGGAAGGGGCCACTCCTCGTTTCTTCTCCAGGGGAAACTCGGAAAGGATCCGCTCCTGGAATTTCTTATCCAGAGGGCAGCAGCAAGGGAACCTCGCCGTTCCCTCCACTGAAGAGAACCCCGAAGGGACGCTTCCCGGTTTCTCTGAAGGGCTCTCCCTAAGGGAGCAGCGCGCTCCTTACACTCTGGAGAGGCAACCTCCGAAGGGGCTTACAACGAGCTCCATGGAACGCGATGGGCTACCCCATTTTCACAACCGGAGGGAAACTCCGAAGGACTTCTTAATGTCCTGGAAAGACCCCGGAGGATCAACTTCCAATCCCGGCCAATCAACGGAGACGTCCAAGGGTTTCCGACTTCCACCAGTGCCATTGCACTTGAATAGGCAACCAGCGTCATCTTGCGGGGGGGGGAGGGAGACCCGAAACCCACGACGCACCCCCTGTTCTCGGAGTCGAGCCTTCCCCAGGCGGGATTTGAACCCGCAACGCCTGGTGCCACGCGCGGAGACCGCAGTCACGCAGGCTCACTGTTTGTTCTGAAGAACATGGAAAGCACCGGAAATCTGGAAAGGACGGGAAGAGGGCGTGCAAGTTTCCCAGTCGGCTTCGCGGGTTCTCATCTTTCGAGTCCGGAGTGGCCCACGCGCGGCACGGAATGGGGCCAGGTCGGAAGCGCGCTCGTTGCCTAGGCATCCGTCCTCCGACCCCCCCTCCCCTCCCTCTCCCATCACTTCCCCACGAACGGTGCTGCTTCCGTTCGCACCGCGAAACTGCTGTCACGCGCGCGCACGCACGGGGCCCCTTCGCGTCCGCAGGAAGTCCCCAGTCGCGATTTCGGCTGCATCCACGGCGGGAATTTCCGGGACAGCCCCCCTCCCCCGAATGCACACTCTCTAGAGAGGAGCGCGATGCGACTGCGGCTCCATGGGATGCTCAGGGGCTTTGCAAGCGGCACGTTCTCCTTTCGAGGGTCTGAGGATCCCCCCCCCCTCCATTCCTCTCCTCACTCCCCCTCTTTCTCCGAAAGAAACTCTCTCCCTGAAAACTCGTTTATTCCTCCTCGAGTACTTCTCAGGGAGCAGTCACGATGTGCGCGGCGATTCCTCAAGGAAGGGAAACCTGCAGTTTGGGGAGGGTTTGTTCGGACGCTGCAGCGTTTTCTTCCCCTCTAATCTTGCATGGGAAGCAAATTTCCGAGCTGCTTCGCGGGACAGGGAAATGGTGCCGCCTGTCCCCCGAGAAGCCGCCGGTTGCTGCTGCTTTTTCGCGCTTTTCATTTGGTTTGTCTGGAGCAACTTTGATCTCTGCTTGCCTCAGATTTCATGCGCATGCGAGTTGCTGAGTTAATTGCGCGCCTCTTCAATGGATTTTTTTTCCTGAGCTGACCTTTCCCCCTCCCCCCTCTGTTTCAGTGAGGAGAGCCACTTACGATGTTCCAAATGGTAAGAAAATCATTATCTTTGGTTTCGCATTTCCCCGTGCGGCGTCCCGAAGGGATGCACCCCGTGGGCTAAGGCAAAGAGACGGCGGAAAATTCCCGTCACCGTTCCCGAGTTTTCGATGTCACCCGCGGGAGAACTTTCCCGAGACACGGCGGCCCAGAGTCAATCACTCCCCAACTGGTTTTTCACACGTGGCTACAGATTCGCGCTCAACATCCCGTTCATCATCGCGACATCTTCTTGGATGGAAGCAAGTGCAACGCATCACGTTTCCTGAATGATTTCCTGGCATCCTTTTCTGTAACTGTCTAATTACTCTGATCTTGTGGGGTGACATCTCTGTTGCCTTCTTACATCCGGCGGTGCGAATAAAATGATCCGGGACGCGCGAACCTAAGAACGAATGAAACCCTTTCTTGCCCGGAACGGAAGGAAAGCGGCACGGTCATCCAGGGTCAGGTCATAGAACTGCTTACGAATTTCTCTCCCCCTGGATTTTCTGCAAGGGTCCGCTTCTTCCCAAGCTCACGGTGCAACGATTTCGGTCCGACTTCGAAGCCCGAGGGACTTCTGAGGGACTGGTTGCGCAGGAAGTTTGCAGGGAGTGGAGCATTCGGATTTCCACGAAATTCTCTTGCATGTTTTTGGTCGCCACCCGCCTCAGTATTTTCGTTCCCAGAGGTCACTTCTCGAGGAGAAGAAGCGTGCAACGGATCCTCGAGCGTCACCAACCGAGCGTCCCGGAGACGGCCGGTCCAAAGGACAGTTTCCTTGCGTTTTTTCACGCAACTTGTTTTGCTCCTGGTTTCGCACGTCGTCTCTGCTGCCGTGCAACCAACGCGACGCGTGTCGCGCAAACCTCGGAGACTTCGGCGAGCGGCCTCCGAATTCCCACTTTTCCGATTCGGAATCGTCTCCCAGGACTTCGGCGGCATTTCTTGAAAACGATGGAAGAGTGGAGTTTGGAACGATCTCTCCTCGACCGGCTGCTTTCCGGATTCCCCGGGCTTTGGAAGTCTCGCGTCCACCACTTCCACTGGAGATAACGCAAACAGTCCCTCAGTGGTTTGCTTCCTGCAGCGGGAACGCTTCCTGCTCGCTGCCTAACTCGTTAGGGATGGTGGCTCTCAGACAGAGCATTTTCTGGAGTGCTTCTCTGCGACATGCCGGCTGACGTGTGTGCAACACCAATGTGGCTCTTGCGATATTTCGAGTGTTCCTTGCTGTTTGGAAGTGAGGGGGAGGGGGGCGGCGGCTAGGAGGAATCTGGGCTTGCTGGCGATGCAGTGGAATTTTCAGCATCGGCAAGACCATTGACGTATTGGATTCGCTATCTTTTGCTTTCTCGTTAAAGGGCTTCCCTTTTCTTCTCATGACGGATACCTTCCATTTTTCATTGGAATCTTTGCTGTTAAGTTCCTGCCTCCGGTTACTTTCGATTCTCACGACTCGGCCTCGGCGGAGATTGCTTAAAGACTCGGTCATCCTTGCTTCTCGTGAACAGTCGTTTGTTTCTAATGACTTTTATTTTCTGGTGCAGACGGGGTGAGAACGACTCCGATATGTGACACAGTAGGCATATGTTTGCGTCTTCATCATCATCCGGAAGTCTGACCCTTGGTATGCTCCTAAATAAAAGACCTTGATCTGTAACAACAGAAGGATCTCACTGATGCTCTGTCAGTTGGCAGCTCCAAGTTATCGATTAACTCCATCGCCATTCTGCGTGAATACCTAAGTTCTTGCTCTCAGAGTTCTTAGTAGAGTAACGTAAGTGTTGCCACGCGGAGTGTAATCATGGTATTGCCTTCTGTAATCATGGTATTCGATCCAGACTGCGTAGCGCTTCGTGGGGATGAATCACGAAGAGGTTGCGCAGCAATCTTTGGCGACCATTCCCGGCTTGCATCTATCGGGAAGAATCAAAATCGACAGACAAAATTGACAAACACCCACGAGAAAGCAAGTTTCCGGTGTTGGCAAGGTAAAGATGAGTCTCACCGTGGAATTCCGAAGTTGCAGAAGCAACCTGCCATGTTTACGGATGAAGACAACGGAGTTTCTGAAAGACGCCCATACAAGAAGAAATGCAACTCTGAAGGATAATGAAGTAAGCAGGATGAATACAAACTCCCGGTAGTTTAGAATGCTGGGGCACAGGACCAGTATAAGACGGGAGAGTATGGGATGCTGTAAAGAGGAAGCAAAAAATAAGGACTAAAAAGATTGATAACATCAGCAAGATGGAACTTTATGGAAGCATTTCTTTATCCTGAAGAAGGAGAAGAGATGCGTAAACGCTATATTCTCAAAGAAGTTACGTCTAGGAAGGAACTTCCAAAGGATCCGAAGCAATTAACTTGAATTGATGCGTTTCCATCCGTTCCGTGAATCCGTGATTGGTGGTGCTTAACGATCTTGAGCCCAAAGCTTCTTCCCTCAGAATATGCGAGTCCTACAAATGGTACGATTGCCCACATTCCCTCTCGATCAGTGAAACGAAGAACGAGGAAAAACATTTTGCAAAATGATTTACTTCGATAGGAAATGTCAAAATCACAGAGAAACGTGGATTGCGGAATATTCGTGACGTTGCTTAAGTGTGGATTAAACACCGAAAGTGCTAAGCGCTAAAAGTGTTGATTTTCTGTTAAAATCGTATAGGGTACCAATAAAAAAGTAAATACCGAGAAATCTATTGCCCGTTTCGAACCACTAATCAGGAGTTTTAGTTCCTGATCACGACTGGCCGTAATTTGCGAAAGTCTTCTCTCAAATCCACGTGGACCAAAAAGGATTTGATTCCTAAATCTGTATTCTTCGAAACTCGTGAATGTTTTTCTGATGGAGAATCGTTCACCGCGGAACTCTTCGTTACACCAACCTTTCCACTCCAAAACTGCTTACATTGCCGAAATTCTCGGAAGTCCTTCATGTGTTCCATTTCTTGCACTGCTGTGCTTATTCGGTACTTAATCCCCTCTACCGAAAGCGTGCCACAGCATTTCCGAAACTTTCTTCCGCATCATTCTATTTAGGACTGTGACCAAGGTGGTCAAGAGCAGTCAGCATGTATTTAGTGTATAGAATAATAAGGAAACGGAAACTTTGTCTTTTGCACAGGGTTGTGCAATTAACCTAATGGTGCATACGAAGACATCCTTGTGGACGTGAAGGATATGATCATTTCCAGCCGTCAGCTGGAAGATCTTAGGACCCACGTTACGAACTCTCAGATTTTGGAGAGTGTGTGGGTGTGGTTCGACTTTGCAGATTAGTTTTTCGGGAGCCTCTCTTGGTGAGCTTTATGCTTTCATATTTCATCTGCCGCCATTGTGGCACTGAAGATAAGTCTGTGAAGCGGGAAAAAATTCATGACCGACGAATACGCCGTTCTGCAGGTTTTGAAAGGCAATTTTCTGCATCAGCGTAGAAATTAGACTTGCCCCACGGGCACGGTTTCGTATGCAGTTTCCACGTTCCCGTTCCGCGGATCCTCACGTTCATCTTTCTGCGACCGGATGCTTAGTTTTGCTTCCTTCTTTCTCTCACGCGGTTGCGTGTCTTTCGAATCTCAGTAACGCGAGCGACGAAGACCAGCCGAGTTGTATACAAATTATGCCGTCATGTTTCGAGGCTGCTGCGTCTCAAGAACAATTAAAGCGTCGGCAAGAAAATTCGAGAAATTCCATCAAATCTCGAAGAGCACGTGTTCGTGGCATAAATGCGATCCAAAGGAGGACACATCCCATGGAGTTTTTTTTTCGTCATGCTGTGAAAGAAAGGCACAGCATTCTGGGTACAGTCATCTGTAGCGGAATCGTAGAGCATGTCTGCTAACCACTGTTTCCAACTCAGCCATGGAATTGAATAAATAAATGTCTTGAGTGTCTGCACCGTTTATCGTCGTTAATGTGTGCAAGTACATAACTGGTTTCAGGGGGTTCTGGGCCTTCTTTCGCAGTTACTATTCTGCTCCTTCGGGCTGCTCTTCGTCTCCCATCTTTTATGGTGCTTCCTCCGCCTGCTCGCTTTCGTACGGTGAGAGAAGATCGTCTCTCCGTTTATTGCCTGTCTGCTGAGTTTATCAGTGGAGTATTTCATTACGTTTTTCTCCAATGTTTCTTGATAAACACAGCTTCATCGTGACGCGAGCTTCTAATGGCATGTTTCTGACCTTGAACCTTAGCACGATCCCTAGATCACCGAGGAATCCTGCAACAAGCTTTCCAATGTGAGGAGGGTGCTACTGGCAACCGCATCTCTCAAAGAAGCGTTTCCTTGGGAGCACCAGTTGCGCAGTCTGCGGGGACTGTGCTTCCCTGTTCGCGACACATTCGCGCTACCAGTACCTTCACGAGCTCAACAGCCTACAGTTGTCCGAGAGCAGGGTTGCCCCACTTTTGTAGAAATCTCCCCCTCGTAGAAGCAATTCTTCATTTTCGGTCTCCTCACTTTTTCCTCCCCGGAGTTTGGTCAAGAGCACTGCTGCCTCGGTCGAAAGTGCTTTCGATACAATGAAGAAAATGACGACCGTTTTTGCTTCCCATTTGGGGGGGGGGGGGGACAGAAGTCAAAGAAAAGGAAATGATGCAGAAATGAGCTGTAAATAAAATCCTACGCAGACTTTCTTTTTCGCTCCTTGGAGATTCGCAGTTTCGTGATCGGAGATTCCCATTCGACTGCCCACCGGCAGGAACAGATTATTCACGAAAGAACCTTCACGAAAGTTCTCGTCAGCGACGCATGCAATCTCCCGAACATTCTCAAGGAAAAAGATAAGAGGAGGGTGACTCAAGATGCATCGCTTGTCTGAACAGATCTCACGGGATTGCACGGGATTGCATCTAGACTCATTTGGACTCGGTTGAGATGTATGACAAGGTCCATCGATGGTCAGCAGGTGGCAGATGAGTCTCTGTTTGGCGATTCCCCTTGGATGATTCTTTAAAGATTACGCTTTAGCAGCAATCTGGCAAGTAGAAAACGCAAATTAGAAGGAGTGTTATATTCACATTGTTCCGAGATCACTTACAGACGCTGGCATGGAACAAAATAAGGATAAGAAAATAAGGAATTCATCAAAAAATTGGAGTGAGCATCACGTGATGTGCTCTCGCAGTAGACGCATCTCAAGAGAAGCGAGAGATAAAAGAGAAGCCACAAGTCGCTGTTCAGCGATTCTGTTGAAAGGCGGATTCAGATCTTAACCGGTGCACCCCGAAGCGCAGCATTCGCTTCCGCCCTGATCTTCGCTGTACTAGAAGCAACGTTATAAACTATCTCATGCATTCTGTTCCTCAAAGCAAGAGCCGACAAAATGATTGCTGCGTCTTTGCTAAGGTCGCACGTACTTCTCCCTTGAGTTGAAAGGAGCAATTCTTGAGCAGCGCTCATTTTTCTTGTAGCACAGCCTCTTCAGAACACCTGGTTCTGGGAGCGTTGAAGAGGAGCTTGCAGCGTCCGTGCGGAAACGACTGGAGATTAAAGAGCGGTAAAAATACGAAGCATCCACGAAATGAGGCTCCGGACTGCTGCTCCTGGTCACACGGTTGAACGGAAACCTATAAGCAGGTTGCCGCATCGATGTGCTCTTATCGATAGCGACTTGGTTCGGAAGTTGCCTGATCCGAAGAACCGGAAGGATGTTCCGTAGAGGGCCCGTGTCTCAACCAACAACACCAACACACAATCTGGTGACTCACCACTCTCCTTTTGACTAAACTTCTTGCATGAAAGAGATCGGTGTACCAGCACGTTTCCTCTGTGGTTCCCATTACGAGAGTTGGCTTGCAAGATCTGGGATTTCGTCCTCGAGTCGCTCTCTTTGAGTGGCTGCACGGGGGATTGTGCCCCAGAATCTTTTCTTGGATCTTTAATCAGGAACAACCCGACATCCTCAGTGTCCAGCGGGATAATTTGCAAGCTCTTATGGTTTAAGGAAGTTAGTCTTCGGATCGGCATATACACCATATATATTCTTATTTTGCCTGCTTCCACGAAGACTGAATCTTTCAGGCCATCCAGCCGAGTCAGGAATGAGCTGGATCTCATGATCCGGGGCTTGTTGATTCCTGGTCTCTTTGCCTGTCCTCCGAGCTGGCATCTTGAGAAACCATTGTAGTTCCTCCTCTTGAGTTCCTCTCAGATTCACTTCAGAACTGGGTTTCGGTCGGAGCAACAGCCTCCTCCGTGGCAGCAGGGACCTTTGATTCTCGCCCTGCATTCTGCACACATCTGTGTCGAGGAGCTCCACGGACAGGGAGTTGAACACAACGGTTTGCTGCAGTGTGCCAAACCTCAAAGCTCCTAACTTTTCCTTCTTACGGACAGGAACACGCAGCAGGCTCTCCCTTCTCTTACTAGGGGTAGTCACTCGCAGGTTCAAGGTCACCATCGCTTGCGGCTCTGTTTCTTCGATGCGCAGCCTTACTTTAACTTGCAAAATCCACAAGCTACTCAAAAGTGCTCCCCATTTTGTTAGATGCGGAGGATTTCAATTTTTGTACGGATCGAACTCTCCGTCATTCTTCAAATCTAATCTATCCCTATTGCTCTATCCATCTAATCTATCCTCGATGCCATGTACCTCTCAAGAATCCCCCATTGGCTTCACGAAGTGAGCCCCCTTGTGCCTTTTGATACCCCCTCACTCCATGCATTTACAAGCTGGGAACGACGATCACACCTGATGTAGCTGCTCGTCCCTCCCAACTCACTTGGACCTCCTCCAGGATACATTTCGCTAGGGTCATCGTCCCTATCTTGAAGGCAACGGAAGGTTTTTTTTTTTTTGCCCACTTAATAAGCAGGGCTGTTACGAATAGGGTATGTTGGCAAAGAAGCCGGAAGCGACTGGCTCCTTCGCCACTGCTGCGCCCCGCCGGCAGGGTACCAATTTCGCCTCCGGCTTCTTGTTGCGCGCACGCTTTCTGACCCACTCGCCGTCTTCGTGGGGTCACCGAGAGCCGATTTCCCTTAATGTGATCTTCTCGAGTGAGATGCCCGCGAGTTCCGCACTCGTCGGACACCGCCGTGGCCGAGGAAGACGCGCAACACGAAAGGACACATTTCCGTTCTTCACAACAGTTTCCTGTCCCGAAGAGTTCGCATTCATGTTGCTCCGTGTTCTTTTTCTTCAGCAGCCCATCAGAACTTCAGCACCTACGTCATTCTCAAGCTGCAAAATGTCAAGTCGACGACAGTGACCGTCAAGGGATACAACCCGGCATGGGAGCAGGATTTTCTCTTGTGAGTATCCTTTTCCCGTAGTGGCGCTTGGCGTCCAGGCAGCTTGGATTGATCGGATCAGATCAGCACCGGGATGGCGGAATTTTCTCGGAGGGGGAACTTTCTTCGTGTTCGCAGTGATTCGTGAAATTTTTCCGCGATGTGCTCGGGAGATGCGGGGAGCCCACGGAATGAGGGTAAGACCTTTCCTACAGCTCCCGCTGTTTCCTTTGACCCGTGCAGCATCGTCACCGTTGTGAGCTCGGTCACTCCGGGACGTGTATTCAAAACGTGTGAACGTACATTCACGTGCCCTAGGGGCACGATTCGCGGGGAACGAGGGTACCTAGACCGGCAGTCAAGAGGAGCTCCGTACAAAGGGATCCAAAGGGCAACGAGGATCAAAAATAAATAAATGCGGATATGGTATGGGTAAACACCGCGCACAAGAGTCTATCGCTTCCCGGAAGTGGGGGAAGGAGGACAAGGAGAGTCATAGGGTTTTTGTTTCGCGTCTTATAGCCTTCCCGCAATCCGGGAGGCGTCGTCCTTGATCTCAGGACGACTTGCTACCCCTCCTCACAGATGGGATAATGCGAACGACCGTCCTCCGGTGCTGTTTCGCTGCTCCATCGGCATGGCAACGCGCGACTGCTGCAGCGATGCAACGCTTGCCGAAAAAGTTGAACACGATGTGCTGCAAACCTCCGAGGAAGAGGTTCAGAAGTAGGTGGTGGAGAGGGTTCGATCGCCCCGCACCTGGCAAACTTCTGGGAACGCGCTCTCTGTCTCTCTCTCGGAAGTGTCAGCAGGGAGTTGTGAACGCCTTCCTCATAGTCTCAAGGCTGTTTCGTCGTTGGGTCATTACTGCTTGCTTGGGGCTTCGATGACCTATCCATTCGGCAGTGTCTCACTGGTGGAGGCTTCTGGCGACCAGCTGCTAGTTCCCGGTATTCGTGCCTCAGACCGCAGCGCACCCCGAGAGTTCGCCCTGGAAATGGAATTTCCTTTCTTAAACGGCGCGCATTTCCATCTCGAAGTAGACTCGCGGGACGGCCTCCCCGACCCGGTAACGAGTCTTCCGCCTGCTGACTGGAAGGGGTGATGGATCGATGAGACGAAGCGCATCCTGACTGCAAAAAAATCTGCAGTCGCAGCAGCAGCAAATAAGGTTTGGACAAAGGCGAGTCTCTCAGTATCAGTGATCTTAGATTGTATTCCCCCGAAGCAATTCGCGGGCGCGGGCTTTGCTCCGTCGCTGGAGGCCGCGCGTTTTGCGAGCACCACTTGGTGGAATTTTTTTCCCCTTTTGTTTCAGGCAAGCAGCATCGCGTTTCCTTGGGGCAGCTCCTGGTGCCACAAGGGAACGCGCTGTTGGTTGGGGCAGCGAGCTATCAGAGTTGCAAGAGTGTGTGCTCCTTTCGGTATGTTTTCGATGCTCGCTTTACGGTTTATCTCTTGGTTTGCTGCGTGCATCTTTCGCCAGTGGCAACGATTCGTCATTCTTGGAAGAAGTGTGAGAAATGAAATAATGAATCGCCTTTTGATTCATCGGGATCTCCAAGAAACAGATGCATGAACGGATCCTGAATGTGATCTTGTCGCTGCTCCTCGCTTCGAGGATGATGAAGTATTCGTGTGTTGTCTGGACAACTCTCGGTAGCCGCTTAGGGGCAGATAAGCGGATGGACTCGGTGGAACAATTTCGAGATGCGCTGCTTTTGCATCAACTAATGAAAAGGTGGTGTTTTGGGGGAAGCTTTTTCATGATTTCGGGACTGCCCTCCACAGCGAATGATTCCAAACTCTTCCAAAAGTTCCAGGTGTCCACGGGAAACAGTTCTCGTATCACATGAGAGCTCTCGGACTCCAGGTCCACCTCGATCATGCGAACAGTATTAGGAACGCAGACTACATGCAGCAGCCCTCAAGACAAGATATGAGAAAGTCTCGGGGGGAGAAAACATTGCCCAGTCTCTTGAGGTGAGGCTCCTAGCTCCTGCACATGGAAATTGATCTCCGTGTGTGTGCTGCACGAAGAGTGGTAAAGACAAATGCAAACAGAAATGCAGATTTTAACAGAAAGGGCATCCGCGTCATGCTGTTTACCAATCTCAAAAAGGCGCATTTAGTTTTCTTGCGCTCCGAATGATGGCTTAATCATCAGGAAGTTCTCTGAGCATTCTTCCAACAAATGGAGATCATATGAATGGGCATCTTCTTGACATTTTATTAGGCAATCCACTTCATATCTTGCGCTTTCCCATGGAGGAAAGGGGTCTCTTGTTTGGAATGCCGCCTTTTTTCGACACTTAATTTCGCAAACACATATTTCTCGTGTTTCTTGCAAACATAACGCCATAAGCTCAAACAAGGAAATCTGAAAGTGGACTCTCCAGCTTGTGAATCAATCTCAGAACCCCAGGAGTATCATACAAAAAGAAGGAGGGTGCTCTTCGAACCAATTGTGCCTGCTGAAATGAATTTTATCTGCGCTTATCCAAATTGCATTTTATCCTTCCTTTGAATAGATTTGAATTTGGAGCGTTTCACTAGGATAAAAATTGGAGATGAAGATGATTTATGCATCCTGCATGGGATCTGAAAAAAGTGGAATTGACGACGAACAAAGAGTGCCTTTGGAATGCCGGGAGATTCGTTCTGATGAGGGCAAACCGATGAACCACAATCTTGGCTCATTTTCCAAGCGTAGGACAATCTCCTTCTCGAAAGTTCCATTTCATTTATTTTACACATCGCGTACTCATCTGACCAGCTTCAGCCGTCGAATGCGTCCTCCCACACACAAGACTTATCACCGCAGTAGGTTCCTTCCATCCACTTTCAATCTTCACTAAGACTCAGCAATGTCGTTACCTCTTCAAATCCTGTTCCCTTGGTTTCTTCGTCCTCCTATATCATATGTTCTCCCTTTTGCGCTCCAGATTCGGCATCATGAATTCCTGGAACCGTGAGCTAGTTTCCTGTCCACTCCAGTTTTAATGCCCCCTGAACCTACATAGCTTCCAACCACATGTCCTGAACCACAGTCGGCTTCACGTTGTCCTTCAGAACTTTTTTTTTTTTTTCCTCAAGGGACAAGATCCACTACCTTCACCAAGTGGTCTACCATCAGCTGCAGATAAAGGCTGGTAGCACACAGACGAGGGTCCCTTTGCTTACTGCTATAAGCTACCGAGAGATTTCCAGAACGTTCAAAATCTCACTTGACGCGGTTTTCAGACGAGTTGATATTCAGCACCACCACCTCTGTTGACATGCATGACCCCCAAACCAAAAGTGTTCGCTAAGAGTTTAGTGCCTCCGGCCATAAGCACGGATGCTCAGTCTTTTGCAGCCTGTGACGGGTCATAATGTATTTCATATGGTGGCGAGCAGCGTCTCGGTATTCGCCTGAAATTTCTGGAAAAATGGACTTTGGGTAAACTGGTAGAGAAAGGATCTGGGATTCCTTCGAAAGAACTGGAAGAAAAGTATGGCTGCAAAGGATGCTCCTCGAAGGTCTTTTCCAGGAAGGTATCCTCAGGAGAAGCAATGTGGAAGGAGGAATCCGATGTTGCCAGGTCATGGGAAAGCTACGTTCTCTGAGTCTCTGCCATAAGGATGACTGGATCTTCCCAGCAAAACTGGCACGTCTAAGCCAAAAACAAGGGGGAGAAACGATTGTCCTACATTAAGAATGAAACTGAACGGCAGTTCTGTTGGTTTCTGTTGAGTGGAATGTCTGAGGCTGTTTGAAGCAACCAAATGGGAGCTTCATGCCGGGTGCAGTTGAGAGTAGTTCAAGAGATGGTGGTGCGAAACCCAAAGTGGCCTCTTACCGATCCAGGTGTCGTGGGAAACAGGACAAAGGGACAGGGAAGCGAGGACCCCTGAAGCCCTGGAATGGTACTCGGCTTCCGCGTCTTGCACTCAAGGAGTGTCAAACAGTAACATGAGATTGCTCTGGCCTCTTCCTGAAGCGCGAAACATGTAGCGTCTAATTTTTCCTCCCCTCGTACATGCCAGCATGTGCTAAATGATGCTTCCTCTCTGCTCCTTCCTCTGCTTGTCTCCCGAGTGCCAGAACCTGAGTTCTTACGATTTACAGCCACGGTCACACCGAATTCCTGGGTTGTGACGGGTGGCGCTTGACTTCCACTGCATTTCCGGAACGCCACTTCCTGTGCTCTGTGAGGCTGGGTATGCAAAACCACATTTTTTTTCTTGGGCCATGTCAGACCGACACTGCTTTAGTAAGTCAGGTCAGGTCAGTTTTCTTCTGCGCTAGTCAGGTGAAGTTAGGTGGGCTCTGGGAGGTAAAAAGATCTTTCTCGATTCTTCGTTCGCTGAAGCGAAGGCTTCCCTTTAGAGCGGTAACCGTTTGTTTTATCTGTCCGTGTCAATGGGATTTCCTTCCCCCCTTCCCCGCCACACACACATTTGAGTTCATGAAGCAACAACGTTGGGCATTCTTGATTATCTCTGCAACCTTGTTTGCTAACCTGAGGATCCCAGGACACCACACGCCGCCTCCTGTGACTTTGCTTCCGTGCAAGAATCGGTTGCGTTCCTGAAGTCATCGTGACTGACCTTACAGGGACCCAAACTCCTGTTTGATGCTTCGGTTGGGGAACTCACTCTCGGAGCCGGGCATAGAATCTTCCAGAGAGATTCGACGTGAAAGGTTCCTGAGCCACTCCCAGCTGGGAAATGCTCATATCATCTTTTCAGTCTACAGGGACAACCAAAGAAACATGTGTTTTGGTGCACAACCGGACTAGGGCTGAAAGCAGCGAAGAAGCTCCGACGAATGCCGTCGTCTCCGTGGAGATTCGTGTTTTACGAGTCTTCGTAGGCGTCGTTATCAAAAATTCTCGAGAGATCGTGGTCTCTCTAGAGTATCTTCTCTGATCTTCCTCGATCCGTGATCGGCAGCTGCGCAATGGAACTTGCCAAAACAGCTCTTCGGCTTCGACCAAAGAGGAATCTTTAATTTAAAATGGCGAGTGCTGCTGCCCACCCTTGGACGCAGACGAAGGTGCCTTTTCTCGCGTAATCCTACCCAGCGTAATCAAGCACCGGATCTTCGGCTGCATGTTGTCGGGATATTCCAGCCTCATCAAGGAAATACAGTTACTGTCTGAGGAGAGGAATGATGAATCTTTCGAAAGCTCCCACGCTATGATCTTCTCTGGAAGAGGGCCAAGAGTAAACCCAGGGAGCTTAGAGGAGCAGCGTCACCTTTGCTCGTGCTCCCTTTAAGATTGATCCCGTGGCATCAGACTCAAGTCGATCCCCTGATTTCCGAACCGAGATGCCGAAAGCACACAGGACGACCCTGAAAGCGTTTCCGTGAGTTTTTCCTGAATTCCGGTGCGTGCTCGTTGCGATCGCCTGGCACAAAGAGAGGGCAACAAATCTCGGCAGCGTGGTAACCGGCACTTCGGCCGACGGCGAGGGGAACTTCCGGTCTCCGCGTCATGCGAGCCAGTCCTAGCCTTCCCGTCGGAGTTGGAACAAACAACGCGTTGGACAAAATGACTAGGGCATCAAAATTATGACCTGTCTACGTCACTCACGGGGGGGGAATAGTCCGAGGATGAAGACTTTCGAATTACGGAATCGAATGGCGCATTTCCACCCTCAGTTTAATTCACGCCTGCCGCAGTGGCTCTGATACAATGCCTTTGACACTTGACCGTACTCAAGGCCGTACTCATAAGATTTGAAGCTGAAGATTGGCTCTGGTAGGCATGGAGCAGTGAATCTTATCTTTCTTGACAGCATCTGGCTTTCGCAAGAAATCGATCGACAGGAGAGATTTTAGGATGGTAAGACTTCTCGTATCCAACTGAACTTCTCGCATTTGCTGGTTACTCCAAGTATTCAGCTGTTTTCAGCAGCCACGCTAACCATTTTCATCATTCCCGTCATTACCCTCTGGTTCTCTGTGAGGGCATCTTTCAGTGAAAAAAGGGTGTGCTTCCTGGCAATGGCGTTTGCATCGGGGATCATCTGGAGTTCCTCCTCCACATACGCGCAGAGCGGAACCTTTCGATCCAGGTTTTTCGCCGTCGCGGTCGCGAGGAGAGTTGCAAGATGGCTGGTCTTGAGTTGCACGCTCACGACCAAAGAACGAAACGGCAGTGATCAGTCAGTTCCGATTCCTTTTTTTGCATGGGATTCAGCGGCATCAAAGAGAAGACACCGAAACTGGCCGTTAGTCAGTACTGTCGCAACCTGTTTGGACTGGTCCGCTGGTTGCTGGTCGGTGTTCCGAGTTCCTCTGAGTCGTTCCCGGAACGCAGTAACGAACGATTCTGCGATAATTTGATAGGAGCTGCTTGCTGTCCGCACGGCTAGGTGGTTGTCATTGTCTTCTGCCGAGGAGCAAAGAAACTGGAAACACATGCGCTCGATTTTCAAGGCACCATTACCAAGTAGGGCAATGTAAAACTTGATGCTCCCTCACAAAATAGTACTTTGAAATGGAGCGAAATGAAAAAGCTTCAAGGGGATTCTTCACCGTTTCCCATCATCTGGTCATCCGCTCAAAAGCTCGCTGTCAGCTGTTCATCCTAGCCTGTGACCCAAAATGCCCCGGCTGCACACCACTTTCTTTCATGTCTTCTGGCAGTGCTTGAGGGACCTCCAGTTTTCTGGGCTCCTCTTCGTTATTCTAGTCCTGAACTCCCGTTGATCCTACCTACCGCTAGTGTGCCCTCGTATCGTGACCCGTACCCCTTTGTCGGCGAAAAGGAGACGCGGTTCCCTATATGGGGTCTCTTGTCCTCGAGCCGCGTTTACCCCGGCGCCGCTTCCGAGTTCTCCTCTAGCAGGCAGCGTCAAGTAGAATGGTCGGCCCTCGTTCCGAAACAACAGCTCCGGGAGGAGTGATCAAGTCGCCTCATTAGGTACTATGATGCCCACTAGAATTTATACTGTTGACATATGAAAAATAAATTTTAGAATTCTAGCCCTGCTTATCCTTGGCTGCTTCTGTTAAATCAATGACTGAAATTTTGTTTTGGAAATTCTCCCTTGGCAGGTGTCTCAACTTAAGGCCACGCTTTTAAGGCTTCCCCTTCGTCTCTTCACTCTATCTTTTCAACCCACTGTGTATGCAGATGTTCCTGCAGTCCCGAATTCTCAAATCGGAAGCTCTCTATCGAGAATAAAGGGTTTATCCTCAAGGACAATCGTGCCTTCCCCTTTTTTGATTTGGGATGCAATTCCGCTTGTCCTTTGTAGAATGGAAACGCATCGTATCTGTTTCGGCTCGAACGCTCCACATGTCGTCCAAGAAGTCCCTCCTTCCGCCCAGTTGCCTTTCCTTCACTTTCACTTTCTTCTTGGCATTCCTGTCCCTCTGCAGGTTCCTGGAACGCTGCGGAGATTCCCTTCCGCGGTGTTGCGCAAATTCGTCAGCATTTCGTCGCTGCTTATGTGACAGCGAATTATTTTGTGTGCATCTTGGATGTTCTAGATTTGCAAAAAACGCACACCGAAATACACCCTGCTGACTGCCATCTGTATCTTTCACTGAAATGGCAGTGTGCATCGGTTTATCGATACGTGAGTAATACGAATCACAAAATAGTACAAAGACACCCAGGAGAGTTGCGTTTTCTTCGGAACCTCAAATTGTGCTCAGTTGGTTCAAAAATCGCAGAGATGGCACGCGCTGCTGCGTGGACAAAATCCTCTCCTTCTTGCTCATGAGCTGCCTTTGATACCCATAAGGACCGATTCGGAAAGATGGATCCGATTCGGAAGATGCGGATGGAGACGAAGTGAGCAGAAGGAATCGATCCCATCCACAGAAGCAACGAAAGCAAGCACCAGGCGCTTCGTCTATAGGGTCTTCCTTGAAGTTCTGGAACGAAGAGGGAAGATGAGTTTGATGCTGGCTGTCGTCTCAATGTTTCTCTGGGGAGGCTTGCAGACATCTCGATATGAGTTAACGTTCCCGTCCTTCCTTTCCCATTCCTTATCCATTATTTCGCACGATGTGATCAAATGGTTTTTGCGATGATAGAAGATGTTACAAGGAGCATCTTCTTTCATCTCCGATCTCTAAGGCATCGAAACTGGCTCATCCGATGTTTGCCTGCCACACCTTCGTAATTAGCTCTATTACTCGAATGAACTTTAGAAGCACTTTATCAGCAATTCTGCGCAAATAGCAGGCTACACCTCCGTGGAGTAGCCGTCGCAGTTGCAGAAGAGTGGAGACCAGAAATAAAGCGTTACCAAAGACAGCATCATCTCTCAGTACTAGGTATTGCCAGCGTATTCGAAGCACAGAAAGCTGAGCAGGGAATCCAGGAAGCTACAAGTGTTCCCTAGAACCGTGAAGAGAGAGAGAGAGAGAGAAAAAAAAAGGCTCAGGAGTTTGGATTTGGAAATGATTTCTCGACTGCAACGAGTCTGGTAAGAGCAGTCTAAACTGTTTCCACTTCCATTCATGCGCTGTCCTGAAGATTCAGCCATCTGTAAATGGGGTTGGATTGTACAGATATCCAATTCCAGTTGCAATCCCAGCGCAGAGCCACAGTCGAAAAGCGGAGATTGGAAAACATGGAAAGTCTCCTTGGTGCGAAGAAAGGGGGGTGAAATCATCCGCGTAAATGCTGGACTCGGAAGCGCAATACATCGGAAAGGGCTACAAATCAAGTGAAGAGATGAACTTTGTCAATCGTTTCGAGGTTGAGAACCCATGATCGTCATCATTTGGTTCGCAGAGGGATCCCTTTGTCTCCTGACCACTGTAATAAAGTTCACTACACTGATGCGCGTTGACCTTACTTGTTGGACACATTTCACGCGATACTGCTTTCCCAAATTCGGAACTAGGCCCGTTCGAAGAACACATCCCAAACAGAAAACTTATCTGAGGACAGAGCCACTCAAGATAAATCCACAGAAATAGTTTACTTCTCTAAAGGAAAACGAAAGGTCCCAATGACCCTCTCAGTCTTCGTGGGAATCCGGGACACGATTCACTGGAAGCCCGGATGAAAAGGGCTGCACGCAAAAAGTGGCAGCTGATGACCCCCAATCAGCTCACTCGAGGAAGAGATTCGAAACTACAACAGGATTTTGTGCTCTCAGGTGAAGGAGAAGCAACAATTCTGGGCGTCGCTTGCCTTTACAATACTTCTCCAGAGGAGACAAGACGAAAGGAGGAGGGAAGGTGCCCTTTGCCTACAATCGAGTGCGACTATCTGGAATATCCTGAAGCAGCGGAAGCTGCATCCTGTGAAGTTTGCACAGTCACTCGCATAAGTACAAATCCAGAGGGGTGTTGGCTGTTGGCTGTGGGCACACGCACCTCAGTGTGGGCAAATGCAATAAATAACTCTGGATCCGTTACAAATCTACGTATGCCCATGTAGGGAGACAGGGGTGGGAACACAGCGACGCTGGACTTTTGCCTCACGCGCGCTGGAGGCTGAGAAGGCTCAAAAATCCCCTGTCGCCTGCCTATCTCCAGACGCGAGCTGTCGCCACTGAGCCACTTTAGATAAGAAATTTTGAGGGGCGTTCGAGGTTTTCGACTGCCCGTTTGCTCCCTCATGCACTCCCTTGTGCGAAATCAGATGTGTTCTCGCACACTTAGCAAAGCATCCGGATTCGGGTAGAGAAGAGGTATTGAGGGATGTTGCGGTGGACCCTCCTGCCGATTCGTGCCTCCATAAGAGAACACTGAGGTCGGCGAACTCACTTATAGCTTGGTGAACGAGGTTCCTGCTGCATAGCCTTCGTATGGACTTCAGCTCTTTCCAGGCATCTACTGATCCTTCACTCCTCGTGATTCTGACAAGAACTGTGTTCGCGTCATCTCCTTTTGCTTTTCATTTGGATGCATTCGGAGGGTCAGGATTGGAGGTGACTCTGACCTCGCCTTTGCATCTTCTCTATAAGGTTTTCATACCATTGAAGCAGAAATCTTTCTGCAACTTCCCAGCATCTTTCATTCTTCCTCCAATTCCCTCGTGCACAGTGAGACTCCAGCAAGTTTCAAGTACCTCTGTCTCGTGAGGTTGTCGCGGCACGGGTTTGTTTCTCGGCAACCGCTGGAATTCCTTCGAGAGACTGGAATAGCAGAAAAGGGTCCTTGAGGACGCTTGGTGAAAGACGTAACGATCAGTCACATGACGACCTCCTTCGGAATTCGTTTGCGTTCTTGTAGAGGGCATCCCAGGCAAGAACTTCGAATGACTGAACTGAGCCGAACACGCGCCTTCCTCGGTACGTCGGCACACTCAGTGCATCCCACCATGCAGGTTGAGATACGTTCGTGGCTTCTCCCGTGAAGGTATCTCACATAATTTGCGTTTCTCTTCCATTCCCCGGATTGACGATGAACCTGCAATTTTATGCTCCCACCACACCAGGGGAGAGAAAGAAAATCCTTTTGCGAGTTTCTGCAAACAGCATCAGCTCGCGAAGGGGTTCTCTCTCTGCTCTATCGGAACCCAAAATCATGAATACGAAAATCTCATCAAATTAATGAAGTCTTCTCGCAAGAGAGACATCCAGCTGTCGACGCTGGATTGTAATCCGGGTAAAACAGGAGCGAGTTACCCCTTCGAGATGTCCGGAAATTAATGGTGAACAGAATGGAGAAGATGGAATAAAGCAATGGAGAAAGGAATAGAGCGTGGCAAACAGATTTGTTCCCTTTTCTAATAGAAACACTTTGCAAATTAGAATGCAACAGTTCTTTACCTCTTTGGTTCCGTCGTCGACTCCACAGCTGCACTCTCGAGGACTCGTGCGGGCGATTCAGGAGAAACCCATTGTACAGTTTCAGCGACTTTCCATAGCGTTCTGGATTGGATTCTCATGTGATGGTATCTCGAAGATGGAAATGCTGATCTTCCAACCCCGCTCTGATGGTTTTCATGGGTCTCAGAGCATTCTGGAGCACAGTACAGAGAACCCAACCTACTGTGCTCCAAGTCTAGCTCTGCGTCTTCTCTCGTCGCAAGGCGTTAACGGTATGAGCGCTATGGCTTCCTCGACCTCGCCGTCGAGGAAACCTCGAGCGACGTCCATCAGAAGAATGGGTCCGTTAGGGTGGCTGCTTCTCATGACCATGGGGCCAAAGGGAGGAAGAGAGCCCTCAAGCAGAGGGGTCGAGGAGCCATTAGAGTTCCTCGTTTGGTTCGCATGCAGGTGGCAAGAGATTTGGAGTTCTGTGACTGTGAGCAGCAGCTCATCCTGTGTTTCGTGTGTCGTTTCGTGTCTCAAAGGTAACAGATGCCAAACCAAACAGTCGATGGTGGCACAGGCGTGAAGACCCAGGCGGAGACCAATACATTCCAGAAAATTAGTCCCTTACATGTCTCCTAGAGAACAAGTGTGCATCTATGGCTCTGTTTGGAGTGCCTGAGAAAGACGGTTCGCTAAGTACTCAAGATCGTTCGCCTGGAGGCTCACGAATTTCTTTAACCCTTTGAGTGCTAAGGACGCGTAGATGAGCCCGAGGGTACGCTGTGGACGCATACGTGTGTTCGGCGAAAATTTTCGGCGTGGACTATGGACGCTTATATGCGTTTGGCAAACGTTTTTTTTTTTACCTTATACTCGCGACACAAGTTGACACTGTCCGTGTTTGAGATGGACGCATACACTTACCTTCTTATAACTCCCTTGGCAACGGCAGTAAACCAAATTCTATGTGTATCGGCTAAGCATTCTCGGTCTTTCCGGTGCCGTGCATAATTTATTATGTTGTTTTTTATCTTTGTGATACCTTAAAAATGTGAATGAATTATTGATTTTATTCGAATTATAAGTGTAATTTTTAAATAAGCAATATATGTTTGGGGAAAGTGAACACATTTTATTTAATGTGCTGTAGATAAATCATTATAATAGTAACTGTAATCGGCACTTTGTGTAGTCAGTGGGTAACTCGGCAGAGCGCGCGGTACGCGAAAAAGCGTTCCGTTCCGAAGAGATGGCAGCTGCGACGCGCGTGCTGTCAACACGGAACGTTGAAATCTGATGAGCCCCGCACCCAAAGGACCAACACTCTACGCTACCCGAAGGCGCGTGTAACTCTTCCAGTTAGGGAATACTCCGAGAGGGGACCACGCTACGAATCCAGGGATGCTCCGGAGCAAGGAGTCTGTCCCTCTTACGCTTGGTGGGGGAATCCCGAAGGGAACCTTCGTCTTGGTCGTCTCCGAAGCGAACTCCGAAGGGATTCTCTTCCTTATTATCTCCGGAGGTATCCCCGGGAAAGGTCCACTCTCTCATTTCTTCTGAAGGGATGCTTCCAAATTTCCCTAAGGGCGCTCCCCGAAGGAAGCAGCGCGCTTCTTATACTCTGGAGAGAAAACTCCCGAAGGGGTGTCAATCAGGGTTGAGCGAACTCATGGCAGGCTGGCAGACACCTGGAGGGGGGATGCCGAATCGAGCAACTGATGACCTACTAAAAATGCAAGGACCTGAGAGTGCCTCTGAGGTAAGGAAAAAGAGGCACCCAAGGAGCTCTTCACCAAGTCTGCTCAGCAGACGGCACGCCATGGAATAAACAGCGAGCCTAATTGGGAGGAGATGGAGGGACGTTGGAGCTGATTGCTATTCACAGTTTGCTTCCTAGGATTAGGCTTAGGCAACCCATGCGCCTGAGAAAATGTCAAAGTTTGCTGATCAGCAGCAGCTTTGAGCTTCCATGAGGATCAATACTGTGTTGTCTGAGGAGGGCACATGTCTTCTTTCTCTTCCTCGTCATTCATCTTCCATAATGGAAGGGGAATGCTCTGAACTCTCTGCTTTCAAGTCTGGAGGGGGAAAACAGACCAGCTTGCGTGACTCCCAGCTCTGCATGGATCCAAGACGCTTTCCCGATTCTTCCAATTCCTCTACTGCTCCGCTGTTTATCTATGGCTTTCGCCACGCACTTTGCTTTGGTGTCAAAGATCGTGGTCCGATACCGAGGAAAAAGTCCCCTAACTTTGGAGGCCGTATCCAGACGGCTCGCGTTGGCTGCCGGTGTGGCTACGGGTAAGAGAGGGAAGGAATCCTTCCTCAGGAGTCTTTCTGGATTCATCGGGTGGTCCCCTTCTAACTTGAACGGTTTCACCCATCCTCGGGTGGTGGCGTAGGCAGCGTTAAAGAGCTTCGTGAGACCCTAGGCGAACGGTTCTCGAGCACCTGGAGATCCTGAGCAAGGAAACAACGTCTAATTCTATAATCTCCAAATTCACAAACACAATGCCTTCCAGAGGTGACCACCGCGGCACGCAGAATGCATAAGGCCTCACTCTCTTCATTCTGTGATGAAAACACGATCTTCTCCCATACCCCCTACCTTCTCGACAGAGGCTAATTGCCTTCTTCCATCCTTAGGTCCGAACGACAAATAGGATCGCATGAACATCCCCCTACGCCAAACGCAACACACGCCCGTGCGCGCATACGATTCGTAGTTCACACACGGCGTTCTCCACGGGATCTCTTCCCTTATGCCTCCCGTCCACAGTCATTTATTTATCCTCTGCCATAACCGCGGATGTCCTGCATTCGCAGAACATCTCTTCACAGAATCCGCAGCCGATGAGATTCCTGGGAGCTCCTCAGCCGACGTGGGTTTCCTACTCAACCAAACCCTCCAGCTTCCCAAATCATGGATACCTGCTCTTTTTGCCGGATTCAAAAAGCTGCCAAAGATTTCGACAAGTTCTCTCCAAACCGGAGTTCGAAAATTAGGGAAAGGAGAACCAAAAAAAGGAAGAAGAAGAAGAAAAAAAAAATAAGGGGGTAGGGGTGGAAACAACAACGACTTGCCAGGCTACGCTGCATTTTCTTCTACAGTTCGGAAGACGCAGTTAAGATGTACGATAAAGCTTATTTCCAGACATTTGTTGCGACTTAGCACACTCCTGAAGTCAGTTTGGTATTTCGAGCGTGCTCGTTCCATCGGATGCATGCTGCGAATGCGATGATAAGAGGAAGAGGGGGGGGGGGGAGGGGATTAGGGTGAAATTTGCCAAGTATTCTAGAGGTGGCGAGATAAACAGACGACAGTGCTTCTTTCCTGAAGGGTGATGATGCGCGGACGAACTGCCCACTTCGCGAGATGGGGCCCGGCGCGGAGGCGACTGGATCAATAAGGGCGGTCGGCTGATTACGAGGCGCGTTGACCTTTCTACTCTCCTTTCATTTTTCATCGTCCGGCAAAACAAATTCGCAGACGCAGAGCGACGGACGTGAGGCAAATTCGAAAGGGATCTGCATCCGCCGAAGCATTTCCTCAGCCGTTCCCTCGCCTTTCCCCTTCCGAGTTCTTGTTTTTCGGTTCCGGAGTTCTGCTTGATCCCTTTCCAGAAATCTGCCGGGGATGCTGGTTCCAAGCGTGCCGTTCATTTCCTTTGTAGCTCTCCTGGCTTTTCCGAAGGCACGGAGGCCTGCAAGGACAGACATCGCAACATGAAACCCGTTTCAGGTTTCGCTTAAGCGATCTCGCCATTTTAATCTTCCACTTTGCAACGTTTCTTCTACGAAACCGAGTCACCCGATTGCATTCTTACTTGCTCGAGAGGAAAATTAGCGAGACTGCGTGCGAAATTCCTCCATCCTTCCGACTGGAGGAGTTGGTCCGTGGATTAATTTTCGGTGAATTCCCTTCCCTTCCTTCCGGTGGGCGCCGGCTTTATACGTGGTCCCGCTACTCTTTAGCGAGAAGAGTCACCCCGCGTTCGGAGAAGAGTGCGTTGGCTGGACGTTCCTCAAAGCTGGTCGTGATGAACGTTTAAAAAAAATTAAAGAGTTCTCTTTTTTCTTAGTGAAATCGACAGAATAGACACCGGCTTACTGGTGGAAGTTTGGAATAAAGGCATGATCTGGGACAAAGCTGTTGGCTACCACTGGATACCTCTGATGAGCATTTCCTACGCAAACGAGGTAATAGAGCAACATCTATCGGTCACCCGAACCTATCTCAATAAGCGGCGTAGCGTTCGACGAAAAAATTTCCTTAGCAACAAGTAATCACCGGATTAAAGATCGCTTCGAAACGGAATGACGTGTTCTGCAATGGGATGAGCGGAAGGGCTAGAAACCTAACTCCCGGTGTGCCTCGTTTAGGATCACGTCATCTTCTTCGATGCTGCACGCTGCGGCGCACAGATGTGCACTTTGCGAAAATTCAGATGAAGAACTTCGAAATGCTTCCATTTGTATGGATTTTTCGAGCGGAACTCACTCCTTTCCTCCTGCCTGAGATGCTACCATGGAGAAACGCTCATCTAAAAAGGAAGGATAGGCATAATTCAGTGTATTTCTCAGTACAGCTCTGAGCCAGAAAAAGCACCGTGCCGTCTCTCATCTCGGTATCGACGAGAGTTTCTTGCGCGAGAAATTCTTTCCTCATCTCCGTGTCTTGGTACCTAGTCGTGAACTGGACTGGGTCATTGGTGCAACGTTAGCAGCTTCGCTCCAGATGGAGTTGGTCACGCACGGGAGACAACAAACAGCTGCCGTGATCTCCAGAATGTGCAACATGGAGCAAACAAACAAGAAAATGGAGGAGGGAATGAGGACTCGGACACCTTTCTCTCTCCTAGAGCAGCATCGAGGCGGCACTTCACAGAGCGCTTTTCCTCCAAGTCAGCTGACGGATGCTTCCTTTAAAAACGAAAGAAGAAAAAAATTTTTTTAGTCATCACTCTATGCAGAAAACCTGATCAGAGGAGGATGTACTAGTGGAGAGTGACACTAAATCAGACCCCGAAAGGACAGCCCCATACTTGGCCCTGATTCCGTTATTCTTGACGAAGGATACCGCTGCAGGACGTCTGAATTACTGTGAGTCTCCGATTGCAAAATAAAGCAGCAACTTTCGGAGAATACGGAAAGTACATTCAAAGAGCTATTGAGTTGCATCGATTCTTATTCGCCTATTGTAATTTCATTTTCGGAAGATCATCAGAAAGGTATTTGAAGCTGGTTTAGCACCTGGCAACACTGACCACATTGCACGGAAGAGATTCAGAAGTCCCGTCGAGAGTTCTGGTTCTGACTGTCCTCCTTGAGGATTACGGGCTTCGCTTGTAAAGCTGTCCGATCCCAACAGCAGTTTGCAACGGCTCTTCACATAGCTCTGCTCCAGTTCTCTGGGTGGAAAACTGAATCCTTGCCATATGCCCTTCAGCCAATCCTCCTCGTTTGAAAAAAAAAAAAAACACCCTATGCACCGTCCATTCGCATTCGAATGGAACGCGTGTAAAACTGCGAGTACGTTGATTCGCTTGCGCGAGGATTACCAAAACGAAATGTCTGTTTTTCTCCACTGTGGATGTACCACAGTGAAATCATGTGCCTGCATCAGCGGCATCTCGGTATTTGAAAGCAAATCAAGAGCAAAGGGCAAAGCAATCCGAACTTCATACTGCTACTCCCGTTTCCATGTTAATTCCGTTCGTTTCGTTTCTGGATTTTGTACTTTGGGCGTTCACCACGCGATTCCGAGGCGTGTGGTCGAGGTGCACTCTATGCATTGACCTCTGATCGGATTGAAGCACAAAGGGAACAGAAAGAAACAGCGGTAAAGAGAAACCGGTTCTCCATCTCCAACCGTTATGCTGAGAGCTGTCAGCAGCCACCAAACCTTCGTTCAATCGTCGAATTCTTTCAAACTAGGAAGCTGTTCCAGATGCAGACGCGTCTCTGCAAAGATTATGACGATTCGCGCGTGCGCGCGTCATGAAGCAGCCAGGAAAAAGCCTCTGCGTTTGGCAGAATGGAACCCAGGAAGCCAATAAAACTCTGTGCAGGGTGGCACGACTCGTTCTTCTCCACGTGCACGTCGTATTGCTTCAGGTTACTTGCTAGTTCCTGTGTCCCGTCAGTAGCTTCTGATGTAACCTTCCTCAGCGAGGTCCCTGAGAGAAACATCTTTCACTCAGGCAGGCAGCAATCCTGTTCCCTACCATGCATTTTCCAGTGACAGGAAAATGGCGCATTCCATGATGGAATCGAAAAAATCCTCGGAAAGTAATCTGATCGATCTTGACTTGGATCTTCTTTGGAGAGTGAACTTTTACAGATCTCAGAGTATCCAGGAGGGTTTTCTCACACGAATAGCCGAATGCTTCAGGTGAAACGAGGGGTATCAGACGACTTCCGTGCATCTTTTGAAGCTTTCGGCCCGGAAGAATGGTGGCAAGCTGCAAGGTTGTGCGTTAAACCATCAACGTTTGCATTCATGACAAGCACGCCATGTCAAGAGATTCTGTGTGAAGGGATGTGCTTTCCAGATCTGCAGCTGAAATTTCACAAAAGGTTGCGATCAGCCATTGTTCTGGAAGGCACCTTGTGCATGTGGAATCGGGGAATCTGCAACTCGCCTTTCGAAACATTCTCATGGGTTCTGATAAAGAGGCTCTGACAAGAAACTTTCTTAGGAGACCACTCTTCGTATCCACGCTTATTTCCTTTTTGGTTCGTTCAAAGTCGAAGCAGAACGAAAAGCATTCGAAAGCGCCTCGTCGTTTCGTGACCCATCTGAAGAAATCGCTCAGACATCTTAAAAGCGGAGAAGTCGGTACGGCAGTGTTAGAGGATAGAGGCACAGAGTGGGTGGGGGTTCCCTTAAACTGCGATTCTTCGGACCTCAGTCACGAGTTCTTGAATTCGCGAACGGATGTCCGCTCAAAAGTTTGTGCACACCACCGATTTCCGATGATTGCCCCCGCCCTTCCACGTCCATCAAATCTCCCTGAGCTGTAAAGCTGAGGTTTTGTTAATGCTTTTGCTTTTTTTTCCTTCCGTTCCAGGAGGATGCGTCTCAGTGGTACAGTCTTGATACAGAAGTTGATTTCATGAATGGAGAGATCGTCGGAACCAAAGGTCCCACTGGTTGCTTTCTTCTATTGGACTGCCATTTCGAAAATCCTTGTGGTATGAAACCTATTTAAAGATTGCCAGTGGTCGAGCGGAAATAGAAAACCCTTCTGGTTTCTTCCACGTCTTTAACGATCCAAATCAAATGATCCACTGACCCGAGTTACACAACGCGGATTATCAGTTGCTACCGGTTGCGTTAATTTGTCTCTGCACCTCATATCTGATCTACACGGTGATTTTCATGACCTTCAGATCAACTCTGAGGTAGCTAAAAAATAATAGGATGCTATGGAAACAAGAGAGTGTGGCACTGCCATGCTGGTGACGAGCGTTGCGGGTTCGAATCCCCACGGGGGGGATCGAAACCCCGAGGAATGGGTGCCGTGGCTTTGGAGTCCCCCCGCAGGATGACGCTGGTTGGTCTCGGTTGGCTTAGGGTGCGACAGCGGTGGAAGCAGGAAACTACCGGATGCCTCCGTTGACTGACCGAGATTGAGTTGACCCTCCCTCCGGGTCCTTCCAGGATTAAAGGGACCCTTCGGGGTGCAAATGGAGCCGTCCTCCGTCAAGTACCATGGAGCTGGTTGATACCCCCCTCGGGGGCTTATCTCTCCAAAGTGTCAGAAGCGCGCTGCTCCCTTCGGAAAGCGTCCTTCAGAGAAATTGGGAAGCATTCCTTCGGGGTTCTCTTCAGAGGAGCAACAGCAAGCGGGTTCCCTCCCAAGAGTAATAGACACGGAATCCTTCCTTGGGAACCTTCCTGGATCCACAGGGTTAACCCTACAAGTTGAAGAGTTGCACGCACCCTCGCATGGCTCCAAAGAGCTTCGTGATCCCCTAGGCGAATGTTTCTTGAGTCCTTGGCGAACCAAAAGAAGACAAAAAAAATCTGGGAGTTAAGAGAAGAAAACGGCAGAACTCGGAAGGGTTTTCATCATCCGAATGCCATCTCCAGGCTTTCTCTCGTGAAAATCATCGCATTGAAAAACGACGTCCCCTTCCTTTTGGCGTTTCCCTGTCAGCGTTTCCCCTCAGTTTGCGAGACATATTTTTCCTCCTTGAGATCGTGGTTCGCTCCCTTATCCTCGAACAAGCCTCTCGATAGAACCGAAGCTTAAACAGCGTATCATCCGGTAGCTCCATGGTGGTCCTCTTCTGCGTTCGTTCTCCTCCTTCCGGGGGGGCCGAGCTGATGCGGCGGCGCGTGCGCTTCTCAGCTACGACAAAAGCAACAGGAGCCGTGAGCTCCCTACGGACTCTGGCGTGATTGGGTGCAGGCGCACAATTCCTGCTCGGAAACCAGCTGGTTCGTTCATACTGCGGTCCGGCCGGAATCATCCTCGAAAAACGCGTGGAGCAGAGATGATGGCGGCAGCAGCCTCCGATTGGGCGAAAATCCTCTCGGTCGTGCCATGCAGCTCCAGGTCTATGAGAGAAGTCGAAAGGCAAATGGGTCTTCCGCAGCGCGCCGTCATGGCCTCCGCGATTCATCTCAAGGGCGGAGGAATCCTCAGCTTGCTCTCGGTCCAGCCCGAATACGGTCCGGATGCTAGTCCGGAGATATTCTTCTGGCTTCCAAGGGGGGCTGTGAATCCATCATCGTTTCGCTTTCCGTACTGAGGTTTTCCGCTACCGGTGCTCTCTTGCGGGCGGCTTCATGAGCGCGCAGCATCCTGAACATCTTTCTCCTTCGAGGAAACCCGGAGTCTTGACACAATTCTCCCTTCGTACCGGACCACGCAAGATGAATCGAAAGCTGCGAATCTGGGAATCCTGCTTGGCTCATCTATGGCAAGCAGTTTCCGCTGCGATGCTGCCGGCATGAGGGAAGGAGAGCTCTCCACCCGAGAGTCGGGGAGCGGAATCCAGACCGGAAGGGGTTGCTCTAGGAGGGAGCATCTGAAGGAGAATTTTCAGAGGCGCCTTCCGTGGGCAGTGAGGGAGGAGGGAGGGGAGATGGTGCATAGCAACGGATGGGAGACACTGCGGCGCGCGTGGCTTCTCTCTGGGATGCGCGCGGGGGGCATTTGCTCCTCTTCCCTCGTCCCACCCTACCCCGCCCCCCTTCCCTTCCTCCGTTCCGGCAGGCATCTCGGCGGCGCCTCCTCGAGAGCTGCGGGGCCGTTCGTGGATTTTCGTGGAAGCCCTCGCGTCTGCCTCGCAGGAAGCTGCGCGGCCCCTGGCGCGTGCGAATCCCCCGCTCGCCTCGCATTCATCATCCGTCCATCCAATTCCCTCTCTGCCGTCTCCGGTACGCAGGGACGATCCCTACGGACCGCCACAGAAGAACCTCGAACGCCGCTGCTAGGGAGTCACTGATTGAGCTTAATGAGTAATTGCCGGTAATTTATAATGCGTGAGATCACGTGATTTGCTTCTATCTACCTGCAGGGTTGATGCGAGTGCATCCTCTCAAACATGAGAGATCAACAGGAGTAGCTGAAGAGGTTGGATGCTGGAGACGCGTGTGTCTGTGAAAGAAACGCAGACTGGACGGAAAGGAGGAGGGGAAGGGACTTGTCTGAGAGGGTGCGGCACCCGCGAAATCTCGGCTTGTCTCGGCAAAGAGAATTGCAAAGGCAGGGTACGGGGGACCCTCCCCCTGTTGTCGTCGCAGTCGGAGGACGGGTGGAACGGACTCCGCGACGGGTGTCTGAGAGTGAGCGTCGAGGTAAGGACGGGCGCGGCGCAAGGTCCGATTCAGGGCGGCTTCGCCGTTGAGACAAGTCTTGCTTGTGTGTTCTTCGGCACGGTGTGGGCGTGCAGGCTGACCGGTCTTCTTCTTTCGGGGGTAGACACCGTGGGTTCGTGCGGACGGGACACTTCTGTGGGTGCTTCCGTCCGTCTCGGACACTGGACGACACCATTCCCTTCCTCTTGAGTGAATTCGCTTGCTTCCTGGATCAGGATCTCGGGATGCAGGGAGTGTCTCCCAAGAGTGGAATGGGTCGGTTCGACTACTCCAGTCTTTCCCATCACCGGCCCGGAAACGTCCTTACGCGTAAGAAGCGGGAAATTCGAGGTCGATCCCGGAGACATCTACCGTCCTCTAAAGGCGGCAAAGGGCAAGCAGGATGCCACCTTCCGGGAAGCAGCGAAACAGAAAGGATGGAGAAGACAGCGGCATCTTATGTGGAAGGGGGAGGTGGGGAGAGTCACGTGTCCACTCTGCGCCGCTCGCGGTGCCACAGGACCCAAGATGCGACGAGAATTCCTGCCGCACCGCGACGAGCTGCGGAGCAGTTTGGATGGGATAGGCTGCCCCCTCGTCTCGGCTTGGATCTGAGCGGAACTGAAAGCCCCCATCCGATACCGATCGAATCGAGAGGGTCGCCCTTGTGGCGCAGCTCGGAGGGATGTGGACTCTGAGGAAGGAACGATGCGTTTCCTCCGTTCCGGAAAGGGGAGGAGGTGCAGGAAGCTGGAAGAAGAAGAGAAGTGGAAAAGCGGTTCCTCCTCCGGCTCAAGAAATGGAACGGAGGCAGATGAGAAACGCGCGAGCAGAAGAGGCACATGGGGACGCTGGTACCGGGGAGAACGCGTGGGGACTACAGCTACGCCTCCTGCAGAGCTGGGGCTGGGGAAGGGGAGAAGGGCAGCCGAGCCACGTGCACTTCCACCCTCCTTCCGCTGTGCATCCGGAGATCTCGCTACGACCTGGACTACGCTCTGGCCTTCCTCCCGCGGTTGGCACCTGGAAGTGGTGTGGCGGGCGAAGGATGCCTCCCACTGTGTGGATGGATTTGTGTCGCTCGGCGAGCCTCCATCTGCCCTTCCGCTGGCGCCTGCGTACTGGGCTCCCACGAATGCTGAGAGGCTCGCACATCCCCCTCGGGAAGCATCTCTTCGAGAGAAATCTCCCGCTTGAGCGGAATCCAACAGCAGGGAACGCTCGCGGGCGAATAGCCCGGACGTCACACAGACCAACGCCTGAAGACAAAGGAAAGGGGAGGGAGAAAAACAAAACGAACAAAAAAAAAAAAAATGTACGGACGTCATCCTGCTGGCAGAGCCGGCTTGGAAGAATCGGCGAAATTCGGGATCGTTGCCTGAGGGACGAGGCAAAGTTTTCGGCTCCTTCGGGAAGCGGGAACTGAAGGAAGCCGGAGGCGTTCATCTTGAAATTTCTCATTCCTTGCCCGTGCCCTCTCCCCCTCCTTTCCTCTCTCGAACTTCCGCACACGCAAAGAAGTTGGCTGCCCTGCCTCCGGAGAAGTCGGAAGTTGGTGTTTGAGTCCGCTTCCGTTTCGAACGGCCTTGTAGGACGAATCGCGAAAGGAGAGAGAGCCCTCTCGCTTGATCATGATAGGGATGCGACTCACGGGAAGAACGAGTCATCTCTGGGATCAGAGACCACCGAAGGAGAGTAACTCCTGGATGCTGCAGGCGGCGGCAAGTTTAGCTGTGTCTCTGGAGGACTTTTCTCCGCATGAGAGGATGAGAAGCAGGAGAGAAACGCTGCGGCGTGCCAATCATCTCAGCCTCCGATTTTCTCTGGCTTGGCGTGCGTGCCGGTCAGCTCTGGAGCTCTGTTTTCCGGCATCCGGAAGTTCGATCGGTCGAGAGCGGGGTCGCACCTTACTGATAAACAGCTGCAACTCCTACGGTGGTTTATCTTGGAAAAGAAAGCATCCTTCAAATCAGTCCTTCTTCCGCATTGGCAGCCGTGCTGCTGCTGTGGTCTACGCATGTGATGGCACCAAGCATTGTGGGTTCGAACCCCTACGTGGAGGATCGAGATCCAGAGAAATGGGTTGCGTCGTGGGTTTCGAATCCCTTCCGCAGCATGATGCTGCTTGGCCTTGGAGGCTTCGGATGCGGCACGGTGCAAGCCAGAAACCACCGGATGCCCCTATTGACTGGCCGAGATTCGAGAATCGACCTTCCGGGGTTCTTCCTGGAAGCCGTTCCCCTCAGCTTGTGCTATTGCAACCGTCTTCCACCACGTACCATGAAGGGACGTTGGTTGATACTCTTCTCGAGGGCTGCCTCTCCAGAGTCAAGAAGCAAAACGTAAGAGGAAAGGACTCCTTCCTCCGGAGCCTTCCTGGATTTATAGAGTGGTCCCTATGGGGTCACCCCCTGTGATTTGAAGTGTCACATGCACCCTCGGATGGCATGGACAGAGTCCGGCACTTTGAGACCCCTCCCCCTCCCCCAAAAAAAAGAAAGGAAAAGAAAAGTCCAATAGGAGAAAAAGCTAGATTAATCCTGACTGAAGGAGGAGGATAAATCAAGCGAACGGGGACCAGAATTCATCACAGAAATAAAAAAGGAAGAGTCCAAGATGGAGCCCCAAAGAAATGAAAGTCGAGAAGAATATAAAATCCCTCTTCCAGGAAAGTGAAATAAATTCGATTACAGGGAAGGAATGGGAAAGCAGCCACACGCGGGATCGCAAGCTAGCTTGATTCGCAAGTCCTGGGGATCGGACTCTTGACCCGGTTTTTCAGGTTGCCGTGGCATTTCAGCCGGTCGGCTTGACATGCACGCGCTTCCGGTAGATGTCCCGAGAGCTGCGAGCGGCCACGGAGCCCGCAGGACAGGCAGGAGAATTTTCGAAGTCAAGTCGGGAGTTTCCAAAGCTCAGCCTCCTCGGAACACCGATCGTTGTCTGCAGGGGTGCCACGAACGCAGGGCACGTTGATCATGATGGCGTCCATCTTGACCACTCGAGTCCAGTCTTTTCACAACCGCGGGCAGATCACACTCCGCTCGGCTCGCTCTTTCATGAAGGACTTGCGCTTGCTTCCGAATGGGAAAGTGAAGGAAAAACTGTCACTTTCAAAAGCATGAAGCGTGAACGTCGTCACTCCTAGAGGAAAGGTCTCCACCATCGAGAGAGCAAAAGCTTACGGGACAGGAAAACGGGGTACGCGAGAATGGTGTTTAAGAAGGTGCTCTCGGGAGAGAAAGGAAACCAAAAGAAATTCAAAAAAGAATTAAAGGCAACCAATGAGTTTGAACGACTGCCTCCAAATGGGAAGGAATCCAGCTAGTGACCTGTTACCTGCTGGCGATCCACTAAATTCTTGTTTCACGCAGGATGTCGATTCCCAACCAAGGCTTCAGAAAGGCTGGGCTTCCCTGAATGTCGGGTCGGGTGTTTTCGCTTCCTCTGGTCCATGCACCCACGACTCAGTCGAGTTGTCTGGGACTGAGACTCGAAAGTGTTTCCTGATCTGGGTACATCGGGACACGACGGTGGACGCGTCCGGTGACTGTGATACAGCACAGCAGTCCATCTCCGTTTCGCAGTCATGCTCTGTAAGAAACCCATCCTCCGGAAAAAGGACGTTGATGCAGTGACGTGCGTTATTTTTATTTGCTTATTTTTTTTAAACAGAAAAGTTTCTTTGCTCGTGGTGTGTCGGGTCATCGGACGCAGCCATGCACGAGTTCAAGAGCTGACATCTGAAGTTGTTTTGACGAAACTCTGAGAAAAAAAAAACTCTTCTGCGCAACCGCGGGAAATGCGACATTCGAAGTCCCCAAAGACCTACGGAAAAAAAAAAAAAAAAAGTTCCTGTTTGCCGAAGGGTTTTCCAGAGAGGGAACACTGCCGAGCGAACGTCGAGATTTCAAACACGGGCTGGAGGTGTTTCTGTTTGCCTCTCCTGCCAAGATCAAACGAAGCAGGCGAGAAAGAGCGGATGCACCGGCTGGCATTATCTCTCGGCTCAACCCGCCTCTGTGTTTTCTGTCTTTTGTCACCTCTGAACATCTCGTCTGTTTGCCGTGCAACGCATTTCCATGTCAACTTCTGTTTGCATTACCTACACCAAACTCTCCGGGTTTTTGTCTGGTTCCCTTCCAGAATCCGAGGGAACTTATGGAAAGTGCAGAACGGGGGAACGCGAATCTGACGTGCTTGCTGAGATGCTAATGGGATCGGGCTCCAGAGTTTGCGTAAAATTCTCCGTTAATGTAATTCTCTGCTGAGGTAATCTCCTCTTCTCCCAGTAGAAGCACGTTCGGCTTTTGGTAGGCTCGTTCCACGGGCATCGGACTTCTTAGAGGGTTTTTTTTTTTTTCCATCAATGGAAATTCTTCTCATGGACCACAAAATGTTATCATCTGTGAAAAAGAATGCCACCTTCAAGAAACAACATCCTATGAGTTAACACCTTGGAAAAGGTGTACACAGCTGCTTTAAGGGATTTCTGACGAACACGACCGCTGCTCAACCTGAGAAAGGAACTTCGACGAATCAGCATGGAACTTCGAGTAGGATGCATTTGACGGGGAGGCTGAGAATTCCTTTCCTAAGGACACAAATGTCCAATGGAAGTGGCACTTTAGGGAGGCTTGCGAGCTGGCAAGAGTCGGAGACGAAAAAGCAGCTGCTGTAACATCTTTTCGGTCAGCCTTGCGGGGAAAAAAAAAACAAAAACATAAAAGGCAAATGAAAAAAAAAGGAAAGAAAAAGCGTCTTTCCTAGATATGAGGAAATTGGAAGGAGGTTGCCTAGTGATAAAGAGTTCCATCAGCGCCCGCAAATGCACCCAATCCTTCATTCGAGCAGAATGATCGTCAGAACTGGGCGATCGGAGAGCATCTAACACATCTGAAACAGGGAGCGTGAAAGGGTTCATCACCTCCTGTCGAAGAAATCCTCAAAGAATCATCTAGTGTGAGTCCATGGAAACCAACAGCTCGATATGACGTCAATGTAGCTCTGTGGAGCTTGCGTCAATTCAGACACTTTGCCCTTTCCGTGGGAAAAGGAGATTTGCAATTGGCAGCGCTAATGATTCTCGTATGTGGATGAATGAAGTCTCCCCGGCTTCCAGAAGATGTTCAGTGAGCAATCGTTAAGGCTCTCTCTGAGAAAGGCTGATGGGAGAAATCTCACCAGCGTGCTCGTGGACCAAGCGATAGGAATGGCTCATAGGGCCCGGCTAGCGAAGTAGATCTCGCTCTTGTACGGGAAGATGGAAGCATTAAAAAGGGCTCTTAGTCCCTGGAATGCCGAGGGAGGAGTGGAATGCAGCTCCAAACCAACAGGTTCTTCGTGATTTGATGGACACCGGGAATCAGAAGGGAGTGAATAAAGAGCGCCAAATTCGGTTTAGGCATGCAGCGAGAAACAGAGGGCGGTTCTGTTCGTGACTTCGGAATAATCCAAAGATCATTAGTAAAAAAGTGTCTGAGATTTGAATGGCTATGCAAAAGGAGCAATTGATTCCCAGTTGGACCAACCGCTGCTCCAAGAGTGCTCCGGACTTGGCTGTACCCTGCAGGTGCTGTTTCTTCAGATGGAAGAAAGCCGCCTCCCTCCTTAGGCAAGCAACAGCTCGCACTCGTTCCATTGCTTCCCTGGAAGGTGGACAACAGGCGCTTCCATGAAGGACTCGAGAGTGTTCACGGACGGGAACGTGATGAAAGGACTGTCGTTTTCAAGAGCATAAAGCTCAAATGTCGCCACTTCTTACCAGAGGGTAAAAGCCGGATTGGATGGAATTTCTTGATGCGCTTCAGCAGCGCTCATCGTGATGGTCGGCAGCAGCATCTTGCGTAGCTGCGTTTCGATCGAGCCATCCGGTTTGCTTTCAAAGCAAACATCCAAAATTCGTTTGAGCAGACGCATGTAGGTCAAGAAAGAGAGGCGAAGAATCCATTCTTCATAGACAGAGCGAACGGTCTTCTTCCTTGAACCTGCTCTGGAAGAATCCCTTTCCAGATCGAGTGCTAAGAACACCTCGGTGGGCGTTTCCTTTTTCTTTTTTTGTTGGTATCGATTCGCAGCCGATCTGAAGCTGAGTATAAGAACGAACAAGATGCTTGATTGGGTTCAAGTACTGGATGCTCTTCGAGTTGGGAGTAGCCACAGTGGCTCTTGTGGGCACCACTGATATGAAGCACCGAATCCACGGAGCAGTCTTTTACGAGTTGCACTTTAAACGAGAGTGCTGACACATCATGGAGGCAGGGAGGAGTGTAGGGACCGATGGATTTTTTCGATACTCATCTTCGAGGGACTCCAACACAGCCGGAGCATCCACTGAACCCACTGACCAGCACGTCATCCGAGAGACCAAGCAGGAAGCTCCCCCTCACCCGAGTGGCCAGGGACTCCCGTGTTCGGCGTCCGAGCGGCAGCTACGTTCGAGCGAGTAGACCCAGCCCGACGCAAAGGGAAGACCGGGTATCCGAGACCCGCTGCGTGCACCTGCCCTCGCCTCGGAGAGGAACATTCCCTTCCCCACCCGCGTCATCTGGCCCACAGAGACGACGGAGGTGAAGAGGAAAGGAAGTCTCTCCCCATCTGCTCACTTGCCCACGGTGACCTCCAGATCTTTTGGATGGGGAGAGCTCCAGAACTCACCTGTGGCAGAGATCCCGGGAATCTGGAGAAGGGCTCTGAGGGAAACCAAGTTGAGTTCACTGTGGCGAGGGCAGAGATCGCAGAGGGACGCTGAAGGCGATCTGCAAACAGCGAAACTCCCGCGAAATTAATAAAGTATGACCTGCAAAGCGGGGGGATTGCGGATCGATCGGATCGCCCGTTCCTGAGGGTCGTTCGCTTCCCGAGCGAAGCGGCTTGGGGGTTCCCGCGCATCGGCGGAGATGGGGCCACAAGATCGTGCTGCTCCCGGATTCTCGAAGCTTCTCTAATCCCGGAAACGGGAAGTTGTGATCCCGGGAATGGATGCTGGGTAGGAATTAATTGAGGCAGCGATGGAATTAGGGGATCCTGGAGACACACCGCGCAGGAGTTCGCCACTCCTTGCCGATCTCCTCCCCCGACCTGGAAGATTTTGTTTCTCTCTCCTCGGCGGAGCGCTGGTTTTCCCACCGGGAGGCTCGCAAAGCGCGCGCACTGCACTCCTCTTTACCCTTCCACCGGTTGTCACTTCCCGCTTCCAGTGGAAGGACCTCCTCTTCCTCGCGCCACGCTAACCCCACCGTAGCGGGCAAGTGGGATCGCCCTGTCTTCCTTTCCCGCCGCTCTTCTCATGGCGGAGGAGGTTCGCGACGCGTTTGCGTGTTGTTCCCGGGTTTGCAGGTCGACTCCCAAGAAGTCCCCGCCTACGCGCTGCGTGATGTCTATGGTGCGAATAAAAACAAAAGAGAAAAGAAAAGAAAAAAAAAATGAATTCCTTGAAATGTCATCCAGGCAACGGGCACTCCTGATCGTGAACGCTTTTGTAGATCTGAGAGACGAGGCAGACTGTCAGCGCCAGCTGGAAGAGATCAGCTATCTGACGGATGTGGACAATCACGCAAAGATGGCAGTGCTGTCTGGAATGAGTGAGTATTCAGCCCACAGAGGGAAAAAAAAAAGGGAAAAATCCAGGCAGGAAGGCGGGTTCGGGATGGTTTCATGCTTTCGTGGGATCTCGGCAGGGAGGGAAAACAGGTCTTCCTGTTGCTGCCTCTTTCTTTCACGTCTCGTTCTCGCTCGCTACCCTTGGCCGCCCATCTCCCTCCTCCTCGTGGCCATGTCTACCGACGCGTCATCTGAGCACGTGCCCGGCGGCGGAGGAACAGGGCAGAACGCGGCACAATTCTCTGATTAGGGAACCGGGATTCGGGATCACGAGGTGAGAACGAGGCGAAATTCGAATGCGGAGGAGGCGGCCTGAAGCGCAGAGTTCCGGAGTTTCTGGAGCAGCGGCAACAGGTACCATCTTCAAGTGGGGCCTTCCGGGAGGTGGGTGGGCGGCTGGTGGGAAGGGACGAATCGCCCCTGCTGCCTCCTTGACGGCGTCATCTCGAGAACGGGAAGGACCCAGCCTGGTGGGCAGGAAACGCTTGGACTCTTGCAACGCCCCGGGGGATGTGCGCTTCCGGATCGGGAGTGGTGGGTGGGCAACTTGACTTCCCTCGTGGCAAGGAGAACGCCTGCTCCCGCGTGGATGCGACGGAACCTCCAGTTCGATCGCATGATCCCTGTTCCCTGTCCGCCCTTCTCCTCCCAGCCTGCCATAACGAAGGATCTCTTTCGAAGTGCTTCACGAGATGTGAAAGGGGGGGGGGGTCCCGAGATGAACCTCTCAAGGGTATTGCCCAAACCTCCGTCCACCTGCCCCGCCCCTCACGATGTACCGCTCGTGACTCTTTGCTGCCTCAGGGGAAAAAAGAGGAAACCTCGGAGACTGGTTCAGAGAAGCGAATGAGTTCGTTCCCCTCCTCGTCCCGTCGGAAGGGTCGCACACCTCGAAGGGCGGCTAGAAATCCTTCTGCCTTTCAGCCGGATCGGAGGACAGTGACTACACCAGCGATCTCAACTTCCCCATAGGCGGTCAGTACCCGAGCGCCACCACAAACATGTACTACGACGGGGTCGTCTCGGACAAACAGTGGTTCCAAGGAGGGCAGGCCACAGACGCAGAGACCACGTCCGGCTACATGATCCCGAACGAGGATTCCATGTATTACAACAGTCGACCTTGGAGGAAGGATGACTACGGGTAAGAGATTTCGCACCTGTCCCTTAGGGCTTTTGGGGATGCTGGAAACCTTTCGAACGGAAGTGGGGACGCGTCGTCTCCTGGCGCCTCTTCGGATCACGCCGGAAGTTCATCTTGGCCTTCCTGACTGCTAGAGTCTCTTAGAGCGAAAGAGCTGATCGGTCGGGCGCTTCAGCAGCAACAGATGGAAAGTTCCGATGAACGTCAGACTCCACTCGACGGGTGAGATCAGGGACCATCTGGAATTCCTGTTCTCTGGCTCCTGTCCGGGCGGTAACCCTAGTTACAGGAGGATGCGAAAGTGTTTTCGAGCTTTGTTGCTAGAAGAGAGCGGAGGAGCGATAGAGGGAGAAGGAAGGAGTTGGATCTCGAACATCCTTCGGATGGCGGTCTCTCGGGGTATCTCTTTTTCATCCGTGTGAGCATCGCTCCTTCTCTGAGATGCGGAGGACAGTGAAATCCTGAAGCACCGTTCAGAAAGGTCCTCAGTGGCCTCTGAGGTACAGAGATCCCTGAGCTCCCCACTGAGGGTCTTCATTCTGGAAGGCTGCCGGAGCAGCGATGTTCAGAAGGTGTGCACCACCTGCTCTCGAAGAAATCTCAATCCGGTACACCACCGCCTTCCTCCGATTCCGAGGAGAATCCCCGCATCCCAAGTAGGAAGTTCGCAAGTGGATTCCGAGTCCCGTGTTCTTAAGGTGGTCCGCGAGATGTACCTACAATCGTGAGCGGTGCGAGGACTGATTCGTTCTGCTGCCCTCACCGAGGGGCTGGTATCCGTGTATCCCAGAGTGGTTCGGCTCTTCCTCTGGTTGCGCTGACATGCGCGACCAGACTGGCCCGACTGAGTGGATGTGCTCGGTAGCCCGTAGGGCATCCTTCTTCCTGACTGCATCGGGCGCAGGGACACATCGTCTGTCACCCTGCTGAACGGATTTGCGTGCGTTTTTGCGTCTCCGCAGCGGTTGCCGCCCTGGAGACGCAGGGTTGCTTCGCGCGGCGGCTTGCATTCGGCAGCCACCACTGCCCTCTGCCGCCGTTCCGGCGAGTCCGCACCGCGTCGCCTCGAAGCAAGGGGGTGCGGCAAGGCGTGGAGCTGCTTCGAACAGCTGCCGTTCCCCAGAAGGGGGGGAGGGGACGTCCCTATGCCCAACGATTCTGTACGCCAATTCTTTCTTTCCCATGCAGCTTCAGGATGGCGTACCAGGACGAGTGTCCCTACTACTCGTAAGTTGTTCTCCGCGCGCGCGTTACCCCCCCCCCCCCCAGCCCTACAGTCTGCTGGGCGCGCGCGAGCGTGCAACTCCCTGCTGCTGCTTTCCCTCGTCTGCACGCAATTCATCCTCCAGTTCCTGGTACGACGCGAACGGGGCTGAAGAGTACTACCCTTACGAAAGCGAATCGTACGTGCAGCCGGACGCTTACGAGAACAAGGACTCTCAGGAAGACCCCGCGAGATGGCAGGCTTACGAAGACGGCTCCTACCCGACCGGGATGGAGTATGGCGAGGACAGGTGAGAGCTGGAGCAGCCACCCGTGTTCGAGCCCTTCTTCTAGCAGCTATGGAGACGGCCAGTGGTACCGCAACCAGGATTATGGTTACAGCCTGTACGACGAGGAGGAAGGGCAGCTGGATTACTACCACGAGCGTCCGGAGGTGGAAAAGCAAGGCAAAAGCCGCGTGCGGTCTCTCCGGGACTCCCTGAAGAACCTGATGGTCGCCTTCCCTTCGAAGGCGCCCCAGGTCCAGCAGAGCTCTCCCGACAAGACGGGGTTCGGCAACTTACTGACTGGAGTCCTGGAGAAGGTCAAGGAGTCCGTCGAGCGCCGGCAGGGCGGCAGCGAAGCCTCGCCCCCTGAGGATGGGAGGATCGTGCGCCAAGGGACGCTCAAGCGTCAGAAGTCCATCATCCAGGAGGAACCTCACCTGGGCTCCCAGGACTCCTGCTCGGCCCCGCAGAGCCCCAACTCCGACTTTCCCCTGCGGGCGTGGAACCAGGAGACGGAGCAGAGCAGGGCGCTCACCGCCGCCACCGTGCCCAACGGTTTCGCGGAGGCGAAGAGCTCTGAGTCGGAGAAGTGCCAGAGCCCCTCCTCGGAAGGCCACCCCGCCAACGAGCTGGCGAGGGTGCAGACGATAGGGAAGATGGGGGCAGACTCCATGACTCCCAAGCAGAAGTGGCTGTGGACGCTGGGAAGGATTTGCCAGCAGATAAACGTAAGTCTTCTCTCGCCTTCTGTCTCCTTCCACCCTCCCCTGCAAGGGGGAGACGAGGGGTTGCCTCCTTCCCTCGCAACGGAGGAGGAGGGATGGCAGCGGCGACGAACAGCTCCCCTTTTCCGTCGACCCAGACTTTTTTTCCCCCCCACTTGTTTCCCCCCTGCATCCCTTCGTTCCCGGCGCCAACCGCTTCTCTCCGGGATACGCGACTGCTCCCTCGTTCTGTCTGCTCGCTGTTAATGGATGGTTTGCCCGTTTCGAGAAGAGAGTCGGGGATGCCCGCAAGCGGAGAAGAAGGCAAAAAAAAAAAAAAAAAAAAGGATCTCGTTAATTCGATTTCCATGTTGATTCGTTCGGAGAGAGAGAGGGAGGCAGGGAGGGAGGGAGGACGAGGACGAGGCAACCTGGAAAGGGAGTGCGCGCCATGTTGGCCTCAACACCTGAGCCAGCATACGCCTCGCGCGGCTCGCGACGAGCAGATGGAGATGATGAACGCTCTGATTCATCCTTTGCGGGCGTCTATGGTTACGCTGCGGTACCACGGGAGCGCGAAATCCCTGGAGGAGTACTCCGCCGAAAGGGCAGCGGCTCGCCGGCAGTCCAGCCTGTGTGACCTTCGGGAGCTCGAACTGGGATCCGCCCCGCAACCCTCGGGCAGTTTCGGAGACTTCATGAACTGGAAAGGATTCGGGAGCGGGAGCTGCAGGCCACGGCACTGCGGAGGAGGTGGCGAGGGAGAAGGCGAGGACGATAAGAAGAAGAAGAAGGAGGAGGAGGAGGACGAGGACGAGGAGGAAGAGGAGGAGGAGCGGGCAGTCGCCTCTGACAGCCCGCCCAGGGCGCTGACGGCGGGTGAGAGGATCGACAGGTTCGCTCAGCTGCTGAGGAAAAGAAGCGAGTCAGTGGCCAGCTGCTTCCATGGGGTGAGTGCCATCCGTGTCCGAGAGCGGGGGAGGAGGCCTATCAGGGGGCCCGTCCGTGGTGACGAAAGGCGAGAGCAGAGGGAGGGAACGAACCGCGCCTTTGCCACCGCCGCTGCGCGCGCAGAGCCCCTCCGCCGCACGGGGGGGGGGGGGAGGGAGAAGGTACCAGGTGCGCTGCGAAGCGTGCGAGCCGCACGCGCGCCACTCCTGGCTCCGGGAGAGAACCATCTGTCTCGCTCAGAGTGTGGATCTCTCCCGAGCCTCTGGAGTGAAGACAGGGAGAAGGTTATGGCCCGGTTGACGCGGGGCAGTCGGTGACCGGCGGTTGATCGCCGGCTGTTCCCCTTCCCCATCCCCCCTCCCCTGCTCCCCGGCTACCCCTGCTGCTCCAGGCAGTCTCTCCGCGATCCCATAAGCGCGAGACGATTCCATAAGGCCTTCGCGCTAGCATTGAGGGTGCACTTTCGGGATAAGGGTCGAGATGACCCCGGGCTCGAGGCCTCCACGCTGATTCCGACTTCCCCTCCGAGTCTTCTCCTTTCTTTTCGAAGCATCGGGCCAACGGGAAAGGCAGGATGGGTAGCGGGCGGAGAGGCACCGGCGTCCTGGCGCTCGTGATGCCGATTCGTCGTGCCGAATTCCCGGCTCCTTCGGTCCTGATGCTGCCGTCGCCGTGCCTCCTGCCCGCTTGGAGGTTTCTACCCCTCAGCCACCCACTTCTCTCTCTCCGAGCTCTCCCGCCCCTCAGGAAAAACCTGGGATGGCTTCCGTTCCCTGAGGTTCGCCTCTTCTCCGGGCGCGAAGCCGACGAGGCGGCGCCTCCGAGGAAGGATTGCTCCAAAAGGTCGGACCCTTCCTCCTGACGACTCCCCTGGGAGTGGTCCGCCATCCCATGATGGGCGGATGCTGGCGTCACGCGCGTGCCACCTCCACGCACGCCGCTAAAAGAGGCGGGTAGGCCTCGGCTCCGGAAAGGGTCGTTCCGAAGGGTCGACCTCCCCCGTCCGCCCCATCCGTGTCCCCTTCGGACTGCCCCCTTCCTCGGACCGCTTCTCCCGCACTGGTTCTGGCGCGCCTCCTCTGAGAACGCCTTCCCGGCACCGAGTCCTCGCCGCAGGGAGGCGAACGAGAGGCGACGACCGGTCCCACCACGTCCTCCTTGGGCCGGCGCGCGTCCCAGGGTCCCTGCCTCCCTCATCTCCCCCCGGCCGGATCTCAAGAACGCTTCCCCCTGGGATGGAGACGAGAGAGGAGAGAGGGGGGGAGGGAGGCTGGGATCTCCCGTTCGTTCTCTCACCCTCCTCGCCTACCCTCTCCGCGGCCCGGAGGGGCGCGAGTGACGACACCTCCACCCTTTGAAGCAGGCGTCCAGGGTCGGCGGAGGTGCTCGGAACGAGGGCTGTTCCCGCGGGCTCCGGAGGGGGGCGTCGCAGCAGCGGGAAAAACAGCTGCTCGATCCCCATCGGCCGAGGGCAGACTCCGCCTCGAAGGAAGGGGACAAGTCGAACCGTCTGCTGGAGGCGATGGCGAGGTCGCCAGTTTGGCAGAGCGGCTGCTGCATGGAGTCACGGGACCTCGCGACCTGAAGGAAGACGCGACCTAAGGGAGGGGGAGGAGGGAAGGGAGCGTTGTCCCTTGAATCCCTCTCCCCACTCTTCCTGCTCTGCTTGGGCGCCTTTCCACGCCCCGTTCCGCCAGCAGGGGGGAGGGACGTCGCTCCTCGTCGACGGCTTCCCGCCCCCAGCTCATCCGCATCAACCCCCCGAAGGGGGAAGAAAGAAGGTTCTGAGTTTCTCCCGGGCCAGGATTGGCTGCACTCATGGAGGAACGGGTCCAAGCGTAGGATCCCTCCGCAACGAGTGGGAGACTCTCCTATGCTCCCGCAGGGAGCGTGCATATCAACAGGCTGCACGCTCAGAGGGACCGAATGCTTCCATCCCGCATAAGAGAGACTGGAGGGAGGATGCTAGGAAAGCGTGCATTTTTGAGGGAGGAAGAGTGGGCGAGAGAGCTGGGAGAGACAAGGTTTATCCACACGGCAGCCCCAAGGAGAGTAAAGGCGGGTGAAGGGGGAGCGAGTGCTGCTGCCGCCTCCGCCGCCTCAGGGGCGCGCTCGGAGCGGCCTCGTCCTTGGGCCCGCATCTTCCCAGATGCCGGAGACGGCAGCGGTGAAGGGTAGGCGCCCCCTCCCCTTCCCAACGAAGAGGGAAGGAGGGGAAGGAGGCAGTGCCCCTCGTACGGGAGAGAGAAGCGCGCTCGGGACGTGCACGCGAAGGGAGAGAAGGACTCTCACCCTCTGCGCGCCCTACGGGCTTTCGAAAGGAGTCGAGAGATGCTCCAGGACGCTGCACGCATCCCTCGAAGAGCTCGACGCCCTCAAAAGGGGAGCCCGAGACGTGCTTGCCAGGAACCTGCCTTACTGTTTCCCGCTCACGCCTCCGTTCGGAACCACGAAGGGCCGAGATGAAGCTCCCCGGGAAGGATGCGGAAACGAGGGAACAGCCGGAATTCCCTCCCCTTCCGAGGCTGGAGGTCAAGTCAAGGTCGTGGTCCACCATATCTTTTCCTTCCCCACTCTGGCGGGCATTTTCCGGGTGCTGGACATGCTCGAGGGAGAGTGCTGGCCCATATGCCATGGAGGCAGATGGGGGTGTTTGCAGCCCTGGCAACAACGGGTGGTTGAATGATCGCGCCCCATCCCCTCGCCTGTCGCTCCTCCCTCCCCACATCCCGGAAATCCCAGGTTAGGAGGAGACAGGAACCGGCACTCTCCTCCTTCGGAAGGAAGCCGCTCCTTCCAGCAACGGCAGCTCCCACGAGCTGACCAACGGGAGCGCACCGACGAGTGCCTTCTCTGAGGTGGGTTGGAGTGGGATATCTCCCGCTCAACAGAGGGAGCCCCGCCGAGGGGGAGGGGCGGGTCGCCAGTCGGTCCGCGTCCCGCCGACGGGCTGCAGAAGGGCATCGTCGCCTCCCCACCCACCCGCTTCGTTAGAAAGGCCGGGGGGAAGGGAGGGAGCGGGCAGTGGGAAGCGGAGGTCAGCCCTCCCTTGCGCCCCTGTCCGGGGAGGGGGGGGGGAGCAGACAGCTTCCCGAGGAACTCGCGGTTTGCTTCCTTCTTCCTTCCTTCCTCGTAGCCCGCGGTGGGACGGGGGGGGGGGGGGGGGGAAGTCCGTCCACGACAAGGGTGCTCCTCCCCCGCTCCCGTCTCCTCTACGCGCGCGCGAAGTCGCCGGAAGGTGGCGCGTCGGGCGGGAACGTCGCGTTCGCGATCGTTCCGTGAGCGCACGCGCGCGCGAGACCGGAGCGACCTTGGCCGCAGCGCCTTGGCCCACTGGCGGCGCACTCGCAGCCACCTGCGGAGCGGAAGAGCGGACGCTCCTCCGCGCCGCGAGATGGAGGCTGAGGAGGGAAAGAGAGGGGGGAGGGAGGAAGGGGACGAGCGGAGATGGGTCGAGAGAGACGGGGACTCGGGGAAAGGCAGGATGCACGGAGAGGGAGGAACCCTGGAATCCGCCGCCACTCCCGGAGCTCTGCTCTTCTCAGCGCGGTTCTCTCCAGGAAAAAGGAGCGGCAGGCAGTCTCCCACCTCCTCGCGTTAACCGGAGCCTTCCGCGTCGGACAGGTGCAATTTGTCTCGGGAGATGATTGCCTTCCAGCCGCGGCTCCCTTTCGGTCCTCCCCCTTCCCTTGCCCCTCCCACTCCCCACCGTCGTCTACCGCCGCCTTCCCTCTCCGCTCCGCGCACGCTTGCGCGCACGTGATGGGAGAGCGCGGGGGTCCGAGGCGTGGCTCCGCGAGCCATCAGCCTGGCCAATTAAGACAGCTGGGAAGCGAGCCCGTTCGAGATCCATGGACCGCAGCAGCAGCCGCTTTCACCGCACGTCGCGTCACGGGAGAGGGGAGGAGGAGAGGGAGGCTGGGTGGGAGTAGGGGGAGTACTAGGCCGAGGCTCCACGCTGCGGAACGTCTGCCTGACTCCCGGGATGCTTAGGGGGGAGGGAAGGAAAAGAATGTTCCCTGAGCGCGCGGATCTTCGGGGCGGTGGGGAGAAAAACGGGAAGGGAGCATCAGGAGCGTAGGAAACCTCTGAGGGGTCGCCTGAGGCGAGACAGGACAGCAGGGGAACTCACGGAAGGAGAGCCAAAAAGGAATCGCGAGACTCCCCTGCAGGGAGGCCCAAAGCGCGTGCAAGGAGACGGGAGCGCACCTCATCCACCCCCTCACCCCGTTTTTCCCCTCCTTCTGCCGTCCTTGCGCGACCACCGGCGGGCGACCGTCGCTTCAGACGAAAGGGTCGGGCGGCGGGCGGAGGTCCTCCAGGAGACTCTGCGAGGAGGGAAAACGGAAGGGAGAACATCCCAGGTACCCTTCGCTCCCCCGGGAAGCGTGACCCACCGGCGCCCGCTCCCGGGCACTCCTCCCTGGGCTCCACGGCACAGGCAGGAATCGGTCGTCCCACGCCCCGGAGGACGGCGCGAACAGGAGGATGCCCTGAAGCTGCCGCCGTTCTCCGGACGCACGACCTTGGGGGCAGCATGTGATCCGTCCGCAGTCCAGGAAGGGGAAGTCCCGGTTGCCAGCTCCTCAGAAATCACCTGATCCATGCGCTCTCCTGCAGCGTACGAATGAGCACGCCGACGCCCGCGTACTCATGTACAAGTTCACCCGCGTGCTTATGCGAACGCTTGTACGCAGCTGTGCGCAAGCGGCGCGGTAGATACGCGCGCATGCGCAAGACTCGATTGCCATGTGTCTACGGAGAGGGTGCTCATCCTCGTACGTAAGCGTCAGCATGCGTACGTATCCGCGTATACGTGGGCGCTCAGCCTGCGTTTGCGCACACGCGCGCGCAAACGCACACCTGCATTCACACAGATGCATGCGAGTGCATGCATAAGTGTGCGTGTACTTGTACACATATAGATGTACGCGCATGGGCGTACTCGATGTTTCCCTGCTTTATGGTGGATCCACACGTCGTCCACGTGGCGTCTGCTCCTTCCTCGAGCAGCGAGTCAGGAAGTGTGCGGCGCGCGCTGCACACTTCTTCCTGACCTCCTGAGGTTCCCGGCAACCCTCGCGGCAATTCCAGACTGGAGCTGGCGCGCTTCCTCGGCAACAGCTGCGCCTGTCCTTCAGGAAAGAAACGGCTGAGCGCCGGGAGAGATCGAGAACTCGACCGTTCCATCAGCGCAACGGGTGCAGGCAGGATGTCCTGGGCCACCGCGATCTCGCGGTGGGACGCTCCTGCGGGTGGGGAACCAGTGCAGTCGGCGGGGACCCCCTCTGTTCCCCACTGAGCTCCGAGCTCGTTCCGCTCCTCCGAGGGCCCTTCGGCGCCGCCCCCTTCTCGCACCTCCATCCCCCTGGAAACACCACCGTCTCCCTTCCTCTCACCACCGTCTCCTCTCGCGGCATCCTCTTAGCCTCCGCATCTCTCACTCTGCCTGCCTCCTCCTTCGCCCATCTCTTTCATCCCATCAAGCAGGTGCTCTCTTGGCTGAAAGCATCCTATCTCATTTGCAAGTGCGCGATCTCCGAGGAGGTGCAGCGCTAAAAAACTTTTCGGTCTTGCCGCTCCGCGTCGCTGCGCGAAGGAAGGGGAACGTGTCTGCAGGGAGAGTGAGCGCGTGGGAGGAGGGAGGGAAAGCAGGGATCGAAAGGAAGCTGCGCGTCTCCGGCTTCACCCTGCACTCGACAACGACTCTCCTCCCACTTCGGTGGCGGCCGACACCCTCCGCCCCTTTCGGAATGCTTCCCATCATTGCGCACGCACACATGCGGAAGGGCCCTCTCCCGCACGATGCGCAGCCGACGATGTGAATAAGGGGGAGACCGCGAGCCTCCCCCCTGGAGAGATCACGTCTCAGGAATCATCAGGAATCCTCTCCCCGCATCAATTATGCATCCGCCTAGCGACGGAGCAGAGAATACAATTCCAGAGGACTCGGCCGCTACGTTTACCTGGGAAAGCGTGCTGTGAGGCGCTCCCGGGGAAGCCGATGCGAGCGCTGCCGTGCTTCTCGGGGATCGTACGGGAAGCTTGCGGGAGCGACCAGGCCTACGCCCCCCCTCTCTCTCCGGCGCGGCTCGACGGCGACCGTGACATTCAGGAAATGGCCTTCTCGAGCCAAGCCTTCTCGTGGGCGGCAGACGAGATGCTCCTCCTCCCCGTCCCCATACTCTTTCCCTCTCTGCGCGCACGGAGACGGTCTCCTTATCGGCGTGGTTCCCTCGCGTGTCCCTTTCACAGGAGCGGGATGGGCTCCCTGAGAGCCTTCCACAGATGAAACCGACCTCCGACCGCAGGACGAGTAGAGTCAGCATGCCCAGGGCGGTCGCGTATTCTTCTGCGTGTTCCGGGAGCACCGTTCCCCAGAACGTGACCTCCCCAGGCGTCGCCTTGGGTAGGGTAGAACACGGGCGTGCCTGCTCCTCGGACTGATCCGTCCTTCCCTCGGGCATCTCATCTCCCTCCTCTCCCTCCCCTTCACCGCCGGACATGCACGGCCATCTGATGGCGCATCCGGCATCAGGAATCTATTGTGACTGCCGTAGGCGACATGAGGCCTCTTCGGAATCTCCGTGTCACCATGGGTAGGCGGAAGGAGTGCTCTGTTTTTCTTTTTCTTTTTTTTCCCCCTCTGGAGGGGTCCATGAGATCAAGACCACGTGGTGGAGGTCTGTAGATTTCACTGGGGTGCGGGATGGGGTCTCAGAAGAGATCCGTCCGTTAAACGGGTGCGCGCAGCTCAAAGGGCAGAGAGCTCTTGGCGGAGGGCCGCCACTGATCTCGTCGCAGGTCCCCACCCCGTTGCTGGGGAGCCTGCACGCGTCGAAGAGGGGCGCGAAGGCCCTGCCGCCGGGAAGCGCGAACGTCAGCTCGTATGCAGCCGCCTCCCCGATCGGAAAAGCCCGAAGTTCTCGGAAGGACGCGCGCCCGCGCGGATCGATTTCCCTCATTTGGGGCCTCCTGGTTTCCTGAGCGCCCCTTCGCGCAAGCGTGCCCGCCGCATCCCGTTCCTCTTCCCTGCCGAGCGCCGCCGCCTCCCCAGTGTTGCGATGCTAGGCAAGCTGAAGGGACTGTGCCCATGCGGGTGCTCTTCGTGGTGTATTCGAAGTGGTCCGTGTGTCCTCCTTGAGGAGGGGAGCAGAGACGAGTTTCGTGGGGGGAGCAGCGCGGTGATTACCTCCCGTCTCCGACGAAACGGAGGCGGGCAGGGCGAAAAGGGGACGAAGGGGAGTCCTGGTGGTCTCCGCCTGCTCCGTCCATGCCCCTCATCTCTGTCCTCCCTCTTTTGCACCTGGTTTTCAGTGCTTCCGTCCCCCCCCCCCCTCCCTTCTCTCTTCCCTCCGTGGTCCCAAAAAAGTGACTCCAGAAGGGGTCAGGTGAAAAGGGCAATTTGAAGGGGGGTTGGGAGTGGGTTGGGTGCACCGGCGAGAGGCGCGATCCCTGCTGGCGTCCCCGTTGTGTCCGCCCGTCTCCTCGTCCCATTCTCCCTTCCTCCCGGACGTGGTGCGGCATGCGTCTCGGAGCGGCAGGAAGAGCAGGAGGAGGTTGCCCCTCCCACTGCTGGGAGTGGCACCGTGAGGAGGAGCATCGGACGAGAAGTACATACGAAGTGTCTCGGAGAGCGAGCGAAACACCGAGGAACATCTCGAAGGAAACACACCGCTCAAGGGGGTTGGCTTCACTCGAAAGCCTCCAACAATGAACATCACGGAAACCTTCAGCAGCAGCTTCGAGAAGGACACCCCTGCTGGGAGGGAAAGGATCTTCCAGCATTTTAGGTAGGGTTCCCTTGGGAAGGCGCACCACCGAAACACCTACATGATTCTCCGCGGAAACACTTCCGGAGAACATGGTAGGGAACGCCATCTTCAGGGAGGATCACCGCCAGATAACGGCGGTGCGGGATTTGTCGGTTGTAGAACACTTCAGGAGATGAAGAGCCGTGTGAACACTGCCTTGGAGAACACCGTGAGACGACGAAGCCATCCCATACATTCTCATGGGGCCTGTTCCGGGGAGTAATCTCAAGAGGAGTCGGTACAGAGAACGCTCAGAGGGCATTTACGTAGGAGAACATCCCCACGACTCCTGTCGAGGGAGATCTCCTAAAAGTTTCTGCAAGAAGAGGAGGGCTCAGAGAGACAGCAGCCTCGAGCGGCGCTTGCGCGCTCTCGAGTCGGAGGTGCACCATGCCTGGTGGGCGCTCTCGGGACTGTCAGAGGAGTAAGTCCTCAAATGGGTCCAGGGAGAGCGACAGAAGGAGAAGCACTCCCACGGAACATCTTCGCGCACCGCTTCGAAAGCGCCTCTCAGAAGGGCAGTCAATCATGTAGCCCACGATGCCCGGATCAGCGGTGGAGCCTCTCTTCCACCTGCCTCACTCTCCCTGGACGAGGTCGGAGGAGGGACGTCTCCGTAGACTCTCCCACCCTTCCCCCCCCCCCCTCCCCCCACCCTCGGTGAAGTGGGTCAACCCCCCGGTCGTTCCGATGGTAACGTGGCGGGACCCGTTGCCCGGAGGGCAACGAGAGAAAAGGAAAAAAAAGCAGGAAAAAGGAACCGTCGGGGAAACGGGCAGGCGGACGTGCCGGCATCAGCTCCTCTCCTCGATGGGGCGGGATGGGTAGGGGAAGGTGGACTGGGGTTTGCGGGCGCGCCTTGACCGCTCTGCCCTGCTTCCAGCACGACGGAAAGGCGCGCCCGCTGGTGCTCGGTGGTGCGCGGGCGTGTCCTGTGCGAGCATGGAGCAACTCCCTTTGCGCGCGCAGCCGGCGCTCCCGGGTTGGGGAGCGACGGCGCATTTCCATGACGACGACGGCGACGACGACGACGGCGGCGGCGGCGGCAACGGGGAGGAGGAGGAGGAGGAGGCAGAGAGAGACAGCAGCCTCGAGCGACGCTTGCGCGCTCTCGAGTCGGAGGTGCATCACGCCTGGTGGGCGCTCTCGGGACTGTCAGAGGAGTACGTCGCCATGTGGGAGAAGATCGGTGGACTGGAGGAGGTCCTCCGCCACCAGCAGGCAGCACTCACGCGGATGCTGCGGGCCCGCCAGCAGCAGCAGCAACAGCAACAGGCTCTGGCTCCAGATGAGGCCTTCTACCGCAGCCTGAACAGTGCTTACAGGGACGCTCTCCTGAGGACGGAGGGACCCGTGCGCTGCGAGGAAACCCCTGCCTCCCGTTCCTCCTTCTCCCTCCCCTCGTCTCTGCTCTTCGATCCCGGCGAGTTTCGCGGTGACGCCGCCGTCGGAAAGTGGCACCACGAGATCAGCGCGGTGCCTTCGGATCCGCCACCCCATCCACCCTCTCTCCTCGGAAAGCCCTCCGCTCTCTCCCCTTTCCGAGAACCTTCCGTGCTCCCCTCCCCCACGGAGTGGGAAATCCGCACCGAAGAGGAAGAAACCGCTGAACGGACGCTTCCGGAGCACGGCGGCAGCCCCTTGGGTGCCCCCGGAGTTCCTGGCGAGTCGTCTCCTCAGAAGTACCTGACGGCTGTGGGGGTGCAGAGTCGTGTCCCCTCCGGGAGGGGCCTCCAGCGTCCTCTGGGGGTCCTCCCGTGGGCGCGCGAACGAGCCCAGACGTCCTTGTCGCTGTCGCTGCCTGCCGCGGCTTCTGTGGAAGCGGAGGAAGGCCCAGTGGAAGAGGAAGTGGAGGCGCGGCTTGCCCCCCCCTCAGTCGCGGCGGCTCCGGGGGAGACTCCCTCGCGGGATTCTTCCTTCTCCTGCGCTTCCTCTCCCGGCCTAGAGCACCGGCGATTGGTTCAAGAGGGTCTTCCCGACAGCCTGGCCCTGCCGAGGCTGCCCGCGGCCACTTCCGCCTCGCCTTGCCGCCCGGCGGGGGTTCTAGCAGAGTCGCCGCTCCTCCCCCACCGCCGTCGCCGCCGTTTGCGCGCCGCGCTGAGGGACGCCAGCCGCTCCTTCTCGGGAAGCGCCAACCGCTGGTTCCCGGAGCTGCTCCGCTCGCGCTCCTGCAGCGTCCACTCCGCCGACGCTGGCGCCTCGCTGCGGACGCGCGAGAAGCGAAAGTTCCGCCTTCCGAGGAAGGTGCGGGGCCTGCTCGAGAGGCGCCATAGGCGCCACTCCGACCCTGCTGCGGCAGCGCAGCAGTTCCTCTTCGAGCCCAAGGGGACGCCCCCCTACCTGGAAGAACCGCGCACGGACGAGGACGACAACAACAACAACGACGACGAGGAAGAGGGGTCCGGAGGGCGCTCGCGACCGCCTTCCCCTTCCGGGAAGTCGGCGCCTGTGGCGGTCCACTGGCGTGCGCGTTCACCCGAGGCCTCTCCGTCGGCGGAGGAAGGGGAGGAGGAGGAGGAGGAGGAAGAGATGGAGGAGGAAAAGGGAAACGAAACGCTCCGTGTGGAGGGAGCGGCGCCTGCGACGGCGCCTCCAAGCGGCGGAGGCGCCCGGTCCAGGAGGTTGTCGTGGGCGCACCGTCAAAGCACGGAGGACAGCGCCGTCGACACGGATGACGAGTGGTACCGCCACGAACTGCGCCAGCTCGAGCGCCTCGAGGAGGAGCTGCGCCGCAGCGCCGTGCACTTGGACAGCTCCGGAGGCGCCGAGCCGGACGACGCGGTCCGCGAGAGCATGGCGGCCACCCTCCGGGAGCTCCTCACTGCCACTGCCCCCAGGCGAGAGGCCCTCAACGGTCCTCCCTCACCACCGCCGCCGCCCGCGGAGGAAGAAAAAGGGACCGAGGGTGAAGAGGAGGAGGCAGGGGAGGAGGGTCCCTCCGACGCCGAGGGGAAGCAGCAGGAGGCTCCGTCCTCCGGGAACACCTCCGGTCCTGACGAGTTTCCCCCCACGCCTCCCCCGCTGCCTCTCCCACCTGAGGAGGGAGAGGAGGCGGAGGCGGAGGAGGAGGGCGAGGAGGAGGGACGGGGAGGTGGCGGTTCCTCCGAGGCGGAGGCGGAGGCTGCCCCCGGCGGTGGCGCGGGTCAGCCACCATCCGTGCATGCCTCGCCGCGGCTGGCCACCACTTTCAAGCAGGTGCCCGTCAGCAGTCGCTGGAAGCTGCTGAAGGCTCTCAAGCAGCGCCAGGAGGAGGAGCAGAGAGGATTCTGCCGGCGGCCCGCTGTAAGTCGAGGGTCCTTAGGAGCGGGAAGGGGATAGGGAGGGAATCCTGCAGGAAAGTAGTGCCGAAGTAGGGGTCACCCGGTGCGCCGAGGAAGTGGATGCGGGGACGTCGGGAGGAGTGGAGAGCGGGGAGAACTTGCAGGGCGGGGGTGGTGGCAGAACGGGAGTGGACGAGATAGGCGGAGGCATGAGGTCGAAAGCGTGAGGTGGGACGTACGTGGCGGGGGAGGGGATGCTGCCTGCAGGATCCAGGAGGGGGACCGAGCCGCAGCGAGTTCGGGGGGAGGGGAGCAGGGGAGAAGTCCGAAGGGCAAGAAAGTGCTCCTTTCCTCTCCCTCCTGCTAATCCCTTCCCATCCCAGGTCGCGCTTTGTGGCGTGTGACAAGGAGGCGATGGAGACCCCCGACCCAGGATATCGAATACGTGGGGAGGGCGAGAGAGCTCGGGGTCTCCCTCCCTCCGGCAGTCCACACGATTCCCTCTCTCCCGTCCTCACGTCCAAAGAAAGGAATGAAGGGGTATGGCAGTAGGGGAACGGAGGGGGAACAGGAAGAGAGTTCTCGCTCATCCGCGCGATGGCGAACCTTCCTGCCTCCGCCCGTAGTAGCCCCGTGCGCCCCAATCGCATGAGACCCCAGTTTTCTGCTCTTTGCGTGCCTCAGGCAGTCCAGAGGAACGCATTTCATCCCATAGGATCCTCCCTTCTTCCCTCGCCTTTGCAGCGGTCATTCTCTCCTTTTGTTCTCCTCCCACGGCGCGTGGGGGCCTTTTCCCAGGTGTGCAAACCGCTCCCTTGCTCCGCGCGGCGCGCGACAGCGACCTCCGGCGGCGTTTTTCTGAGACACGAGTCTTCCTCCTTCCATGTCCCTGCGCGCTCCTGTGTCCCCCATCCCTCTTCTCCTCCCCTCTCGGTGGTCTGGTGGCAGAGACGCAGGCCACCAGCTGCGCCAGCAGCGTCGATCGAACGCAACTAACAGTCTTCTTTTCTTGCAGAACGATGGCCACGCAGACAGCAGGGGAAGAACCACTTCCGGGTAAGCCAGATCGCTCTCTGCTAGCTCGCTCTCTTGAGTCCTGGTCTGCTTCTCAACAGCGCCCTCCTTCTCCCATGTTCCTCCCTTCGCCTGCCTTCAGAAAAGCCGGCATCCCCTCCGCGCTGGGATGAGGGTGAGGAGCCTTCCACCAGCTCTGGTCGACGGCTCCCACGCCTCCTCCCCTTCTTCCCATGTACTCGACGAGTCCTGCTCGGAGGGGGGCGAAGGTCTGCCTTCAGTCTTCCCGCTTGCCGCGGAGCCAGGGGTCGAAGGAGCGGTGCCATTTGCGCGCGCTCACGCACTCCTCCCTCTTCAGTCCCCTTCTCTCTCTCCTTCCTGGTCGTCTCCCCATCGCGCGACGAGCGCACTGATCGCCTTTGCGGCGTGCCAGGAGGATATCGATCGACCCTCGTTCGGATCGATGGTGCGAGTCCCACATTCTCGACGGGAGGGACGCCTCCCGCCGAGAATGCTGCTCTCCCGCCCCCTTCCTCCTCTGTTGACATGTCCCGGCAGGGACGGTCTCCGAGTGCCCTCAGTCTTCCTTGGGGACCCTTCCCCCCCCCCCCTCCTCTCCCTCCCTTCTTTTTCGTTTCCTCTTCGCTTTCGCTTCCTCCCTCAGAGGGAGCCCCTCGCGCCCGAAAAGCAACAGGGAAGACGGCACGGAGTCTTCGGGATGACTCTTCCGCCCAAAGCAGCAGCACCGATCCGACCGGAGCCGGAACCGACTCGACCGCGCCCGTCTCCTCCCTCTGGAGTCTCTGCCTCCGGCCCTGCTGCTTCTTGGAGAGAGACTCGTTCCGGAGATCCCCCCGCTTGATCCGAGCGCTCTTCGACCCTGCCCGAGGGGTTCGCCTGAGAGACGCGTCTGCAAGCACCGCTTGGCGCGCACACAGGCGGTCGTTAGACCGTCGGCAGTGACTCCCGTGAGCTTCCCGAGTGCAGCGCTCTCCTTCCTTCCCATTCGCGGGGGAACCTCCCCTTCGCCGCCTTCTTCCGGGAGTCTTCCCGCTTCAGACGACTCCCGCGGCGAGGCGCTCTCGTCGGAGGGAGTCCGAGCCAGAAAGCGGCTCCAGCTCCGCTCTCCCTCCATCCCGAGGACTCAGAAACCCCAGGACTCCTTAACCGGGAGTGGTGGGAAGAGATAGCTGGGAGGCACCACCTTCTTGGGTGAAAGATAAGTCGAAGAGTTCGATGCTTCCGGCTGCCTCCGCTGCAGCAGCACCTGACGGTGGTGCCCGGCGGGCGGTGTCGAGAGTGGAAGGGCCTGTGCGCCCTCGACGAGCTCCCTCGTCCCCAAAGACTCCGGGCTAAAGCACCCGGTGGCGCAACGCGAGCACCGTCGCTGGATTCCATGGAAAGGCGCCGGATGGACCTCCGAACCAGAGGTGGCCACGGCCGGACGGAAGGTCGAGGAACGAGAAGCAACGCCGTAAGGTGCGGAACGGCAAGCTTGCACAGCCAGTCCCCCTCTTCGCGTGCACCATAAGTCTCCGGCAGGCTGCAGGACGGTCTCCTCGAGGATGGGGACCCTCCTTCAGTTCCCCGAGCGCAAGAGGTAGGAGGGAAGAGCGCTTTTCGGAGACGAGGTGGCGTTACTTCGAGAGCCACGTGGCGTGTACTCCGGAAGGAGGAAAACGGTCCAGCCGGATGCAGGAACGCCGTTTGTGTGATTCCGCATGCGGTTCTCAGGGATGCGCCGTTCACTCGCCTCGCGAGAAGGCTTGCGCGTCCGAGGAGCGAAGGAATCCCGCCAGTAGGGACCCCACAGGACGGACGGCGCGCGTTTAGCGAGGGGAGTGAAGAACAGGGAAGAGGCGTTCGAGAGGAGGGGGGATTTGTGCTCGAGACAGGGGGAGGGGCAACGCGCTTGCCAGGAGAACGAGTCTTGCATGTGGAGAGGACCCGGAAACGAACTTTTGACCTCGCGAGGAATGCGCGGTTCCTGCATCCACAATCGAGGAGAGGAAGATCTTCCCGCAAGGATCCGCCCCCCCAACTACGAACTTCCTGAAGCTCCCACCCAGTGAGGGCTTTCCGCTACCGCAGCCACGCGCTGGGAACGGACGTCTGACTGCAGCAGGACTTGCCTGCCGAAGTTCTTTAAAGGCAAGGAAAAAGGAGGACACACGAGCTGGCAGGAGGCATCCCCCCCCCCTCAAGGCTGTTTTCGAGCGGCACTGATCCTTCCCGGTGGGGAGGTCGGTCTCCGCAGGCCTTCGTCAAAGGCGGGAAGAAGGAAAGAGGCTCCCTTCTTCGCGGGAGGCGCACGGTAATCCGGAGCCACCAAGGAGCGTACGTTCTCCACGCAGCCTAAGGATCTTCTTCGATGGCTCCGTTCAGGGAGGAAAGTTGGTCCAGGGGCAGACGCAGTCTCTCTCCTCTCACTCCGGTGCTCGTTTCCCTTCGACTAATGCCGTCGGGAAGTTAATTCCTGTCTTCTCCCCTTGTTCATCTTGGCTCGTGGCGCAAAGGAAACGAAATTCGGGAAGTTCAAGGAATGCGCGATTGGAGCTGCTGCCCGTTCTCCTCCCTAAAGAGCGGAGATGCAAGGGAGTGGTGGACCTGACAGGTGCATCCCGACGGTCTTTCCTGCAGCCTAGATGCGCGGAGATCGGATGGAGAGGATCCGGTGCGCGTTGCGTGGTCTCGTGCCCGCCTCCTCCTCCTCCTCGTTTCCCTCCCCTCGTCGAAAAGCCTTGCTCCACCTCCTCCCCCTCTTTCCCACGGAAGCGGTGCCCTCCTGTCCTCCAGAAGTGCTCAGAAGGGCGAATCAGTAAGGAAATCGCGGCGTTCCTCCCGGTTCTTCCCCAGGATCACTCTCCCTGCCGATCCGAAGGAGGGAGACGGACGCGGTACGAAGTCAGCGAGAAGGGTTGGGCTCTCCCTGAGAGGCTGCCTCCCTACTCCACTCATATCAGACCCACTCTCTGGTATCTCTGGAGGTGAGCAAGAATCCCCCTGCTGACGGTAAAAGAAGAGGCTGTCTCGAGGGAAGATGCAGATTCCGGTCTCGAAGAAGTTTTTTTCTGCTGAAGGGGGGGGAGATCATCAGCGGACCGGACCGAGGAACTTCCGGAAAAGAAAAGCTGCTCTTCCCAGCGGAGGTCAGTGACCTTCAAAGAAGCACCGAAGCGACGCTTCTTTGGAGAGGACAGTGAGTGGCTCTTCAAGTTGGCCGCGCTGGTCAACCCGAGCCTTGACCAGCAGGGTCTCCAGTCTTCTCCGAATCCAAGGATGCTCCTACCTTCTTTTCCGGGTCCTCGGTGCCAGAACGTGGGAGGGATGGCTTCCGGACGGGGAACGAGGATTGCAATCCCGTCCAACCGTCCTCCGAGGCACTTGGTGACCGCATTGAGGAAGGAGGAGGTTGAGGAGTAGGAGCGGAAACGAAGCAAGGAGGAAGGTGCGGGAACAAACCCAGTGAGCCGGAAGCCGAGGGGATTCCCTCCTCCTATGCACGCGCGGTCCCTGAATGTCTGCCGCGCCTACCAGGACATCTGAGAGACGCTGCGGAGCCCGGAGCACTTTGACCTCCGGCGGGAGGGCGCCGAGGCGAGAGGAAGAGCAGAGGTGGGGAGCGTCCGAGAAGATGTGCTGCCACATTGCGGAATCGCTGGGCAGAGTGCGTGGTGGAGGTCGGGGGGAGGATTCGAGGAAAGGGAGAACGAGGAAGACGGGAAAGGGTGCGGCTGCAGCAGTACGTTCCTCACCCTCGACCTGCTGTAGGGACAGTTTGGAGGGAAGAGGAGAGAGGAACGATAAAGATGGGAGGTTTTCGGACTGAAGATGTGCTCGGTCAGGAAGGAACCACTGGGAGTTCTTAGTCTTGAAGGGACGGAGAATGTCCTTCCCTCGACGTCAACAAAAAAATGAATGGGAGGAGGGTGGAAGGCAACCGTCAGTCCATGGGGACCCGGAGCTGCCCATCTAACAAGAATGGCGAGGGTTTCCCTAAACAGAAAGATCCCCCAAAATTCCCAAGCGATCTTCCTAGCGACCAAGTCTGCGTGGGTACCCGCGAAGCGATCTGGTTGTCTTCGCAAGGGATAAGGTGGGGACTGTTCCCTTCCTCCTGAAGGCGAGCTGCCAAACGTTCGCTCTTTCTTATCTCTGAAAGCCTTCCCTGTCCCCCTTCCTCCCTCCCTCCCGCTCCTCCTCTCCCCAATTTCCTTATGCAACACGTCCGCGGCTTCGCCCCACAGACCTGGATACTCTCCCATGAACTTGCGGCATTTCCACCCTCTTCCCGCTTCCTCCCTCGACGTCAGCGCGCGTTGAAAAAGCGGAATCAGCCTCACGCGCGCTCGCAGAGGGAGGAGGACTGCGCAGGAGCAGTCCAGTTCCGCAGCAGCCGATAAACGGGCCACCAACGGGCGAGTGCAAAGAAGGGAGGAAGGAAGAACGAATCGCTCTCTCCGCGGTGCTGTGCTCTGGTGCACAACCAGGGTTTCCCTTCCTCTCTTGCGAGCGAGTAGCGTGAGCTCTGCGCGCATCCTCTCCCTGAGCTTCTAACATCTGCTGCGGGAGTCCTCATCACAGACGAAGATGCAGCCCCTTGTCTGGCTGGGCCTGCTCGCCGTCTCTTAGGGGCAATGTCTTCGATCCACATGAGGACAACCGCCCTGCTGCTCGTTTCCAAGTCGCTCATGCTGATCTCTTCCAGTCTGTTCGTCAACAATCCGTTCTACAGCAACATCGACAGCATGCCGAACATACGGCTGCGTCGGAAGTCCATCCCTCTGGTCAGCGACTTGGTGAGTGACCCTCGTTCCTTCTCTTCTCTTGGAAGCGCGGGCGAAACGGGCAACCGTTACTCGGAGACAGGGGCAGCCGCACCGCATGGTTTTGGTGGCAGGAGAGACTCGCTCGGTCCTCGAGCGCACAACGAAGGTCGGTTTTCAAGCAATGGACCGAGGTGTCTTCGGAAAAGATGGGGAACTCTTGAAGCAGCTCGTCGCAGTAGCCTGCGGAATCGGGACTCTGCTGCACCTAGGCGACTCCAGGAGTGGGAGTCCAAAAGGGCAGGAGCATGTCTTCGTTCGTTGTGCACACTCAAGGCATCCTGGATTTTTTTCCCATTCGCCTTCAGAGGTCGCTTCGGCGTCCCGCTGCACCCGGGACCCCAAACGCAGTCCACCTCCACCATCAATTTTGCAAGGCATTCAGGCGGAATGGATCTGCACCCGCAAGAACGGGACGGAAGCTACACCGGTGGGATTCAGGAAGACTCCGGAGGAAGAAATCCATTCCCTCATGCTTGGGAGGGAGTCCACGGGGAACTTTCGCTCTGGTTGTCTCCGAAGGGAACCTCTTCCTTGTTCTCTCCAGAATGATTCCCCGGAAGGGACCCACTCCTCATTTCTTCTTCGAAAAGAATCCGGAAAGAATCCGCTCCTGGAATTTCTTCTTCGGAGGGACCCCCTGCAAGGAAACCGCTCCCTGTTTTCTCCTCTGAAGAGAGCCCTGAAGGGACGCTTCCCAATTTCTCTGAAGGGAGCTCTTCGAAGGAAGCAACGCGCTTCTTGACACTTAGAAGAGGCAGCCTAAGGGAGTATCAACCAACATCCCTCCATGGTACGCGATGGAGGACGGCTGCAGTTACACAACCGGAAGGAAATGGATCCTTGATTCCTGGAAGGACACCGGAGGGTCCACTTCCGAATCCCGGCCAGTCAACGGGGACATCCGGCTTCCCTCAGTGCCGCATCCGAAAGGTCAACCAGCGTCATCCTGCGGGGACTCGAAACCCATGACTCACCCCACGTTCTCGCCGTTGATGCGCCACGTGTGGATTTGAACCCGCAATGCTTGGTGCCACCACCCGCGGAGACCGCAGCAGCCACACAACCGCCCAGCGCGGGCGAGCCTCGGGAAGACCAAGGTTGCGCCAATTGCATCTTGGTATCCCATTCGTGCAGCTCGCGCGAATGGGATACCTAGAAGATCCCCTGCGAAGGTTGATTATTCCTTGTCCTTCTTGCTTCTAAGAAAGAAAAAGCGCACACTCTCGGTGCCGCCCCTGAGGCGTCTGATGAAAAGGCGCGCACCACTCCTTTTCTTTTCAATACTGGGAGCGGTGGGGGATCACCTTCGACGCACCATCTTGGAGGTTCTTATTCCCGCCTACGCTGCTCGGAAGGGAAAACCATTCGGCCTCAGCGAGACGCGAAAGATCAAAGACATGTCCTGTGGCGGGAGAACAAACGCCGGACGTAGGAGCATCGGGACGCCACCAACGCCGGCGTTTTCTTCCTGCTGGATAGCGAGGAGCAGCAGGAACCCTAGGGTCATGACTCTCCCCATATTCGTGATCAGCAAAGAAGTCTAAAAGCTCCTTTCGCTCTTGCGGTCGCTGATTCCCCGAGACGAGCATGGCATCCCAACCTGGGGGCGATAGGGGGGGGGGAGGGGGGAGAAGTGTGCTCCGAAGGGCAAGATCTGTTCCAGCGGATCGTAGTGCTCCTTCGCCCTTACTCCGTGAAGACCTGGAAGGATTCCTCAAGCAACAGCTTGGAAGGACACGAAGGTTCAGGAACAAACCGGCAATTACCGGAGGAAATGCATCCCGAAAGGGGACGTCACGGAAGGACGAACTAAGGGACGCGGAAATCGCTTTCACAGACAAAGGAAAGAAGACGCGGGCCGATATCTGAGGTTCGCAAATGCACAAAACAATGCTTGATTAGAAGGGGACGAGCTGATGCTGCGGCGCTCGCCGCTCCAGGATCCGAAGATGCAACCCTGCGATAGGTGATTTTTTCCGACTCGAGGATCCCTCTGAACAAGACGTTCGGGGTCCCGATGAAAGCGCACGATAGCAAGGGATCAGAAAACAGAAATGAACTCTGGAGAGTGAACTGAGATAATCGGGCTTTCCCTCGAAGGCGCCCCAAGATTTCGGAGATTCGCGCAGCGCCGGGGATACAAGCGTCCTCTACTCCGAGCCAGTGGTTCTCTCGATAAAACTCCCGGCAGGGAGCAGAAAAAAAAAAAAAGGAAAGAAGAGAGAGAGATCCCGTGGACCCTCCTTCCCCGAAGAGTTCGAGCACCACTTGTGAGGCGTCGGTAAAAAGTTTATGGACGTTCGCCCGGCATCATCATTCTCTACTAACGCGGCACTGCCGGCCAATAACGCGACCCTTCCGCTGGCAGAAGTTAGGGCACCGAAGACGCTGCCGGCGAATGCCAGCCATTTTCGGCAACGGAGGGCGTCAAAGCCTCTCGAATGACGACGACCAACACTTGTCTCGGATCGTCACCCCGGATCACCGTCTCAGATTGCCTGACTCCGCGGACAGTTTATAATAACGACCTTGTTGCCATGTTGAACTAATCTTGTTCTTTGTTTCTTTGTCTCTTTTCCTGCTCCCTTCCACTCGATCCTGCGGATCCAAGGTCATGAAGGTTCGTATCATGTGTCTGTATCAAGTGTCTGTGTGCGCTGAAGCTGCTGCTTTTGTCTGTGTGCCTCTCGCACGATGCCTACCCACGCAACTCAGCAGCCCCGGAAAGGAGGAAACGCCCTAAACCTCTGCCGTTTACGTTTCAGACAATCGAAGCCACCAAGAGAAACGCCGCTGGACTGAGCACGACCCTCCCGCACGTCGCCATCAGGAACGAGGAGCTCGTAAGTGACCTTGGAAGGCGCTTCCCTCCAAGTCGACGCGGAAGCCGCAGTTTGCTTATCCGTGTGTTTTGTGTTTTGCCTTCCTCCCAGAACTCCCATGTCTACCGGAAAACGCTGCAGGCGCTCATCTACCCCATCAGCAGCACCACCCCACACAAGTTCCAGCTGTGGACAGCAACCTCTCCAACGTACTGCTACGAGTGCGAAGGCCTGCTGTGGGGCATCGCGCGTCAGGGCGTGCGGTGCTCCGAGTGCGGGGTCAAGTGCCACGAGAAGTGCAAGGATCTTCTGAACGCGGACTGCTTGCAACGTAAGCGCACATCCCGTGGAATCTCTCCCACGCCTTGCTGCACCCATCCGTAATTGGGAGGGGTGGGTGGGCGCGCACTCGGTCCGACCCGATCCCAACTGTTTTCGGTTCCTGGAAAACTGCGAGTCTCAGCCTCGCGTGAACCGTCAGTGACCCTCCGTCAGAACGCGTTCGGTTCGGACGACGGGTCGACGGAACTTCTTCCCGGGGAGGAGGCAGACTCGGGACGGAAGGAGACGTGAAATTCGGGCTTCCTCTCGGCTTATCCCTCCGTTGGAGCACGTTTTCTCGCGACCCCATTCCCATCCTATTGCCAACTCGAGGGGACGGAGGACGCAGTCTCCTCCTGTTTCCGAGGATGCACCAAAGAGAAAGAGCGAGCCACACGTAGGCAGAGATCGACTCGCGATGCACCGTTGAAGGGAAGGCGAGGACACGCATCGGCAGGATCAGTGGCCACGTAGCGATAACTCGGATGAGAAAGGAAGTTGGCAGAACTACTGAAGAACGCAGTTGTGATTCCTTTGGTCTTCTGGAGACGAAAGAAGCGCCCAGACTGCAAAACTGCGCGCTCCAGCCTCGCGTTAACCGTCGGCGGCCCTCCGTCAGAACGCGTTTGGGTCGGACGATGGGTCGACTCGAACCACAAGAGAGAGAGGGAAGAAGGCATCCTACGGCTTACTGGAACTTCTTCCCAGAAAGTAAGCAGGACTCAGGACGGAAGGGGGACGTGAAATTCGGCCTCACCACCGAAGAAGATGCAACTCCTTGCTCATCTGGGCTTGCTCGCCGGCTTTCAGGGGTGACGTGAAGTTGGGCTGGGAGCTCGAAGTAGGAGCATGCAGCACATTGTTATGCGGCATTCTCTTCCCTCTACCTTGGACGTGCTGGGAGGGATGCCAGAACGAAGCTGTCTCCGGAATACCGACGAGCTCCTTTTTCGAGGAAATCCAGGAAGCGTCGGCGGTGGCACGCAGTCCTACGAAGGTACGAATGACGTCATCTCGACGTACACAGAAGATTTTTCTTTAACGTGTACTTGGATACGTATTTTTTGCCGAGAGAGTGCTTCCTCTCTACGGTTCTCAGTAGGATGATCCACCCTCTCATCCCTTATGGGTCCTCAGAATGTTGAAGCTTCCTCTATGCTGGTGGTCCTCTTCCTCAGAAACTCGTTCCGTCCCGTACTCTGTCACAGATGCTTTCGGGGCGGAACAACTGCCAGAGTCATTCTCTTCCCGTCGCCTTTCCTAATCAGCTCCTCTGGACCACCTCATCCTCTTAGATTGCTTGTTGTTACGCAATGCAAATCGAGACCTTCTTAGCCAGATGTCCTCCGGAAATCGCGTCTGACCCTCGTTGATTGCAGCCTGCAGCCGAGTTTCAAAGCAAGTGAAGGCAGAGTTCCTGAACCTTCTCGAAAACCTAGACTTTCCCTTTCTCTCTTACACTTTTATTCTTTGTCGAGGGACACCTATTCCGTTATTCCCGTCCTCCCTGTGAATCTCCGGAAAGAGCCCAGAGTATTGGCAACCGGGTTCTGCAACCCTTTCTTCCCGTTGAATACGGGAGCATGCGGCTGTTCCTGACTTCCTTTGCCCTCGGGACAGGGTTCTCTGGGACGGAGACGGCTGTCTGACCCCACGAGACCGTCTCTTCCGCTTCCTCTTCCCCCCCTCCCTCACAAGGCTGCAGGCGAAACTCTTTGGACGGATGGCGCGGCTGCATTCGACGTGGAGTCCCGAGACCACCACAGCGAGCTCTTCCCTGGTCTGGGCAGAGTCCCTCCCGATGATGGCAAGGCGCCACGATGGCTCTCCCTTCCCTTGTTGCGCCGAATCGGCCGCCGTCTCAGAGGCGGGCATTTGGTGAGCTCCCTCTTCTTCCGGCCTGCCCCTCGAAGCTCACGGCTTCCCGCCCCGTCCCTATCCCTCAGCCGCGCCTCGCTCCCTTGCTCTCCCTCCGCGATCACCTCACATCCACCTCGGGGGAGGGAGTTCCGTGGATCGCGCCACCCTGTTGCCGGCGCGACGGCGTCGAATCCTCCGCGGGAATTCGGGTCGGATGCGCGCGCGTCCCCCGGTTCCCCTCCGCGGCTTGCCGGATCCACGAAAGCCAGCCCCAGTCCACCCCACTCGTCCGCGCAGAATCCGTTCGTAGCAGATGGAAGGGAGTGCTCCGAAGATGGGAGGGGGGGGCGAACGCTGTCTCCCTCACATCGAGGATCCTCAGCCAATTCTCCCCTCCCCCTCCTCTTGCTCATTTCCATTTTTTCGAGTCATGCAGGGAAGAGAAGCACGGACCTCCGCCTCCACGAGGGAGCCTTTCGAGGACCACCGGAGGGGTCAAGGAGGAACACAGAAGGCCGCTCTTCCCGAATGCACCTGATGATGCGCTCCTAACTCTCCCCTCCCTCTCCTGCCCCTGCCTCGTCTCGCCGGGTTCGCTGCCGGCCGTCACGTGGTCTTATCGATTTCTCATTTCCCTGTCTCTTAAAGTCGGGGAGCGGAGAGGGAACGAAGGGGAATTCTCCGACACCGAACCATCGCGGAAATGATGTCGTTGCCGCGGCGACCGGGTCTGCGCCGTTCCCTAGAAGTAGAAGCGGGGAAACTCCCTCCGGGCGGAGCGGGGAGGAGCCGCATCTCTGGGGTCTTCCGGGACTTCGAGATCGGAAACAACCCGTTTGATCCCTGCTGAATGCTCCTCCCTCCCTCTTTCCGTATCCGCACCTGTAGGGCTGTCCCCATCCTCCTCCGGAGGGTGAGTGGGCGGCTGGCTGCGGTGCCCACTCACCTGGACCCTTGACTCCCGTCCCTTCGACGCTGGAGCGCATAGCTGCAATCCAGGCAGATGGCTCCAGGTAAAGGAACAGGGAAAGCGGCTTGTTCGATAGGGAATCGACTTTCCTCTGATTCTTCGTTTCCTTCTCACGCCTCCTCGTGACCCACTTTCCGTCTCCCAGAACACTAGGAATTACCGAGGTTTTGCTTGAAGGGCGCTAAGTTTATCCCTTCTTCTTCCTCCTCGTTTCCTTTAACTTCTGGGTGTTCCGACGTTTCCTTTTTTTTGCGTCTCCCGGAAATTCATCTCGACCTACTGTCCCCGACGAGAGGAAGCAGAGACGCTGCAGCTCCTGTGTCTCCAGAGGACAAAGAAGAGGGGACTTCCATGGGACTGAAGGGAAAGAGGGCCGGTGAGCGCTCCCCTCCATCAGCGGAATCAAAGGCGACATTTCACGAATCCTCAGGGACTTGAAGCTTATCCAAGCATCCGGAACCGTTGTCTAGAAACAGACGTTGCAAGACGCGCATGCCGGGTTCATGACTCCTCAACACCCGGGCGGCGAGAAATCCGCGGCTGCCACTCCCTTCGCCCGTTCCTGTCTGGCAGCCCGGGAGCCTCGGCCTTGGAAGAAGGAGGAGGTCCTTGCCGCTCGGTTGGGAGGGCGCTGGCTGGCTCCGTCTCGGGCGGAAGTTCGTGCCCGTCCGCGAGGTTCCTCCTTCCCGCCCCCGCTCCCTCTCGCTCACCCACGGAAACCCGGTCTCACGAGTCAGGCTGGCGCCAGTGCAAGTGGCGGCACGGCCGGCAGGAGGGGTAGGGAAATGGGGGTGCCGCGGAAGAACGGACGAGGCAAACGCCCCGAGGAGGGAGGGAGGGCCAGGAAAAATTCGGAGCCACCAAACTGGGAAAGAGAGAGGACCAGTCGCCACTAATCTTCTGCCTTCCAGGTGCTGCGGAGAAGAGCTCCAAGCACGGTGCCGACGACAAGACAAACAACATCATCTCCATCATGAAGGAGCGAATGGAAAAGAGAGAGAAGGATAAACCGGAGATTTTCGAACTCATCAGGTGAGCCGTTAGCAGGAGGATGCTGAGTACCCCGCGTCTTGGCCGGGGGACCAACAAACTGGGAGTGCAAAGTGAAAGACCTGAGGCTCCAGCTGCCTCGACCTCTGCGTGAGTCGGCGGGCGATGCAGAGTGGCTGGAGAGGTGTCTCGGGAAACTCCGGAACCCTCCTCCCGTTTGGCTTCGGTCCTCGTCTTTCGGGCATGCGGAACAGCAGCTACACATCCCTTGAAGGACGGCTAAAGCTCAGCCTGTTTGTTTCGCTTCCTTTTATCGATTTTTCCTTTTTCTTTTTTTTTTCTTTTTGGAACTCCCTTCCTTCCAGCTTGCTCTCAGTGCCTCTCTCTCTAACTCCTCGAAGAGCACTTGCCCCCGTGCTTCCTTGCCCCTCTTCGTACGTTCTCAGATTTACCCACGTTGCCCGAACCAGTTGATGGATCTGACCTAAATCACATGTTTTTCGTTCCTCATCATCAGATATTTCCTTCCTCCATGACCCTTCCGACGTTTCCTTCCTCCACAGCTTCACAGAGATGATTTTAGCTAGACTTTCTGAAACCATCCGTCACGATCCCGACTTTCTCGAACAGACATCCTTCGGGAGAAGGAAGGGTTTCCGACTGCCAGGTGCGAGACACTTGAAATTTCGGTTGTCTTCTAGAGGACGCTCCCTTTAGGGCTCCCCAGACTTACCCACCTACTGCGGGGAAGTCTGGGGTCCGATTCGTTTGTTTTCTCAGGAGCTGCTGGCTGCCCTGCTTGGACAGGTGTGTTGGTTGAAGTCAGCTTGCTTGCTCCCCTGGCACGCCCCCGTCTACCAAGTACTCTGACTTGGAACCCACTCAAGTTGTCTCCCGTGTCTCGAACTCGGTTTTATGTGCGTCACGTAACCACCCGCCTCCTTTTCCTACCACCTCGAAATCGTGCGCGGAACGAATGCACTTCCCCGCTAGCTCCCTCTTGACGTGATTGCCAACGGCATCCGCAGGAGGAATCGGGAAGCTTCCAGTAGCCTTCTTCTTCATAAGGAGGGGGGAGGGCAAGGCTACTGGAAACTACTCGTTCCTACTTCACGGCCCTGCCGGACGGATCTGCTCTTGGCCTCCCGCGGAGACCGAAATCTCGAAACCCGCGAACTGAGCGGAGGTCGAAGCGAATCCAATAGGCACCTGTGATTTTCAGGAACGTCTTCAAGATTTCCCCGGAGGTGCACGCGAACGACATGAAGCTGGTAAAGCAGAGTGTTTTGGATGGAACCAGCAAATGGTCGGCGAAGATCGCCATCACAGGTAAAATGAGTCTTTCTACACGCTGAGTCCAAGGTATCAACCCAAGGAGGTGAGAATGGGCGCTTCGAAATTTTGGGGCAGTAAGGGCGCGTTGGGTGATCGGGAGGCTCCATCTGACCTTCGACCGATTCGGATCTCTCAATGCAATCACCTTGATGACCATCCTTCGGGTAACGAATTCTCGAGCACGTCGGAGTGACATCTTTCGATGGTCCGCCGAATCATCTCCGTGGCTCCTCGTCGCCATCGCTCCTTCGACTGTCGTTTCCTGTTTCTTCTCTTTTGTTTCTCACCATTCGTACTCTTCCCCATTTCTCCAGGATGTGAACTCTCCGCCGGAAATGAGTGCGCATTTTCCGGATGTTTCTGTTCCTCTTTCCATTAACTATGTGGAGATCGGAGAATAGAACGATCCAGGCAGGTCTCACAGGATTTAACAGATTAGCTGTAAGGATTTGACGAGCTCGAACGATGTGTGACGAAATTTGCAACACGATGGAAGGACGCGTGTCGACCAACGTAGCGAACCCCCCGGCACGTGTCAGTCATTGCCATTGCACGTGGCGAAAGACGCGCACACGAATGAACGGGGAAGGTAAGAGGACAAATCCATGGTTTGCTCCACGAGAAGAAATAAACCTCAGGGAAAGGGAGAGCCAGCGGATGGCAGATTTATTGGTTTCGCTTCTGCTTTGACTTCTGTATGCAAAAGTGCAACCCATCTGCGGTTACAGGAGTCCGACGCTGCTCTCGGAAGAGCAAACGGACTGCGGGGCTTGACGTCTGTCTCTGTGCTCAGGGTCTCTGCAGGCGATCACATTCCTGTGGAAGAATTCCTTCTAGTTGACCTTCTCACCTGTTGTTTCCTGGGCCTGATCTTTGCCTTGCTACTGAGAGGCGAGTCCAATGAGGCTTCTCTCCTGTCGTTAGCACCACAGATGCACCTTGGCCTCAGATGCTCTGAACACCTAGAGGCATTAAACAATTGGCAATTCTTCTGCCGAACAGTTTGGGAATTTTCAGCTTGGGAATCTTTCCGCCGAAGGTACTACATCTGTTGATCTTGCTCTTCGTCCTGGCAAGAATGATCTGCGCGTTCTCGCCAGCTATTGCGGGCGTTTGGCTTTCTTCTCGGATGTTGTGGAAAGCGCGCTCAGCTGCGAGAAAGACGAGAGGAGAGGCATCTCCCTGGTTCTGACGGGGGATGTGTTGCTGGGATCACCGGGGCGACCAGTCGACCGTACCGCCAATGCTTGCATCTTGACTGGAACCCCACATGCGCTCCTTGTCAGCGATCTACCAAGAAAAACTGCCACCTGACTCATCATCTTTTGCTACCTGTTCTGTCCTGAGATCTTTCGCTGTTCCTGCGCGAGTCCTTTTTTTTTCTTTTTTTTTTCCAAGATGGTGTTCTTTGCGCATATCTGGGAACGGAGCTGCCTACGAGTCCTCCATGAGATCGGCAAGGGGATGGAACTCCGACCGATTGCTCTGCCAGGTTTCTTCGCAAGCTGCACATTACTGGATGATGTTTGTCGGCACCTGCGGCTCACAGAGTGATGGGTCATTAGAACTGACTGTGGGGAATCTGTCGCTCGCTGTTTTTGTCGCGACCTCTCTTTGTGTTGGGGATACTCGGCAGAGCGTCAGGAGAGTGGGAACCCCGGACTTTGAGGCGATGCGCTGAGGGGGAACTCGTCTCAAACGGCTATCCCGCGCCTCCGCCTGCGGGTGCGCTCTTCCTCACTGGAGTAGGGGAAGCACAGACTGGGTCCTTATGCGTACTTCAGGCACCAGAGATCGAGCTCTCTCCGTGCCGCCCCTGAACGCCTTACCCACGTGCGCCTGCCGCGGTAGTGGAGCAGAGACTTAGAGGTTTCCTACCAGCTCAGCCCGAAGGTTCGCCTTCGGCGACCCCTTTGTCTTTACAGGAAGGTAGAAAGGAAATTTCTCTTTCTCAGTCATCTGCGCCCAGGGCCTCATCGCAAAGGACAAGAGCGGGACCTCGGATCCTTACGTGACCGTCCAGGTGGGGAAAGTGAAGAAACGCACCAAGACGATGCCCCAGGAGCTAAACCCTGTGTGGAACGAGAAATTCTACTTGTAAGTACGCCTCGGGGTGTCTTCTTCTGAGGGAGGATGCTGTCGATTATTGTGTTGCGAGGTCGATCCAGCAAGCTTTCCCGGGAGCGTTGTCTACTCGCGCCGCAAGAGGACCAGCAAAAAAGCTCTGCACGCGTCCGCTGGTCGAAGGATTATGCGCCTCTCTGCGAGAGAGGATGGAGGGGAAACATCACCCACAAGTTCCCCAAGTCCGATGCTCCCTCGTTGAAAAGTGGGAAGATTTAAAACCGTGGGCTGGAAACAAGACCTTCATGGAGTGCATGGTCGAATTCTCTGTGTCCTCCCACCACCACCCTCGGAGACGCGAAGGAGCAAAGCTCTACGGGCTCATGGTTTCGAGGAACCCTTGCACGCGTGCTCGGACTAAGGAATCCTCGAAAGCCCAAGACTTCGTCTTCCCCCCTCTACGTCCACGACGAGCTGGCTCCTCGCTGTCTCAGATAAGGAGCCAGAGTCGTCATCGCTACTGTTCTGGCACCCACAACCTCTCTTCCATCGGTGCTTTCGCTTTTCCTCCCGCCTCTCTGGGCAATAAACGTCCCTCTTGTTCCTAGCAAATGGCGGAACAGGGGAGCAGAGAAGCCAGGCACAAATCCCTCATCCGAATCCGACGATGAGCAGGATGCTCTCCAGCCAGCGTCCCTTCCCCTCTTTCCTACAAGCTGATTGATGTCTTTCATCGCGGAAACAATCAGCTTAACGCGAGGAAATCTTTGTCTGGAAGAATTCGCTCCCGACGCAGCTTCCGTGATCGGAATGGGAAAGGCTCCTGACGGAGGGGAAGGAGAGGCCATTCTCCGAAATCGATCGCGATCCCGTGCGCAAAAAAACTGGGAAGACAGGACTGATCCCTGATCACGGATCACGGCTCCCTCACGCCACGGTCACAGATGGACTCCACAGGAATGTTCGTCGACCCTCCCTTTCCTGACTCGCCTTCCACCTCGACCGGGAGGAGGAAGAAAAGGCATCCGTCGTGAGTCCGGAATGCCAGCTTCGCGCCAGTCCTGCTCGCTTCCCCGTAGACAGCGGGTCTGCGGCCTCGGCCGTTCATCCTCCTGCTCTTGGACCGGAAGCGCTGGACCGTGAAACAGGATCGAGCACTCCAAAGGTCGGTCGGCCGGCCGGCCGATGGCTTCCTCCCACATCGCGCACGCCCTTTTGGCCGTGTTTTCGGCCTCCTCAGGACGAGCTCTCCAGAAGGACGTTCGCAGGTTCTCCCTGGATGCATGCTGCTGGTTCCTCTCTTTCAACCCGCCGCTTGCCAAGCATCCGTTGCTCGGAAACGCGTACCCTACTCAGAGACTCTTCGAGCGCTTTTTTTCTTTCTTGTTGTTGCTGGCTAGAAGCGGCTAGAAACTGCATTTCCGACCACCGTTGGTGTCATCACGTGACCACCCGCGTGCCTGCAAATAGGTCCATGGATCGAAGAAGCAGCCTGGACTTTGCCCCCGGAACTGCCAGTTCTCCTCTCACTGCCAGTGGATCCTGAGCTCTCCCGCGATTCCGTGGTCCGAACCACGGCGGGAAATTTGCCCACGTTGGCGACCGTGTGGCTGCTGCGGTCTCCGCGCGTGGTATCAAGCGTTGCGGGTTCGAATCCCCATGTGGAGGATCAAAGCCAAAGAAAAGGGTGCGTCGTGGATTTCGAGTCCCCCTTCCCCTCAAGATGGGGCTGGTTGCACTATTCGGGTGCCCTCGTTGACTCTCCGGGATTGTAAGTTGGCCCTCTGAGGTCCAGAACATCAAGGAGTCACAAACGGCTCTTTTTGGGTTCCCCTTCGGTTGGGAAACTGCAGCCGTCCTACCTACCCTCCATCCTGTACCATGGAGCTGGTCACTCTGGAGGCTCTCATCGGGATGCCTCCAGACTGTGAAAAAGCGCGATGCTTCCTTCGGGGTTCTCTTCAGAGGAGAAAACAGGGAACGTTTCCCTTGCGGGTTTCCTCCGAATAAGAAATACAGGAGCGGATCCTTTCCGCGTTCCCTTCGGAGAAGAAATCATGAGCGTCCCCCACAAATCAGGAACCCCTTCAGAGACAGTAAGAAAGGGGTTCCCTCGCGGTGCACTTCGGAGGCAACCAGGGCAAGGATTTCCTTAGTGATTCCCTGCCAAGAGTAAGAGCGACGACCCCCTTCCTCTGGAGCCTTCCTGGATTCATAGGGTAATCCCTCGGTGGTCACCCTCTAACTTGAGAAGTTACACGCACCCTGGGTTGGCGTGGTTAGTGTTAAAGAGCTTTCTGAGCCTTTCTCCTCTCCCCCCTCATTTCCTTAAGGGGGCGAATGGTTCTTCAGTATTTAGCAGTCGCCATCTTTGTTATGTTCCAGCGAGTGTCACAACTCTTCCGACAGAATCAAGGTGCGCGTCTGGGACGAAGATAACGATCTTAAGAGCAAGCTGAGGCAGAAGCTGACGAGAGAATCGGACGACTTCTTGGGACAGACCATTATAGAGGTTCGTGAAGCTTTTCTTCCTCCTTCTTTTCCTTCATTCCTTCTCCACCTTCCGGAGTTCCCATGAGAAGTAGTCACCGTTGTGTGTCTATGTGATTTTCGGAAACAAAGAGGAATTCCAGAAGCCCAAAGGAGTCTTTAGCGAAGATGCTTCGAATTTGCTCTTTTGTACCCATCCTGCATTCAAGATCCCATCCCGATTCCAAGAGCTTCTGCGTTTACCAAAGCAAAGCTCCCCTGACTTTTGCGTGATAACAAATGCCTACGATCAAGGCATCCCCCTCTGCCAGCATCCAGCACCAAAGGATTGAACTGCTGACGAGGACTCTCAGTTGGAGGAAGCCTCAACTCCGGACCACTATCATCTCGCATCTCCTTCTCCAGGAGTTCACCTCTAGGAGTTCCCGTTTCTGAGCTCCTAGAAGTGTGAGGCTGAGCCGGTGGGAAAGAAAGGAGGTAAATGCGGACAGAGTGTGGGAGAGACGGGATGAAGACTCACTGAGCCACCCACGCATATGCTAAGCAACTCCATTACGCCATGGGCGCCTACCGGCCGCACCTCAGCGACGTTTCCAAGACTGAAAAAGCACTCCCGCTTGTTCCGTTCCGGAAACCCCCTTCATCGCGGAGAAGAATGATGGGTTAGCAGGAAATCCTACCAGAATGGCTGATAACTTGGCTCGTGAATGCTTGCAGACGACCGAGAGCTTCTCTTCAGATGCAGCATCGCACTCTTCTGCATGCTTATCAGGGAGCCGCTACTGAAACCAAACCGTGGTCATCGAAGATGAGTGGCTATCGAAGATAAGAACAGTGGCAAATCGCTGACAACTAAGATCAACTGTAGACTCGTTCATGAAGCTCGCTGTCAAGTTCTTTCCACATTTTGCAGGGATCAAGGCAAAAAGTAGATGGATCCTCCTCGGCAACTGATCTGGGTCTGAAGACAAGATCAGCAGTGTGCTGATCGCTGTCTGCTGAGGGCATTACCACCATTATATCATGCAGATGAGTGAAGAGTCTCTTCGCCTTGGAAATAGTGAACTTACATCTTGCGTTTCCCATCTAGATGGGAACCTGCAGAATACACGAAATTGGGAGGTGCAGCTGTGAGCCATGAGGGAGCACAGGCTGAGAATGCCTGGATCCTGATCATGAGCCAACAGAAACACCCCAAGCGTTGCAGAAGAAAGGAACGAAAGAAGGAGGGCTCGTGCGAATAGCTCCTGACAGGTGCCAAATGTGTACGAAACGTGTTCTCGGTCCGGTTCCATATCTCTTCGATATGGAACTTCGATCTGCACTGTTAAGTTGCGTTTGAAACATAACGTGCCACTGGTCTTCAAGGCAATAGTTCAGCTTACGGAGAAGGGGGGGAGAGTTGCTGCCAAGTTACAAACTCTGGCACAGCCACGAAAAGTCAGGATAGATCTGAATGGCTGCCATGATCCTGAGGGATGGGAGTGATTTGATTCTGGAGTAAAGAGGAAGCTGATCGGAACAAGAAGCCGCGAGTCAAGTGAACAACAAATGGGACAGAAAGTCGTGGAATGTGCTTTTTGAGGACGCAGCATGGCGGTGGAAGGACCGCTCTCAGAGCCCATTCTTGCATTCGTGGAGTGCGAGGATAAACGTGGCGGGAGAAGAGAAAGAAGGCGATCAATTACTCTGAGGGGCGAAGCGAATGAAGCTCGAAAGGAAGTTGACGGTTAGCTCGAAAGACGGTCAGCCATCAGCTAGTGTTGATCCCAGTTCACTGTGGAGATTTTCGATGGAACAAGCGTGACTCGAGCACCCTCAAAAAAGCGCTGGAGTGGAGCGGCAATTCTTTTCACCGGCGTGCTTTACGTGGTAAGAGGAGTTGCGAGTGCTCAGAAGACAGCTGAAATCACTTGGAAGTGGATGGGTAGATCGTGGAAGAGACGGACAGGCATATCCGAGAAGAGAAATCATCTTCCGCGACGAGGGACCAGATGAAAGATCTAAAACTCAGTTCTAATTACCTAAGTTGCTTGGACATGCGAGATGGCTAGCGATTCGCAGTATCTGGAAATCAAGTCCTTCATCGGAAAGGTTTAAAAATGCAAGAAAGGACGGAAGAAATCCAACCCCATAGAAGTTCGACTTCCCTTGGCTACATACAGCTTCTCCTGTATTTGGAAGCAGAGGTATCTTCTTCAGAAAGCTGCTCAGAATAACCAAGGGACTAATGGCTCTATCTTTGAATCTTGCACTGGGTAGGTCTTCTAACGATTGAAGAAATGGGGTGCTTTGTGCAGAAGTTCGTCTGGAAATGAAACCTCTTCAATACACAGGAGAATCAGGTCTGCAGTCACCACGTGGGAAGCCGGTGGCAGAGGTTTTCAAACCCTTGTAAGAGGATGTTTTGCTTGGATGCACAGAGGAGCAGTTTCCAACGTGTGCAACTTCGGCATCTCTCCCAGGGTAGTGCTCGTGTAACGAAGAAGGAAGGAAGCTTCCGCAGCTGCGAGACATCTCCATGTCCAGTAATATCGAAGACATTTTTCTGCTTGATGTGTCAGCCACATTCGACCCTGTTAGTAGTTGGATTCCTGTTCGCTCATGACCTATCTCGGTTTTCATTTTCCTGCTCGTCTGGCATAGAACGTTATTGTTCAAGGAGCTTCCTGGAGTTCGGGTGGGTTTTCCACTGGATCACCTGGATCTTCCGCTTCCTTTTCTTTGCGCTTTTTTTCTGACGGTGCCATGCTGGGGTGGAGATGGATGGTCTCCATGGCACCGTCCTCTTCTTGCAGAAGCAACTAACCAACTGAGGCGCATCCATGCGGGTGGGTACGAAGCCTTCAAGGTGGGAATGAATCGAAGAGACGGATTGGGTCTTCAATTGGTGCTGGCCACGTAACGTACCCAACGGAGACGCCTATTCTTGAGTACAGAATGATTCTTCAAGGAGCCATTCTCCTGTGACTATGAAGGTCGATCCTCCTTTCGTCGTTGAAGTCATCGCAAGCGACATTTGATGCAATCTCGATAACGGTTGTCCAGTTCCTTTCGAAGTCCACGATGCCTAAGAGTGCTCGCTGGAGTATGGGGAGGGGGAGCACTGAATTCACCCTATTGCTGAAAACTGGGTGACGGGGTCTTGAACTCTCGGCCTAAGATTCCGGATGTTTTTTGCATTTCCGGAAAAAACATGTGTTTCCCAGGAAACACGTGTTCCACTTTTCTGGGAAGCTCAGCAGAGCTCTCCTCGTCACAGCTGCGGAGGAAGCCTTTCCTCGGTAGCTGCTGTCGTTGCCTGAGGCGTTCCAGGTGCACAGGGCTCCATCTGTCCGAGTGATCCTCAAAAAAAAAAAACTCCTACACTGCCGGAGACGATGCGAAGAGGGAGAGGGTAGCCTACGGTCTGCCTTCTTCGTGTGCCCTTAAGCGCGAGGAACACAGTCTACAAGTGTCCTGCCCGCCATCCCAGAATAATGGATAGCAAGGCATCTTCATGACTGACCACCAGTTTCTGCTGCTGACTACGATGACGACGAGGAGGAGGAGGAAAGCAGATGCTTCCACTTTACTAGAAGACCTGAGTTGCGCGTCTACGTCTCGACTGTTGTTCCGAGGTGACTATTTCGAGAGAGGGCCGTAGAAATCCTCACAGGAAAGGAACCCACTTCTCGAAAACATCCCAGACTTCTCTTGGAGAGCAAAAAGACCAGGGGCGAGAGTTCGAGCGAGAGAGGTTCTCCTCAGGGTACACCATCCCTTTTCCTTCGCAGGCTCCGAAGTGAGGGAGGTACAAAGGTCTTGAGGAGAAATCCCGGAAATCTAAAGCAGGGTGTTTTGCGAGGATGCACAAACGTCTTGAGGAGACGGTGATGTGATGATCGAAGAGCAATGAGGAGCAAACCTCGCCCTGTTTCCATTCGGCGAAGCACGGGAGGCAACTGAGGCTGAGGGTCAAGTGTGGGCAAAATAGCACGTGGGACACCACTCACAGGCATGCAAGAGGAACAGTTTCTCTCTCCAGAGGTCTCTTTGCGCGACACCTGGGTCTCCGAGAACCGGACATAGGTTGATGAGAGAGAGTGAGAAATAGGCCGAAGAGGACCTCATGTGTGCAGAAGAGGAGTGAGAAATTCACAGGAGAGTGGGAAAAGGCACTTTCGCGAGAGGACCATATGATGCCAGGGCTAAAGTGGCAGCGATGAAAGACACGTTTCCGGGGAGGGAGAATCCGTGTAGCCACTTTTTCGGTCCGTACTCTGTCCTCCTTCAGGTCAGCTTCTCTGGATCGGAAGTGCAGGAACGCTCCCCTCCTCCGCCCTCTCCTGCTTCACAGTTCTCTGTAGCTCTCCGTGTCGAAAAACAATGTCGTATCATTCCTGGGATTGCCTTTCCGTGTTCAGCCGCCACTTTAAGGCCGTTCCTTGGTCATTTTCTTGGAAGTGCTCCCGAGAGATGTGTCCAGCTCCCTAATGCGAAGATGTCTCCGCTTCCTACTGCTACTGTCAGCGCCCTTCGACTCACCCTCACCACCTCTTCCTTGCCATCCTCAAGGATTTCCGCATCCGTCTCATCCTGTTCTCCGTATTTGCAGGTTAGGACGCTGTCGGGAGAGATGGACGTGTGGTACAATCTGGAGAAGAGAACAGACAAGAGCGCCGTGTCCGGAGCGATCCGCCTCCACATAAGCGTGGAGATCAAAGGCGAAGAGAAGGTGAGGCTGTCCTCCGCCAGGAGCAGCGATGACAAAGCTGCAGAGCCCTGGGAATATGGTCGGCCTTCCAGGTGGCTCCCTATCACGTCCAGTACTCCTGCTTGCACGAGAACATCTTCTGCTACCTCTGCAAGGAGAACAACGACGCTCCGAAGCTTCCCAAAGCCAAAGGCGAAGACAGCTGGAAGGTCTATTTCGAGGAGCCTGCCCAGGAAATCGTGGACGAGTTCGCTATGCGCTACGGAGTCGAGTCCATCTACCAGGCCATGACGTGAGTCACCTCCTCCTGTTTCTGAGAGGGCAGAATGAGAGAGGTGGGCGGGAGGGAAAGAGGAGCCGGATAGTCCTCGGAGAATCCTGCACTCCCTCTTACTTCTTCTCTTCCAGGCACTTCCATTGCCTCTCCACCAAATACCTGTTTCCCTCGGTGCCCGCCGTCATGAGCACGTTGCTAGCCAACATCAACGCCTACTACGCCCACACCATGGCCAACTCCGCCGTGTCCGCCAGTGACCGGTTCGCCGCATCCAACTTCGGGGTCAGTTGATTGCTTCTTTTCCCGTTCCCCTCCTCCCTGTGCTGAACTACCTCTCTCCCCCTTCTCTCTCCCTCTCTCTCTCTGCAGAAAGAAAAGTTCGTGAAGCTTCTGGACCAGCTGCACAACTCCCTCCGCATAAACTTGTGCATGTTCCGCAACAACTTTCCCGCATCCAGCCCAGAGAAGCTGCAGGACCTCAAGTCCACGGTGGATCTCTTGACCAGCATCACCTTCTTCCGAATGAAGGTGTTGGAGCTGTCCTCGCCGCCCCGAGCGAGCGCGGTGGTGCGGGAGTGCGCCAGGGCCTGCATGCGTTCCACCTACCAGTTTCTCTTTGAGAACTGCTACGAACTGTACAACCGCGAGTTCCAGGCCGATCCTGGTGAATTGGCGGCTCCCAGCGAGGCCGCGTCCGACGGCCCTCAGCTGGACAACCTCGAGTTCTGGAACCGCCTGATCGCACTGATCGTGTCCGTCATCGAGGAGGACAGGAACAGCTACATGCCGGTCCTGGGGCAGTTCCCGCAAGAGCTCAATATGGGTCAGCTATCCGCCGAGACGCTCTGGTCCATGCTAGCCATCGACATGAAGGACGCGCTCGACGAACACGTGCAGAAGAGGCTGTGCAGGCCCTCCCTCTACATGAACCTTCACTTCAAGGTCAAGTGGCTGTACAACAACTACGTGAGAGACGTGCCGGCCTACCGCGACACCGTCCCAGAGTATCCTGCCTGGTTCGAGCCCTTCGTCATGCAGTGGCTCAACGAGAACGACGACGCCTCGCTCGACTACCTCAACGGAGCCTTCGTGCGCGACAAGAGGGACGGGGTGAGTCCAGAAAGCAGCAACGGGCAGCAGCGCGGACGCTGAAAGGAGATGTTGCGTTCTTATCCCGCTCCCTGCGCGCTTTAGCGAGGCTCTAGGGGCCACATGCCCAAACCTTTGTCTCCGAAGACCTGCTGGAGAAAACCTCCCCTTTCTTCCTCCCCAAGAAAAGAGGCCGGAAAAAAGGCGGAGGGAATGCTCCTCAAGAGGGGCATCTAGAGGTCTCCTTTTTTTTCACTCTCTTCTTGCGGAGAAACGAAGGTTTCCCACTCCTCTCTCCCGCTTTTTCCTTCTTCTCTTTCTTCCTCCTCCCTCGAACCGTGTGTCCGGGACAGTGTCACGCTCCGAGTGCCGGCTGCGGCAGCATCTCTTTGGTCACACGCGGTGATCTTGCGTGATTCCCTCTAGGCAGGATGGACCCCAAGCGCTGATAGGGAAGAGAAGGGGAGCAACAAACTCCCGTGAACAGCGAAGGTCATCACGTCCTCCCCTCTTCGAAACCTTTGTGCACCCCCGCCAAAAATCCTTTCGTACGTAGGGAAGCGCCGCTCTTCGAGGCGGAAGGGAAGAGGAGGAATGCAGGGGATAAGGGGAGGGTGAAAGCGAGAGTTCCGTAAGGGGAGCATCACATCAACATCCCGACTGAGTATGGAGGTCGGAGGAACATAGCAAAGGCGTCTGCAGCAAGCAGGTGAGTGGAGGAATGCTGGAAACCCCAGCTTGTCCTTCGGACATCTCGCTCTGGGACCTCCTCCTCTGGTAGGTGAACTCAGGCTCCCATAGAAGGAGACATCGGGATTATCTCCTCCTGCCCTCTGCCCTGAGGGAAGCCCTCTGAATGCCCCAGACGAGCTCCCCTCCTTCTTCCTTCGTTTTTTTTTCAAGCAGCTGTGAGCGGGAACAGCGTCCTCTCCCCCCTTCCTCCGAGGGTGAAAAGAGAAGAGAATCCTTCGAGAAGGGCACTGCAGAGTGAAGATGGCGTCTTCTTTCTCGGAAGCAGCGGTAGCTCTGCTCCTATCTGTTCAATATCAGCGCGCTCCCTTCCCGAAGGAGCGGATTCCCCCGGCATTCGTGGGGCGGCAGCATGCAAGCGCTCCCGGTGATTCTGCATTGCTCGCGGTGCAGCCACCACTTTCCGATGATCCACGGAAGTCCCGGCCCCCGTCTTGTGGGCGCGGTTTCCAGGGGAGCGAGCAAAGCACCGGCGTATTGAGCGAGAATCAAGCCATCTGGAGCTTCCTTGGAGAAGGCTCATGGTGTTCGAAGACAGGAGCTGGAGATCCTGGTCTGCCACCAGTCGGCGAAATGCGAGAAAGGCGGGAGAGGGTGTAAGACGGCTCCGCCCTACCTTCTTACGCCGCCGAACTCGGAGCAGGAAAGCGGCGAGCATCGTCGGACAGTCGGAGGGAAGTTTCAGGATAGGGGAAGAGCCACCGCATGAGGATGGGGCGGCAACTCGGCGAGCAGCTCCAAGGGTAGCTCTGCGACTCTCGGGACTCTCGGCCACCATTTGTGTTTTCTCTTTCTTGTCCTTGGGCTCCTGCTTTCGCCATTCCTGAAGCGAAGGCGAAAGAAGGCCAGGGTACCGTCTGAAACGCTTTCTCCCTTTTTCCTGTCGTTGCCCCTGCCGCTTCCCTCCCTCGGGAGCCGATGGTGAAAAGACTGGACTCTCCCCCTGAACGTGCACGCGCTCCCGACATGGTTGCCAGACGTTCCCTGTCTTCTCCCATTGGTTTGTCGCCCCTCTGCAGCAGCGTCGGAAGTCAAAGTGGCCTCCTCCACTTTGACCGTCCGAGGGTGGGGGAGCAGAGGAGCCCGAGACTCCTCCACCAACGCATTTAGAAGATCGAGAAGGAGGGGAAGAAGAGGCAGAGAGGCCACGACGGTCCAGAGCACGCAGAAAGATGGATGGTCCCATTCAGCGGGAGCGGATCTTCTTCAGGGTCTTCGCGACTAAATCGCGCTCCCCCTCTCCTTTTCTTTTCCTTCTCTCCCCGACAAATATCACAGACAAACACCACTTGTGGGGTCCCTCTGTCCGCGCGGCAGGGGGATCCACAAGTGTTTGCCTGTGATCAGTGGTGTGTTCTGTGTTCGTTTATGGTGTTCACCCTTATGTTCGTTGTGGGGGGGTCTGGGAGCCCACAATTCCGGAGGCATCATGTCTCCACCAGAGACGCATCCCCATGGCGCCAGCCCTCGAATCCCCTCCTCCCCGGAAGTCGCCGCCGCGCAGTCGCCTCTTTTGCTGCCACCCGCCCTTCTTTGTCACATCCTTTCACAGCCCTCATCTCTCTCTCCTCTCTTGTAGTTCCCTCCCAGCAGCGAGCACGTGCTCTTCTCCAACTCGGTGGTGGACATCTTCAGCCAGCTCACGCAGTGCTTCGATGTGGTTAGCAAGCTGGAGTGCCCCGACCCGGCCATCTGGAAGCGGTACATGAAGCGCTTCGCCAAGACCATCGTCAAGGTGCTGCTGGCCTACGCGGACATCGTCAGCAAGGAGTTCCCTCAGTTTGCTGCCCATGGAGAGAAGAAGGTGGGGGAAGAGATGCGGCACCAAAGGATGGGTGGTCACCTTCCTCTCCCCCCCTTCTGTCACAGGCGTGCACCCTGATGAATAACGTGCAGCAGCTGAGGGTGCAGCTCGAGAAACTGTTCGAGTCGATGGGCGGAGAGCGCCTGGAGCCGGACGCGGCCTCCATCCTCAACGACCTCCAGCAGCGCCTAAACGGCGTGCTGGACGGGCTGGCCCACACCTTCGCCAATTCCCTGGAGCCCCGCATCACCCAGAGCGTCCGCGAGCTCGGAGAGCTCCTGCACGCGGTGCGCGGCGGCGGCCAGGTGCAGCTCAACGCGCAGCAGAGGCTGGCTGTCGCCACGGAAGCGGACGACGTGCTCCGCCCCCTGATGGACCTTCTGGACGGTGAGCGGGATGAGCTGGCTGCGGGGGAAGGGGAGGACGCGGACTGCTGACGGAGAGGGTCCGGGAATTTTCCAGGCTCCCTGTCGCTCTACGCGCAGTCCTGTGAGAAGACCGTGCTCAAGCGTCTGCTGAAGGAGCTCTGGCGCATTGTCATGACGACGATGGAGCGCATAGTAGTGTTGCCGCCCATAGCGGACAAAGGGGTGAGTAGAAAACGGGAAGAAAAGAGAGGGAGGGAGACAGTGGAACTGCTTCCCGACGGACTGACGGGACCGGGTAAGTGACGATCCCTTGAAGATGCGAAACAATCGAAGAGGAAGATCACTTTCTCTCGCGCTCTGTTCGTTCTCCCATGATGACCTTCGGCCTGTCCGGTATGACCGGAAAGTGTGCGTCGTGGGTTCCGCTTGGGAGGGGGACCCTCAAGGGAACCATCCACCCTGGTTCTCTCCGGAAGGAACCTCTTCCTTACTCTCTCCGGAAGGACTTCTTAGAGGTCCTTCCTTATTCCTTCCCCTTGCATTATTTCTGGTCCGAAGGGGGTCAGGAAAGGATCCGTTCTTCGGATTTCTTCTCCGGAGGAAACCTGAAAGGGAACCACTCCTTGTTGGTGTTCCTCTGGAGAGAACCCCGAAGGGACACTTCCAAATGTCTCTGAAGGCCGCTGCCCGAAGGAAGCAGCGCATCTCTTGACACTCTGGAGAGGCAACCCCCCAGGGAATATCAACCAGCTCTATGGTACGCGATGCAGGACGGCTCCAGTTTCGCAGCCGGAGGGGAACCCGGAAGGGAACCAGTTTTTTGATCCTGGAAGGACCCCAGGGAGTCAAACCTCTCATCCCGGTTGATCAACGGGGGGGGGGGGGTAATCAACGGCATTCGATGCCCCGATTTCGTCCTTGACCCCTGACTCCTGACCCGGAGGGTCTCCGAAACTCCAGTCCGCACACGGAAGAGGGTTCTGCAACGAGGGAGAAGCTGATCAGAGCCTCATGCGGAGCGGAGGAAGGGGTGGGGTGGTCATCTTAGCGAGAAGGATCCGGGGTCAAGTGGCTCAGGCGGCGATTTTCCTTGCCAGCAGCTGCAGAAGCCGTGGAGCCTCTCCCCGTGCTGAGGCGTAGGGGAGATCACTCCGATCCTCTCTGGGGCTCCCGCGCTCTTCCGGGCGACCTTGACGACAGCCTCTTTGACCGTGCCCTTGGACGCGAACCGGCAGTGAGTCCCTCAAAGCTCGCGATCGCGAAGGTGGACTGCACCAATCACCGCCACGCGGAAGATCCCGCAGTGCTGCCGCAACCTCGAAAGAGCAGGAAAGGAGGAAACCCGGAACTGAAGGGGGGATGGAGTCACTCAACGGGTCTTTCCCCCTTCCGCACTGGGTGGGAGGACTGATCCATGCCCCCCAACCTCTCCATGCTGTCAAACAAACTCCTTCCGCATTCATCCACCAGCTCTTTGGAAACGGGAACCGCATCCCGGAAAGGCGACGAAGTCACTTTTGACTTCCACAGTGCCGTACCCGAAGCTACAGAACAACCAGAGTCATCTTGCGGTGGGACTCGGAACCCACGACGCACTCCATTCTGCTCTCTCGCCCTTTGCCGGTCTGCGAGGGAAGCCGGAGGCGGAGGCAAAAGTACCGTGGGTCAGGACGGATGCTGTAGCGGCGATGGAAGCGATGACACTGAGTGCTCAGCCCATAAATCACGCCGACGATGTGCCCAGGGATGGGTCTGCTCCCTCTTTCCATATGGCATGCTCCTCCTGCGCGTCGGGAGCTTCGTTGGCTCGCTGCGTCGAAGCGCCAGCTGCCGGTCTACCAGGAAGCAAAGTCTTACCTATCTATCCTCGCCTTCCCCTTTCCTGGCGAAGACCGTGTGAGGCACGGGGGCGTGCTTTGGACCTCCTTGCCGGCTGCTCTAGGGAGTAGCGATCCTGGAGCCACGCATAACCGTCTCGTCTCCTGCATGAGGAAGGGATCACAGAGGGAGGCCACGTTTCGTCTTGCAGAGTCCTCGAAGAAGGTGGCAGAATCAGCAAGATAGTTCTCGTTCCAACACCTCGATGGAAGAAGACGCCAGGAGCTGAGCCAAAAGGGGGGCTCCCCCGAGAATTCCTGACGCACTTTCGGAAAGAAGGACTGCTGAGCCAGAACTGTCAGGAGGAACTCTTTCGCCGGAAGGCTTTCTCTTTCTTCGAAGATCCTGTCGTAATCTCTTTGGGTCAGGAGTGGGGCGCGATCACTCTCTACCCGGGCTCGGACGGTCGGTGGAAGGTGCTCTTGGGTCTGCGAGGATCAGCCGTGCGTAGTGCAGGCGGAGCGTATGCTTGGGACCTGCGAGAGGACCAAGCCAAGGCAGTCTGGCCGCGAGCTCTCTCGCCAAGTCGGTGGAGCCGAGTCCACAGGGACGCAGCCGCTCCTTGGCTGAAAGCTTCCGCGACTTTCAGCATCCCTGAAGAGGAAGCAGCTCCGAGCTCCTTCCCTCTGGCTACGAGCATCGACACCCAGCGAGATGCCTCTGGTCTCGACTGAAGGAAGGCAGCGTTGCGGGAGCGGAGACATTCCAGAGGCAGGGGTGACAAGGGAGGAGGGAGATAGCGGTTGAGGAAGAATGGAGAAGAGTCGAGTAAGTCCCGCAGGCTGCGGAGCATCGACTATGACCAGTTGACTCCGGGAAGGGGGTGGGAGGCCGTATTTTCTCGCATGTCAGAAGCAGCAAGGCGAAGGACGTCAGTGGGACACGCGTCCCTTCTTTTCCTACAGATTCCCAACAGGGACGCAGAGGTGCAAGGAGCCTCTTCCTAGCCTCCTTACGCTTCCTCGGTGACCCGTAGGACATTCTTTATCTCTCGGAAAATTTTTTCATGATATACCGGAGTTCACATCAACTTCCCTCGAGGGACACTCTTACGACTAGTCCCCTCTCTCTATGTTCGTGAAGTCCATCATCCCACTCCCGATCTGCCAAAAGAGATCCATTGCTCCCGTTTCATGAACAGAAAGGTAGCACGTCTACGGTTTTCTTCTCCACTACCGCCACGTGTCGAACAAGACTTCGTGGCGCCGGAAGGAGATGGATGAACGACGCGAAGGAATGGATTTGAAGGAGTGGCGCAGCACTCTTGGGGAAATAGGGTACGCGCCTACAAGCGGTCGGTTTGTTTAGAGGAAGGGTGGGACAGTGGAAAAATAGGAGCACAAAGGGAGCAGGAGACCAGGGAGCCAGGGTCGGTGACCTGCAGCTCCAAGAGGTGAAGGGAGGCGGACGGAAGAAGTGCTCGATGAAGGTGGCAGTTGTCATGGCGCGTGATAGAGCATCTCAAAGGGGACTGGAGAGCGGGGAGCATCACGAATAGGAAGAGAGAGAAGGAAACGGAAGAAACAGGCTACATGGAAAGAAGAAAGACTGGCGAATGTCTGCGAGAGTCAGGAAGAGCAGAGTCAGGCTTCCTCCCTATCGAAGGACGGGAATGTGCGGGTGAGACGAAAGGGAGCAGGAGACGGGAAAAAAAAAATCTTTCTTATCTCCGCGTGCATGGGCATAGGTCAGCGCCTCTTCCTGTAACAGAGGAGGAGTCCGGAACGAGGAGGGGAGGGATCCTGGAGCCGCAGGACACCCTTCTCTGTGTCGAACGTCCCTTCGTCCCGGAAGAGGCAAGGAGAGGTTCTGAGATCGCGAGATCAGGAGAACTAAGAATAAGGAACTGCAGCTTCCTGAAGACCACGAGGACTCGGCAAGCGGCGGCTGCAAACTCATCATGAGCGTAGAGAAGGCGTACTCTGGACCTAGTCTTGCATCCTGCCTTGGGGCTCGGTTCCCCGGTTTTAGATGACGCTACTTGACGCGACATCCCACATCAACCGGAGAGACGAACCTTCTTTAGCAAAGGAGAAGAAGGGGAAAGAGGAAGAAGGCATCCTCTTGCAGCTTCCATCCGTTTTCATCTCCTCTCGTTTGCCTCCTACCCTTTTTTCTTCTATCTCCCCCATCCCTTCTATGGCCATCTCGTCTCCTCATCTTCTCATTTGGTCAGGAGTCTCATCACCACGATTCGGTCCTCCTGGCGCTGTCCGGCTGCCATTAGACGGTGAAGGAACAGTGAGACCTTCGTCCTGAGGGGATACGGTTCTCCTTTTTGCAACGGTATTGCATCCTCGCTATCCCGGAGATCTCCAACGCAGATTCCTCTTGTCGGACTGATCGAGGAGAATCCTCTTGGGATAGCCCAGGAAGCGGAGATTCCTCTCCTGACTAGGACTTACGCAACCGTTCCCTCCTCGATCGCTGTGCACCTGGCAACGTGCGCACCTCCCGCTTCGTTCTGTGCGCCAAACAGGACGGAGGTCTCCTCTTTCATCTCCCTCTTCTTCCTCGAAGATGCTGCTGCGCAACCTGAGGACCCTGACGGACAACACTAGAAGCCTGGACTCGAAGATCGAGGATGTTTCCAAGCTGCTCCGGAACCAGCTGACCGGGGGGAAGGACGTGAAGAACGCTCTGAGCGGGGTCATCGTAAGTCCGCTTTCCTGCACCCACCCCCACCTTTCTTCCTGTACCAAGCGTCTCCCTCCTTAGGACATGTCCAAAGAGGCGGAGAAGAACCTGTCTCCCAAGCAGTGCGCCGTGCTGGACTGTGCCCTCGACACCATCAAGCAGTACTTTCACGCGGGAGGAAACGGCCTCAAGCGAACGTTCCTGGACCGCTCTCCCGAGCTGCAGTCCCTGCGCTACGCGCTGTCCCTGTACACACAGACGACGGACACGCTTATCAAAACGTTCGTGTCTACTCAGACTGCCCAAGGTAGGTAGTCTCCGCACGGGTCCTTATCCACACTTCCCCGCTCTTCCTTCCGCCAGACGTGTCCACCGTAGAGGACGGCAACGTCGGTGAGGTGTCCATCCAGGTCGACCTCTTCACCCACCCGGGGACCGGCGAGCACAAGGTCACCGTCAAAAGTGAGTCGGAACTGCGCTCCTGCTAGCGTCACTGGCCACTTCTCCTCCGCTCTTCCCCCCCTCTGCAGTCGTTTCCGCAAATGATCTCAAGTGGACCACGATGGGAGGAGGATTTTTCCTGCCCTTCGTCGAGGTGTATCTTGTGGGTCCCAACTTGAGCGACAAGAAGAGGAGGTACGCGACCAAGTCCAAGTCCAACACGTGCTCGCCCAAGTTCAACGAGACTTTCAGCTTGTAAGTAGAGGAGGGGAGGAGAGGAAGAAAGGATTGCGTGATGGAACCTGGGAGAGGGGAGGGAATCGAGAAGTCTGGGTGGTCTTTCCTTCTGCGAGTTTGTTCCCGCCATCCTCCGCGCACCTCTCTCGCCACAAGCTGAGCAGACGACTCTCCGGTTAGAACCGGAAGAGGTTGCCCCGTGAGATGCTGGATTCCTGTGGATCCGGCGGACAAGAGGGAAGGCTGAGGGAGGATCTTTCCAGTCAGGTTGCAGCTGAAGAAAAGAAGAGCTTCTTCTACGGCTCCGGAGGAGATCTCACAGCTGCCAAGGTTTACTGCTCTCCCATCCCTTTCTTGGAGGATGGAAGGAGGCGCCGGAAGAGAAGGTATTTCCCGATGGCTCCAGGAAACCTCCTTCCTCCGCACCGTGTCCCCCCTGATGCTCTTCGTCGCCTTTGATGCTCAGCAGATCACAGGACGACGACGCCTCCGTCCGCGAATCTTCCGCCTTCAGCCATCTCGGCAACGGAATCGAAAGTGGAGGCAGCGAGAAGAGTTGGAAGAGAATCATTGCAAGAAGTGAGGAGGGAAGGCTAGCCGGCGGCTACGGCGGGTCGCGAGGGTCGAAGAAACTTCTCCCTCTCGGCAGAGCAGCTCAAAGGAAAAGGGAGCGTGTGCTAGCAATCAGGAAACGCCGTTGAGGCCTGGTAGGAGTATCGGCATGGCGAGGACTTGCGGAGAGAGGGATGCTCCCTTCCCTTTCCTCTCTCTGCCGATCCAGGATGGGATCTGGAGGAGCGAAGAATCCGAGAATAGGGATCCCCGCTGTTGGTAACATCAGGCGGAAGCCTCGCGGAAGCGGCTGTGCCTGCGGCTGTTGAGAAAGGCACGAGTGGGGGAGGCCGCCAAGATGGAGACATCTTCGATGATGGACGAAGAGGGAGTACAAAGAGGAACCATGGCTAAAAGGACAAAGAAGAGGGAGATGACCAAGGGGGCGAAGACCAGAAGAGGAACCAGCGAGCTCCTCTACCCCTACAGAAGTCTGAAGGAAAGATCTATTTCGTCTACGTATGTTGGAGGTGGGAGGAGGACGAAGCAAAGGTGATAGAAGGGAGGGCAAATTACCGTTCTCTGTGGGCTCTTCGAAGACCGGGAGGAGCGGAATTCCCACAGAATGGAGAAGAGGAGAGTAAGCGGTGAACGCACGCGTCTCCACGGCAGAAGGATAAGGACGAGGGCGCTCAGCTTTCGCAGGGATGCGACCGAATTCATGAAAGACCCCTTCCTCGCGAAGAAGGAAGGGAGCGAGGAGAGGATGCTCTTCCTTTGGCCATGCAAACTGCGTCTCTCTACCATCCCATTCTGCTGTCCTCTTCAGAGCAGACTGAGGCGGCCGTTCAGGAGAAGAGAGCACCTTTCATGTACAGAGAAGGACCACTCACTCCTTCTTCTCCCCTTCCCCTCCCTCTCAGTCTCCTGCCGTCGCCTCTTCTTTCTCCCTCCTCCTCCCCTTGCTTTCTCGAATCTCTCTGCACCCAGGGGAGGCACTGCTAACAGGAGGCAACAATTCGTGAGTCAGGTCAGCCAAGCGACCTTGCGTCGGAGCGTTCTAAGAAGCAGAGGAGGAGGAAAGCAGGAGAGAGAGATGCTCTTCCTTTATCACTGTTCTCTCTCAGTCACTGCGTGTGTCGCCTATTTCCCTACTCCCCCCTCACACACACCAACCGACCCCCATCCTTGTCCCGCTCTTCTTCCGCGGCGTATGAGTGCGTGGCGCCCCGGCAGTTTGCGCTTTGACACCATTTGAGAGCTCACAGCAAGTCTGTCATTTTTTTTCTTCTTCTCTCTTCTTCTGCCCACTCCTCGGACAGTGTCCTCGGAAACGAAGAACCAATTTCGGCCTACGAGCTGCACATCTGCGTCAAGGACTACTGCTTCACCCGGGATAACCGCCTCATAGGCGTGGCCGTGCTACAGCTGAGAGGAGTAGCAGCGCAGGGGTCGTGCGCGTGCTGGCTCCCCCTGAGCAGGCGGATCCACATGGACGAGACAGGGTGGACCATCCTGAGGATCCTCTTCCAGAGGACCAACGATGAGGTTGCCAAGGAATTCTGCAAGCTGAAGTCGTTCGTGCGAGCTGAGGACCCCGGTCCTGGTGGCACCGGCCCCGCTCCGTCGTCAACGAGCCAGCAGCCGCAGCAGGCGGTTGCTGCCCCAGCAGTTTCCGCAGCAGCCCTCCCTCCCCTCTCCTCAAGCTGAAGGGGTAGGAAGGGAAGGGGATCCTGTGATATGTCTGTGATGCCACGATCCACTTTATGAGGTCAACCCGTGCTGGCGAATCCCGGTGAGCTTTCCACCCGACCTCACGAGCCGCCCTCTCTTCCCTGGAGCCTCCGAAGAAGAAGAAATTCGTGCCTTTTTGACGCTCGTCTGGAGGAAGAGGAGGAGGAAGAAAAGACGAAAAAAGGACAGGAGGACGAACCGCTGTCGCTCGAGTGCGTCTTCTCTTCCTCCTTCTCTCCCTCCTCCCTCCCGGAAGAGAGGAAGGAAGGGGGAAGGAGTCGATTTGTCGGTGCAGGGTTTTTTCGTGTGCTGGCGCAAGCGCACCCCCACGTCGTTGGGGCGAAAAAATACACAGTGGTGACAACGAGGTGACGAAGTGTGCGTCCCTCCGGGGGAAGACGGCTGTCTCATCAGGGTGTTCTCCTTATGACATCCTTCTTCCTTCTTCTTCGGATTTGCGATGAGGAAAGCGGGGAGCTGCAGTGGAGCTGGAGGAAGGGGGAGGGAACTCAAACCTTGATGGCCACCCTTTCCTCACTCGCGGTGGAAAAGGTTTCCCCGCTACCACCAGGTTGCGTCACCATAGGATCTTATCTGGAAACGACCGAGTGAACCGGTCGCCACCTTTCCTCCTACGCATTCATGAGAGGCAAGACGAGGCAAAGCACGCACGCCAAATGACCAGAAGGTTCAGGACCAGGAGGTGCCGCACACGCAACACGGGAGCATCCCTTGCGACAGAAAGAATTTTTTCTGCTTTCGTGCACTGTGAGGGCTCGCAGGCACCCCCGCTTGCAATCCCAAAGAGCCTGGAGCCCACAACGCACCGTGTCCTCTTCTCGAGTAGCGTCCCGATTGGATGCCTCCGAATCCCGTTCTTCTCACTGTCCCGATACTCCTCGAAGGGCGTGAAGGCGGAAATACTACTGAGTATCATGTCCAGAAAGATCATTTGTCCCTTGATCTGCGAGGTTTACAGCCCTTTGAAAGATTCACACGTTGCTTTTTACCCTCTGCTCTTCTTGGACATCGCTCCTGACATAGGAAGCACACACGGAAAACGGACACAACTAAACTCTTACCCACCACCACCTGCAGTGAGCCGAGATGCTCTGGTGGGATTTCCTCAAGAAACGAGGTAGTCTGGAGTTCCTTCGAGGACCAGGAAAGTACAATCTGACAACAGGTCAGATCAGTCTCAGTCCACAGTCTCCTGCTTTGACACAGTATCTTCGACGCTTAGATCTATTGCGGACCAAACCAGTTGCAGCATCTCCAAGTTTGAAAGTCTTTGAGGTCCTTGGAAATGTATCCATGCGCAGTGGTTGCTTGACAGTGATCAGACCACAGAATGTGTCCTCTTCCAAGATGGCATCGGTCTTGTTGACCAACTTCGCGTTTTCATGATAGCAACTGCATGGTGAAACGGCATTTTCACCGGGAAACGGAAACGCATTTCGCAGCCCCGTCTTGAAAACGTCCACTTCTAAACGCATATCTGCATGGCATGACAACGGTGCCTCCGATGCATTATTGCTTCTCCTGGTGCTTCCAGAACGATCCGCTCCAGTAAACTGGGACCGCAGGGATTTTCATTAAGTGAAGATGGCAATTTTGAAGGCGCACTGTTCCTCCTTATGTGCACATTAGTGCTTCTGCGTTTGCATTATAGGTCATTTTCTGCTATTTCAATGCTCAAACGTTAGAAAAGATCGAGTTCCAGAACAGATGTTTCCGCCTTCTTCTTCCCGAAGTTAATCATGTCACCAAGCATTTTTCATCAGAATGATCTTGTTTTCACTTCCGCGCATTAGTATATAATAAAAAAATAACAATCAGGGTAAACAAGTTTGAATAGGATCAAGATCCTATTCAAACTTGAGCGGAATATAAGAAGCAAGCATAATTCTTCCATCTTCTGTACTTATTGTGATTGGTTTCATTTAAATATGTCTCCTGAAGCTTCCTTTTCTACCTTTTTTCGAAACTTGTTTCTACAGTTCCTTGCTCTATTCAAGTTCTATACTTGAACATGAGGTATACCATTTACTTCATCGGAATCTATGGAATATTAGAAAAACAAATCAAAATAGTTCATCAAGAATCAGTTTTTTCTATCTGAATGTTTCAGATTGTTTTGATTGAATTCTTCAATCAGATGTTTCATCTCTGCGCTCAGCATTGACATGAAGTTTGGAGTGACGCGATTTCATTGATTGCTTTCGATCCTATCCACAGGCTACAAGATGTGCAGTATTTGCATGAAACCTGAAGAGAATGAAAAAGACCTAAAAGCAACACGTACAGCATGAAATAGTACATGAATTTTTAGGTAATTCTAATCAGAATAATTAGCTCCACTTGTCGTGAACGAATACTGTTTGCAAAGAAATTTATGGAGTCGGATTAAGCTCCTTGTGATATAAATTCCTGAATGAACCATTCACCGGTTAAGCAGGCATCCCGTAATAGGCAATTTCGAAGTCTAAACAGCAGAGCCCCTAAGTGTTTTTGGCACTTAATGAGCTCGCATATCTTGGATTATTCCTGATGTACGAATTCCTGCTGACTGGAAACAATGAATAAATGTTCCTAAGCGGCTTTAGTAATTCCTGTTTTGTTTTTCAGAAAAGTGTACAAATTTTGACAAAAATGTATAAAACACTTTTTTCCACACTACCTAGTCTGAAACATTCTGCAGAATTTCTCCCTCCAAACATTTACACAGGAACTGGAAAACCACCCCTGCTGCAATTTTTCACCATGAAGTTTTGATCACCTAATGTCCACGGGATGTTGAAATTTCTAGCTCCGTTCGACACCTTCGCAACCGAAGTATCAGCTTGGCATACGCTGGCAACCCTTCGAATTGATAGTGGCATTGCTGCTCAAGCACGGATGTGGGAATTCTGGGTTTCACGCGTTACAAAAAAAAAAAAAAAAAAGTCTTTTACTCATAAGCATACTTTGTATGAAGAGCATATTTTAAAATTTTTTGGCACCATTCTTTGACTTGACTGTGGGTGCAATATCGGGAGCTCGAGACAATGCATTGAGACTAAGCTGCCTACTGGGCAAAACTTCATGCTCTGCTCGTACTGTTTTTCATTGCGGCAACGTGTACGCTTTTCTTGGTTGTGTACAGCTGCTTTTGCGAATTCGGTGTATTAGCAGTGGCTGTAAAAATCTGTAAATACGTTTGCTGGGAGTTGCTGCTCTCAAAACTGCTGCTGCAAACATTCCAGTTTTGTCAATTGCTCAACTGTCATCAGAGGAGAAAACATTATATTTGTGAAAGTTCGTTTCCGCAACCAATTTTGAAACTTTCGCGCTGTTTTCCCGGAAAGGAAGTTACTGCTCCATCAAAAAAAAATTAGGCGTAAGCATCCCCTTACACCTAGCTCCAAACCTTCCTGAACACCATGTTCGGTAATTGCAACTTGTGTTTGCTTTCAAATCAAGCTCACTTAAAAGAGCAAATTCAAACATCGATAGGAATACAATAGGTTCCGGCGTAACTGCGATGAATTTTCTGGATTGTGATCAAATAAAATTTTATTGGATCATCACTTGCAGATCAAATAAAATTTTCATAATTTTCAAATGATCCACCCTAACTTTCTGCCAAATTCTGTACTAACACCTGCTGAAATCAAAGTGGACTAACCTGAAACGAGATTAGAAAAAGAACGTGTGAAATTGGATGAGCTCATCTTGAGAAGATTTACTTTAACATGTGACTGCAACAAATGAAGCTGGACAATTCAAATGGAGAATTATGAGGTTTATGATTCTTTCATAAGTTGATCACTAGGAAATAAAGTTGTGGAAACTATGCTTTTAACTGATGAAAAAGCTTATTAGTCACAAAATAAAGGTTTTCCTATCTTCCTACAAAAAAAAAAATCCACAGTAATACAATATAATGCAATGCATTGGAATACATTGTTTCTTTCTGTTAGTCAAGCTCACATGCATCCATGTAATGCTTGTAGCACAAACAATGGGATATAATCTGAATAATCAATATTGAAGGCTTGCTTCAAGTTCCTTTCTCAGACCAGATGCTGAAAGTAGATCAATCTCCTTGTAGCAGTTCACAATGCTTTGTTATAAAATGGTCACTGAAATGTGTTTATGAAAGAAAAACAAATGCATAATGAACCTTTTTTTTCCTCCTCCCCCCACTTTTGTAAACAAACACAATCTGATTCAAAATACAAATGCTTGAAACAGGCTAGCTCTTTAGTATTTCTCCAGTGTTGGAAATCAGACCATGCATTGGTTGAAATGAAAAACCTAGGCACAAATATGAAAACAAGTGTGGGGACCACATCCAAACTAAAATTTACATAGAAAAATGAATGTTCAGTTGAAATTTTGAATTTGAAACAATGCAAGTAAAAAAGGATAGTTAACTTATAGGCTGCCACCACCATTCAGTAAATGCTGCTGCCAATGAACAGGAAAGGAAGTGCAGTGTACTTGCACCCCACACATAGGACAAATAAGCTGATCTGTTGGACCTTCTGCTGGCAGTACACATTCATGGGCATACAGCTGAAGTTCTGATGCAAAACTACGTCGACATCTCCTACAACTGACAGGAGCAACTCCATGCTGCAGCACATGCACCTGATAGTCATTATGAGATAGCAAAGAAACCAGACAGCAAGGACAGCGCCATGTATTTCCATTCCTCACAGATTGAACTGCCTTACACATACATGTTCTATTTGCAAAATTGAAATTCAGCCATCCCACCTGTCTATTATTTGTTTCTTCCGGAACAAGTCTGGAATCGCCTACAGAATCCATAATTTATGAGCCCAAGCAACGTGAACAGGTTGCACAGCACATCAGTTCTGGTTCCCAGTTCATCCCCTTTATTTCTTCCAAATGAGGAAGACAACTGATTAGACATTGCTAGCATAAAGGTATATTCTAATGTTATGTATCTATCGAACTATAAAAGCATTCATGTTAAACTACCGTGCAAGTTGTGTATTTTTCAAATCACAGAATTTCACTTTAGACAATCAATGAGCGCACGCAACTTTAAAATTTACGAATGTTTTACGACCTTGCATTACTAAAACCTTCACCATTTCATGAAACTTTAAAAACAGTTACAAAACAAATTGTTTAAAATACTTTGAATCTTAATCGCTGGGATAGCTCATATGTGTTACTCAACAAATACAAAAACATTAAAAGCACCGCATCAACTTGCTGAAAACTAGGAAACTGCGTGTAAACAAAAAGTGTGAGAGGATGCAGTTTATGAGGCACACAGTTCGTGGAATACGTTACAATCATCCATTCCCCAAACACTCGATATTTTCTAAGCGGTACCGTGAAAATTAAATGGCCCTATCCTCTTCTAAAAACGAACGTTACATTCAAGTTGCACACAGAAAAATGCTAAAATCACATCCGGTGCGAAGACTGCTTTTCGAATCAACTTGAAATGTGTGTCATGGAATGGTTACTGTGTAACGCAAACATATATTTTAAGGCAGTCAATACAAAACAGGGATTTTAGATATACACAATAAAAGCTGCACCTCATTTTGCGCCATCATCGAGCGCGCGCGCCATTTCCTCACTCGACGGTACCAACAATCAGAAGGAATCCAAAACACTTTTTGAATTTGCTGAAAGCCCGTGCTCTTTCCACAATCCTGAAATTTCAAAAGCCCAATTTCATTATCAGTCGAACGTAAATGCCATCTGGAAATTCTTGCTTTTCAGTCGGCACGGATAATCATTTAAAGAGTCCATGGCTATAGCTCAGTTCATGTCTTCCAGTTTGTGTCCTTCGATCAAACAAAAACAAATGGAAAAACTCACTTCTGTCTGACTCCTGAAATTTTCATTTTCAGATTTTGTACAATCACACGCGCTTCACTGCAAATGAAGAACTATAAGAATAAAGGAAACTAACTATAAAGGAAAGAAAAAAGTACCATAAAAGTAAGTTCCGCACATACTGCGGCACCCATGTCCCTTATTTGTTAAGAGGCCAAAAACTTGCGATGAAGCCGATCCATTCCTATGCCAGTGGCATCCTTTTTTTATCAAAAGAAATCTCACACACCCAACGACAAAGTTGGGAAAATAGGTAACCCTAAGATCCAAAGCAGTGCATCACGATACGAAGTAGACACAGGATAGCACACTGTAGTGCTCCCCGGAACACCCTCTTGCGACAGCCATTCTCCAGGTAAAGGGGGAGAGGCACAGGTGCACATGAACATGGAAATGCAAAAGCACAGGAAGTTTGAAAAGAACACCAAAGGTCATACGAGAAAAGCTCTTCGGCTTCACTTTTCGCTGCTTCCAAAGAACATCCGAACAGGAGGATGCCTGCGACGAATCCTGCATCCTCCTCGGTTTCCTTGGCTGCAGCGTGGTTGTCCCAAAGTCGGCAAGGAGCACCTCCCCCACAGTCTCAAGCACAGCCTAGCAAGCAAATCGATTTAGGAATGGAGCCAATAATGCATTTTAAGATCATTGTGAAGAAAAGCTTTACGACGATTTGAGAATGAAACTGAGATACTGACGGATTCCGAGCTGCATTTCCAGTACATCTTTTTTTCCTTTCAATGCTTACCTCGCTTCCGTGACTGTCGTGTAATTCCGAGATTATCTCCTTCTTTCCTTTTACACAAGATTTCTCCGGCCATGCTTTGAACTTGGTCCAGCCAGCAAATCATTTAGGGAAAACAGATGATGGTTGGATGCCTCCTACACGAAAATCAGTAGACATAAAAACTGCTCCTTATCCGGTTCCAGTCATTTATGATGTTTTTAACCAAACATAGTTTCAAAAGATAGATGAAGGCAATAGCTCTTAAATCATCCGGGAAATTGCAACACCTGCTCATACCAACATTCTTTAAATCCAGCTGATGAAAAACAAATTATAAGATAAAAACTAAAGCACAGGTGTGACAGTGGAAGAACAATTTAAGAATATATTAAAGTAGAAGTGCTTTCAGTTTTCTCTGGAAAAAAAAAGAAAAAGAAGAAGAAGGAAGATTACTGCTTATGTCTTTTCGGACGTTCATCTGATTTTACGAGATCCTTGACAGTCTCTTATTTAAGAACCCTCCTCAGCTGCAGACTCCGAAATACATATTTCTGTAGGTAGATTTCAATTGGGAGGCACTTCCAAATGACTAAGATTACTGCAAACACATTCGTAAAGTATAAGTTGCCCAGATGGCAAAACGAACTTGGTTATTACTTTGTGATGTCAATCTCGAAATTTCAAATATGCTAATACAGTGCACTGAAATTCGAAGCTGACTTGAGATGAAATTTGGACTTTGTTCACATTACGGTGCTTGGATATAGGGGACACCAGAAATCAATTCGGTTGAAGAAAAAATTCTAACAAAAAAGCATCTTTGGTTGGCAGAAAGCCATTTGGAAGACTGCCATCGGCTGCAAAATCTTGGCATCCCCATTGAAAATTTTTTACCTTTACTGACCTTTTGAGATGCACTCAATCAAGTGTTTTTCTTTAATGTTTCTGCTGAAAGTATCCTCCACAGTCTTTTATACTACGATCAAGTACGATTTCTTGTATTATGTTTCTTTCCCCGAACGCTTAATTTTAAATTTAAAGCCCTTTTCGCTTAATTTTAAATTTCATCAAATGTTCTTCTACATAGTTTGAAACTGATTTCAGCTGGCACAAGGCTCTCTCTCTCCCTCTTCAGGGGAGAAACGACTACGAAACGAAGACTGATGATAGGGTAATAGAGGGGGATGGCAGATACAGGATATAGTCTGTCTAGTGGATGTACCGTGAACGCAACAAGGGATTGACTTAATGTAGAATCAATATTAGAATATAGGAGAACTTCTTCTTAAGAGGCACCATCAAAAGAATGGCACAAGATGCATGTCAGCCATAGATAGAATGGAAGCAAATGGGAGGTTTAAGATAACTTTGATTTTCGATGTGCTGTTCGCTGGAGATGAATCGGAGCACGGCAATATGGAGAAGATCGAAATCATTGTAGCTTCATGTGAGTTCATGTGGCGATGTGACAGCAAGGTAAGAAATATTTCTCTGGAGAGGATAAGTAGGAGGATAGGAAGGACTGGATTGTGTTTAGGGACTCGTAGTCCACTAGCATGTAGGCAGAGCGAGTGGATTATTGTGAGAACTGAGATGGATCTGAGAAGGGTAAAATAGAAAAAGAACACGGTTAATCATAGAAGTCACGGTGAGGAAATGTTCGGCAGTCCGTTTTCAAACACAAAATCGAAAGTGACCAAGAGAAACCCAACGTATCACGCCGTGAAGGTTGCGTGATGCAGCCTGTGCTGCGTTGCCAACCAACGATCTCCGTACCGGGAAGTCGCGTTTTTCTTACACCAAAGAGCACAAAGCAGAAATTTCGACTGCTGGCTGACGCACTGACGAATCATTCGGGGATGTGTCATTTGCCAAAAAGGGACGAAAAAGTTGGACACCTTCATTACTTTTTTTTGTTTCCCCTTCGAAGCTTTCTTTATCTAATGTGCATCACCTGCTTCAGCCACTTTCAGGTTTCGACGGAGTATTTTGCATGCTCAGAGCAAAGATGTCCAGGTTGGAATCCAACGAGTGCACAGTTCTACCAACGTGTCAAGCGCACTTAACGATGAGTGAGTCACATTATAAAGTGTCAGATTCGGGAAAGGGAGGGAAGGAGGAGCCACTCATCTTGTCGAGGTTGCAATAGCAGTGGGTTCTCAAAGGGTGCTCACGTGATGGCGGATACCCACTGTCTTATCGTGTCTCTGCCAAGTCACCAGGTAGTTCGTTGGAGAGCACACTTCTGGTGAACGTCATCGTGTTTCCTCGGATTCAAGATCACCGAAACCCGCCGTCGCGGGCTGCACTCGTGGATGATCTCTAGGGATTTAATTCTAGGACCGTAAGGTGGAGCAGTCCAAGTAGTCAAACGCAACTGGGAACCCTGTTTCAATTTCTGGTGGGAAACTCGGATGTCGTTTTGGCAAAAGTGCTTGAAGAGGCGATGCTAGGTGGTAGCTTCCTGGATCTTTGTCATCCTCTAAGAACGTAGGTCCGGTTTTCCTGTTCTGTCGTCCAGGGCACTGTACGGCAACTCTCTGCATCATGGAACGCTGCCTCGACCCCTTGGATATCGCGCTCAAGCGAAGCGCGGTATCCAAGAGAGAACCAGGGTTGCTTCATCAACCAGAAGGATTGACGACACAAACCCTTTTCATCGGGAAGAAACATGAGACATTTCAGCATGTGCTCTCCGCCGCCAGGTTTTCAAATCACCACCAGAAGTGATGCACGCGCGGAGCTCCACTTTACTTTGAGAGCACGTGATCTCGTCGGAAGGTAGGATCCTCTCACGTGTAATGCTGCAAGAAAAAATCCGCTTACCGGACCAAATTCACACGTGGGGCTTCTATCGAGCTCTGTCGTCCACGGTTCAGGATACCCGGTATTTTCCGGCACTGGTTGCGTTGGTGAACAGCCGTCGCACACATGCGATAGCTCGAGTTTTCCCGGTAACCTGCTGCTAACCTTATCACTGCGGAAGGCAAGTGGTGTATATGCGAGCTACGTGGGGTTTTCCACTTCTCGTGCTCCCATCATCTGCAATCTCTGCAAAGTGCTCCCGTTCCACGGCAGGAATCACCAGAGCCCTCGAGCGACAAAAACTTTCAAGCCATTTGCTACAAGACGTCTTGAAAAACGAGGTGCGTCGGCCGCTCTCCTCAGAATCCACGCGAAACATTCTCAACAAGAAAGAGAGGCTCCCCTGGTTTTTCGATGCAGAAGCACGAAGATCGCGGAGGTTCTCGTACCGAAAGCTCGCCTAGATCTGTCTCCTGCTACGCTCTGCTCAGCTTGATGCATTCGCCGCGAGATGTCTCGCGTAGCCAATTTTTTCGCTTTTTTGCTAAATGTTTGCAGCCCAGGTCGCCACGTTTATCTCAGGCTTTCTCCTTAGTCAGCTTCCGCTGACTTGCCAGCTGAAGAGCGCTTCCCAGTAGTTGCCTGGAAGAAGCGCTCCCCGGAGAAAAATCAAAATCAAAATCTGGTAATGTTAAGAAAACTTCGCTTAAGAAAAGACAGAAACAACTGGCGAACGGAAAGGCCCGTTGGAACAACTGATGCTGCAGCGTATCGATCCCGCCCAACCCATGATCAGTTTACCTATTTCGCGCAGTGGTTCGTGGTAGCCAGAAATTTTACGGAACCCTCGATATGTGCCCAAAGAAAGAAGAAGAAGACGGCAACCAAAGGTAACAAAAACGAAACCCTTGTGGACCTACGATGTGCGAAGGAAGCTTTTTAGGCTGCTGAACTTCGTAAGCTTAGCGACATACCACTCTCAAAAAGAGCTCTCACAGGGAAAACATGGGAAATTTTGCAAACAGGAGAGACTGGAAAGGCTGTTTGCATAATTCACTTTTTTTCCTTTTTTGTGGTTGCAAATGTTCCCGTGATCTGTGAACTTTCCTGAAACCATGGTCGTTCCTTCCACATCTGTGGAAGACGTGGCGACCGTGTGGCTGCTGCGGTCTCCGCGCGGGGTGCCAAGCACTGCGGGTTCGAATCCCCACGTGGAGGATCGACGCCAAGAACGAAGGGTGCGTCGTGGGTTTCGAACCCCCCCCCCGCAAAATGGCGCTGGTTGGCCTCGGTTGACTTTGGGTGCGGTAGCACTGGTTGACATCCGGTCACGCCGGAGCGTCTGTGGCAGGACGTTTGATCCTGCCACGTTACTTGTGACTGAGGGAAGGGACTTGCCGGGAACTGGCACGCAGGCCAGCGGGTTTCGCCTCGGCAGCACAGGGGAAGGAGAGGCAAACAAAAAGAAAAAGAACAAAAAACATACAGTCAAAAAATGGGGGGAAGGCGGCTTCGGAAAGGGATCACTGAGTGCTGGAGGGTGTCCTCTGCATCTTTGTAAGGATGCCGTCAAGTTCCTGTTTCAAGACTCCCAGATGGGCCCATCTTGACGCTGTCCTCATGAAGAGGACAGCACAATAGATGGCGTCCCTGTCGTTCTGGCCTCCTCTGGCGTTGCTCCATGCAGCCACGGTCCCGCTGTGTGGGCAGCAAAGTGCTGCTAGGGATGCGGCCGGAGTGAGGGCGTCTCGCAGGAAGAGGCTCTTTAAAATGTCTCTGACGTTACCGCCGGGGGTTTAAGGGTCGCGGCAAAGCGCCTCCAAAGAATCCGGAGGGCAACAGTCCACTAGGAGGTGCTGGAGGGATTTTCGCTCCTCCTAGTAGACTGTGTTGCGGGTGCGGGACTGGTGGAACTCGGATAACCTCGTTGGGTGGCCGGTATTCGGAAGCTGACCCTCCAGGGTCTTTCCAGGAAGAGTCGATTCCTTCGGGATTCTCCTCCGGTTGAGAAACTGGAGCCGTTCCCCACCTCCGAGGGAATCCTTTGTCGCTTACCATCCCCCCTCGGGGGTTGTCTCTCCAGAGTGTCAAGATGCGCTGTTCCCTTCAGAGAAATTTGGAAGTACTCCCTTCAGGGATCTCTTCAGAGGAGGAAACAGGAAGAGGATCTTTTCCAGGGGGTCCCTCTGGAGGAGAAATGAGTAGTGGTCCCCACTAGGGGCCTCCCGGAGAGTATAAGGAAGAGGTTCCCTTGGGGGCTCCCTCCCAAGCGTAAGAGGAAAGGACTCCTTCCTGGATTCACAAGGTGGTCCCTATAACTTGAAGGGTCACACGCACATTCGGGTGGCGTGGGTAGTGCCAAAGAGACCTTCGCGAGCCCCCCTTTTGCCAACCAAAAACAAGACAACCCTCCCCCAAAAAAAAGAAAAAGAAAAAAGCTGGAGGGAAAGCAGTGAAGCAGAAGAACCCGGAAGGATTTCCACATTACTGTGAAATTCGGATTAACCAGAGAAATTGAAATCCAAGCGATAATGGGCGCTTGGATTTATCCTCGAAAGAAGTGCATTCCGGGAACAGATCTGAGTAGGGCAGCTGGGTCTCGAGCCTTGTGAGACCAAACTCCTCCGCATTCGGATAATGCCGCCGCCCAGGCTCTGGACCAAGTACGTGAGGAGTAGCGCACTCTTTGGGGCAACACTGTCGGGAACATTTTCCTGTCCCACTGCCTTAAGAAGCACTGGGGCTGGTTCCCCCCCCCCCCCCCCCCCCTTCCTTATCCATCACTTAGCTCATGCTTGAGGTCGCCACTCACGAACAACCAACTCGGTTGGGCCCGATGAGTCGCCAGTACCGGCCCAGTTTTGGCTATTTTTGGGGGCATAAGTGCCTATTTATACCTTAACAATATTGTCATGTAATATATGACAAGAACATCTTATGTTATATGACGTTAAATCATAACATATAATTATCAAAATTATTAACACTTTTTTTTAATATTTCGACAACCGAAAAGTCTAATAATAGCTGTCGGTCGATAGGCGTTGCCATCAAAAAGTCTATTAATAGGCTTCCGGTAAAAAAAAAAGTGTGGACCGGTCCCAAGGCGCCCATCCACGGAGACCCGTGTTCGGAAAACATGCCCCGCATGTGGTCTCACGTGGCAAGTTGGGCCGCTTGGGCAGCTCCTGACCCTCGCCACAAAGTGTCCTCAGGAGCACTCATGCCTTGTGCTGAGCATCGGGCTCTTTCGGGATGAAGCAACCGAGAATCCGCATCTTGCACATCTGCAAGAAGTTTGGCAAGAATCCAAGGTGACGGGTTGAATCCTCAGGGCAGCAGTGTTGTTTTTTTCGAAAGCAACGTCAGGATGCGTGTGCATCCAGCTTCCAGGAAGTTACACCTTCCAGGAAGTAACCTGGCTCGTCGAATTCCTTACCACCCTCGGCTCGTCAATCCTGATTGCCGGCGTGAATGGCCCTTTGTGCCGGAAGGCAGTCAATAACCGTTGCTCCACCCCACGGGGGGAGGACACCACTGGTGCTCCCAGACAATGCTGTCACATGGGAGGCTCGCAACGCTCCCGTTGTCGCATACGCATGGTGCTCGTGAAGAGGGGAGGAAGGACCCAAAGGGAACCCACACTGGATTTCTTCGGGTGAGGAGGACTCCCAAGGGTCCTCTCCTAATTCCCGGCTGGTCAACGGGATATCCGGCGGCGGGCGCGAGAATGTCCTACTGGTGTACATCCGAAGCCTGGAGCCATCTCGGAGTCATCCTGTGGAGGCTCGACACCCACGCCGCATCCAACTCGGCGCCACCCTCGCGAGCATTCGAACCCGCGACACGAGGCGCCGCTCGAGGACGCCGTGACCACACGAGCTCCGACGAGGGCATGGCGGCTTGCACTCATCTGGGTTTCACGTCTTGAAAAAATTCCGGGTTTACGAGAAACTTCGATTCCCCTCTTTCTCATTGGGAGGGCCGTTCCCATCCAGCTGGATCGGATGTCAAGTTGGAAACCTGCAAACTCCCGGTCCTTCCCAGCCAGGAGGCACCACGAACGTGCTGAGAACGGCGTGGCCACCTGAGAGGGCGCTTTCTGCGGAGATGCCTTCGCGGCGAGCGGCAAGGCGCGTGCAGAGGGAATCCGAGGCGAGGATCGGTCTGAAGAGGGATGGAAGGATTCAGTGAGACGCACTTTCGCTTTTCGTGAAGCCTGGGGAGATTGGACCCACTCGCTTGCCGATGGCGCTCCGAGGGGATTTCGAAGTCGCCAGCTGTGCGACGGCGGAGCCTTCCGAGGGAGTTGTGAGCTTTTGTTAATTTGCGGCGATTCTCTGAACCGGAAGCGTTTCCACCCTTGCGTTTCTGCGCCCTTCCCCCCCCCCCTACGGTTCCCTAATTTCAGCACAAGCGATCGTATTCTGCTACACGAGACTACGCAGTTGCCATCCGGTTTTCCACGCATGCGTCAATTCACGGAGCTGAACGGCAATTACTCGCCAATTACTTTGTAACAAAGAGTTTCTGGTTCCACTCATCCAGCCACGCCGGAAGCTCCTGTACTGGAAAATGAATATCCGTACTTGGGTGACCTGCTGCAGACCGGCTCCAGGGAGGACGGTGAAAGGGAGAGGGCAGTGAATAAATAAGTAAATGAAAATAAACAGATGAAAGGAAGGGAGAGGAAGCTGCACAGCATTTTGTTCTGCAGCCTGCTTGCTCTCTGTTTGGAGACGCCCTCCTCCACCCTCCGTCCAGGAGGTGCCATCTGTCCACTTGCTAAGAGTTGAGGCGGTTATGCCTTCCCATCCGGCTGCTCTGGGGCGTTTATTGCAACCAATAAACGTACAAAGGCAGTAGTAGGACTGTCGTCCCTACCACGTCCACTGATCAAAGAATCTGCCGAAAACTGGTACGCAGACCGGCGTGGATCGCCTTGATAACAGAGCAGAGGGGAGCAAAAAGGAAAAAAATGAAATTAAGTAAGGAAAATTAGATAAAAATAAATAAAAGAAATTTTGGAGGGTTCGGGAAGGGATACTATCTGCTTTGGGGTGTGCTCGACATCCATCCGATGCATGCTTCCCAGGTGGGGCCACCTCGTTACTATCCTCAAGAAACGGACCGCATAATGGATGGCGTCCCTATCTCTCTCTCCTCTTTCAGCTGCTCTCCAGGCAGACACGATCCCGCGTAAACAGCAAAGAGCTGCTAGGGATGCGGCTGGCGGTGGGGTACCGCGTACGAAGAGACGTTTCAAAACGTCTCTGGGGTTGCCGTCGGAGGTCCGCAGGGTCATAGCAAAACCTCTCCACAGGAGCCGGAAGGCAGTACAATCCACAAGCATGCGAGGGAAGTCCACAAGCAGTTCGGGTTCACCCATCACCCCCGTGTCCAGTGACGTCGGAGGGTGCTGCACGGGAGTCCCCAGTGCAACATCAGGGTCGCCGACCCCCCGCACTCTCTCTGTGCAGGGAGTGCGGTTGTTCAGGAGCGCTGGAGACCACTCGAGGTCTTCCTGGGGAATCTCTAGTACCCCATTTCAGAGCAAAAGTCCCTTAGGTGGGGCAATCGAGGTCACAGCATCAGTCAACTGAGGCGGTTATGCCGATGGCTTCACGGGGGGGGGGGGACGGAAGCTTGTCCCGATCGTCTCAAGTCGCAACCATTCTCTGGGGGAGTATGTGTGGGAGTGGGAGCCGGGTATGAGGGTAGGGGAAGGGGAGGGACACTGCAGTCAAACAGCACGTGTAGGAAAGGTTCCAATTACACGCAACTGACGGGGTTTGTACACAAAGAGGTTGGTCACTTAGCACTCCTAGAAAACAGTGAAAACAGTTGATGTAGGTCAAGAGAAGGTCACGCTCCGAGTGGATCAAGTCATTTTGAGACTTCTTGCTGTTCTCTGACTACCGATTCATTCATCCTGCTCACATCCACCTTATTCCCATAAGCACCCTCCCTCCTACTGAAAGGTCCCGATCATCTGTGCAGAAGACGAATGGTGTGGGATGAGACGCTGCAGATCATAAGAAACCAGCGGTATCGGGTTTCATGAATTAGGAATGCAATGCTGGTAGACCAAGTAAGATGCAGGGGCAATGGAGGCTTGGAACAAACCAATTTCAGTAGTTCTTGCCCAAAGCTCGAGCAAGACCTTGTGTTTTATGATCATCCTGAAAGGCTTGCTACCTTCTTCTATGGCAAGAGGGAACGTTCTTCAGCGTTCGAAGAGGCACGGCAAGGTAAAACATTGTGAAACGGCTCTCCCATCCTCCTCCAGAAGAGCACGGGCATCTCTCCAAGCACTGACAGTAGTGCCCCAGATCGTGGGGGTCAACTACTGAGATTGGTTTGTTCCAAGCTACTGATTCCGCAAGAACTCGAGATCTCTCCCTCGAGGGCAGATCAAATCAAGAACAAAATGTATGGCTCTCCGATGTATGGCACAGTATTGGGCACGTAGTGTGAGCTGCTAGGTAATGGGAAAGCTGGACCAAGACGGAAACGACGGCATGCACTGCAGCAAGCAGTTCGCAGAGGTTGCAAGTAGACAACCATGTGTGACACTGTTCTCCGAGGCAATGAGGGTTGCGAGCAAATGCAGCACGAAGGCTCCGTTGGCTATGTCCGAATGGGAGTTAAACACATGCTGACGCCGGAATGTTTCCACCATATGTAACCCAAGCCTTTGAGGTGAGCGAGAGGAGGACGTTTCTGCGGCACTAAAGGTGCGATGGTGGACGCGCGATGTCGTAGAAGCGCAAAGCGAAGAACGCAACGTGCCTTGCAAGCGAAGAGATGCTCGACATGACTTCTGTCGGGTTACTACAGATGAATTCCCCGATTACCGCAGATGAACTGGAGAGACTGCGCCTTTATTGGCCGAGGGAGGAGGACAAGCCGACGCTGCAATCGACGCTGAGAAAATTCGAGGCGGAGTTCGTCTTACCTTGAGGAGGAAGTCTTAGCCTGCGAAGAGGCAAAACACAAGGGACAACATGTGATGAAACCTCAGTGACCAGCTGGTGCTCATCAAACACCTTGGAAAGCTTGGAGCAATCCATCAACTAGAGCAGAATGCAGCTTAAAACGAAGGCGTTTTGAGATTTTCGGGTGCCCAGTGGACTCTCTCAGGACGCCAGATCAAATGCGTTCGAGAACGTCAACTTGCAGACATATTCATGACGCCAGCGCGTTACTCGCTTGCTCTGCTAGTCGTGTTCGGACGGGATCCTGGAGATTCTTCTACAGTTTCCATCAAGAATGAAGCAAACGATGGTGCAATTCAACCGAATGCTTTGGTGTTCGAAGAGTTCTTTTTCTTCGATTTCGAATCGGATTCCCTAGACAGATTCTCTGGATCTCAGATACCGCGGGGAAGTTTACGAGCGGCTCCCGTGTGACCATGGAAACCTCCTCCTCTACGAAGCCGGAAACATGCAGCGGAAAAGGTGACGGGGGCTTTTGCCAAGAAAGACGAATCTTCCCTTGAAATCAAATCACGTTCAGAGAAAGACGTTTGGATTCAGGGGTCGGAAGGTCTCGTCAGCAGTCGCCAATCCGACTCAACCTATGCTTCGGAACAAAGCGGGACCGTGGAGCGCTTCAAAGCTCGGTCCGCAGAGCAAGAAGGCGAACAGCGTTCGACATCGGAGGCTGACCAAAGAAATTTCTGCAACGGAGCTGAACTCTCATAAATCCCTCGAACAAGCGGGAGAAGACAGAGACCAAAACCACACATCCCTTCTCTCCCCAGAGAGTAGGAGGGGAAGCTGACATAAGAAATCACTCGGGGATGCTGTAGCCAATGCTAAGAAAGTGCGCACGAAAGGGGTGGAGGAACAGGGAGGAAGGAAGACCCGTAGCTGCTCTTCGTACCCGTGCCCATGGCAACGACTTGGACGTCTCGTTCCTTCTGCGCAAAGTCAAGTTACGCGACAGCGAACATGCCAGCCGCTGTTGAGCAAGAAATCGAGGAACAGATCTTTGAAACATCTAATCCAGTCTATCATACCATCTGCGGCAACTAATGAAGGATTACAGGACAACGGATCAGGATCGTCTCCTGTGTCAGAGGTTTCTTAATTGATTTCAGTAGGCAAAGAGAAGGATGTCTCAAAATCCGACTGCTCAGGAACAGTAGTGCTTACTTGCATAGCCGAATGGACCGAACGACCCGCAGGCAGTAGCTTCCGCAAAGTGCAATGCAGGATGCAGGATCACGAAAAGGATTGCGAAAAATCGTTGGAAAGATTATCTGCAGAGATGTGGAGGCGATTCTCTAAGCGCTAGGTCCCTCTCAAAAAGAGAGATGAGGACGAGAGGGATGCTGCAAGCACACGGGAGGAGTCTCATGTGGAGGACAATTGAGAAGAGAAGTAGCCTCCAGGCATTTTATCTAAACTCCGTTTGCATTTCGTGACGGAACTCTCACTGTAAGAAAGCAGTGCTCGCTACAAGCGCCCCGTTAACGCTACAAATTTCGAGATCCTTTTTGTAATATCGATCAAACTCAACGAAGATCACTGAGGAGCGTGGGAGTCTGCGGCAAGCCCGTTTTTGTGGAAATGCAAGGGCGGCTGCAAAGTGCAAAGTCTGAGCGGCATCGACTTGCACAGGCAGCACGGAGTTTCGGTGCTTCCATCCCCAACAGAAGAGATGCCGCTTATGTTCTTCACGGAGTCGATTTCTCCGACACAAAGCATGCAGGACAACGACCAGCAGTTACCGATCTTTCGGTCCAGGAAGAACTGCAGCTCCGAATCCTTTCTGTTTATCGTTCCGTTCGTTCTTTGCAGCAAACAACTCGTTAACGTCTTTCACGAGGCTCTTATCTGTGTTCCTCCAAAAGACTGTGCTGCAATCCGAGTAACATTCCAGATAAAACTCTCAGGAAGCAACTTGCTAAATGAGGGATACGATTTTCACGACGCCTATGCGGACACATCAGATGCCTGATCTCGCCATATTTCAGAACATCTCAGAAGTGGCACCACAGCGTTTTTAGAATTTCCCAGATCCCAGGATCACGTCAAAAGTACTTTAGGTTTCTGAGAAGAGAAGTTTTCAAAACTTCGCCGCTGCTACTTTGGCTAGTGACGTCTCGCCATTCGGCAACACGGACCCCGTGAAGACCTTCTCTCGCTTGTCCTCCAGCGTTCAGGCCCCCTCAGATAGTTGTGCTAACGCCTTTCCGTAGTCACTCAATATAAATTCTTCGACCTCGGGCTTTGGTTACTTCGTCATCTTAGAGCATCATCCACTAATCATTGATCTTTCCTTTGATGCTATCTTCTTATCGTTCTTGGATAATTACTTCGTGCCCACGAACATACGCTGACAGTGTGATGGGCTTCGAGCTACAGATCGGAAAGGATACTTTTCAGTTGCAGACCATCGGCCTCTGTCGATCTCGGACTCTGTAGGCATCTCTTTAAGTAAGGGAACATGGTAAGGACGCACTCTTTCAGCCGCAAGTCCTCAGTGAGGACTTCTGACCCAGAAGGGAGACTTTACCACACCGCTCCTTACTGCACTTCCTCGCCTGTTGGCTGGGGAAGTCAGGTGCCTTCCGATCTGCGTATCCAGGATGATGAACTGAGATCATCAGATGCTGTTTCACTTCGATGATCTTCCTTTTTTTCTTTTCGGAAGCTTTCTTCGCCGAGGGGAGCATCCTGCTGAAAGCGAGAGTCAAACCATGTTCCGTTCCGTTCCGTTCCACTGTCTCCCGTACTCTGTCCATCTCGCTTTCGGAAGCGAATTTGCTGTCCTCATCTCTGTTGGGAATGACCCATCTTAATAGGCTGCCCGACGATGCATGCAACGTGACGCGCAGAGTTTGTTTGAGGGCATGCAAAAAAATAAAATCTGGAAGGGGACTGAATGCTGGAGAGCGCCAGTTCTTTCTTCGAGCTCTCCGTTCGTCTGTAGGCGGGAGGGAGGGAGGCTTCTGAGATTCTCCTGAATCTCGTCGCTGATCAGGTCCCGTCACGACTGCCCTCACAGAGGCAGGCGCTCTTCCGGAGGGAAAAGGAAGAGTAACCGGTCCGTGGTTTTCGGATGCTCCTTCCTTTCCCTTGCCTCCTCAAGGGCTGTTGGCGAGACCAGATCTCGGGGTCAGGGAACATCGACTGCAACGACTCAACTTGAAACTCCAGCCGAAGTTTCCAGATCGAAGAATCCCCGGCATTGGTTGCCTTGAGGCCGCCACCAGCTCTCGGAGTTTATCGCGTCGTCCTTTGGATTCGGTTTTGAACCAGGTCGTAGGCCTCCTGGCTTGAGAGCCGGAGTTTCCCGAGTGGTGATCGGGAATAAGCAGGACGACTTCTTCCCGAATCACACTACGCATCTTCCACGCATGTTATCCACGCAGCTTCCGGCGGCACTGTCTCTTGGTTACCCATTCTCTGGCTCTCTCGAAAACAATGATGCGCAGTAAGGTGTCGGCTGGCTAGAGGATCGCCGACTGAAGCCATCCACGGATGTTCCCGATCATCGCACGCCTCGTGCTGAACCAGTCTTCCTCTATATGACTTCTTTTAGAACCTCAGAAAAAGCTCTGCGTCATTCCGCTTTGTCTGAGTCACGAGAGGAGGAAACGTTGAGGCGGACGCGGTTCCGGAAATCCTGCCGCCTCTGAATTTCGCCGTTGGGGCCACCCATGAAGTCAGCATTGGTCCATCGTTCGAACGAATCTTGCGACTAGTTCTTTCGGTCCTTCCGACAGAATCCGTGAGCGCCATCGAAGGAAGCTATCTTTTCCCTCCCGTTTCGGTCTGCACTGCCGTTCACCTGTGTCTCATTAAAGACATGTGAAGCGGGTGCATAGCTGCAAAGCGCTGTCAGAGGGTCACTGGTTGCCTAGAAGAATCTAGCACCTCTTCAGATCTCATTTTAAAATAATGCCGCTACTTTGGACCCTGCGAATTTCATATAAGGTAGGGGTGTAATCACGGATAAGTGTAAAAGTTGGGCCCACTTTTGTGCCCACGACTTCGCCGTCTCTCGGCCTTCTCACCTTCTCCGTTACTCGAAACCCGGTCATGACAGAACGTTTGTTCAACTTGAAGAAACACTCTTTAACGTGCCTCCAGGGCACGATTCAGGAAACGCCTCTACGCAGGGAGGTAGCTAGGAGAAAGGTGCGCGCAGCAGAGGAGGGGTTGTGGGGTGTTAGAAATAAATTAATCGGTACTTGTCACAGGGGAATCATCAAGCACAAACCACTTCATCGTCTCCGGGACAGGGGACAAGGGAGAAGGGAGGTCATCAGGTTTCTGCTCCATGTCTTTCTTATAGTCTTCCCGCAGTCCGGGCTGTGCTCTCTGATTTCGGGGTGCAAATGAGACCACCTCCCTCCCCTCCCCATGGGGGGATGAAGCGAACGACGGTTCTCCGGTGCTGCTGATTGGATGCAGCTCAGTACGTCAAGTCGTCTACGGTCCCTGAGGAGTAAACAGCCGCTGAGGAAGCTGCCGAAGGCAGTCTTCCGGGCACAAGAAGGCCGTGGTCACTCGCTGCTGCCCACTGTAGAGGAACCGGCGGTTCAAAAGACACTGCGCGAGGCACGCGAGCTATTCGATCCCTCCCCGCACCTGGAACGGTTCCTCTCTCTCGTCAAGTGGTGCTGCCGTTTCGACAAGGGCCACAAATTGCCAGATGAGAAGCGTCTCCCGAAGTGAGCCAGGCGCAAAGAAGAGCCCCCGCCCTTTTTCCCGGAGTGCGGCACCCTTCCAGTCTCTGAGTTCGGAAAAGCCTTGCAGCTGGCCTGTTGTGCCCTGAGGACACCGCGAAGCTAGCCGCTGCGATGCTGTTTTGCGCGTGAACGGACTCTCGCCTACCATCTCGATAGCAGCTCTCGTATTGCCTCAGGGAGGTTATCAGGGGTATCGCAGTACACTCAGGGGAGTGAGCCGGCAATCACCAAATGTTTCGTCTCCTCAGTGTGTCGAGATGGCCCCACCCTGAAGAACGGACGAGGAAGGATACCGCTAGCATCATAGGCAGACTGCAGATGTCGTGGCGGGTGGAAACCGTGATGCCTTCCCTTCCCTCCCTGATTTATCTATTTACTGTGCCCTCCCCCTCAACTCCCCTTGTCCTTTTGTGTAACCGACCTGCAATTCGGTGGTTCACGCCCTTTATATGGACTCGTAGTCCCGTAAAATCGAAGTCCCAATTTGGTTCTCTTTTTTTTCTCTTTGAGAACTGAACGCCTGGAGTTACCAGGCGACGCTGGTGCCGACGTTGGCTGAACGGAGGATCCCAGTGTAAGAGCGTCTCCGCGTGTTGCCACCGAGGGGGAAGAACCGAACGTTTATCAGAACAAGGGGAACCGCTGGTTTGTCCAGAGGACACCAAGAATGCCCTCCCGCTAGCGCATTCCTTGGGCGCGTACACTCGGTATCACGGCGTCCGAAATTTCTCGAAACGATCAGTCACATATCGGTTTCCTGATCCCTGCTATGTGGCCGGGGACCACGTAGTCGGTTGGCGACTTCCACCGTGTTCCCATAGGGTGAACAGAGCTAGGGAGTTGGCGGTGGCCCACGATCACTCCTTGGAATCCTGTCGCAGGGGCGTTACTGCAGAGCGGTACGGAAGCACTTTGGGGCTGATCTGAGAGATCTTTGCCCACGCATCCACACCCTCTTGAAGCTCAGGAATTCAGCGGCCAGAAAAAGATCCGCGTCTGTTTCGGAAGCAGGAAGGTCGAGTCCCTCGAAGAAAATTCCAGCTGCGACTTAAAGGGAGAAGGGATGCCATTCTCTCGTAGCCGACAGCACGCCAAAGGATATCACTCCAATTTTGATTCCACTGATAGGTCAAAAACAGCGTGTGGGCCTGCACTTTCGGTCTCCCTAGAATCAGTATGCCTAGTCCGACATCGTCATGCGGATTCAATAACTCTTTTAGACGTATCTGGGACCTCGCATCGCTCCACAGGGTTTTCCAGAGAAGTCCTTCTGTTCTTCTTTTCGGCTAGTAGGGAGGAGGCAAACAAGAAGCAGGAACCAGTAAATGGGGAAGACAAAAGTGTTCCCAATTGCGGGCTCTATGGCGAAAGAAACTTGCTACCCAGGAACAGATCCGGCGCCTTCTCCGCCTCCTAGAGGCAGCCAGACGCCGCTTCCATGACGCAAAAGTTGTGGATTGCCCACCGAGATACCAGAGGGTAGCACCTTCCGTGGAGATCTCTGAGACGATCCCGTCTGGTTTCCCTGTCCACGATGCTGCCATGGAAACGACCATCAGCTTCGTTCTGTTCACGCCCGTGCCTGCTCCTCTGCGTATCAGCCCGCGGAATTCTTCGAGTGATGCTACTAGGTCGGACGTGCGAACAGCAGAGCGTCCGTGTAAGCCGACACGCACGGCGTACAAGCACAGGAGGATGGAGGGTTGTCCGGTTTTCTGGCACGTTCAGCACTAACTCTAAGTAAGCACTGAAGGTTAATGGGCTAGGGTCAACTCTCCGCTGCATCCCCTGCTGCGAATAACAACATTTATTGCGCGAATTGACCTAACAAAGCAAGTGTTCTTACGGTCACGTCTCAAACTCCACGAAGACACCAGTGAATGACGTCTATTTAACCAGGTCTTAAATCGAATGGAAAGAAGCACTTTTGGTAGAATTTTCTAGCATCAGACCTTTTGATGTTTGGCCTATCAGTTTGCATCTTTTTGCATCCTTCTTTATGGCCTATGGAATCCTTATGTAAACCCATCGTTTTAAAGCTTATTCGTTTCTTCCGGAAAGGTGTCGTTGACTGTTGCGACAGACAATCCTGTTGCTGCAGCAGAAACTGAATTAGTAAACAACAAATCTTGTGAAAGAAACTTTTTCCAATAATCTTTTTTTCACCTGAGGAAGCAGGCGACCTCTTCCCTATTGCTTTTGATCACTCTGAGTTTCAAGGACTGGTAATCACACAAAAAATAAGTGATTGGAAACAGAAACCGTCTAAGTTACAACAAAAAGACGTAGAACTGCACTGTTAGATGGCGAGATAAAGCACAAGTTTAATTGGAATAGTTCAGTAAGCAAGAAATGCAAGTGAGGAGCACCAGAATTCTGTCTTAGTGATGATTTAAAGGTTTCTTTTAAAGTGGTTGACGGTACAACTGAACGGTGTACCGACATTTGAAACTGCGGGTCGTATTCGTCTTTTTTGGTTGGAAAAGTATGCTACGGAGAATTGACAACATCTCAATTTTTTGTTTGCTCTCCTCCGTGAGTTTCAGTGCAAGCAACAAGAAGAGGAAAGGTTCACAGAGCCAAGCTACATGCGGAAGGACTGCGAGGACAAAGGCGCGTGCTACCTACAAAGGCTCTAAGTGCAAGTAGATGCAATAGGGAGTGATGTCATTCCAACACGTGTCACACAACTATGCGAGCATTTTTGTTTGACGTAGTGCTACATAGTAAACGATGCCAGTGGAACCACTGCTCCACACTAGAACCCAGTTCTTCCACTCAGTCCCGTCGAAAACGCCATTTAAACAGAAAGTCAGCTACTTACCGGTTCAGCGCGCAATCAAAATTCCTTCTGATACGTACTTAGAAATGCCATATCTCACCTGTAAACTCACAAGGGCTACCATTTTGTGGACATTTCGCGGGATCAGAGGTGTAGCGTCTTTGATTTCGAGTACGCCAATCGGCTGCTCGGAGGGTGTCCTAGCCGGCGCGTCCAGTAGATGTTGCTGCTGTGCTGGATGATGGAGGGCATCATCATCTAACTGAGCTGCTTCGCATACTGCCTAAGAATTTCCAGCTCTTCAGAAAACTTTTGTCGTTCTTAGGATCCCCGGTGCAAAGAGAGTTCGTCGTCAGTCCGATAATGATCTCTCGAGTTTCTCATTGTGAAAAGGAAAGACTGTGGTTCTTCATTTTCCTTCTCACGCTCTCTCGAACGCTGCTGGCGTCCTTTCGAAATAGACGGCACACGCCCGATGCTATGACCCGGTTCCCTTTTCTTAGCTCAAGGTCAGATCGACTGCAGCGTTCAAAGCATCTCGCTTCTACGATTGCGAGCTCGTTTCGCGCACTTGGACTGACCACCAGAGATGAGTCTGCCACAGGCAAAGGCAACTTCTCATCCTGTTTCCAACACTTGGTTGGGGCGGACGAATTCATCGAGCAGAATCGTGTAAACCATGGGAGTACTGTGAAGATGGCTCCTCTCTTCTTCGGAATTAGGGTACATATCTCATTCTCACGACTGATCATTTTTGAAAAATCTCATCCTTTGCCTTTGAAGTGGCACTCCACTTTCCTGCAACTGCAGACTTTGCACCGGATGTGATTTCACTTGGAATGGCTTCCATGGTGTCCATGACACTTAAAACCAGATGAAAAAATCTTCGAACGCTTTCTTGAATTTCCTTTATGCCAGTAAAGTTTCATACTCTCGAACAACTGATGAAGATTGGTTTGGAGATTATCTAAGAGCTGGGATTCGATCTTAATGATCACTGAAGCCAGAGTTTCCGACCGTCCTCTGTCCACATGGTTCCTGAAAAAACACTCAGACTACTAGCAGAATCGACAACAGAATCTCTACACCTCTCGTGTTCGAGTCACCTTTCTTGAACAAGAGGTCACTTCGAAGCAGTAGAAACCTGCCCAGGAACGGTGGAAATTTTCAATTCTAAGCACATCTTCTTATCAGCAGAAGATGGAACGTGTTGACACCGCACCCACGGAGAAAGGAGGGCACTGCATAAAGTAGCGATGCAAGATGGTATGCAAGAGTCGTCTTGGATTTGAAGGCAGATCCTCCTAAACTAAAAGGACCTCCTTGACATCGTTTTACTTGAAAAATGAGAATCTGACTCCGACTAAGAATGAAGAATATCTCTAGCGGGACACACTGGAAGGATTGCTATGATTCTCATAGCAAATCACCATAGTAGAGAGATCATCAGTTATTAGTGGTCGCGCTAGAATCGCTCTCTGGGGACTTTCGTCTCTGAAGGTGGAAATCGTCATCCGATTGAAAAAATGGAAAGATTATTCTTCTTCGACGGAGTTTGCCGTCAGCCCCAACTGATGAATAATAAAGAAAAGAAAAAAATGGAAAAGAAAAGAAAAAAAAAGCTGCTGAAACTGCAGGCAGCGGAACCCTTTCCTAAGCGAAACAAAAATGGGAAGATCAATTAAAGCGATTCGTAATGAGTTGGCTCTACAGCTCATCACTTGTATTAGGTGCTTTTTGTGAACAACACTTACAATCGGAGACGGGCATGTAGCACTTTTTAAACAGCATGTCCCTTGCGGAGATAAATTGGGGAAAATTTTACATTTTCTGTATCACTTGAGCGGTAACTTTGTACTGACGAAGTCTTCTACCGAGCCTAAGAAGTCCGCTATTAACGCTTTATCCTCTAAGCGCGGCGACAATTCTAAAAGAAGTTACTCCCACCAAATACAACAGTTCAAGAGCCATTTGACAGCACCGTCTGTTATATTCCAAGAGCGCTTAGCGAGCTCAGCAGCTTTAACAAACAAAGAGTTTTGCCTTCACAGTTGAAAATGAAGATCATCCGAATCGATGACTGCATAAAGCAAATCTCAAATAAACTTTATGTGCACAACTTTATGTGCGCCGTAAATATGTGCCAAAAATCTTTAAAGGAGTTCATTTGTGGATGGGCATTACGAATCTGATCGTTAATTAGAGACTCGAAAGCACTGTTTAATCATGTTGAATAGTAAGAAGATTAGACCAATGTGATTAACTCGTTTCCATGCATTCGTTATTTCCTTGGACACTGGCAGTCTTTATATAGGTGGATGAATAGACATTCCGAAAGGAGCCCCACAGAGCAGAGTCCCATGGACCATTACAAATGCATATGCTCATAAATACGGGGAAACGGAAACGCAGAAGTTTGCTTGCAGAAGGCGACCTACGTGAAAACTGGGGGGGGGGGGGGGGGGGGGAAGGCATTCCGTTTGCTTATCCACTTGAAAATCCATGTGGATTTTACAGGTTGTGCACTAGTCATGGTTTCCACACCTTGCAATGCGAAGAGGAGAAGCAACGAAAACAGAACCATTTGAAATGTGGCTTACTTGCAGTAGCAGTTTGGTTCTTTGGGAGCACTTTTGAAAAGTGGCATGCGTGTTTCACCAACCGAATGCATTAGGTGAAATGTTTTCCCATTACTAAATAAAGCTGCTAATGGTTGTTGTTAATTGTTTTTTTGTTTCTTTGGTGTTATCAGTTTGTAAAGTTAATCGATAAAAAGCGAATCAGTATTCCTCCTAGAAAAGCTATAATCAGTGATACCTAATATTTTCTTTCCTAACTCGACAAAAACATGCATGAAATCGCGTTTCCATCGAAACCCTTTCAAAATGGCTGCACGGTGCAGATCAAGGTGGAAAAAAGAATGGAAAAAAAAAATCCAAATCTCCCTCTTTTATGTCGTTTGTCCAGATTCTGGACTAATCATTAATGAGCAGTAAAATGGCGCAGCTTCCTTAGTCATCCAAAGCAGAATCTCTGAAGTGATCACCCACGTTCATTCAAGTTGACATTTGCATGCATGCGAAAGGTAGAATAAACTTTGCTGAAAAAAAAAATGACACACAATTATTATTCAATCAAAACTTTATGATTGCAGATTCGTTCGTTTGGTCATGAAGGGAACCATTCTTTATTTGATATTTGCTTTGAATATAAGAAGGAAAATTCCAATTTGCACGTCAGAGACTGTAGCGAAAAATGACGAAGGCAGAGAGGTAATCCTAAAGTTTTATACACCTTTCTTTTAAGCATGTATTCCAAATAAAATCATCCGTGTTCTCATGTTTCCAGAAATTTAAAGTGGCCTGATAAGAAGAGGTTTCGCAATCCTGCACACTTTCTTAAATCCGAGCTTACAGCTACTTTGGTTTGCGAGAGCTTTTTAACTCGCAGTTGACTATTCCCTACTAAATTGTCCGTCAAAGTTGCTTGTCCATGACTGGATTTCTCTCTCTTTCAGGAATTTTCAGTTCCGAAAATTCTCCAGCATGACTCTGCATCTACCTCAAAGTGATTGGGTGACTGCTGTTTATCGTTTCACTTTTCCATACACTAGGTTGCTGAATTAGTTGTTATTCAGTGTCCAACCGGTTTCTGGTAGTTATTTGTTCAATTCGAACCTGGTGTAAAATGATCACTTTTTCTCATACAAGAAATCATCAGAATCTTACAGATCTCAAGTTACAATGAAAGATTTTGTGAATGATACTACAGAAATCAGCTTTTAATTTCAAAAGAGCTAACGCATCCATGTCTTCAAAGATAATGGAGCATGCAGGCTTCTTTTTTTTTTTTCTTCAAAAATGTTCACAGATTTACAAAAGAACTGAGTAGTCTGTGTATTGTGTCTTTTGGAAGCTATACCAAGGATTGTGGAATACTCAGCACTGAAACCCAAATTAAAGGTTTCCAGCATAAATTGATTGTATGTGTTGATACTGCAAGTACTGAAGAGTAGAAAGTGCTTTCATAACTGTACAGCTTACTAGGATGGTCTCCGGGAGAACTCCAGCTGCGTCATTGCATCTGAACATTGCAGGCACATGCGTAGTCTTCCGCCTTCCCGTGTTCCATAATCCCACAAGGAAAGAGTTGCAACGCATCCAGCAGCCGACTTTCTTTCGATTGCATCTGCAAGGCGAAGTATAGTTGAGGACCTCGCATTCCCACATCATGTTCTTGAGAAACCCACTGTATCATTTGTGGTCACCACATCAACATTTTGCACTTAATTCGATGGCCTACGAATAGTATACTCCTTTTTTCGTTCATCCATTTTTTCATAGCTGCTATAGAATACCACATTGCTTAGCGGACTTTCGTTGAATTGATTCACTTAAGTCACTGGAGCTCAAGGTACATAGGCTGAACATCTAATTAAGCCTTGTTCTTTTTAAGCTGTATTTTAATTTTGAGGTGACATTGAGGATTAATACTTCACTCTAAACATGAAGCTTTTCAGTATTTCGAAAATTTTTAACTGGTAGCAAAAGGATTTTCCCAAAGTTCTTCGAAACCTTAGAAGAAGAAGAAAAAGGCGGGGGTGTGCAGGGGAGGAGGGAGGGGAATTCGTTACCGTTTTCATTATGTCACTTGGTGTGTAGGATGTCGACCCTGAAAGAGTGTTTCAACAGGAATTCGTGAATACGGTCGAAAGATTTCCAAATTGACTTTGGAAGTTCCCCATCAGTAGTAGTAGTAGTAGTAGTAGTAGTACCGTTTGTAATTATCAACTTTGGTAATTCGTAAACAGATTCCAACCGGGGATGCACTGCACGCCTGGTAGTCCCACCAAGGATGCTCCCCGAAACACACATTCTTATCAAGAAGGCATGGTTGCAAGATATGTGGGAAACAGCTTGGCAGATATCGCCTGATTTTGTTCGATTTCCCTGCACAACTTATCATCGTTGTATTCGAATGTTCTAGTTCGGAGATATCGGACTGTTTGTGTGTGTGCAGTACTAGCAGAAACATTTTCTGTTATCGATTAAGCTATGAAGTTCTCGCGTAGAGGATACTATGCCGACATGCTACAACACTACGATCTTAGGAAAGTGTCTTTCACGGTGCATCTATGTAACTGTTTTCGTTCTCGTTCAGTTTGTGATTTCAAATTGTGATAGATTGTTTCAAGGTGCAGTGTTTTCCTGCCTGTTTAGTGTCCTAAATCTTTAATTTGAAATTGTAAATTGCATGGTACTGGATATCAGGAGTGCTAATTGACGAAATTCATTTGCGTAGCATTTCATATTCATACGAAACAAAACTTCGAGATGGCTTTTGCTAGCTTAAAAAAGCAGTTCAATAAGGCAAATCAGGTAACCAAGCTGTGTAGTTTTATTTGTGCGGTAAAAGTTCCCGCGTGGCGTAATGATGCATTTTGGTGTAGTGTACACTTATCGCGAATTTTGTTGTCAGTCATCAAAAACTAACTGATCGTTCAAGCAAAGGTTTAGCCATTGGTTAGTCTCTGGCAATATAACTTTAAGGATTGTGGTTATTGATTTATTTGTACTTGATGGTTGGAGTTTGTGTTCACCTAAAAATCATGCACTTCTCCACTTTTTTCCTGGGTAATCCTAAAGTTTTGATTATCATGTTTTAGTATGTGACAGAGAAGATGGGAGGAGCAGAAGGAACCAAACTGGATGATGAATTTACTGAGATGGAGAAGGTAGATTGGGATGGAGAAGAAGTGAAACATTAGTTTTGGTAGCGCACAGATGTCACAATTGAACTTGTGGAGGAGTTGCAAACACATACCAGAGAATTCCTGCAACCCAATCCAGCTGTGAGAGCTAAAATGGCAGCAGTCAAGAGTATGTCCCGTCTTGGTGGGCAACCAAAAGGAATAGCAAGTTATCCTCAACCTGAGAGCATTTTGGGAGAATGCATGTCTGGGTATGCAAAGAGACTTGGAGAGGAGACAGCATTTGGTATGCATCTGTTACAAAAACAAAGATGCTAAACAACCTTTCCAGGGAAGGCTCTCCTGGAAATGGGTGATGCTCTTCGTCAGCTGGCTGACATTAAGTACTCATTGGATGACAACATTCGTCAAAATGTGTTGGATCCTTTACATCTTTTGCAAACCAAAGATATCAAGGAAGTCCTGGTAGGAGGAATGAAGGCAACAATAAAAATTAAAAAAATCTATTATATATGCTTATTGCAGCATCATCGCAAAAAATTACTAGGACGACGTCTAGACCACGACTGTAAACGTAGACGTAAAGAGAAAGGTTATTAATTGATATAATGTTAGAGTGGGTCAAAGTTGTTTTCAACTTAGGAGGTCACGTTACAGAAGAAGAGTTGCATTTGGCTGAAGTTAAATTTGCTGAATCCTTACAATTGGCTCAGGCAGGCATGCATAACTTGCTTGAAAATGATGTGGGTAGCATTAACAATCTGGGAACAAGTTACATGTTCTTTTGGCAGGTAGAGCAAATCTCCCAATTAGCTGCTTTTGCTGATGCATTGCTAGAGTATCATAAAGGCTGTAGTGAAGTGCTAAGTGGCCTCACTCTGAGATTGCATGAACAGTAAGTGTAAAGCACAATGATCTCCCCATATTTGACCATGCAGAACTTCTTTTAGTAGTTGTGATTTTGCTCCTCCTGTACGTACACCTGAATTATCCCCTTCTGTACCTCTCTCATTTCTTCAGGACATTCCTAATGTGACCCTTCATCCCATATTTTCAACTGGTCTACTAGTTCATTTTTCTTCCAGAAAAGAAGTAGCAGCTCTCGCTCCCCGTAAAGAATTTGTCCCCATGACTTTGTCAGATAGAATCAGTCTTCAAAGAGAGGACCGATCAGGTGATTTTTTCTTAGGATTAAGTTGGATTGACGCATTGGTCGATTTGTTTCTATTGATTACTTTCTTTCCAGCAATAGCAAAGAGATCACCCCTTCCTTCACCAAGAGGATCTCACCCTTCTGGGTCTTTGTTTGCTGATGGCACTCTTGCATTTGCTGGTGAGAATGTGCTATATCCTGCTCTAGCTATACAATTTAGTTTGCTCTCGTATTTATAGATGCATCTCCTGCTGTATCTCCTTCAAGATCGCCAGTAGCCACTACTCCATGTTGTCAGGCGCTGTATGATTTTGTGCCTGAGAATGCTACTGAGCTTGCATTTAAGGTAAATTATTCCTGACATTACTCAGTAATGGATTTTGTTTAGGAAGGGCAGATGATACAGCTTCTCAGTCAGATAGATGACAATTGGTTTGAAGGAACTTTGGGAGCCAAGACAGGATTGTTTCCTATCTCTTATGTTCATGTCATTGTGCCACTACCATAATCATTCCATATTTTCACACCTGTGCTACTGATAACTTGCAGTCCGGTATTGAAATTGGTCCTAGTCATATCCTGGTCATGTAACCAAGTCTTCCTATCATCCTGGACTTTCTCGCACCATTCCATTTGTCATTGATCTCATGTTTACCTCATTCTGAACATTATCAGCATGGTAAATTAATGAAGGCCTTGGAATCCAGTGTCCAGTTGCCTTGTATGTCTTTCATTGGTTTGAGCTATTGTGGCATCTCATATTTCTTTTCAAAAGTCATGTTCTTGTTGTATTAATTCTCAGATGTTATTGCCGCTAAAAATATTGCTATCAGAGTACTCAAATAAAGAAATGAATTCATTTTCAAGTAAAGATACGTAAATTGACTGGGTGAAGACTCAAACACCTTTTACCCGATTCGTCCATTTGTGCACATTTCAAGGTGAGTATGATACAGCATTTCACTTACATGAAAAACAATTGAAACAATTTGTTCAAAAACGGAATCGAGAGTGCAGTGGCTGTCACCAAAAGCGTGGCGCCATCACGAGACCAATCCATGATTGCCCACGAAAAACTCAAACGAAACGTGATCTGCCTGAGCACACAATGCAGTCCCTTATATTTGCACACAACAAGCAGGAGAGAGAGAGAGAGGGCTGTACGACAGCATTTCTGTACGATTGCTATTGGGCCGTATGCGAACCAAAGTTATCCTCTTGATCAAACATGAAATCTTATCCTAAATTCATGGCGGTAAAAAACTGAATTTTTGGTCGTTTATTGTTGGTTTCGACATTTATTTCATGGAGTTATCTTGGGTTTAGTTTTTCTCAGCCAGTTCAGAATACTTTTGACTTCAACTGCCTAAAAAGATGGCTTAATTCGTTCGACCTTTGATTTCGTTCTTTGCAGCTCCACTTACGAAAGAGCTACAGGAACTTGCTATGGGTAGGTTTCTCTAGCTAACGATTGAATTAAAAAAAAAAAATGGATCTGATGGCTGTGATGTACGGAGAACGCGCTGATGTGAAACTCCATGCCTATGGTAACACCGCAGAATTCGAGATGCTGGGAGTGTTTCCCTGAGGTATGTTCGTCTGCAAAATCAAGGTCGCCCTGAAGTCTCAAAAGCACAGACAAGGTGCCATGACGCCACCACGACTCGAAGAACTTTGCATCGTTGACTTTGCACTCCCGAATGCTGGAACCATCGACTTGACTTCCAGCGACTATGCGGTGACTCCAGTTGACCGACCCGTTCCCTCGTCGGCTTCTTTTTCTGCGTGGCTGGAATGAGTGAGAGCTCGGAAGCCGCCACCGATAACACTTGGAATTTCCGGTACAACCTGAAGAAGCAGCCTCCTTCTGAAAGTCCACATTCCTCGGGCATTTACTGCTCGTCTCCCGGAACCAAGTCGCTGCGCGTCCCTGTGCCACCTTTATCTCCAAAAGTTGGTCCCGTCAGCATCTGCTTTGAGTGTTGCGCGTTAACGACCACTTTGTTTCCATTTTTGCTTTGCTAACAGCATGTTCGGAGGACCATCCATCGAAGGAAATTACTGTGTGCTACTTAATTACCTCCATTTCAAGTTTCGATTTTGTGATACGAAATACCCTCCCTCCTTCAAGAATCAGAATCAGTGATTACTCAGAGGCTACCGATGTTTGCTTGTCGATGTTTTCAGATACGGCATCCGTTTTGGCTCTGCAAATACTTGGGATATCCAAAAGTTTCTTTCCTCACTATCAGTGTGAAATGTCGTCAGTATTTTTTTGCAAGCCTTTCTAAAATTTTACAAACCCTGCCGTTTCACTGTTCCATTTTTTTTTTCGATTCTGCGCTTACAATTCCCCTCCCTTCAGCTCCTGAAGACTCCGAACTGCGTTCCTTGCACCATTGATGACATAAAGGATCACTGCTTTCATCGAGTCTGAGCTTTTAACTCCTTAGGAAAGCGCAAAATTCGAACTGCGGCGTTTCAAAACCCTTGAAATGCTTCAATAAATGGATCCAATAATATTAGCAATTATTCAAATCCACGTTGCCAGGGTTGCCATGATTTTCGCGATCCACCGTCCTATAGTGTACACATTTCTCGTCCGTTTTTCCTTCTGAAAAATTGCTTGCCATCCGAAAGTCTTTGCTCACTAAGGGCAACCCTTTTTTTTTTTTTTTTTTTTCTGTATAGAGTTTTCCGTCTTAGTTAACCCCAAAATGATTGGAACCATACGTGTTCACACTCTCTTTAAACAGTAGATGTTCACACATTTTCCAATATCGAGGCTCCTAGGCTTTTAGCCCCGTAGAGAACTTAAAGAAATAAGGTCTCTAGGGTTAACCGTGATTTCTTTCTCGAAAAGGACAAAATCCTATTTAATTATTCGGGAATCTCGGTAAACACTATTTGTATTCGTGTTCTGTTTACGACCTCCACTTCTTTCTGAATGCTTCCTTCGTCAAACTTCGAAAGCAAATGAAAATCTTATGAACACTTATTTGCCGAGAATTCTGTGTTTAACAAAAAAAGAAACACTTTTATATATTATCTCGATCCCAACAGAAAATTGCACCCATTACAGTAGAAAAAAAAAAAAAAAAAGCCAACACGAAAAAATACAACAAATGATATAAACAAAATTAATTTTTTTTTGCTTTCAAGATCTGAAAGCATTAGAATCTGCACGGGGGTTCATTTCTAAAAAAAAGTGCTTCAAGAAAGTGTACTTTCAGGTTGTGGTATAACGCTGCACGCCACCAGCAATACACATTTCCGTTCGAATTCCCATTCCATTGACCAACTGGAATCGCCAAAATGCTTCTGTTGGAAAAACACACACAAAAATAAACTTCCTCCTGCCTGGTTAACTTTTAAAATTTCAGCTATCATTCATGCGGGGATGAAACGATTTTCCTGCTACTATGATACAGAAATCCCTTGACAACTTATCTGGAATTTTTTTTTGTGTTATTCTACAATCGGGTCCGCATCTTGCGAGCCCCGTGGCTTGGATTGGCACGACTGTTTCGAATAGCTCACGGCTAACACTGTGACATTACAAAGTATCTTTCCTTGCAAAAATTCGAAACTGCGTGGATTTTAACATTTGTGCATGCCACACTTCTTGGCGATGCATTAGTAATTTGTTTTTCCTCGAAATGCGTACTCATCATGTTTCGAAAGTGATGGAGCAAACAGTCTTGCAGTAGGAGCATATGGAAAGAAGTTTCGACTTCTGCGACATTTTTCCAGCATTAACAGATTTCATCACATACCTTTCATCACAGGGAACACACCGAAATTCGCATCAAAGTATTTTTAAGTTGAATTGCAGTAGCAAAGTTGAGAAAGCACAGTTAACCGTACGGTACAACGAGTACTAACTAGCACGGGTTAAGTTTTCAGGTCTTTCTTGAACCTCAACTTAATTCATCTCACGAAATACTTTCTTATGCGAGGAAAATTTTGCAACTTTGAACTTGCAAGTTCCCAGAAACGAATTTTTCGGGACGGAAAGTATGTAATGACCAAGACCTTGTTTCGAGTTGCTTCACCCTTAACATCCCAGTCGTGTCCAATGGACACACTTGCAAATCGACTTACATACAAAATCAAAAGTATTTATTTGATTGAGAAATTACCTTGTCTACTATATACTCTTTGTTTAATTTCCAAAATTATCTTACCAATTTCTTTTTTTTTAAAAAAAAAAAAAAACATTGTTTTCTTTATTTTAATAATTTACCAAAAATGCAACATAACAACTCAGATGTGTCCATTGGAAACTGTTTGGTACAATACAGATTCGCACGTTTGAACCTGTTAAAACCAAAAAGTAAATAAGGTGAAAAATGCGTGCTGTTAGCATTTTTGTTTGTTCTTCCAATATTTACCGACAGACGCGAAGATTTTCTTATGGACGGAGCCTCTGACGGTGAGAGTAACTTCACAGAAACGGTCAGCAATTCTACAGTGACGGCGAAACTGCAAACGAGGAGGAACGAGCAAATAACTGTAATAATTCTATCGACGAAGGATATGTGGGGAAAGACTGTGGGAAGCGACAGGAGAAGAACTCCACGGCATCAGAGGCTGTTCTCCCACCAGAGAAAGGAATTCCTACCGGCAGTTCCCATTTACCTTCCGACCGGAATTTGCCGGAACTTATCGTAAGGCGTGCCGATTCCGAAGCTGAAAGGGAATTGGGAAATGGTTGGGAACCAATGGGTACGGCCGAATTACAAGCATTTATGGGTCGTAAGCAGAGCAACGTAGGCTTTAGAGAGGATTGGGATCCGATATTTGGTAATCCGATATTCCGTGCGACCGTGGGGAGAAATCGATTTGCGTCTATTCTACCCCTTTTTAAGATTTGACGATAGAAATACTTGAAAAGTCAAGAGACAGACTAGCACTAAGAAAATAACTTGTGTTCAGTGCCTTCCTAAATAAATAATAATATTATTGAGGACTTGTCTAATTTGATAACAATAATAATCTTTTCCAGATTACTTCATTTTAATATAATTTAGAGTAATGCGTCTATCGGACACTCCTGGTCAGTTTACGTGGGGGAAAGCATCATGCGATGTTAAGGGCAGCGTCTTTTAAACAACTAAAAGAGGAAGAAACGCATCCGAAAATGGGAAACGCACAGCACGTGGCAACACTTTTTCAGACGCGCTGTTGTCTTCGCTCGAAACATACGAAGATTCAAAATGAAGACAGTGTGAAGGGAAAACGCATGCACGTGGTGCTGCCTTGCAGGAAACACTGATGGCAACCATCAGTGTCCCCTCTGAGGGAGCGATGAGCACATGCAGGTGGAAACGAAGAAGCAATTCCAACACGAATCGTACAACTTCCGACCGTGGAGCTGCACTTTGGATCAGGTCAACCCAAAGTTGCAGTTGCGAGTGAACACGACGCCATACCTACATGACAAGGAAACCAAAGCTTCAAAAATTTACTGCTCAGCGTGTTGCTAAAGCACTTAATTTTCGCTTCTGAAGCACTTTTGCCTCGTTGCCGGCAGACTTTCCACAAGCAACACCCCGTGTCAGCCAAGAAGCTCGGAGCATATACCTAATTTTCCTGCATTCGAAAGGCTTCGCATCGTCGCTGATCGGTGACATCAGCGGGTGGAATGGTACACACAACAGACTCAAAAATATCTGTTGCCTGCAAAAGGATGCTGGCTCGGCCAGGGGCACACTGGCCATAAAGTGACGGAAACGGTGAATTCGAATGATCCAGAATGTACTCTCTCGTTAGGGGAGATCGAGCATTTTCGAATATCGCTTGGGCGCTTGCAGCTCCAACAGTATTGCCATCATGGAAAAAAATTACACTATCGACAGGATAAGTTTTTGGCTTGCTTCTCTGCGTGATAGTGAATCTCAATTTCAACTCTTGTATAAGGTTTTCGACCGCATTGGTTGCCACTGGATCAAGCGCGGAGCACGGTCCATCCATTAATAAGATGGTCGGCTTCACGTTTCGCAGCCTGAGAGAATAGAGACATATTCGTTGCTGTGGTCGTTGTTCACGTCATTTCGCCTTCTGTTGCCAAGGTACTGTTCTACGGGAAGGGCAATTCGATCCGCACGCCTGGATCAAAAAGAAGCATCCCTTCGCAAGCGACGAGAAAGCAGCTGAAGACTCCTGAAATATTTCCACACTTTGCAGCATTCGATTTGTTCGTGGTGCTGCTCCCTCGTATAGCAGTCGGAAGATGTTTTCATCTCCACACACACAGACGCTGGATCCGAACGTCTGTTAACTGTTTCCTTTTGTTCGACGTCTCTGAACACCTGCCTCACGCGGACTTTGCTGCGACGAGCGCCGCGAGGTGGTGCATCTGTGAAATTGATGGAATCACGGGCTGGAGGAAGCAGAGTTTACTTCGAGCTCGTGCACACTTGGTCACCGCTTTCGTGCCTTCCGAGATGGTGTGCTGGCCAAGCACAGTTCTCCGGGCAGCAGCAGGCGCACCGCGGCCTGCACCTCCCGGCTGGTGATGGTGGTGCGCTTGTTGTAGTGGGACGGGCGGGACGCTTCTAGAGCGATGCGCTCGAAGATGTCGTTCACGAAGCTGTTCATGATCGACATGGCCCTGCTGGAGATGCCCGTGTCCGGGTGCACCTGCTTCAACACTTTGCGGATGGAGACGGTGTAACTCTCCTTCCTCTTGCGCTTCTTCTTCTTCTTCTTGTCCCCCTTCGTGATGTTCTTCTGCGCCTCGCCTGCCTTCTTCACCGCCTTCCCACGACCGGACTTAGGAGCCATTACGAATCCACACGGCAATGCCACTCACTGCACCCTTCAGACAAAATTCCCCGAGCGCTTTCGAAGCACTTTTGCATGCACGCATTAAAGGGAGTGTGCTCGGCCATTTGTACTTGAGGAATCGCATTGCTGTTGCTCGGAAAAGGTGAGTACGTTTGCTTGAACCTATCTGCACTGAAATGGAGACTGTTACGTTGTACAAAAATATCACTGCATCCTAACGAGTCCAAATCAGTTCTCGTCAAGCATCAGGTAAGAACGAAACACGGCTAAGAGTGTGACATAACCGCAAACGGAGTCGGTGGTGGGGAGGAACTTACCGCAGTGCATGCATGCAAACATCGGCCAAGATATCCATACTTTCGAAGTAATCCACAGAAACGTCATTTCCCAAAACGTCATTTCCCCCCCCCCATCTTTATTTATGCTCTAGCTCTAGGCCAGGTGGCTGGCTGCTCTAGCCCTCTGGTCAGTTTAGTATGCAAAGAATTCCACCTCACTTCAGATATGTTCGCCGCTTGTTCCGTATGGCAGAAGAAACCCAAGTGAGATTTCCGCGTTTAGAACCGTCAACTCCGGGATGCAGCGAAATCCCTCGACACCACATGACCTCTCGGATTCTGGATACGACGAGTCGGATTTGCTGCTTTGCGGTGAAAACGAAAAAGACCAAGGATGCCACTATAACCTTTCCGGCAAAAAGCACACCTCGTAATCGATTGCAAGAGAAAATTTTTCCTTCGACTTTTCGCAAGACCATTTCACAGAAGCAGCTTCTGTTCATACTTTACTCTGCCCACGCGTTTTTCTTGGGGGTCAACTCCATTCCGTTTGCCTTCTAAGCTGAGCTTCATTCGTATCGAGTGTTCGTTTTATGAATGGAGTTATGATGTTTGCACTATCACGACTCCACTCACACCTGCTAAGTGGCATGACCCTTTCCCATTCATGGATTTCGTCTCGATTGATAAAAAAATGATGAAATTCAGAAAAGCTTCCAGGCAAGGCCGGCTGATTGCCGAGAATACCCCCTATCCTGGCACTTGCGTCTAAGAAGAAGGGAAACCGGAACGCAGGAGGAAGACAGTCTACTTCAATGGATTCTATCTAACAAGGCAGCAGAAATCCTTCCAAGCTTCGCGGGCAGTGAATTCTACGGTACACGGAAAACAAACAAGATACCAGAAGGGACGGGGAGGAAAGCAGCCAAAGCCTTCAATCGTTACACAGCGCCTTGCGTGCCAACTTCTGATATCAAATGGCAGGGAGTAAAAATTCCTTTTTTTTTTTTTTACACGAAAACGGGGAACGAGCGTCAACCACTCCCGTGCGTGGAAAAGAACGAACTTGCAGCGAGCGGCAGCTACTCCTGAACCAGGCTCGCAACCAAATTCATGTGTTCGCGAGGACCACTTTCCACCTGGTCTTCGGGAACGACACAGTCAAAACGAAAGAAAGTTGCATCGAAAGCTTCTCGTGGATGCTTTTGATTCCATGGCACGATTTCGGATTTCGAAAATCGTTTGTACGAAACGCTTTCACGTGCAAATATAGAACAGAAAAAAAAAAAAAAAAAAAACGTTGGTTTCCTTGAGTTTTCGAGCATCTCTGGTTTCTTTACAATCTTACAAAAAAAAGGAAAACGTAAAAGTGATCAAGTCATATCCGGAGACGCAAATACGCCATTTCAGCTTCTTTTCCGAAGCTGGAAACGGAACTGGAGTCGGCACTCAGAGGTTACATATATATGTCTGGCACTACGCTGTCGCAAGGGGCGCAGCATCTCCTTCGGGGAAGAAAGCGACGGACCAGCAGCGAACAGACCTCTTCATCTGGATTCCAAAACGCGTCGTAAGCAGGTACAGGAAAACTGGCGTGCGTTTGTCTCGGATCCTACCCGCCAGAGGATCTCCTCTTCCAAGAAGAAATGGCCTGTGTATCACATTTCGAGGGGCGAGGGCTGGATGGATGGATGGAGAGAGAGAAAGGCCTGCCTCAGGAAGCGGTTTCGATGAAACGCAAAACTCTTCGCCGGCACGGGAAGCCCCGGTGCACGAAGAGTTCTGCGTCGCATGTGTGTGCGCACGAGGTCGAAGCACAGATAGGAGGAACCCAAATCAAGGAGATGGGGAACTTTCACTTCCACTTCCATGCACAAAATCCGCAGCAGCCTGCCGCCATCTAAGCACCGCAAAAAAGCCAACTCGGAGACCGTTGCCAGCTACAGATCCTTGGAAGCTGCTGATCGTCCTCTGTACAATTCGCTGGTTTGAGGGAAATGGCGACTCTCAGCGAGGGAAACCTCCGAATGCGTCAGTCTCAAATGAAATTCAATAAGCGAGCAATCATTAGAGGATACGTAAGACGGGATCACACTTCGGTTTCTTGGCCTTTCCACACTTTTCGTTAATAAGGCAATCGAGTGTCCTTGGTGCACTTGCTCAAATGATGATTTTGAGGCTGTCCACTGAGTGCCTATACATCCGTTGGGGGAGCGCCGTGCTGGGAAAGGATTTCCATGTGGAAGTTTATTTGCCAAGATTTTTCTTATGCGTGCGTTTTTTTGCTTCTTTTTTTTTTTGTTGTTGTTGTTGTTGTTGTTTTTTTTTTTGTTGTTGTTGTTGTTGTTGTTTTCGTTTTCAGGGGGGAGGGGGAAGAAGACGGGGACCTTCCCATTCGGTACATTTCTCGGTCTCTTGGAACAGCGAGGAGCAGGAGAAACGTGTGCTTCAGATGCTCATCGGAGGGCGTTGTCCTGCATCGCATGCTTCACATCCATGCATCACAAGGCTGCAGTTCACAGTTGAAATGTGCATTTAGATGAACGCGTTTCGCCCTGTGCTTGTTGTTCAGTTTGCGTATGCGCATTAACCCTCCGACGCCGCAACCCATTTGTACGACTCATTTTGTACTCATTTCACATTTGTAAACGCAACCGTGATTGGGGATGAAGGGAGGGGAGACAAGAAACTCAAACCTGGAGTGAAGAACACATGGGAAAAATGATGCCTGCATGGGGCATGATTTCATGAATAGGCATCACAGACAAAGGTTGTCGTTTTATGATGATAATTACTGACTTTTAGGAACTGCAGAGCAATGCATTTCGCCAAGTATGAATGGGTGCGAGATAGTGAAGCATCTTCAACACTTGTCACTACTACTACTACTACTACTGTGTGTCAATAGGCTGCCATTGTGACCTGAATGATTCTCTTAAGCATGGAATACTTATTGCTACTGCAGACTGGGTGCAGAGTCTCCAGTAGCAATAAATACTGGTGCTGGTTTTGGTACAAGGTGTCTCCTCCTTAAGAATCCGGTCCAGTTTGGAAGAAAAACTTAACAGTTCCAATATGACACAGAGTGTTTTATGAAATCAATGAACTTTGCAAACATGTAAGCCGTGAGGTCGGCTATATTTTCATTTCCTATTTCAGTTTTATCATGGCTAAAATGAAGCTTGCAAGATCCTTGAATCCTAGGGTACTTTCTTATGAACAATTTATGGAAAAGAAGAAGTATCAAACATATCAAATTCGAAACATGGAATTGAAGTGGTCCAAACCACAGCCTAGAAAGTGATTGCTGCTTCTCGAAAGCAAATGGGCATAAATGAACATAAGAAAGACGCAGCAAACAAGTGGAAGTTCAAGACAGCATCAAACAGGTGATGTTGCTGGACATGGAAAGTACATATCAATTCAAAGCAAATGAAGGGGGGAGGGGGGAAACCATGCTGAATGAGAAGGCGAAACACAACATCATGCTGCTGACGGTCGCATTTCACGTTCAGTACAAAACAGCTTGCAAGAGTTTGAGGGTTACGCACGAGGGAACACCTAGGTTGAAGCAAAAAGGGGGTAATGCGTAAAATGTAGCACAAGCCAAAAACGGCAGTTCCTGCGGCAATAGGTGAAGTCCCCGGCAAGACCACGCCCGTCATTCAACACTTTCCCGTGTTTTCGGCCTAAAAACACTCCAGCATGCCCAATGCACGTTTCATTTGATGCTTAGCGTGCGACAAAATATATGTGAACTTTTGAAATAGTACCATAAAACATCAAACATGCGATAATAAACCAATAGCGTATTACGCGTTCGACTTTAAATCGCTGAATTGGTGATCAAATAATTGATGGTGTTTGCTTTTTTCCCCCCCCCTTTCACCACGTGACTTATCTTAGTCTACTTACATTTTTCAACTAAAGAACACGCAACATACATGCAAAACTGTCGTCTCTTTGGCGCGCCCTACAGAGGAAATCATTCAGACTCGATTCCTCATGAAACGAATTCAATTTTCATATTTGGCGCAAGATCGAACACGATCTTTGTGACGCGGGGGCACTTTTATTTGCAAGCTTTTTCCGTTCGGCTCCAGCGATATCGATCACAGAGGAACCGAGACCGATGAAGATCACAGATCGACTCATCCACCACGCGGTCGCGGAAACGCAGCTCCCGAACTCTTCTTCCTCTTTGGAACTGTGCGGCATCGTTGGCGAAGGCCACTGCCCACCCGGATTTCGAGAACGCCATCAAATGGAACAAAAAAGGTCTCACGGAAATCCCCTAAGGGATGCCTTTCGGATTCCATGGCGCGATTTCCGACTTTCAGAAAATCGTTTGTACGGAACGCTCTCGCGTACAAAAAAGGGTTTTCCCAAGTCCACAGCACTTTGCTGGGAACACGCGGCTATTTGCCTGTTTTCTTTTTGTGCCATGCGAGCATACCTGCAGTCTTTCGACTTCGAATGGGTTCTCTCTTCCGTTTCACCGTGGGGGAAATTGGTAATTGCTTGAGTGAAGTCCGCTACCAGACAATTCACGGGAGAAAATCTCATGCCCGCTGGGATTTAGGCGGACCCTGCAAGTTGGCCAAAATGATGATGTTGACGTCGGATTGGTATGATTCATGATTGGTTATCCGTCAAAATCGTAACTCGGGATTCGGTTCGGATGGACGTTTCCTGCACGTGGCAACCACGGAGAGATTTTCGGAGCACTTTGGAGACACGCGTTGACGAAAACGCCGGAAAAAATAGCATGAAAATCGAATGGAAATATTGCAAAAATCCGAAGGTGTTTGAAAGCATTCCTTGCATCCAAGGAATCTTTGAGTAGCAAAATTAAAAAGCTAAGGAAAAGAAACGCCGGCATTTAAGCGTCGATAGATCAGGTCGATATCTCCCTCTTTAAGTAAGCAAGCTGTTTCGAATCCATTGAACTGAGAATTTGAATGTCCATCTCGAAATGCTCTGTAATTTCCCAATATTGATTTGCCACAAATTTCGATCCTTAGAAAATGGAATTAAGCAACTCTAACTGAATCAGTCTGCCACTCGATGGAGACACATCAAGCAGATTTTTCATGAAATATCCTGTAGTTTAACAACTTAGAAATTCAGGAAACACTTTTAGTGCAACATCTTTACCATTTCGGCAGCTACCTCTTCTCATATTCCTGCGGCTTCCTCGGCAAATGAGGAGTAACTAAAGTGCATGCGTCCAAAAAACAGCAATTCCTTGAGAAGGGCAGCTGACTGTGTGATTTGTTGCTGGGAAGCTATCGAGCCTTTTGCATTCCAAAGAGCAGTAGGATGAACCCAACGAAAGACTTGGGGAATGCTTTAAAAAAGAAGTTCAACATGAGGAGTAAAACTGAGCAGTTTGTAGGAGGAAGGCTGCACACACTAAATGTAAAAGGCTCTTGTTGCTCCAGTTACGCCTAATGGGGTCGGGCGATGGAAGGTCAAACAAAAAAAAAAGATCTAAAAGATGAACTAAAAAAGCTCTAGAAATCTAACTGGAACTTCAATCTGAAGACAGAGAGCATAAAAGCTTCTGCTTTAATGCAACACTGTTTTGTTTGGATGGAAAAAATGCATGTTAATATATTAATGCTGGAGGATGTCGCGTTCCATTTAAATTATACGATTTTCCTCGATGATGAAAATGGTCATTAATGTCATGGTTACAGAAAAGAAAAATGATCCATTTGCAGCTGACAACATGAATGCACTGCCTTTTGGTGAAGCTGCCTCTCCATACCGAACTCTGAACAGCTGACTGAGAATTACGTCTCCCAATGCGAAACGGCTCCACGTTTGGCGCCACTGGAAACCGTAGCATGTATCCGGACGTTAGCGTCCCAGGTTGAAGAAATTAGATTGCATTTGTATAGCAAAGGGGCAGTGTCCCTCACTACTGATGCACGAAACCAACGATCGGAAATGAGGCTGCCACTCTTCACCGAGTGATGACTGAAGCGATCCGATGCAATCTTGACAGAACCAGTGGTGTGTTGAGCAGGAACAATCCAAATTCTCTTTGAGTTCTGAGTAAAGTTCCTGAAGCACAAGGCTTGGGGAAAGATTTGCTGGACGCGTGTGTGCATCTGAAGAGAACAGTATGACGCGAAAAATTCCCATCCAACAAAACGCCATGCAGGCTGGGTGGGAATTTCGTTACCGTTCGGGAGAAGAATAAATGGGCAAAAGGAAAGAAGAGGGTTATATCGTGGAAACTGCTCGGCATTTCCTCCAGCGGCAGGAGCAAGACTGTTTCCGGAACCCAGAGAGAAGATGTTCCTGGAAATGGATGGACTATTTGCCGACTGTGAGACAATAGCCAAACAGCAGATCCCACGAAGTTTTGTGGTTTGGGATTAACTATCCGATTCCAGATTAGCAGAAGACTGATACATGAGACATATCTGATTTATGTACGTGGTCCCTCGGAAGCCGGGAAGCACTCAGGAACGCCTCTGGTAGAGAAGGTGATCCAGATGCACTGGTCGCATTCGACTACGGGAAAGACAGATGATCCGTTTAGAGAAAGGAATACACGAAACGCGGATGCTATGCAAAGGAGTGTGCACAGACTGGTGGGCACACTTCCCTCCCTCCTCCCTCGCTGGATCTTTCTGTTTGATCTCCGACGCTCGCTGCGCCGGCGGCAGATCAAGAGATCTCTGCGGACGTACAGCTTCCCGTCACAATGGAAGAAGTCGAGTGCCTGAAACTTGAGAAGCTCAACTGCAAAGAAATGCTCCGAGGAAACGGGCTTTCTGTTGGTTTTACGTGTTTCCGAGTTGCAGCTTCGAAACCCTACCGGGAGCAAAGTTCTGGTAGCACAGCCCTCTTAAAGATCGAGCAGCATCAGGAACCAAATCACGAAAAGATACATATTACGTGCGTACTTATTTTAAAAGTGCTCCTAAATTGCAAAATTTTCGAGAAACTTATCGTTAGAATTGCAATTCAGGGTTCGTTGAATCCTTTTAGGGAGGAGCGAAACAAAATCTATGGTTTCCCTCGACTAGAATGTGCTTTTCAAGGAAGGAGGTGATGCAGAAGAAACGAAACCGAAATGCCCGAAGTCTGAAATCTGAAAAGTCTGAAATCGTTTTAGGTCATCAGGAGTGCAAAAAGCAAGAGGTCCCAGAAGGTCCCTCAACTATGCTTTTACTTCCTAGAGAGGCAAGTTGCCTGGATCGAAACGCAAGTGTTCAAAATAGTGTTTTTGCATAGTCACTTCCCCGGGAGCAACTAAACGATCTCAGAACCCAGCCTTAAGTTACCGCTCAGGAACGCGCGCCTTTGCAAGAGTTAGCGGAAACACTGAAGGCACTTTGCACTCCAAGTGGAAAAGAACACTTCTCCCGTGAGAACAGAACTCTTGAAGAATGTCTCTGGAAATCTCTCAACCGGTTCACAGAGTGCGTTGAGCGCACTCTGTGAGCCGGTTGGACGGGAACCAAAGACTGCTGAGTTCCACTAATGGGAAAGCACAAACAGGTGCTCCAGGGTTTCACTGAAGATGGGCGCGCGCGCACAGCCTCAGAAGAGAATCCGAGGCGATAGCAGTGTCCACCGAGAGCAGCGCTGACGAGGGTGCTGCTCAAAATCCAGGGTTGGCTCCTCTTCGGGGCTTGCTGAAGTTCGCACCCTATGTCTGCCATCTCACAGAAAATGACTGCGGTTCACGGCGACGTTCCCCAGACCTCGTGGGGAAAGATGAAGAGCTCTTCCCGCAGGTTGTGAGAAAAGGCAAAATCGTGTGCTGTTGGAGCTGCTGACTGCGACCGGCACATCGTGAAGAAAAAATTCCTTTAACCCTTTGGGTGCGGAGCTCATCAGATTGAAACGTTCTGTGTTGACGGCACGCGAGTCGCAGTTGCACGGAACGCTTTCTCGCGTACCGCGTGCTCTTATCAGAGGTACCCATTGGTTGCATAAAGTACTGATTAAACTTACTATTGTAATTGTTTATTTACACCACATTAAATAAAATATTTTTAGTTTTTCCAAACGTATATTATTTATTCAAAAATTATAATTCTAATTCGAATAAATCAATAATCCATTCACATTTTTAAGGTATCACAAAGATAATAAATATAATAAATTATGCACGGCACCGAGAAAGACCGACAATGCTTAGCCGATATACATAGGATATTGTTTACTGTCGTTGCCAAGGGAATTATGAGAACGTAAGTGCATGCGTCCATCTGAAACATGGATAGTGTTAACTAATGTCGCGTGTACGAGGTAAAAACATGTGCCAGACGCATATCGGCGTCCATAGCGCACACTGACAGTTTTCGTCGGACGCATCTATGCGTCCATAGCACTCAAAGGGTTAACAAAGCCGTTTCTTCGTTGTTCTGTTCCACGAATCTACGCTCTATTCGTGGATGCAGTCGTAAATTTCCCCTCCTCAGGCCTTGCTACATCTTTTAAGTACTCAAGAACCGTTCGCCGCGTGGAGACTCACAAGGTTCTTTAACCCTGTTAGACGCCACCCGAGGGTGCGCGTAATTGCTCTTAGAGTTAGAGGGTACCCCAGGAGGAGATCACCCCATGAGTCCAAGAAGGGCTCCTGAGAAAGGATTCCGTCCTCTCACGCTTGGGAGGGAACCCCGAAGAGAACCCTCCACCTCGGTTGTCTCCGAAGGGACCCCTCTTCCCTATTCTTTTTGGAGGGACTCCCGGAGGGAGCAGCGCGCTTCTTCACACTCTGGAGAGGCAACCCCTTGAGGAGGATGTCAGCCATCCCCATGGTACGCGACGGTACGGCTCCACTTCGCAATCGGAGGGGAATGGCTCCTTGATTCCTGGACAGGTTCCGGAAGGAGGGTCGACTCGCAATCTCAGCCGGTCAACGAGGGCATCCGGGGGGCTTCGGCTTCCACCAGTGCCGCACCCGATGCCGCACGGACGTGTTTTTCGGTCTCTCCGCGACTGGTGTATCGATTCCTATTTCTTAAGAGGATTGTGTGGATTCGGTGGTGGCGGAGGCAGAGATGCCTGACACCACCACCAACGAAGGCTGGGGGGAAATGCCCTCATCTTTCCCAGAGGCTGTGGAGGTGGGGGCGTCCACCCCCACAGAATCGTCCCTTGCGCCAGAGAAGGCCTGGAACGCCGTGGCCGCGGTCCCGTCTCCGTCAGCCATGGCCGAGCTGAAGGCTTACATTGAGGAGGGCTACAACCCAGTCTTCCTCTACAAGGTTGGCCACTTACATACTCCGGAGAGCCCGGCCGCCTTCTCGAAATACGCTCACGGCGTCTGACAAGAGGCGCTTCTTGAGATGACCATCTGGAGTGGGGGTCAGTACGCTGAGGTGCTCCGCAAGCAGGTAGACCTTGCCCAACGATTTCTCAGGACCCCCGTTGCGATGGGAAGCAGGAGGCTCCTCTCGATCACGGTGGACCGCTCGATGTTGGTCCACCTTCTTGGAATAACGATGCGGATGACCAAGATGGCCATCCGTAGCGAACTTGCCAAATATCTCACGGTCTACGCGCTGTGGACGAAGCCCTCTCCCTTCGTGGAACAGAGCGGGCTTCCAGAGGGCCTCGCGGCAGCACGAATCACCTTGTGCGAGAGCTGTGTTACCCCACAAACTACAGGTCTCCGGGGAACCGGTAGACCGGTGGTACGTGGCGAAACCCAAATATTGTTCGCACTACAATTCTTCTCAAAAAGAGGTACCCGAATGTGCAGTGCCAGCAGTGCCAAGCCACGGGGCACACCACGTCGGTGTGCTCACAAAGTATCGTCCGAGTCGCGTCTGCCAAAAATGGCAAAATGCTCGCGGCCAAAAAAGTAAAAAAACTGACAACGAAAGCAGCCACGAAGGACGCTACCACCGCGCTCCAGGCAGAGGCCGCCTCGGGAATTCCGGCGAAAAATGCTGGAGTAACCGGGGAAAACGACCAGGAGCCTGGATGGTTAAATCCAAAAAACAGAAGAAGCCAGGAGAGGAAAGAAAATAAAATCGCAAAGAGCAGCAAGAAGCCGCCGCGTCGCGAAAAAACTGCCGTGAGTTCGCAGAACGCGTTCCCGCTATCGACCAGCGCGGCGCTGCTGCACTCGTCGTTGCCACCCGACCCCCCGAGAAAGTTAACGAGGAGGGGAGCGAGGTGGCGGCGTTCGTCGTAAACGACATCGTCTTCGAGAGAGCGGCAGAAGAGCTCGCTGCCACGCTGCAGCGACCCTCCAAGGCCGCGAAAAGGCCCTGAGGTGCCCAGTCTCTATGAAGGGGTCCGAGATCTCGGACTCTGACGGGGAAGCCGGAAAAGCAACTTCTGCCGCCGCTGCACCCCGCCGGAAGTCTGGGCACAAGTCCAAGACCCGCGGAGGCACATCGCCCCAGTCGAAGGGGAAGAGATCGGTTCCGGATGCGAAGGTGCCATGAGCGTAAGAACTCGATACTCGTCGCCTGAGAGGGTGCCACGCTCCGACGCAGAGAGGGTGGAGGCCGTCCAGGTGCCTCAGGTGCCCACCGTCGTCCCCTAAAGCATCACGCCCGCTCAGGAAGCGGGTGCGGACACGGAACTATCCCAGCACTGCTGCCGGGAATCGCCTCCCGCAGTCGTCTGAGGATCGCCTGTTGGAACGTCAACGGGCTACGCAACGACGGCAAGAGACATGACATAGCTGCCACCCTAAGGTCCTTCGACCTTGTGCTTCTTCAGGAGATACGCTTCCTCATCTCCGCAGAACAAGCGCAGGAGATGGAACGGATCTCAGGAGGGCGGCTGCTATGGTGATGCGGCCCCTCGCAATCCAGTGGGGTCGCCTACCTGCTTGCGGCCGCCGTCCCGGACGTACGGTTCGACGTTGCGGGTCGAGTCGTTTAGCTGACCCTTAGGTGGTCCGACTCCATCGACCTGATCGTCACCAACCTGTGAGTTCCGAATGGCACCACTCGCTGACGGCAAGAAGAGCATTCTTCCATGCCCTGAAGCGCGAATGGCTGGCTGAAGAGGGCGTGCGCAAAGTTCATGGTGGGCAGGTGACTTCAATGTACGCCTGGTGCAGATGAACCGGAGACAGAAAGAGACCTGATCAACGAGGTGTGCGCGGCAACGCACACACGCAACTTGGCCGGGGAACCGGGTATGGCGACCAGCATCGAGCATATCTTCCTTTATCAGCATCTGTGCTCCCGTGTGGGCGGTCGCGGCAAGGTACGGTCGACGCTGTCCGACCATTCCCTGATCGAACTCGAGATCCATCCGCGCGACAGGGGTCCCTCCTTGGTTGCGTGGCGTCTCCTAGGGGACTGGGTAAACCTTCCGGGAGCCGCGGAGCACCTTCGCTAGTTCATACAGGGTTCCAGGTTGCAAACGCTCCAGGACTGGGATCGCTTCCAGCGCTCGGTCCGAGAGTTCTGCCATCCCCCTGCACCGACTACCTGCAGGCCTCGTAGTTGCCACCCGGATACGCCGGGACGTTTATTAAAAACTCCTCCTTGTCAACAGACTACGTGGTACGAAGCCCCACTAACGGCCACACAACACCGGACCTGCCGGGACGCCGGGACGCAGCCCGGCGTGGCTCTCCTCGGCAGTGAAAGGGGACGGGGAAAAAACAAAAAGAAAAATAAAAAAAATAAAGAAATAAAAGAGTTTGGAGGGCAGAGAAGGGATCACAGTTCACTGGGAGGAGGGCCCATCCGTCGAAGGAAGCCCTCGAGGTCCATCCGCAATGGTCCCAGATGGGGCCATCCGGCAGCTCTCTGCATGAAGCATAATGCAGGCTGGATGGCATCCTCTCGTTCGAGTCTCGATCCTCGTCGATGGCATCGCTCCAGGCCGCCACGAGGCCTCGAACGCAGCATAGTACTGCGAGGGCTGTGGCTGGCTGCAGGGCGTTCCGCACGAAGAGGAGCCGGAAAACGTCTCTAAGCGCACTGCCCATAGGAAGACCGAGGGTCGTCCCCAACCGTTCCCAAAGGGGTTGGAGGGCAGCACAATCAACGATCAGGTGGGGGAGCGATTCCTGCTCCCCACACCTGGCACACGCAGGATTCACAGCTCCCCTTGTCCAGTGGAAGCGGCGTGCGTTGCAGGGTATACCCCAGTGCAACAGTAGCAACGCCGACTCTTGTCCACTTAAGGGGCAGGATCTTGGATTCCTTCAAAACCGGGGGCCACTTCAGGTCATCCATCCGGATGCCGAGCAGCTCGCCCCATCTCAGTAGTCCTCGCGGATGGACGCTCGGGGTCGTGGCGTCGGCCAGCTCTCCCATTGTCCATCCGCAGGCCTTGTAGAGGGTGTCCGTAACGAGCGGGCGCACCTGTGCGCCCTCCGCTACAGCAGAACATCCAATATCTGGAAGCTGGCGGAATTCAAACCGGGAGCCGAGAGGCAAGTCTGGCAATCCGGATCGCACAGCCCACTGGACGACGAGGGCCGGGACAGGTAAAAGGAACAATACTCAAGTTCTTCCCCTCCTTGTACGCGAGAGCACCACCTGAGTGGGATTTCGCAGGATTCCTGCTCCCGGAAGATACTCCAATGATCGGAGAGGAGAGCAGGAAAAACCTCGACGAGTCCTTCTCCGCCGATGAGATCATCACCGCGATCGGGAAGCTCAAGAGACGTGAGGCTCCAGGGGAGGATGGCCTGTCTGCGGAGTTTTTCCGATGCTTCGCGGCAGAGCTGACTCCCCTGGTACAGCATTTGACCTTGCTGACACGCGAAACAGGTTACGTTCCCGCGAAGTTTCACTCCCCAGAGGAGGAGATCTAAGGATTATAAGCAACTGGCAGCCGATTATCGTGGTAAACGCGGACGCCAAGTTGCTAGCGAAGCTGTGGGCCGAGTGGCTAGGGCGGGTGGCGAAAAGCTTCATTAGCCCGGAGCAGTCGTGTGCTGTTCCCGGGAGGAGCATGGATGCAACCTGCTCTGCGCTAGCACCTGGTTCGCTCTCCTACAGGAAAGGGAGATGATAGGCAACCGGAATTACGGAGCGTCCGTCGGCCAGGGGCAGGAGTGGGAGCTCTTGCAGGCGCAGTCGACCTGCACAAGGCATTCGATTTTCACCCGGGTCGCCGGGGCGTTTATTTAGAAAAAAAACTTTTAACACGCGCTGTGGCTGGACTAGTGACCCAGCCACGCATGAAGAAACAACACAGAGCCCGCCGGGTCACCGGTTCGCAGGCCGGTCCAGTCCACCAAGGCAGCAGGGGGAAGGGGGATAAACAAAAAACTAAACAAAAAGAAAAGAAAACGTGATAGGGTACGGGAAGGGATCACTGTTGCTGCCGGGGCCGTGGCATCCTTCGCAGGATGCTGGCAAGCTCTCTCTGCATTCCTGGATCCAGGTGGGGCCACCGCGTCTCCAAGAATCCAAAAATCCAAATCCGACCTCCTCCAAAAATTCGGCGGCGCGCTGGATGGCACCCTTATCGCGACGTCCTCCCGTTGCCTTACTGCAAGCGGCGACGATCCCGCGAAGGCAGCACAGGGCTGTTAACGAGGCCGCAGGCCGGAGGGCGTTGGAAACGAAGAGGGCTTTCACAGAGTCCCTGGGGTTGCTGCAGTGGATTCCGATGGCCGCAGCAAAGCGTAGCCAAAGGGGCATAAGGGCAACACAAACCACAAGGAGGTGTATCGTAATCTCTTTGGATGGACCGACGGTCCAACTACGTGCAATTTAACGGGAGCCTGCCATGTTACCGGAACCCAGACCGGTGAGGTCCATCACGTCAGCAGAGAGGAGGGGGCAAGCAAAAAGAAAAAGAAACAGAAAAATAAGCAAACTTGGGGGAGGAGGGATGACGTCCTGCTGGAGGCGGTCCTCTGCATCCTTCCGAAGATGCAGGCAAACTCTTGCTGTATATTGTCTTTCAGGTGGGGCCATATTGTTGCCATCCTCATGAAGAGGACGGCGAAGTGGATGGCAATCCTTTCGCTCGGTCCTCCTCTTGAGTCGCTCCAGGCAACGAGGACAATTACGCGTAGGCAGCAGAGAGATGCTAGCGAGGCTGCTGGCCGGAGAGCGTCGCGTGCAAGGGAGGGTCTCCATGTGTCCCTGGAGTTGCTGGGGTTTCCTAGTGTCTCAGCAAAGCGTTCCCAGAGGGGCCGGAGGGCAATGCAATCCACGAGCAGGTGCGAGAGGGATTCGCGTTCCCCGCACCTGACAGTTTGGATCTCCCCCGTGTCCAGTGATGTCGGCGGACGTTGTACGGGAGACCCCAGTGCAACAACATCAACGCCGACTCCTGCCACCTCAATGGCTGTGTGGGTGTCCAAAAGCTCTGAGGACCACTGCAGGTCTTCCTCCGGAATACTCAGTAGCTCGCCCCAGCGCAAAAGTCCTCGGAGTGGTGCACTCGGGGTGGAGCGTCTGTAAGCTGGCCCGTCGTCCACTCAGCAAGTCCTCTTCTCCTGAAGATTTCAGCACTAACCTCCCATTTAGCCGCAAGGAGGCTGCCGTATGTTCCCTGAGGGAGGGAAGCGCTGCTGCAGGAAGATTTTTCCTGCCCACAAACCCTTCCCGAGATGTTCAAGGATCTCCCGGAGCGAGCAGCTCCTGTAAGACCCATACAAGAATCTTTGCTCCTGCTGCGGGCATATCTTGGTTCCTCGCCCACGTGCGAACGGTTTCCTGCAGCCAAGCACTACCGTTCGCGGGGCGGAAGCAGATCCAGTAGATGTTTTTCCTGGTGAGCGTGGCCATCCGCCGAAGCTGCAGTCCGCAGTGGGTGACGTTGCGGCGACGTCACTCAAGGAATGACGCGAGTCCCACACTGCCAGTGGCCTGCTCGACAAGGAGACATGCAGCCAGGCTCACACCAGGTGGTGCTCCGCATCTTCGCCGCAAGGGAAAGTATCCGAAATCGGAGCTGAAGCTCCAGTCGCTCCAGCTTCAGGTGAGCAAGGCCGCCGTCACGACGTGGAGCATGCAAGTTCTTCAGTTAGACTCGGGACCTCCCTGTGACCCAAATGGCGATCTTGAAGAGGCCCTTGATTCTCTTTCTGATGTTCTCTGGCAAGAGGCAAACAAAAAAGAGGGGGCAGGTGAAGGAAGCCACGAGGTGGATACCTACGCATGGAGTTCCAAAAGGATTAGGAATCAGTAAAAATTGAAAAAAGAAAGGAACTTTTTTTTTTACATTTTATTTATCCAAAATGGGATCCATCGGGCTCCGCGTACTTCCTGGAGCGGATTCTGACTTCTACATGGCACTGGCGTGGTCTTTCACAGGGACCTCCTTGGTATCAACTCGGGAGGGCCCCTTTCAGACGCAGTTTCGTTATGGGGAATAGGAAATGGTCAGGTAAAGGCAAATTCGGCGAGTGCGGGGGTGGTCTAACGCCGAGATTCGTTCCTGCGCCAAAAACTCCCGTGCCTCCTTGTCCTCGTGTCAGGGAATGCACGAAGAATCGTGCGCGCAGTTTCCCTTTCTATGAATCTTCGACTAAGACGCGCAGCACCACAGGTTCTTGGGATTTTCCACCATTATTCGAGAGGTCTGCCGCCGGTTCTCTTTGCGCAGCTCTGCAGCAGCGGCGGCGACGTCATTGATGGTTCTCGTTGCTTCTGGGCGATCACTGCGTTCGTCGTCTTTCATCGAGATGTCCTCCATCTCGAAGCCGTGCTCACCACCGAAAAATGTTCAAACGATTCATGGCGTCCTCGTCTCCGTAGGAACCAGTGGCTCTACGTGCGAAGCCACTGGACCGCCACCTTCTTCCTTCCCGTCCACCTGGAAACTTCAGCAGAGGACAGTAACGAGGGTTGTGCGAAACGCCTTCGCTTGACAACAGCAGAGTCCAAAGTCACATCCCTCTGTATACCATTTAAGGAAGGCACATGATACACAGTCCGGCTGCGGACGAGATTCCCGGCCTAACCTAGGTTAGGCCGGAATTCTCGTCCGCTCCAAAGAGCGTAGATGATCTCGCGTATCCATACCGCTCCCTGAGAGGGACTCAGCACCCCTCACGCTCTTGCGTGGTTCCTCAACGGAGTGACCAGAGCGGCCGGAAACAATGCAGTCTGGGAACTTATCAGCAGCAACATGTACAGGATGCCGAAGTAGGCGCGCGAGTTCGCGGGCATGGGCAAGGAGGTCAGGGGCAGCTTCACGGGAGCTACCTCCGAGCGCGTCGCCTCCGAAGAGCCCCGCCTAGTGCTCCAGAATGAGCTCGCGTGACCATCTTTGGCCGGAAGAAGAGGAAGGTGATGGTGCTCGGGATATCGGCCGAGCACTCCGGCTGCCTCGTTCCCTCGTCCACTCCCAAACGACCCGAGAGCAAGACAGCCCCAGCAGGGCGGGTGTGGGCGAAAAGTACGGGGCAGAGTAAGCGGAAGGACGCGCACGCGTGCAAGAAGACTTCCGGAGACGGCCGGAGGGGGTCGCGAGAGCCACCAACAGCCGCGAGAGGCAGCGTCACGGCCCTCCCGTTCCGGTGGGGCGCCGTCAGTTCCTGCAAGTCCACCAAAGGTTCCAGACAGAAGGGAAAGGGAACGAGAGTCAACTGCCCCTCTCCAAAGGTCCTTCCTTCTCCTCACCATCCTAGAAGCCAGAGCTGACGTTGCTGCTGTTGAATTAGGGAATCCCATGCAAAGCATGCCTCCATCTTTGGACACGGGTGAATATGGATGCCAGTTGTGGAAGGTGTGGCGAGAGGGAGACCCTCCCCCGCCTTCTGCTGGACTGTACTGCCTTCCGACCGCTTTGGGATCGTCTCTCGACGATCCTAGAAACCCTGGAGGAGGCCGACCCCAGGAACACTTTTCAATGCCTCTTCATGCGTGCCACCCTGACGCCAGCTGCATCCCTAACAGCTCTCTTCTGGGTCCGCGGAATCCTGTTAGCCTGGAACGCGGAAAGTAGGGGTCAAAATTGCATGGACGCCATCCACTGGACACGGATCTTCCTGAAGACCGCCTCTAGATGGCCCCGTTTGGGAGATAAAGCTACAGAACTTGCCGGCTTCCTGGACAGGATGCACAGGACATTTTGAGGCAAACCGTGATCTCTTCCCTGCCACCCCCTCTCCCGCCACCCCGCCCCAGAAAACTCTTCCTCACTTTTTGTTTGTTTGTTTGTCTTTTTCAGTTTTTCCTGTCCTGTCGCAGCGGAAACGGTTCTCGTCGGCCTATATACCGGTCGTGGCAAGTTTTCTACGCGTGGTAGAACCACGTGTTCCACCACTCGATCGGAATTGACAAGAATTTTGTTATCATTTTAACAATAAATGCTTCGGGAAATCCGAGTGAAAAACCATCTTAGGAGGAGGAAGAAGCAGGAAGACCACCTTTTTGTCTTTGATTCTTTCTGCTTCTTCCTCCTCCTCCACAGCCACCACCGACGGTGGGGCTCTTTAGAGCCAAGTCCGTCACCTTTGAGCTCCCGGAAGGAGGAGCCAGGGCGCCCTAGAATCCTTCCCGGATGTTCGTCCCGTTTCTCCTCTTCCTCGTCTTCTCCTAACAGAACCTCAGGGACGACACGCTCCCCCCCCACTCGCAAGAGTGCGCGCGGGGTTGCTGCCTCGAACACCGGAAGAGACTGAACGCGGAGATCAGGGCCGGTTCCGAGGAGTCGTGGAGGGGAAGAGGAGATTCCTCCAAGGAGGAACCCCCAGGCCGGCCAAGGCGGAAACCTCTCTGAAAAATCTGCCGAGGTCAGCCAACATTTCATGAACACCTCATCCGCGCTTCTTCTCCTTCTGGGAACGCTCCCTCCTCCTCTTCCCAGAGGTCGGTAATGGCGACCGAGAACAACAACGCGTGGCCACAGTCTGGCTCCGGAGAGCAGAGTGTTGCGAGACGAGAGAGTACGCACCTGTGTGGCTATCCTGGAAACGGGAGGAAACCAGGACCCACGGGGCCGTCCTCGGCAGCACGCCTGAGATCGGGCCGTGGCAGTCGAGCGGAAACCGCGCGCTCGGGGGGTGGGTCAGCGAAGAGAGAACGTGGGGCAGGAGGGGGCGGACATCGCCGGGGAGACTCAGGAGCGTTGTTTGCGAACGATTAAGTGTGATCACCGGGTGACATTAAGGAGCGAGGAAGCGCCCGCTGGAAACTCCAGAGGGTGTCGGGAGAAGGGCAGGAAGGAGCGGCGAAGAGGTTCCCTGACTCCTCGTCATCTTCTGCGCGTCCCGCGCGCTCGGACACGGAATGGGAAAGAGAGCGTCCTACCCTTTGGGGGAGGGGGGTCTGTCGCGGATGCCGCTGCAATCGCTCCAGGAAGGGAAGGGGGCGAGGCGCGTCCGCCCGCTCGCGTCCGCCGCCTAGCGCGGCCGTACTTGAGGCAGCGGCTCTAGCAAGGTGTGGGAGGAGGCTGCAAGGTCGCCGTGCCACACAGCAGGAGCGAGTTCCGTCGTCGCTCGGAGGTGGACCCTTCCTCCAGTTTGCCCGCCTACACAATGCGGGAAGCACGAGCCCTGGTGGTAGCATTCGTTCTGCTCGCCTACTGCGAACTGGGACTCCAGAAACCGACTGTGAGTACCTCCCCCTCCTCCTGATCGCTTACCCCCTTCACCACCCTCTACCCCTTTTTGGACGGATCGCACGGAACGCCGCCCTCCCCTCTCTCGTCTCTTCCCAATGCAGCAGCTGCTGGGAGGGCAGAGCGAGCCGCTGAGCCGGGAGGGCAACGAGGACCTCTTTCTCCAAGAGGAGAAGCTGACTCTCAAGCACCATCCCAACGGTCCAGACAGCAACTGCACGGTTGACAGCCTCAGCGACCTCAGAACGCAGATTCTGTCCAGAATCAAGTTCTTCTTCACGGCGACCTTTTCCTGCGGGAAGGAGCACCAGTGGTGCCAGATGGAGGTCTACGAGCCGCCGGCGGCTGCCGACCACCACCTGCAGCACCTGACGCAGAAAGTCCAGTGCGTCGCCTGAACGGATCTGGCGGGCCGCGCCTGCGCGCAATAAAAACCTTCGGGTCACTTCGCCTTGGGCAGCAGTCACTGGTGCCGTCCTTCCTCCCGCCTTTCCCGGTCCTTCCCTCCGTCGACCGAGCAATGCGACGCGCTGCTCCTGTTCTCCTTGGCGGAGTCTCCCGGAAGACACCCTTCCGTCTCACCGGCCCGGTGGCACCGTCAGAATCGAATGGGCGTTCCCTAAGGTGCTGCCCTCGGCCTCCTCGAAGGCGGCTGCGCTGCTCGTCACCCCACGGAAGCTTCCCCCCTCACCCCCTCCCAGGCCGCGCGATCCCGCCGACTTCCTCCTCGAGGAGGCATCCCCACGGCGCCCTTTCTTAGGCAACCCTGGATGCGAGAGATGCTCTCGAGGTCCTTCGCCCCCCTGCGCGACCTCGCCTTTCCCCCGAAGTGCTTCCGACGTTCCCCTCCTCTGCCCTGGAACTCCCAGTCGCACGGCTCTCCGACTGCCCCCGCGCCAGCTTTCTCGGCCCACGAAGAGCCTCGGAGCAGCAAGGAACGGAACGATGACAGTGCCATCGTGGCCTGGCGCAGGGATCCGGCTCCCTCTACCCTCGTCGCAAGTAGGGATAACCCACCCACCACCTCCTTCGCTTCGCTCGTGAACCTTCTTCCGGTGCTTGGCCTCCACACCCTCAAGGCTTTCACGGGACGACGGCGGAGGTGCCTTCCTGTGAGGCGCGCACAGATGCCGGAAGACACCCTGAAGAGACAGAGACGGACCGGGGAGGAGAAGCGACGGCCACCTGGAGGCTCACAGAAAGTGCGGCTGTTACCAAGGAAGGCGCTCCGCTCGCGGAGCGCGTGGCGGGAAGCGGTGCCGTGGCTCCTGGAGGAAAGAGTCCTGACCGTTTCCCGGAGGAAGTTCTCCCTCCTCTTTTCTCCACGCAGCCCCCCGTGCTCTCCAAGTTCCCTCCTGGGAAGACAACCAACGTTCTACCCTTTCGCACCTTTTCCAGAGCCCCTTCGCTGCTGGCGTCGATCGCCCTCTGCGCACCATCTATTGAGCGTTGGAGAAAGCTCTGACGAGTCGAGGACGGACGCAACTGTTTGCCCGTCTCGCGCGCCCTCCGCTGGCCGCCCAACGGAAGCGCGGAATGGAGGACACCCAACGGAAGTCGATTGCCGCACTCCCGGAGGAACGGGGAAAACTCGGGAAGCCAGGGCGCTGCGCAAAAGAACGAGTCGTGCCGCGAACGGCAACGCTGGCATTGCTGCAGAGGTCGGGAGGAGGGCGCAGGCGCCCTCAAGACGCGGAATTCGGCAGAGTGGTGAGGCCACGCGGAGGATGCCCTCCATTCTTGGGACGGCGGTCACGAGGAGGATCACCCATCGGTAGCAGGAGGCGAGCGACCTGGCGGCACATTCTCGAAACGAACGGGTGCTCTTCGGCGAGGTGCCTCCGGAGCATTTGTGTGGCCTTCCCACGGGGGTAAGGAGGGTCTAGGACCTCTCGGACGATGACTCCCAGCGCTCACCGCGTGGCAGCCTCCACGCAAGCAGCCGGCCAGCAACCACCTGCGCCCGCAGCACTTCGGCGGCTGCGCCCACTCTGCGAGCGCTGCTTCGCTGTCAGAGCGCCCGCTGCCCGCCTCTCTCCTCTTGGAGGGTCGCCACACCTTGGCCGCACGATCCTGGGCCCGGCTCACCCTTTACTGCACATGGGGAAGCTATGTCGCCACTGCTGCTCCGGGTCTGACGGAGGAACCCTGGAGTGACCGGGAAGGTCACCTTCACCTGGGGAGGAGCCTCTGCGTCCCCCAGAGGGGCAGCCACTAGGGACAGTGCAGCCTTTTGTTCCTCTACCCTCCCACGCTAAAATCGCATCTCTGTCCCAAGCTCCCCACCCTTATCGAACTCGGCTCCCCAGCTCAGGTTTTTTCAAGGGACCGGGGTGTCCAACCTACCCGTGAGCTGTGCGAAAAGACTGAGACCGCCCTCCCCCCGTGGTCGATGCTTCCGCTCCGCGGTGTCGCGCACCCCGAGCGGAAAGCTGTTTCCTGGAGAGCGGGAGGTCTGACGGCCCCGGCGCCAAGGGAAACGGAGCTGGAGGGTGTGCAGCAACCCCCTGGGCCTTCCAGTCTCCCCTCTGCGTAGCCTCCGGTTGGATGGGACAAACCTGAGCCACTTTCACGCCTCCAAGGGGCCACAGTGATCCCCCATTGCCGCCATTGCAAAGGACGCGCAGCGTGAGGGGGAGGGGGGGAGTGGACGCTCGCTCGCGGCCCCTCCGGGTGTGGACGACCTCTCGTCATTTCGCAACAGCGCGATGCGACGCCGCCCAGAACCGCTGATTGCTCAACCCTTCGGGTCCGTTTCTGACGCTCTCGGGCGGTCACGTTGGCGACGTGCGACTCGAGGGCGGCGGAGGCTGACCGACCCCGGTGGAAGGGGTACGGGGGTTGAAGGGCTGCGCTCCCTTTTGATGCTCCCTCCTCCCCGCAGCATCCCCAGACGCTGCGCCCCACAGTTGATCCCTACTCACAGCCTCCCGTTGCCTTGGTCCAGATCTCTCCCCATCCTCCAGAGGACTCCATGGGGAGCAGACGCGTCCGCGGCGGTCCCGCTGCCTGCCCTCCGCCTTCCTCTTCTCGAAGGGGTCGGAGGGCTGCAGGTGGCGCGGCGCGACTTCCGCGAAGGGCCGCCAGCTGCAGCGCTCGCGGGATGCTGGAGCGGGAGGCCGGGGAACACATCTGGCGAACCGGCAACGGCCCGGCAGGTCCTCGTAAGGGCAGGGATGTCCCGCCCCTTGGCTCCGGGGCAGGCTGTCGTCGCTTCTCCGGAAGTGCGTCGTCATCTCTCGAGGGAGAGACCAGGCCGCGCCGCCAGGAGTGGAGACCCTTGGGGGATCCCTCTCCTCCTTCCTGTCCTAGTGAACGGACCCCTGCGGCAAGGGAAATCGGGAGAGGAGCCGCTCCTGGGGACGGCGCGTTGTCCGGGAATCAATGCTCTTCCTCGTCTCCTGAGGGAGAACTCCCCGAGGATCCTCCCGGGGCAGTCCCCATCAGATGGAGGTGGACTTCTCCCTCTCCGTCCAGGGGAGCATCCGAGGGGGGTAACTCGAGGTTATCTGCTCACCCGGGTGGTCCAGGAGGAGATCTCGGAGGCTGCTCCTTCCCCTGAGGGCAGGAACCTCCTCGTCTGCCGGGCTGCTTTCCTTGCCTCCGGGCACGCCTCCCCCCTTCTGCTCCCGAGGAGAACCGCTTTTTGCCCCTTCGCCGAGGAAAAGCAGAAGGGCGTGGGCGGGGCAGGGAGATGGCCTGTCGCCCCTCGCGGGACGGAGTGAAGGTAGCGACTCCCGCCCTGCCCCCTGAGCCAAGGGGCAATCCCTGACCCGTCTCGGGGGAAGCGGCTGCGTTTTCCCATGCCCCCGCCCATGTCTGCCGTCCCCCCCCCCCCCTTCGGTGGCCTCCTCCGCCCTGAGGCAGCGGCTGGCGCCGCGCAGGACCCGCCGGCCATCCGGCCGATGGTCGAACTGCTCCCTCTGCTTATAAAGGCCCACCGACGGGGTCACGCGGTGACCGACCGGCAGCTGCGTCTCCGCCGTTCCTCCGCGCAGCTCCGAGATGGCGGCGCTCCCGGGGTTGCTACTGCTGCTTCTCTTTCCCCTCTTTCTGGTACCGCGACAAGGAGGTTGCGGGGACGCTGGCGTAAGTGATCTCCCGCTTCTGTTCCCTTCCCAGCTGGAAAACCCCGCCCCCTTCTCCCTCCCCCCCCGGCGCGTTCCCTCTGGTCCCTTCCGCCCCTCGGATGGAACACGTCTGCCCCGAATGGCCTCCTTCCTTCTTCCTCCCTTCCCCCATCTCCTCCTCCTGAGCTGCCACTCCTCAGCATTCCGGTCTCATCCAGCCCGAGGGAGTGACTTGTCACACCGCAGGCGCCCGGCTGACGGCACGCTCGCGTTCCCCTGCGTCCCCAATCCCGGGCAAGCGGCAACGACCCCCGAAGCGGGCTGAGAGGAGGTCCAGAGGGGGTTCAGGTCTTCCGGACCCAGGGGGGCGCTGTCCCCCGCTTCCGCTGTGCTCCAGCCCGCAGGCTACGATGCCGATGCTCCCCTGCCCCTTCCAAGGCGTCATAGCTCCTCTCCTTCCAGCCAGGAGACGCCTCCCAGGATGAGCTGCGCGCCAGGGCGGCGGACCTGGCGAGGATGCTAAGCAACATCATCGAAGACAGGAAAGGCGGCTGCGTCTTCGGGAGCGTCGCCGGCAACGTGAACGTCCAGGAGGTGTCCGGAAGGCGGGCCTACAGCTTTACTGCGCTCTACCCGTGTTCCGACGGCGGCTCCGCCCAGCGCTGCGACTTCCGGATGTTCGACATCGACTGGGACGACGACGAAGAGGTCGGCCGCCTGCCCGAGGAGCTGCTGCGGACGCAGTTCGTGCAGTGCGGCCGGGAGGCGGCCGGCCCGCGCGCGCCCGGAGGAGGCGCTGCTGCTCCACGCCCACCCGCTTCCTCTCCCGAGGAGCAGCCGCCGCGGGCACCCCCTCCCTCACGGGAATAAAAAAAATAAAAAGGTTGACTTCCGGCTCCGGGGTTCCACCCTTCCCGGTGCGAGGTCGCGAGGGACCTCGAGGAGCAGCCCGTCGCGAGGTCGAGGAGCACCTTCCTGGGCCTTGCCCGCAGGGGGGCGACCCAAGCGAGGCTGCAGCCAGAAAGGGAGAGCCGGGGGGCGTGCGTGGGTGGGAACCGCATTCGCCTTTGCTTTCTTTCTTTTCTTTTTTTCCATCCCCCTTTTTATTTCCTCGTTCTTCCGGGTCCCTCCATCCACTCCCGGCCCTGCGGAAGACGTGGGCGTCGAGGCGGGGAAGAGGCGCTCCCGAGTGGCGCCGGGTTGTGTGGGGGGAGCTGAGGGGGATCTCTCTAGGTGCACTGGGACTTGGTCAGCGTCGTCTCGTTCAGCCACGGCTTGTGGTAGATCACGATGTCGCAGAGGTAGACGGCATCCGGGCACGTGAACTCGGTGGTGAAGAAGTAGTTGATGCCGGCGACCAGCTGCGTCCTCAGGTTCGTGGCCTTTCCGGGGTCGCAGTTGCGCTGCGGGTGCGGTAGGGACTCCTTTATCTCCTTCAGGAGATTCTCGGCCATCAAGAACTCCTCATGGTTGTCGTCCCGGGACAGCAGCTGAGTGAGGGCGCCCGGCTGGAAACACAGGGAGCGTGAGAGGGGTGAAATCTGCCTTCCGCGAGAGCCCCTGGCGACCAGGAAGCGAAGGGATCGGCGAGATGGCGACGCTGCCGAGTGAGATGCTTGTGATCCTCGTGCACAGCTCTGCCTCCTCCCCTGGGGGGGGACCCAGGGACCTTCCTCTCTCCGAGGAGGCGATCTGGGGGATCGGCCTCCTCTGCACCCCCTCCCCCTTGAGACGTCTCGAAAGTGCCCTGAAGGTGTCCGCTTTCAAGCTCTTCTCTCCCACGAGCAACGTCGCAACTGCACACGAAGAATTTCCCTCCTTTTTTTCTTTCTTTCTTTGGACGGAACGGGGCGTTCCCGCTCGATTCGGTGTCCTATTCTTCCGTCAGGGACAAAAAGAATAAAACGCACCGTGTCCGCCTTCCCCGCTTCAGTGGCGACCGGGGAGTTCAGCCGTGCGGCAAGAGATGGCGCTGAGCTGCGAAAACAGCCGTTGCGTGATCCCTCCGACGCGCTGATCGTTCGCCGCCGACTACGTGCGAAGGCGCGAATACAGGAAAAGAAAAAAACCTGGCCGCTCCGCCTCGCCCGAAACCGGGCCGCGGGTCCCGGATCGCGCATCCCTCTGCCGAACCTCGCTCCCCTTTTCCCGGCAGCGCCGACAACGCACGCGGAGAATTACGGGGTTTGCCATCGATCGGGACCTCGGTCGGGAACTTCCCGTCCGTGGATCAAGGACATCCAAGAGAAGACACGAACCCAGCTTCCCGTGAGAACGGCAAAGTATCCGAAAGCCGGGTGAGGTTGCCCGAGGCTGATGACCCGCCTTGGCTCCAAAAATACCGCGCTGCGGACGTTTCGGGTGGATGCATCGATTTTTTTTTTTTGAGACGCCATGGCCGGCAATTCATCGCTCCCGGATAATTCCATCGGGAGCCATCCGGACAAGGCAGGATCTTCCCCGCGCGGAAAGAGACGTGCGTGTCAGGATAGCTTCCTCCCCCTCCTACAGCAGAGTGCTCGAGAACGGGAGGAATATCCCGCCGCTTCCAAGCACGGGCGTGACCACTGCGCCGCACTCTCCGGAGAGCGAAACCCACGGGTGCTGCTGCCTCCCGGACTGCCGTGTGTGCACGTGCGCGCGTCTGGACCACCACTACCGCAGGCATCGCCGGCATCGGCGCCGAGGAATTCCCCAAGGCTGCCCGGATCGATTTCCCAACCGCCGTCCGAGCGAGGACGCTCAGTGGGACGTCGCTCGTAGCGCTCCGGGCGTCGGATTCCCCCCCCCCCCCGTTGTTATTCCCTTTTCTCCCGCGCGCGTGTGCTCGCGCGTCCCCTTCCCGTCCTTTCTCCCAGTTCTGCCCCACTTGCTGCTCCCCAGGCCACAAAGCAAGCCCCAGGATTCCACGCGCGCGCGGGGACTTTGTGTGTCTGCTAGGCAAGGTGGGAACAGCATCATCATCATCGGCAGCAGCAGCAGCAGCAGCAGCAACAACAACAACAACCAGGGCGGCGCTGGAGGGAAAGGACGCAGTCGCCAGCGCGCGGACTCACCGGAACGTTCTGCGTCAGGTACGTCGGCAGGTACCACCCGAGGCAAGTGACCACCGCCACGCAGACAAAGTGACGAAACATCATCATTCTAGCGAAGCTGCCTAGCGACGTAGCACTCGCGAACAACGCGCTGCTGCTCGCGGCTGGTGCGCGGCTCACGCTTATGTACAACGGCGGAGCGCTCGCTCATTGGACGGCTGCGCCGCCACCGCCTCGCGAGCGAGCAGCGAGCGCGCGTGGCCCTGGCGGCGCGGTGTCTGGCAGGGAGGAGGGGAAGCCGCGCGCGCGCGTCGGGGAAGGCACAGACAACCCACCGTCGAGGGCGCGGTCCCCCGTGACGTCGCGCGCCCTTTGCTACTGCGCGGAGAGGCGCGTGATCTGCAGTCTGGGCGCGGCAGGGAGACAGCGGCCGCGTGGATCTGTGGCTCGGATGCCCTGGGTGCACACCAGAGCGCGGAGACGAGGACGGCGTCGCCTGGAGTTCAGGAAAGCCGACATACGCTCCTGGGAAGCTGGGCGTCGCGGGTGGCTCGGTGGGCAGGACAGCTGGTCAACCCGGTTCCGCGGGAATGAGGCATTGCCTGAGAGGGGCGCAGGGTCCCGACGTTCCGCCAGGGGGGTCGACGGGTGTTCCCGGGCACAACCGACCGAGGGCTGGCATTTTTGGATCCCCGGAGAAAAGATGCGGTCCTTCCCGGTCTTTCCTGTCAGCAGCCTCTCGAGACCTGGACCAACACCTGACGGTCAAACTCCCTGGTTCCCGGAGCAGCCCTCCTTCAGTGTTACCAGGTCACTCCTGGCGACTGGCTCCAAGAGCTCGGAGGGTCCCTCTCGACCGAACCTGGGAGCTGGTGGCTGCAGACGGCGTGGTGCCGCTCCGGGACTTCCTCCCTCTCCGGAATGGGTCCTGGAAGGGGCTCGGATGGTCACTTTTCCGATCGATCTGCCTCCACCGAAGGCATGGCGCCTCTTCCATGCCTGCAGTCTCATCCTGGCCCGAAGGTGTCGCTGCCAGCAGTCCCACGGGAACGAATGCCATCCGCGACGCCGGGCTACTGCAAACGAGTCCAGAGAAGGCGTTCCGGAGACGCCCGCGCTGGTCTGGAGAGGGATGGGATCGAAAAGTGGGGGGAGAGGGAGGGGAAGTAGCTGGTCCTTCCCTGGAGGGAGAAACTCGCTCCGCAGGAGGATTTCCACCCGGGTGCTCTAGGGCGTTTATTTCATAAAAATAAACGCTTCCAACCACGCCCATTTCAACGGGAGCCTGCCGGGCTGCCGGTACGCAGACCAGTGAGGTTCGCCCCGGTCGCAGGGAGGAGGAGGCAGGTAAAAAGAAAAAGAAACACACAAAAAAAAAATAAGCAAATTGGGGGGGGGGGGAAGATGACGTTCTTCTGGGGGCGGTCCTCTGCATCCTTGCGAGGACAAGGCAAGCTCTTGCTGTATACTATCTTTCAGGTGGAACCATATTGTTGCCATCCTCAGGAAGCGGATGGCGAAGTGGATATGGCACCCCTGTCGCTCCGTCCTCCTCTTGCGTTTCGCTCCAGGACGTCACGATCCCGCGTAGGCAGCAGGAGGGACTCGCCAGCGAGGCTGCCGATGCGAGGGAGGGTCTCCATGCGTTCCTGGAGTTGCCGCCGGGGATACCTAGGTCGCGGCAAGGCGTTCCCAGATGGACCGGAGGGCAACGCAATCCACGAGCAGGTGCGGGAGGGAGTCGCGCTCTCTGCAGTTTCGGTTCATACACACCCGCGTCGTGATGCCTGCGGGCATCCACGGGAGACCCCAGAAACACAGACTCCCGCCACTTTAACCCTCGGACGCATCTATGCGTCTGACAAATGTTTTTACCTTATGCTCGCAACACAACTTGACACTGTCCGTGTTTGAGATGGACGCATACACTTACCTTCTTATAACTCCCTTGGCAACGGCAGTAAACCAAATTCTATGTGTATCGGCTAAGCATTCTCGGTCTTTCCGGTGCCGTGCATAATTTATTATGTTGTTTTTTATCTTTGTGATACCTTAAAAATGTGAATGAATTATTGATTTTATTCGAATTATAAGTGTAATTTTTAAATAAGCAATATATGTTTGGGGAAAGTGAACACATTTTATTTAATGTGCTGTAGATAAATCATTATAATAGTAACTGTAATCGGCACTTTGTGTAGTCAGTGGGTAACTCGGCAGAGCGCGCGGTACGCGAAAAAGCGTTCCGTTCCGAAGAGATGGCAGCTGCGACGCGCGTGCTGTCAACACGGAACGTTGAAATCTGATGAGCCCCGCACCCAAAAGGTGAGTGCGTCCAAGAGCACGGGAAGCAACTTTAGATGTTCCCTCGGAATATCCAGCAGCTCGTCCCCGCTCAGAGACCCTCAAATTGGGGCACTCGGGGTCGCAGCGTCTGCAAGCTGGCCCGTCATCCACTCACTCGGTGCTTTCCTCCTGGAGTTCCTCTGTGGGAGGAGGTAAGGCGAGCGGTAATTACGGCACCCGTGGGCGCGCGCAACCTCGGATCTCTGGAGTCGTGGGACACGGCCGACGACCCGACGCTCCAAGTCCACCAGTATCGGGGAAGACACAGCGGAAGCAAGCGCGTCTCCCTCCCCCCTCCTCACCCTTTCGAGCGCTGGAGCCGGTGATCGCGGCTCTCAGAGCCGCGAGGGCGCGGGGCGGCATCCTGGCTGAATGCCCTGCACAAACGGGGTGCTCCCAGCCGTTCTGCTGCGAGTGGCAGGCGCCCCGGATCGAGCGGCGACATTTCCCGGAGTCCATTTGTTGAAAGTCTCTGCACTGACAGTTATTTTTCAGTCTGCAGTAGATTACCTATTATTACTTTTTCGCTGTTAAACTGAGCAGTCCAGTGCAAAGGAGTCCATGCAGTCCATCCGGGAGGGTGGAACGGAAAGGGTGGGCCAATTTCCTCCCTAGACCTCATTCAAATCAAATACCTCTTCCCTCCAAAAGTAAAATCATAGTAGGAACCGAAGAAAGGACCGAGCGGCCTCCGAGAGGGGGACCCCCACCCGCGAGCGTAGGGAGCGAGGTGATTGAGGAGATGAACCACGGCTGCATGTCGCGGACGCCGTGGGAATGGGAGGCGCGTCCTAGGAGGGGAGAGCAGACAAATCCTGGAGCTGGGGATCCGGCGCTCCAGAATCAGCTGACCTAGACGAATACCCCAAGGGACCGCGAAGACCGGGAGCTTTGCGCCCCCGTGCGCAGAACCGTTTTGTCCCTCCTTCCGGCAGAAGCGCGCGGATTACCAGTCCGCGCCCTCCACCGGGCAAAAGTCACCGGAGACGCAGACGACCCCGAAGGCCGACCTTTCCTCGGGAGAGATCCCTGACGAAGCGATCCTGCCTCCTGGAACACATGGCGCGACCGTTAGCGACTCCATGCGACTCCTGCTGAACCCGCGGAAAGAGGAAGAGGTGGACTCTCCTGCGGTGTGAGAGGTGTCGCATTCATGGGGAGTATAGATCCCATGACAACGTGGAGATGCATGGAGCTGCTCCCCGACACCTCGCTCGAGGCTCGCGAAGGTGGAATTTCCTCTGGGATTTGTTGGGATTCTCCGAGGGAACTTTGACACCCTGGGGTTGCTTTGATCGACGCCTCCGCCCTTTCCCTTAGCAACCGATAAGCTGCCATCTTGCTGGAGGAGCACTGGAGCCTCCCTCGAAACGGAACTCGTCACCACTCCTCGTCAGCAGGGATCCTCAAGAGAATACTGGGGGGGTCTTCCTCCCTGAGATTCCTGCAGCAGGACTGGACCCGCATCACAGGAGTGCCGGAGCTCTCCGACGCCGCACCTGACTCCAAGAATGCTCACCTCGCACCCCAGCGTTGTGGAACAGGGCAGTGGGCGTGTCCCCTACCCTCCTCCAATCGTGCGATGCTTTTTTTTTTTCTGTTTTTTCCCGGCTGTTTCTCCGATGAGAGAAGCAGGACAAACGCAGTCTTCAGCCTCGCTTCCGTGGACCGCACCTCTCCGAGGCTGGGGTTTGGACCGATCCCGTTGCTCCCCGCCTACAATGAGGGCACCACGTTCACCGAAAACGGTAGTCGCTCCCCTTCCGACCCTCGCTGCTTCCGAGTGGCCTTCCACCTCTCAGGACAGAAGCCTTTCGGGCCGCCGTGACCTTGAAGATGCTCCGCCGCGCTCCGACCAAGACCTGCGTAAGGTGCCGGCTCGGTAGCCGCTCCCGCCCTTCCCGGACGTAGGCGTGTTCGCGGGCGGGTGGCTTTCGCAAAGAAACACGCCCTCAGACACGAAGGGAGGTCCACTCCCGACTTCCGAGCGCCTTCGTGTCCTGCCTGTATGCGATTCCTCCTGGACATGAGGCCCGCTATGACCAGAGGTGAGGTCCACCCTTGCGAGGGAGAGAGTGGAAGGCCCATAGAAGTTCTCGAGAGAGAGGAGGCGTCTCCATAGTACCAGCACAGTGGGACTTCGAGGGAGGAAGCAGCAACATCGCTTTCCGGTTCCCTGGACTCGTCCGCTCCCTCCCCCAGAGGGGAAAGAGGGAAGACATCTCCCTCCAGCTCAGACTGGAACTTCCGGAGAGGCTGTGCTCGCTGACTTCTGGAAGTGGGGCATGAGCCGATCCTTCGCAGCGACAACGATGCCTAGGGGGAAGACTGTCTCCCCTTTTCCCTCTCCGTCGGTTGTCAGGAGGGACCTTTTCCTCTCTGGTCCCCTTTTGTCCCCAAGGAGACTGCGGAGACGTGGATTCCGGGGGTTCGCCCTTCAGCCGATGTAAGGCGCTGCTGCGGCTTCAAAACGACGGATGCCGAGGGCTCCCTCCGCGGGCGTTTCCTGGAAACGGTCCCTTACCCGCTTCTGCATCCGAGTGACTTTCCAACGGCCCCTAGGCGCCCGGAATGCGCCCAGGAAGGTCACCCTAAGGAAGGCCACTCTCCTCCTCCTCCCCGTTCCTCTCCCCTATCACGGTGACCTGCGAGCGGAAGACGATGAGAGGACAGCCGGTCAGAGGACCCGGAGCACGTCCTCGTCCACCCCCTTCTGCCCCTCCGATGGTGACGCCAACCGTCGCAACGAGCAAGCACCTCGCTACCATCTCCAGACCCTTTCGGACGTCCTCGCCACGAACACGCCCACTTGCAGCCTCCGACTTCGGGGGACCCTGGTCTTCTCCCCCTTTTCGGATTAGGGGCAGGACACCGGACCCCGTGCATCCGAGAAACCGAAACCCGCACGTTGTCTGTCGGAGATCTGGAGAACGGTCGTGGTAGTGTCCCCGCGTCCTTGTAGGGGAGGACCCCTGGAGACAGGAGGATATGTGCCGGTCGGGAGGGCGTGGCTGCCCCGCGCCAGCGTTCCGGGAGACGTCATACCTTCGGACACGGGGGAGAGCAGCCACGTGCGCAGGTCGTCACCACGAGCTGTGACCTTGATGCTTGCGTCGTCGCCCTGCGCGGAGTCCCAGGGATGCGCTATGCCGAGCGCGGAAAGAGGAGGGAGGAAGGGGGGGGCGTTGCTCCCGCTCGTCTCTCTTCGCCATACCCCCGTCCCCTCTCCGAAGGTCGCTCCCCTAAGAGAGCATCTTGCGATGCCTGCGGCATGCTGGGACACGCCCCCAACCGGGATACTCAGCGGTGGGATAGACCTTTCGCGCCGCCTTCCCCGTTCGTCAAGGGGGACTACAGTCCCACAGCAGGGAGTCGACGAAGGTAATGGGCGCCCCAGAGGCGGCAGCACCTCGGGGCAACGCAGCACCGCCCAAGGACTCCTCTCTGGTGGCAAACCACGGAACTCAGCCCCTCTGGCTGCAGATGAGGATGCTGAAGTCAGCACCATCCTCATCTGCGCCGACTTCCCCAGGATCTAGTCTGATCTTCGAAGATGGGCGGTGGCTTCGCGCTATCGTGCTGCTCTGCCTCTTCCGCTGACCCCCGCTGCTGGTTGCTGCGCCACTCTGAGCCGCCACCGGCGCTCAACGACCTGCCTTGCCTTTCCGCGCCGCGCACCCCGGATCGCACGGTCGGGCCTGCGATCGCCGACCCGAAAGCCCACTCCGTTCCTCCAGGAGGTGACCTCCAGCAACGTCTTCCCTTTCCCTCCTCGGGCCCGCCCGCCACGGGCGCTTCCCGCGGCCGGCTCCCTCGCCGTCCAAGGCCACGGACCAGACTGCTGCTGCCTCTGAGTAGCCCCCCGGGGAGGAGACTCCTGCCGATCATCGATCGGAGGCGGACGCGTAGGACAATTAGCGCAGCCTCCGGGCAGGTCTCGGAAGAGATTCGAGGACTCTTTTCTCCAGTGGCACGGAGTTCCTCCGGCCCGCCCACGGAATAGTCACCTCACGATCTGGCAGCGCCTGCCGGACGGCGACGAAAAGAGGCCTCCTCGATCCAGAAGAAGAAGGGTGAGGTGAGTGCCCTCTGAGGAACGCTCCTTCCAGAGCATGCGCAGCAGAAGAGGGGTCGGAGACAGTTCAAGAAAGCGTCAGCACTCCCGGTCGATGGAGATGGGCGTTGCCCGTCTCCATCGGCTGGGAGTGCCGATCGTATGGACGGGGCAACGCGGGACGGGAGGGAAGAAGAGGGCGAACGAGCACGCCTGCGTCTTCTCGAAACCGAAAGCCGCCTCCAGAGGCCACGACCACTGGTTCCCTTGGGAGGAGCGCAGGAAAGGGAAGAAATGAGACTGGGGGCTCACCTTCCCTGGGGCGGAGCACGAACCCCGTCCTGATCGCCGTTTGCCCTCGACCTTCTCCCTACTCCAGGCTCCTCTAAGCAATCGCAGAGTCCCTGAGCACCTTTCGGGGCCCTGACTCTCCTTTCCTGCCGTCAGCGTTCCCGCAACCCTCCTGAAACGCTCCGGGATGATCTCGTGCTCGCCGGTCCGCCTCACCACCCCTCATTCGCCACTCCGCCTACTCTCTCCAGAGTCTTCCCACAAACTTCCGTCCTCCTATCCGCCCGCAGGCGCCGTGCTGCAGCCAGGGGAGGGTCAGGTCTAGCGTCGCTCCCGCTGACACACTTGGCGCGCTCACAGCCAGCGGGCCCCTCGGGTTGCCCTTCCCGCCTGGAACCCGTCCGCTGAGTCCGGAGCACAGCTAGAGAAAGACGAGTCGGCCCTTCCTTCGGCCAGCGGAAATCCACCATCCTCTTTCAGTTCGAGGAATAAGGGAGAGATGGGATCCTGCCGCGCGCTGAGGGGCAGGAGACAGCTCGGGTCCGCGCCCTGCTGGCAACAGCTCCAGCACATACCTCCCTCCGACGTGTCTCTACATGCCTTCTCGGAGGGACCGACCCCCCGAGCAGTCAATCCGGACTGGGCCACTTTTCCGATTTCCTCCGCCGGCGCAGGTCGTGACCACCGCGACAGACCGATGAGCACCCACAACAAAGCCACGGCGGGGCCAACCGGAAAAATGAAGGAGAGCACAAAGGGAAATGCTCTTCCGAGGGAGTGGCGATTCCCTCGAGCGTCCATGCACAGGATCCATCTGGAAGACGAGCAACGGTCCAGAAAGCTCTCCTGCCTCGTTAGGACCCACCTGCGCCCCCACACACTAGTGATGATCCCTCACTGAGCTTCACTTCAGCTCACGGCAAGTGATCGTCACTCCGACGCGTGACGCCGTCCGAAGAGACTGCGACGTCGTCGCATCCTTCCTCAACAGCTCCAGCCGAGGTCCCCAGTATCCCTGAGAAAGCTGCGGACGAGATGCGTGCGGCGAAGGTGGACTCTCCAGGAGCACCGGAGCTGTCTACAGGCCCCTCCTCGACACCCCAAGAGACCGGGAGGAAGACGTCCTATTTTGTCACCAGAAGGAGGGGACGCATCCCACCGACCCCCGGACGGAGGGAAAACGCACCAGCGCCCGGTCCCACGCCCAGTCGAGAACGCGCACGGCTTAGCATCCGGCACGAAGAAGACTGGGAGGGAGCTCGAGGTTCTTTCCCAGACGCCTCTGCGGCGATTCTGGGAACCTCGAGACGCCGGAGATGCCCTGCCGAGAGATGACAACGAGCCGTTGCCCGTGGCTGCACAAGGAGCCCGTCCGGAAGAGACGTCTCTGCGTCTCCTGCGGACAGGCGGGGCTCCGCAGCCGGTTTCCTCCGCGACGCTGCGCCACCTCCGGTCTGCTGGACCAGGATCTGACGAGCGGCTCGGCTGCCTGAGTGGACGGGAGCGGCGAAGGCTTCCCGGTTTCCGTTCGACCGCCGCCGTGATCCCTTCGACCCGCACCGTGCTCGACGGACATGAGCAGACCGCTGCTCACGACGCGGCGCCGGGGAAGGACGGACGTCGCCGAGCTCGGCGTGTCCCCCGTGGAGACGGGAGAGGGAGCAAGGGGCACCGCCGGGTTCTGGTCCATTCGCAACCTGTCCGGGAGCTCTGTGCAGATGGCGGGTGCCCGTGCAGGGACCCTGGAAGCGAGAAGGCGACGAAAACTCTCGAGGATGGCACTCCCGGGAGGCAGCTGCTGCTAGGGACGACCTGCACGCCGAAGTCGCTCAGGTCCGAGGCGCAGATGACCTCCGGCTTCATCTGGGGAGGAGAGGGGAGGTGCTTGGGGGAGGTGCTGCCTCCCTCGCCAGCAGCCTTCTGGGAGCGTCCTCTCGACGTGCGGCAGCCTCTCTGCCCTCGGTCTGCAATCGGACCGCGGGCCGGGTCCGTCGAGACTCCTCTCGCACCTTCCTGAGGGATCCGAAGCAACCATTCCAAAGGAGGCGAGCCAGGGATCCGGTGCCCTCGCAGCGTCTCCCTGCGAACGGCTTTGCGTAGAAAGGGTGCCTGAGATGTACAGGCTATACTCATAGAAGCGGAAGTCGATCCTCCCCGGCGCCATGTTGCTGCCGCGTGGACTGGAGATCGCCTGTCGAAATCACCCCCGTCCTGAACCCTCTCCTTCTTCTCGGCGATGGTGGCCCTCGTTTCTTCGCAACGACCACTTTTCTGGCACTGCAGGATGGCAACGATCAGCAGACGGCAACCCGGGAATCGCTCGCTCGGGCGACTGCCGTTTCGCGGGTATGGACCACCATTAGACGTCCCTAGCCCTCCCGTAGCGAGCCCGACTTCGAGTGAGGCGGCGCGTCCCCGTGATGGAACGGGGAGCGCGTCGAAAGCCACACTGCGTTTCTGCGAACACCGCACGAGACGTTCCTGCGACGAAACATCGCTCAGGGGCATGAACGAGTGGACGTGCTCTCCCGCGCGCGAACGCGCCCGGAGGGGTTTCCACAGTCGTATCTCGGACGGCCATTCGTCTCGCCGCTTTCCCCTATCCTTCCCGATTGGGGCCTCCGAGGGAGGGGCGCGATGGCCATCATGAGCCGGCGCGCCATCCGCTGGTTCGGAAGGACGCCGCTGACGTGGCAGGTGGACGAGGCTCGCCATTCCGACGATGCGTCGCAGTTTCCACGGCGCGGTGCTGCTTTCGATTTGGGCAGGAAGCTGCTGGCGTTTGCGGCCACGTGGAACCGGAAGGGGATCCACGAAAAGGATGGCAGTGGACTCGGAGGCTCGCGTTCCCATTGGTTCAGAGGCGACTGGTGCCCGGAATCGAAAGAGGCTGGTGAACAGAGCCTGCATCGCGTCTGCTCGCGAAGAGCGCGCGAGTCTGTGACCTGCCGCGACGGAGGGGCGGTCCCACCGAGTGTGCTCGTTCCCCTGCTCCCTGACATCGACGGGCTCTTCCAAGCACCCTCCGGCTCCGAAGTGCGTACACCCGCTGAACCCTCATTTGCGAACCCCCCTGGTTTCCTGGCAGGGTTTCCGCAGCTTCAGCCCTGGAAGAGCCAAGATAAGCAGCGGTCTGCGAAATCTCCAGACTCAGCAGCACGGCTAGATGAAACACGCCGCTGGCGGATCTGCTGAACTGCGGAGTGCATGTGACGCCTACCCGCAGCTTCGCATGACCTCACTCTTCCTGGTTTTCCCCTTTTTTTGTTGTGGTTGTTGTGGCTGTGGTCACAGGACGTCCTCTGTGGTTGCGACGGCTAGAGTTCCTTCCCCTCCTTCTCTCTACGAAACTTTCGCTCTGGGATCATCCCTGACAGCCTCTCTGAATACGCCTCAGAGCGGAGCTCGATGACCTCGACGCTCTCCTCACCTTTCCTGATTCAGGAAACCGAGGACCCTGCCGAAAGAAGGGCAACCCGAGGGGTCTCACCGGTATGGGGGTCTCCATAATCCTCAGGGGAGCTGCGATGAGGGAGCGGCTCTGGTAAAGGCCGCTCCGAATCGTGAAGCGCCGAGGATCCTACCGTTGCCGGGATACCCGCAGCGGTGCCCGCCCTCCTGATGCGCGTTTCGCCGCAGGGATTCCGTGCACGCCGTGCCGCAGGCCAAGTGGCCATCTTTTAAGACTCCGAGAAGTTACGCGCAGAGAGAAGGGCCGGGAAGGCGAGATCTGGAGGCGGCCTCAATGCTGTGCTCTCACCGGACTTTGTCGAAGGCCATCGTGCGCATCGGGCATGTCCGAGTGGGTCAAACGCTCCAAGCGATGACGACGGAGCACGAGGAAATTCTCCCGCGGAGGACTGTCCCCATGGGAATTCCTACGACGCCATCGCGAGACGTTCTCTCTGTGGTGTTGCATCGGGCTCCCGTTTCCAAGACGGGAGGGAGAGAAGACGGTTCCCGTACGCTCTCCCGAGAAGAACAGAGACGGTAGCAGCACCGCTCTCGGTGGTCTCACCCAGTTCGCCCCTGGTCGAAGAAACTCGCAACAAGCTTCATAGATGGCACCGGTGAGGAAGGAACGAAACCAGCGTTTCCTCCTATCCTCGCTCGCCCGCTCCACTCGGCCGTGCACAGACGACGACGATCCTGGGACGAGACCCGGAATCGCCCTCCTGTCGTGCGGCCACTCCTGTCGGCTGTCGACTCGGCGCGATGCGCGCTCAGGTTCTCCAGGCTCCAGCCCCTTCCATCGCTGCGCGCCGTCCCGCGCGCCTCGATCGATCGACCGCGTTGCCTAACGCGTCTCCGGCCCGCCGACTCGGAAGAGCGGGAGCAAAGGAAAGAAAGAAGGGAGGGAGGGAAGGGACCCATGGACGACCACGGACCTCGCCTGAGCACGGAGTTTCCAAGAAGGGAAATTCAGGGAGGGAGAAGAGCAGCGAGACGGCCAGTCTCTCCTCTCGGAAGGACCGGACCGTGGACCGTCCAGAGCAGTTTGAAAGAGCCCTCTGCGACAGCGGCGGCGGGGAGATGGGAGCTGGCGGGCAAAATTCGTGGTGCGTCCTCTCCTCCCCCTTCCCTTCCACCCCCCACCTCCCCAAACCTTGACTTCTGCTTCTGGTCTCATTGACTTTCACTTTCGCATTCATGTTCGCTATCCGTCCGAAAGGGAAAGCGGTGGAAGGCGAACAGAGGGAGGAGAACCCGCTGGAGCAGCAGCGTGCGTCCCCTCCCTCCATTCCAGGACGCTTCGAACGGGAAGGGCGGCAGATCCCCCCTCATGAGAGATGTGGATTTATGGCTCCAAGGAACGCATTGTTGAGGGGTGGAGATGCTCCCCCGGAAGCAGTGGTCTCACGCGTGGCCCGTTAGCAGCGGACTGACCGCACCACGGGGAAGTGGAGATGTCTGCGAAGGGAGAATAGTTTTGGATTCTGGCTGCACGCGACTGAGCAGGAGTCCCGAACGAGAGGCATCGTCTCGCATCCAGGGCAACCCGCACAGCAACAGGTTTGATGGGCTGGCGTTACCTCCCTCCCCTCCCCTACGTGAGGTGGGTGGGTCGCTGTCCTGCACGGTTCCTGACTTCCCCTACTCAACCGTGCCGGGTCGAACGTCCCGTCCGCGACCTCCATCCTCCAGGAACGGCATCGCTCGGGGGAACGGAACCTGGAGGCGTCCTTTTCCGTGCCGGGGTCGACTGAGGATGAGACCTGGAAGCCTCGCAGATGCTGCAGGATCTTCCTGGACAGCTCCTTGGGGGCACGGATGTGTCTTTCACAGACAGTGCGGAACGGGACGCACTCCCCCACTTGATTCCACACTCGGGGGAGGAGCAGCTCTCGGGACGGCGGCGAGCTCTCTTCTGGCGAGCCTTGGGCACATGCAGGAGAGTGGTCCAGCCGCCTCGGGTGATCAGGCACTTCCTGAGGGACCTTATGCTTCCTAAGATGGAACGCCAAAAGAAAAAAAGTCCCCCTTCCTTCCCCCCCTCTCTCTCACTCTCTCTTCCATTGGGGCCCTTCTGGAAGGACCGAATCGCGTGAGCTCCGTCCGCTCGACACGAAGTGCCTGGCCCCGGACTTCCTGGAGGCTACAGTCGCCCAGAAGGAATCGCAACGCGCCGAGGTCAAACACTCGCAGATGAGGAAAAGCGAAAGCTTCATCTCGGAAAATGAGGAGGAGGAGAGGGATGGAGAGGAGCGAGGATTGCGGCAGCAGGGGCGCGGGGAAACAAAGCATTTCAAAGTACTCGAAGGCGAGGCGGAGAGGAGACCGAAGAGACCCTTCCGGATTCCGACCGAGAAGATCTGGGGATGCCCCCCCTCCTTTCCCCTTTCCTCCCCGGCCTCCTCTCCGAACGGGAAGGAGCAGACGTTCCTCCTGCACGACGGTCCATTCCAGGAATGGAAGACGCGGGTGCGCGCCACGAGCATCTTAAAGTGGATGTTCAGGTGCGAGCAGCAGGGTCATCCTGCGAAAGATGACCGCCGCGTCCGGGGAGCCACCCATCATCCCGGAGGCTGCTACGTTGATGGATCAGGTGCTGGTCGCGTCTCGGGTGCTTCTCCGGCTGTTTAGGGAACCCGGAAGATGGGCGGAGACGCTTCTGCACACAACAATGGTCAGCGGAAGAATTTTCATGACGCAAGCGGAAGAAGGGCGAAGGCACGGAGCGTGCGAAGCTGCAGCCCCCTAAGCAAACATTGATAAGATCGGGAGTAGGGTGGGCGGAAACGCAGCTGTCGAGAACCCAGAAAACAGGGAGGAGCATCCACCTGCATATGACTCCCGTGCTCGATTGCCTGCGGGCTGCGGGCATGGCATCCAGTAAGGTCCCAGTGCAGAAGAGTGCTTCCCTGCACACCCACAACCCACAGGGATTTCGGCACGGATTTGTATTCGGTATTCCCAAGAGAAGCGGCTCTGCGGCTCGGAACCCACTGCGAAATTTTCCCGGAGGAGGTGTGGAGAGAACCAGGAAGATGTGAGACTTAGCGCGAGTAGAAGGGGTTTTTTCGTCCCGACCTCTGTATTGCCAGGTGCGATGGGTGAATACTTACGAAATTCCCTCTTCGACACTGTCCTGTGTAGTAGCTCTTCGAGTTGGGGTAATCCCGAAAGGGGACCATCCCGTGAGTTCAGGAAGGGCTCCAAGGAAAAGAGTTCCGTTCCTCTCACGCTTAGGATCGAACCTTGAAGGGAACTCTTCGTCCTTATTCTCTCCGGAGGGATCTCCCGGAAGTGGCCACTCTTGTATTTCTTCTCCGAAGGGAACACTCAGTGGATCCTTTCCTAGTTTCCACCTCTAAGGAGAACCCCGAAGGGATCCTCCCGAATTCCTCTGGAGGGCGTTCCCCGAAGGGAGCGGCACCCTTCTTACAATCTGAAGAGGCAACCCTTCGAGAGGGCCATCGACCAGCTTCGTGGTACGCGATGGTACGGCTCCATTTTCACAAACAGAAGGGAACCCCGAAGGACTCTTTGATTCCTGGAAGAACCCAGAGGGTCAGCTTTCAATCTCATCAGTCAATGGGGGCATCTGGTTCCCGGCTTCCACCAGCGCCGCACTCGGATTTAGGCCAACATCATGTTTCAGGAGAACTCGAAACCTACGACGCATCCGTTTCTCGGCATGGGTCCTTCATATTTACCCGGTCACGCGAGAGCGTTTATTACGCAAAAAAATCCACAAAAAAAAAGCAGTCATATACAAGATAAAAAATGTCTTTCCACGTGGTGGCTTCACATCACCACTACGAAGGGCAATGCCACCTCGGGGCGATGCTTCTCGTGAGCAGCTCCCCGATGAGGTCCACACAGGAGTGGGAAAAGGGGTACATAAAAACACATAACACACACACACAAAAAAATTCAGTTAAGGAGAGGGGTAGAGGCAAGGGATCGCAGATTTTTTCCTGGAGTCCTCAGCATCCTTCGGAGGAGGTTGCCAACATCCTCCTTTTTTTTTTTTTCTTTGAGGAAGCGCTGCATGGTGCAACAAAGGAATTCGTTCTATTTGAGCATCTTAGCCATCATCCAGCAAGAGATCTTGTGCAGGAATCGTCTCTGCTCCAGGGCGAAGAGAGCAAAGACTGCGAAATCTGCAGCGGCAAAGACCCAGGTCTTTGCCGCTGCAGATGTTTAGAAGATACAAAGTGAAACCGGTGAGGACCGGTGCTCCGCTCCACCTCCGGGAAGAAGCAGAGAATCCTCTTCGAGAAGAACCTCATCTCCTCCCTCTCTTCCTTGCTCCTTTCAGCTCCGCCTTCCTACTTTCAGGGGCCAGTTCGTCGATAATCAGCTGCTCCCGGAACTTGAGGTTCGCGTTGGACAGGTAAGCGTCGTTGTCCGGCAGCTCGTCCAAGTTTTCTTTCTTGGGCTGCGTGACGACCAGGCTGGCTCTCAGGGCGTCCGACCCCCTGAAGAGGTGTGGTTCTTCCGCTTCCGATGCTTTTTCGGACTCCTTAGCTGCTCTGCCTTGGCGGAGGTCCAGGAATTTCTCTTCGTAGCGGAGCAGCGAATCCGCCCGGCTACTCAGGGAGTCGATCTGGTCTAGCAGCAGGCGATTTTGCTCCAAGACGTACTCCGCCGACACTCCCAGCTGCGAATCCTTAGCGCTCCTCTGAGGGCTAAGGATGCGCTTCCGGTCCAAAGGACATCTCGGACACATCAACTCCTCCTTTTGTTGGTAGAGATGAGGCCATCTTGCCGTTGCCTTCCCCGTGAAGGAGCAAACGATTGGGATGATCTCACCTTTCGACTGACTTCTTTCCGTGCGACTTCTCGCTGCCACGATCCCACGAAGGCAGCACGGAGCTCCAAGGAAAGCTGCAGGCGACATCCAGTCGCACGTGAATAGGCAGAGTAAGATCTCTCTGTTGTTGCCCATTGGAAAAGGGAGGGTCAGCGTTCCATACACTCAGGGAGGCAACGCAATCCAAAAACAGGTGCGGGAAGGTTTCACGTTTCTTCGCACCTGGCACAGTCGGGAGCGACTCCCCCTCGTCCAGTGCGACAGCTGCAATGCCGAGTCCTGCCACTTCGAGGAAATTGCATCCCGATGGCCCCACCTGGGAAATCTGCAGAAGGACCTCGTCGACATCCTGCAAAGGATGGAAGCTCCACAAAACGGACAGTGATCCCTTCCCGGCCCTCCCAATGACCAGTGTTTCTACTTTTTATTTTTTTTTTGTTTTTTCCCTAACCCCATCCGTTGACGTGGAGTGTTATGGCGGTCTGTGCACTGACCACCAGACAGCTCCATAGAACTATTGGCCGCAGCGGGGCCTTGTACCGCAAATACTGTTAGTTTTTAAATAAACGCCCCGGCTTGACCGGGTGAAAACTTCGAGGAAATCGTGAAGCTGTCCACAAACACCGAGATAGTCTGCACCTCTTCTAAGGGGATGTCCAGAATTTCCGTCCAGCGACGAATTCCTCTGGGGAGGGCGGTGGGGGTACATGCATCAGCCAGTTGGCGCGCCGTCCAACATCCCAACTGCTTCTTTTTTCCTAAGATCTTGCAGGATACTTCCCATCTCTCAAGGCCATCGCCATAACGCCGGGACGTTTATTAAAACTTTTCAATCGTCAATACATTACGTGGTACAAGGCCCCACTAACGGCCAACATTTCCCAGGACCTGCCGGGACGCCGGGATGCAGACCAGCGTGACTCTCCTAGGCAGTGGAGGGGGGTGGGGGGGGAAACAAAAAGAAAAATAAAACATAAAGGGGAAAAAAACAATTTTTTGGAGGGCCGAGAAAGGATCATTGCCCACTGGGAGGTGGGTTCATCCTTCGCAGAATGCCCTCGAGGTCCTTCTGCATTTGACCCAGTTGGAGCCATCCAGTTGCTCTCACCAGGAAGCGAACAGCATACGGGATGACGTTCCTCTCGTTCTGGTCTTCATCCTCGGCTTCACTCCAAGCGGCCACAATTCCACGGATGCAGCAAAGTGCTGCCACGGCTGCGGCTGGCTGCAGGGCGTCCCGCACGAAGAGAAGCCGGAAAACGTCTCTGGGATGCTGCCAACCGGCATCCGGAGGGTCGTAGCAAGAGGCATTCGACTGCATCGACCAGGAGCTCCTTTTGGAACATCTGGAAGGCATGGGATACCCGGATGTCCTCCTGGCCTTCCTGTGCACTACTGGCTCAACACGATGATCAGCGTTTTTTCAGCGGCCGGCACGTGTGCGGCGTACCGGTGCGGAGAGGGATTCTGCAAGGAGACAGTCTGAGCAGTTGCTCTTCAGCATCTACTTCGAGTTGGTACTGAGGACGGACAGGACAATTCTTGCTGTCCTTTCCAGCTAGTGCTCCAGCACGCATGCCGTGTCGGCCTATGCCAACGATCTCCTGCTGATGCGCCGGGGAGCTGGCATGCGTGGAAACAGGGAGAAGTCTGCAGTGCTGGTGCGGTGTGGGCAGGGCAACCGGACTGGATTCGCTTGGGGATCCCCAGGGCCAGGTACCTCAAGTACCTGGCCCTGGGGGACTTCTGCCTATCAGAAGCGAGGTCAGGTCGTCTATAAAAGGCAGAATCGGAGCTCAGCCCGTTTTTGAATGGCAAGTCCTTCGTGCTGGAACGGGACGCGGTGTGAAACGCGTTCGCGGCTCCCATCCTCCGCCCTTTTTGTTTGCTCCGTCCCTCCCCAGTTGAAAAAGCGGACAAAGGACCTCCTTCGTATCGTCCTGTGGGGCAACGGGAGGCGCCGATTCTTGTTGAGAGACTTGTGTGCTCCGCGTCGGGATGGCGGTCTCGGCCTCCTGACGCTGGAGCGGCTGAAGCTGAAGCTCCAGTTGTGGATGATGGCCGTTGTGCCGGAGTTGTGGTGCACTTGCTGGTGCGTCCCTGCACGTCTTCTCGTCATGCAAGCCACTGGCAATACGGGACTCACGTCCTTTCTTTCACTCCATCGCTCCTGCATCAACCGATGTGGGCTCCAGCTACGGAGGGTGGCTGCCTTGACTCGGAAAAATCAAGGATGGATCATCTGTCGCCCCGCGAACGGCAGTGCCTGGTTTCAGGAAACCGTTCGCACGTGGGCACAGAGCGGCATACAACGCGCTCAACAGGAACGACGGTTCCTGTTTGGATGCTACAGAAGTTGCACGTTCCGTGAGATCCTGGAGAATCCGAAAAAGAGAGCGTGGTCAGGAAGAACTCCCTCGCTGCTGCGCCGGTCTCCCTAGTGGAAGATCAGGACAGCGATGTTGCGGCGAAGTGGGAGGTTAAAGCAACCATCTCCAGTAAGGAGAAGAAGCAGGGAGAGTGGAAGACAGGACAGCTAACAGACGCTGCGACCCCGAGCACCTCCCCATGGACTTCTGCGCTGGGGCGCGCTGCTCGACGTTCCGATTGAACATCTGAAGTGGTTTCCAGTGCTCATGAACACCTCAACCCTCCCCCTAAAATGGCAGGAGTCGGCGCTACTGTTGCAACATTGGGGTCTCCCCTGCAACGCCCGCCGACACCATTCGACCTGGGGATTGGTGAACCCCAACTGTATTAGGTGTGGGGAACGGAAGTCCCTCCCCCACCTCCTTGTGGATTGTGTTGCCCTTCGGTCCCTTTGGCTACGCTTTGCCATGGCCATCGGAATCCACTGCAGCAACCCCAGGGACGCTGTGAAAGCCCTCATCGTTTCCGACGCCCTCCGGCCTGCGGCTTCGTTAACAGCCCTGTGCTGTCTTCGCGGGATCGTCGCCGCTTGCAGTAAGGCAACGGGAGGACGTCGCGATAAGGGTGCCATCCAGCGCGCCGCCGAATTTTCGGAGGAGGCCGGATTTGGATTTTTTAATTCTTGGAGACGCGGTGGCCCCACCTGGATCCAGGAATGCAGAGAGAGCTTGCCAGCATCCTGCGAAGGATGCCACGGCCCCGGCAGCAACAGTGATCCCTTCCCGTACCCTATCACGTTTTCTTTTCTTTTTGTTTAGTTTTTTGTTTATCCCCCTTCCTCCTGCTGCCATGGTGGACGGGACCGACCTGCGAACCGGTGACCCGGCAGGCTCTGTGTTTCTTCATGCGTGGCTGGAGCACTGGCCCAGCCACAGCACGTTTTTAAGGTTTGTTTTTATAATAAACGCCACGGCGAAAACCAGGTGAAAATCGAATGCCTCTTGCGAATCGGCTGCGAACGCAAAGCCCCCGCTCCTCCGTCTCAACGTGGCCTCCCGATCCCTGGCCGCCTCGAAATTCGGGATCCCGTTGGCCGACTGCCGTAGTGCTTTGTTGCCTGAAGCCAGGAGATGACTAGGAACAGATTTGTTTCCATGCTTCGCCCAGGAACAGCGTGCGTCTGCTCCGGACTGGTAAACACCCCAGGCGCTCAGTCCATGGCTTCGCGAGAGGCTTGCCGTGCGCGTTGAACACGGTAACCGGACACCAGCTGCTTGTGTTGCGGAGATCTTCCCCCTTTACAAGCAGACGTACTCTTGCTGATCGGAAAGAGGAGGACACCTCGCCTGTCTCCCGAATCAGCGTGCATATCCGATGCACCAATGGGATCAGCTCTGGCGCGAAACATTGGTAAAATTCATCTGGCAGGCCGTCCATCCCTGGTGCTTTCCTCCTCTTGAGCTGACCGATGGTCGTGAACGGCTCGCTCAAGAGAGTTCACCACTCCTAGATCGAGGGAGCGCCGTCAGGTTGCTACCTGACGGCGCTCCCTCGATCTGCTCGAAGTCGCGTTCCGGTGGTGCTCTCGCGTACAGGGAGGAGTAAAATTGGCGCACTATGCGCCTTATTTTTGCCGGGGACGAGCGCTCCTTATCCTGGTCGGCCATTAAGCTGGTCGTCCTTGACTGCCCGGCTCAGTCCAGCTTTCATCTCGATCAGACGACGAACATCTTGCCTTTTCTGCAAGACCGAGCTTGGAGATGCGCGCTTGTTGCGCATTCCTTCACCAAATCCGACGGGAGGCAGTCTGCAGGGAAGCTCGTGCAGAACTCTTGAACCGAGTGCTTCAGCTCGTCGCAGTCTTCGAGTTGCTGCGCATTTACATCTCTCAGGAAGTTGCAGAAGTGTTCCGCATCCTCCTGGAGATAGAGTCAATCCCTTGGAACGCCCCACGCGTTTGAAGGAGGACCTTTCCCGCGTGGAAGTATTTCCAGCTCAATTCGGTCGTGGTCCGACAACGTCGTTGGCGCCTTTCCACGATAACCTACCTGCGAGCGCAATTGGTCATCGAGGAAGACGTGATCGATGCTGCCCTTCATGACGATGACCCCAGTCAACAAGTTTCATGTGCTCGTGGCCGTGCGCAACTCGTCAACCAGGTTGATATGACCGTAGCTTTTCCTGAAAGCAGAGGGATGCTGAAATTGCCCTCTATCAGGTGAGTTCCCGCGCCTGCTTCCACCAAACATTCGCGCTTCAGGGTTTCGAAGAATCTGGTCCTCACCCCGCGCGTGCTGGAGCCGCTCAGTGCGTACATGTTCGTCACGACGAAGCTTGAGAACAAGCTGTCCTGTCCGACCTTAACCTCGCCGAACTGAAGGTCTCGTACGGCGCTCTCCACGGTTGGTTTCAGCAAAAAAGGCGAACCCGCACGAGTGCGTCGAGTCGCATCGGCAACCCAGCTTGCCGCCCGCGATCGCTTCAATTTCCTCTTCCGCAGAGATCTTGTGGATCTCTTGCAGAAGCACCAGGTCGAACGGTCGCGAGGACACCTCCTCGATCTTGTTGCGTCCCGTCTCCAGCCGTCGTCACTCAGTCCGTTGACGTTCCAACAGGCTACGCGTAGTTCCCGACAGGAGCCGATCGCCTGCGTTACTACTGTTACGGTTCCCACCTATTGCTCAGGCGGGATGGTCGTCGGCGATGGAGGAGTTAGAGGGACGACTCTCTCTTCTGCTCCTCCTCCTCCTTCATCTTTCTTCTTCTGGAGAAAAGGATCCTTTCCGAAGAGGACTCCCGGGAACTAATCTGCATCCTCCCGGCTCCTGGAGCTGATGCCTCCTTTACCTGTGACAACCTTCCTCCGGGCCTTGGGACTCTTTGAGGCGGTTTCCGTTGCTTCCGCTTCTTGCTGATGCTTACCTGATCCAGATCGGAGTCGGAAGCCATGCTGAGGTTGCTCTCCACAGCACGCATCACGGCCTTTGGAGGGAGGGGGAAGATGCGTTACTTTCGAAGGCGTGGGCGTCACCACTTCTCCGAAGAGATGGCAGCAGTGTGGCAACGACCTTCGTTGCTATCGATTACGATCCCCATGGCTGCGTTCACGAATTCTTCGATCGCAGCCTCGATTGAGCTAATCTGCTGAAGCATCGCCTTGCAATGCTGCGGTTGCTTAGCGGTCGCCTTCGCGTTATCGCGACTTTTTTCGTTTGGGGGAAGTTTTCCTCTTTCTTTTTTGGTGTTACCACTTGCCATCTCGCATTATCTCGCATTATTACCACTTCCCCTCTTTTGGAAGTTTGTTCCAATAAATTCTGGTTTGACTGCGGTGGAAAATCTTTCCTTCCTCCCTTTGCTTCCTCTCTTTTCTTCTCACTGCCTCTTCTCCGGTTTTGCTCCAGGAACTTCGCAGACGAGTCTTTTCGGGCGCACAAACTTCATGAGGAATCATGGGGAACCATGGCAAATAATTTCCGGACACCTTCTCTTCAGGCGCCCGATTTTATTGCAATGGCTGCATAGCCTTAGTTTCCCGGGGAACCAGAGATCAACGTAAAGTCCCCCGATTCCATAAGGTAGGGAAACTGCTTCCCTTCGTGTACTGTCACGCGTGCTGCATGCCACTATTCAGCAGTCAGGCCACTGAACAGTTCCCTTATATCCGGAGAACAAGTTTGGCTTGGCTCAGTATGCGTGAACTGTCGCCTATTCTTTGAGCTTATTCTTCGTCGTCGACTACTCTTGAGGACTTCACGTGCGTCCATCCGTAACCGTAAACCTCTCAGGTGGATTACTACTGAGCGTCCGCCATTATAGGGTACAGCCTCTTGCCCTCGATGGTTATTCGGATGTTTAGCAGTCCCTGAGCGAGGGCTGCCTCTTTACAGGTCAGCTCAATGGCTTCTCCCTCGCTCACCACGGAGAGTCCTTCGAGGTCTCCCTTCCCGACGTTCTCGTTGAGCAATTCCTCCGCGAAGGAACGTGCAACGGACGCCAAACCTAATCGGTCTATCCTTGTCGAGAAGGGCAGGCCTGTTATTCTGGGCCATTTGGGCCTCCGTTTCTTGAGCGACGGGCATGGCGGCCGAGACCATTTGTCTCTAAGTCCTTATATTTCCAGGACTTTCATTCTTGGAAGCAACAGCCTCCGCCTCCACCAGGATTAACGGTGAAGTCTTCGCATCACCTCCGCCCTCCGTAGCGGCGATTTTTGGCCTTTCTGCCATTACGTCGCCGAGTCCACACTCACCACACAAATAGGAAAAGACATACCACTCGTTGGAGTTCGCGGATCGTCGCGAAACGCGTCCGTCCTTTACGTCGATCCTCCATGTGAGGGATTCGAACCTGCAATGTCTTGGCACCACGCCCGGAGACCGCAACCACACGGCCTCCAGCGAGGGGCCTCGAAATCTCCTCTTCCAAAGAATCCTTTGGAAGCCTGTAGCTGTTCTCTTCGTCCTCTCTTTGTGCTCCACAGCAGCTTTGGTGGTTCTTCCTCCTCCTTCTTGGTGAATGTCCCGGTGCAACCTGCTGCTGTCGTTGAAGCGTTTCTTGCGAGCGGCCTCATGGATGAATCTGATTGGCTGTTCTCCTATGCTTCGTGAATTTCTCCCTTTTTCCTGATAGTCCTCACAGAAAGAGCACCAGGACTTCCGGTTGCTGGATCTCGATGCCCTCTGTCGATCTCGAAGGCGCACCACATGATTTTTGGGGTTCACCTTAGTCTCGATGAGAATTCCGTGCCCGAGAAAGAAATGACCGCCTCCGAGGTACACCTGTGGAGGTCCCGAAGCTCCCAGCCGTGCCTTAAATGGCTTCCCTGGAAAGAACACCGATGCTGGTCTGCGGTTTCTGCCAACTCCGAGAAGGGACCCAAGCGAGCACAGGACTCCGTCAAATAAAGGCACCCGGAAGAGTCATCCAAGTACAGTGGTATTTCGGTACTCGACGGTGTCGGAACTCGTCAAACCCAGTACTAGCCGCATTTTGACGAGAAACAAAATGTTTGGACACTCGGCCCATGCTCGAACTCGACACCCCACTCACGATGAACCTGTGAACGCTTTCTTCTCATGGTGCCTCGTGGACAATGCCGAACACTTCCACAGAGTTCCTCCCGAATCGTTCCTTTTTTGTGCTTTCTGTGCCTTTGAAGCATTAATCGTGGGTCCTAAAATGGTTAAAAATGATACCACGAAGCCTGGAAAGGAACTCTTTGGTACTCGTCAGTTTCGGCACTCGTCACGAGTTCCGGAACGAATTACCGACGAATACCGAGGTACTGCTTATTTTTTAGATTCTGTTTCGTATCCCTTTGTCTCTGGGCAGTTAGGCGCGTGCTTTATGGATAAGTTGAGAATTCTGTGAACCAAGTGAATACCACTGTTGTAATGAAACGAACTCTGGAAAGTCAGATCACGTTGGCGAGAAGAATGGGCGTGGCTGAACGTTGCCGTGGCCAAAACGTGGGTGGACCTGAGGATCAGGGACAGCAAGGGATGTCAGCAGTGAGGTCGCTGAAAGAACTCGCCGTCGCTACCGTCGAGACGACCTGCAACTGGACTCGTGTATGCGGCACGTAATCCAGAGGAAAGGTTCATCTTGGCACGGGATGCAGTTGCCAACCTCCGATCTTCCTACCATCTATCGGAAGGGTCCCAATTGTGGAGGCAAACAGGAAGCTCGTGCGCGTCGCCTGCTCCACGAAATCAAAAGATGCAGATGCGTCCGTTAGGCTCAGAGATGCAGCTGCTATCCGAGAAAGTCAAAAGCTCCTCCACGGATGCTCTTCAGCCTGAGGTGAGTTGCAGACAAGGATGGACTCCAGACACGATCCTCCTGCGATCCGGAAGAGAACAAACCGAGACTCAAAGGGACCGCTCTAACAGAGAGTAGCAGAGGTCCGGAGGGGAAATCTCTTTTTCGGGTGCTGGGAGATGGCACTTTCCACCGGCAAGGGATCCGGGCAATAGAAAAGACATGCTGGATGCGAGCCATGGGCGTTCTCCATCCGTGACATCAGGGGATGATTTTTTCAAGCACACGAAAGGAAGCGAGGCGGACACGTGACCGGAATGTTCGCATCAAAAAAAAGAAAATCCGTGCTTGCTGTGGGTACAGGAACGGTTGGAGAAAAACCAGAGGACGACACTTTGACAACCAAGCCGAACCAAGGAGATATGCAGGATGCCGTTGCTGGGTGTAGGAACGCAGTTCTTGAGAGTTCTATGCCTCGGAAACAGCAAGGGATGGTAGGTGCGTGACAAGAGTCGTGGGAGTGATTGTCCACTGTCCGGACACAGTCGGTCGCCATCCTGACCAATAAGATGCAGCTCAGAAACCGTTTGCGAGCTCCACTGGGAAGTGGCATCTTCCGGGCGGCTCGTTCCCATGAGCTGCTTCGTGACTCGGGTGCGTGGACTCCCGGGCAAAGTGATCTACGGGCATGGAAGGAGTTTGGATTGGTTCCCTGAGACGAATGGCCAAATCAGCGGACCTTGTCACACATCCTGATGCTTCCTGAAGACCTCCCATCGCCCAAGAAACCAGAGCTGTTCATGAGCGAATCCCTCTTCGGCCACTCAGCCTTGCAACAAGGGATAAATTGCTTTGATGGAGCAGGAGCTGGGATCAGGTTGAAGGCCTCCACCCCCCAAAAATCCCAAACTCAAGGAGAATTCTCTCTACGAACTCAGAGAAATGCTAGAAAGTCGTAGGTGCCGACATACATCACGAGATGAACTGAAATTCACTCATTATCTCTGTTTCGGCAGTCAGACTCCAGGCTGGCCGCCATCTTGCACCGTTCGCTTCCTCTTGCCAGTCGATCCTGTCGATGCTGAGTAACCACCGAGAACACCTCTCTGCAGCGAGCTCGCAGGTGTCTTGAAAGCGGGTGCGGAATCGGCAGATGTGGGCGACCGAGATGTCCGTGCAATCCGAGGCACAAGAGAACGTGTGCTCCAGTAGAGACGGGGGAACCCAAGGATTCATGAATGGAGCAGTCCAGCGGGAGCAAGACGTTCGAACAAGGAACCAGTCCCGGAGTCGAAGACGGGGCGGCGGGAGCCTTCGACACCCTTTTCCGGCCTTACGAACCAGCTTCAAGGAACCACCGAGAAAAAACTCCGCCCACAGAGGGGGGGGGGGGGGGGGACTATGGAAATCGGACCGGTAGCGACGGAGGTTCAAAGAAAGCTCATCCCATTTACTCGGACAGCGATTGCGAAATGTGGAAGCGCCCGTGGCTAAAGGTGTTGTTGGAGGGATAGCGGAATCCTCATAACGGAACTGCTCAGCGAACCAATAAGCCCTGCGGGAGGCTTGTGCGCAAAACGGAAGAAATTCCGACGGGGGAGGTGGAGCTTCCGTTGCAAAAGGAAAGGGAATTCTCCTCCTCCTCCTCCTCCCCCCCCCCCCTCTCCTTTATGCCGACCTGCGCATCCAGCGAACTGCGAAGGGTTGCAATCGCAGGTGACGGACGTGAGATGAGAGAACGCCCAGCAGCAACCGCCTAATCTGAAGTATCAGCTGATGAAGGGTGTGTGTCATCCGAGCATGTGAGAACTTCCTTTCTGGGAACGTCCAGCTGTTCTCCGGAGGTGACGTTTTCCAGGAAAGGCTCACGATCTTGACACGAGTGCAGTCTCAAGGCTCTCCATATTTCAGTGTCATGGCGAGACTTTCCAGCGCCATCTGCCGCTGGCTGGCACAACATGCGAACAGCAACGTGCAACAACATGCGAACTGCGTGGTGCGCTCCAGCCATGGCAACCGACTCGTCCACGCGAGGTGCGGTTCAAAGTCCCGAACAATCCTAAAAATAAGTGCGCACGCTTATCAGATACATTACTATATACATTTATATAGAGATTAGTGCATAGATTAATGCATATTATAGAGATCATTAAATATATATATATATATATATATATATATATATATATATATTAACGGACATATTTACACATTGATTAATACCCAAATTTATTTTAAAATAAATGTTCATTGATATTTATTGACTATTAATGTATAATTAATATTATTTCACTAATATTTATTTACGTAAGGATTATTAATAGTAATATTATTCTCACATATATATCAATATTAATTGACATACATGTCATTAATATAATAAGTAATACATTGATAGATCTATATGCAAGTGTGCATATTAATACATAATAAATATGCTATCAATATAATCCATAATGCATAATAACAAACGCATTGTTACTTATATCAATTGTACAATTAAAATACATAATTAATCACTGATTATATTGTTCTTAATTATATATTATTAACTTTATTATTAATATAATTAATAATGTGCTTATTTCCCATAAATATATTTTTTGGTAAATAGATTAATGTATATATTATAAAGATTATAAAAATACATATACATGCTTATTATATATTTGCATATCATTAATAATACGTTTGTTATATATATTAATATACACACATCTGTATATGGAGTAATGTTTATTACAAAGAATATGAAAACTAAACACATGTATTTATTATATGTATTAATATGTATTCTGATATGTAATTAGCATACATGTTAATGTGTAGGTTAATATACAAAGTTATTTGAACGTACATATTTATTGATATAATAAATAATTTTCATTAATATATATTATAAAAATTTGTAGTTAAGACTATAAAAAACATGTTTTATAAATATCTCATTTAAAAAAATAGAAAGTGATGGCGACAATTCAACAAAGTAGAGACATAAAAGCAAGCAAATAAAACAAAAAACAAAAATAAAATATTAATTTTTTCATTATTCCCAACACCCAGTAAATGATGCGTTCTCAGGAAATACGAATAGTATTTCTATAAACATGTATGTTCATATTTCGATAATTATATATTCATTTCATATGGATCTATTGTACGTATAAACATATATTAATATATATATATAATAAACACATACATTTATTTTTGTAATCTTCAATATTCACAATATATATTGATACCTATTATTAATTATATCAATAAACATGCACGTTAAAATAGATTTGTGTATTAGCCTATTATATATATATATATATATATAACATACATATTAATATGCACATATATATTTGTGTATATTGAATAATATATATTACAAAGAATATAAAAAATAAACACATATATTTTTAATACGTATACTGATATGTAAATTAGCATGCACATTAATGTATAGGCTAATACACAAATCTATTTTAACGTGCATGTTTATTGATATAATTAATAATAGGTATCGATATATATTGTGAATATTGAAGATTACAAAAATAAATGTATGTGTTTATTATATATATATATTAATATGTGTTTATTATATATATATATTAATATGTGTTTATTATATATATATTTATATATATATATAACATATATGAGTATACATAAAAGGAATATGTATGTATTTTTTATAAATTTTAGAGTATATATAAATCCATATACTTATACATCAATATGCATAGTATATATATAATAAACGTATGCATTCATTTTTTTTATTCTTTAGAATGTATATGAATCTATGTATAAATGTATATATCGACATGTACGATAGGCGCTTGTATTTATTTTTTATGACCTTTCGAGATTCTGATCGGCACCAGCGCAGTCGAATGCACGAGACCATTTCCCAGTAAGGGCAGCTGCCCCAACGGGGTGCAGCGACGAGACTGTTCGAGAATTCTGCTCTCCAGCAAGCGCACGGATCGAATGCTGCTAGCCATGAGTTCAAGGTTGTCCCAGCAGATGCCTTGCCCTTCCGCATTGCACCAATTGAAATTCACTTTCCGGAATACCCCGCGGGCCGATCGTCGTTTTGCTGCTGTAAACCACCGACAAAACGCTGGGAGCCGCCGGGTCAGCCCAGCGCCGGTCACCTCTTGGGTGGACATGCAGAGCAGGCCGCCGTCGTAGACCGCGAAGACATCCGGCTCGAGCAGTTCGGACCGGTGACACGTGTGTGTGCGACGCCGGTATGCTGATATTCGCAAACACATGTGTCATCGAAACGGTGGCGGAGGAAAAAAGAGAGGGAAAACGAAAAAAAAAGCTCTCGGCTTCACGTGGGAACCTGATAATTCCAGATGTTCTCTCACTCATAGCAGCAGCAGCAGCAGCTCGTTTCGGAACGCGATGATCTTTCCAGATGGATGCTCCGTCGATTGCTCCAAATTTCATTCGCTCCGATTTTTAGCTCGCTGCACAGCCACTGCTACCCTGGAAGCAGCAGCGCAGGCCAACTGGAAGAACACAGTGATTTATTCTTCGCCCGGATTGGTTGGAAGACAGTGTTGAAGATGCGATCGCACGTTTGCTCCCAGAGCGGAGAAAACAGAAGAGCGGCAGAAAGTGTTCGCGAACAGGATATCCGAAAGAGGAACGCTCCCTCCCTCGCGGGAGCCATCTGCGTGAAATTCTCTCCAGACAGCAGCAGGACCGAGAGTTAGCAGATTTCGCGGTGCCGGCGTTCCCGGGAGGGCTGCTGCTTTCTCTCTCCGCAAGCTGACGCTGGTGAGCCGCTCGTTTCGATCTTCCGGTAAGATGAATCCAAGATCTGCTAGGCCCTCGTCTCTGGGAGTTCGCTCGCGGTTCTCTTCGGGGAAGGGAAAGGCATATCCAAGTGCCAAGCCCGAGTCGCGAGAGCATGCGTGTCCTAGCAGGACGGGAGAAATCCAGACGACTCCAAGCGCTGCTGACCGATAAGGAACGAAAGACCCAGCTGGAACCCGTGCGCCAACGCTTCTTTCCTTGAGTTCCCTTTGGGCCCAGAGTTTCGGATCCCTCCTGAGTTTGCCGAGGCTTGCACAGCCTTCGAGACCAGAAACCAGTCACTATGTGGAGGTCATCTCATCCAAAAACCAAGGGACCGCATGACACATTCCGACGAAGGCCTTCTTCGGTACAGATGCTACTCAGAAAAGAGAAGCACTTCCAACAGTCCTTATTACACAGGATGCTTGCATCCCGAAAGCCCACAATGGTTCGCTCGGGAACACAGACTGCCGTCACTTTCGATCCATTTGTACCATCCTCAGGGATATTCACTTAGACAAGATGGCGACTGAAGTGTGACGACGTGAGCGATAGCGGCGAGGCGTCCATCGAGAGGTCGTCTTCAGACCGATCCTAAAGATACTCTCGCTCCCTCGTTTCAATCTCCACAAATCCTCTGGAATTCCTTAATCGGCGGTCTTAGGAGGTTCTAAACTTAGCCAAACTAGGACCCCCAAAATTCACCCCACCTGGTTCCCTCGAACTCGAGAAGGGAGTTTCGATAGATTCACGTCACGATTGCTACCCATGTCACGTGCACGTGGCCTCCTGTGAGGAACGACCTGCTTCTTTTGTTACCCACGTACGCCCCCTCGGCTTCCTGGCCCGAGGACTTCTCCGGGCAGGTGAGCGCGTCAACAGGAGCAAGAAGAGCGTGGTCGTCCCCGTGGATGAGTCGTGGGAGGAGCCGTCCGGCTGGACCCACTTGGGGTCCCCGCGGACAGGCACTCCAAGTACCTCGGCGTTCCACCGGGCGGCAACGGCGCTGCCGAAGCGCGGTCGAACCGCCTTCGAAAGGCTGAGGTGGCCCTCGGCCCGTTCCGCGGTGGCATGTCCGTCTTGCAGGAGCGGATTCGGGACGCTTCCGTGGCCCCCATCCTCTGCCCCCTGCTTTTTTGTCCGTCCGACCCCCTACTCGGCCAAGCTCCGAGCGCAACGACCGTCGAGGAACGCCTTTTGGGGACCTGCAAGGTCCAGGAGCCGCCTCAAAGAATTGACGGCTCCGCGTCGGCTTAGGCATCCCCCTCACGCTGAAGAGAATCAAGGGGGAACAAGTGCCGTTCCGAATTCTGGCACCTTGCTCCAAGCTGTGGACTTTTTTCCTGGTGTGCGCCAGCACGCCTCATCCTTCGGCGGTGCGCCGGCAGCGAGGGACTGCTCTCGTTGCTGCAGCGCTCCCATTACAGGATTCGGGATTTGACTTCCCCTTGAGACAACTCGTCTCCCTTCTGGAACCTTATCCACGGATCCCCTGCCGCCCAGCGAGCTTCAACGTCCAACGCAGAGAACAATTGTGTCCCGGACTGCGCCCCAAGGAATTCGCCCAACAGAACTTCGTCCCTGGCGACTCTTCCTCGGCCATCCATGGCGAGGGGCACTGCCGGACCCGAAGAAGTTGAGAACCCTGGCCTCCAAACCTCTTGATGCAGCGCTGCCTTCCTTCCCTGAGGACAAGAGACGACGGTTGCCTACCGGCGCTGTGGGACTTCTCCTGGGCGAAACTCCTGAACGGCTGTGGGCGTCGCCACTCTTCGTTCCCGGGCGAAGAAACTACATCGGTGGAGTGAACTCCCGAATGTCTCCTCCGAGGAACTCGTGGGGTCCCTCCCCCGAGTCTGAACACTCTTGTGACCCATCCACCCTTTCCCCAAAGCTTGAGGCAGGCTGTGCTGCTGTTCCTGCACTGGGGATTCCGGTGCAATCGGTGCTGGCACCTCGTTTCCTGGGGAGCTGCATCCCCGAACTATTCCAGGAATTCTTGAATGGCCGCTGTTCCCTCAAAGAGCTGTTGCAGAGGCTGGTTTCGGCGCTCCAGCACTGGGAGGGCACCGTCCGCGATCTGCTGCTGCGCCGACTCTTCTCGGCAGGAGCAGTAATCGCAACGAGGTGCTCCATCCGCGCCGTCGCCACAGCCCGGCATGTGCTCGAGACTCAGACTCAGAGAAGAGAGGTCATTGTGACGGTAGCCTCTCCCATGGGGTCGGCTGCGAGGTGACCTCACCAGGAATAAGTGAAGGCATCTCCGGCGATCTCCATCGGAATGCAGTGCCGGTTCTAGGAAGAGGGAACGGGCAAGACTGGCGTTCCCTCTCCGCGCCTTTTGTTTATTTTAATTTCTTGTGTTTTTTTTATTGCTCACTCCATTTAGCTCTGGATCTTTCCTGGCTTTTATTTTTTTTTTCGTTTCTTAAGAAGGACCGAAACAAAGACCCTTGCCCCATCTTGCCTTCCCCCCCACATCCCTCTATGTATTTGATGTTTCTTCATTCCCATTCCGGGCTTTCAGACGTCCCGACCTACATCCCCGCGGACCCTCCCCCCCAACTTCTTTTGCCTTCAGTTGGGAACCAGCGTGTTCCCAACTGGCTTGTTTTCGTTAAATGAACGCCACGGGGCAACCATATGAAAATGCCACTGGTAGCATTGCCTGCATTCTTCCACCTGGAAACGAAGAGGCGAACCCTGAAGTTTCCCGTCACATACTGGATGTGCGAGGCTTGCACTGTCCAGCACAGGACAGATTTTGACAGATTCTCCTGGTTTTCCTTTTGACGTTTCCCATCCGAGAGTCCTCCTTCTGACTTGCGTGAGTGACATGAAAGCCCCTACGGCACAGAAAGTAACGGAAATGACCGCCGGTCAATCCTCATGGAAGCTCCCATTCTAGTGTTTTCCACAAGCAATCGACACACTGGAATGAACCTGCGTGAGAGAGTTGAAAAGGAAAGTTCCTGATCTTTATTTGCCGCATCGTCGTGAGCAGCATCCGTCTCCATGGGTCCAGTCGAGAGCTGCAAAGCACTGCCCGTCTGCGACACAGGCTTTTCAAAGCCGCTGCAGATCACGAACGCCATTATCCATGATGGAGTTATTAGCTCGAAAGAAGTATCCAAGTTAAAATTATCCAAATTAAGCATCCAAATCCATAAATAATGGCTTCTACACTGAGCATGAAAATTATACAGTTGGACCACAAAGAAATGTGTACCATTTGGAAGTTCCTCTACTGCTTCCTGCCGTGAGTGCAAGGGAGCCGTTAAGAAGGTACCTTTAGTCTTCCGGAAGTAGCGGAAGAGATTCTTGAACGTTGCGAGTTATTCTGAGAGGGTTGACTTTCGGATTTCTGCCTCCAGACGTCTTGGCAAAGTTTACTGGGAAGAATTCAGAGTCCAGAGGTGGATCTAGGCTTCTGAATTGAGAAAATGCGATGCCTGCTTATTTCTTGTGGTTATGCAGACTTTTAGTCTGCACTGGACGTCACCATACGTTGCGTGGAGATCACGAATGTGTGCATGCTTTTTCTTAGCCTGCCAATCCTCCAAAAAGCGTGCGCGACGATACCAACATGCAGTCATGGAAACCCTACCAGCCCCCCAAAGACGATGTAATTACCATCTGATCCCTCAGTGTCGTGGAACAGACCCTCACCAAGTTCTTGCAGCTTTGGCTGTTGGCAGCTTTCGTTCGCAGATTCTTGTTCTTGCAGCTCTTGATTTGTTTCTGAGGAGTCCATTTCAGCTACCGAGACACGCATAGAGGTGCTTCGCCACTGGAAGGGAGGAAATGTCCGCTAAGGGAACCGCCGCATCTCTTTCACGCAGCCGATCTCACTGCAAGAGTCGTGGAAATTGACCTCTTTGCCAGATACTGCCTACCCTTCTCCTGGTAAACTCCGAAACTTTTCGCCAGTGCGGCTGACCAATCTCAAAGCAGGAAAACATCACACCGGTCGAACAGATGACTATCACGCTCACTCTAGTGCCTCCCGATTGGGTTCAATGTGCCAGCGGTGTGCACAAAATGTAATTCGGAGCCTCTCTGCCCTGGAGACTGATCGGTCTCCTTCCATCTTTCCACAACATGTGGGCCGAGCTCTTGTTCTCCTCGACGTACAGCGCGTACTTTGGATTCGTCTTCCGGCAAGGTCGCAAAGTTCTCTGCTGTCCTCCAACAAGGTAGTATGAGAAAGGCAACGGTGTCACCCTGCCCGAGTCAGGACTTGCTGCTGCTTCCGAGGTCCAGAGGCAGTTTCATGCCCGTTGCATAAGGAAGCGTTTCCCAAACTATGTTCCGCGCAACACCAGTGTTCCGCGGAAAGTCAGTAAGTGTTCCGTTAAAAATTATGAAAATTTCACACAATTAAAATTTTAGAATAAATGTTTCTTTTGTTTTCCTAACTCTTATATACACTTGCTTAATTTATTTATTATGAATAACCAATGTGTTCCAAATTAAAATTTTCAGCATTTGTGAAGTGTTCCGGGAATGGGGAAAGTTTGGGAAACGTGAGGAAAGCACGTGGTCTGAGCAGGAGATCAAAGGTAGATCTTTCGCTTGTTGCCAAGGAGCAAATAATCTCTCTCCTCATGAGCCAATTTCATGTAGAGATGTTGAATTAGTTGACGATAGGTTTTGAAAAAAAAACATCCGCACAAACGACGCAAGCTGAAAAGTGGGATGATTGCCGTCCCTTTCCAAGTTTGTGTCAGTCCACTTTAACCTCCCCTTAGCAAGTCCCCAAATTGACTTTGTCTATGAACGTAAAGTGTCGTGTCCTTTTCCTTCTCAGCCTCCCGAAACCCGACAGATGTGAGATCAGGCATACCTGTCGATAAGAGTACATTAGATGTTGTAAACATGCGTACACTTAAACCACACTTACAAGTATACACCAACACTGGGTAAAGGGCACCACCGTCGACACACGCAAAAAAAAAAAAGCCCATTCCTGACACGGATGCCGTCACAACACCCAGCAATGCGATTGTGACTTGTTATGCCTCCATTACTCCAAGAGCAATTTGCAGCCACACATATGAGCAAGGCAAATCTTATCGAAGGATGTAGAAAAGTGGAGAAGGTGAACGTTTTATTTTTCCTGGTTTCCTTTTCTTCAAAGGGTCGACTCGTCACTATGTGTAAAATTCCCTGTGTGTACAGAGAAAACCATGCTGCCGAGAGTTCCGCCTATTCGAGAGAATTCATCAAATTAGGGTTCCACAGTTTGCAAGTAAAGGCAATCCAAGAAGTATCTCTCGTTTATCTTCGAGATGTAAACAAAGCTCGCAATTTCCAGGAAATCGCTTTTGAAAAGAAATCCACTGGGAGCGGCTTTTGAAAGGTCCTTCGAAACTTCTTCAAGAGGTCCTAGACAGAATTTATGTGTGGAATCTTAAAAAATTCATCGAAAATTCATTCAAATATAAAAACGCAACTATAAACAATAGCCCTGTATATATGTATAGATATGAGTGTGTGATATAGACAGCATTTTTTTTTTTTTTTTCCTTTCCTTTTCGGCAAAAAGGGCCGAAAAGGAAAGGACAAAAGAAAGGCTTTGCCACACAAAAAGTCTGCAAGAGGAGGAACATTCTCGAAGGAAGATTCAGAGCGAAGACGTAAACATGGTAAATGGGAGACAAATAAAGCAAACCAGAAAGGTTAGAAGATTGCTTTTGATAAACACTGCAGCAAATTCAACCAGAATGCTTGAACCCGACAAAAGTCAGCAAACAGACAGCTGCAAGTCGGCAGTTTGACGATTTACAGTCGAATTCTGGATCCAACTCAAACTCGAAAACGTGCCACAGCACCGCTTGAGGCCACAGTGCTTTGTGCGAGTTCGCTCGCGGAAAGTTACGAGTCAGCTGACCACGAAGAGCACGGTGGCGGCAATTCCTCGGTGAATCAAGTCGAGCAAGCATCAATCTGCAATTCTGGAAAAGAGGGAAATCAACTAACACTGACCCTTGGTCGTGTCTTTTTCTTTCGCGGTCTCGCGAAACACGACAGGGAGGTCAGGCGCACCTGTCGATTTACGTTCCATGAAAGTGCGATTATGAATGCGTGCACAGCAAGAAGAAACATCGAAAGGTAAACTACCGGTGAGAAAAGAAAGAAAAATTCCAAAACGGATTTCAGCCTGCAACCTTAAGCAGGAAGTTCCGTGCAAGAAAAGTTCCGAGTTTTAGGAGTCGTCCAACTGTGGTGGTGTTGGCGATCGAAACGACTTGGATCAGATTGAAAACGAATTCTAAAGAAGGCTTATGTAAACGGATTATGTAAACGTCATCCGAATCGATCCCATATCCAAAGAGACATGAAATCTCCGCAAGTTATATTCGTAGGTGCATCCAAGTTCACAAATACTGACTTCTTAGCTCTTGGTAGAGAGTCTTCACCCTGGGGAAGTCTCCGAAACAGATGGAACTTTCCAGTGGCATCGGGTTCCTCAGTGTTCCTTTATCGCGGTGTTTTAAGTACTCCGAGACCGTGTCATTAGAAGGAAGTCGATATTTCAAAGCTCAGTATGAGGCATACCTTCGTGCTTTTGGTGAGATATCACACTGCCTACAATCACTCAACTCGGATGGTCTCGGTTTGGCTGGTGCTTCGTGAAATTCCAATGCAACAGCATCACAGATCAGCGGAGAACCCAAGATTGAAAACCCCGGGAATCCTGTGTTTGTGAAAGGGAAGCAGAGATAACAAAGGTTAGATAAAAAAGGGTCTGAGGAGGACCATCGCAGCGTTTCCTCAGCCAAGAGATATGAATTCCTACTAAGGAAACATCATTTAGACTTCCTAGCAGAGATTAAGTAACGAACCGGACGAACTAGTCAACCAATCAGAACGGAAATTAAATGTGGAGCAGTCCGATAAGACCTGATTATCCTTGTATCGGGTGAAATCACGAGGAGCTCAGGGAAGATCCGAATACATTTACGAGGCGCATCTCAAAAGTAAGGGCGGATCGGATCTAAAGAAAGAACAAATAAGGGAAACAGAAATGTATTGGTGGTTCGAAACACGTACATCCCCGTGCCCTTTTTCTACGTAGGCACCATTTTTTTCCAAACACTTCTGAGACCGTGGAAGAAGCTTTTTTAGATCCTCTGCATCAGATTCCGCCTCCTGGGAGTTCAGCCAGTGCAGCAGCACTGAGGTTTTCAAATCCTCTCTTTCCCCCTCGAATCGTTGCAATGCAAGCCACTCCTTGAGGTGCAGGAAGGAGAAAATGGTAGTCACCGGGTGCGAGGTCAAGACTGTGAGGTGGGCGATCAAAAAGTTTCCATTCGAATTTCCGAATTGTCTGGAATGTGACGACGGCAGTGTGTCGGACCAAAAGGGTGCTCTTTTGGAGGACCTTATGGAGCCAGGAACAACCATCTACTGTGCGCAAGTCTACTGTGTAGAAACACTTTCAAAGCTGCGGCGTGCCATTCGGAACCGACGACGTGGGATGCTGAGATCAGGGTTTGTTCTTCTCCACGACAACGCGCACCTTGGCAACGCATGCTGCCCCCACACATCCCGGACAATTCGGAAATTCAAACGGAAACATTTTGATCACCCACCTCACAGTCCTGCCCAGTAACTACCACGTCTTTCTTCCTGCACCTCAAGAAGTGGCTCAACGATTCCAGGGGGAAAGTGAGGGTTGGGAAACTGCAGTGCTGAACTGGCTGAGGAGGTGGAATTTGATAAGGAAAATCTAAAAAAGCTTCTTCCACGGTATCAAAAAAGTGTTTTGAAAAAAAAAAAATGGTGCCTACGTAGAAAAAGGGCACGGGGATGTATGTGTTTCGAGCCACCAACACGTTTTTGTTTCCCTTATTTGTTCTTTCTTTAGATCCGATCCGCCCTTACTTTTGAAATGAGCTTCGTACATGAGGAATTTGAAGGAAAAAAAGGTGAGAAAATCTCAGGGATGTACAGGTAGAAAATCTATCCCACGGTTGAAGATAGATGCTGCGAAAGCAAGCAATATTTCATCTCAAAAAAATGCCGCGAATCTCTGGGAGGGAAAGCTAAATGAATCCCCAAACAGCCCCAGTGACTCCTTTTTCCTTTCCGTCAGCCTTTATCTTCAGCGCATACGTGAAGTAAAAGAATCCAAGCCAATGCGTTTGACCGGCCTTTATGAATTCGTTGGAATTCCGGCTTTGTAAGAAGCAGAAATTCCGAATGATTTTAGCAGGTGGATTGTGATGTACGTGACCAGTAATCCCCTGACTATGGCAACAAATCGGCATGCCAAAACTTCCGAATGAACACTTACGACCGAGGAAACCGAGGCGATCAGGGGTTTTTCTTGGATTACACCAGGATCCTAGTGTACCCTTTGTTCTTAGATCTCCAGATGTAATCTATCTGTTTTGAGCACGAGACGTGACTTCTCTATCCGTAGAGAAGGGACGCTACTTTGATTCTCACCCTACGGCAGTTGCAGTAACAAGAATGCAGTAATGCTGACCAACTGTACATCAACTGGAATTCGTGGGGAAGGTTGGATCCATTATGGATTCTGTTGTGAGCAAAATAGCTTGAGGATTCCCTTAGTGGTGATGTGTGGGTGATGCTATTCAAAAACCACAGTGGCCACATCTTGAACGGATTCAACGTCCCCCTATCGACTGAAAGACGCCTGTCATGCTCCATCTTGGTACTGGATCTTCGAAACGACGCATTGCAACGGACAGTCTTCACCTAAGGGACAACCAAGTCATGACCAAACGTGGAGTTGACACGCGCGCTCCGATTCTGCATTCGCAGATTGGGTGAGGTGTACGAGATGAGTGCCAAAGCAGGAACGTGCCCGTCCTTGCACCAGAATAAATGACTCCCCCCGCAACGAAAGGAAAATCCCAGACGGTCAGGTTGCAGTTGACCCGCAGGCCCGGATCCGGAAAAATCGAGCGTCTCTTGCGCGAAAGACACGCCGAACGCAGAGATGTGGAAATGCACCTGCGATCGTGTTCTCAGTGTTTCTTTCCCATGGTGACAGTTTGCGGCAAATGCCAGCTGCCGCTCCGCGTGTTTCTCCCCACAAATTCGACTTCGCATCACTCGAACCATTAATTTAAGTTGATCGACTTTGATTAAGCGAGGCCAATTTGGGTGCTTTTAATAAGAGGGGAACTCCATGCAGCCAGGATGCTGTGTGTCCAGCGAGGGAAACGATCCGTCTGCCTGTGTGGGTCTGTGTTTTGTCTTGCTGCAACACTTTTACTCCGATTAATGGCTTCCTGTGCACCAGAGGAAAGGAAACGTCATTCGTCGGCAAATCGATACCGAATCGTGTCACTTACAGTAATCAGAGCCTGCGGCGTTAATTACTGGATAACCGCATTGGCACACGAACACTTGAAATGTCGCGGAGGATACCTTGAAGTCCAGAAAGAAGAACACGCAGATGTTGGAGGATTGCTAATTTTGAAGAATCATGGAATCTCGAGAATCGATCTGCGAAACGAATTAGGACGTTCAGCAAGCAGACGATCCCGAACGGAAACCCGAATTGGTGGTCGCACTGGGTCAGGGTAGCGATCGTGTCACTACGCACACGATGTTGTACACGTCAGTTTGTATTGCAGCCAGCAGCTCGTGCTGGACAGCGAAGAATCGAAAACCTCCCGGGAAGCCCCCGCTGCTGGACCTGCGAAAGAAGGAACCCTCGAATGTGCGCGAAGACGAACAGTACCAAACCCGGAAGCTGGAAACATGGAAAATGGATGAAAGAGTGAAAGGAATGGCTGTCTGCATTCGAAACAAGAGCACCGAAGAACTTTAGAGAAGGGGAGGAGCGGCAAATCAGGATCACTAATGCAACCTCTGAACCTGTCGGGAGTCCCCATACCACGCTCTTAATCTCGGATTTTCCTGCTTTGTGAGGTCTTTCGTGGATGGTCGACCCCGTGAAGAACCTCCGCTCAGATTTTCCCGAACTGCAAAGAAAAAAAAAACGGACACCATCAGTCACGAAGCTTCTTCTTTAGAAAAGAGAAGAGTGGATGGGCAGAGGCCGCTAAGTGAGAAGTAATCACGGCAAAATTACTCTGGACGTCTGTCGAAATTTCAAACCTATGATTTCAGATGCCGAAGATCGGGTGTTTGTGGACGACTGAGCCTGCTGATGCTGAATGATGGCGGTTATGTCACGCATTCGGAAAATCTTTCGAGAGCCTTACCTTCTTGGAGGACGAATTGAACAGTTTCGGTACCGTCGGGTGCTTTCCGTAATGATTATAGCGATGCCCTTGCATCGTGTGAATGTATCTTTCTATTGCATCATTTCTACTGCATTTGAAGAACCAAACAGATCGACGTCGAATCTGAGGAGTAGGAAGAAGTTTCCTCTCGATGCTTCATCCTCGATGCTTTCGTCGCAACGCACCAGCGTTCGTAGATCACAAATCTCTGATTCTAATTCTTCTTAAATGAAAACCACGGAATCCACTTCCGTGATCGAAAGCTTCTTCCGTGAAGATCACTCGATGGAAATCCCGAGAGGTCTTGGGGTGCTCCGGAATGAGGGACAGTGTCGTGCTTGACCTCTTTTGCACCTCCTGGACATCACTGACATCTGGAAAGCTCTCAACTAGCTACTCCCCACTCTTCCAGAGGTCCTCCTGCTTTGAACGGACGCTGGTCGTAAGGTCCCTGTGATCTGGGATCCACGAAACGAGGATGTGCCGAGAAAGCTTAGTTGAACACCCGCATGCAAGCAGAGGACCTGAAGAAAGAAACGGTATACTCCAACACCCAACATTAGCAGGGCAAGGCCCATTGAATGCATCGGTTGGGTCAACAGCTGCGATGGTGGACGAGACTTAAACTTCGTTTCCTGAGAATGCGTGACTGGGAGGATGGAATGAACCGAGCTCGAATTTGAACTCGAACTGCTTCTGGTGACCCCAGCAGCTAACCGAGAGCTGAAATATATGCGGTTTCTTTCAGCATTTTCAGAAGCTTCCCTGTTTTAGAATTTCCGCACGAAGTCGCAGTGCCATCGGTGCTATGAACGACGGTTCAGGGATCTCGGCCTTAGATGTGCACGCGGAGACCCCTGAGAGCGGGCCCCTAGGCAAGCAATGCCTGCTCTTGAGCATGCAAAGATGAGGAAGAAGAGCCGCCGCGACGAAGGAAGGACGTTGCCTGGGTGGCGCTTACCCGGTGAGAGCTGGCCATAGAGACATAGGCTTGGTTGCAGCGGACCCGGCGGTGCGTTGGAGGATTCCACCTGGAGGGTCGGCCGGCTGATGGGCTGCGACGGAAGCTGGGGCAAGACGCACGAGAGGAAGAAACGAAAGACCGAAGATGCCCAACTGCATGGAAGTAGAAGAGGCAAGGTGGACATTGGTGGCGAGTCCGCTCCAGGCACGAGTCTCCAGATGAAGAGATTTCAGATTGGTCGATGGTCAGAGCCCATGGAAACGGCGCCGAAACTCCTTTTTGTGCGCTCCCAAACCTCCTTGAAATTTTCTTTTCTGTTTACTTTGCTTGAGGAGGGGGAGCAAATGCCCCGGTCGAGATGGAGCTTCTCCGAGCTGGCAGGACGCAGCTTGCTCTCCGGTCAGTTGCGATCGGTGGTATCGACACGAGATGGAGGAGATGCTCGTTCCTGCGAGCATTATCATCCGCAGAGTCTTTCCTCTTGAAAAATTGGTGCCTTGGATGACCGCTGAGTGATCTTTGAGTAGAGATGAACCGAACTCCTGTGTCGAACCTCATCTTCAACATGCAGTTGTTTCGGAAAGTCTCCGTGGTTCCAGAAACAGAGTCACATCTTCATTGCCAACGATCGGAGGTGGGCGGATGCAGGACCGATGGAGTTCTCGCGAGTCCATGTGAGCCGAAGCGCACCGCACACTGGTGACCTACTCGATAAAATGACGCAGGAGCGAACGAACGCCCTGGAAGTGGGGAAGCATCTTTTCCCTTTCTTTGTTGCCGAGCAACGCTCCTGAACGTGTGCTGAAGGGATTTCCTGAAAGATTCTTCTTGATCAAGGTCTCGTCACTTTATCTCCTGCTGCAAAAAAATTTCGATCTGCTTGCGAGAAAGCACCTGTGGCCTCAGTGGATGAACTGCACAGCTTCTGAGGGCAGTTTGGAACTCGAGGAACCGAAAGCACAGCCCGTTCGAAAAAAACCAGTTGACCTCGAAGGGATTCCAAATGCCCTCGAACAATCCCCGGTGGAAATCTGGGAGAAAATCTGCAAGGGCAAAGAGAACCACAAACCCCCCATCGGGCCATTCCAGGCACTTCTGTGTCATCAACTTCTGCTAACGCGCAGGATTCAGCTGCTGCTGGATCCTTTGCAAGGCGGTGACGAGCATGCTCTTCGTCGACAACGCAACCGTGGATTGGATCAAGAGCGCTGAAAGTTGCGAGTGCCTCCATCAGCCTGAAGAACGCTCACGGGGAGCTACGCAGAAGAGTGGCGCTCTCGAGAAACAGTGAGGTTGTCCTCCTGTAAAACCACAGAAGCCTCTGGGATGGCGGGAAAAGATGATTTCTAAGCGAACCCCCCCTGCCTGTAAAGAATGAGAATGAAGCACGCGTCAGAGACCACATAGTCACGGTCTCCACGCGTGGCACCAAGCGCCGCGGGTTCAAATCAATCCCACCCTGGATGAATCGACACAAGAAAAAAGGGAGTGCGCCGGTGGGTTTCGAGTTTCTCCTGCAAGATGGAGCTCGTTCGGGTGCGGCACCGGTGGCGGTTGAAACCGGATGACCCCCGATGGGTGGCCAGGATTGCAAGTCGACTCTCCTCGGTCCCTCCAGGAAACTGAATCAAGGATTCTGGTTCCCCTCCGGTTGTGCGAATGGATCCCTCCTTCCCCCCCTCCTCGGTGGCCGACCCTCCATCGTGTTTCATGGAGCTGATCGCTGGATCGATGCCTTCCCAGAGTGTGGAGAAGCGTGCTACTCCCTTCGGGGAGCACCCTGGAGAAATCTGGAAAGCATCCTTCCGAGGTTCTCTTCAGAGGAGTAAAAACAGGAGCGAATCCTTTCTGGGTTCCCTTGGGAGAAGAAATAATGGAGTGGCCCATTCCGGAGAGAATGAGGAAGAGGTTTCCATCGAAGATCCCTCCCCAGGTGTGACAGGAATGGACTCTTTTCTCCTGAGCCCTTCCTGGATTCATGGTGTGGACGGGATACCCCGTATCTCGAAGAGTCACACGTACGAATTCCACTTTTATTTAGCTTGAGGGTAGTAACTTTTAAAGACTCAAACACGGTCGAGACTCCTCACGTGCGGTTGCGCGCGCATCTGAATTTTCTTTTTGCCAAATCACGTGGAGTCGTCCCATTCGAGCAAGAGCGGCCCCAATGGCGCTGAAGAATGGAGTCACGAAACAGGTGAAGCTCTGCCGCGGACCGCCAACAGAGTAGAAAACCAAGAGTGGGCAGTAGACGGATTTCTCTCCCCCCCCCTTCCCCCCCGCGTGCTGCCGAGAGCACATGTCTGTTCCATGAACGGATGACCTTGAGAAGAGTTCTCGCGCCTGCACAGCTGTTTTCCCGCTGCTGGCGCATCCGACTTAAAGAACTCCCTCCGAGTAAGCAGGATGGTCCAAGACGTGATTCAGGTCGCAGGTGCCCATCCAGGCGCCGACGAGCTCGAGGATCCCACCAGGAAAACCTGAGAGGAGATCAGCTTTCCCGGGCCGGGAAAGAAACCCGCCCTCCCCGAAATCGCTCGCTCTTCGCGGAAAAAAAAACACCCACGAGCACCACCGAGAGGTCGGCCGCACCACGTGAATCGCACGCGGCGCGAGCTGTCCCGATCCGAGAGCTGCGCACGTCACGGAGCATTGTGATCCGTGCGAAGCGACCACTCCCCGGGGAAGCTCGCAGACGGGAAAAGGTTCGTGTTACTTCAAGAGGAGGGCCGCGTTCGAACGAGGGGAAGCCCACGCGGAAGGGGGGGGAGCAGGGAGGTTCGCAGAACGTGCGTTCCACTCTTGCGCCTTCGAGGACGCAGCCTTGATGGAGCCCATGAATCTCCATGAAGGTCCGGACGGATGGGCAAAACGCGGGCCGGAGTGGGTGCGCACCAGCAGGGGCGACGCGTTCCTCCTGTACAGTTCTGCGGACGCCTCCGTCACTCAGACGTTCAGCACCATGGGGATGATCACGGCGGCCCAGATGACGAAATGTCGAATTTGCTATTGGGGCCCGCGTCGGAGGCCACGTCGCCGCGATCCCCGTGCGTGGCACCGAGAGTAGCGGGTTCGAATCCCACCCAGGAAGAATCGATGCCAGAGAAAATGGGTGCGTCATGGGCTCGAGTTCCTCCCGCAAGATGACGCTCGTTGGCCTGCTCACAATCCGGTGAGGCGCTGGTAACTGGAAAATCGGACGCCCCGGATGAGTGGCTGGGATTAGGGAACTGATCCTCCGTGATCCTTCCAAGAATCCAGGAGTCCGGTTCCCTTCGGGGGCAGGACCCTCCCTCTGGTACCATGGAGCTGGTGGATTGATGCCTCTCCAGAGTGCAGCCGATGTGAAAGGGAACTGGCGCTCTTCGCTCTCTCCCGAACCACCAGCGCGCGTGCTGAGAAGCATCTGAATCCGAGGACTGAGAGGTGACCCAAACATGGACGCTTGTCGAAAAGGCGACTGTGCCACAGCGCTTATGCGCTGCCCGTGCGACAGCACGCCGACTGCGTTCTTGAAGGCACGTGGAGGAAGATGTCCGAGGCCCTGCTTTTGACCCTGGGCAGGCGACATCGCTCGGTTATCGGGAAGTTATTGGAATACCGGAGTCCCGATTGTGAAGAAACTCGTGCGGCCTCGAGGGATGGACCACACAGCCTCGGAGCGCAGTTTAGACCTCGAGGAACCGAAAGTGCAGCCCGTTCGAAAAACGCCAGTTGACCTCGAAGTGATGCCGAATGTCCTTGTGCAATCTGATGGAAAGCTGCAAGAAGGGCGAGGAGAACCGCAAACTCCCCATGGAGCCATTCCAGGTACTTCTTCATAAGCTTCCCATCCACAAGGCACGTGGAGGAAGATGTCTGAATCCGCAGGCCTGCCTTTGGCCCTCGGCGGGAAACCCAGGAAATAACTCGCTCGGTTATTGGGAAGTTATTGGAATCCCTCCCTCCCAAGAGCGATGACGATGTCCTGCAAGAGCTGGATATCTTCAGACCGCGTGTAGATCAGCTCGCCATCGTGCGGCAACATAGCGGCGGTGGTGTTCTCCAGCATGCAACACGAGAGGAACGTCTGCCGGACGCTCCGATCCGAGAGCAGACCCAAGACCCACACAGCAAAAAAATCAGAGGGCGATATGCCCGTGCCCCTCAAGACTCTGAGGGTCACCCAAGCGAAAGAATGCGCAAACTACCGGTGCTGAGAGGAGGCCCAGAGTTCGAGTCACGGCAGTGGACTCGTCCGTCCAACAGAAGCCCTCCCTCGCCTAGGAAATGCGCCCTCTGGCTCGCTGTGAATCCAAGGAAATCCCGGTTCCCTAGAGAGAGGATTCAGCACCCTTTCCGTGCTCCCATGGCTGCAGCAGCAGCAGCTAACGGAAGGGTTCTTACTCTGCGATTTCCCGGTGCAGACGTTATCTGGTCCACGAGGTTTGGCCACACGGCTATGCCAAGCGTGCCTTCCAGCCAGCGTCATCTCGCGGGTAAACTGAGCACCGCTCATCCTGGCAGCGGGTTTTCCCGTCCACTTCAGACATTTCCTTCCTTGGGGGAAAGCAGAGGGAGGGAGGCTCCTCTCCGCTCCCCCGGGGTTCCCTCGTAACCCTGACTCCTTGGAGCGACCGGCGCTAGAGGCTTTTGAGCGGAAGAGAGAGAAACTTCCTCGCGCGCACTCTGCTGGGGATCAGAAGAACTCGTCGAGAACCGTCGAGCGGCCGGGAGCGCCGACGCCGGTTCTCCAGCCTACCCCTGTTCCTGAGGGATGCAGGAAGCGACAAACAGGTGGAAGGCTTTTTTCCTGACTTCGGCTTCCCTTTCCTTCCCGTTTCGAGAGTTTCAGCGGGAACTGCAACAGCAGATCGCGAGCCGCACCATGCGACCTCAGTCCCCAGTGGGTCATGGAGTGTCTCAGTCCAGGTTGCAGACCGAAAGGTTGAGGACCTCGGGGCAGGTCCATCTCTATGGGGAACCGGGCGCATGTATCCGGCTTCCCAGAGGAGAAGCTGGCTGCAGACTGGGCAGCAGCGAGTCCTTCGAGCAGTCGGCGGCCGGGAAGGAAGAGGTCTGGAGGCGAGCAACAGGGACGATGCAGCTCGATGGATGCTTGGAGCTGGTCCCTCTTCCTCCTCGGAGAGAAGAATTGCAATAGACGCGCGTGTCTGTTCTCAGGAGACGAAGAGCAGATTCGAAGGGCATGGAGCTCAGGAACTTCAGGAAGGCAAGGTCGCGGTCAGTGGAAGCTGCCATGTTGGTCCCTCTGAGGCGCCTCCCCTCCAAACCAAAAAAAAGGCACTCGCAGGGACGCCCCGCCGTTTTCTTTTCCCCCCTCGCGCGGGAGTTGCGGTATTTTCCTCCAGGAATGTCCCGGGTTGAGGAAGAAGCAGGATGTTGGAGCGGGAACAAAAGAACTGCCTGGAACCCGGAGCGGGCACAACCGGGCACCATGGGAACGGGGGGGGGGATCCACGCGGAGAGGAGTTAGCTCGTTCCAGCTCCCACCTTCCTTGGACTCAGAGATCAAAGCCCCCTTCGGGCAGGCGAGTAAGGGGAAGGGGGGAGGAGCACCCCCGCAGATTCCCTGTCCCTCGGAGTATCCCCGCACACGCTAGGTGACCTTAGAGTTGCGCGAGCTCCACCTCTTGGGCAAGGACGGAATCCCTCGCTCCGGTCCGGTCCGCGCCCGGGCTGGCTGTCCGCGCCCCTCCCCCGGGGGGAAAACCCCTCGGGGTTTTCGCCCCGGGGCAACCTTGGAAAGGCGGCCAGCCTCTCCGCTTCCCAGCCACGAGACAAGGCTCTCTGTTTCCCATGGTACCCCGGGAGGTTCTCTTCCCGGGGCTCCCGGCACACACCCCTTCTGCTGAGGAGTAGCTTTCCCCGATGACATCACCGTCCCTCGTCACCGCGTCTGCACTTTCCAGCCTGCGAAAATACAGCTTCCTGTTTGGTTTGCGAAAGCAGCAGAAGCATCCCCAGAGGACAATTTTCCCCTAGGGTATGTCTCCGCATCTTCGGCCCCATCAGGAGGTCGGGACTCGCACCCTACCCCTTCCTACCCCCCGGGATACTGCGATCTGCGCTCTCCGGCAGCGGGGTTGCTGCAGGAAAAAGCCAGCACACGGCGAAGGGGCTGGGTCTCCGTGGAGACAGGAGGGGAAGGGGGAAGGAGTCTACCGAAGCTATCGACCCTGAGGGAGTGACCGCGGCAGACCTGCCCCTATGCCCTGCGAGTCATCGGAGCAGGCTGCACGAGGGCCCACAGACGGGAGAACATGGCCCCAGAACCTCCGCGATCATCCACGAAGTGAGATGCCCTCGGGTCGCGCTCTGGGACATCGCTCTTTCCCTCCGAGACGGGGCTCCGGCCACCCCGAGAATGCGTGCGGGCAGCCGTCCCTCCGCCTCCGGAAGGGACGACGACGGCAGATTTCTACCAGGCGGACGCGGCAGCCCTGCCAGACAGATTGGCGCCCTCCCGGCGCCGGAGGGCGATGGACGCCTCCCGAGCCCATCCGGCTGCTGCTGCGTCTCCTTCTTCTCGGAATGGCCGTTTTTTGGAGCGCTCCAGCCCAAGGGCCATGGATCCTCGTCGCCGTCATCTCTGCATCGTTGCCAAGTTACCGACACTCCTTCCTTTCCCTGGGTTTTCTCCTCCTCAGCCGTAGACGCCCGCGCCCACCCGCGAGAGAGAAAGAGAGAAAAGGGGGAAGGGAGTCCCAGTCCACGGTGCACGTCGCTTCCCCTCCCCGATCACCCCCACCCATCCCCTGGCAGACAAGCAGAAAGTCAGCCAATGAGTGTCCTCCGTTCGTCCGCGCAAGCAGTGGTCTTTGCGACAGTAAACCGGTGGGGGAGAGCGGGCGGGTCGCCCTCAGGCCCAGACGCGGATGGTGGTGTCCCAGCTGCTGGTGGCGATGGCGGTGCCGTCGGGAGAGGTGCGCAGGCAGGAGATGCGGTTCTCATGACCGTACAGCGTCAGCAGGCGAGCGACCCGCAGGCAGTCCCAGACGTTGACGCAGCTGTCCCCGTACCCGGCGAAAAGGATGCGCCCGCTGAGGGAGAAGTCCAGCCCATTCACCCCGAAGAGGATGCTCTCCTTGGAGAAGAGCGCCACCTGCTGGTCGGCGCGCAGATCGAAGAGCCGGCACTAGGGGAGAAAGGGGTGAGGGGGAAGAAGGTCGGTCGGTAGCCCCTCCGGGAGGGCCGCTGGCTCCTACCATGGCGTCGTCCGACCCGGAGGCGACGGCGTCCCCGCTAGGGTGGAACCGAACCGTGTTGACGTCCGCCTGGTGTCCCGGGAACGCCTGCACCCGCTTGCCGGTGCGCATGTCCCAGACCAAGAGCTTCCGGTCCCGTCCGGAGGACACCAGGGTGCTCCCCGGCTCCTGGGGGCACACGTCCATGGCGAAGACCGAGCCCGCGTGCCCGACGAATCTCTGGAGGAGCTGCCCGGACTCAACGTCCCACAGGGCGCAGGTCCCGTCTCCCCCGGCCGTCAGCACCTGCTGGTCGGAGCTGCGGAAGGCGCAGCAGGACGTGAACCCGGAGTGGGCACTGATGGTCCTCCTGCTGCCGCCGTCGACGACCAGGGAGGAGACGGTGACGCGGCCGTCCAACCCCCCGTACGCCACGGCCGTCGCCGATGGGGCGAACGCGCACGCCACCAGCCAGGCGCCCAGCGTGCAGATCGCGTGCTCCTTGTTCGTCGTGAACGCGTCCCAGACGAGCAGGCGCCCGTCCTGCGCGGAGGACGCCAAGTGACGCCGGTCAGCGCTCCAGTCCAGGCACAGGACCTTCCCCTGGTGGCCCTTCAGCACGCGGCGGGACTTTATGTTGAGCTGGCAGAGAGGCTCCAGCCTCTGGGCGGCGATGATCACTTCCGGGGAGAACGGGGATTGAGGGGAGGGAGACGCACCCAACTTACAGGACGAATCCAGGAGCTTCTGGCGCTCCTCCTCGAGCCTCTTCTGCAGCTCTTCTGTCTCGGCCAGCAGCTCCTCCGTCGATTTCTCCGGGTCCTCCGCCAGGATCGACGCGGTGTCGCTGCGGGAGTTTTCCTTGTCCGTCGTCATGGCGCCCGTTGCTCCCCCTGCCGGACGGCGGGGAAACTACCGAGCCCTCCTGGAAATCCCCGGACAGGTCCCGGTCTGGAGCGGCCCAATGAGCAAGCGGCCTCGTCCAGGGTTTCCCTCGCTTCGGGAAAAGCGCCGGTGCTGCAGAGGAAGCACATCCCAGAGATGAGGGGCTTCCGGCCGGTCGCCCTCGCACCTTGGTTTCAGGAGAATTTTGGAGCGACAGGACGCTGCTGCATGTCCTGGGAATGCCCGTCCCGCAGCGTAATCCTCGCAGAGGAAGAAGCCGGGACCTTCGCGCCGGCAGACACGAAGGACGTGGGTGGAGAGCGCAGAGAATTCAGCTGGGCCACCGCTCTCACTCGATCCAAAAGTCCTGGAAGAAGAAGGCTTGGAAGGCTCCAGCTGTCGCCAAGCGTCCGCGGGGTGCTCCCCCGCGGACAGACTCCTCTTCCGGAAGGACTCTGAGCGCGCAGTCGGGAGGGAGGAAGACGAGATACGGAACGCTGGAACTCGCGAAGACGTCCAGATCCCCTCTGACCCGCGTCTCCAGGGAGAGAGGAAGAGGGACCGGGGAGGGAGACGAAAGGATCGAAGGAAGATCCAGAGGAGGCAGCGGTTTCGGGAAGAGTACAGGAGCGATCTCGGACCGAAAGAGCGTTGCGGAGCAGTAGCAACCATCCGTGTCGGGATGAAAAACGTGAGGAACGCGTTCCGAAAAGTCTCCACACGGGGAACCGCGAGTCGTCCGCGGAGATGCGCTGCACGCTGGAGAACACACACACATGTGGGTTTTTCTTTCTCTCTCTCTCACCCCCTTTCCCCGCCCCTCTCCCCTCCCCTCCCACTCGTGAAACGAGCACCCATGAACACACGTCATGGCATGCGGCGCGCACCACGCGCGACGGGGACACCGAGGAAGCATACAGGTGGTCCTCGACTTACGAAGGGGTTCCATCGTTCCAGCGTCTCCGTCGTAAGTCGGTTCTGACATAAGTCGGGGACTTTTTTTTTCCTTCTCGATTCGTTTGATTTCCAGTATTGCATTTTCACGACTGGATTTTAATTAACTTAAAATGGTTGAAAAATCTATCAACTTGGATAAATACTCATAAATTACTTTCAAGTGCATATGTAAATATGTATAAAATTAAGAAAGAAAAATGTAAGAAAAAGCCACATACACACATATAAAAAATGGTGCAAAACATAAACAAAACGCTTACCAACGGTGTTTAATCAAATGTTAATCAAACGACACGGTTATTTTTCGCAATCGGGGGGTAGTTCTTTGAAAATCAGCTGTTGTTGTTGCTTTCTTTTTCCCTTTAATTGCTTCCCGAATTTCCTTTTCGACTTTGGCGAAGCCATCAGTGCCTCTTGATCCGCATTCTCGAGTAGCTGGAGTCCTTGATTTCTTTTAAAAGATGCTTCGGCCAACCCCCTCACGGTAAAATTTTTTTCCAACCATTTCCTTTTCACCTTCCTCGTCCTTCCTTTCTTCAACTCTTCCGTTCTGGAAACGGATTGAGTCTTCATCAGTAAGTTCACCTTCGTGCTCTGCTCGTTCTCCTGTGTCGGTAACATTGATTTCCAGATCCATCTCCCTCTTGCAGTTTCCACAACCTCCTCATCGGTTTCTTCCACTGTCCTCTTCGTGGCCTGCTGTGGCATCCACCGAATTCCTCGCACCGCTACGATTGTTCCTATACTTCCTTCCATGAAGTTCCAATGTTCTGGACACTCTGGTTGGGCTAGGGAATTGGCCGCCGTAAGTGCGAACCGTCGTAAGTCGAGGACTACCTGTACAGGCGTATGCGCGTGTACGTACGCGCGCGTGCGTGTACGGACACGACGCGGAAGTGCGGTAGGTTCACGTATAACGCAGGCGGACACCTTCCGCGTTTATTCGAGCCCATGTGGGTCACAATGCAATAGCTTTCACAATGATACCTCGAGGCGCTGGATCCTCACCGTTTCGCTTGAAAACGAAAAAATCGAACGCGCTCATTCATCTTTTTAAGTTGTGTTTCTTGAATCCGGTCCACTTAGACCGCACGCGTTCTTTCGCGGAGTAGCTGAACTGCCACTATACCGCTGAGCTGTACGGACTGCCGCAGTCTTTTCGCTGCGCTGTACGAATCCGCAATTGACGAGGGACCACTGCACGGTAGCTGTAGGATACGTGCAAGGTGAGCACGCACATGAATTACGCACATCACGCAAGTACATACTGCAACCGGTATGTAATAAGCATTGATGAGTGGATTGCATTCCGCTGCAGCTCAGCTTAGGCTGTCTGCAGGCATGCAGATTCCCTACAGGTAAATGGAGGTGGACGGCGAACCTTGTGGCAAGTGTCTCCTATGTGGGCGTGACACGGAAATCATCTTTGTTCCATCACACATTGCCATGAAGATTAGAAATCATGGTACTGTGTGATATGCATGCCTGTGTGACGTACTTATTATCCTTACATACGTGGAAAGCTAGACTGTAACAGCTGCGTATAAAAGTGGTCCACTTGGGGGATGCGCCTGACCCACAGCAAGATCGCAGATTGGTTCAGTGAAAGGTATGTAGAGGTAGCTGCAAGACAGAGAGGCATGGGCATCCACACCCGTGTGGAGGAATCGACCGCTGTGTCTAATGAGATGGCCGGTGGCGAGCAGCGTTGCGAACAGTGATGAAGGGACAGCCGATCAGGCGCAGTGTTTTGCGTGGTGTCCCAAAGATGGACTCTGAACTAGAAAGCGCCAATCACCTACTCAGCTGGGAAGCCGCTGAACGAGTTTACGACGTCGGAGACGAGGTTCGTGCCCGACTTTTCGAGCTGTCCAGCTGCTCCGTACCCCTCGAGCCAATTTCTCCAGGGAGGAACCGAAAGTGCGGTCAGCAGTATTTGAATTACATCTCCATGGGTGCGCACATCTTCACGAGCTCAGTGGACGGAAAAGGGGATCCCAGTTCTCGAAAGAGACCTTTGCGAGCAGAACGAAAATGCAAAAGATGGCATCCTCGTGCCCAGCCAGACACGGAATAAGACCTTCGCTGAGAAAGCTGGCCTTCGCCCCGCTAGCATTTGGGGATGGCACTTGCGATGCCTTGCAGGTTTGCAGATCGGAGCGTCGGCACTCGAAGACAGAGCCTCGCTTCGTTCCCAGGAACATCCAGAGGTGTGATCCGAGAGTAAAACTCCATCTCCAAGAAAGTTTGTCTCGAAAAGCTTTCGGCTAGGTTCCCAGACAGAATAGGCAGACAGTGTAACCCCGCGGGCACGGTCCACTGTGTGCCACGACACTGGGCTCGAATCACTCGTACGCGGGGACACGTGCTGTGTTTGATTTCGCCCTTTCCCTCTGCCTGTTCGCCGAAGAATTAAAACATCTTATGGAAACAGGAGCGCCATGTGAATCCCGGATTGCTTTCCGCTTCCAGGGAGAATAGGCTTTCTCGATGAGAGCACGCAAGCGGACTGGCTTTCTAAAAGAATAAATTTCCTCTCTGAAGTTCCCCCATGACTCTTGGACAGTCCTTCTCGGGATGAACTGGGAGCACAGTCACCAACCCAAAAGATGGGGAGGAACTGGCGAGAGTCCACCGTTTTCGCTCCCACGACACGAACGCACGATTTTTCGGTCCGGAATCGAACGTGGCTGTCCGTGGATGCATTCGCCCGCACGCCACGCGATGTTAACTGAACGTGGCCGAAACGGACGTGGTCCTTTCCGTCTGAAGCGTGTCTTTCACGGTGCATCAGGCATCGATGCACACACCCTTGAGACTTTCCAGTACGGTCACGCACATGGGAAACGGCAGTTGAGGAGATGGGGGGCACAAGTGACGAAAGTGTACATACGACACGATTCCTCTCATGAACATTAGTGCTAAATCTGGAGTAGCACTGCAAGTTCTCCAGGCGCTGACTTGAAAGGATGAAGTGCATCTCAAAAATAGAAGGTCAGCGTTTCCTCCGAAGTTCCCATTCTCTCGTGAGAAACCGTTGAGCTCGGAGTACTGCAAGTCCCTCTGGCAGAGCCTCCGTATCCCGCATACTCTGTAACACTGTGGTTTGAACGCATTCAAGACGGATAGTGCTTTTGCGGCCTGGCATGGTCAAGTGACCGTAGCAAGAAATACGGGAACGAAGGTTTTTGACGGGGGGAGGAGATTGGATGGGATGCTCTAAACCTTGATATTCTGAACATTGCTTGATTTTTTTAAACGGGAAATACTGCCATGATCCGGCTTCAGTCCGAAGAAGCTCGCAAAGGTTGGATGGCCATTCTGGAGCTCATGGAAGCGTTCCGATCTTCTACTGTGGGGGTGCACACGACAGCAGCAACGCTTTTGGCGTCCACATTCGTAACGTGCAATGGGAGCGACGTGCACTCACAAAGATAAACTCCAAGGTGCGACTCGGTAAATACGTTGGTGGCAGCTTCCGTGGCCACCAGGAATATTTTTTTATACGTGGCAGCTGGCTTCATTTTTGTTAAAGCTGCAAGGAAGACATCGAAAGGAAAGCTGGAGCAGGGCCGGTTTGCCAGTGTTCAGATATAGATCTTCGCTGATATTAATCTTAAGGCAGGGCAAAGTCGAGTAGACAGCAAGCAGCTTTATCGGCGGTATGCCAAATCGATTGCTTCGATTTGAATACGCGCACGCGCACGATCGACCACCGAAGATTGATCGGATTATGCATTCCCTGCTTGCAGCAAACAAAAAGAACTGCGGCAAAAGTCCGCTCCTTTCGTCCATAAGTCTGCGAAAGGAACAGCCCAAAGCAATGAATTTCCAGCATGCACCATCTGCCGCAAACAGCCCCCCCCCCCCTTGTTTAAATAAAGAGAAGTCTCTCGCTAGCTACAAGAAATCGCTATGCTTACGTTTCTGACGCTAATTTCCTCGTGCATTTGTGCAACTCTGTGGCTGGAGCTTCCGCTTCTCCACAAGAGACATACCATCCCCAAGGAAGTCTGGTACCGCTCGTTGGAACCGGGAATTGCAGTTGCGCTCTCGCGCGGGTGTACTTTTGACAGCGACGCAGTGCAAGAATCTGCAAGTGAGTCTGATGACCTCCAAGTCGCTGCAGATCCCAGCGGTGCTCCCGGGAGCACTTCTTGCGGACGGCACGCGCAACCGAGTTGCTCCAGCCTGAATGACAAGTTTGCATCCAGTTGCATTACTTTTGAATAGCATCGCTGTTGTCATCATTTGTCAGATAGCAACGGGAGGGGGTGGGGGGGGTTTGGGGGGAACGCAAGTTACGATTGAGGAATCGGAGCGTTTCATTAAGAAACCCTTTTTACTACGTGAGGCAAGCAGCGTGATAACTGCAATAACGTGGGGAAGTTACGATGTTTGTGATGGCAAAATAAAAGTGCGTGTGTGTGTCTCTCTGAGTCCCCGTTGTAAGCGTAGTTAAGCACGGTACTGATTTATTTGGGAACACATTGCATCCTTCCCAGGGTAGGCAAAAAAATTCAGAAGTGAAAGCAGAGATTGGGAAAGTAAGAACACGTCCAAGGAATTCCGTGTTAATCCGAACGTTAATCGAGCAGACGAGCAGCCCAAGTGGTCTTAGATGTGTTATTTTGTGTACAGTGAACTCTACCACGCTAACATCTGATCCCATGGTATGATTTTCTAAGCATTCCGAACGTTTCCTTCAAACCTCTCGTCCTCTTTTATTCTTGGCGTTGGCCATCGTTATCGGATGTGTACAATGCACGTCTTTGCTTCAATTATTTGAGACTTTCGAAAGCATTTCAGCCCAGGGAAATCATGAGATACCAAGAATTGGCGCAACATCTTAATGTCCACAGGAATTGAAAAAAAAAAAAAAAAAAAAAACGAACTTGATTATAATAATTTCGATTTTTAAGGATTTATTTTATATGGCGAGCTCATACCTTACCAGATGCTTGAGGTAATGCTTTTTCTTGATCTGTGATTCCATTTGCCCCCCCCCCCCTAAAGCTTCAAACAGAACTTTGATTTGCACCCAGTGTATTTGGTGGAACATGATTTATTTTAATTTCCACTCCTGTGACCATTCCTGAACTCAAACCGCCCAATCCGATATCTATCAAATGTAGCCTGGACTCTCCCGATAGAAGGTACTGTGTCATTCCTGATCTCTCATTTTAAAAACAAAACATTGGAGATTTCCACGCGTGTCAGATTCCCTGAAAGGGGCGCGAATTTTCCATCAAGTAATGAACATTGAGGATTCCGTTCTTATCTCGAGCCCTCCATTTCTTCGTAATCGACCCTCACGTGGTCGCCCTTTGTGTTGGTCTACTTTCGCCCTGATCACCGTGTGTCTTCTTTCTGTACACATTCATTCGTCAAAACATTAAACGTATCCTTGATGGTCTCATTATTTTCAAGGTGCACTCACCTACTTCGATCGGGAATTTGCAAAGGATAAAGGATGTACCATAAGTCCAAATCAGAAATCGTAAATGCGTACTTTACATAGGCGGTTCAAAACAATTCGTGTTAATTTTCTTTAGACAAGGAGGCGTCCTGGGAACTTGAAATCACGAACGCGGAAATGCCAGAACCCACACGGAAGTGTCCAGTGTGGGTGTGGTAAACGATGAAGTTTCCTTTTTGGTGAGATCTCCAGGTGAAAGGAAAACGGAAGCAGAAGCTGCAAGCGGTGCTCCTAACCATATGAATTCACCAGTCGATTCGAATTTTTTTCGCAGTTTTGCTTCCCATAATAAGTGGGATGTTCCAACCACCACATAAGTGCTCGAAACACTATGGAGTCTTTCCACGTCGGGGCATCGATCGCTTTCCTCCCCACATTTCGAGACAGCACGGGCGGCTTGCGGTTCGTCGTCGCCCTCGGAGGTCACCCGCAGCAGAAGACTCGCTGTCAAAGAAGCTCCTGCACTGCAGTGGCCTTGTTGTGCACGGCTCGATCCCACCTGCTATGGGAATAAGTGCTACCGGGCACCTCGATAGAAACTAGAAAAACTGGATTCCGAGTGCTTTCAGGAACGGATCACGCAGGCAAAAGATGTGCAGGCGGAGGCAACACGGCCGAGTCCTGATGAATCCTTGTTGACGTGGCAGGATTTTGGTGGGTCAGGCAAATAAACGCCAGCACGCGTGAACGTCCATCGCACAAGGGAAGGAAAGCGGAACTTCGGCCTCATCGACTTCTGTGCAGTCTGGAGATCGGACTGGAGACTGCGACGAGCCAGGAGCAATAATCCCACGGACCACCAGAGCATGCACGATTCCCCCGGAGTCGCGATATGCGTTTCTTTCACGTGACTTGCAAAACAATGGAGTCACATTGTTAGGTCACATTCGGCTGAATTCTCGCTTCAGGTCACTCGGGTTGTAAATACGAGATTGCCTCGCCTCGAACACGATGCAGTTCGTCTTCTGCTGCTTCATCCTACTATGGGGGCAGAAAGCATGCGACTGTCGACTGCAAGTTCCATGTGGTGCAACCAACGTGACCGATAACGAGTGGGTGGGCTTCATTCTCGTGTACCGACGGGAATCAATCAGCATGTGTGGGTGCGCGGCCGTCCACCAAAACTGGGTCCTGGCTGCGGGCGAGGCTTGCTTCGCTGATGAAGACATTTTCCACATTGATGCATACCTCCCTGTTAATGACGCTTTGGAAAGTTACACAGTTACCCAAACATGCAGTTACCACCGAAATACCGACTCGAAACTGGTGCTACTCAAAATGAAAACCACCAAAACAAGAGCACTACCCTGCTTAAATGAGGAGTCCATTGATAAAAACGCCATTCATCCAGTGGTCTCTTACAGGATGGGGGCTCGGATTGTGGCCGAAATGCACAAATTCAACATAGTCAATGACAGCCTGGCTGCCTTATTGCTGTTGTCGCAAGGATACTTCGAATCCTTCTCTCATGCAGAGTTACTGGATAAATTAAAAGATGCAGACTATGCATACATGTGGAAAAGCACTACTATAGGATCGCATTCTCTCAGAATGGATGGCAGTCCTGTGATGGTTGACACTCCCACACATTTATATGGAATCTGCGAAGGCATCCGCTCGGTGGGAAAACTATACCGAATTCTCTTGCTGACACCAGCTGTTAAAGAATGGATTAACAACGTCACAACCGAACGTGACATTGCTTGCAAAGAGCAATTTAACTGCACTTCCAAATGTCATCCAGTGTACTATGCAACAAAAACTTCTTCTCTGGTAATATGGATAGGTTGCATGCTTGGTGGACTTAGCCTCTATGGCTGTAGTGTTCTAGCTGTGATTTTGGCTAATCCCCGCCCTTATTCTCATCCTATACTCCCACTCAAGTAAATATCAGTTTCCATTATTGACTTCATCCTGCAAGCGTCGTCGTGCTAATTCGACCCGTGCTTCTTGTGCTCGAATATCCTCAGTAGAGACCACAGTGGCAGCCACCAAGGGTTGTTGGGGATTCACAAAGGTGCCAGGATTCTCATCTAATTCTTGTCTTGGACCAGTCTGCCCTGTGATGGGCCGTGCAGCTAAATGAAGTGCTGTTGCCAAAGAACGCAACGCTGTTTCATCATGAACTCCAGGGCCAACAGGCTGCAACTGGGGTGGTGCTAAAACAGGCTGCAATTCTTCACCACCTACATCACATGCACGTAAAAGCTGCAGCCTCTTCTCCCAAAAAAGCTAAGACCCAGCTATTGCCTGAATATTTAAGCTCAAATAACAACAGACCTGGCGGGGCCGCTCTTGCAAACCATGCTGTAAATCCTGACGCACCTGACTGTCCTCAAGGCTCCTAACTACTGTTACTGGTTGCTTGAAAATGGATGCTGTCTGCCGGATAGGTGGCATCAAATTAGCATCATCCTTGCTGCTTCGACTAGAAACACATATAAGAACCAACTTGTGTTGCAGGTCACTTTACTTGCTCTCAGTGAGCATCTTGGGGCGTTTACTTGTATGCCCATTTGTCTTAGATGCATCTGTTGATGATAAATCTATAACCTCACCTCGGTACAAGGGGACTGACGGTTTAGCACGAAATTTCTTTCCCATGGAACTGTAAGAACTTGAAAATCATCAACAACAAAAATGAAAAAGCAATCACATAAACAAAAGCTATACCTATAATAACCAGAGTCTGCTGGGACTCTGCACAACTCTTTCTGCCAAACCATTTCCCAAAAATGATCTAGTATTAAACTCTCATAATAAAGGTGAGCAGCAATGCATTTTCAAAGTAAGATGAAAAAACTCACAGCATACAAATCTTCATTTCTGAAAATTCCTTGATTAGTAATTGGTGTTGAGTGAAACAGTTTAAATGCTTCAAATACTTTCTGCAATCAACACACAAATGTACTGTTTTTTCCCTGAATTTAAAAACTGCAATCTTTACAAGAGTACTTGTAAAGATTATAGATATTTTTGAGAGAATGGCTTATAACAGCATATTTACATATTACATTTATGGGTGATGCTGATCAGTGACAGTAAGAATTATGGAAAAAAGAATAAAATTGAAAAGTCTACAAAATGCAAAATAGAAACAAATGACAGTACGCATGACTAAAAATTTGCTTTTCAAGATGCGGTGACATGCGTTGCAATCACAATTTGAAACACTACATTTACTGAATTTTCTCATGGTGCATTGGCACAAACATTCTTGCACTACTATAACCCTCACCTTACATTTCCCAGACTTGAAGGAAGCTTCTCTCCATATGAAAGACACTCTTCAGATTGAAGGAAATGTAGAGTTTTTTTTTTTTTTTTCCTTCCAAACGTTATACCGGGTCTTCGAATTTACATACTTCAAGGCACCAAAGTTTAATCTTCAGATATAACTCTCCACATTAACATATACATCCAAATTATTTCTCACAGTTTTAAAAACTATGGCACATAAACAACTCAATACTTATACAGGTCTATTGTATGCTTTAATAATTTTTTTTAAAATGATATCCCAAATCCATGAATATTAATAAAGTAAAATAATAATAGGACGCAACTAAACCAATGAATACACCAGAGATCTCCTCCACCTAAACAAGAGTTGAAATTTACCAAATACAAGTTCCTAATTAACATATCAGGAACACAATGCCTGTTTAATATGGTAATCCCAAGCAAAACAGTTCCACATTAATGTAACTCTGACACATGAAACCTTCGTTGGACTCATCCATTCAATACGCAAACTTAAAATGGCAAATATTTTCTTTCAAACAATAAACGAGTTTATCGACTTGCATATTTATATGAATGCCTTGTTATAAAATGTCTGCATTATTAATTATGATCTAAGTTTTATTATATCTCAAGATGGAATCACAGATAAAGAACTTATTGCTCTTGGCTTTTAAATCGCCATTATTAATTTTGGTAGGAATTGAAGGATGTTAACGATCAAATGTAGCACCAAAGATCCATAAATAAAAAAATGAACTGTGCAAACCAAGTTTCAACCTAGAATTTCTTCCAAGTTTCACGCCATTTTCATTAGCTGATAGTTTACAGACATTTGCAGAAACTTTCGCCGCGGAGGAACGAGGAAAAACTAAAAATAGAAAATTAAATACGTAGATAAAATGAATTCGCTGAAATTTTGGTAGCACAGTCTTAATGGCAAAACACTTAATAATATAAAAGCAAAATATACATCGACGTGAAATAAATTCTAGAAAAAATCCTCTAAATATCAAAATTCGTATTTTAATAATTTCTATTGCAAGACAAAGATCTCATAACAAGAACGCCTCGAAACAACACAAATGCTAATTTATGAGAAAATTATCATTGTCTGCTGTTAGAAATGATTTTGGTTCATGACTCGATTTAAACAGTTGTCATCAATCCTTAAACATTGTTGAGTATTGCCATGTCTTCAAGGCAGCGGAAGCACTTGAAAATAATTCAAAATTTCACCATGCAGTTCTGGCATTTGTTGCTTTTCATTTTCAATGCTTTCCTTCAAGCCCATTTATCTCTGAACGCGAAGTAACAGTAAGAGAGGAAACAGACTTCAGCAGACTTTCATGAAAAGGCAAAAAATATTTCTATTAGTCAAAAAAAAAAAACACTCGACATAAAAATTATCTGAGAGAAAATCAAGCAACCAAATCTGAGCTGAAATCCAGAAAATATTGAATTCACAATGCTGCACAGTAGATGCACAAACAATGTATGTCTTGAAAGCTGGAGTGAATTGCAAGATGGATAGCAAGTAATGAAACTATAGAATGAATGGGTAGGAAATAATGATACCGTAGGATTCGCTGTCTCTGGAATCTTCGATTAACGAAATGTCCAGAATTAATGCTGATTTTATGTTTACGATCAGAGATTGTAGAGCACTTTCTAGTTATATGGTAAATATTTCGATTCACACGTGACACACGCAATACTCAAAACAGAGCCTTCGACAACTCTGTTTCTTTCCAAATGAACGTGCGTTCGATAATACAGAGGAGGTTTCTCGATTACTAAGGGAGACAGAGATCGATTAATATAAAAACTGAGGCAGAGATTCTGTGGTACATGAGAAACCTGGAACAACTGCATCCCTGAAATACTCTAAACCGGAAAATGCAACTAACTCGGTAATTTGAATAGCATGAAGTTAGACAGTAAAATCGTCTCCAAGGAGGCAAGTCGACTTTATGAAACCTCGATTCCCACGGAGATCTCAAAGAATTCAGTGAGAGATGGGAAAAAAACTACTATACTTTTTTGAACTGATTAAGAGTTTTTTTTTTTTTTCAGGCTTGAGTATAATTCTGGAAATTAAAAGGAATAATTTATTTATATCGGAAAATTCTGTCCTATAATGACAGTTTTGAAACCGACGCTTCATAAAGGAAGAAAGCGGGAAAGTATCGTTCTATAGTTTCCGTAATTGGCAAAAACCTTGAAAATCAAACAAAATACATATATCAATAACAGAGCACGAACCTTAAACATAGATTGGAAGTTTAATAAATAAGGGTGTATGCATGCATCTTTACATGGCAGTGTTATCACCATACGAAGCTAGTTTCGTAACCATATTCGTCGCCTTCTTCCATTACAGAAAATGGCTTCGGTTCCTCTCGCTATAAGTTCTTGGGAGGAGAATGAAAGGTGTCTATCTGTACTGCCACCAGAAATAAAGCCGAGTGTGTCAACAAACCATCGGAAATCAAAAGAGCGATGCTTCATCGCTGGATGCAAAACGAGCAGCGACTGGAAGAAAACAGAGCACACGCGAACCCAGTGGCAAATTGGCTGATGAGAAATCAGGAACTGTAGAGACGATGATTTATAACAGTTAAACAGAGAGCGCGTTTTTGGCAACAGATTGATATTTATTGTGGTCTGGGGAGCTTAAAAGAAAAGGACCGACTCAATACACTTATGATTACCACAAACATTAGCATGTTGTATCGCAATCAGTAGTAATTGGTGGAAACAAGATGACAGCCGACATTATTTTTGTAACCCGCAAAAAAATTTCTCGGTGTCATTCTTCAGGACATGGAAAGTTACGGAAAAACATTCTTTTCTCTTCTGACTTCCAACTGCAATGGATGTGCTTGCATAATGGTGCAACCTAAAAAAGGTTTAGTCGTTCGCTGTTTCAAGAACAGTATTTTGAAAATAATTCTGAGCTAACTTTAAACTCCGAATGTGCTCTTCAACTTATGCATGAGAAACATCAAATCGCTGCCTGCATTGTGCTTCATTTCACACAACTTGGTTTACTTTAATAATTTTCCGGAGTGTCGACCAGCTTGCCTTTTTACCATCCTGCTGGTGTGACGTCTGCTTTCATATATAGCTGTTGCGCTAAGGATCTCTGAAGATTCCGACTTTTAAAGGTTCCTTTTCCTTGAAGGAGATCTACACTGCAACCTCGTATCATACTTTCATGAACAGCATAAATACATTCATGGATTCCCTTAATTTTCATTTTATCTAGGGACACAGAGGATAGATTCTATCCATGAGTTTGTTTACTGTGAGAAATTAGATTCACTATTTGTTCCTAATCTTCCAAGTCAACTTATCATCCAGGTGTTTTGCAACTTTCCCGCTCTGCTCGAATACGTGTTTTGCCTTCCTCAAGCGCATCTTTTTGTACGCAAACTCGTAAATGATTTAATGCCAACAGCACAATTCGACTATTTCTCAAAAACCCTGGTACCTCCTTCTCCACCAGCAGAACCTTGTACCTCCATTTTGCATTGCTGAAAACATTTCGTGTAAACTTGTGAAACCTGAAGCACCTCGAAAGTAGTTCCTCAACTCACAATCTACACGATTCTGCTCTGGAAATTCAGCAATGGGAGGAACCCAAGCACTGGAACCCACTAATAATGATAATAATAAAAAGCCGCGTTCTCCACTCAGTAAGAACTCATTTTCCATGTTTGGCTTTCATTTCATTTTAAAATGGTGTTTACTCAGTCCTGCTATAAGTATACGTTGCTCTTGCACAAACGCGTATCATTTCGCCTTTGTGCTTGCCATCTAACTCACGTGCCTACGCCCTCATGGGCTCCTCTTTTCATTGTGACTCCTTTAGTGATGAGCAGCGACAACATGCTATGAGAAATAAGCAGAAGAAAACAAACTGTCAGCAGCACCAACAAGTGATTCCCAATGAGCACTTGCTGTTGTGAAACGTAGGTGATGCTGAATCGTTCTCATCAGCTGATCAGATTTCAGCATTCCGGTCCAAGATTCGGTGCCCACGGAATGCATTCTGATCTTTTGTGTGTGTGTGTGTGCAGTCATGTGTTTACGATGTGTACGATCGTACTTTGTAAAACCTTTCGCTATCGTCAGAATCGCCCGTCTCGTTTGCCCATTAGAGCGAAATGGCCTTTGCTTGTTCTTCCAGAGCCTTTGTGTCGAGCTGCGGAGACAGTTAGCAGAAAGCTTCATCAGCGCCCACCCCCTCTGGGCCTTGCGAACGCTGCGTTTCAATGTGGTTGGAACAAGTTTTCCGTCAAAGATCAGCAAGGCGGATGGGCCCCTCGAAGTTTGGGCCCGTGAGGTCTTTCCTCTTGGCTGACTCTCGATGTTCATGTGAAACCGGAAGGAGTGACACCGTTGCGACGTCAGAAGTGCGTGTGGAGCACCGGAAGCAACGATCTGTTTTTGCACAAGTATCTGAGGTCTTCTTGAAACGGGTCGCAAGAAGCTCATCGGGCGATGCCAAAGAACACCCATGTCTTCGTCGGCAGTTCTTGATGCATCTCACGAAGCACTCCTCTAGCGTTTCTCACAGACGTCAGTCCAAAAGGTTCTGGGGATCAAGGTCAAGAATCTTCACGCAGGACAACCAAGACTTCCTTTCTCTTAAATCCTCGCAACGCGCCGAATTTGGGAGACTTTCCAGATCATTTGGGATCTCCGAAATCCGTCTTTTGGATCGTCGACAGGCTGGGATCTTCCAGGCGCAAACCAACACTCCCGCGAAGGTTGCGGCGGCGGCGTTTTTGCGCCCGTTCACCTGGTAGGGGCATCCAGGTCCACGAGGTGAGATGAGCTGAGAAAAGAGGAAACAGACATCAGTTCCCGCCCATCTGTCCCCTCCGGCACGACGACCATCGCAATGGGACTTCGTGCGGTCCTCGCATCCGTGAATCGGCCGTTTCTCGATTTGCCATTTCCGCTTGCTGAGTCCATCATCCGATCCCCGCCGACTCTGCATCTTTCGTGGCCTCTGGTGGCGGGAGCAGTTTGGTAGACCCCGCCAGCACCGAAGGCTTCGGGAACGCTTCGCAGGAGCTTCGGCCGGCGTCGGGAGATGTCTTCGTACGAGCTCGGGTTCTCCGACTCTGCGCTCCCGTGCTCACATCCTCCCTATACTTCCTCCTCCCCCCACCCCATCACGTTCACCATGTGCAAGCGCAAGAGGGAACCGCACAAGAGTGGCCGAGGTCTTCATCAAGCCGACCCCGGCTGGCCTCGTGCAGCGCCCTTGGCATCGTTGACCCGACAGCTCCGGTGGGGGACCTCCGGCGAAAACAGAGGAAGCGTTCCTTGAAGGTCTCTGACTCCGGAAAGTTCGGCGCTGGACGAGAGATCAGGTTCACCTCACAAGTCCTTCTGGAGTGCACGTGGAAAACACTGCGGAGCATTTTTCTACTGTTTCCCCAGTCCGTTCATCAGGTCCGGAGAGACGCCGCTGCATTCCCCGACGACTTCGCCTTAAGCGATGACCCAAGATGCCGCTCTCGGCTGTGCCACATGGCACACGTCGCGCTCGAGGTGATGTCGGGTCACCGCAGGGCGTTTCCGGTAGCCCGCGACACCTGCGGGCCCGGAACCGCTGCGTGCACCGCTCTGCAGGAAGAGGGAGCGAGGGGAAACCGTGCGTCAGCTTCGTCCTCGTCTCTCCGCTGCTCCCTTTCCAATGCCCGCCCGCTGCCGCCGCCGATCTTCCGAAGATCGTTTGGCGGATGCGGTGCGAAGGATGTCGCAATTTCTGTCCTTCTCAAGGTTAGCTCTGCTCTCCGTCCTGCCCGGCGGCACACTCAAAGACCAGCCCCGATGAACGCTGGAGCACGCCCCAATCCTCTTCCTTTCTTCCTGACCTGGCTGTCCCGATTCCGCTGCGCATCCCGTTGTCCCGCGGGGCTCCAGGCGTGCCGTTCGTCGAAGGAGAATCTCCTCTGCCGGCGAAAGGGAGAAACAGCTGGTCTTCTCTCTTACTTCGCTGGGGGCGCCTTCACGCGCTGGCCAGCGCGTCTTGACCCGACCTTCGTCTGGGAGTGCGGGTTTCCCGGAGGAATCTCGAGCCGGACCTAGGCTCGGTTTTGGTTGGGGGTCGCTTCCTCGACGAGGCTGACCGGATGCTTGCGCCTCCTAGAGACGACGTCGAAACGCCACCACGCCCTTTCTGCGCCTTCCATCCACGCCGCACAGGCTCAGAGCGTAGGAGGGCGATGGTCGGAGGGAGGGGGGGAGGGAGGTTAATGCGGCCAGCTCCCGGCATGCAGGAAACGTCTGGGATTCACGGTGTTGCCCAACGTAGGCCACGGGTGGCTCTCCCCCGTGATGGTGGCTCTCTGCCCGAGGAAGGGGCTTCCCCGAGTCGGGGCGAGCGCGCCCCGGGCTGCAACGCGTCTTTGAGCGGCAGTCAGCGCATTCGACCTGTTCCCTAAGCGCCGGGCTCTGCCGAGGTTCCACGCCGACTCCCGGGATCCGGGATTGGCTGGCTGCGGGCCGCTCTTCTCCGTCTCCCTCCGCGCTAACTGGCTGCGCAGGAGCAGCTGCGTCCCCCACCCCCACCGCGTTTGCCACGGTCCGCGCTTCCCCTTCGCGGGTGGCAGAAGCGAGTCCGAGCGCGCCCCCACCGCGCGCTCGAAGCGAACGGTTGCGTCACGCATGCGCGCTGCGTCGGGCAAGGAGCGGCGGTTCCACGCAGGACGTGCGGGGTCTTCCTTGCGCCGGGGAGGAGGGTCCCCACGTCCCGGCGCTAGTGCGTCGCGCCGGATTGTGCGCATGCATCTGGTGCCGTCCCCTCTTCTCTCGCTCGCCTCTTCCGCGTTGCGAGACATTGCCGGGTTACGATCGGACGCCCCTGCCAGATGGCCCGAGGGAGAGCATACAGACCGCAGTGCGCCAGGTGCCCTCCGGGAACGGATCGCGATTTTTTTTTCCTTTTCCTTTCTTTCCTTTAAACCGCCCCTCATAAGGAAAAAAAAAAGAAGGGTGGATGGGCGGACGTTTCGCCGTTTCCACTTTTCATTCTGTGCAGCTCGTAACCAGGATACCACCAGCGGGGCGTTCGGGGATCGGAACTTCCCAGCAGTGCTGTGCTGGGAGGATGGGAGAGCCACTGGCTGCTGCGAGGGAAGCGGGGGCGGAGTTCCACGCGCGGACCCTCCGCGTGCACGCGAGCACTGCCAGCGGCGAGCCCCGGAACCAAAGGAGGGGGCGGGCGGGAGGAGACCGCGAAGCGAAGATGCGACGGATCCAGGGGCTGGGAGAGGAGGAGGGAGGAGCTGAGGAGGGGAGGTGGTCCGTGGACCGATGGACACCCCCGCGGGCGGGGGCGGCGACACCTAGTCACGCGCGCAGGAGGCGGCAGCTCCGCTTTTCCGGAGCCCGTCCGCAGAGGCGCCTCCCCTCGGAGCCGCTCGGCAGAGGGACTGGAAGAGGGTGGTAAGGCGAGAGTCCGGGCCCTCCCGGCGGTCACGGAACGAGCGTTCCGAGACCGGCTCGCCCGCCCACGACGCGCGGCCCTCGGCGCCGGCCTTGCCTCTGCCGCACCCGGAAACGAGCGCCCTCTGACGGGCCGCGAGCGAGTCGTCGCAGGGGCGGCCGGCAGGGGGTGGAGGACAGGGAACAACTCCAGGGGGTGCAGGACGTCGCGTCCCACGCAAAAGTGGGGAAGGGCGACTCCTGCCGGAGTGTCGTCCCTTAGGATGCAAGAAGGGGGAGCGGGCGGCCCAGAGGAGGGAGGCCAGGAAAGGGCCGGCTTCCTCTTTCCTGTCTTTCGGCTACCTCGGCCAGCACCCGTCTGTCAGGGAGGGTTCGAGGAAGGGGGCGATCCCCAGGGGTGGAAGGGAATCTCCTACTCTTCTGCCGTCGAGGTCCACCACGGTCGGCGCTTACCCACGCATCGCAGTCCCGCCCCACTCCCGTGGGGAGAGAAAACCCGGCAGGGACTCCGCGCGTGGGACGGCACCGAGATCAGGATGGGGTGCAGCGTCCTTCAGCTCGCGTGGACCAGAGGGCGTGCTCCGCCCGTCCGTGGCTCGCACTGGCGTTTGGAGGGTCGGGATGACCCGCGGGCGGCCTCCGAGAGTCCTCCCGCTCGCCCCCGGCCCGCCCTGTTCTGAGCACGGATGGTCCATGATGCCGGAAGAGGTGGCGCACCTGTGGCTTCCGGTCGTCTGCGTCCGTCCCTCGACCCGTGCGAGGGGGGTGACCGGGCCCCAGGAATCAGGGAAGGGGCTGGAAAACGGAGAAAAAATGACCCGTAGAGAACCTTCCTAAGAAAGGGGCGCGCACCCCTGCGGACCGGCCTCCGGAAGAGCCGCGGGGAAAAGTCAGGAAGGCGGCTTCCCCGACGGTTGTCTGGGACGTTACCACGGTTGAGCGCACCTGGCGCTCCTCGCGCACCCGTGGGTGGGGCAAGGGAGAAGGGAGGGGGAAGGGAGTGGCGCGGTTCCTCCCTTCAGTGTCAGGGATAGTCCCCCCTAAAAACTGCGCGGTGGCTTTTCGCCCGTCGGCAGATGGCAGCACCACCCGCCGTCCCCTCCGCCAGGAGGTAGAGCGTCAGCCAACACGGAAGAACCGCGCGCGGAGTGGTGTCGTCCTGGGTCAGCACCTCGAGGTGACTCCCGCAGCGGCTTCTCAGGGACCGGGAAGAAGCCTCGCAGCCTCCGCGCCTCCTCCTAGCGCCTTGGCTGAGGAACGACCTCCAGGACGAAGATCTCGCAGAGAGGAAGCGAATTCCGTGCGCGATTTGAAGAGGAGGAGGAAGAGGGAAGGAAGGAAGGAAGGGGGTGGAGGAGCACAGGCGAATGTCACGTGTCACGCCGCGTTCGTCGCCGGGCTTCCGTGACGCAAAACAGGAAAAGGAATCACCCCAGGATTTGCAGGTCAACAGGAGGCATCACGCAACCTCTTCAGATCGAGTGGGTCCAGGACATAGTGGCGTGGGAGCAGCTCCCGGAAGGCGACGCACGCAGATTACACGCCCACGCAACGCGCGCCAGAGTCGTCCTGCCTGCCAGACGCAGCGCGCGCCCCTCCCGATTTCCGCCGCTTACGACCTGCTCGCGCCTCCGCGGCTTTTCATCCGATGCAGCGGGCGAGGGGGAACCCCCAAGGCACCTCGGGAATGGCGAAGGAGCAGGGGATCCCCTCCCTCCCCACCTCCGGAGAGCGCCGCCGCTTTCGGATGTCCCCGCTTTCGTCACGCCGCAGCCTGCACGGGAGGCACGCGGGGGAGGCAATCGATATCGCAGCGGCAACGCGAGAGCCGGCGTCGCTGCACGCCATGCCGTCCATGTAAGAAGAGGGAGTCTCTTCCCCACGGGTGTCAACATGGAAGAAGCAAGTCGTGTGCTAAAAAGCGCCGCGGGACGGGAAGCTCACTCCAGCGCCAACACCTCCAGGGGCAGGACGAGGGGCAAAAATCGTCTCGCGCGACGGCACATCAATCACGCCTTGCGCAGCATCCGGTTTCCTAGGTTTCCCTTCTCGCAAACGTGGTTCTCCTTCCCCTGGACTACCTTTGCTCTGTGTGAGCGGAAGAAGGGAGCCGTCCACCTTCCGTGCGCGCGCAGGAGGAAAACATCCTGGAGTTGCGGCTCTTTTTTTTTTTTTCTTTTTCTTTTCCCTCCCTCCCCCCTTTTTTGCTGCTGTTTGCCGGGGAAAGCCTGGGCGGAAGGAACGCTCCTTCCGGCCCGTCCGCGGGAACGTCGCGCGCTTTTTTTCCCCGTTGCTGTTTGCGTGCAGCTGCAAACGCGACAGCGTGGTTGCGCAGGCGCGGGAGCCCACGCTCGTCCGTCCGGCCTCGCCGTGGCGGAAGGATGAGGAAGGATTGAATAAAAACAAATGTGCGAGACACCGGGCTTCCTCCCTCCTCCTCCCCTTTTCGGTTTCCTAGCGAGGGCGTCGTGCGCGGCGACGCTCTGCAGGATGAACTCCAATGAGCAAAACGTGATAAGGCCAGAGCGATTCGGAGGTATCTCCCGCAGCAGAATGCTCGCGTCGACCAGACGGCGCCATCTTTTTTTTCCCCTTCTTTCAATCTTCCAGGGTGATGAATAGGTAAGCAGGTTACAAACACGCGGCCAGTTGCTGGGTTTCGAGGACGCACAGGAACGCACAGGAGGCGACCATGATTTGCTGTTTCGCCTTAGGCTGACGACAAACTCAATTGAGGGGAGAGGGTGGTGGAGCGGGAAGACGAGGAGGGAGGGGGTATCGATCACTTCGAAATGTGCCGCGTCACGGGACGATTCACGGAGTGGGGCAGGACCGGCCCCTCGTCCTGCCCGTTGCTCTGCTGAGGGAAGGGAAATGCCGCGGGACTTTGGCGCTGCTCTTCTTCTTCCCCTCCCAGTCACCGAAACGCGAGACAGGAAGGCATCGATCCATACTTTCGGGAGGATGTGGCGCAACGGCGGCGGCGTGCTGATTCGAATCGCCCCGCCAGCAGAGCGGTGGCAGCACTTCTGGCCGCTGCTCCCACTTCTGCCCACGGGAAGCAGCCAAGGGAGGAGGGCCGGCCACCCAAAAATCCGCTCTCGAAAAGCCGGTTCCCTTCTTCCTACCGTGCGCCGCTCACTCCTGGGATTCCTCCTTCTCCCCTCCCATTGCGAAGGGGTTTTCCGTTTCGTCGGAAGATGACGCCAGCGAGAGGTTCCCGAAAGCCAAGCCGTTCTTGTTGCTCTCGTCTTCTCAGGAGCACGCGCTCGGACCGCATAGAGGGTAAGGAGTGGATCTCACTGCAGGGCGAGCTGGAGCATTCAGGGGCAGGGGAGGCCTCGGGGAGCCCGTCCGAGAGCGTCGTTCCAGATGCCCTCCGCGATTCCATTCCTCGTATCCTGCCGCACCTGGCCCCACGCGATCCCTCCAGCTGTTCGTCCAAGGAAACGAAGCTATTCGAGCAGCACCGTTGGCAAGGCGGGAGGGGGAGGGGCTCCGAGAAAAGTTCCGGAGCACCTGGGAGCATCGCTCACGCCTCCGCCTCCATCCCCAGGGAACGGGGGAGGCGGAGCGAGGTCAGGCGGCTCCTGGCGTGTCCGCACACGCGTCGCCGCCGGGCCCAGGACGGCGGTGGTATGGCTACCCCAGCGGATCCCCTCCCGTCCTGCCGGCGGCTGCCACCATTGAAAGGATGCCTTCAGGATGCAGAGGAACTGGCGCCACGGTCTCTGACGGGGAAGCCGGAAGGAGCGCCTCCTCACCAGTCGGCAGGAGTTTGCCGACCCTCGGACAGTCCGCAGCAGCCCACTCAAGCGCGGAGCTTCCGGCTGCCGCACCCTTATCCGGGAAGAGACTCGCGGGAGATCTCCCTCGTTCGCCCCCTGCACGAGCCCCAAGTGGGAAGAGTGGCGGAGTTTCGGCAGCGTTGCCAGCCGCGCACGCAGCACCATCTGCGAGGGGGGGGCAGAAGGTGCTTGCCCTGCTCTGCCGCGATAGGCGGCGCGCGCAATTACCGGCAGTGCAACCGCCTCGCGCTTCCCGCTCTCCTGTAGCGAAAAGCGTGCACGGAAAAGGGCGGGAAGCTGACGGGAAGCGGGAGGGAGAGGGGGAAAAGCGAAACGAAGGGAAAGGCTGGGAAAACAAGGAAAGCTGGAGGGGGAAAAATCGCGGTGATGTCACCCGCGTTCAGCCTCAGGGGTCGGTGTCTCCCGCCGAGGAGGGCCTCCTCGGAAAGGTGAGGCGTGGGGCAAAAGGTGCGGCCGAACGCTCCCCTCCACCCGTTTCCCAGCGACAGCCCCGAGGAGTGGCCACCTCACGACCACATCTCCACGGCAGATACCGGCGGGCGTGGTGGGTCACGTGGCGTTGTCTTCTCTCTACCGGGCGGGCCTACGAGGAGGCGGGAAGAGCGGGCGAGGTTGGCAGCCGCGCCATCTCGCCGAAGCTTCGGGAGGTGCCGCGCGCGGGCTCCTCCGGGAAAGCTGCCAGCGTCCTTGAGCAGCGCCGGCACCTCCAAGTAGGGACGGCCAGAAGGACTGCTCCCTCCCTCGACCTCGGGGTAGAGCTGCCCTGGTGGCAGCCAGATCTTCCCTCGGCGGAGGGAGGGGGGCTCCACATGCAGGATGGCCGCGGGATATCTTCGAGAGAGCAGACCGAAGGCAGGTTGGTGGGAGGCAAAGAGAAGCGTCTCTGCACCATGCAGCAGCAGCAGTGGCGGACGCTCGTCGAGGCGACGGTGCAACTGCAGGGTGGATGCAACTGCGAGCGCGCCGAGGACGCCAATCGAGTGCTGCGGCGCCCGAAGCAGGGTCGCTCGTCTTCGGAGCGGCTGGGGAGAGGCGGGAAGGGCACGCCTTGGGAAAGGGAGGCAGCGGCAAACCCTCCCCGCCTACGCCCTTTCACCGCGGAGCCTCGAGGGGATCCTGGCTCCGGACTTCGCTGCGGACGAGTCGCCCAGGCAACAGAGCGCACGTGATCCACGAGTGGATAACCTTCGCCTGAGGATCAGAGTCGTCGTCGAGGCGCGTCCCGGCAGCGGAGGCGGCAGTCGCGCTCCTGCTGGGGTGTCGCGCACGGTGCCCTGCATGCCCCCGGCAGGCAGTGCCCACGCCTCCCATGGGATGCTCCAACGAAGGCGACGTTCAGGGGGACCTCGACTGGGAACGTCCCGCGGTGCTCCCTACCGAGGGGTGCCGCCCCCCTGCAAACCCCCCGACCCGCTCAGGACGAAACCGCCGCCGCAAGAAGCGATAAAAAAGGAGGGAGAGGAGGAGAACGGAAGGGGGGGGGAGAGGCAAGGAGGGAGAGAAAGGGAGAGGAGCCCCAGACAAAGGGAGGGGACGCGCGCGCGCGCCGGGAGACCGCCGCCGCTCGAATGAGGAAACGCTCGCGACGGCGGCGGCGACGACGTCACGGGCGAGGCCGCCCCGCCGGATCGATGGCTGCGAGACGGCGGGCGCGGTGCGTCCGTCCGTCCGGCGGCGGCGCCATCGTCGCGAGGCGGGAACGCTCGCCGCGATCCTCCGTTTCCTCACCTGCGCGCCCTCCGCAAGGGGGAGCAACTCGGCGCTCTCCTCCGCGGCCCGGGAAGGCAAGGTCGTACCGCACCCACCCTATCGCCCGCAGCGGCCGTCTCCGGTCAGTCGCTCACGCACCCGCCGGTAGGAGGCGGCGCGCTCGCTTCCCGACTCCGCCGCTAGGAGCGCCTCCATCTCCCTGCCTGACGCCACAACTGCGACGCCAGTTCCACCCAGCCAACCTGAAGGGAGGGGGAGGGGGGAAGGAGAGCGGCGGCGATCGATCGGACCGCACCCTGCCCGGGAAGCCGGCGCGCGCGCGCCTTCCCGAGGGAAACGCTCACAGTCTCTTCCGGAACTCTCTGGGGGGGGGGGGGGGGAGGAGACTCGCTTACCCCAGTCCCAAACCTCACCCACCCGAGACCAAGGCCGAGTCTTGCCCCGTGCCTCCTCTCGCTCCCTTCCGCCTTCTCGCGGCGGGGAAGCTCTATGCATCGCCTGGGAAGCCCGCGCCCGCAGCGGATGCGATCTGTTATCTCGGCGGAGGAAGCTGCGCTTGCGTTGCCAGACGATCCAGCGAACCTTGCCTCTCCTCCCGCTGCGATGTCCTGGTCCCGGAGTGACTTGGAAGATGTCTAAGAGCCTCAGGGCATCTTGCCGGACCCACAGCATCGCCGACCGTGTGAGAGATCTCTACACTCGTCCACACGCGGACTGCCTCGGGCAGAGTTGATTATCGTCCGCAGAAGGTGGTCAACTCCTATTGTTCATCTCCGCAGCTCGCCGGTGGACTGCCTCCTCCCATCCGCCTCCTTCCGAGTTGTCTCAGTGACCTCGTGACGGCGACGCAGTCTGCTGGAGGGGGTAAGAGCGGACGGGAGAAGGCATCTCCGTTCCCTTGGTCGGCCCCGCTTTCTCCCCCCCCCCCTCTGGTGAGGAGAAGAGAAACTAGGGACCTGCAGCCCTCAGCTCAAGTGCCGCTATATTCCCGAGAAACCAAAAGAAGGACAACTGCACACACACGGGCTGGAGCCCTGCCGCGACTCTTCCGAGGTCTGAAGCTTGTGGGATGCGTCCATAGAGGGAGAGCCTATCCGCAGGGCGGTTAGGGTGGAGGGCATCCCTTTCGCCCCTACGGAGGAAGCGACCTGCAGACTGTGGATCGGGGCGCCGGCGCCCCGTCGTGCCAGCAACGAAGCGCGCGCGCCACAAGAGACGACGAGACGGTGGTGGTTGCACTCCGCAACGGCGCAGCCGCCCTCCAGTCTCCCTCGAGGAGGGACACGGATGTGTCTGTGTGTGGGAGGGGTGAAGCTCTCAGCTGAAGATGGACAACGGCGAGGCTCGCGCTGTGCCCGAGGACAGGGACCCGCCTACGCGAGAGGGCCTTCCGGTGCCTACGGAGTGCAGCCAGAGCCGCCCCGCGACCCTTTTCCTCCGCCGCAGTGTTCCACGCGTGGATCCCCTTTTTCGTCTCGGAAGCGCACCAGCAGGGTGGGCGAGCCGGAGACGCGTGACCTCGCATGCCCGCATTACGCGCTTTGTTACGCGTGACGCGCTCCCCCCTGGGCCCTGGCGTGCGCGGGAGTGCCACCATCGCCAGCGCCTCGCTGCTCCTGCCGCACATCGATGGAAAAACCGCATCGACGATCGGCCGGAGCGAGGGAAACAAACGTGCCGACGTCATGCGTTTCCACGGATACGGTCGTCCGAACCGAGTCTTCCCCCCCCGCCGATGCGCGTCCTTGCGGACGCTTTGGCGTTTGCTCTTTTCCCAAGGGCAGGGAAGCACCATGTTATATAAATAAACGACCACGCAGAGAATGGCGCGGGAACCACGAGCGGAAAAAGAAAAAAAAAAAAAAGGAACGCACGCAAAAAGCGCTCGCGAGCGTATCCGGTGGCTGCTGTGCAGCACGCCCTGTTTGGCGTGCAGGGCCGAGTTCTTATTAGAACCGATCGCCGATGACGCCATCTCCCCGTATTAATGTGCGGAGGCGCTTTTGCTGCCGAGGACCACGCGGTCCCAAGCCGAACGAACGCACGCGGGAGGAGTTCGCACGCGTCTTCAGGGACGACGCGCGCGCGGAGAAGGGAGGAGAGGCCTCTGGCGTGCGTTCCCCCTGGCAGGGGGACAGGGGCGTCTGTCGCCCCCAGGGGCTTGGCGTCGATCTCTCCCCCATTGTTGCTGCACGCACCCCAGCTAGCATTGACCTCGAACATTCAACTGCAGCCTTCACGATCTGACCTTGATGTTATAAAAAGATAATGATTGCTCCGCTTGTGAATCGAACGTTCCCACTGCTGATTTATTAGACCCGGTACCCCAAGTGGCATGTGCCAGCGCACGTTCGGGAGGCAGACTTTCCGGGACGTAATCCCGGGAGCTCGGAAAAGCCGCTCCCGAGCGCCCTTGCGAGTCGCGAACCTGGAAGATTGGGGAGCCGTTTGCCGGCGAGCAACCCACAGCCGTGTTTGTTCCACATGAGTGATCGCCGAAGTTTCGGAAGATGGGGTTGCTTCCTTTTTTTTTTTCCTTTTTTCCCCCCTTTTCTGCCCCCCCCCCCTCCCTCCCTCGCTCCCCCTCGACCGGCACGTCTGTCACGCTGGCCGAGCGAGCTCTCGGGCAACGAGGACAAACAAAGACTGTTTTCTTTGGCCGCCCGCGCCCTGGTGTTGCTGCTTCCGTTTCATTGTTGCCGTTTTTCTCTGTTGCGTGGTTGCTTCCGTTTCATTGTTGCCGTTTTTCTCTGTTGCGTGGTTGCTTCCGTTTCATTGTTGCCGTTTTTCTCTGTTGCGTGGGTGCTTTCGGTTCACTGTTGAAATCCCGGTCCGGGAGGAAGGCCTTTCTTTGCCCGCAGCCTTCTTCTTTGATTTCGCGCGCACTCGTGAGCACGAGTCGTCGGGACTCCCTCCATCAAAGCCCCCTCCTCCGGGAGAGCTTGCCTCCGGGTGCGGACGCCTTGCCTGCAAGACACGACGACAGGGGTAGAGGGGGAAACACACACACACACATGAAAAAAAAAAGGGGGAGGGAGGGAGGGAGGAGTGCCCTCCTGAGTGGACATTCGTGCGCCTCGCGTAGTCAGCTTCACAGGGACTGCAGCCGGTGCGCGGTTCCTTCGTGCCGTCGAAGGGAGGAGGAGGCAAGAAGTGTAGCAAGATGCCATAAATCTTGGGATCGAGGCAAGAAGTATGCTTCGGAGCAATGTTTTCAGCTCGAGTTGCTCCTGGGGAAGGGAAAAAAGCGCGTACCGTCGCGTCACCGAAGGCGTCAATGAGATGAAATGTGCGAGACGGGAACGCCTTTGATGCGGATCGCAGCCATCTATCGGCATCGGACATTAGAGTGACGCCGTGACGTCACAGAGGACTGCAGCTGTCTGTTTTGGCATGGATGCGAAAACGCGCTAGCACGTGCGCGCGTGCGGAGCGACGCGACAGACAGGAAGCTCCGAGGAGTTCGTCTTCCCCCCCCCCCCCCTTTCTTTCCTCCCCTTTGCACTAACGATTCCAGCCGAAGAGGATAGCAGTAGGATGCCGCCGTCGGGAACCGTCGCGGGCGCAGAATAATTACCGAGTTTTTCGTCTCTGCAGAGGCAGCGCTTTTGCTTCTGGGACAAGGTTCGTCTTCCTCCACGTGCATTGACTCGTCGCATCAGGAGGGGAGGAAACTTCCGTTGCGACCAAACGGGGCTCGCAACCGGGAACAAAAAGAAACTCGAGCGCGAGGCTTCCGGAGTTCCTTCCCATCTCCTCCTCCTCCTCCTCCTCCTCCTCCTGCTCCCCTCCCTGCTGTTTTCCCCTTCTCGATGTCTAACAGCACCATCCTGACGTACGAGGGTCTTGGCGAAAGCAGCAGCGGATCCGCCAAACCGGGAGAGACCCAAGGGTGCCTCCCAGTGGGAGACGCATCCCACCGTGGGCGCTGCTTTCCCTTCCCGAGCGAAAGTCCGCTCTCCATCCGCACGGCAGCGCGCGCGCGTCCGCAACGTTTCGCACGGAGGAAGCTGGGCTTGCGGTCCCCACGTGTGGCGGTCGGGGGAGCGCCAAGGGACGGATGGACGTGGTGGACAAGGGACAAGGCGGAGGACGGAGGCGAGCGGGACGTGCTGCTGCTGCTACCATTCCGGGTTGCTACTCGGGAGCAACCGACCTTTTGAGAGGGGAAAGAGCAGGTCGGAGCCGTTCGCCACACTCGGGGTACCTCCCGTCCCAACCTCCCAACAGAGCACTTCCCGAGTGCTTCCGTCCTCGCGATGGGCTGCAGGGAACGAGAGTCCCAACTAGGTGGACTGGCGGGCCAGGATGCGCACCACAGTCAGTGAGGAGCTGGGTAGCCGGGATCGCCGAGGCTGCCGGAGCGCGCAGCAGGTCGCGCCGCGCGCGAGGGGATGGAAGCGCCTGGACCGGAAGGACGTGGTCACTCCCGCGGCTTCGACCTTCCGACTTCCACCTCGGTTCTCCTCCCCCCAAACTCCTTGCTTCCGGCTCTTCCTCTCCAAGAAAGGCGGAGGGGGCGTCCGAGATCCTCCAAGGCGCAGGACGGGCGGGCCACGCAGAAGGGGACGTTCTCCCTCCTTCCGGTAAGCATGCGATCCAGGACAGCGGGCGCGAGGCCGCCAAAGACTCGTCTCCAGGATGGGGGACCTCGCAGGAAGTCTCTCGCCTCCACTTCGCATGCGAGACTTCGTTCCCGACTGCCCCCGGGGTCTGGGCAGTCCCGGGACGGAGATCGGAAGAATGGGGGAAGAGGCGAGTGGTGACCTGTGGGGAGAGGGACCAAAGCCGAAGGGTCCTTCCAAGAAGGCCTCCACCATGGAGTCTGGCTATTTCCTTTTACCCCGACTTCCGAGCCATACTGGGGATAGTGAGAGTCCATCGGGGAGGCGGGAAGTGGCGCTCTCGGGACGCAAACAGGAACGAGGGGAGGTGGTCGACGCTCGGCAGGGAGGCGCCTCCTCGCCTGTGTGAACTGACAGGCAGACGCGCGCGTAGCGGATGAAAGAGGGAGGGAGGAAGTGGAGGAGGGGGAAAGGAGAGAACGGGGTACACATCGAAGACTGCCCGCCCTTTTCCTCCCCCATCCATCCCTGGCCCTACAGCACGCTTCCCGGCCGGACGCCGGACCTGCCATGAGGCGAGATGGTACTGTGGACAGGTCTCCGTCGGTCGAACTTCGCCTGCCTCGTCCCGCCACCACGGGCACTCGGGACGCGGGAGCGACCGCGTACAGAGGGAAGCCCCGTGGTCGGAAGCCGCCAGCGTAGGATCTCCCTGCCCTCTTTGTCCCCGAGATCATTCAGAGCTCCTCTCCCGAGGAGGACGGGAAGGGCTTCCGGGAAAAGGGTCTGAAAGCTCGGATCTCTTTGGGAAGAATTTCCCCCGACGGTTTCCCGAGAACTCGAACGCCCAATGTCGCCCGACGACCTTCTTCCTTCCAGGAGGAGCAGCAGTGCGGCGGTTGAGCGCTGCCACCCTCGGTGGGCGCAAGACGGGATCGAAACCACGTTGCATCAAGCACCCCTGGAGGCGGCTTCTGTCCCGGGCCGTCCGGCAGCTTCGCCGTCGCCCCTTGGAAGTGAATCCGTTGGCAAGGAGGGAGGCGGGAGCAAGGAAGGAAACAAGTGCGGAGCATCTTCCGGAATGCCCTGGGGCGAGCAAGGTTCCTGACCTGCCTTCCCGCCGGGCACCCGAACAGCGGCACCAGGAGGTGGGCGAGGGGTTGATAGGAAGACCAGGAAAGAAACCTGTGCAAAGGAGAAGGGAGGGAGGAGGAGGAAGAGAGGAGGCGGGTGACAGCGGGAGATCACCGAATGCTCTCCTTGGAAACGAAACCGAGTTCCTTCTTCGGATGGTGGCGGTAGATGCGCGTCGCTAATCGGGGAGAGGGTCGGAGGTGCCCTTCATTGATTTTTTCCGTTTCCGGCCCCCTTCGGTCCGCAGCGCGGTGTTGGTGCACGCGGCGCGCGAGGAGACAACCGTTCGCCGAAGACCCGCGCCTGCCAACCTCAGCCCCAGTCGCCTCCCTCCCTTCCCCCTCGCGCGCTCCGCTCCTGCTGCGAGCGCCATCGCGGAGGAAGGAAAGCGCGCAGTCATCGCAACTATCGCGCGCGCACACTCCTCCCCATGCAAAGGGGCGAAAAACAACGCCGAGATGCCACCGCAGCGAGCCTGAAAGGGCAGCTGGCCGGAGGGCGACCCGTGGTTGCGGATGCGCGCGGTCCAATCGTGCCTCAGAGAGCACACGAAGCGAAAGGGAGGGGGAGGGAGGCAGTCGGGGTGCAGGAGGGCTCTTCGATAAGGCAGCATCGCAACCCCCGCCTCCTAGCAGAGGGCGCTCGAAGCTGCTACGCCGTAGCACAAGGCGGGATCGCGCCCGCCTCCCGCGCCCCACCTTTACCCCTTCTGCGATCCCTCACCCCTTGGGCGATCCCATCCAGGAACCGACGAAAATCTGGAATCCTTTGTCCGGTCTCCTGAGAGGTCCCCGGCTATCCCGTAGGTCTGTCGGGGGCGCCTACGACGTGGGAATCGGCGCGTAAAAGAAAGTCTTCCCTTCGGATGCCGCTTGGCCAGACGCGTCTCCAGCCTCCGCCCTTAAGAGGTGCGTTCCCCCGGTCACCTGACGACGGTCGACGAGCTTTCCCCCTAGGAATTGGAGGCCACGAGGGCCCGGGGATTTCTCGCGCTGGGCTCTTCGCGCGTGCAGTGGTTTTCTCTCGCAGCCGCCCAAGGACTGGCCTTGTGGGACCAGCTGCGCGCCGATAGGTGGCGATGGCATCGTCCGCGGGCCCTACAACTCCCTGGAAGTCAGGATCCGCTCTCACATGGACCCTTTCCATCCTTCTTTCGTGACCTCGATCGAAGATCCTTTTCGTCCTCTCTTTCGCCACCTGGAACGATCCCGAATACCTCTTTTGCCTGCCTTGAACTCTTGGACGGGCCTTTTTTTCCCGTTTCCCTTTTTTTGGCTGGAGTACGGTGGGAGCCGCCGGCAGCGGTGCAAAATCCAGGAAGGGTTGCCCCGTGCCGCTGGTGTCCATCGCCCATCTCACGCGACCACCTGCCGGTCCTCCTCCGCGTGTTGCACCTTGCCAGAGAACCAGCGGCTTTGGTGGGATCTCTGGGAGCCTTCTCTGGGAACGCTGATGCGAGAGCCTCGAAACTGCTGCGGAGAGACCGGTCGCCATTTTGTTCGGCGCGCCGCGAAAGACGCAGCCGCTCCTCGTCCGCCGTTCGCGTCTGGCTGCCCCTCCCTTTCGCACGCGGTCCTGCCTCCGTTTCAGCCCCCGCTAGGACGGGGGACCACCCGCTGCTACCCCATCAGAGGCCGGGCAAACCTTCTCCGCTGTTCTTCCTTACTACGGGCCCTGCCATCCTTAGGCTGCGGCCCCGGATCGAAAAGCGGTCGCGGATCCGCTCCTTGCGCGGAAAAGCACCCTGCTAGAGTCACGGGAATCGCGCTCGTGCCTGACCAGGGGTCATCTCAGAAGAAGAATCGAATCGCCAACCTCGACGCTTGCCGTCCCAGCGGAAGACGGGTGGCAGCGTTCGCGGAGACGCAGCAGAGGAAGGAAGACAAACAAAGCGGGAGAGGATCCTGGAAAAGCCACGAGACCCTGTGGTGACTCGGGATCTCGCGCGTGCACGGACTGCACGGGATGAGCGATGGATTCCCGAAAGGTCGACTCCCAATCTCGGCCAGTCAACGGGAGTTTCCAGCTTCCACCAGTGCCTCTTCTTGAGCGACGCCCTCCCGCGGGCCGCACCCCCAGCAGCACTTTGCTGCTTACACGGGATCGTGGCTGCATGGAGCAACGCCAGAGGAGGCCAGAACGACAGGGACGCCATCTATTGTGCTGCCCTCTTCATGAGGACAGTGTCAAGATGGTCCCATCTGGGAGTCTTGAAAACAGGAACTTGTCGGCATCCTTACAAGGATGCAGAGGACACCCTCCAGCACACAGTGATCCCTTTCCCGAACGCCCCCATTTTTGGACAGTATGTTTTTTGTTTTATTTTTGTTTGTTTCTCTCTCCTTGCCCTGTGCTGCCGAGGCAAACCTCGATGGCCTGCGTGCCAGTTCCCGGTAGGTTCCTCCACGTAGTTATAAGTAACGTGGCAGGATCAAATGTTCTGCCACAGACATGAGATGTTTATTTCTTATAAATAAACGCCCCGGCGTGACCAGGTATCAACCAGTGCCGCACCCGAAGCCACCCGAGGTCAACCAGCGTCATCCTGCAGGAAGGGGGGAGGAGGGAGGCACTCGAAACCAACGAGGCACCCCCCGTTCGATCCTCCTCCACGTTGGGGATTCGAACCCGTGATGCTTGGTGCCACGCGCGGCGACCGAGGCCACACGGCCGCCAACGCGGACCACGCGGGCGAGACGTTCGCTGGGCGCACCACCGAAGATGGAGCGGTTGGAGCAGCAGGTGCAGCGACAAACCGGAAACGCCGCAGCTCCCTTGTGCTCGTCGGCCCGGGCCGCAGCGCCGTCCCCAATCTTCGAGCCCTCGGGCACCCCGAGAAGCGCAAGAGACGGATGGAGGTGAGTGCCACCCTCAACAACGTCACGCATCCCAGGCGACCGCGGGCTTCCTTGATGGCCGCTCCCTCCACAGGACCCACACGCTCCTATCCCCCCCCCCTTCGTCGCCGCCCAGCGTTCGCGGCGGCTGCGGCGGCTCTCCTGGGGTGAAGAACCCATCATGCCCTCGTCCACGGATCTGAGCGCCGAAGTTCGCCGACGCGCGGGACACGGGACGGGGACGTGCCGAGTAACCGACACCAGAGTCGGCGGGAGTTCCCGTCCAGGTTGCGGGAACGGAGGGGGAGCAGCAGAGATCGCCGGCTCTGCCGAGGCGGGAAGCTCCGCATCGGCGGCGGCTCCGCGAATCCTCTTGACTCGCATCGGCGGCCCAAGTACCCCCGACCTCGAACTTCCCCTGCGGCGAGAAGCTCGACCAGCAGCCCGCCGCGAGCTTTTGGTTTCTTCTTCTTCGGAGATGGAGAAGCGAACCGCCCTCTCTCGGCACTCTGGATGGTGGTGCAGGCGTCTCTCAGCTTGGTCCTGCCCTTCCAAGAAGGTTCCCTTTTTCCTCACCCGCATACAAAGTCCTTCGACGCCGTCCACACAGCCCGAGGGTGCGCGCAACTCTTCAAGTTATAGGGGGGACCCCGAAGGGGACCACCCTGTGGATCCAAAGAGACTCCACAGGAAGGAGTCCGTTCCTTTCACGCTTGGGAGCCCCGAAGGGAACCTCTTCCTTATTCCCTCCAGAAGGATCCTCCCTCCTTGTTTCCTCCTATGAAGAGAAAGAATCCTGAAGGGACGCTCCCTGAGGGAAGCAGCGCGCTTCTGACATTCTGGAGAGCCAAGCCCTAGGGTGCCATCAACCACGTCCATAGTACGCGATGGTGAGTTCCTCCAGAGGGTGGGGAACGGCTCCAGTTTCGCAACCGGAGGGCAACTTCGAAGGGAGCCGGCTCCTTGGTTCCTGGAAAAATCCGGTAGGGTCGACTTCCAATCCGTGCCGGTCAGCGGGGGAATCCGGCTTCCATCCGTGCCACACTCGAAGCCAACCGAGGTCAACCGGCGTTGTCCTGCGGGGGAGGAATCGAAACCACGACGCGCCCCCCGCTCTCGGCGTCGATCCCTCCCTCCCTGGGTGAGATTCTAACTCGCGACGCTTGGCGGGGACCTGAGCCAAACGGCTGCCGACGCGGTGCCGTCCCAATAGGCTCGAGTTTCTTTATTTCTCCGGGAATTCTTCAGATGCAGCTCGGCGAAGAAATGTCCGCCTGATGCCCAACAAGAACGAAAAAGGAAAAGAGAGGAAAGGGGAGGATCGAAGCTGCCTGTGGTGCCGTTTACAGGAAACCGTCCATCGATTCCAACTCCTTTCTGGAGGGACTCCTCCTCTTGGGCGCCGGCAGCACGTGGGTATGCTTCCAGGAGATCGAACAGGGAACGGGAGCTCCACATAGGTTCCGAGATAACCAACATGCGCGCGCGTGCGCCCTCCAGAGTGCGAGAGGGACCCCGGAGACGGTCGTTCCGAGAACGAGCGTACCCGTCTCGTCCCGACCGGCCTTGGGGGGGAAGGCGGGAGGAAGAAGACTTCCGGCGAGCGCGCGCGTTCTGAAGACACCAACCGGACAGCCCGCGACAGACTGCGCTCGGATGGGTTCGGCGCGGCCCGCGGTACTACCTGCCCACGGTGCTGCTGCCTGAAGCCCCAGCCACTCCCGTCTTTTCCACGGATGAAAGCAAACCGCGCTCGGAGCGAATCCACGGGAACAGCGAGGAGGCGCACAGTATCGATTGCACCGTGCGCGGGGCCATTCGCGCTCCCCGGAGACAGACGAAGCTGCTGTCCCCAGTGACCTGACTTGGAGGCGAATAAATCAGCTGCGCTCTGATTAAGATTCACCACAAGCAGCAGCGCTCTCCTCCGCGCGTATAAACAAACCCGGCAAAACAAGCCATTAAAAAGGAGAGGTGGAACGCGGGGAAGGGTAGCGGCAGGCAACCGAGCAGCAGCAGCGGCGGCAGCAGCGAGTCCGCCTCCGCCGCCGCAACGGAACGGAAAACGGGGAGATGACTGCGCACATTAGGGATGTGGGAGCGGGGGAGGGGGGGGGAGATCGCAGGCCAATTTTTTTCTGCGAAAGAGGCGTCCCCCTCCCACTCGACTCGTAACGCGCGCGAGACGATGAAAATTGAGCAGCAGGTCAGCTGGATAAACAAGTGCTCCGAGTACCACACCACCGCCGCCACCTCGGCTCGGCAATGGCTGCGAGCATTCGCAGAACGCAGCGCGCGCTTCGAACGGGAGGGGAGGGGGCGAAGAGGGGAGCGAAAAACGAGAGGACAGAGTCGGTAGGAGGAATACGCTAGGGATTCCGCCACGGTAACTGGGAAGATGGTGGGAAGCGGACGTTCTCAGTCCGCGAAGACGGGAGAGGAGAACCGTTCGACCGCCTTCGCCGTGCAGCAGCAGCGGCAGGGGAGGACGCCGATCGAACAGTCCCGTCTCGTTCAAGCGCGTCCAGCATTCGACTCCCGGGATCGTCGGCAAGAAAAGCCTTTGCGCGCGCGGAGGAGGAAGGAGAGGCAACGATGAGTTCATCTTCCCCTCCTCCTCCACCCGCGCCCTGTTCCGGTGAGCCACCTGCTCCGTGCAACGCAAGGAAACGCTCGCTTTACGCACCCGCCAACTAAAGGTCTGACATCCCGCGCGTTCCTCCCGGCCGTCGGAAGCAGCCACCGACGCCGCTCGTGCTTGAGGTCGACACCTGCAGGAAGGCAGCCCGAAGAACGAGAACGTCCCGAGAGCTGCATCCGGGACGGGGAAGCGGTTCCCTCTGGAACGCCCGTCCCTCCTCCGGAACCATCCGCCACGGGAGTGCGGGGCTCCGCGCGCTGGAGCGCAAAGCCGGACCCCTGGGACTCCCGCAAGCAGCGCAGCGCACACCCAAAACACCGCACGGTCCCAACACACGTACTCCATCGGCGAGACACCGTCCCTCCTGCGCGCAGAGGCAGCTTCCGGATCTTCCCGTCGTTCGTTTTGGCAGTTGCCAAGCAGACGTGGGGAGAACCGCCTTCCCGGCGCTTGGACGAGGGTCCCCGAAATCCCTCGATGATCCTGGCCACCTCCTCACCACACGCATCCCCTCGAGTCGCGGCGAGAAGGGAGCAGTCCCCTTGCTTGGGCGACTGCAGCCCACGTTCTGCACCCGAAAAACTCGCCGACTGCGAAACCTCCGCCTCCGCTCGGAAAGGTGCCGCGTCTTCCTCCTCCTGCACCCGAGATGCTCGACGCGCCTCGTCGAGGGCATTGCCACGGAGATTCGCGGCAGGAGACACCAGGAGACTTGGGAACGAACCGGAGAAGAGCCGCTCCTCCTCTTCGCGCTTCTGTGCCTTCGAGCAGGTCTCGAGGAAGCCCAGACCCGCCTCACAATCCACGGAAGAGAAAGCCGTCGGACTGCATCGATTCCGACGCACCCCTCCGTCCCATGGTCGGTCAGTCCCGAAGGGGGCGACTACATAGAGCTCCGTTTTCTAAGAACATGGGGAGCCCTTTGGCTCCAGAGCAGAGCGCGGACGCAGAACTGACTTCCCAGAATCCCCACAACACTTCGGAAACCGGCCGGCTTCCAGGTCCGAATGGCAGGAAAAAGGGAAAAACCATTCCGGGTCGGGAGAATGGGCACCGCCCTTGCTGGCGAGACGGGTTCGAGGAGACGAAAGACCGCGCTAGCGTGCAGGAAGTACCGCGCACGCGCGGGGTGGCCCGGCGAGGCCGAGGGTGCGCGCGCCCGAAGGCGGGAGGGACGGGTCGCCGCAGAGAAGGATGGGACGGGAAGACGCGGCCATGCAGCAGCCCGGCAGCCACGAGGTCGCCTCCTAAGCCGAAGCACGTCCGGGAACTCGCATTCGCCTCCTCTTCAAGGGTCGCAGGGCATCGATCTGACACGCATCTTCTTCTTCCTTCGGGGACCGATCGATTGCGCTGCTGGTATCCTCTCTCGAGTCTCCCTCCCCCCCCCCGCGTTCAAGGAGAGCCGCGGCGCTTGCCGGCGATTGTGGCGGTCGGTCGCAGGCGGTTTCCTAGGCGACCGAAAGGAGGGGGGGGGGGAGGAACGAGGAGGAGGGAGTCGACCGGTCGCTCCGCGCGCTGTCCCGCCACTCCGGGGACCGGAAGGAAGGCGATCCCCAAAGCATGCACGGTGACCTCGTCCTGCTCTACAACTAGTCAGGGGCACCCGCGCAGAGAGATGCACAGAGCTTCCGCTGGACTGCAAACCCTTTCTCGCGGGTAGGAGAGGATTCCCAGAGCACCGACGGAGTTTCCCACCTGCCAACTGCTCACGAGCGCACGTCCTCTGGGCCGCGTTCCGATCACCTAAGAACTGGAACCTCGGATTTCCAATCTGCACTTATCGGCAAATCAAACAGTAAGAAGCTCCGGCTGACTCAGCGCCTTCAAGATAACTGCGAGGATGGAAAAGTCTTAGACGGCACATCTAGAGGAACTCGGCAAATGCGGAAATGCACGTTGCACCAGGCGGTGAGACCTTGAATCACCCGAACGGCAGCGAGAATGGCCACGGCAATCACCGACATGTGTGCTCCTCTCCGTTTATTTACTTACTTATTTTACAATCACAAGATACTACCCCCCCCCCCCCCTTCCCACGAGAAGTATTACGCGTGACCGAACCCTTCTGCGGAAGTGGATGGTGCGAACAACATAATCCGATTTAAGGTGTGAACTCTCCTCATTCGTATCTTATTACACTGATCGATACGGTGCCTATTCCGTGGATGATACTTGGATCATGTGAATCAATTACTGGTTACTTGTTTCCGAGTTAACAGCTTCACAGAGCAGCAAACACATCCCGACGTCCCACAGGTGCTCTCGGAACCCTGGCGAAAACGGGAGTTTGCAACGCAGCGGTGCGCTCGGAACGAGGTGATGATAATCTTCAGCTCCACGGTGACCCGCAAGGAGGAGCACGTCGGTTTGGGAGAAACTGGGGGTATCCCCATCGAAACCAGGTATTCGACACCCAGCCAGTCCACACGGGACCGGATGCACTGGAGCTTCGCGCCCCATTTTTGCTGCGGCATGCTGCTTCCGGCTGCACGGGAGTGTTTCCGGCTTGATGCCGTTCCGCTTTGGCCTCTGCGAGCGTTGGCCGCCGAAGGTCGGGCCATTGCAGCAGCAACAACAAACTTGTGCGACTCCCTTGCACCGAAAACCAGTGACTTGCCCCACCGAAGACACCGGAATGCACACGCAACTGCGCTTTCCTTCGACAGGATGGGCAGAGCCAGAAGAAAAGTGACGTGCATCATTAACTTTCGGAACCAGGGACCGATTCGGAAGACCGCCAGCACGCTACCAGATCGGGTCCGGAGAACAGCTTTTGAAACCGAGATCGTTCCCGTGCGCGGCGCGCGGTGAAGTTGAGCGCGGTGCGGTCACTTTCTTCGGGGGCAGGGAGGAGCAGCACGGCGAACGGGTCCACACGCGGGCCTTATTCAGCTCGGGTCAGGTAGAAAGAAAGGCACGCACGCCACGGTGTCTTGCGCGTGAATGGGGAGCGCTGGACGCCGACTTCTGCAGCCCCGCTGGACTTCTGTGCCATGCACGCTATGCACGCCGGGGATTTCGACAGGATTCCAAGCGACGTAATCGGGTCCACCGGCACAAACACATTGGGCAAGGGGAACAACGCTTCGTTCGCGCAAGAGGCAACCGCTTGCCTCTCTTATCCGGCGGCCTTGTTGTGATGGGAAGACTGCGACCCGCATCCTTGAGGTGAGTTCCCACTGCTCCTTCCATTGGCTGCGGCAACTTCGTCTCCCGCAACGGTTGTAGTCCAGTGAAAGTGCGAGTACGGCGTTCACGGCCCGCAAGGAAAGTCCAGGAGACTGAAGAGTTCCCGGTCCCCTAGGAACGGTGGGGGGCACGCAACGAGCATTCGCACGGAAGAGAGCACCACACTGGGAACGAACCCCCCCCCCCCACCCAAGAGTTCCCGTTCCCACATTCTCACCCACGGAAACGAACTTGAAAAAGCGACCATCATCATCACGCTGCACAACACACGTTTACCATAGTTGGATAGCCAAGGTCGCAATTCAAAGGAACAAACAGGGTTTGCTGGAAAGATTAGCGCGAGCCAGAGGGAGGAAAAAATTTGTCCTTGATCTGATGGGGAAACTGAAGCTTCGTTCCTGCCAGCTGTGAAAATTCGGTCCGAGTTCAGCATTTGGGGCGAAACACTTCTCACTCTGTTGATAAACACACCAGCGTGCTCCTTTTTTTTTTTTCTTTTTTTTTTTCCCCCATTCGATCACAGGTAGCATGGGAAGCACCTTTGCGTGGCGTTTTTTTTTTTCCTTTTTTCCGTGTGCAACTTCGACTTTACCCGACATTTGCCAAAAAAAAAAAAAAAAAAGAGAGAGAGAAGCGCACGCCGCCGCTGCACCAATTCCGAGGTAAACAACATCCACCGTCTGCGACATTGCGGAATTAGGAACTCTCGCAAACACACCGCACGCGCTTCCGTCCGGTCACATGCACACGGCATCACGGATTCCGGCTTGGCCTGTCGTTGCTGTGCACTGTAATTACACTCTGCCGGAGCGTCCTACACCGTTAGTTACGAACATTTCCTGTTATTCGCACCTGTGACAAGGCAATAACAGATGCGACACGAAAGGAAAACAAACAAACAAAAAAAAAAAAACAGGGTGCTACCGAAGGGGCGAGGAATAAACCTCTACAAGCGTGCCCAGGAGCGGAAGCAAAGTGATATGATAGTCATAACCACACGGCCGGCTGCAAGAACTTTCCTCCTTGCAAAAAGCACTTCCGGCACTCACCACTTACTGCGGAGCTGCGTATCCACACTTCGTTACAGGACCAGGGATTACTTCGGCCACCACAGTGCACACAACGTGTCCGGAATACCACCTCGAGCAAGGTGCCGATTTATTGAAATATCTCGCTGGGCTCGCCGGGTGGGCATCGCTCAAGATCGCTACAGATCCGAGCTCCCAGAAGGAAGGCACTGAGAGGGTTTTCTCCCGCCAACGCATTCCGAACGCTTCGACAAAAACTCTTCCTTCCCGTCGAAGCTTCCGTGACCCCTGCGAAGATTTTCCGAACATCCGACGATCCGTGATCTTCTCACGGCAAACCCCGTCGGGAGCAGGGATGAAAAACTTTTTTGGAAACTCTTTTCGGGTGGAACTTTTCGAAAGAGGGCGGGGCGGCGGCCTCTTGCAACATCCCGGGCGGCAAGAGCGCGCGCCAGAGAGGAAGGGTGGCGACCACAAAACCGAGGTCCGGCGGAGGCGCACGAAAACGGCCGTTTCCATCCGGAGTGGGGAGAGCCAACGGAACACAATTGGAGCCTGCACACTTTGACGCGTCCAGGAGTCGGGATCTCCGATCCTCTCTCCAGCCGACCGACAGACGCCTCACCATTGGCGAGCCCCGCGCGGTGGAAATGTTCCTTCACTTCACACCTTTTCCTGACGGAATGACGCCCTGCTCTCGCACAAGCATGGCTTTTCGGCTGCTCCCGAGCACACAACTCAAAACTGTTTACTGACCAGTAGGTCGAAAGAGTTATCAATATTGGCAGACGCTTCGCAACGGCAAGTGCAAGCATCCACATCAGATGATTCGCTTCTCAACAAACAGAGTGACGGGAAGAGAACGAAACTCTGGACCGTCAGAGCGAATAGGGAGGTGAACTTGGGGCGAGTGAGGCACGCGAAAGAGCATCATCATCATCAGGCACGGGAACGGAGCCCCATTCCCAGAATGTGCGTGCTGCTTCCCGAACCAGACGGAAAAGGTTGCACACATCGAATGCTTCCTCTTCTTCTTCCTCCTCCTCCTCCTCTCCCCCCCCCCCTCCGGATCACCAAGCGTAAACTGTTCTAATCGTTTTTCTATATTTAGACCGTGCTGAAGATGCCAGGAAGTACATCCTTGCCTGGAAACTCCTGGTAACGAAGCTCCACTAACGTGTCACGCATACACTTGCAATCAATTCGAAAGCATGCATCGATCGCAGGCCCTGTATCCCAATGACGGAGTCATTGAACTCGCTGCATGGCGAAAACGGGGAGAAGATAAGAGCATTGTTTTTCATATGGGGAAGAGGAAAAATGCTCTTTCTTCTCGCATCTCGAAAGACCTCTGATTCGCTATGGTCCACGGCAAAAGCGCTTCGGCGACAACGGATCTCTGCTGCTGCTGCTTTTCGCAAGCCTCGCAGCAGTTCGGGGGTGCCACCCTTACGCACCTGACCGTATTTTATTTACCACGAGGGCAACCCCTGCTGCAAGACATTCGCGTTCCTTCGGCCGATGCCGGGACTTTTTCCGAACTGGACCTTCTGCTCCAGAAACGTCTGCCCAAAGGGCGAATGGATTTTTCCTTTTTTTTTCCGGGCAGACGCGAAGGCACGAGAAACCAAACCTTGGCGACGGTGTGGTTCTCAAGGCAGAACTGATTTTCGTTTTCGATGGGGGGGGGGGGAGGGAGGAAGAGGGGGGGGAAATCCCCCCACCGTAATGCAACAGTCTTGCTCAAATCATCATCCCGGACCCACGTAGTCGGAACACGGGAATTATCGCCGATAATCAACCCTTCGCATACGAAATTGGTTCCATTACTGAACACTCTTACTTGCACTTAATGAACAAACGAGGGCATTACTGACCTCGTAACTTTGACTGACTGGAAGGAAGAAAACGAGGAGGAGGAGGAGAGCAAGAGAAAGGAGAAGGAGGAGGAGAGAGGGGGAGAGAGAGAGAGAGAGAGAGAGAGGGGAATTTTTTTTTTTTTTCTTTACCTTCGTGGAAGCCAAGTGTGCTAAGCAAACTCGGCAGACGGACAGCGAGAGCCTTCACTTTCAACCTGCCGTTGCCCTTGCATTTCACGTCACGGTCGCTTACCGCCTCTCTCTTTGCTTCCGACGTCCTCTTCTACACAGAAACGTCCGAGGGAGGTGGTGGTGGTGGTGGTGGTGGCGAAATAACAACGAAATCACACACGTTCAGTAAAAACTATATATATATTCTCTATACTTTTTCTGAGAATACAATAATGTCAGAATAAGATCAGGTCAAGATGCGCTATATTAAAACGATACAAAAAACGAATTTATTGAAAAATACACTGATATGTAAAAAAATTATTGGCAGATATATATTATATATAAGGGATTTGTCTCTCGATATTTCCTATTAAATATAACAATGCAAAAAACACAGGAGTTAAAAAAAAACAGTCAAGAAATACAGTTAATGAATGGCACTTGATGAAGCAGCCCAAAGTATACCACAGAGAAAAATTTCAGAGATCAAAAAATATAGTGCCCTGCGGCACTAAAGCGTTACTTTCGGTTTTGTAAATACAAGAAATCGAAACATCTGAACGAATACAATAAATACGGCAAACAACTCTGATGCATAACTTCGCGAAATCCTAAAGCACATGTGTTTGTGGCCCACTTTAATAATATATTACGATTTTAAATACATTAATCTGTAATCTCCGGATACGAATAAAAAACGGATATAAAATTAAACTTTTCTCTATCAAATATTCTTTTAAAACTCTGATAAAAATCTTTCATAGAATGAAGAAGGGATCGTTCCAGGAAGCGGGCTGTGTGAAAGCAAATGGGGAAGTATACCGAGATCCACGGGAGCAAGATCTCTCTCCGCATCCTCCAAAAGCTTGGCGGCGGCGCTTTGTACAAGACTGGAGCATAAAATAAGGGCATTCCGTATAAAAATCGTCACTAAATACTTTACGGCGAGGACCGAACTCTACAATACAAAATAATTAGCAATAAAAATAGAATTTCTCCAATGTGCAGTAGATAGAAAAAAATAGGAGATTCCTTTAAGAAATGATGCGGATGGCGCTTATGGCGCCTTCGTGACATGACGGGCACTCTCCGTGGCTCTCGACGAGGCGGGTGGCACATTCCATGCAGAAAAGGTTGTGGCCGCAAGGCACCAGCGCGGCCACAATCGCACTATCGTAACAGACGACGCAATCGCGTTTGCGGCGGCTGTCCGAGGAGCCACCACCGATGCCCAGTGGGGGCAGGGGGTCAGAGTGCAAGCGGCGCAGGTGCGATGATGGCGCGTCCAGTGGAGGCGACAGGCGGTTCGGCGTGCCGTCGTTGCTTCCCAGGCTCGAGGAGCGGCGCGGGATCGAGAAGCCTCCGATGACCATGTTGCTCTTGCTCACGTCGGACCAAATGGCCGTGGGGGTCTCTTCGCCGTAGCCGGCGTAGCCGGAAAAATCTATGGATGCTCGGAACATGCCGGCCGGGTCGGCGGCTCCCCGGGAACCCAGGACGGAACTCCCGTCGCAAAACTGCATGGTTGGAATATCGCCGACGAAGCTGGTCTTGCACAGCGCGGTTATCAGATCCAAGGACGTCCCGATCGCTCTCCCGTCCGCGCACTCTGCGTTATCGAGCAGCGCCCCCGTCCGGATGGCTATGTGGGCTTCGATCTCTTTGCGGGCTTGCTGGACACTGTCCGGCAAGCCGGTAATTTCGAACACGGGCTCTTTATCTCGAGACGGGGTAACGATGTACGTGTGCGTTTGCTGCTGGATGCGCTTGATGGTCGCTCCTTTCGGTCCCACCACTAAACCGACGACTCTGTAGGGCACTCTGACTTGGATGGTCACCTGGCCGGGGATAGCAGGGGGCCCCGGAGCCAGCGACCCGTTCAAGTTTGCTTTACGTGAGGCTCGGATCTGACTGAAATGTTCGGCTGCTGAAAGAATTTCCCGCTTTGCAGCAGTTACGTCTTCACGGCGTCCAGTCACAACAAATACAGGCTCTTCTCCTCTCACTGGAGTTTTAATGTACGTATTGGTTTTTGCACGCAAAGCTTTAATCTTGCACCCTGTAAAGTTGAAGAAGAAAAACAATTACTGCTCAGGTCAAAAAAAATCTCTGGAATTTTCTGTATCAAAAAGGGGGGGGGGAAGGGGGGGGGGGCAAAAAAAATAAAAAAATAAAATAAACAAAAGCCTCCCTCAACGCTCAAACTGCGATCACGACAAAACTGTCCAGAACAACACACTCCTCCCATTAAATTCAAACTATTTTTAAAAAAAAAAAAAAAAAAAAAGAAAAGAAAAGAAAAGAAAAGAAAAGAAAGAAAGAAAGAAAAAAAAAAAGAAAATCCCACGCTCAAATCCTACGCACTTATACTACTAGCACTCAGACTTGGCAAAATTTCCAGGCACAGTGGGGAAACTTGCAGGGACCAGATTATTCCTATGCAGCCAGACACGACAAACACCTGGTGCACACCACGACTGGCCGCTAAACACCACCAACGAATTCCGTTGGGCGCAATGGGAAAGTGAAAATGTTGACGTACCTTGACGACCCACGATTTCTGCTACATGCTCGGAACTGGGCACAGGGACGCACTCTGTCATGTTTTGGCTCTTTTTATTCCGACTCTCATCGTTGTAATGATAATTTATAAAATTATGTTCAACTTTATCTGTGTTTCCGTCACCAAGGTGTAGCCAGGACAATTCGAATGCCAACTCAAGAGCCCTTTTTTCTTCCAGGGCAGTTGAACATCTATCCATATCCACAAACAGACTAGCGGGCATCACAGGAGTAAAAAATACACGTACGTTGCGAATAAAATCGAAAATATAAAAATATTATTTTTCTAATAATTTTTTTTTGTCTAAAACTCCGCGCACACAATTATACACAACACGCCATAACGTACCTCGCTGTCAAATGAACTTTCTAGAATGGCGGAATGTGCCATGTGCTCGACCAAATAGACAAAAGAGCAGGCGCCGGATTCAAACGTGCGATTCTGATTGGCCGTCCGCGGCTGTTCCATCAATGTGATTTACATGCACTTTAAGTTCAGCGCCATGAGCGCGCGCCTGATCGATACGTGAAATGGATCATCATCCTGCCTGCCCGTAGTGAGGTAGCTGCAGCAGTCTCCATGTTGAGCCCCAGACCTGTTGAAAGTTGTTGCTGCAGTTGTGAACAGCATTCTGTATGGCAATCAGTTGGCCTCATGATTAATGGTGGTATTCAAAGATTAAGAAGAAGAAGAAGGAAAAAAGCGATCCATTTCTTCTTTTGTGGCTTTGGAGACCTCGGATCACTTTTTCTTCAGTTAATTAGTGCAGCAGTGCCTAAGGATACTTTCTCTCGTCGTCGTCGTCGTCGTCGTCTTCTTCTTCGTTGTTGTTGTTGTTCCGCATCCCTGTTTTCGATTTTCGGAGAGTTTACAGTTCGTTTCCTTTTGCTGTTGAGAGGACATTTCGAGAAACTGGAAGGAGCAATCCGCAGAATACTGAAGTACTCTGCGCGTTTTTGTTGCTCGAGGATGTGTACCTTTGGAATTTGGAACACGAATCACTGTCGAGGCTCTTTTTTTTTTTTTTTTTTCCTTTGTCCACGAACACGCCAAGAGGTAGTGTGGAAGAAGTAGCCCCTTGGGGGAGTCTGTAACTTTCCGGCAGCAGTTGAGTGAGCGTCAACAGTTTCACTGTGAGTGCTTTGGTTCTTCCCTGTGGTTTTCGGCGTAGTGACCACGCGAAACCGGTTCAGCATCCATCTATAGGTGGACGTAGGTGTGTGTTTTTGCTTCTTCTCCCACCGGGACTTGGGACGACCGGCAATCCATCCAGCAGGAAGTGAAGTCAACTTGCCGCGTTTGTGTGTGCGGAACCGAGGAAAGACTCGATCGAAAATCACAGGCACGAGATGCACTTGAATTCGTGTTATCTCCGTTTCCGAGTAATTTAGGAGGGCTTCGTCCCTTCATTTCGGGCTTTCGTACGTACCCTCGTACGGGTGCCTACTGATTAAACCGGTGAGCGGTGGCACGTGTCCCACCGAGCGCGGATCGTCACACAGTCGAGGAGGAAGAAGATCCATCGCTCTCGACCTCCCCCTTTGGCACTTGTGAAATTCCTCTTCAAGAAATCGAAAAGGGAAGGCAGGAGACGAGAGGGAGGGAGGGGGGGGGGGCGATGTGGGTCCGGAACAGAGCAACGCGAAGCGCGCTGTTCGAGCGGTGTTTCTGCACGACCTCATCCGCTCGCCTTAGGGTGTCGACGCGGGGGGATGTGGAGAAACCCAAGCATAAAGAGGGGAAGGAGAGATTGTGTAAGGCTGCCACGTGGAAGCGACCTCGCCCCATCATATATGGCTAGTCTGGTCCCAATCGACCTTTGCTTGCCGGGGGAGGGGGGGGGCGCTTTGGTCGGCCACCAGATCCGCGCCACCGTGGTCAGTGTGGATCCCCGTGTTGCTCCGAGTGCAACAGAAAATGGGTTGCCGCTTTGTGTGTTTCGATGAGCAAATGTTCCCTCTCAGCTCCGTTTATTGATCTTTATTGGATCGTCACGTTTCAGTGCGTCTCTCGCGTGCGGCGGGAAGAGCTGGAACGAAGAAAATTCCATCTCGTGGAGTGCCCACCAGTCCAGGTGTTTGGTGTACGGCACCATCGGGGGCGGTTCGCACGCGCTGTGCAGTTCTGAAGCATAGTGAGAAACGGGATGACTAGATCGTGGTTTTCGTCTTTTTCCTTCTTTCTTCCTCTTTTTTTTTTTTTTTTTCCTGTTTCGAGCTGGTTTCTCGAGTGGGTTTCACGGGGTATCAGGGTGGCCTCGCTCGTTTGAGCGGAAACCGCACCGTGTTGTCTTCTCGCAGCGAGTAAGGCAGGGTCGGACTTTTTCTGCGCAAGTGAACAGGGCGCTGCAAAATAGCAGGACAGGTCATGCAAAAAATCTGGAAGTCTTGGAAACGTAACTTGGCCGCAGCCGTGACACGTAGTGCACGCCGTTGTGAAATTGGCGATTAGCAGCGGAGTGCCACGAGACGTTTTCTCTCCAGCGCTGGACCAGCGGAGCTCTGTTCAGATGCGCCGAAAAGACCCTCTTCGGGGCAGTCGGTCGCTCCTCCCTTTGCTTCTTGCACGGAGCAAAGGCTCGCAGGAACTTTCTACTTTCCGATTCTTTTAATGAATGCTGATGAGGATGTTTCAAGACATCGTTAAATAATATTTAATTGCCTTTTTTGCTACAGTGATTTGTACAGTGCCTTGGGGATTCTGAAATGGATAGATGTGAGTGTGGGGGAGGGTGGAAAAGGTCAATTTTTTTTTTTTTTTTTCGGTAGGACCACACTGAGAGGGAGAACGTGTTTACTTAACAAATATTCCTGGTAGGAAAAGAAAAAAAAAAAAAAAATGGGGCAGTAATCAATATTAATCACTTACGAGCAGGTGTGTGTTATTTCGTAAAGTTGGCTCGCACATTTGGGATGCAGCAGAGAAGAAAGCTTCGCGACTTTGTGTTCGGTGATTTCACTTTTTTGTTTTTTTTTTTTTGGTTCTTTTTTTTTAAAAAAAAAAAAGTCTCCTTTTTTCCCCCTCTCTCTCCTAATTCGGGGCGGATTTGCGGTTATCGATCTGATCCGTCGGCCATCCGGACTCCTCTCATTTCCTTAATAGAATTTTCTCTGCATGTGTGAATCGGCGCTCGGGAATTCTCCCGTTTTCCTCCGGCTGGCTGGTCCCATCGTAATGTCCTTTCGAGGGAGACGCGGTTCCGGGATTCTGTGGGAAGAGTGAAGAAGCGGAACCCGGAGACGGACCCGTTCGGCCGAGATGGGGGTGAGCGTCACGTTGGAAACGGGATTCGCTCACAGAACGCGGATGCCGGTAACGCAAATATTGGATGGTGGAGAATCGGAAATGCAAACGCCACCAGTTGTGTTCGGGTGGACAGGGGCTCGCCTGGGATGTGCCGTGCAAATCTTCTCTGGATAAACGACACGCTCTGGACACGCTTGTGCTTTCGTAAAGGGGAAAAACGTACGGCACTCCCACCGTCCGACAGCTTTGCAGAACACTTTCTTCGTGTTGGTATCCCTGTGAAGAGAAGAAGAGGAAGAAGAATGGCTGCTCGCAACACGTGTGTTTCAAAATCTGCTGATGATTCACGGTAAATTTGGAGGTTTCCGTTTGTCTTTACGGGAGTAATTTCTCCAACCTTTCTGCACCGCCGGTGATGTTGGCACGGAAACGATTCGAAGTAGGCGGACGGTAAGGCCTTTTGTCGGTCATTTATTCCGTGGATGTAGTTGAAGTTACGAATGTAGTGGTATCTTCTTAGTGGAAGATCGTTAAATAGGCCAAAACCATAAAGCGAGTACTTTGTTTCCTTTGTGAACTCACGAAACACCGACTGAGTGCAAAACCAATGGACAGTTTGTGGATTTTTCGGGGGAAGCAGCTGAAAACCTTGCCCACCACTTGGGGGTTCCTCAACTCAAGTAAAGCATATTTCTTAAGCCTTACCTGGTTCTTGTCTTCCTTCCAAGGTTGCAGCACGTGGCGTATCACAATTAAGCGCGAGCGTGGCAGAGCAGGCCAGAGAAAAGGACGCCACTCGCACGGTGGTGCTCTTGCCCATTTTCCGCGCATCTTTGAATCTCCCAGCATGCGAAAACACCTCTGCAAAGCGGTCCGGTCACCAGTTTCAGACACCCGTGTTTTGTAAAGTCTTTAGGGGAGTCCGATAGGAAATAGCTTTGCAGAACACGGTGTTTTTACGGAGCACTCTGAATTTCAGGTCCAGTCCCTAACACGGAGTGTGCACTGACGAATTCTTATCACAAGTTAACTTAGCGTAAATAGAAAGAGCTTATGGAGCTTTGTAGGAGAAAAAGAGAGCTTTCCTTATGGAGCACAAATGCTTCGGTAAAAAAAAAAAGAGAGAGAGAAAAGCGCCCATTCGAGGAATCGCGCTGCTCATAATGCCATACGGTAGCGATTTCTTTTCGTTTTCCTCATGGGTGAAGATTTTGATGCGAAATCTTGTCAGCCACATCTCAGGTGATTTCCAAATCTCACGGCACCGGAAGATGCACGGTGCTTGAGAATAAATTGAAAACAAGTCGCTCTTTTACTTGTTAACAAGTGAATAAGGAATCGGAAGGTTGTAGGAAGAACTCATCTTCTAATTGAGCCAATGGTAAGATCAGGTAGAAAACAACTTGCAGCATTCAAAAAGGGATGCGGAGGTGAGTACTGACTACATAATTGAAGAAAGCGCAGGCAGCTGGATCTCCTAAAGCGGAAGGGTGGTATGGTACAGAGATGCACTTTATGGCAGTGCTTTTGCTTCTTAAGGTGTGCATGCTGATGACAAGGTGCGAGGATTCACTGTTGGTCGGCGTTCTTCGTTGGGAATAATCGGGAACGTGGAAGCCTTCAGATAAGGATTCGAAGGGCGAAGACGGGATGGAATCGAGGTGGAAGAAGGAATCGAGATTTTCCGTTTCGGTGACGCAATGCTGCTTCACCGTCTGCGCCGCGACGACGTTCTCGGATGCACCACATCAGATGAGAGGCTGGACGCATACTTCCAAGGGAAGCACACGTCTTGCCTTGCTGGTGCTTACGATCTTCCCTGCAGAATTTTCGGACATACCGGGGGAAACGTGTGCCATCTGGAATGAATCTGTCTACGATTCTCGATTCGGAAAAAAACAATCTTCTCAGAGCCGTTTCTGAAAGTACTTAAGAACAAAGGAATCATTGTGCGTTGCCATGCAGTACCAACTGAACTTCGTCAACTTTATGAGTGTGCGGGCAATGGAGAGTTCTTGTCAAGCATTGATCTGATGGACACGGCTAATTTGGTTCCGTTGGAAACGATTCCCAATGCAAATTTCAATTTATTTGTCGTTTGCAGGAGTATTTTCTCTGATGGATTTCTCAATAAATCTTACGTCTTCTGTCCGCGAATCATTTCATGGTGTCCACGATCAGCCTCGTGATTCCCTAAGGGATGGATAAACCAAGAGTCGGATGCACTGCGATGTCCATAGTGCCTCCCTTTTTTTGTGTGTGTGTTCACGTTGAGGAAATCGATAGCTGTTAAATATGGTATGTGGATGAAGTGTTCCAGGATTTGTGCGTTTGTCTTGCTGTAAGGCATTTGTGCACAAAACGCAAGTGCGTCATCGTTCGTTGTGAAGCCACGTTAGTAGAAAAGGTGGGTCAAATCGAGATGGACGTTTTTCAACGCTGATGTGGAAAGCATCTCACACGTCGCCCCGCTGGTGCTGGAAGATGCAAAGGAAAGGGAAAGCGTGAACTTTCCATTCAGGCAACGGTATGGCTCCTCATGGGAAGAATGTCGAGGCGGCGCTTCTGTACTCGGAAGTGATTGCCAGGTCATCGAGGTTGAGCCACCGTTCTATTGAATTTTAAAGTTTCATTCCTATTTGCGTGAAGAAATCTGCACGTTTATCCGCACTGCCTTTCGCACTGTCAATCTGTAAGTAGTGAGCAAGCAGTCTTGCATAACTTTATACCGTGGCGACTCGTGTAACGATGTCCTTATCGGGAACAAAAGTCATTCGGAACCGAAACGTCAGCGACCATCTGTGCATGGTCACACCAGAAGTGAATCCAGAATCTTCTGCGCGTGTGCGTATGCGAATACACCGGGGGCAAACCATCCATCCCTTCGTTTGGGAGGCTGCTGATTCATAAATTGGAAAAAAAAAAAAATCAATGATGGCTGCTGCTTTCGCACTGTACATAGCGCCAATTTCCACTTTGTACGTCTTTGGGAATCGGTCTTTAGCATGCGGGAGTTTGGCTATCCATAGGTGAAGCAGGCGTTTGCATACAGAGGTTTCTTTATGGTGGTGTGTATCAGTCAGCATCGCAAGGTTTCTCCGAAGATGTGTCATAAAACAAACACCAAGCAGTCGGATGAAAGTAAAATGACTGTGATATCAGAGACTGCTTGGGTGAAAGCTGCATTGCCGAAACGGTAGGGACGCAGTTCTAATTGAATGCATTAAGAGATAATGGGCAGCTCCGAGTACATTGAAGTATTTGCACGTCACCTGGTTTAGGATAAACTTCGTCGCAGAGGAACGGCAGGATCCGCAGTCAGCTCTTGATTTCGGAGTCACAGCGTCTCCAACGAGCGTGTCCAAGTGACGAATTTGATCAGTGAGAACACCTGATGACAACCTCGCGCCAGAAGTAATTATGTTCTCGAATGATAGTCGTGAACCTTCTTGTAATTGTGAAACGAGAAAGCACCAACGGCTCCATCCCGATAATTGCGATTCAGCTTGCGAGTTTCGGTTCAGAAGTCAAAAGTTGCGATTCCCTGAGCGGGTTGCCCTGGTACGCGCGCACCATGCCAACAAGGAGGACGGTGGGGCATCTGCGTGGGGTTCTCGACACCAACTCTCATTTCGGTTTTGCCCTGCAGATCTAGTGAGGAACATTGGTTTATGGGAAGTTTGGGCAAACTTACTCTCCGCGAACCCACAAACCGTAATCTGAATACCTTGAGAGGGGCAGCAGCAGTGTGCAAAGTGTCCATGTGAATAGCTGGCGTTGGGAGGGGGGTAAACAAGTCAACTGCTACAAGCTGACTGCTACAAGTTGATGGGTGTATGTAAATAATAATACAGTGCTATTGGACAGCGTGAGTCTCGTCGAAAGTACTTTACACAAACGAGCAGATTCTTCACTTGGTGCGCAGTTTGGATCTTTTGCTCTTCTTCTGAGGTACGACAGGTTTTTGCTACTCCGAAGCGGCAGTTGGACCGGGTCGGTCCGTCCCGTTTTCCACGGCAAAGAACAAATCCGGTGTGGCTTCTTCGTACGCAAGCCAAAGCAATACAGTACACTGCCTGATGGGAGCGGTCCCTACGGGTCTCCGACGCGAGGGATTTCGATTCCTTACCGAGGTCGAAAGGAAAGTCGTGTACGTTTCTGAAGATGAAGTGAAGACCTGATCGGTCCGGAAAATCTGACTCTATGCCTTTTGAGTCTAAAAAACCTCCGACTCACCCGGAAAAATCCTCATCTCAGCCTGAAAAGGTACTTAATTATCTGTTTACGTCAGCTTTGCACCGTTCTTGTCGAATTAATCACCTGGGAAGCGAGTCCATCGCTTTCGACGGAATTATTAACTAATGAAATCTTTTTTTTTTTTTTAATAGAGTAGCCGCGACTGACGGCTTTACGCCTTGTCTGCAACCTATGGCCGAGTCTCGCGAGGAGGAAAGGTTCTCCCCATTTCCCGTCGGAGCAAATAGGTACGCACACGCTCATACCAAGTGTCCGTAAGCCAAGGTAGCTCTCATAACAGACCTTCGTTCACTCTGATTCAGCAGGGTAATTTAAGGGAGAGTTTTGCTGACGCTTCCCCAATTTATGTCAACTTGGCCTTGAGTCGCCACGGACTTTTTCATTCCAAAAAGTCATGATCTTGCATCAAGACTAAGCACGGTGCACTTTGAGATTTTCCTCCGCTGGTGATGCTATTAGCCGGGCTGTCGGGAACATCGTGGAGGGGTGTCGAATGCAAAGTGTGTTCATTATACAAAGAACACAAAGGAATGGAAGGCCACCACGGGAAGGTTCCACTTCTGCGAGATTGGTAGTTTCGCGAAGTAATGGCTTCTGGCAGGACTGCATCCGAGTTCTCGGTTGGTTCCTTTTGCATCCACTCGGGTCGCCGCATCCAGAAACAGGAACGAAATAGGTCGAACGTAATTACCGGGCTGCATCGCATTCAGAAGTAACTTTTTGTTCCTTTTTGAGAGCCGCGAGACGCAATTTTGCTTTGTGCTTTGGAGATCTCCACGAGGAGCGACGGGAAGGGACGAGAAAATTCTTCTCCGATACGGAAGCTGCGGATTCCAAAGATGCGTGGGGTGAGAAAGGAGGATTCCTCTTTATTGTCTCCGTGTCATTCGGAGTTCGGTCAACAGATCCCAATCGGAATAGAGCATTCTATCAGGTCACTGACGAGCGAATAATGCATGGCGTTTTCGTAGAAGGTTTAGCGTTTTGCGAAATGGAACGCGGCAGGCGATCGTTTTGCGAATATCTACGAATTCAGCTTTCGTTTCCCGCCAGGCCGTGTAAATTTGTCTGATTACAATGCTACACGACTGTATGTGTAGGTACGTGACTATCACAAAACTTTGCAAATGCGTACAATGTGCATCTATGCATACGTTCATTCATGTATGTTAGCTGCTGATGTATTCGTATGGTTTTTTGTTACCACGTATGCACGAGTGCTGCGTGCGTGGATGTGCGGATAAGTGCGTGCGTGCGTGCGTGCGTAAGTACAACAAATAAGTACCCGTGTGTGTGTGTGTGTGTGTGCGTACACAAACATAAAAAAGCATCTGCACGCGCGTGACCTCGTAAGAGTACGTGGAATTTTGAGTTCAGGCATTCAATTTGATGGACACAGCTTAACGCTTCCCAGGACGTCGGTGAACAGAGTAGCAGTCGGTTTACGACAGTGAAAGTGTTCGCGTGTGGGGTCGGATTCCGTTCGAAGAAGGCGGCGGCAGCATCTCTTGCACCTACGAGTTCGTGTTGCGATTTGGAGGGGGAGGGGAGGGGAATCCCATTTGTTTATGTTTTGGTGTTCGCTGATGATGATTCCGAGGAAGGATTTTCAAGCGCTAATCGAATAGTGCGCGGATGTTAGGTAAGAACGCTGCTGTTGGTTGCAAAGGAAGAAATGGTTCCCCACCTTGGGCAGTTTGGGTCCCCTGTGATGCGTGCTCTGCTTGGAGCAGCCCCACTCTTTGTCAAGAGCAAGTTCCTTCTTCAGAGCCTGAATCGGACAGCACGCAGCTGCGCCCACTGGAGAACGAAGGCACCTATTCCATTATGAGGGCAACATTTAGCATTTGGGTTAATACAAAAACCGTTGCTGGAATGGCTCTGGAGAATCCTTCGCGGATGATGTTTCCTCCGTGTTCTTCACGGTTCCTCGGCGCTCCCTTACGGGGTGAGAGCATGGTCCAGATCATCCGGTCGGGCTGCATTTCTTCTTCTTACATGGGATGCATAAATGCTACTTGAAAAGCGGATGCAGGTGGCTACCATCCGCTGTCGTAGCCTCATCATCTTCTTCTTCGGAATTCCCAGGTATTGGAGTACGCTGTCGTGTTCAGGATCCCGTGCTCCAAGTGAGCCTACAAGGATCGCCTGCACTTTGCCTGCATTTTCCCAGTGTTTCCGAGTTGCATGGCGACCCATCCTGGTATCTGCCTTCTTTTATTTTACTAGATGTGGAGAACGTCTCCTTTCCGTTTTCAAATGGGCAGGAGATGTCCAGCACACCTATTCGATCGCTTTTTTCTAAAACCAGGTCTGGTTTTAAGGTGGAGGTGGTTCCTGGCACTCTGCGATTACTCGATATAAGAGTTCACTTGGCGTCATCCGTTGCGGCCCTCTTGATGATTTCCAGGATAGCATCATGGCGCTGCATCGTCAGAGGCGCGTGCTTTTTACATCTGCTGAGCACGTGTGATAGTGTCTCGCCCTCGGTTCCGCAACGCCAACGTATCCATTCATGAACCTTCTTCGCTGGTCCAGAGTGTAGTAAAAGAAGGTTCAGTCTTGCCGCATGGATGAACCTGTAGGCTTGGTGTCTTAAGTGGTTTCCGTTTGTATGGAAGAAGCTTGAAGAGTGATGCATGCCCACACACTGCGTGGCCTTCCCTTGACTAATGTGGTTTTCAATGAGGGATTGCCATGCGTGTTCTTGCTGCAATGCTCTTACGCCGGAGGCGAGCCGTCTTCTTGCACTGCTGGCGAACATTATTCCGTCAACCGTGATACTGGGTTCTCCTTGTCGAAACTCCCAGCGGGCTTTTATTCTTCTAGAGGCCTTCCTTCCTTTCGACCAGAGGCTCTCACTATCCCATTGCCTGAGTCGGAGGCTTTGTGGTTAAGACTTACGCGTGAGGTACCACGCGTCGCGGGTTCGAATACTCCGGCAGAAACTGACGCCACTGCGGCCATATTCCACTATGAGAGCAACAAAAATGGAATCGGCGGTGTTTGGCAAATATCGTGTTAGGAAACTGAAGAATAGTTTTGGGGGAGAAGGGGGGGGGGGAGTTCCACTGCTTGATGAGGTCACCAGAGTCGGTAAGCTGTTCGTTTGATGAAGGCTGGCTCCAGTGAACGGAGGAGGAAAAATGCACAGTAATGGCCGGAGATGCCGTACCTGAGAGTGGATTTTATGATTCCAAGCCAACTGGAATCCGTTCGTCGTTTGGTTGTTTGTTTGTCGTCGTTGTTTTTCTGATCATCAGGAAACCTTGACCATCTTCATCATAGAGCCACTTCATTATACGCTTCGCTTGGGGTAATTACAGGCGATCTTGATTCACAGATGAACGGCGCGTAACGAGCTCGAGATGGTGCCTGGGACGGTGCCCTTGTCCTCTCAGCTGGGATTCATTACTGGCACATATGCGACAAGGTCTCTTCTTGCGTTCTCGTGGAGGGAATACTCCACCTTGCTCACACCTACAGCACTGCGGAGGCACGTGCGAGACTAGACTCTGGCGACTCGAAATGTGGAAGCACGCAGAGCGTGACAGCTAGCGAGCGAGACGGCTAAAATCGACCAGAGAAGCTCAGGAGGGCATCCTGTAGACTCTGGATAAAAAGTCCGTTTCCGGATTCCACAGTTTAAGTCGCAGAATCGGACAACCGCTGCCCACTTTCCAGACTGAGGTCCCGATTCAATCCAACTTCCTCGTTGCAAGCACATGATGGTGCTCTCCGCTCTTCGTTAGCAATAGATACGGAAGCTGGACCCATTCTCTCGACACTCAGGATGGTTCGTATGCTTGTCTTCGGCTCACACCGCAATTCACCGTGCTTTGGATGCCTACCTACGAACGTAGCAAGTGGGTGCTATAGATGGCAATGGCGGTACACCAGCTCCTGCCTCTTTGTCAGAGCAGTTCGTGTATGTGGATAAGATTTCGGTGCACCTGCTTGAACTGTGCTCACGCCTTCTTGGCTGGGGAGACCCCGTACAAAGCAATATTGGGAACAGCAAACTTTTAGGGACGTTGCCGGACCCAATCTCCGACTGATGAACTTCTTGGGCGAAGAGTTGCGACTGGAGCTCAAGTTCTACCAGAGCAGCTCATTGAGATCGTCACTCGGGGGTTTGACGGCTGTCGTATCTTTCATCTCTTTAGGCATCTTGAAGAGTGGAATTTCTAAATTTAGAACGTGTTCTTCCAGAATGCGTTCTAAGGATTTGTTGACACTTTGAAACACCCCCCCCCCCCAAACCATAACACGAACTTGTGTGCATGACGTGCCATCCTCGAACGGAATCAGATTTGATGAACACTTTCGCCGTCGTAAACTGCTTGCTACCCTCTTCATCGGACTGTGAAGAAGTGAAGTGTTCAGCTGCGTCCATCCAATTCAATGGGCCAACTCTTTGAAGAACTCTTCAGAACGCATCTCAGAAGAATGCGTTCTAAAGAGTCACCTCAGGCGGTTCCCTCTAAATGATCGACTGTTTTGCCCAAAATGATGCTTTCCCACCTCGCTTCGAGTTCCGAGGTGCCGTTTCGGGCTTGGCTTCCACAGATTCTCGAAGGTGATGCTGGGATCCTGCTCGAGTTCGTAACCCCCGTGTCCCGTCGCCGCATCCTCCGTATCTTCCTCGCCATCCGCCGGGCTTCAGCTGCTCGGCGCACCAGGAGATAACGGCCGCTCTGGTTGACTGTTTCGACGATTTCCTGCTCTTCGCTTCGAATTTTATTACTCATCCATTGTCTACACGTCTCCTGGTTCGAACTTTCCCATTCCAGGATCGGTAGGCCCATTTTGTCTCGCTTTCGAGAGAGCGAGTCGCGATATTCTTTTTTTTTTTGTGCCCCCCCCCCCCCCCCGAACAAGCTTGCTTTCCTCAACTGCTCTTATTTGTCCGTGGTGCGTGGGTGGTGATGGCATCGCTGCGGGGAATAATGCTACTCAGCACGGATCATCAAGGGTGGTGGTGGCTGAATTTCGTTCCTAATCTGTGTTCTAATCGCGAATGTAAGCGTGTTCGAATTACTCACTGTGTACATAAACGCCTCGTGCGTGCGGTACCTTGGTGCACGCTGCTCTCTGCGCATGCGTGCAGGCATGCAGAGGGGAACGCCCGCCTTTTATCGCAGCGCGCTGGATGCCATTCCATGTCTTCGGATGCAGTTTCTGGTGGCCCCCAAAGGCCAGCTCACGCGCACCACGAGCATGGGGCAAACAGATGTCCTCTTGCACGCTGCCTTTCAGCTCCGCCAAGCTTTTGCTTGCATGGGTTCTTCTTTTGCTTTACGATTGCCTCTTCCTGTGTTTCCCGAATCCTACGATGGGCCGATTACTCATGCCAAACAAGAGAAGGACAAGAGCTTTCCTGCAACGACGACCCGTGGGACGTGAGCGCAAGAGCGGCTATAAAGGGACGGAGAGGGACTCGAGAATTCGATCGCAGATCACACCTGGTGTGCTGCGTGGCGGCATCTCCTAAAATCCATATCCGAACATCCAAGTCCACAGTCGAACCGCCACTCCTCTCTAAGAACGATGGTAGCGGTGCCTCCCAGCGCTCGGGAAAGCCGTCAGAACTCTGGTCGGAGCGCGATCGACGCGGAACTTCCACACTCCGAGGAAGAAATTTTGACCCCCCTTATCTTTCTGGCATCATTTCACTTTCTTCCGAATCCAGCTTCCCCGTCCATTTCCCTTCACGGCAGAAAGGATTCGATGATGACTTCTGTCACCACGGTTCCTGATCCTAGATGACCGCATCACGTTCAAGTGATCGTTCGCATCCTCCGCCTACGCGTGCTCGCACGCGGATGCGGCACAACGGAATGCCAGCCGGTTGCATTCTCCGTGCACATCTCGCTCATCGCGTGTCGTAACACGAACGCGCTAACTCTGTGTACGTACGGTACACGAGCTGCAGCCTGCCCGCGTGCAGTCGCGGGCGAAGTCACCGGCTGACGAACACAAAAAAGCAGCCTCCGTTTCATCCGGGTGTGGATGGAACTCGGTCGGTTAATTACAGATTTGTCTTCGGCCGTTTAACCACGGGTGCCATTTCTCTCTCCCTAATCTCTGTGTGTGCCTGATTGGCCGCGGTCTCGGTCCAGGAATCATTCGAGGGAAGAGAACTGCATTTCTCCTCTGGCTTCGACCTCCGGGACGTGCTATTAAAAGTACCATCGCTCCGAACTTCCTGCCAAATCAAGGGACAAATGCCGGGATGAATCATCTAATGGAACCGCTTCATAGGGCAGCAGCATGCGGTCTTCCAGCGTACTGCGCTTTTTTTTTTCTTCAAATTTCTGCTTTCCTTTCCAGCAGCCTCCTCGCGAATTTCGCGCAGGCGGTCCGCGTTGGCACCTTGGAGGCTTGCAGAAGCGAATCGCGAAAGAATCGCGAGGACATGCAGGCCTTGCGGAGGACCGTGTTCGGCCAAGGCTGCTGTCGGTCTCGCGGTGGTCGGTCAGCTCTCTGCCATGGAAACGCGATCAGCAACCCCCCGTGACGTACTCCGTACGTAGGGACCCTGTGTGGTCGGTGGAGGCTCATTCGATGGGCTCCTTCGGGCCTTCTTCGAGGACGTGAGAGTCCGACCTTCGGACCAGAGCTGATACAAAGGCGGTCCTTCAAGAACGAGACCTCTTTCGGGCGAGGTGGTCGCGAACGCTTTCAAACCTTCAGGAACGGAGATGAAAAAGACTTGCGGCTAGGTCACACCCAGTCTACCCGAAAAGTTAGAGAAAAAAAAAAAAATTGGTGGCCATGGTGGCCACGCGTGGTGCCAATCGTTGCGGGTTCGAATCCCACCCGGGAAAGGAAGGATCGACGCCGAGAACGGTAGGCGCGTCGTGGGTTCCGAGTTTTCCCTCAGGATGATGCTGGTTGGCCTCGGTTGGCTTCGGAGGCGGCATTGGCGGCAACCAGATGCCCCCGTTGGCAGACCAGGATTGGAAGTGGACCCTCCGGGTCCTTCCAGGAATCAAGGAACCATTCCTCTTCGGTTGGGAAGCTGGAGCATTTGCCATGGAGCTGGTCGATACTCCCCTCGGGGGGTTGCCTCTCCAGAACGTCGAGAAGCGCTCTGCTCCCTTCGGGGAACGCCCTCCAGAGATGTCTGAAAGCGTCCCTTCGGGTTCTCTTCAGAGGAGCATCGCCAAAGAGCGGCTCCCTTGCGGGTTCCCTCCGGAGAAGGAATTCCAGGAGCGTATCCTTTCCGGGGGGTCCCTTCGGAGACAACCAGGGCGAGAGTTCCCAACTAAGAGTAAGAGAGGAACGGACTCCTTCCTCTGTCGCCTTCCGGGATTAATAGAGTGATTTCTCTGGGGCTGCCCTCAACAACTTGAAGAGAACACACACCCCTGGTGGCGCGGACAGCGCCAAAGAGCTTCGTGGACCTCCCCTAAGGAGGCGGCGGTTCCTCAGCACTCCTTGAGAACCAAAAAAAAAAAAAGGACACTTGGAGGGAAGACAGCGAAATAGAAGAACTCCAGAGGATTCCCCACGATCCTAGGCCAGCATTGACGACCCCCTATCCCATCCCATGAGGTCGCTACTGACCTTTGAAAAGAGTTGGTGGCCGCATTCAACTCGCTTTGGCACTTAACTTGCTGGCAACCCCATGATTGCCCAGGAGGAACTCGAGCTTCCGGTAGCCTCGTCGACCGCAAAGGCCAGGTCTTGGCTTGGCTTTGAACTTTCTCTTCTCTTAAGGAGGGCCTCGCCGCCGACTTCCTAGGAAATCGCGCAACCTTGTGGCGCAGGTCCTGAGGGAAAGGACGAGAGGTTCCCGCCTCTCTGGAAGAGATTGCTGACCCTTTGGCGGCACCATTCCTCATACGACCGTGTGACGCCGCTGGATAGGAGGTGCTGCACAGTGTAGGAAGAATGGTCCTGTAGGTGGAAAGAAGGTCCATTCCTGTCGCTCAGCTTCCTGTGATGACAATTCCGGTGATTCCATGAGAGATCAGTCTGCCTCCTCATCTCAGGCTCTTGAGCTCGCGAGGCCGTCCATGAAGTTGCGGAAAAAATGGAACCACATCACTGCGGTTGTTCTTGGGATCCGTTTCGCGGTCTTATCTTTCAGCTTCCTCTCTGCACCCCCATTGTTTCTCTTTGCTTGTGTTCTTTCTGCTTTCGAGGAGGTCGTGAGCTGGAGATCGCGGAAGGGCCACTTCTGGTAAGTTCGTTACGCGATGAGACCTGCAGATTTGATCCGGGCACCAAAGTCTCCATCGACATCTGCGTCCATTTTGAAGAAACGAGTGGCTCCTCTTGGATCTCTGTTTTCTTTGTCCCGGATTCCAGATGCACGTCCTGCCTCGTTTGAAGGGTGTCTCGCGGCTGCATGGAGGAGTTGTTCGTTGTTCACTCTGGACGGCTTTGAGTATAGAAACAACAGGATGTTCAGCGAGCGAACACCCTCCCTGGGATCGCGAAATCGTGCCTTGGGAAAGTGGTCTTCAAGAGTGGCCGAGTTGCCCCCGCTCTTCTTTGCGGATGAAAATTCTGCAAACGAAAAAAAATAAAAACATAAAATCGGCTTTTTGAGCCAGCGCTCAGTGCTGGTCAGTCCACTCTCTTCAGTGAGCACAGCAGCCTGAGGCATGTGCTGTAACGTGTTGTTCAGTGAAATGCATGGCGCAACACCGCGTATCGAAGAACACCGTTCGCGCTTGTCGGAAAATGAGCGAGAACAGTCTTGTTGAGAGCGCTTCACATACCAAGGCACACGAAAGAGGTGTCACACGGGTCAGAACGTGTGCAACCTCGCAAAAGGAGGAAGTGTTTTTTTTTTTTTTTTTTTACCGTTTCTCACGAATGTGACCCCTGGCTCGGCCCGAAGCCTTCCGTCTCCGCAGACCAAGCTCGGAGCGGCACGCTTGCTTCTATCTGAGCACATGAGCGTCCGCGCAGTTCTCGCCAGGTGACCGCGTAGTACTTTATGCCTCGACGGTGTCACTGTGTTGCGTGCAATGAGAAACAACATTCCTTTATGTATGTTGCATTCCATGTATCTTCTCTTCGGTCTGCATCTCTCTGTGAGTGAGAAACACCATTCATCAGTTGCTAGGAGAACGAACATCATTTTCCGTGCTGCTGATGAGCAGCAGCCAAACTCCAAGCGCTGGACGCCATCACCAGCCGCCGTTCGGCAAGATGGGTTTTTGCTCCCGGTCACGCCGGGACGTCCACTCAAAAACAAATAAACTGCAAGTCAAAAGAAAAAGAAGTTCACGGGGATGACCACCCGCTCCGCAGGTCGGCTTCTAAGGGAGTCGGGATCGGGAAGTAGGGAGGGGACAATAAAAAGACTTGAAGGTAGGGACTTTGGTTTCAGCCGCTCCTTTCCTCCTACAGCTGGCGCTGAATGCTGGCGGTCTCCCTGAAGTCTTCTTCCTGCGGTGAGGCCGCCTCGGAACGAGTCCTTATAGAGGCGGCTGTCACGTGGGTGACCTCCCTTCGCTGCTAACGAGACCCCGGCGCATGTCAGGCTATTGACCACGGCGCAGAGGCGACAAACGGGTTGGCGCGATCACGGCGTCAGCCCGCCTCCCGTGAAGAAGCAGCGCCGCAGCGAGTCCTTGGTCGTGCCCTCCGGATGGCGCAGCTGTCCATCAAGGTTCGATAGCCCCGCACCTGGAACAGTTCGAGGAGTCGGGTGTCTACGCTGGTTGCGCCGGAATCCCCAGCGCAGATGCAGCAGAAAGTTTCGTTTCCATGACGACGGGAGCACCGTAGTGTCTCGGCGTCAGTTCCTTTCCACCGAGCATGTCACCCCGCCGAAGGAGTCCCTTGGCCTGGGAACTAGTAGTGGTGGCCCGCTCCTGCTCGTCCTGCAGCCGTCGACTCCTGCAACTCTGCAGGGCGACTCCCGCCCCCGCCGGCCGGCTGCTATCCTCGCTTGCCCCAAGGACAGACAGCGCTGCGGGAAGGGGAGAGACAGTTATCCGGGACCACTGCGCCCAGTCCTGCAGGATTTCTCCTAGGGGTTCGCGTTGGAGATTCCACAACGGGCGAAGTTCCTCTGAGAGCACTTCCAAAGTGGCCACCCAGGAGTCCATCGCCTCCTGCCGCCAAGCATCCCAGTTTTTGGGGCGGCAGAATATCCAAGGGCTGGATTCCGGCAGTGAGTACAGATATCTCGGGGGGTACCCAAGTCCACTCATCCTATGACGGGTGCGCGGCAGCAACTCGAGAAGTCCTTCGCCTCTCCGGAGGGTGGAGGTGGGTGCTGGAACGCACCAAGCAGGGTGTGGTGCAGAGCGCCAAAAGACGCTCACAGTCCGGCTTTGTGGATGGTCGGGATGCCTGAGCCGGCATGCTGGCGCGGCGCCACCAAATCTTTCAGGCTGGACTGGTGAGATGGGAGGTTCCACATGCCAAGGCACCACCATGCCGAAAGCAGTTTCCTCGGACCCCATCGCGACCTCACAAGGCAGGAGGGGATCTTTCTTTTTTTCCCTACCCCCTGCGTTGTCATGGAAACCCGGCAGCTGCGTGCACATCATGCGTCCGTCGACAAGTGCATGGCTTAGCAGCAGACTTTCGTAGAAATCTGGAAGGTTCGGCCGTCTTTGCCCAGCTGAGCTTTCCGGCGCGCAGAGGCAAAACCCAGCCCTCGCCTCCCAATTCAGACCACGTGCGCGCTTCTGCCTAATAATAGAACCGGAGCATTTTCGCGTTCTCTTCTACCCCCCCCCCCCTCCCCCGACGAGACTTTTTCCCAACGCGCGACGTGTCCGAGAGCGTCGTCGTCCTCTTCAGCGGAGGGACGGCTGGCGCTGTTTCACAACGCGGCGCTTGTTATTCAGCTGGCTGGGTCCGCCTTCTCGGACAGGGCGATTTCCAATTTTCCCTGCCGATAACGGATAGGCGTGCACACGTGGAGGGAGTTCCCGGAGAAACGGGATGATGGAAGGCTCCGAGAATTGCGAGGCGCTGCACGCTCCCGGGAAGAGACGGCCGAGAAGGGCCGTTTCTGTAGCACGCGGGAGATGGCCACGGACGGGGCGAATCCCGCGCGCGCGAGCCACGTTCACTCCGGCGGAAGGACGGGGAGGGAGGGACGCGCAACGCGTGTGGGAAGAAGCGAGCACGCTGACGCACGGGAAAAGACCGACGCACCTCACGAGGGCAGGCGGGCGACAGCGACGGTACTCTCCGGGCGTGGCGCCGCTGCCCGTCTTGTTAAAAGCTCGACTCCCGCGAACGTCGTTCCTGGAGCGGTCCCGAAATCAGCAGTGGACGCGTGCGCGTCGGCAGGTTCCCAGTGTGGTGATTTCGGGACCGTGGGAGCTGGAGACGAGAATCTGGAACGAAGCGCGAAAGAGGGAATTCGCGCTCGCCCTCCAGGGTTGTCCTCCGGCTTGCACTCGGTCTGCCGCAAAGCTCGGCAAGCTGAGCCAGGAGCTGCCGGAGCGAAACCGCCGACTCACCCTCGACTCATCTTCTGTAGAATCCTCGGAAAAACCCCTTCTCCTCCGTCCTCGTCTGCTCCGATGGGGATCGGCTCTGGAAGCGGAAGGCCGTCTCGAACTGTCGGGTCGCTTCAAGGAGGTCGCGGGCACCCCTGGTAGTCTTCGCCGCACTCAGCGAAGAAGCTTCTTCTACCTAGGAGAAGACACAGGGCGGGCGCTCTCTCCGTAGCCGGGAGCTGCTTGCCGGATCTTCCCCGGTCACGTCAGGACGTTCCTTTTGAAAACAAACAAACGAACTACAAGGAAGAGGGGAAGGAGAGTACCCCTAAAAACGAGAAATACCAAAAGAAAAAGAAAAAACACTTTGCTCGGGATGACAACCGGCACGCAGGCCGGCTCGGAGGGAAAGGACAATAAATGAATAAAAAAAGACGTGAAGGTGGTGCCAAGGGTCATTGGTTTTATTCGCTTCTTTCCTTCCAGAAGCAACTCTGGACAGTGGCGATCTCCCTGGCGACTTCTGGCAGGTGAGCCCACTTTGCAGATGCCCTCATAAGGGTTGCTGCCATGCTGGTGGCCTCTATTCGCCGCGAACCTGACTCCAACACGTGGCGAGCTGGCACCATGGCGCGGGTGCAGCAGATTATTGCGATCTCAACGCCTTTCTTCAGACCGCCTCCGGTGAAGAAGCCTCGCAGCAAGTCAAAGAGGTGTCGTGAGGTTGACAGAGCCCCGAAGCGACTCCGCCCCAAGTCCCCCAGAGCACTGCAGTTCAACAGGAGGTGCGGGAGCTATTCCGTCTCCCCGAACCTAAGCCTGTTTGGGAAGGCAACAACTCCTCCGAAACTGCGCTGATTGCACTGGAATTCCCAGTCCAGAAACAGCAGAACGTCCCGTTTCCACCGGAGCGGGAACACGGAGATGTCCACACACAGGGGAGGCATCGCGAGTTCTTCGGGGTGTACACCAAGGACTATTGAGTTAGGGTGAACTGCTAGGAATCCCACAGGGAGACTTCGAGTGGCCTCCAGAGCTGAAGAACAACCGGGCCCTCGCCCTGAAGTGGCAGCAGTCAGCACTTCAGCTGTTGCACTGGGATCTCCCGTGCAACGCTCGCCGGTCTCACGGGAACCAGGAGACTGTAGACCCCAACTGCTGCAGGTGCAGGGAGCGAGAATCCATCCCGCACCTGTCTGTAGACTGTGTTGCCCTCAGGTCCCTGTGGTTGCGTTAAGCAACAGCCCTTGGACCATCAAAGGGGACAATCCCAGAGACGTATTGAAGCACCTCTTCGTGCGCGATGCCCTTTCGCCTGCCGCATCCCCAGCAGCTCTTTGCTGCCTACGTGAGATTGTGATGGCATGAGCCACGCGAAAGGAGGACGGTACGATGGGGACGCCATCTGCTTCGTTCTGCGCTTCCTGAGGACGGCAGTAAGATGGTGCCACCTGGGGCATACTCGGATGGAACTTATCGGCACCCTGGAAAGAATGCAGAGGACGCCCTCCAGCGGACAATGATCCCCTCCCGTGTCCCCCAGAGTTTTTTTTTTATTATTGATTTTTATTTTATTTCTATTTTTGTTTGCCCCCTCCCCCCTCCACTGTCGAGGTCAACCTCGCCTGCCTGTTTGCTGGTTACTCGCAGGTTCTGAATATTCTCGGGAAGGTAGGGTCGATGGCCCTACACTATAATAAATTGTTTGTTTTTTATAATAAACGTCCCAGAGTGACCGGATGATAAACCAAGCAGGTCACTCCACCGAAGGAGTCCCTTTGCCGGGAAACGAGGAGTGATGGCGTCTTGCAGCCGTCCAGGCGTTTCTCGACTCCTGCCAGTTTGCAGAACTCCCATCCCACCGATCGGCTGCCGTCATCGCTTGCCCTGAGGGCAGACTGTGCCGCGGGAAGGGGCAAGGGGCGAGTCCCGGGACCACTGCGTCCAATCCTGCAGGATTTCTCCCAGCGGCTCGCGTAGGAGATTCTGCAGCGGTCACGGTTCCTCTCTCTGAGGCTTCCCGGGAGCGATAGCAAAGGCCGACCGTCTTCCGACAGGGAACCGAGAGAGGGAACGGAGATTCCAGACGTGGAAGACGTGAATCCGGAGGTGAGCGCCTCCTCTTCGAGCTTTGAAGGGCAGTGCGAGCGCCGAAGAGGACGCGTGGCCTCCTCAAAACGGATCAAAAAAAAAGGGTCGGTATGAAAAGAGGCGTAGAGGGTCCCACACGACAGGAACAGCTCTGTCGCCTTCCCGGACGAAGGACTCTCCTTCCCAGAAAAGAGTCCAGCGCCCACCACCTCGCTCACCGAGCACCTTTCTCTGACATGGAGACCAAGTCCCGCTGGCAAGTATCTCTGCAAATCGGAAAAAGAATTCAACACACGCGCACGGGTTGTCTCGTTTCCCTCATTCCTCTCTGGCCCTTAGGCGAAGAGTACCTGATGACTTCGTGGAAGCGCTTCCCGTAGGTCTTTGCTGACTCCTGGAGGAAAACGACGGGTCGCAGCAGCGTCTCACGTCCATCTTCCTCCCGCTGCCGGCTAACGCGAAGACCGGAAGCGGCCTCTGTGGAGATGGCAGGTCGAAGAAGACTCGAAAACTTCGCGGCGGTGCCGCGAGGAGGGGGGTCGCAGTCGCGAAGGTACGACGCCTCCCTGTCCTCTGCCGCGTGCCGCAGCGGTAGTCCTCCGGCCGCCTGCGAGCCCCGTCGGCGCGCTCCTCTGCGGCGAGCGAGACGGCCCCCGGCCGCGCCCATCTCTGCCTGCCTGCGGAAGACGGTGACGCGCTGGGCGTTTCCTGACCTTCCGCAGGCGAGCCTCCTGCTCGGAAAACCCGAAAAGTCTCTTCTCGGAACTCTTGCCCACTGCTGCGGCCCTATCGAGGGATCTGGTAGCCTCCGGGAACGGCACGCGGAACTCTCGCTGTTCCCACAGGTGGGCGGGGCGCCCCGGCACGGAACGGCTGCCTCCTTCGCGGTGCAGCCGTGCGAGACCAAGGGCGCGTCGGGGTCCCGCGTCCTCGCGTTCGGGAGGACGCGCATCCCTGAGGAAAGCAATCAATGCGCTCCGGGTGAGCGCGCAGCCCGGCCAGACGTCCCCGGAGAGGCAGGTTCCCGCCTTTCCGGGATTCCCCTCCCAGCAAAGGCCCTGCTGGCGCCAGGAGAGGGAGGATAAGGGAAGGGTCCCAGAAGGAAGAGGAGGAGTCGCGGAAAAAGGGGTTAGGGCGTCCAGACCGATCCCTTTTTTTCCCCGAGGGTGTCAGGGGCATCGTGCGTGCGCGCTCGAGAGAGGAGGAAGGAGAAGGAGCAGCTTCGGATCCCTGCCCATCCTTCCGCAAGCCAGATGCAGCCGGAGGATCCGGAGAGAAAAGGGGATGGATGGTGGCTCTGGACCACGAGACGGAGGCTCCCGGCAGCGCTCCCGTCCGGGACTTCTCTGTCCCCCGACTCAACGCCGCCATCTCGCGCGTAGCACGCTGGGTCCGCCTCTCCCGAAACGAGGAGGATCCCCAAGGAACGCACCCATTGCGGGGAGCCATCCGTTCGAGTGGCATCGGGAGTGCTCCAAAATCCGCCCACCCCATCGGTCTGACCCGGTTTCCTCCTCACTGGCAGCCTGCGGCTAACCCCAGAGGTCAAGGAGGGAGGGTGAGTCTCGACCTCCGAGAGGATGGTCAGGGATGGGTTCAAGAATGGCGAGGGTGGAGTGGAGGGTAAACAAAGAAGGGTGACGAAGGAGAGGGAAGCGCTCCTGGTTCCTAGTTCTCGCACACCCTCCTTCGCTGCTGAGGACGCGCGGGGCCGCCTCCTCCCCCCCCCCCCCGCCCGCACTGCGCAGCACGGATCCGGGTCCGGAACGCGGTCGGCCCCACTGGCAGCTGCCGGTGCGGCTCTGCTTTGGTACCGTCTCCAGGACAGAAGCGCACGGGACGGAGGCGAACTCCCGCCCCAGACGAAGGTGCGCCGCGAGGTGAAATGGTGTTCCCCTCGCCCGCGAAGGGAAAAGAGAGGAGCAGCACGCGGTCCAGCGGAATGTGCGTGGTAGATTTCCCCGATCCGGACAAACCGCCGCCTCGACAGAGTGCCTTCTCTCATCTCCTCCCGGCCGCGGCCGCGGCGGCGCCTGCAGGGAGAAGTTGCAGTCCATCACAGACCCGCCGGGACCCAAGAGCAACCTCTTGGGACGTCAGTCCCTCTTCAGAAGGGGCCCCACGGGTCCGCCGAGTGTGGTGGCCGCCGGGCTGCCTCCCATCGGCTGATGGGCTCCGTAGGCGCGCGATCGACCGGCTCGGCTCCCTCCTCTCTAGCCACACTGGGATCGTGGGGCCCGGCTATGACCCGATCACCCAAATTCCCCGGAATCGAGCAAGTCACAACAGGAGAGAAGGCACTCCATCCCCTGCCCCGCCAGCCCCGGAGTCAGCTTCGACCCTTGAAAGGAGGACATGCACACGGCATCCTCGACCAGCGGGCACCTCCGGTGTGTCCCTGACCCGCGCCTCGCACCGCACCGCGAACAGGATGTTCCCTGCCGTCCTGCCGCGCGGGAGCGGCGCCCCAGCTCGAGGTGTGGCCTTTCCCGGCTGACGGCTGCGATCTCCGAACGAGAGGACTGACGGATAGGACCGTGGACGAAGGGACAAAAGGGTGGGTCAACCCCATCCTGCCCTGGTCCGCATTCTTCTCGAGACTACCCCGACTTTTCCCGCGCCGAGATTCCACCCCGTCCTGTCGGACTTTCCGGGCGTCTCTTTCCCGTGGGGAAGCCGAAGGAGGGCGTGGGGGACGAGCAGATCCCGGTTCCTCATCCTCATCCGTGGGGCAGGAGGCACGGGGAGCATCCGCTCCGGGCTTGCGCTCGTCACGTACTCCGGGCATCGGTGCCGCAGCTGCGGTCTGCGACCCAGTCGCCCGGGCGATGGAAGGCTGCTACTATCCATCGCCACCACCTTGAGAGCGCTGTGGGAGGCGAGGCGAGAACTCGTGCAGCTCGTGCGTGGTTCTTCTCGCGGTACAGCCTGCCCCGTCGCGTGGAGACGTTGCCCGCTGCGCAGGACGGCAGGCGCGCGGAGAAGAGCAGTCGCGGCGCGTGCGCCATCAAACCATGAGCGTCCCTTGAGCGCCCGACACCTCGTCCTGAGAGGAGTCCGGCTCACGCGATGTGGTCCTGCAGGAGACGTCCCGGGAAGCATTTCCTTCGCGCCTTCCGGGAACACCCGAACTACCGAGTGGTGGTCGGCTCATGCCGGGAGCGCCTCCGGGCACCTCTTTGGTACCCATACCCTCCCCTCAAAGTGGCGGTAGGCTGCGTTGATGCTGCTGCCCGTGCAACGCCTGCAGGCATCACTGGACCCGGGGGTGTTTGGACCTGAACTGTGCCGGGTGCGGGGAGAGCGAATCTCTCCCTCGCCTGCTCGTGAACTGCGTTGCCCTCCGACCCCTGTTGAAGCGCTTAGCCGCGACCCCAGGAATTCCCGGCGGCGACTCCAGGGACGCATGGAGACCCTCCCGCGCACGCGGCGCCTTCCGGTCTGTAGCCTCGCTGGAGACTCCCTACTGCCTACGCGGGATTGTGGCGTCCTGGAGCGATGCGCAAGGGGAGGACAGAACGACTACATCCTCTTCGCCGTCCGTTTCCTGAGGATGGCAACAAGGTGTCCCCACCTGGAGAGCAGCATGCAGTAAGAGCTTTCCGGCATCATCGTAAGGATGCAGAGGACTGCCACAGCAGGACGTCATCCCGTCCCTCCCCCCCAAGTTTGCTTCTTTTTTTTTTGTGCTCCCCCCCCTTCGCGGCCGAGGCGAACCTTACCGGTCAGCGTACCAGCATCCCGGCAGGCTCCCGTTGAAATGGGCGTGTTTGGACCACAGGTCCAGCCACGCTCTCATTAATAAATGCAAGACACAACACCTCGTTGATTATATGGAAAAGATGTATGTCATTGAATCTTCGTAAATGTATCCGTTTCATTAATATTGCTGCTTGTAATATGTGCGTTAATAAACATGAATAACTAAGCATATTAAAGAATGAATCCGCGTAGGAACCTGTGCAGACGCGTGGATCTCTCGCGATTGTTCGGGATTTTGAATGGCACCGGAGGCATTCTGCCAGGCCGCAAAGGAAGCGCCTCTACTCCAGAGGTTTCACCGGGAAGGAGGGAAAGTCGCCCTGGATTGCCGTCCCCACCCAAAGCTCCCGACGGCAACCACTGCGGGGAGACACCGGGCAGGCGGGAGAAAGACCTCGCCTCCAGGGATCGGCGCTTACAGGATGGGAGATGCTTGCCCTCGGGGAGGGTCCCTCGATCCACGGAAGGAGACTCGGATGCATCCTGTCCCAGCGGGCCGGGAAGGCTGGGGAAGCCGAGAATCGTTCCCTCGGGAATGTTGCGCTGGCCTCGTGAGCTGAGGTGGGACGGAGGAGGGAGGGAGGACGAGCGCGTCCTCCCCGGGACGGCCTCCGGAGAGCCGGTAGGTAGGGGTCGTGGTGGTCTACGGGAGTGTAGGGAGGCGTTCCCGAGAAGGTCCCGGAGCTGAGACCGACGGCTGTTCGGTGCGGTAGAAGTCTGGAAGGTGGGAGATCCTCATTACGTCCCCATCGGCGTGCAGGGAGCTCCGCTACTTGGCAACGGGAGCTTCCTGAGGCGCCCTCCAGGCGGATGGCGACGCGCATTGCCGTACTCTTCGAGGAGGGGCGCGGAAGATTCCGGGGACGTCCCGGCGATGTCCACGGGAGCGGGGAGTCCCGGAGTCCAGCTGTCGCGGCCGCTTCCCTCCTCCGCGACCTGGGGAGGGGATGGGACAGAGGGGTCGCGTGCGTCTCTATTGTCGCAGTCAGTCTCTTCTCCCAGGTCACGCCCTCACGCGGCAGGGGACCCCGGAGCTGAGTACCGTGGAGGGGGTCCGGGCATGCTCGCGTGACCCTCACCTCCTCGGGCGGTCTCCCCTGGAAGTGCTCCCCCCCTTCCTAAAGGTAAAGGCCATTTGGCCAAGGGGAAGAGGGGGAGAGGCGCTCGCGAGCCACTCCAGCAGGAGAGACTCTGCACCCGGATCCCGAGGGTCAAGTATTGGGCAGAGGATCGTCAGCCTTACCTGCCGGACGCAGCGCTTCCGAGGCACTGCAGTAGCGTCTCCTCCGGCGGCTCGGCCTGCCTCTCCGAGCAGAAGCGGAGCCGCTCGGTGGGGGGGAAGGGGGTTGGGAGGACCTCGCGTCGTTGCGACCGAACCCCTCCAGACTTCTCTGCAGACCATGCAGGGAGCTGCATGGTCTGCAGGCAATGCATGGCGAGACCCCGCAGGCAATCTCTCTCACGGCCAGAAGGCCCTCGCGCGTCTCCTCCATTTCGGGACAGCTGTAAACAGGATCAAGAAAGAGGGAAGGGACTTCCTGCGCCCATATCTTCCTCGCTCTCCCCCTTCCCTGCATGCCGGGACCTCACTCAGCTGTGGGGACCGGAAAGGAAAGGGAGAGAAGGAATCTTCACCCCCCCCTCCCCCGGGCCGGACCCTGACGCCTCCGGAAGGGTCGCCACTCGCGCTGTTTTCTCCAGGACGGTGCGCGCGTTGGGCGGCTGAGCCCGCGGTTCCCCTCCTCCTTCGTTACTCTCCCCTGCCAGGAGTTTCCGTGCCCCTTCCAGATAAGTCCTCTGACTGGAGCCTTCCCGCCGTATCCGAAAGGTGGGGACCCGTCACCGCGAGTTATAGCGTCGCCGTACGCTCCAGGCAGTCCGGGACTCTCCAGGAGAGACTCCAGGACACGCCCGTCCGTCCATCCTTCGCCCTGGGAGACTCCTCGGCGGGGTCGTGTCCGTGTCCAGGAGGGGACCAACGAGTCGAATCCCGCAGGAGCCAGAGGCGGAGTGGGGAAGGGTGGGAACTCGCGGGACTCCCGCTTGGCCCCTCCGGTGCGAAGAAGTGTCCCACGACGTGCCTCCGTGGGGTCGCTGGTGACCCTGAGCAGGTCAAAGCAGAGCACCGCCTCTCCGAAAACCGCCTTCAGCAGGAAGGGAGGAGGAGAAACGTCGCCATCGCTCCGGGTGGGGAGCGAAGGTGCCGCGTTCCTACACCCCCCGCGGCGAGATGCTCCCGAGGAAACCGGGAAGCAGGAAGGAAGGACCTCCCCCTCGGGAGTGACTCGGAGGGGACCCTGCAACGCTCGACCCCGCATGGGGGAGGGACCTGCCCCGAGGTCCTCGGCGGCGTCCGAAGGGTGTCTCTGGGAGAGGTGGGAAGTCTCCGGGAAGCAGCCGTGTATCCCAGAGACGGCGCCCGGTGGTGGCGACGACCGGGAGGGATGGCGCTGCGGATGCTCCTCCTCAGCGCATCGCTCTGCGGACCACGGAGCGGACGGGACAACGGCGGGGTGGGCGCTGCGCGCACATTCGCGAATCAATGCCGGTCACCTTGGAGACCGCAGCCCCACTATCTGTCTCACCCCCCACACACACTCGGCATGGGAACGAAGACTCAACGATGCCAAGGAAGAGCGGCGCGTTCCGAGGGAGCGGTCCTGTCCTCCCATCCAGGAAGGTCAACGGTCAGTCGCAAACGGCTTGTTGCCAAATCGAGGTTGAAGGGCAGACGGGGAAGGGAGAAACGGAGAGAGGCGAGCCCTTCCTTCAGGTGGCGCTCCACCTCTGCAGACGGCGACAGCCGCAGATGCCTGGCCCCGTGGGAGGGGGGCTCCACGTCGGAGATCCCTGCCCCTGGGCTCGATGGGCACGCGGGGGCCCTCCAAAGGTCGATGCACCCCGTGCTCCCGGTTGCCATCGTCCGGGGCGAGTGGGAGTTTCCTTCCCGAGAGCTGCCTGACTAGGCAGCCTCGACCGCGTCGTGTCCGATCTGAACGGAGGGACAGATGGTTGCCCGTTCGGTATCCCGGACGACTATGGTCTCCTCGCCGATTAGCGTCCATCTCTGCAGTTCGTGTCAGCATTCCTTCCCCCCCCGGTTTCCCCCTCCATCGGAGGGGAGACCACAGGTCTCACGGTCCTCTTGGGCTCCAAGAATTCTCGGAGCCCCAGTAGAGATCCAGTGGTTCCTGGTGGTGGATCACTTCCATCCTTCCTTCTCCTGGGCGGTACGGAACGGCGCCGCTGAGCAGCGACGCCCCGTGCCTCCTCCATCCCCTCTCCCCCTTGCATTGGAGATCGGTCCACTTGGCACGGAGGGTGCAGCGGAGATGATTCCCTCTCTGGCCCGAGGCACCACTGGCGTGCTGTGCCTTTCCGCCTGCCTCCAGGGTCTTGGGCGTGTAGTCAGCCGGTTCTTCGCGCGGCTGACCGGACGAAGCCGCCAGCCAGCGCTCACTCGGCGCCTCCCAAGGAGCCGGTTCTCTCTCCTGGGACCCCTCTGCAACAAGGGGAGCGGCACCCCATCCTTCTGGATCTTTCAGAAGGCCTCTAGCATGTGCCCTTTCGCTGTTGTTGCATTCATCTCCGGCTGCTTCCCTTTTCCTTTCGTGTGGCTCTCCCGCGCCATTCTTCCCAGCACCATGCGCCAGCCCTGGTGCGCGCCGTATCGGAACCCCCTGCGCAAGTCCGTCGCAGCCTCAGCGGTGCGTGACTCGGTCAAAGCCTTCTGCCGAGTGCCTTCCCAGAAGCAGAGTTTGTAAACATACAGATCGAAGTGAAGCCGAAGAGCGGTCCACTTTCAGCGGCGAGGCCAGCGGGTGCTGCTGCTGGGCTGCTGCCGGCGTTCGATGGGGTGCAGAGACTTCATACCGCTGCCATCTCTCCGGCATCGGGTTCTTTCGCTTCACTTCTGCGCCTGGGGCTCCGGACACTCGGTGGACGGTGTTGCTCCGGGTCGCAATCCCGTCCAATTTGCTGCCTTCCTGGCGAGTCCCTTCCTTACTCGCCATCAAGTTGCTCCGCCATCTGTCCGTAAGGAGTTTCAAGCGGCTCGAGTCCTGGCATCCCGTTGCATCCCCGACCCACATCGTTTCCTCCGTGCGTTGCCTTCGAAAAAAAATGTTCCGAAATCGTAATCGGCCTCACCACCGCGAGGCTGTCTAATGGAAATCCAAAACATGGCACCTGGAATACCGCTAACAGATTTAGGGTTCGCTATTTAATGAGACATCATACAGATTTTAATTCCGTATGATGCTTCATTTAATAGTTTCACAACTATAAAAAAACACCTACAACTATAAAAGGTGAGCTGTCTATGTCTAGGTATGAGTGATTCACTCAACGTACTCGAGAAAAACAAATTCTGAATAACAGAATGGAACGCCTGAAAATCTCCCCCGGCGAAGAAACAGCGATGGCTGCTGACTACCGAGGAAAGCGGCGCCCCCCCGAATCCCGAAAGGTCACAAGGGATAAACATGGATGCTCATTCTACATAGATTAATACACAAATTTTATTTTGATGCACGTAGTTATCCACGTTTATTGATTCACATATTATAAACAGTAATATTATTGAAACAGATATACTTATTACGATTCAGTGACGCACATTTTATTAATGAAACTAATATGTTGTGTATTATACATGCATCGTAAAGATTATAAAAACCTCTCTCTATATATATGTATATATATGTGCAAAGATTAATATATGGATTAATATGCATCACGAATATCACAAAAAATATATGCTTATCATATATATATTCACATATATATTTACATAAAGATTAATACATGGATTAATACATATCATGAAGATTATAAAAAAATAAACACAAGTATGTATATTTCTAAAAATATATACATACCGTATATATCAATATTTATACATACTTTAAATACATATATATACATGAATATAATAAATATGTGCATAAATACATGTATTTATGAATATAAATATACAGATAAATATATATGGACATAAATATGCACATAAAGATATATGTAAATATAAATAACTACACGGATATCTACATACATGTGGGTATGTGTGTGTGAATATAAACATGTAGGTATGTGTGTGTGTGTGTGTGCGTGCACACATAAAAATATGTACGTCAATACATATAACAAGCATATGTATGAATTCTTTAGAAACTTTCGGAATTTTGAACCCTATTTAGAGCACTACTCTTTTTGCCCCCCTCCTCCCCCTACATGATTGGGTTATTTCGTGCTTTATGAATGCAGTTGCGGTTTAACAAAAGTAATTTCTGCTTCTGTCTCATTTATGTTAAGAACCTTTTCCCGTCCCCTTTGTTCATCCCCCAATGAGCGTACCCTTGGAACCGGCGGCTCGGGAAAGAGAACTCACCCAATCGCTGGACCGGGGGAATAAAAGGGCACTCCATACAACGTGGCACACACCAAGAAAAAGAGGAGGAGGAAAAATGCCATTTTTGTAAGTTCATTTTTTTTTTTCCGAAGCATCCAGTACAAGGAGGTTGTCATAAATCATGTCATAAACACATGTAATGAATTTAAATTGTCTTTTTTTATTATTATTATTGCTTGCTTGGTTGTTTTTACGGCTATAGCAAAGGTGGACGACGGATGCCTCGATGCAGATGGCACATACTTGAGAAGAACGAGTTAATGGGAAGAACGACACTGCGGTTTGCTTCCGGGTTGCGGACAAAACTTTCCACTCCCCCCCCGTGTAACCGTTCTGTCCCACGAAGGTGGCTGCTGCTAAATAGAAGAAGCTCATCCCTCCATCTCTTGTCGATTTCCCCTTGAGTGCGGCCCCAGCACGAGTCCTCCACTCACAGTCCGGTCGGCGAAAAAATCCGGGAGGTCCAGAAAAAGAGAAAATCTCGACACTGCACCGAATTCCGAATCCACAAACTGCCATACCGACGCTGCAGATGAATCGGAGTCCGACCCGTCCCTCCCGAAAGAGCGGGTTGTTTTTCAGGAAGACAGCGGAGCTCTAGAAAACGTCCGTATTCCAAAAAGTGGGGCGTCGCCAGCACCCATTCGCTTTTCTTTCCGGTAGCGGCGTCGGAGGTCCGTGCTGCCTTAAGGTTCCCCTAGGACTCGGGTCGTGTCTGGACGTCCATCCGTGCCTCTTGGAGCTCTCCGTGGCTCACTTCAGAGCCGGCTTTTCCCTTCCGCGAGTTCGAGAGGCCACGCAGTGGTGCAGCCGCCGGGCAAAGCACACACTGAGGGAAGAGCATCCGTGGTGCATGGGTCGGAGAATTTAGAAACGGAAGGACAATCCACTCCCTCGTTCTCCTCATGAACTTCCAACCTCTCCACTGAAGAAGCGCCGTGACTTCTTCACCCGCTTGCCCTGCCGAGTGTGTGGGGGGGTAGGGGGGAGGGAATCGAAGCCACCATTCCAATAGGTCGGTTCTTGCGTGATTTCTCCGACGCCACCGTGCTGCGGAGGGGGGGGGGGAGCCCCCCTGCCACATCTCTGAAGCGAGGATCCAGTCACTAAGCGCCTTGGAAACACAACCAGCAGGTACCATTGGAAACCAAGGCTGCTCGAGGCGATGGCTATGGCGGCAGCGGGATCTTCCCCTCGAAGACCCGCTCAACCGGGTCATCCAGCCCCTGCCGGAAGCCCCTTGCTCTTAGAGCATGCACGAAAGCTGGGTGCAAGAATGTCATCTCGACTACGTCCATCCAACTTCCTCTAGGGATGGCTTCGACTCTGTTCTTCCCTTCGAACTTCGGCCTGTCCTTCTGGTTTCATTGGCGGCTTCCAGACCGCACGTCCAGCATCCAGACGTTCCTATGAAGCCGAAAGCCGGCGGTCGGGGTTTAAGTAGCAGAGGCGAGGCGCTTCCTGTGGCAAGGATCAGGAAGGGAGCGGAGGTTGCGTTGGCGCGACCGTCACTCCTCGCCCCGGGGGGCGTCTCGGCTGCAGGAGGAAGCGGCGACCAGCAACTTCCCTGCACCCCGGGAGCTCTGCGTTCTGTCTTCGGGAGGCGGCTCCGGCTGCTGAGGTTCACGGCGGGCGCTCGCGGTTGCTCTGTGACCTCTAGCCTGCGGCGACTCTCAGGAGAGCTCGTTCCAAGCCAGCTTCCGACCTCGACCCCAGCTCTCAACTGACCTCAAAGTCGATTCGTTCCACGCAGGGGCGAGACGAATCTCCTTGCAGCTGAGTACCTCCCCCGCGTCCGCGTTGTTGATTTGTACGCTCCGAGCTGCTCCCTGCCCTCCCGAGATGGGTGGGGGTGCAGGATGCAGCTGCTCACAGATCTCCATCCCGGGATTAGGCGTTCCGCGATGAGCCGCAGCTTTCCAGCAGCGTCGTGGGCAGAATGCAGTCGCGGTTGCCCAGCAACACAGAAGCGGGAGACACTCGTGGATCTCTGGACCTCCCCGTGCTGGAGAGAATGCCGGAGGCGACGTCGGAAGATTCTAACAGAAGCAGCCAGTCCGTTCCGCGTTTCCGGCGCGGGTTCCACAGGAACTGCACCCAAGGGATCACCGAAACTACCTGGGGCTGCTGGCTGGCTCACCCACCCCGTGGCCCCGGGTCACGGTTCACACACGCACGAGGGGACATCTACTGCGCCTCGCCACTCCGCCACGTCCGCGAGTGCTCCCTCGTGGTAGGTTCCCAGGGACACCAGGAGACAGATGCGCCTCGCCTCCGGCACCAAGACCGTCTCCCGGTTCCCGGCACGGCACGCGAAATCAACGGTGCGCCGGTCATCTTGGAGCAGGGCGCAGCTGAGAAGGTGCCGACACCGGAGGAGATGCCGGGTTCCCCGAAGGCGCTCACGGCATGAGCCGACCATCACTCGGCAGTTCAGGTGTTCCCGGAAGACGCGAAGGAAATGCTTCCCGGGACGTCTCCTGCAGGACCATATCGCGTGAGCCGGACTCCTCTCAGGACGAGGTGGCGGGCGCTCAAGGGACGCTCATGGTTTGATGGCGCACGCGCCGCGACTGCTCTTCGCGCGTCTGCTGTCCTGAGCAGCGGGCAGCGTCGCCACACGACGGTCAGGCTGTACCTCGAGAAGAACCACGCACGAGCTGCACGAGTGCTCGTCTCGCCTACCACAGCGCTCTCAGGGTGGTGGCGATGGATGGTAGCGGCCTTCCATCGCCCGGGCGACTGGGTCGCAGACCGCAGCTGCGGCACCGATGCCCGGAGTACGTGACGAGCGCAAGCCCGGAGCGGATGCTCCCCGTGCCTCCTGCCCCACGGATGAGGATGAGGAACCGGGATCTGCTCGTCCCCCACGCCCTCCTTCGGCTTCCCTAGGGGAAAGAGACGCCCGGAAAGTCCGACAGGACGGGGTGGAATCTCGGCGCGGGAAAAGTCGGGGTAGTCGCGAGAAGAATGCGGACCAGGGCAGGATGGGGTTGACCCACCCTTTTGTCCCTTCGTCCACGGTCCTATCCGTCAGTCCTCTCGTTCGGAGATCGCAGCCGTCAGCCGGGAATGGCCACTCCTCAAGCTGAGGTGCCGCTCCCGCGCAGCAGGACGGCAGGGAGCACCCCGTTCGCGGGGCGACGCAAGGCGCGGGTCAGGGACACGCCGGAGGTGCCTGCTGGGGGGCTGGTCCAGGATACCCTGCTTATTTCCTCTTCCCAAGGGTCGAAGCTGACTCCCGGGTCTCGAGGGGCAGGGGGTGGGGCGCGTTCGCTCCTGCTGTGACTTTTCCGATTCCTGGGAACTTGGAAGGTCGGGTCGTAGCCGGGCCCCGCGATCCCAACTATACCACGAGGCTTACGCGCGCGTGCGCCGTAATCTTCTCAGGGAATGTCGCTCTATTTGTCCTTCCGAGGAAGTCTTGTTCTTCCAGGGTGTTCTCGAAGGATCTTCCCGGGGTGTTATCGCGTTTGGCGAAGACGGGCCACGAAGTGGTCTATCCCTTCTGCTCCGTGAAGATGCTTCCACACACTGCTGCGCGAACCACGCCCGCAAGATCGAAGAGCCAGTTGCACGCTCCATGTGCATCCGATAGCCACTTTGAGAGGGGTCAGATGCTCTCGTCAAGGAGAGACAGCGCCGCACTGCGTGCCACTTCGCCCGCGCCTCGCAAGTCGTCCCTCTGGACAGGCCGCAGTGCGACTGGCTAGTTTATCCAGCAGCTGGAAATGGCACCTCCCGAACAGTGCCGGCGCCTGCACCCGCCTGAAGAAAACTCCTGGCTCCGTATCGCGGCTCCCGACACCTTGGTGGAGCCAGGCATGGCATGAGGAGAGAGAGGTACGTGGTTACATGGCCTCTGACCATCAGAAAAAGAGGATGTGGAGCTTACCGAGGAGGTGGCTCAAGAGCCGGACACTGCAGTCCCGTCTTGTGGCCACCGTGGACATCAACTTGGGAGGTCGTTGCGAGCTTCGTGGCTCGGAGAAGCACCAACCTCACGTGCATGGGATGCTCAGCCCTCAGGGTGAAATCTCTCCAGAGCATCCTCAACCGTTGCTCCAGCAACGGCAGAATCACACTAAGCGCCAACAAACATGCTAGAAGAACGACGGGCACCGAGAGATTCCGGCGCGTAACCAGCCCGTCTCTGGTGCGGACTGCAGCCTCTGATCTCACTCGGTGCTGCCACAGGGCGAATAGTGAGCAGTTCTGACCCTGCTCACGTCGTCTGCTTGACCGAAAGCAACCCAGCGTCGTCGGAAGAAGCCAGGAAAGGGAAGAATGGCGAAAACTGGGGTGTGGTCCCGCTCTGCGCTTCCGGAGAAGTTCCCCCGTCAGCACGTTCATCTCCTCGCGACGGGACCCTTTGGTGGCAAACGACCTTTGGCAAACGACCAGGTTCCCAAGGAGCCAAAAATCCTGTGAAGGTGAGCTGAGCACTCGAAAAAGGAGACGGTCGGCAGCAGAACCCAACGCTCCTGGGAGCAGACCCACTGGAAGCGGAGAATAGGTCCACGTAGGAGCAACAGCAACGGCCATAGGGGAAGGTGAGGAAAGCATGGGGAATACGGGAAACGAGTCCCTTCCTCGACAGCTCGTGCGTGTTTCACACAGGGCTGAAGAAAAAGGAACGAAATCCCTTCGTTCGGGAATGCGCGGGAGTTTTTTTCTGTGGAGGCGCAAGCCGCTGAAAGGACCAAACACGATGCTCTCTGGGGTGACAGCGAGACTCAAGGCTCCTTAGCCATGCAAGAGGCCATCTCCATCGGTGCTCCAGATGCTCAGGACACCTGAATGTATCCGTCATCCTGGAAGATCCTCGTTTCTTCTCTAGAGAGAACCCGCAAGGGAACCGCTCCTTGTTTCCTCCTCTGAAGAGAGCTTTTCTTGACCGTGGTAGGTGATAACCTAAGGTGCCCTCCAATGCCATTGGGCTCCCTCGTATTTCACATCCCGGCACTCCCCCAAACTCCTCTTGAGGGCGATGGATCCCTGGGGTGCACTCTCCTTCCCTTTTGGCGATCACTCTTGATCGCCCGCGGCAGCGGGTGGACAATCGGGGAGAAATGGCAACCGGTGAGGCCCAAGAGGTAAACTTTGGTCTGCGAGGTCCCCGGGAGTCACCATCGGACGGTTACAGTGTACCCCTAAGATGCGCGAACATCCTTGCTACAGCCTTCGGTGTATCCTGGAAGCTGCTTGCGAGGAAGATCTCACCTCTAGCTCAACCGGCGGGATGGAAGTTCTCCTGCAACATTGCATGAGTAGAAATGCTTCTGGACGTCTGCAAGACGAGCGAGTTAGTGGATGCCGCCAATCCTCGTATCCGGGCAAAGGGACTCCATCGGTGGAGTGATCTGCTTGGTGTGTGCCCCGAAGAACTCGTGGTCACTCTCCTGTGTATGCACACCTCCGCGTTCCCGCTCCTGTGGGAACCAGATGTTGCACTGTTTCTGGGCTGCGCGTTCCAGTGCAATCAGCGTAGTCGCGGGGAGTTGCATTCCCGAACCGTCTTAGGTTCGGGGCAACGGGATCGTTCCCACACCTGTTCGACTGCAGTGCCCGGGAGACTTGCGGCGGAGTTGCTTCGGGGTTCCGTCAACCGCACGACACCACTACGGACTTGCTGCGACGCTTCTTCGCGGAGAGCTCTCTGAAGAAGCGCGCTGTGATTTCCCACCTGGGTGGGCCGGGTCGTTTATTTCTCTTACAGGGATCGATGGAGCCAAAAGGCCCACCGATTCCAATGATTACACTAAGAAAAAAAATTAAGGGGAAGGCCGGCGAGGTCCATCACGTCCACGAAGGGGAAGGAGGATGAAACAAAAATAGAAAAAAAAGGAAACAAACTATAACAAATTATAAAAACTTACAAAAAGAAAGGGAAGGGATTGCATTTCGTGGTGGGTGAGGCCTCTGCATCCGTTGAAGGATGCCGGCGAGCTCCTCCTTCTCCCCTTCCAGGTGAGGCAACCTCAAAGCCATCTGCAGGACAGCCCCCCTGTCGCTCTGACCTCCCTGAGCGTCGCACTTCGCCGCGATGGCACCGCGCACGCAGCATAGCCCTGAGATTGCGGCTGCGGGCATCATGGTGTGCCGCACGAAGAGTCGCCTCAAAGTCTCTGGGATCGCCCACGGGGTGCGGAAGGGACGCAGAGAAATGTTCCCACAAATTCCGGAGGGCCAGGCACTGCACTATGAGGTGGGGGAAGGTCTCCTTCTTCCCACATCTGGCACAGTTCGGCGATGCGCTTCCCCTCGTCTAGTGGTGCCGGTGCGCATTGCATGGAAGACCTCAGTGCAGTATCAGCAGCGTCGATTGCTGCCAATTGGGGCAGCAGCTTCCTGTCTATAAACACGGGGGGCACTTCTAACTCTTCGGGCTGAATGGAGAAGAGTTCGCCCCAACGTTCCAGTCCTTTCGAGACGGTTCTTGCTGTTGCCGCGTTCAGCCAGCTGTCGGGTAACCCAGCTACCGATAAGCTTCCTGCCGGCCGAGATCTTGCAGAAAACCTCCCACTTCGCCGGTAGGCAGGTGCCATGTACCAAGGGCCCTGTGATCGCACAATCTGCTGCATTCGCGCCAAAGTGACAGCTCGCCATGCACTGGAGTCAGGGTCATGGTGGAAGGAGGCCACCACTGTGGCAGCCGCCCGCATGAGGACGGAAGCAGGATGGTCTCATCTGCCACAAGAAGTCGTTAGGAAAATCGCCACCATCCAGAGACACTTCTAGGAAGGAAGGAAGAATGTTCGACACCAACACTCCCTGTCCACGTCCCCCCGTCTCTTTTTCCATTTCCTTATTGTCCCCTTCCTCCGTTCCCTACATGTTGGAAGCTAGCCTGCGTGCTGCTGTTCATCGCAAATGAACTCCACTTCTGCAGCATCTCTTCTATTGAAAGGACGCCGTTCCCCCAGGACTTGGAGTTTTTTTTTTTTTTTTAAATAAACGTCCCGGCGCCATCGGGTAAAAACCTCCAGCCCAGAAAGCTCCCCATCCCTGGGCTCTCTTCGTCTCGGTGACGCGTCGTGTTTCCAAGGAGGTCCCGGTGCTCCCACCAGCAAGACGGCGGCGTACCGGTTGCCAAGGCAAAAACTCAGAGGCGGTATTTCCGTCGGAGCTGTCCTAGGGTGTCGAAGTTTCCTCGGGGAATCCCGGGGGAAACTCCGCCCTCACGGGTCCGAGAGAGCCGGGGAGGGCCCGCCCCCCTTAAACGCCAGCCGCGCCCCCGCTCTTCACGTCGCCATGGGATCGACACCCACCAGCAGCAGGCCGTCTGTCGTCCTCCTCCCAGGTCCTCAGGAGAGTCCGCCTTTCCCTCTTACTGGAAGTGCAGGTGAAGAGGCTTCACTAAGCCAGAAGTGACCTGCGAGCGTCCGGAACCGGAGATCTGCAAACGGACCACCCTTGCACCCCTCTTCTAGCTCCGAGCCTCGTCCAGTCGTCTCTGCCCCGAGGCCCGTACGAGCGAACAGCCAGGAAGCCGGGATCGTTCGAATGGAGTATCGCGCACAGCGAAGGACGATCTCAAGGACGAACGAGGAACCTCGAGGCGAGACGGCAGCGTCCGCGCGTTGCGAAGCATCCCGGCGCGCCCTGCCTCCAATGCCAGCTCTTGAGAAGCGCTTGGGCTATTTGAGGAGGGCCTTCCCTTTTCCCTCCCTTGTTCTTGAAACGCTGAAATTCTAGCTCTCCCGGTGAAGGGAAAGCGAACCGGAATTCCAGCTCTCCCTTGAGCTCGCTGGCAGCAGTGCGCGCGCTTCGCGACACGGCGGGTTCTGCTCGCCCTGGAGTGAACCCACGAGGGAGGTGGCTACCCTCGTCCGATGTCCCCTCCTTGTCCACCGTGTGTCCATCGTGGTCCGACACCTGTCTGCTCTCGGAAGCGTCGAGCGCCGCCTTACCGACCTTGCCGAACGCATTGATTCTCCCTGAGGGTTTCTTCCTCGTCATTATCCAGGGGAAACAGGAAATCCGAAAGTTGCGCAACAGTCGGAGAATGGGGGCCAAGCGCCGAGATAAGAATGCTATCGTTTTCTTCCTTGATAAAACTCCAAGGCCTTGGAGAGGGATGGGGTCCAGGGATCGCCTGAGGTGATGCTGGAGTTATCTTTCGTGCGCCCGTCGGATGGTTCCGTTCTGCACATTGGACGGGAGGCGTCGAGCCTCCCATCGGAAAGAAACCGGCCTCCGTCAGTTCCGTCTTCTTTCTCTGCTGCTGCTGCTTCTGCAGTCCGGTGGGCGGTATGTTTCGCAACTCGACGGCGCCTTGTGCGTAAAGCTGGGAGGGGGAGGATCCAGGGTTTCGGAAACCGGTTGCCTGGAGAAAGAAGAACGGCCGACCAGGGACTCTTCAAGGAAGGAACAGAGGCGGCGGCCTGTCGAGCTCTTTCTCGGCTTGCAGGACACGCCGAGAACGACGGAGCTCGCATCGGCAAAGCCGGGAGGGCCTGCGGACAATCTGCGTAGGAGCAGAAGAGGTGATCAGACAGGCTCTCGCGTCCGTGGCTTCAAGGACACGCTCTTGAACTCCTGCTTCCCCTCGCCTCTTGGAAACCGCACCCGTTTCTCGCATGAACTCCAGATTCTCGGCGAGAGGAACGGTGATGTGGAGAAGAGCACCATCCGGAAGCCCTGCGAACCCACCTCCTCCGTGTTCTTGCAGCGAGAGGGCGACGTGCTCGTCGAGTTCTTCCTTTCTTTCCTTTTTCCTTCTTCTGGATCCCGAGCTGTCCGCTTGCAGAGTGGGAGGAATGGGAGAGACCAAGGGAGCAGCGGGAAACCGGGAGGACAACCCAGAGAGTGCACTTTCGGGAGTACCAGAACTTCGTGCCCTTTGGCTCAGATCGTGGATGGATTACAATTTCGGTCTCACTTCCGCAAGATGGGGCGTGAAAAAAAAAAAACGATCTCAGATCCCTGAAGGGAAAGCGTTCTCCCTAGCAACCTGCTGGAAAGCCGGAAGTTCCTCTCCCTCTCGGAGATCGGCGATCGGTAGCACTCTAGTCTCCTTTTCCGGTGCACCCTAGCAGCCCGAGAAATGTCGACCATCCTCACCCAGGCTAAGCCGCAGCAAACCTCAGTGCCGCAAAGGGTTCGGTCTACAACAAGGGATGGCTCAGAAGAAGAGAGCGAATTCATCGCCAAGATGAGTAGCTGCATCCGATGCCGTAATCCTGCTTTTTCATTGGGATCGACGGCATCTCCCCCACCCCCCGCATTCCTGCTCCTTTCGCGCGCTGCTCTCCCACTCAGCCTCCTCCACCTTTTCTCAGTATCCACTCTCTCTCATCCTTCCCTTCTGGCTAAATCTTTAGGGTGGGGTCCTTCGAACACGTCCCGCAAACCCTAAGCTCACCCTGGAGTTTCCTTGCCAGCGGCGATCGGAGAAAGAGTGAGCTGAAGTGCCGCCAATTCTTCGAGGAACCCGACGGCGGAGCACCTCCTCCTGCCTCAGTCACCCTGAGAGGAACGCTTCCTTGGGGCGCTGTTAATCTGAGTTCAGTTCACCGCGCCTTCAGCCAGTCTCCAATCTCACCGGAGCTCGACGAGATGGCAGCACACATCGAGAAGGCCTCTCGGAAGAACCAGAAGCTGGAAGCCTGCACCCGATGTCGATCCTCAGATCGACCCGGGGCCCCAGGACTGGTGCTGCGTGCGGAGGGACGAGCCATCGTTCTGGATGTCTCTCTCATTCCTTCTTCGACACCTACTCAGAGACTTCGGAAGAGATCAAGCGGGAGACAGAAAGGGGAACGCACACGAAGAGTACTCTCTTTTCCCGCCCAAAGAGCCCTTGCGTCAACGGAGGCATTCGTCGTTGCATCTTTGGGACCCCTGGCACTCCCGTCACAGACGGGATAGTGTAAGAGATCCCACGGCGCTAGGTGGGAACTCGCTGGGAAGAAGGCGATATGTTCCAACATCCAGTTGCCCGCGAGACATATTTTGGCACCTTGGCTCGTCTAGGACTCGTCTGCGAAGATAGAGCCTCTCTCGTAGACAGTGCTGCCCTCGGGCAGTTGAGTGGACGGATGTGAAGACGACGGAAACGTTGGCCAGTCTGCACAGCCCCCCGCCCTTTCACTTCAAGTGAAAATTTAAGGGTAAATGGCAATAGAGGGGGTTCCCAAGAATGGAAATGTTGCAGATGTGATTCGGAGGTCAGAAATGGCTGAAGGCACCGGGTTTTCTGCCAACAAGAAGGCTTTCGCAGGATCCCTAGGGAACTTGGCTGGAAATCCACCACGTTGTTCTTAACGGGACAGTGGTCTTCTCTGACGTGATGAGCGAGATGAACTGCCTTCGGTTTCTTCAACAGCCTGTAGCAAATGTCAGTGGACGTAAATAGTGCACTGGTTTCTGGGAGAATTCCTGGCTCCACACCTCGAATGATGCTTGACCCACTGCACTTTTCGGGAGGCTGCTTCCCTTCTCGAATGCCCACAAGGATGAAGCACTCAAAGAGTTCGGGGTTCCACTTCATAGGAAGCAGAGTTGAGCAGCGAGATCCCGTGAGAGCGGTAGGAAGGAGATGAGGAAACCCCACGAGCTGTGTCTTGCATCTTTGTTTCCAGGTTACTTGAAATTTTTATCTCAGGAAATGAGGACTCGAGTTGTATTCGGGAAGTTTCCGGAAGCTTTCGTTCCACCCAGGTGGTCGGGGGAAGGCAGCGACGCCATGCTAATCAGAGCGGGCATCTCAGCGGCTTGAGAAAGAAAGGGAGGTTCTCGCAGGAACGCTTACCATCCTCTACAGTGCCACCTGCTCCCGTCTTCCGCAAAAGTCTGCGTCCCTCGACAAGCAGCCGGGAAGCCTGAACGGACTCCAGCTTCAACCTTAACCTCAGCTGCACCTCCATCCAAAGGCGATTTGAGAGATTCTCATCTCCATCGAAGAGGCTCCGAGACTCAAGGCGCTGACAGAAGGCCAGCACAACAGCTGCAAGACACCTACTTTTGGAACTCCGCTGAGTCAATCTCTCTCCGTACTGTACGGATGAACAACCAGGAGAAGTGGACTCGCCTGGCCGTCACGCCCCTCGCCGACGCGCTGTCATTCCTCAGGACAAGTGATGACCTCCCACCCCGCCTACCGGCGAGGTGGGAGGTCGCCTGCACCATCGCAGGAGCAACCCGACCCATGGGCGGCTGGAGGACTAGCGAGCTGGCAGACGCCGCCATGCCTCGCAACATCTAGAAGGGACTCCTTCGGTGGAACGAACTCTTGAGTGTGCCCCCCGAAGAACTTGTGGTCCCTCCCTCGTGCTCGAACACTTCTGCGTTCCCCCTTTCGTGGAAGCAGGACGTCATCATGCTGGTGCATTGGAGTTTCCATCGCAACCGGCGCACGGACCTTGTTTCCGGGGGAGTTGCCTCCCCGAACTGCAAAAGGTGTGGAGAAGTGGAAACGCTTCCTCACCGGCTTTTGGACTGCGCTGTCCTCCAAGGACTATGGCGGAGGCTGGCCTCAGCTCTCCTGCACCAGGGGGACACCGCAAGAGATGTGCCGCTTCTTCACGCCAGGCGGTCTGTCCTTAGGTGCTGTTATTGCAACTGTCTGTTGCACCCGCGCCATCGAGAGCTGGCCCAAGGCCCACCGAGAGCTGGAGAAGCTGGCGATTCGCCGACAGGCCACCGGAATAGCCGACGAGAACATGACGTCGGCTGCCAAGTGGGTCCATCTTCCGGAAGAAGTGAGGAGCGAGATCTCCGGCATACAACGCCAGTTCTGAAGGAAAGGAACGGCCAAAGTCAAGACCCCTGTCCCCTCCCCTCCCCATATCTTTATTTATATTTTTTATATAAGCATTGGTGGTCCCCTCCCTCCCCTTCCGGACTTTCGGTTTACCGACCTGCGTGTCGGGGATCCCTCCCTTCGTTTTTTCTGTCTCCTTTGTCCAGGAACTCTGTTCCCGGATAGTTTAGTAATAAACTCCCCGGAGCACCCGGGTGGGAAACAGCTTCAATACACGGGGTCGGAAGCACGACTTGGGTGGTTTGGAGTTGATCTCAGGCAAAAGGGAGGAAGCACCCTCGTTTCCTCAGCTTGGTCAGCCTCCTCGATGCCGGAGGAGAGCTGGCTCGTGATGGATGCTCTAGGGTGGAGGTTCCAGACTGAAGTGGGAATGCTGCCTGACGTAGGCGACGGCTGTGGTTCGAATCCCCACCTTTCCTTTGCCACTGGGATATTCTCTGTTGGACCACACATGTTCTCTCAAGTTTCGTCGTGGTCGCGCAGGTCTGAAGGTCCGTGTTCTTTAGACAACTCGACTAGGTAGGTTTGTGCCCCGGTCATTTGACTGATGCCCCAGCTAACGCGTCCGCCATCACACTGAGCCAATTCGCATACGTTCTTCAAGCTCTTTCCAAGGGTTGTCGTCCTCGGTACCTCAACATTCCTATAAGCCCGAGGGATATCGTGCGAACTCACCCTTGGGTTCCTCCTGATGGTGGAAAGGTCAAGCCAGGACTCCCCCTTCCAACGGCTCCCCCTCGTGGAAAAGAGCCCCGTCCAGGAGAAGACCACGTGTTATTTGGAATAACATCGTGCCTTGGGGCATCATCCCCGTCCACCAGCGAAAATGCAAGACTCTCCGATTGTAAACTGGTCCACAGGCATCAAAAGCATCATGCCGCGCATACCAGAAATGGGGCTGAACCCGTATGCAAGAGATACAAGGAAGGAGAAGCGTCCCTTGACTGTAGTGACTGAAGTATATATCCGGCCATCGAGAAACAGGATAAACTGCTAGCTCAGATGAAGGGCACTGCTCAAGAAAGATGGGAGTTGGCAGCCTCTAATCAACCCGTTTTTTGTCCGCGCTGGCGAGTGTCAAGTGTTGCGGGTTCGAATTCTCACGTGGGAGATCGACGCCAGAGAAATGGGGGTGCATCGTGGGTTTCGAGTTCCCCCCGCAAGATGAAGTCGGTCGGCCTATTCGGATGCTATAGCACTGGTTGACACCCGATCACTCCGGGGCGTTTATTTATAAAAAATAAATGTCTGTGGCAGGACGTTTGATCCTACCACGTTACTTATAACTACGAGAAGGAACCTGCCGGGAACTGGCACGCCGGCCAGCGGGGTCACCTCGGCAGCACAGGTGTAGGAGAGAAAAACAAAAAGAAAAATATAAAACAAAAGATACAGTCAAAAAAGGGGGGAGGCATTCGGGAAGGGGTCACGTTCTGCTGAGGGCGGTCCTCTGCATCCTTTCGAGAACGCTGGCAAGTTCACGCTGCATATGATCCAAGTACAGCCGTGTTATTGCCATCCTCATGAAGCGAAGTGGATGTGGCATCCCTGTCGTTCCGTTCTCCTCTTGCGTGGCGCCAGGCCGGCAGCTATAATCCCACACAGGCAGCAGAGAGCTGCTAGCGAGGCTGCCGGCCGAAGGGCGTCACGTACGAGGGAGGGTCTCCATGTGTCCCTGGATTTGCCGCCGGGGTTCCTAGGGTCGCGGCAAAGAGCTCCCAGAGGGGACCGGAGTGCAACAGAATCCACAAGCAGGTGCGGGAGGGGATACCTCTCTAGAGTGTGAAGTGCGCTACTCCCTTCGGGGAGCCCCCTAGAGAGAAATTAGAAAGCGACCCTTTGGGGTTCTCTTCGGAGGGATAACGGGGAGCGGATCCTTTCCGGGGGGTCCCTCCAGAGGAGAAATTCAAAAGCGGATCCTTTTAGGGTTCCCTTCGAAGAAGAAACGGTGGAGCGGTCTCTCCTGAGGGTCCCTACGGAAAAAATAAGGAAAAGGATCTTCCCTCAGGGTCCCATTCGAAGGCAATCAGGGTGGAGGGTCCCCTGCCAATCGTAAGAGAAGGGATCCCTTTCGCCGGAGCCTTCCTGGATTCATAGGGTGGTCTTCTCCCAAGGCAGCCCCCATAACTTGAAGAGTTAACACGCACGCACCCTCGGGTGGCGTACAACAGCGTCAAAGAGCTTCGTGAGCCCTAAGGCGAACGGTTCTTCAGCACTTAACGAACCAAAATAAAGGACCCTTCTTCCCCCCCCCCCACCCCACCCCACCCCAGAAAAAAAAAAAAAAAAACTGAAAGGAAAACGGAGGGAGCGGAAAAGAACCCAGAAGGATTCCGTCGATCCTAGGCCCATGGTGACGATCTCCCCCTGAGGTCGCGCTACTGGCCTCATAAAAAAAAAAAAAAAACGTTCCCGGAACCGGATCAGAACTGTTTCCTGGTTCGGTAGGCGCTCCAGGGCGACAGGAAAGCAGGAGGAGCGGAGCTGTTTGCTCCTACGGGCTTTCTGCAGAAGAAGCGAGGCGAAGGAAGGCAAAGAGGACGGACTCCCCACTTCTCCGCGCCAGCATCCGTCAGAGCGATCGTCGCTGGTTCCCCAGGACAACGGGGCTTGTAAAGCGACGGATGAGAATGGATCTGAGCATCCCTAAGGGATGGGTCTGGCGCCCAGCAGGAAGGAAGGATGCGGCGTGCCCCAACGTGCTGCTCTGGGAAAGGTTCATTGGAAGCACAGCTTGGGCCACCTGCTGAGGTGCTAGCCGCCTCGATTGTGATGGAAGGTCGTGCGAGGTGGCGGAAGATCCCCTGGTCATCGGACCCAGCTATCGCTTGCAAACGCGAACAGGAACCATCCGCCCACGCTCCTTTCTGGATGCTGGCGCGGTGCCTCCAGACGGGCAGCTTTCGTCGAGCGCGATGACCCGGGTTCCCTTCCTCGCTACTGTGCGCAGAACGGCTCCACTCGGGGTGTCCCTTGACTGCTATCGAGAATCCAGAAGCAGGGAAAGACAACGACCTGCCCACAACAGGGGAGTAGGACTCAGCCTGACTCGGTTGCTAGGGAAGGCCGAAGTGGCCTACATGCAGAGTGAGGGAGGAAGGCATCCACAGGGGCATCCGACTGGGTAGGGGCGATGTGGAAGAAGGGGCGGGCTCCTTTGGGTACCGAAAGGCGGTGGAGAGAACGGGGGTATCGACTCGAGGTCCTTTGCACAAGATGCGCTTCTCTTGACTCCACGTCGGCTTGCACCGTTTGTTCTTCTTTGACTGAGAAGTACTCGTTTCCCGAATCCCATGAGCCCACTTGATCTCGTCCGGATGACGTGCACACTGATTCCCGGATCCGTTTGGAGGTCAGCTGGAGAGTCGCTCCCCTGTTCTTCTGGCCTCCCTTGGCCTCTCATGGCCTCCGGAGCCATCCCGAACGTTCTGGGGCTTTTCGCATGCCGCGCCTGGAATGACGGCTCGCATCTCCATGGAAATCCTGCAGCAACTCCGGTCGCCGGATGCCATCCCGTCCCGACATCATCAGGGCAGCCACTCATAAAGACTCGTCCCCTTTCTGTGGACCGAGGCTCGGCAGCTTGACACGTGTTGATACCCCACCCTCACTCGCATCAGGGTCCAGGGTTACTGCGGCCCACGGATCGCTTGAGATCCAGAAGAGAACGATTTTCCTGAAACAGGCGACGAAATCCCTTCCACGAGCAGGTACAGGCGAATGCAACATCCGGCCATGCAAGAGTTTTTGCAGGAGCAGCCTGGTTCAGCACAGCACGCTCGGCCTGTGGCCACCGGAAAGCCGTCCACTTCCAACGAGGGTTCGTTTTTTTCGTTCTTCCCCACGCACGCATTCCACGCGTTCCTCTCTTCGTTTTGGCTCACCGTGCGCCGGACTCCGGGAAGCTGAGGCGCGGCGTGGCGTGGCGATGAGCGATTGGGACGAAACGCCTCTTCGCTGCAGATTTCGAGCAGAAACTGTCCTTCTCCAGCATCCCTTGCCCTTTCCACGCATGAGGATTCGGCAGATCCTCCCCCGAACCCCCCGCGCCCAGAACATCAGCGGAACATCGAGGGAGCGTCATCACTAGGGGAGACTGGTACTGGGGAAATCCGGCGTTTTTGCCCTCTCGGACTTCCGAACTGGAAAGGGGAGACGTGACGTTCGCCGGTCAGTCGGTGGACTTCGACAAGGTGCGTAGCCCGACTCGGCCCGACAAAGCAATCGTATTTTGAGAGCAGCAAACAGAGCCCTCTGTTGCGATCTTTCGATTCCTCAGACGCAAAACTCAGCATCACTCCGTTCCTATGATGCGGTGGAAAATAAGAAAACGACTGAAGCAAGGACGATGCAAGAAAAGAGTCCTTTCAAACTCGGAGGTCTGTATCAAAATGTCTTGAGTACTTCAACCAATGTAGCTCACATAGGAAGATGCCTAAGGCACATTGCATATGGTACTGAAGCTCACAGGATGCTGCGATGCATTGGAAATCTAAGTAGGAATGTCTTCCAATGTTTCCGAACCTAACCGAACCAATGCAGCTCCCTGGACTAATTGCTGATGACCAGCATGCTGCTTTGCGTTGGTATCCACATCAGACGGATTCTGCCTCCTTGCCAACTTGCTCCCCTTAGTGAGAAGGAATATGTTGGGATGAGAAAGATGTGGGACGTATCTGTCCGTGCATGCGAATTTTCCATTGGATGAAGGCATCACTCTCGAACTTTCCGGTCGTGCCAGGGTAAAAGCGTCACTGGTCACAGGAGGAATCCCTCGAGGAGCGAGAGGTGGCGTGGGAAGGCAGACGGCACCTCTCGGGACAGCCAGAAGGCGACAGGAACCTGACGCTTTGCTTCGGGCAAACAAGCAGAGGCTAGGGCAGGGCAAGAAACAACTACCATGCCGATTTTTCTTGCGCGGCCATGCCCCTTCATCTCCTGGGGGGCATTCCGCAACCATATGCAGTCGCCACCTCGGACTGGTGCGGCGAGGCTTGCGGCGTTTCCTTCCTTATAGAGTCAACTTCCGCTGTCGCTCAGAGGAAATCCCTTAAGTAAACATCAGTTCCCGCCATCCTCCACTGGTTTCTGGAAGCGCGACCGGACGCCCGGCTCCCTCTAGAGGGCCTCTGCAAAAGAGGCAGGAATCCAGGAGCTTCCTTTCGGGTGCAAAGACTCCTTTGTTGACATTGCTTTCCCCTCCCTCTCTGGGGAGGGCACGAGCACCCCGAAAGTACAGAACTGCGCCTGGCACCCATGTCCCCGGGCTGCAGAACCCGGGGTGGGGAAATTCGAGATGGCTTGCGGGGAAGGATGCGTTCTCGCCTTGCCTCCCCGTCTCCAGACACGTTCTCGTTGCTCCCGGATCGCCTTTCCCGGGCAGAGCCTTCGGCTGGACAGCGAGTGGCTCGCTCCAGCAAGATGGACGTTTCCTGCTTCGCTTGGCGGCAACGATTCGTGATCTCGGTTCTCGCAAGTCTTGAGCTTTGCTGCCAGGCACCATGAAAAAATCCCCGCCAGCACTCGCCGGTGCAAAAGAGTGTTCCGAGTTTATCACCGCAACTCGATGGTTACGGGAATCTTTCTTTCCTCCATTTTAATGGTCCAGCTACCACCTGCAGTTTTCCTGTTTGACATTCTCGGCCGCAGCCGCTTCATCTTCGCTCGCATCTGCCACCAGCCGAACGATCTCTCAAATCGGGAGGAGCCTGCAACAGAATGCTGAAGCAGGGATCTGAGGTCAAGAACACCTGGTCACTGAACTGAGTTGATGCGCCTTCATCGCTGCCACCGTCAGCACCGTTCTCCGCCGAACCGCCACCCTCCATCTTTCCGTTTGACCTGGGTCGCAGTCGCTTCATCTTCGCTCGCGTCTGCCACCAGCTGGACGACTTCTCAAACCGGGGAGGAGCCCCCGTCGCCGGAAATCTGGAACTTTCGCATTTGCCTCTCCGTCAGTCCGTCTCTGGACAGCCGTCCTTATTGTGGCGATGTCCTCAAATAAGATGGTGCTCATCTGGGAAAGTCGTAATAGAAGCGCCTCAGTGAGATCGGTTTGGATTGTACGAGGCAACTCGAGACGGTCAAAAGATCATAAAAGGCTCGCTCACCCTGAGGCTCGGTAGACAGTCTGACGATCCTCAACCTTGCCTTGGAGATCAACGTGTCACTGTTGCTCTGAATGCGAAGAACATTTCCAGGGGTCTCCTCTGCGTCAACTACGAATCGACTGGGTTCCTTCTGTTTGAGGCTGGCAACAGCGAGAGCCAACGGTTGCGATTTCTTTCCTGACGCTTAGACCCTTGCGAGGGCGTTCATGGTCACTGCCTGCCGAACTAATCCTGTCCTTTCTAACATCCACTCTTGGATGAACCTGTTTTCCATAATCCTTATCGGATGCAGAGCGGATGCTCTGCACGCGATGACTAGGAAAGAGAGGTCCTTCTTCCCTGGACACTTCAAAACGCAGCAGTGAGCGGTTGAGTGAAAGAGCTTTCTCGGCGATCGAGAAAACAAACTGTGAGAAATGTGGTATGGGAACTCTGCAATCCCTGTAAAACACGTTGTTTAATTGTATGTGTACTGTCTTATGCTTCATTATAGAATACTGAGGATCCGTTGATTATTAAAGAAATTTGTAAGGTGCTCACAGTTCAAAGCACATCCCAATCCCTTCTTCTACGGCAGATTGTAAACATTATATAGAATACCATGTGCAATGTGGATACAGTAGATCCCCGCATCCGTATAACGCGGTGAATCAGCCCCGTACAACTCGATGGTCGAATTTTCATTTTGTGGCAAAGGGTCAGTTCAGCGGTTTTGCAAAAGGATGTGAACACATGGTCTAAGCAGGTTGAAGAACGAGAACGGCGGAGTGAAATTGAATTGTCTAAATTGATTAACCCTTTGAGCACTATGGACTCTTATATGCGTTTGGCAGATGTTTTTTTTACCTGATACACGCGACATAAGTTAACACTATCAATGTTCGAGATGGACGTATACACTTACGTTTTTGTAATTCCCTTGGCAACGACAGTAAACAAAATTCTATTTATATCGGCTGACTGTTCTCGGTTTTCCTCGATACCGTATAGAATTTATGATGATGTTTTTCATCTTTGTGATACTTCAAAAATGTGAATAAATTATCGATTTATTCGAATTATAATTGTAATTTTTAAATAAATAATATATGTTTGGTAAAAATGAAAATATTTTATTTAATGCGGTGTAAATAAACAATTACAATCAGCACTTTATGTAGTCGATGGGTACCTCTGATAAGAGCACGCGGTACGCGAAAAAGCGTTCCGTCGACAGGGATCTCCACTGCGTGCCGTCAACACGGAACGTTCAAATATGGTGAGCCCCGCACTCAAAGGGTTAAATAACAAGACTCTAAAAGCACTTTTTTATTTAAGCTAAATGATAAATTAACATTTGTGAAGTGAAGTAATGCATATTCTACTGCTATAACGTTTGCATTTTATGTTCATAAATCCTATCACATCATTCAGTTGTAACCCATAGGGCTCGTATAACGTGGATCCTCACAACGAGGCAAGTCTACCTCGCATTATAAGAAAGTCTAAGGTAATGTAATCAAATATCATTATCTTATAGAATATATTTAATTTGCATAATATATATTGAGAATTACTTTTAATCAGGTTAATCCTTCACACAATTTTATATAAGCTAATTAAGTATTGCAAAATAACATTGAACATACAAATTTCTTCCCTCGTTTTTCCCTAATCTTAATTAAATCTGCTAAGATTTCAGTAGAACATCTCTCCTTCCTTCTCATTAAATGATTAAGCAATTCATTTCCATTTCCTTCACTCACTCGGACTGAAGGCTGTTCTCGAGAAGTGCTTGAAGAACTTTTGTAGATCCACCTCAAGTCAAAGGATCCCATTTAAGTTTCCAGCAAGGAAGCAGTCATCATGGCATCAAAGTCTGCCCTTCTCCTAGGCATGCCTGACTGCTCCAGAAATCCTTGAGGTCTCATAGCAACCTCCTTGCTTCCGAAGATAAGGGAAGCCGACAAAATGTGTAGGAATTCTACTAAGATCAGTAGTTCGCAGCTCGAAGCTAAACTAGAGAAGCAGTAGAAGAAAACAGACCAATTCAAAGACGTCGTAGAAAGATCTCCTTTTGGAAAACTCAGAGCTCCCTTTCCGCGCGTGGCCAGTGGGCTGCAGTTCCGTTATGGTACATCCAGAGCATGCTAGTCTTCTTCCTTATGCAGACCTCAAGCCATGCCTTGTGTGTTCCATCCAACACGATTTTTGTGAGCAATTCGATGGCTGAGACTCCTAGCAAGGCAGAGAACCAGTCCCCGGCCTTCGCTTCCTTCTCGCTATCCTGATTTGTCTGGAGCCTCCGCTAAGTTCCCATAGGGGTCACCTGCACCTCACCCTAAGGCACAAGACCTAGTCGAAGTTTGGAATTTCATTCCAGGGCCAGACAGGTCGAGTGTCACTAGCTGCCGATGCTTCCGGTTCGCTCTCCCAATCAGAAGCGTCAGTTGTCCGTGTCTTTCGACAGCCACACCCGAACGCAGTGCCTGGAGGGACTTCCCAGATCACACACCTGCTGTGCGCCCGCGACACTTCGTGGTGGGCCACGCTCAACCGCACGTGAAGTTCGAGGATCTGTGATCCCTGAAGTCTCTTCCAGAAAATGGAAAATGTCCCGATGGAAAATGCTCGTAGTCGTCCAGCACAAGAAGTGCTGGACGGCGACAACAGGTAGGAAGTGGCACTCTTTTGTTCAGGACAGGAAGTTGACGCTCCTTTGTTCAGAAGGTTTCCCTAAAGCTGGAAGCTACGGTCCCCTCGTCGGATGACGTGCACACTGGAGCCAGCCTTCCCCCTCACGCCCCTGTGAAGAACTTCAGGCAGTGATCTCCGGCTCGTTACGCCCATGTTACCTTCATCCGACCAGAAACCTTCGTGCCCACCGCCCATTCGCAGGGCTGATGTCTGGACCGGGTTCGCTGGACTTCCCATCGATCGCTCCAGACACGAACTTCCCATATTCCTCCTCCGTCCGCGGTACCTGTGATCCTTTTACCGATGATCGTGACACTCTTTGGGATGAGTGCTTTCGTTTGACGAAGTTGACTGGAAGGAGCTGTCGGCTGCGAAGTTGCTTTTGGTTGCCCTCGTCCGAGAGACCTCGGAATCTCCTCGATCGGTAGGCATGGGGATGACTCATTTGCCTTACTGCTTGGCGGATCGAAAGATTTCCAGGTCAGTAGCCTGATGTCGCTCAGGAGCAAATCCGGTCAGTCTCGAACTTTCTCAGCTGCTACTAATGCACTAGGCGGGGAACCCGCACAATACCCACCTTGCTGACGCACCAGAACCCTTCCTCCAGGTCGATGTACGGAGGCGAGCCAGCGACCTGGAGATGAGTTCTGGAGATGAGTCGACGGCACGATGATCAGTCAACGACAAAGAGATGAGCTGAAGACCAGAACTCTTCCTTGAGAGATGAGGGATCTCCTCGTCCCTCAGCGGGGAACGATCTTCAAGGATCGCTCGTGCGGACGAGCATCGTAGAGTCCCTCCCCTTGAAGCACGGCAGTCTCAAGGAAGTCGAGCACGCATGAAGATCTCATTCGGAGAGGATGCTTGCCTGCACTACTCTACCAGTCGCATCCTCCTCAGCCATCTTTTGTCACGTACGTGCAACGCCGCTCTCCCTAATACTCCTTGCACAATGACGCTATCCCTAGCAGAATTCTTCGTCAGAGGGTTGCCTCTGCCAAAAAAGAGATTGGGTTAATTCCTGGGTAAGAAAAAAAAAATGAGGCTTGCACCCTGATGCTTAAGTATGAAATGCAGCCAAGAAGTTCCAGAGTGGACGCAGGACCCATGCAGATGAACCAGCGGCAGCTCGGCAGAACTTCACGGAAGACAGGAGGTCCTCCAGTAAGCTCTGTCCGAGGCAGCAAGCCAGGACCAAGTGTTCATCGAGATCGCCGTGGTCGCAGCTGCCCACGGAAAACGCCAGAAAAGGGGATGCGTCTTGGTCGCTAGAGGCAGCTTTCGGATGGCTTCGTGAGATCACTCAGCGAGCATGGAACTTGAGTCTGTCCAACGGAGTGGCGGAGAGATCGGAGAGGGGTGGAACGCCGTCACGAAGCGCGCGATGCCAGAAATCCATGAGTTGATGCGCCTCTGTCGCTGCCACCGTCGGCAACGTTCACCGTCCAGTTACCAGCCGCTGTCTTCCCGTTTGACCTTCTAGGCCGCAGGCGTTTCATCTTCGCTCGCGCCTGTCATCATCTGCACGATTTCTCAAACCGGGGAGGAGCCGTCATCGCCGAAAATCTGGAAGTTTGGCTGCTGCCCCTCCGTCCTCCCTTCTCTGGACAGCCATCCTCTTTGTTTCCGAAACCACTTTCGCATTCTCTGCTGATGTTGCGTTTCCGTGTTCACTCGGCATATTTTGAGGAAGCAACTAGGAAGGGATCGGGGAATGGGAATGTCTCGGAATTCTTGGTGCAACCCCCCAAACGTGGGATCCTCAAGATGAAGAAGCAGCTTTGAGCCATCGGTAGAGCAGAGGTCACTCTGGAATGCCTCCGGAACTTTCTTTCTCTCTCCCCTGCAATGGGATCAGGTGTTCCAGGTGGACGGCCACCCCGGAATAGGACACATGCCTCCGTGCGTTCTTTCCGACGAGAAGTTCGGAGGGATCATCTCTGAATGGACATCTCATTCGGTTAGGTAGTCATCAAGCGAATTCAATTTCGCTCTCACGAACGTCCCAAACGATCGCATCTCTCGGATCTTTGGGCGTTCGTGGGGTCACGCTGGTCGCAGAACGAATTGCCAATGAGAGCGCTACTATGGAGAAGTTTCGGACGAGAGGACAAGATGGCTCTCTCTCCTCCTCATCTCGGAGGAGCTTTTCTCGCGTTTGCGTGTCTCCTACCACGTGGAGACGCTTCCTGCACGTCTTCCGAAGGAGAAAGCTGCTCTGCTCCCGAACGGGCTCTTCTCTTCCGTACGCTCGGAGTGGCGGCCACCCGCCAAAAGACTCGCCTGGAGTTGCCACGGGCGGGCCGAACGGACGAACGCGAGCAGAGAGGTCTGTCTGTTCTCCCACCAGAGAGCGCGATCCAGTTGATGGACGCAGATCGTTGACAGGACTCAAGCTCGCGGGAGCGTCGGAAGAATGGTCCTGGCATCCCGCTTCCGGTCGAGAATCGGCCGGAAGCGGGACGAAGACCGGAGTAGCCTCCGATCGGCTTCTGCGAAGGCGGCGAACGAACTGCATGGAAGGAGTTGCCAAGCTGATCCAGATGATGGGGAGCCAAGACTTGCCACACATAAAGCGATGCGGATTCCCTATACCTCTCCAGTCACTGATAATTGGCTTTGGATGATGGGAATCGTCTAGGATTATTCTGCCTTCTCTACTTTCTTTCTAGATTTTTTTTGCCGCGTCCCTGTGGAAACTCCAGAAGCATCCTGAAGCGCCTCTTCCTGTACGACTCCCTCACACCTGCAGCATCCCTAGCAGCACTTTGCTGCCTACGCTGGCTACATGAAGCAGCAACGCCAGAGGAGGCCTCCAGAAGACAGAGACGCCATCTATTTTGCTGTCCTCTTGATGAGGACAGCGTCAAGATAGCACCATCTGGGAGTCTTGAAAACAGGAACTTGACGGCATCCTTACAAGGATGAGAAGGACACCCCCTAGTACACAGTGATCCCTTCCCGAAGCCCCCCATTTTTTTGACAGTCTGTTTTTTTTTTTTTTTTTTTTTGTTTGGCCTTCCTCCCCTCTGCTGCCGAGGTGAACCTCGCCGACCTGCGTGGCGGTTCTAGCAGACTCCCATGGCAACATTTTGGCAGGACCAAGCGCCCTGCCACTGACCTGTATGTTTATTTTTCTATAAATAAACGCCCCGGAGCAACCTGGTGTCGATCCAGCTTTTTTTTTTTCTTGGGTTCTCTTTTTCTGGCTTTCAAGGAATGCTGAAGAACCGCTCGCCTGCTTGAAGGGGGGGAAGGGGTCACGAAGCTCATTTTGACGCTGTCCACGTGACCTGAGGGTGCGAGTCGCTCTTCAAGTTAGGAGGGTACTTCAGGAGAGGACCACTCCATGAATCCAGGAAGGTTCTGGAGGAACGGAGTTCGTTCCTCTTACTTTTAAGAGGGAAAACCCCGAAGGGGATCCTCGCCCTGGTTGTTTCCAAAGGGATCCCCCGGAAGGAGGGCCGCTTCATTATTTCCTTTCTGAAAGGAACCCGGAAAGGATCCGTTCCTGGATTTCTTCTTAGGAGGGATCCACCGGAAAGGACTTTCTCCTGTTTCCTTCGGCTCTGAAGAGAACCCTGAAGGGACGCTCCGCAAAGGGAGCGGCGCACTTCTGACACTGGGAAGGCAACTCCCGAAGGGGATTCAACTAGCTCCTTCGTACGCAATGGAGGACAGCTGCAGTTTCACAACCGAAGAGCCCCGAAGAGCTCCTTGACTTCTCTAAGGACCTCGGAGGTCAACTTCCAAATCCTGACCAGTCAGCGGGGAAACCCAGGGTTTTTCGGCTTCCACCAGTGTTGCACCCGGAGCCAACCGAGGTCAACCAGCGTCATCCTGAGGATGGGGTGAAGGGGACTCGAAACTAACGACGCACCTCCCATCCTTGGCGTCGATCCTTCCCCGGGAGGGACTCGAACCCACGACCCTTATTACCGTGCGTGGAGACCGCAGACCGACTTCGCAACGGTCGGAGCAGGATGCCATGGAAACCTCCTTTCCCTCCTCTGGTTTCATGCATAACCAACGGCTGGGGCCATCCAAAAGGACGGAGTGGACATCCGTGGATTGAGATATCGGGAAGCTCCTGTGAACCTACTAAATGGGTAGAGCAATGAGCTTTTCTATGCGGACGAATCAACGGGAAGTCTTCACATCCGGACGGAATCCACCCGACAGCATGGCTGCTGGCAGCTGCCCCTCTCCGGGCACTCGAGGTCTGTTCCAAGGCAGGTTGCGTCCCGGGGGGGAAGAAGCAGTTACGAGCGGATGAGGAGAACTCCAGGGATTTTCGCGTCCGGTGCGACCGGAAGGAAGTGGCGCAAACCCGGCGGCGGCCTCGAAAGCATCGGGAAGATGTCAGGCAGAAGGAACGTCGAGAGGGAAGTCTCCAGTGTCGCGCGCGCCTCGCGACCTCGCCCTCGACCCGCACGTGAGGACAAAAACCACGTCCGTCCCGCGCGCGCCGCACGGGCAGAATGGACATCCCCCTCCCCTTTCCTGTTGAAAAACAAAAAGGCCCTCGCCAAGGGAAAGCCGCGTTCCGCATCCCAAGGCTTCGAGAAATTCCGTGTTCGCTCCCGAGAGGGCACCGCCGCTCCGTGGATTGCTCGCGTGGTGCTACTCGGCCTTCTGTCCTTCTGGACATCGCCCTCCAGGGGCAGTGCCGACCGCCTATGCAGAAGCCGCTCAAGACGGGTCGCGTCCTCAGCAGGAGATCCACCTGCGGTAACGGTTGCGGAAACTAGCCGGGGGGCCTGGATAAGGTTTTTCACTCAGTTCTTCAAGGGCGTTCATTGTTAAAATAACAATAAAGTCAATACAATAGAGTGGTAGACCACGTGAGTGAACTTGCCACCACCGGTACGCAGAACCGGCGAGGTCCATTGCCGCGGCGGAGGGCGAAGAGAAACCGAAAAAAAAGGGGGGGGGATCTTTCTAGAGGAGCGGTGGACGTGGAAGGGATCACCATACGCTGAGGTGTCCTCTGCATCCTGTCCAGGATGCTGACAAGTTCCGTTGTTTGTTCACCCGCGTGGAGTCATCTCGACGCGGTCCTCAGGAAGATCCACGCCCAGTGGATGGCGTTCCCGTCATTTCGGCCTCTTTTTCTGGAGTTCCAGACCACCGCCATCCCGCGGAGACAGGAGGAGGGAACTGCAAGGAATGCAGCTGGCGGCGGCAGTGCGGCGCGCACGAAGAGGCGTCTGAAAATGTGCCTGGGGCCGCCCACCGGCATTCCTAGGATCGTGGCGAGGCGATCCGAAAGGGATCGGAGGGCATCACAGTCCAGCAGAAGGTGCGGGAGGGTCTCCATCTTCCCGCACCTGTCCCACTTTGCACCCGCCCTCCCCCCGCGTCCAGCGGTGAAGCCACGCTTTGCGCGGGATTCCCCCATGCACCACTAGCAACGACGACTCCTGCCACTCGAGGGGGAGGGTGGCACTGTTCCAGCATGTTGGGGTCACTTTACCTCCTCCGGAGGGATTGCGAGCAGCTCGCCCCAGCTTCAAAGTTCTTTCGGAGGGACGCTCGGTGTCGCCCTGTCTGTGGCCTGCCGAGCTATTCACGCACTTATCATTTTCTTTTTTTCCTGCAATGCAGCTGGACACTTCCCTCCTTGCCGGAAGGTCGCTGTCCCTTGCTTTTCTTAGGGAGGTCAGCACTGGGGCAAGGGGGGTTAATGATACCCACAGCAGCTTGCATAGGTCGCAAGCGATCCCCTGCAGCGGCTGTCGAGGGTATCTTCCTTTCCGGAGGCGGTTGTATCCCGCCTCGCCGTGGACCTTTCCTCCTGGAGCCGGGCAGTGCATTTCTCGGGCAGGCAGGAGATCCAGGTGTTCTCCTCCACCAAGGCAACCACTTCACGCAGCTGAAGGTCACATCGCCTCGAGCTGGTGTCTTTGGCTACGGGGACCGGAGACAGCCCCTCGCAGCCGACTGCTCTTCTGGCGAGGAGGCCTGCTGGCGCTCATCAAGGCGTGGTGCATGACCTCTCCTCGAGGGCGAGTCTTTGAGCTGCAGCACCCTGGTCAGGAGCGGTAGCCGCTAACCAGATGATCCCGGGAACGAATCTGAAGCCGGAAACAGCCTTAAGAGCGGAGGGAAGCCCCTGTGGGCGGTCCTCATGGATGGCTCTGGAGGGAAAGACCAGAGTGGGGAAGGGCAACGAGAATCGACCCCCGCACCCCGTCCCGGAAGGAACGCCCGCATCAACAAGCGTGTCCGTAGCAGCATCTCGAGGATCTCGGCATCCGAGGAACGGAGAAGTGTCGAGGGAACCAAAAATCTACAAGGAGGAGGTGAAGCGAAAAATACGGACCTGCTCGAATGTAAGCTCTCCCAGGGTGCGCAATGGAAACACCGAGCTGGAACACCTCCGCAATGAGAGGACGCTCGAAAATTACAAAGGCTGGAGAGAAGAAGCACACGAAGATCGTCAAAGATGCTTCCTTGCCTGTGTATCCCTCTGAACAGTACTCTGTGCACCCTAGTCTAGATAAGCACTCTGACGAAACTGAAATTCCTCACCCTTAACGAGTTGGGACTCGCGTCCAGGGCAGTTGTCCGCGTTGGCGCGTCGTGCTGTCCTGCGACCTCCGCTTGTGGCACCAGGAGTTCCGGGTTCGAATCCCCACGTGGGGATCGGTTTCAGAACAAATGTGAGTGCGTTGTGGGTTTCGAGTGCCCTCCCGGAAGGATGACACTGGTTGGCCTATTCGGGTGCAGAGGCACTGGTTTTCACCCAGGTTCGCCAGATCGTTTCTTTGAAATAAAATAGACATATCCGATTTTCGTGGCTGGACCTGTGGTCTAACCACGTCCTTTCTGTAGATACCCTGCTGTGTTACCGGTTCGCAGACCGGTGAGGACTACCACAACAGCAGAGGGGAAGGGTCAAACAAAGAGAAAAATAAACAAAACAAAAATAAAACAATTTTCGGGAGTTAGGGGAAGGATCACAGCCGGCTGGGGGCGGTCTTCTGCATCCTTTGGAAGATGCCGGCAAGGTCTTGTTTGATGTTATTATCCAGGTGGGGCCATCTAACTGCTATCCGTAAAAAGCGGAGAGAGAAGTGGGTGGCGTCCCTGTCGTTGGCTCCTCCATTGGCTTCGTTCCGCCCCGTCACGATCCCACGAAGGCAGCAAAGTGCTGCAAGAGCTGCGGCTGGCTGCATCACATCTCTGGCCTTGCCACCGGGGGGTTCCAAGGGTCGCGGAAAAGGTCCCTAAGGGGGATGGAGGGCAATGCAGTTCACTAGGAGGTGAGGGAGGGATTCCCGCTCCCCTTGCACAGTTTGGGTCGAGAGGCAGTTTGACTGGATCCGCGTGGGAATCCTCATGGACAGGTGCTTGATGTACCTCGGCGTTCCGTTGGGCGACTTCAGTCCAGAAAAAGCGTGATCGGACTGCCTTCGAAGGCACAGAGTGCTCTCAGACCGTTCCAAGGTGGCAAGTTCGTCTTGCCGGAGCAAGCCTCCGTTTAGTACACCTTCTTTGCTCCCTCCTCCACCCCTCTTTTTTTGTTTGTCGGTCCTGCTACTTGGCCAAGTTCCGGGAGTAACGCCTGCTGAGGTCCAGCATTCTCCCTAAGGACTAGGAGGCTCCGCGTCAGGATGCCGGCTTAGGCATCCCGACGCTGGAGAGGATCGGACTGCAAGTGCAGTTCCGGATGCACTTTGTACCAACTTAAGGATGACTCCGTGATGCGTCCCCGCGCTCATGTTGCTGCAGCATTGCACCGGCAGCGAAGGACTTTCATCGTTGCTGACGCCTGCCCAAGACGTGCAGGTTGTCATCAGGAGGTGCTCCACAGGTTGCCACGAGGGAAAGTGTCCAAAACTGGAGCTACAGCTCCGTTCGCTCGGTTGGCTTCGAGTACAGTGCTGGTTGACATCCGGTCACGCCAGGGCGTTTACTTATAAAAAATAAACGTCTGTGACAGGACGTTTGATCCTGCCACGTTACTTATAACTACGTGGAGGAACCTGGCGGGAACTGGCACTCGGGCCAGCGGGGTTCGCCTCGGCAGCACAGGGTAAGAAGAGACAAACAAAAAGAAACAAAATAAAACGAAAAACGTACACTCAGTCAAAAAGGGGGGAGGGGTTCAGGAAGGGATAATTGTGTGCTAAGGGTGTTGTCCACATCCTTGTAAGGATGCCGGTAAGTTCCTGTTTCAAGACTCCCAAATGGGACCATCTTGACGCTGTCCTCATGAAGAGAACAACACAATAGATGGCGTCTCTGTCGTCCTGGCGGCCTCTGGCGTTGCTGCTTCATGTAGCCACGATCCCGCGTAGGCAGCAAAGTGCTGCTAGGGACGCGGCCTGACGTCATGAGGGCGTCGCGCAGGAAGAAGCGCTTCAGAACGTCTCTGGAGTTGCCGCCGGGGATTCCAAGGGTCACGGCAAAGCGTTCCTAAAGGGGCAGGAGGGCAACACAGTCCAACAAGGAGCTGCGGGAAGGATTCATGTTCCCTGCACCTGACGCAGCTCGGGTCCACACACACCTGAGTCTAGTGATGACGGCGGGCGTTTCACGGAAGGCCCCAGTGAAGCAGCCTCAATGCCTACTCCTGCCACTTTAAGGGGAGGGTGAGAGTGTTCATGAGAACCATTGCAGGTCTTCCCCCGAAATACCCAGTAGCACGCCCCAGAGCAAAAGTCCATAAAGTCTAGCACTCGGGTTCGCAGCGTCGGTGAGCTGGTTCGTCGTCCACTCGCCCAGCCCTCTTCTCCTTCCGGAGATTTCCACAGTAACCTCCCATCTAGCCGTAAGGTGCGGCACTGGTGGAGGCCGGAAACTCCCGGATGACCCCGTCATGAGGTCGGGATCGGAAGTGGCCCCCCTGGGATCCTCCCAGGAGTCAAGGAGACGTTCCCCTGGTTATGAAACTGGAGCCGCCTTCCATTGCGTACCATGGACCTGGATGATGGATTGCCACTCCAGAGTGCTAAGAAGCGTGCTGCTCCCTTCGGGGAACGCCCTCCAGAGAAATTGGGGAGCGCCTCTTTAGGGTTCTCTTCAGAAGAGGAGGAAATCAGGAGAGGATCCTTTTCGGGTTCCCTTCGGGGAGGGAAATAATGGAGTAGTCTCCACTGGGAACTCCTTCAGGAGAGAACGAGAAAGGGATTTCCATCGGGATCCCTCCGGAAAAAAACAGGGCGAGAGCTTCCTTCGGGGTTGCCTCCCGAAAGTAAGAAGAATAGATTCCTTCCTTCGGAGCCCCCCTGGATTCATACTGTGGCATTCATGCCTCCAGGGTTGCTCCCAACAACTTGAAGAGTCACACGCACTATAGGGTGATGCGGACGACATCAAATAGCTTCGTGTCCCCCTCCCCCACCCGAAGGAGGCGAACGGTTCTTCAGCACTCCTTGAGAACCAAGAAAAAAGAACCCCAAAGGAAGAAAAAAAGGCTGGATGAACTCTTTCCATATGGAGCACATCCTGCATATTGGGTCCGCGGTATTTCCTGCAGGACCCATTCGCACGAGCAGTCGACTGAAGGAGGCAGCACGAACAAAGCGTCGGTCAGAGAAGTGCAGGCGATCGCCGGTGTACAAGAAATGGTCTGAAGGCACGGTTGCTGTCCGACGCAGGGAGCATCCCTTTCTGGAGGCCCCTGCCACCGGAGCGGACTCGCATTTCGCTCACCAGGGAGGCATCAGCAACGCGGAGGCAATCGACAACTCATAACGCGGAGGAATCCCTGCCGTTCCTTCTCACGCTTCCCAGAAACCAGTCCGAAAAAAAACTTTCTGCGACGAATGGGGCCTCCCCTCGGAGGCGATGCCTTTTCCCCACCCGTGCTGAATCTGTTGCTGCCTAGGATCGCGCGCGAGATTTCGCGATTGCATCCGTGCCGACGCTCTCCTTGCTCCGACCAAGATTGGATCGGCGCGTGTGATTGGTCGAACACCTGGGAAACCAATAGCCACTCGCAGCTGCCACCCGTCATCCTGGAGGAAGATGCTCTCCTCCAGTATCCCCCCGAGATCACTTGGCTTCGCAAGGGTCCGTTTCACGGAAGCGCTCCTCGGAAAAGTCTCGCGCCTCTAGGACGAGAGCGCATGTGCAAGGCCGTGCCGAGATTGAGAGTCCGGGCTGCGATTTCTGGAGATCGGGATCGCCCGTATCGATCGCCGATCACCGGGGAGGATAAACTCCGTGAACGGTGAACTTCGGTGATTAGAGATGACCTTTCCTTCTCGGGGCACGCCTCGATTAGAATGCGACGGCTATCCGTGGCACATTCGCTCTTCGCGCCAGCTGCGTGACCGAGTCGTGGCGTGGTGCTCCGCGCAGATCTCGCCTCAGTCCGACCGCAGGGACGCCCAGAACGCGATGGACTGCACCTGGGAGTGCTGGCATATCCTCTTCGTCCTGACGGTGTCGACGACGTTGGGAAAGGGCTTCGTGGTGAGGTTTGCGTGCGTGCGTGAATGCGTGTACGTGCGGTAGAGGGGGATGCTTCTTCTCCTTCTTCTTGAGACGCTCTGCCTGGTACCGTAAATTAGTTCGGGGACGAACCGGGAAGAAAATTGAGAGCTGAAGATGCTACCCTTTTCCGGCATCATGGCGCTTGAGTGACCCTGAGTCTGTTTAAGATCAACCCTCTCTTGCTTCAAAAGATGCAGGAAGCTGCCGCATTGGCCACGATGGTGGAGCAGGTCAAAGGCGAGATGGAAGATCCTTACAATTACTGCGACATCGCGGACGCTGAAAGGTTGCCTTCGGTCCTCTACCCCATCCCTGTGGTGGAAGTTCGGGCTCTGTTCGACTGCCCGGACATAGAAAGCAGATTCTGCGATGTCCAGCTGGAAGCTCTGCCTTTCGGCACCGGAATCAACCTACGGGATTACCGCTGCTACTAGGTCCTGTAGATGACCCTGAGATCCCTTCCTCCTCCTCGTGCCGACTTGCCCCGGAGCAGAGCTTGAAACGGGTACCGTAGAGTGGACTCCCTCTCAGGATCCACCGCATGGCGGGAGCGGTCCAGCGCTCGTCGAAATAAAAATGCTTTTAAACAGGGATGCTTCGGTGCCTGGAAACTGTTCCCCCTTGAAAAAAGAAAAATACATTGGTAACTCGGTATTCGTCGGTAATTCGTTCCGGAACTCGTGACGAGTGCCGAAACTGACGAGTACCAAAGAGTTCCTTTCCAGGCTTCGTGGTATCATTTTTAACCATTTTAGGACCCACGATTAATGCTTCAAAGGCACAGAAAGCACAAAAAAGGAACGATTCGGGAGGAACTCTGTGGAAGTGTTCGGCATTGTCCACGAGGCACCATGAGAAGAAAGCGTTCACAGGTTCATCGTGAGTGGGGTGTCGAGTTCGAGCATGGGCCGAGTGTCCAAACATTTTGTTTCTCGTCAAAATGCGGCTAGTACTGGGTTTGACGAGTTCCGACACCGTCGAGTACCGAAATACCACTGTAGTCGATGAAAAGCAGTACTTCCTCTCGAACCGAGAAACGATCGGGTCCAGGGAAGGCGGAACTGCATGCCATCTCTTTCATCCGGAGGACTTTCAAGTTTCCCCTGCCAATGGGAGGTTGGGAACCAGGATGCTGGGAACACACAGGTTTCGAGAAGCCGTCCTCTGCTTACTGACTCTCCCATTTCCGCTGGTGCTCAAGAAAGCTCTGCGGAAATCGTTTTCCTTGGTGGCGACCCACTATCACCTCTCTATCCCATCGGCCGGACGAGGCGTGCCTGCAGACTGGCCACTCGCTTTCATTCCATCTTCGAGGAATCGAGCAATAGGCCAGTCGTCTTTGTTTCCCTCCGATTTCCCGCGACAGAGGAATGGTAAGAAGAATGGAAAAAAAAAAAAAAAAACACTGCACGTGATTAGGAGGAATCGTCAAGTAGATTGTTGTGTGCTGGTGGTACTCGGATGCTGGAACCCATCCCCGCACTGGATCGCAACTCAGATCTTGTGCTCCATCTCAGCTCAGCGTGGCTCCTCGCGTTCTGCTCAGCCAACGCTGGGTTCGTTGTAGCTCTTTGTGATCCAAGAATCACCAACAGTAGAAATGAAGAATGGAAAGCGTCCTAGACGAGTGCGGATCCGCATGTTTTGTTTTTTTTCACTTCCAAGAATTTCCAAAGAACGGGGCGGGGCGAGACGGATCAAGTTGCAGGTCAGTTCGTTATCCTACCGATTCACCATCCTTGACCCTCCAAAATCAGGTTTGCCTGCGCCACAGAAGAAGGATGAAGAACGTTCGAGAAAGCGCATCCCTCAAACAGTCTTTCCCGGCACTGGTACCGCAATGCCAGAACAAGGGATTAGGAGCTCGTTCCCTGATACATTACATTACGTTCCCTTAAACACTTGGCGCCCTCCCGGCACCGTCTGAAGACTTCTTTGAGATCTTAAAAGCCCAGCAGGTGGCTCGGAGCATCTGCGCGTCTCTCGAGGAGCACCAGATGATCAGGCATCACTTTCGATGGAAGAAGAATCAGGGTTATTACGGGTCAATGCCGGGTCAGCCGAGTGGGATCGGCGAACTTCCAGAGATCTGAAAAAGGATAAGGTGAACTCACAAGGGCATGACTTCCTGTTTTCTTCCTCCTCTTCTGACTTGTAGAGAGGCTTCCGAATCGCCCGCCCGGAGAGATGCTCAAACATTCCCTGCGGAACAGTGGGACTCCTGATGCCCGAGAGGACGACGGCGATCCTGGTGCCAGTTCCTCCTTTCTGCACCCCCCTGCCGACTGCTGGGTGCGCTCTGGCGGGTCGCCGGTCTGCACGCAGCAAGCCCATGTGAGGATCCCGAAAGAACCACGGCGAGTTTCCCTCCCACATTGCCAGGAGACGAGACTTGTTCGCTGCCGGACCGGATTACGGATGCAAGCACCGTTCCGGAGGTCGGTCGAGGTCGAGGCTGTAGCGCGCCCGTGTCTTCCTTCTCCCACTCTCTCGAAAAACGCGGCCGATCATGGAGGACTCGCGCAACAGCAGACCCGCTCCGGCCAATGATGTGCTGCTGGGGGGAGGAAGATGATCAACGCCCACCGAACTGGATCGCTCGGCTGCGGAAATCACAGGAGGGGCGAATTCACTGCAAGTGTCCGACTCTCCCCAGCAGCAGCACCAACAGCCACTTGACGAAACTTCCCCCTTATGGGGATCCTGGACAACACAAGTATGTTTCCTGGGCAACGAGTCTTATGATTGCGAGGGCGCGTGTAGCTCTTCAAGATAAGGGGGATACTCAGGGAGGCGGGCGCTATATGAATCCAGGAAGAGGCTCCGAGAATGGAGCCCGTTCCTGTCACGTCTGGAAAGGGACCCCCGAAGGGAACCTCCACCCTGGTTGTCTTTGAAGGGAATCCCGAACGGGGGCCTCTTCCTTATTCTCTCCAGAAGGACTCCCGGAGGCTGCTCCTTGTTGGCTCTCCTCTGAAGAGAACTCCGAAGTAAGCAGCGCACTTGCACTCTGGAGACGTGTCATCCATCAGCAGCTCCATGCTACGAGACGGAGGGTCTTCCACAAGGAAAGAGAAGGGGCATGGTTCCATTTTCACAACCGGAGGGGGACCCCGGAGGGAACCCAACTCCTTGATTCCTGGAAGGACCCGGAGGGTTGACTCCCGATCCTGGTTAATCATCGGGGGCATCCAGTTTTTCAGCTACCAGTGCCGCACCCGAAGCCTACAGGCCAACCAGCACCACCCAGCGGGGGGACTTCAAACCCACGTCGCACCCATTTCTCTGGAGTCGATTCTTCTCGGCGGGATTCGAACCGCGACGCGCGGAGATCGTGACTAGGTGGAGAGCGGGGGTGCGGCTGGTGTTCAAGGAGAGTGCACCCTCCCCGGCTCTCTCGGGCCCGCGAGGGCGGAATTTCCTTCGGAATTCCCTGAGGAAACTTCTACATCCTGGGGCTGCTTCGATGGAAATGCCGCCTCTGCGCTTTTGCTTTGGCAACCGGTGCGCCGCCGTCTTGCTGGTGGGAGCACTGGGGCCTCCCTCGAAACGCGACGCGTCACCGTCCCTCCGCGGTGAGGAGCGCCAAGGGATGGGGACGTTTCCGGGCTAGAGATGAGCATCTCTTCCTCGCAAGCAGCTTTCGGGATGCACCGAAGGCTGCAGCAGGGATGTTCGCGCATCTTAGGGGTGCTCTGCAACTGTCCAATGGAATCGCGCAGACCCACTTTCACCCTCTCGCGGTTCCCCTAACAAGACGTTAGGGCTATCCGAGTCACGGCGCTCCCAAGGGGATGAGATGACTGAAAAGCCTCATCCCTCTTGGAGCCCCTCACCTCCTGTACTCGGAGACAAACCCTCCCACGCATTTCATGGAGAGGGGAGGCGAGCAGCCCCTCATGGAATTTCCTGGATGCTAGCCACCATTATTGAGCATCTCGGGCAGCCTTGAGAAGCCTGCGCGAAACCGGAAGGATGTCGCACCTGGACAGTAGGGGCGAGACGGTATGTGTCCTTTGGTTATCCCCCACGACTGGGAGGCGGCATAAGGAAGAGGCGGTTGCGAGTCATCTGCGTCAAGCCAGAGACGCGAGTGAAGTCAGCAGCTCCGCGCATTCCAAAGGCGTGCAGGGAACTCCCTTCACGTCCAAGGAGCGACATGAGGGATTCGATCCAAGTGCTGTTAGGGGTCGGTGGATTTGATTTCCGATTCCGCCGGAGAATCCAAACAGGGGATTGGCATCCACTTTGCCACCTGGAAAGCGTGCTCCAGCGGGACATTTATCCACGAAAGGAACGACTAGGGAGGACTCTAGGAGTCCCTACCCCTCCTTTGCGATCCATCTGGCTTCTTCATCTCCTCTTCCTTTGGCTGCACTTCTTGAGGATGGCTTCCTCTCGACAGGTGGTCTTTCTTGCAACTTCCAGCGTGCGTCCCAGGATAATTCTATTGGGATGATGAGGAAGGTCGCAGCATCCCTCGTCGGATCCAGAGGAAGCGTTGGTTGTTACTGGAGGTCATTTTCCCCCTCAGGTGGTCAGTTCACCTCTTTAGGATCCCAAGAGCCACGAGGGAGCTCCCTGGGAACGGGCCATCTTCTCGAGGATGAGCTAATGGTCAGGACTCGGTGCTCGTCCTCTTCTCCCCTTTTTCTGGAACCACGCAATTCTGCGGGCCGGCTTCCGAAGAGACAACCTGCATCTGGTTTCATAGGTAACTCGACCTTCCCTCAGGTCCAGTCAGAGGTCTTCCCGGGGACAGTACGCTTTCTCTTGGTGTTTTCCCCAGTTGAGTCCTCCGATTCCTGTTCGCCGTTCCCCAGATCTCCGAGGATCCTAAGAAAGTGGAGGGGTACGCTGGCGCAGGCGTGCCTCTAGCAGCAAAACAGGGAGCCAGTGCTCGGATCAATGGCTGTCTCGCCTCCGTTGGAACTGCGAGGTACGTTTCGTAGGGAAAGTCGGCGTCCAGTATGGTCACCTTTCCGCCTCTCCGCAGCATATGATACGGCCTCACTTTCGGATCTGTTTTCGGGACCAGTTGCTTCGAGGTCATTAGCTCCCGGTGCTATTGATCCGGACCAACAGCGCATTGTGATCTTCGGAAATCTTACTCGAGCTACCGGCTCAGTGCTCGAGAGTGTGGTTCAGGCGTGCCACACACATTTTCTCACAGAAGACCGGGACGGTGAGCATCCAACAGAGATGATAAAAAGCGCCTATGACTATGCTTTCGAAGCAGACACTGCTGTGCAAGAAGACAAAGAAAACGCGCCTCTGCCACGACCATCAGCTCCCATGAGATTAAGAGTGCGCCGATGACCTGTCCAGAGCAGTCACGTGTACTCCCAGATCACTTATAGAACAAGACTTGAGGGAATGTGACGCGCACTTGACAGCCTCCGGGTTCGGGAGTTCCGAACGGATCTCGTACTTGGTTTATCGTCTCGCCCCTTGCCGCTGCACAATCTGCCTTCGGGACACGCGAGGATAGCAGCCAGCCGGCGGGGGCGGGAGTCGCCCTGCAGAGTTGCAGGGCGACTGCAGGACGAGCAGGAGCGGGCCTCCACTACTCGTCCCAGGCCAAGGGACTCCTTCGGCGGGGTGACCTGCTCGGTGGAAAGGAATTAACTGACGCCGAGATAGTACGGTGCTCCCGTCGCCATGGAAACGGGACTTTCTGCTGTCTCTGAGCTGGGGACTCCGGCTCAACCAGAGCAGACATCCGACTCTCCGAACTGTTCCAGGTGCGAGACCACCGAAACTTGCTGGACCATAGCATGCCGGAGGAGGGCTTGGGGCGGAGACGCGCTACGGTGGTCCACTACCCGGAAGACACGGCCAAGGACTCGTTGCGGCGCTGCTTCTTCACGGGAGGCGGGCTGACGCCGTGATTGCGGTGACCCGTTTGTCGTCTCTGCGCCGTGGTCAACAGCCCGACATGTGCTGGATTCTCTTTAGCAGAGAAGGGAGGTTACCCATGTGGTAGCCTCTTTTATGAGGATGGCTGAAAGGTGGCCTCTCCTGCGAGAAGAAGTCTCCTGGGAGACCACCAGCATTCAGAGCCAGCTCTAGGAAGAAAGTAGGGGCTGAAACCAAAGTTCCTATCTTCCCGCCTTTTTATCGTCCCCTCCTTCCTACCCGATCCCGACTGCCTTAGATTCTGGCCTGCGGGCAGAGTGAACTGAGGGAAAAGCGACCCTTTGAAGCAGCTAGGGCGGCTCCCAGTCGAAACCCATTTTCCCTCAGGGTTTGCGGAATTTAAGAGAGTCGCCACCTCCTTCGGACGCGATGCACGCAGGAGCGCCTTCCTATGAGAATCCTCCTCCCGAACGCACGGTTTGAAGAGGAATCACCGTCCATAATCCCCTTTTTGCTGTATCCGTGCGGCTGCGGAATTCCCTCTTCAAGATGGAAGCCGCACAACGGGCACGCGCGTGGCTCCGAGGTCTCCTTGACGCTCTTGGTCTTCAAATGTAGCTCTTCCTAAAAGCAATCGAGGTCGTATGTCAAGGTAAAGGAATGCCCTCTCGCTTTTATGGAACAGCCGGCGCCCAATGACCTACAACACTTGGCGGCTGGAGACCGTCGAGTCCTGGGTTGCGTTCCAGGAAATGCGCTTTGAAGTATTTCACTCCCTGAGACCCACTGTTGCCACGACCGTTCCAAGTGGTTGACACCCGGTCACGCCGGAGCGTTTATTTATAAGAAATAAACATCCATGTCTGTGGCAGAACGTTTAATCCTGCCACGTTACTTGTGACTGAGGGAAGGGACTTGCCGGGAACTGGCGCGCAGGTCAGCGGGTTTCGCCTCGGCAGCACAGGGGAAGGGGAGGCAAACAAAAAGAAAAAGAACAAAAAACATACAGTCAAAAAATGGGGGGAAGGGGGCTTCGGAAAGGGATCGCTGTGTGCTGGAGGTTGTCCTCTGCATCCTTGTAAGGATGCCGGCAAGTTTCTGTTTCAGGACTCCCAGATGGGCCCATCTTGACGCTGTCCTCATGAAGAGGGCATCACAATAGATGGCGTCCCTGTCGTTTTGGCCTCATCTGGCGTTGCTCCATGAAGCTACGATCCTGCGTAGGCAGCAAACTGATGCTAGGGATGCGGCCGGCGTGAGGCGCCGTCGGAAGTGGTGACGCAGTACGTAGTGAAATGGTTGAGTTGGCGTATGTTGCCACTTCGCGTGCTGTAGCGACGGGACTCCTTCGGTGGGGCGAACTCTTGAGTATCGCCTCCGAAGAACTTGTGGTCCTTCCCCACTGTTTGGACGGTTCAGTGTTCCCGCTCTCGTGGAAACGGGACGTGTTGCTCTTCCTGTACTGGGGATTCCAGTGCAACGAGCGGCGGCACCAAGTTTCTGCAGGAATTGCATCCTCGAGCCGTGCCTCGGTGAGGGTCGGCGGAGCCGATTCCGCCGCACCTGCCTTTGGACTGCGGTGCCATCCAGGAACCGTGGAGGAGGCTGGAAGGAACAGTCCTGCACCAGGACACCGCTCGAGATGTGCTGCAGTGGTTCCTCCCGCCGGGAGGGCTCTAGACGAGCGCGGTGGTCCTAACCATGAGGTTGGATCCGTGCCATCGTCACTGCCCGACGTGTGCTGGAGATCACCACACAGCGAAGGGAGGTCACCAGGATGACAGCTGCCTACATCAGGGACATTGCAAGGTGGCCTCACCTGGAAAAGGAAGCGAAGGAGGACATCGGCGTTTCCACCTCTGGTTGGCGGACAGTCAGGAACAGCGGACCCTGGTGACCATGGTTCCCTCCCTCCCTTTACTTTCTTTTCTCATTCCCCATCCCCATTCGCTCCGTATCTTTTCCAGAGTTTTTTTGTTTGATCCTGGTGCTCACGGAACGAACTCAAAGATCCTTGACCCATCTCACCAATTTATTTTATTTATTCATTTATTTTTGTTTCCTTGTCCTTCCCCCGTTCCAGACTTTCCGTCATCCCAGACTGCGTGTCAGTGGACCCTCCCCTTGAACCTTCGTTGTCTTAGGTTGGGAACTAGCGTGTTCCCAACTGGTTTATCTTTTTTTCATAAAATAACCCCCTTCGCGTGACTGGATGACAAAAACAAACAAACAAGGAAGCCCCCCTTCTCGTGGCCGACATGAGGGCTTCCTGCTACGAACGGGGAGATCGCCGCAAGGGATGCCACGCAAGGGATTCCGCAGCCAGTAGTGGCCTCCAAGGTCTCTCCTCCGCTGATCCTTCCACGGGTCCCAAGGACAGACCAGGATTCGAAATCTCCTCGGCTGCTGCAGCGCGGGAAGGCAAAGACAGCGCTCTCGCAGTTTTGCAGCGGATGGTTGAACACCTGGTTGTGGTCCTCTCCAGGAGGAGGTGGTCGCTCTCCCTGCGCACCTCATTCAGTCATTCAGGTCGACCTGGTCCTTCTTCTTGACGTTGAGGGACGCCGACATCTGACTGAGATTGAAGTCGACGTTGGCTAGCTCCCACGGAAGTCGCTCGTGTTGGCATCGACACTGCCCTCTACCTCGGACAGCAGCTTGAACAGCCTCAGGGTGGAACTCTTGCAGCCTCTCCAGGCCCATGATGACCAAACTGCGGTTGTCCAGATAGTTGGTGTTGACGGGCACCGACTCCTCGACCTTGCTAATGCGCGCGGCCTCCCTTATTGATCCGACGTTCATGACGCCCATCCCGGCCTGGACCTCCTCCAGCTCAGCCCTGAGCGCCCTGGCGGCGGCGACGGTGGACAGTGCGTCGGAGGGCAGGCAGACGGCGACTCCACGAGGCGGTCCAGCTCCTGCTGCTTCTCCAGCAGGCTCTTCGCGGCCGCCGCGTCCGCCTTCCGCGTGCAAGAGGCAGATAAACTTCTCTCTTCCGAGCAGCTGCGCCCGCGTCGAGATCACTTTGAGGTCGTCGTTGCCCGACTACCGATTTCTTACTCACGTGGGGCTAGGAGAGCGTTGCTCCGACGTGGCGAGCGCCCCCTGGAACGTTTGACCCGGAATTCCCGATCAGGAACGTCACGTTGGCGTTTTTTGCTCCCTCACTTCCCGTCCCGCTTCGCGCCAGCTTTCCAGGTCTCCCGCGTCCACCCCTGGGCTCACGCGCTTCTGCCGGCAAGGGAAAGAGGAATGCGAGATTTCCGGGCCCAGGAGTCCATTCAAAAGGGCTTGACAGATCCTATTAGATGGGCGCGCAAGCCACCTCCCGCGGCAACAGGACACAGGGTAGAATCTGCGGGAAGAGGGATTGTTCCGGAGGGCGCGATCGCGCCACCGCGTCCGGCACCACGTGACCGGGATGTCCGGAGATGGGGACTGCGTTCCCGAATTCGAAGCAGAGGTGGAAGGCGGCGTGGGGAGGCTGCTACGGACGAGCAGAGGAGCAGTCTCGCAGCCGGGGCTGGAACAGCAGGCGGTTCTTCCCCCACCTGCCCTGTCCTCTGGTGCGGTCGCCCCCGCCCAACGGCTGGACTCACCAGTCAAAGCACACAGGCGGACCTTCGCTCTCTGGTCCCTGCTGCTTTCCGGCAGCGGGCGCGAGGAATTGCTCCCTCCCTTGCCGGCAAGCCCCCGCTGCCCCCTCACCCAGTTGCGCAGGCGCGTCCGCTGCAAGAAGACGGAAATTTCAGCGACTCATCCGTGGCAGCAATGCGTACCACCGCTCACGGATGTTCCGGAGGAGTCCTCTACTCGGAGCGGTCGCCGGAAGAGGTGCCACTCAGGGAAATTCGGAGGAAAGGAAAGAAAACCAAAAAAAAATTACTGGAATGCTTGCGAAGGGGGGGAGGGGGAGGAGGGAGGGAAGACGTTACAGAGTGCTCCCTGGAGGCCTCCGCATCCTCTCGAGGATGCCGGCAAGTTGTTCCTCCTGGTTGTTCCTCAGGTGTGGACATCTAATCGGATCCTTAGGAACGAGAAGACGAAGGTTACGGCCTCCGTCGCTGGGGCTTCTGGCCGCCGCGGTTTCGCTGACGCAGCGCAAAGCTGCGATCGTTGCGGCAGGAGCCACACGTGAGGAGGTATGTGGATGAGGCCCTAGGACGGCCTTCTAGGAAGCTCAGTCACGTGATCAGATGTCGCCCCACACGCCGGAGGGCAAAAACAGGCGCGTCGACGTTTCCCCTTCACTCGGGGGCTGCACTTTCCCTGGTCCAGTGGAAAAGACGCGTGTTGCACAGGATGGTCCAAAATGCAGCAGTCCCAACGAAGAGTCCTGCCACTTCAGGGGAAGCAAAAAGCTGTCGTGGAACACCGTGTGGATCTCCGTTGCCTCCAACGAGATTCCAAGGAGATCCATCCGGCGGAGAAGTCCTTTGAGCAGGACAGCAGGGAGGGACGTGCAGTCAAGCATCCCATTAGCTTCTCCTTCTTTCCTGCGATCCCGGAGTTTCTCTCTCATCTTGCAGGCAGATGGCCGCCTGGCTATTTTGGCTATCCCTCAAGGGTGATGGCGTAGCAGGAAGGGTTAGCTGGGACCGCAGGGTCTTCCTAGGGCAGTCCATCATCTTCGACGAGCAGCGAGCGTGTCTGGAGCACAGCAGGCGATGAGCTTCTCCCATTCTCGCGCCACTGATCCTCACCTACGCCTGAGCTGTTTCATATCTTCAGGAGCCGCAGTCCATCGGCGAGCCGTTCAGGTCTGGTCCTACTCCAATGCAACCATCTGCCGACAGCCTCATCGCGTCATTCGTCGGTAGCTGCAAACAAGGGGCGGGTCGAGTCATCTCAGACTGCTCATCCCTGCCGGCTCCTCGCTTGGCCGGGATCCGGGAAGACACTTACCGATGGGTGCTCCAGAACGTTGCCGACAGTATCGTTCTTCGGAACTCACACTCCATCCCCTCCTCCAGTGTCAGGACTTGTTTGCACAAGTCCTTCAAGCGGATACGGGATCCCTGAGTGCCCTTGCTTGCCCCTACGGGAAGGCTTTCCTCAGAAGGACCGAGGTCCGCTCCTTTACGCTACCAGGAGGGGGCCAAACAAAGAGCAGGGGTCGAAGGGCGGGGGCCACAAACGTGTTTCACATGGTGGCCTATTCCATCTGGATAAACTTGCCATCCTGTTACGGGACGACTCTGCCTTCTGAAGTCAGCTGGACCACGCCTCCGCTGGGGAGAAATCCTCCAGCGGTGCAACGAGGTATTCGAAGCACCGAACCGTGGAGAATCCCCACGTGGATCCAATCCAGCTGTCCTGTCTTTGCTGTACCAAGTGCATGTACGGACGATTTCGTCCGGCATCTGGACGCCCTCAGAAGCCGAGATCGCCGAGGTCGATGCGACGGCCGTGTGGGTCACGTGTGGCAACAGCTTTCACTTCCGCACTGTGAGAGCAGACTGTCCTTCCTCCTCAAGGGTGTCACATTTCACCCTTGAGGAATCCCCGAGAGACCTGAGGAGCGAACTGCCCTCTGGGGCAATTGGCTACTCCCATCATGCCTGCAAACGCATTTTCGATGGGGACGCTTCGGGACTTCGAACAGGACTCGGATGGATGAAACCCCTTATCCGGGAAACGCTGCTCTGTCCTTCTCCTGGGATTTTTCGAGGATAATGGTTCATTTCCGTTTCCTTTCTGCACCTTCTCGCTCGCTATTTGCAGCTGTCTGCAGATGTTCACTCTGGTTTGCAAGGCGGCAGATGAAAGAAACAAAAAACAAAAACAAAAAGGAAGATTCGACTACATGGTGGTTGATGGTGGTTCACTCACTCCTTTCACAGGCGACCACTCCCTTCCATCAGGCTAGAGTTGGTGGCCGTGTGACCAAGGTCTCCATGAGTGGTGCCAAGAGCTGCGGGTTCGAATCTTGCCCGGGGAAGAAAGGATTGATGTCGAGAATGCGGGGTGCATCACTGGTTTTGAGTCCCTCCGCAGGGTGACGCTGGTTGGCTTGTAGGCTCCGGGTGAGGCACTGGCGGAAGCCCGAAACCTCCAGGTGCCCCGTTGACTGGCTGGGATTTGGAAGATGACCCTCCAGAGTCCTTCGAGAATCCAAGGAGCCCTTCGGGGTTTCCCTCCTGTTACGCAAACGGAGCAGTCCGCTCCTCTCGGATGGGACCCTCCAACAGCGTACCTTAATCTCGTGCTATGGAGCTGGTGGATCCCTCCAGAGTGTCAGAAGCGCTCTGCTCCCTCCAGAGAAATTGGAGAGTGTTTCTTTGGGATTCTCTTCAAAGGAGAGAACAGGGAGAGGTTTCCTTGCAAGTTCCCTCAGGAGAAGAAATTCTAAGAGAGGATCCCTTCCGGATTCCCACTGGAGAAGAAACGAGTGGCCCCTCCGGGGTTGCCTCCCAAGCGTAAGAGGCGCAGACTCCTTTCCTCCGGAGCCTTCCCGGATTCTGGCAAGATGGTCCCTTCAAGGGGTACCCCGTATAACTCGAAGAGTGGCACGCACTCCCTGGTGGCGTGGACAGCGTCAAAGAGAGCTCCGTGAGCCCCCATAAGGCAGTGAGTGGCTCTTCAGCACTTGATGAAAAAGCTGAAAGGAAAGCAGCAGAAACAGAAGAACCCCAATTCCATCATCCAGCTCTGGACGCAAGAGACAGCGTGATCCCGGCAAGGTGGGAAGTGACTTACCGCATAGCAGCAAAGAAGAAACTTCCCTGGGGGCGTGAACAACTCGGGAAGTGACGGGTGATGCGACCCCGAGTGGGGAGAGCTGCTGCTCGACATTCCTCCGGAGGAGGTGAAGCAGTCCTCAGCCTTCTGGAACAGTGCCGCCCTCCCCCTCGAGTGGCAGGAGTCGTCGTTGCTAGTGGTGCATGGGGGAATCCCGTGCAAAGCGTGCCTTCACCGCTGGACGCGGGGGGAGGGCGGGTGCAAAGTGGGACAGGTGCGGGAAGATGGAGACCCTCCCGCACCTTCTGCTGGACTGTGATGCCCTCCGATCCCTTTCGGATCGCCTCGCCACGATCCTAGGAATGCCGGTGGGCGGCCCCAGGCACATTTTCAGACGCCTCTTCGTGCGCGCCGCACTGCCGCCGCCAGCTGCATTCCTTGCAGTTCCCTCCTCCTGTCTCCGCGGGATGGCGGTGGTCTGGAACTCCAGAAAAAGGGGCCGAAATGACGGGAACGCCATCCACTGGGCGTGGATCTTCCTGAGGACCGCGTCGAGATGACTCCACGCGGGTGAACAAACAACGGAACTTGCCAGCATCCTGGACAGGATGCAGAGGACGCCTCCGCGTATGACGATCCCTTCCTCGGTTCTCCCCTCCCTCCCCGTGTAAAATTTCCTCTCCCCTGTTTTTGTGTATTTATTTTTTTGTGTGTGTGTTTTCCCCTCCCCCACGCTGCCGAAGCGGATCTCGCCAGTCTGCGTACCGCTCTTCGGCAGGTTCATGCACGTGGTAGAACCACGTGTTCTACCACGCAAATGTATTTATAATCATAACCGGGTGATAGTCATCCAGTGCGAGTCCAGGTGTCTTTGAGAGGGTGTGAAATCGGGCAGCTGTGGATCCGTCAAAGTGGAACGCCGACGGGGGAGATTTGGAAACGCGCTGCTCCCGGACGAAGCAGAGAGCGTCCTTGGATCCGGATGCTGCTGCTTGCGCGCATCGTATTGAAACCGAGGATGCGGACTCCGGGAAAGCTCCTGCTCTCTTTGGACTGGAAAAGAGATTGCAGTCGAGAGCAGCAGAAACGACCCCGAGCCGGCTGGCTGCATTCCTCAAGGACGGAGCCGACCGAAGGTGCAGGTATGGAATAGGGGAGGAGGATGGTCCCAACGTCGCATCGTCGATCGCTGCACCTGTAGCCACCAAACGATGATAATCGAACAACTCGGAGAAAATGCAAAGCAGATCCCTTCGGGAGCTGCCTTGGAAACGATGGAAACTGGGGACTGGCTCATCCCAGAAATAGACTCTAGACTGAGACCGGGATTTGGCTCTCCAGGGGAAGAGAACCTTTGATACACCAAATCAATCAAACACCAAATGATCATGATAAACTCCATCTTCTCTCCATTCGACCCCTTCACGTCCTAAATGTGGTTTGAGATACATGACAGTCTCCAGAGCGATGGAAGAAGCGAGGCAGAAGGAGAGCAGACACCACCACTGTAGACACCACCACTGCAGATGAAAAGGGAGATCGGATGAACTCCCTAGCTGGAGGTGCTCGTCGTATCACAAAGACCCTCGCATCCCATCCACAGTTTGCCAGCTCCTGGTCAGCTTTTTTTCTTTTTTTTTTCAGTTTCTATAGCTCGTGCCACCCTCCCTCTTTGATCTGCACGTGAACCGGGTCATCTCCGGCTGGATGCTGATCAGGAAGACAGATGGCTCTCTTTACTTTTCGGTGCACGTTTCCAGCGAGCCACTAAGCCAAACCGATCGAGATAAACCATGGGATGAGCCTCAAAAAAACCTCCGAGCTGCATCCCTTAGAGGCCTTCGTGGTACAGAGCGGCATCAGAGACGTACCGGGAGCCGCTCAGGGTGAAACAAGTCAAGAACAGTGCGGGGAAGAATTACCCAGTCATTGGATTCCCACGTGGGTGCTTGATCAATAATCCTAGCATGGAGCCATAGTGCCAACTGTCACTGAAAGGGCTCACAGAAGAATCCGTTATGACGGGATGCGTCATCAGGCTGGAGCATGAGTTTGCGGGAAAGCGCCGTAAGGGTTCTTGAAAGTCAATTCGAAGAGTGATCGCAGAGCAAGGGGCACCTCCCGCACGTCTGGCACGGATGTAGCAGATGAATTTGCTGGAGCGAGGGGTGTTCCTCCTCGCTCCCTCTTCAAGGACTCGTGAGAAGCGGCAGCCCCTGCTTCCGTCTCAACATCATTCTCATGGCGGTTTCTGAAAGTGTTGTTTAGAGACTGCCATTCCAAAAGCACTTTCCCTTGAGTGGCTCCAGATGAGCGAAGAGGGACCAAGACGACCGACTTATTTCAAGTGCGCTGAAACGCCATTCTTTCATTTTCGCTGCGGATGCATCCGTGTCAAGAAAGGAAGGTGAAGACAAATGGCAAATCTTGACTGCCGTCTCCTCTGTCTGTTTGTCCTCTTCAACTCGCTCTTGTGACGAGGCTGTGATTCTCAAGGGTTCTTCCATTAAGAGTGGTGACCCTATCCGGTGCCTCCATTGCGCATCCCGAATGTTGGGTCCATGAAGAAACACGAAGAGCTGATGGCCCATATCGAAAAGCATCGGGAATCCGGGGCTTCCAGACAGCCGGATCTGGGACTTGAGGTCAAAGGAAAAGCACCAACATTGAAAGCCACCTACACTCACGAACGCTCAACAACGGTGCCGAAATAGGGACGTCAAAAGAAGGAGAGCAAACATCGAGGATCGCGGCAGCATGGCCGCCAGTGCGGACAACGCTTCGACGCTTGACTGTCCCCTTTTCATCTGGTCGTATCTCTTGGGAACCCTGGTGAGGGATCGACGGCCCTGGAGTGGCAGGATGGGCCACTGCGACTGTTGCACCGGACACTCCCTGCGACGCTCGCCGACGCCACGGGACAAGGAGGAGCATCGATCCGAGCAGTGCCAGATGTGGTGGAGCCGAGTCCTTCCCTCACCTGTCAGTGGAGCGCGTCGCGCTCCGGAGTGCTTGGGAACGTTCCTCCACGGAGGAGGAAGCACCTCTTCGTGCCAAGTGCAACGGAACCTGCCGCGGCAGTCGCAGTCACACACACTTTTTACTGCCCTCCCGTTTTTCTTAAGCAGGTCTTGGTGGGCGGACTAGGAACGCCTCCTGGAAACGGAAGAATGTGGTAGAATACGGTATCAGGGTTAAGGATGAATGACTTTTTCCCGACGAATAACCACGTGCTTGCAAATACAACACTACAGAACGAACTCCTCGGCATGACCGGATGTCAGCAGGAAACATGCACCTCCCCCTGAATAGCAGACTTGACGCCGGATGAACAGGTGAACCTTTCTCTGGGATTTGTCAATTGATTGATGAATGTGCATGGGTGAATGCAATGATTGATGAACTACCGCGCTGTGAATCAGCGATGAATTCGTGTGAGCGGATCAATGCAGAATCTTTTTACATTTCGGTGTACGAGTTCGAATGAAATGTACACTTTTACTCACCGAGCGGGATGAGATATTGGGGACGACCGCAATCCCCGGTTATTCATTAAGACGATTAAATTCAAGTGCAGATAACGATTTGGATTTCCATAAGGCAAATAGTTTAATGAGGATCTTATCATGCTGAATCGAACCACGTGTTTCCGTCCACCACCGACGTAGCAGACGGAAGTTCTTCAGCAGTGTTCTGCTGCAATGTTGTTTTATTCTCTAGAGCTCGACTAAGTACTGGAACATTCCCAGAGGATACCTCTCTTATAGATCGTGAACAGGGTGACAGGAAGGTGAGCTGGTAGTCTGATAATATCGATTTGAAATGTCCCATTGGCAGGATAACTCGAGTGCACCCACAGACCAAAGCTGGCATCGTCATGAAGACCAACGAAAAGATTGTAAAAATACCATGAAGATGACACAGAGGCCGTGCCCGAGAAATAGATGGGGCTTCATCGGTTTCTCGGATTGCTCTTCATCTAACTGAGTCTTGCAAAATCTTCTGCTTAAATATATTTAGCTAGAAAGCTTTCACTTCTGGAGAGGATGAGGAAACTCACAGACAAGAAACCGCTAACACAGTTTACTGTATTCTTGCCCAATTCAGCATGCCTCAGCAAGACCTCTCTGATAAATAAAGATCCTTTGCATTTTGATGATCTGCTGCGTGTGTGATATAACAGTACTGTTTCGTAATGACCCCTGAAACCCGGCGCATGTGTCCATGTCAGAGGCACAAACCCACGCGTCAGACATCGTTGAAGGGGAGCCGGCATGGATGACTATGGTCACAAAATCGAAAATAGCAAACATCACCCACAGATAAAACTAGACCGGACACTGTCCTCCATGATAAGAAATGTTCGTCTATTGAAGCTGCGATAACATCTCCAGAAAATCTCCAAGCTGTTCAGTAAATGTAGAGCATAGGATGTGAGGTACCGGAGAAACAAATGAGAGTGATCCTGCACTGCAAGCTCATGGTGTTCGCTTTGTTCGGGAATGGAATGGGCTATTAAAAATTCCAGCCGTCAGTACAGGAAAGAGATAGGCCTTGTCCATTCGGATTTAGCCTACAACCAATCTTTTGCCCTTAAGGAAAAGCTGCCGGAGCATTTCCAGCGACTCCAGCAGATATAAAGCGAGCATTCCGATTTCCTAGAAATATGGCGTTGATAAGGAATGGCAAGGCGGTGAGGATGAGAATATGGCTGTGACTGCACTGTGAGAACCTGAGGTCTCGTTCGTGGTAGAGAAGCACTCTGAGAAGCATGCTCCGCCCATTATGGACAGTAATGAGAAAACGATACTGTGGGCAACAGCGGTCTCCTCTCAACCTGCGCTCATGATGGGATCCCTGTTGAACTCTTTTGCTGAGCTGCACTCACCTCATCATAAGAAGGAATTTCGGTCCGATTTTTTTCCCGGACACGAGGAGCTTCAGTCCACGTTATCGATCACGCTGCTGCCGGCTAATGCATGTTTCTGCTCGAAGTTATCGATTATCCCTGAAAGGGAATTCTTTTCTCCAGGATGGCTTATTTTTAACGCGGGTTGCGTACCTGATGGATTCACACAGCTAATCAGAGCCACCGGAGAAGTAATAAAACCGAATCCCGAAGTAAGGATATCCACGTAAACAGATCAGTATCTGCGGCAAGTGGTGATCGAGGCCTCCCATTTGCACGGCCGGTTTACGGAAACCCATCAAATGTGTCACGGGTGAGGAGCTGAAGTTCTGCTCTGTAACCACCGACCGGTTTCGTAGCAACGCGAAAGCACGTGACACACTTTGGTACAGCCGCCCGACTTGCTATGGTACGTACGCAATGGGTTTCGGAGCTTGTAGAACGTACGTTAGCTTCGAAAACTTCATCCCCGCTTTCTCGACCTCCCGAAATGAAAACTGCTTTTGTGTATTTTTTTCGATTTTTTCTTTTTTTTTCGTATGGTCTCGGTTTCCCACAAATCGAGGGTGAAGCCTGCGCGGTGAGGAATCGGTATCGAATAAGCCAAACGAAAACACTGTCCTTCGTTCTTTCCGACTCGAAATGGGAGCACTGTACGGACCAATTCTCATTTGTACGGGGAGGAAGAGAAAAAAAAAAAAAAAAGAACGATCGATGTCATCGTGAAATACCTCGAGCATGCAATTCGAAACGAAGGTGGATTCCAAACTCTTAGATGGTTTTCCACCTCCCTCTTTCGATCACGTCTATCAGGTGCTTCGAGAGCTGAAAAACGATGAAACTACGAATTCCATCACAAATTACACATTGCACGGACGTTACATTTCATTGCACGTAAACTCGAACTTTTTATTCATCATGCTTATCCGGGTCTGAAGACAGGACTGATGCATTTTTTTCAAAGTCGGATTTCTGTTTCGTCGTGTAGATACAAAAACAACTCTGTTGTTCCCTGTTTTCCCAGAAGAGTTATGAGGTGAATGAAAGTCACACATGCCCAGTAATGTCAACATATGACTTCATACGCTCGCGGCTAAGTTGACGCGAGTAAAACAAACCCAAAATTTACTTGATCAGAAAAAATTCGATTTCAGCGTGCTAAAAAGACCTTTTCTTTGTGTGAGATGAATAGATGTATGGAGGAATCCAGGCACGCCGACAACCCCCTTTCAATAGAATTCTCATTGTAAGCTTCATTCAGAAGTTCTTGGAGCTTTCGAAGAATGGACTTACGGTTTCCGGGTAATAACAACAGCTGCCAGTTTTCTAAAAAAAAAAAAAAAAAAAAAAAAAAAGGAAAAGAAGAAAGGGAAAAAAAAAAACGTTTCGGAAATGCTTCTTCCCCCCCCCCCCTCCCCCTTTACAGAGCAAAATTAATGCCATGAATTATTTTCAAATGGGTCGCTGCATTTTCCCTATCCACCTGGGCACTGTTCGTTGAGCGCCGCCCACATGAGTATGGAAAATTCCTTCTGGAATCGGGCATTTCCTCTCTCCAGTCGTGGAAGGGAAACCCCAAACCCTGAAAACTTCACCTGAATGTGTGTAGATCCGCTGGCATCCCTGGGAGCGTGATCTGTGCGGAGCGACGGATATGGAGGACGCTGGAAGTCCCAGGAGGACTCTTCGAAGGCGTTCCCCGCTACAGCCCTATCGTGCGGGTGATGGTCGCGTTCTTCCTGAGGAGCATCCTCTTCAGAAGGACCAAGTTGACCCACGGACATGCGAGACATTCTCTCAGGACTCCTGGAGAGGGAGATAAACATCCGGGCGTGCGGGAGAACCCCATCTTGGACTCTTCTGCATGGACTCCGAATTGCAAACTGTGCGGCCAGGAAGGTGTCTTTCCCGCGCGGGCCGCATCGGTGACGGTGTGTGCACCGTGGTTTGCGTGATTGCAGTAGGGATGGTCCTAAAAGAAAATGACCCACCGGGGGTCGGACTGGGGAAAGATCTGCGGTGTGAAGCGCTCAATGTGTGATTCGACAATCTTGGGGAAGGAGCTGATTCAGCCCAAAATTCTCGCGGGCACTAATCAGCTCTAGAAGTCCGTCATGCCATCCCATCCCGGCAATTTGCATGGGCTACTGAATGCTGACCAGATGCTGAATGTTTCGATGTTATTTTCCATTCCGTGAAATGTTCCTCCATAGTTGCTTGCGACTCCGTAGCAGACATTCAAGAGCGGCATGGTGCTTTCGTAACTGTCAGTGCTTGGATCTCCCTCCCTATTTGCATTCAAAGAAACTGTTATAGGTTTACAATGTCATACTATAAGGGTGGGTCGTTTCGTGGCATTGCTCGAATAATTTTTAATGGATCGATTGCATTTTCAAAAGCAGATAAGGAGGAGGACTCTGCAGTTGCTACACACTCCCAAGGTTTCCGAGACGAGCATTTTTTTGTGTTCATTTGCATCTAAAAGCAATTCGGCATTTCTTTGCTTTTTTGCACTCTTCTTAAGGCTTCTTAAGGATTTCCGAAAGGAAGAGCAAAAATAGATCAGATCATCCATTTCATTATTTCGAGCTTCTTTAATCGACTTGCTAATGACTTCTGCTTAAGAAAAGATAATCAGCGATTCTGTTTGCATAACATAACTGCTTCCTCATATGTGCATTCTTAACCATGTTCGAAGCACCCATATAATTACATCTTTAATTGTGTTCTTTGCACAATCAACATAATTTGTAAACATGGTGCCAATTAAAAATAATTACCCAGAGCTCGAGATAAGTGGCTTCCTGTTAAGTAAAAATGGACTACCGAAATGCTTGTCCAACTTCGTGAGAATCCTATCTAAGCTTATATACAAATTTCAAACAAGATACAAAGAGGGTGCAATGAAAAAAAGGGTTTCGGTTGCAGCTTTCACTCAGCAAGAAAAACACACACACACACAGACCACGGCTCCATCAGACCGAAAGAACAAAAAAAAAAAACTTCCTTCCTGACGGAAAATCGTTCGTACGATCTGCTTGGAGGGCAGTCTTGGAAGTGAAAACTCCTGGCAGAGATGCATTGCCAATTTGCCCTGGGGATGTGTTTTCCGGGGTCCTCGGGCGAACGCGCCCAGAATCGGGTGTAAGCAAATCAATTGCGATACCGAATTAACCAAATGGCGCGTACAGAAGGATCTTTCGTGGCATTCCTGTTGATAGGGAAAACGGGAACGAACAGAGTCCAGCCTGGAACATGGGGTCGCAGAGTCAGATTCCTTCGCTCGTCTTCGTTAAGGTCACCTCGCTTAACGAAAGCAAGAGCGTCTTGTTTAATCAGAGGAAACGACCCACGAAATCAGTTGTTGATCAGAGGAAAACTTACCTCTTAGGGAAAAAAAAGAAAAAAGAGAGAGAGCACCATTTGTATTTCGGAGCCAAGACGCATTCTTAGGCCTTATTTTTACCTTGTATCAGCAGCTATCTGCCGATACAGCCCTTGTGACTCATCCCACATCCCAACGAAGAAGGTATTCTCGACTGGGGATGGCTTTATCAATTTCGTGTTCCACAGTTCGAGAGCTAGCGTGAAATCCCTCACTAGTGACAGCTTGGCAGAGAATCAGACTTCTACACGTAATTCTAAGCAATCCCAAGATAAACATCCAGCATTCATCCAAAAAGATATGAAAGCATTGCGTGAGGCCATAAAAACAACGCAGACGATTCGGGAGGCTTTCTGCTGTGTCATCCGCAGTTCCGATATGAAGAAACGATCCTGGCCGTGTATACATTTTGTGAGTAAGAAGTATACCATTACGAAGCAGAAACCATCAGCTGTTTACTTGTGGACGAGGAACGAACGGATGCTGCGGAGCAAAAATAACGCTTCGTTTTGAGAATCAGTGTTATCAAGTGGCAAAAAAAAAAAAAAAAAATGCAAAAGTATACTCTTAGTAATACTTCAGTTTTATTATCACATGCAATTACGGAAATCAGAAAAATCATCTTTCATGTGGAAATTCCTGCAACTAATTCGATCCCGATTCCATACCACTTACCATAAGAATCCGTATCCAAAAGATCGTGATCTAGGGAATCATCATTACCAAGCATACTTTAATATATAACACATACGTATGTCTGTAAGGATGGAAGGGAAAGTTTCTATAGATTACACAATTATAAAAGGCATTGGAGATTGGAAGCAAGAATCAAGGAGATTGCATAAAATGGGATTGGTTTAACGAACAGAGATGTCTGTCATAAATCTACTTTAAAGAAAATAGGAATGAGAACGACGTCCCGCTACACCGTATGACTAATAAAATATCAACGTTGTTTCTCCTGTTGACAAAACCGAAACCATTGCCGTTTATTAAATACCGAATATTATTGAGGATACAGACTTTTCAATATTATGCATGCAAAATGGTGTAGATAATTTTCACAACGGTCATATGAAATCCAAATATCTAGAAAAATGCCAAAGTCCCAAAGTGTCTAATTTTTTTTAATTACAATCCAAGACTTCATGCAGTCCGGAAGCTGCTGCCATGTAGATTTCAAGAGTGAATTCATGAGCAGAGCATATGAATGGCCACAATCCTCGATTTAATAGACGTCTTACTCGCTTATAGCGCAAGTGCAAAAAAGAAAGCAGTATTTAAAAAAAAAAAACTTGATGAAACTTAAAAATATTTCAAAAGAGCATCGGCAAGATTCAGCTAGCAAAATTATCAAGTTGTCCCAGGGAAAAGATTTAGTATGTCGCAGAATTCAAGGATAGCTGGCAGAGAACTTGAAAGGGTATATCCATCGACTGCCAATCGCAAGGGGAAATGCTTCAGGGCAGCCACATTCTTACAACAGCTTGGGTATTTTGGTTGTGTAGAAAACAAGATTAACAGATTCTCATTCGTTCGTCTCCACTTTCCTTTATGATATATTCAGGATAAATGAAATTACTTACTTGCTATTGCCAAAAAAAAAAAAAAAAGGGAAACAATGTCTTCTAAATACTGAAATCAAGATAGAAAGTAATGGATGTATACCTCAAACTGTTTTTGGCGTTTCCGATACTTTTCCTGAAAAAAGTATCAAATACTTGTTAGCATTTGAATTTTGAGGTATGAAACTTCTGGTCGTGCATTAAGTATGCTCAGCTTGACTGCACATCCGTGCGAACAATTCTCTTTATAGGTTCCAAAGTAGTAGACGGAAAATTTTTGGAAACCTTAGTTTAGGTAGAGTTCTAACCCTGGTTTTTGTTGTTTTGATCGTCCTCAGATATGTTATCTCATCTTGTACCACTTTTTTTTAATCTCAGTGTTGAGGAACAAACGATAGGTATTACATCGGGTTTCTGTGTTGTATTTTAAAAGTATCAACTGAATACAGCTCCTTTTGTAGTACGATTTGAAGCCATGTTTGGAAATACAAGATTCTTCTTCAAAGGAAATTAAATGAGATGTTCTCGAGGTGATGTTTTCATAAATAGGTACCACACGCATACCCCGTCCGAGTTAAGTGTTCTTGGAATCTTATACCTAACTCGACAGTTACTAATGTGAAACATAATTGATTTTATTCCATTCTTATGTAATACTAAGGGTACCTTGTTTGATTTTCAAGAATTTGTCAGATAATCATCAGAACCAATAAACCATTTTATGAATTATCTGTATTTTTAAATTCAAGGGGTTTTTTAATCGTCACCTTGGGGAGGCTGGGGAGCAGGCTGACTAGCCCCATCATCTCCTTTCTTTTTTTTGGAGCCACTGACAATATCATCAATACGTAGAAGCAGAATGGTAGTTTCCACAGCTGTTTTGTAAGCTTGCAATTTAACTGCTAGTGGGTCAAAAATAGCTAGCTGCTTCATGTCAGCAGGTTCCCCTGTCTCTCCATTTATGCCCCAGTTTTGGTAGACATCACCTTCAGCATGTTTTGCTCTTAAATCAGTCAAAACTCGCACAGGATTGACTCCACAATTCTGTGCTAATGTGCAAGGAATAACTTCCAGTGCTGAAGCTGCTGCACGATAAGGCCACTGCTCTACACCAGTCATCAGCTTAGCTTTTTCTGTGAGCAAATGGGCTACAGCCATTTCAGTAGCTCCTCCACCAGGGACCAAAAATGGTTCTAAAATGATGCAACGGGCTACGTGCAGGGCATCATGAAAATTACGATCGAGTTCTTTGAGGACATCTTTGCTAGGGCCTCTCAGCAAAATGGTACATGCTCCTGGGCCCTGACATTCTGTTACAAAACAGTAAGATTCATCACCAATTTTGGAAATCTCAAAGTGCTTTGCCAGTGTGCCTACATCACTCTCTTGCAATTCAGATGTCTGGCTGACAATACAGGCACCAGTAGCTCTGGCTAGCCGGTTGTTGTCTGTTTTCTTCAGACGTCGTACAGCAGATACTCCTCCTTTAAGTAGCACATGAGAAGCAAGATCAGAAATGCCTTTCTCCGTGAATACAAGATCAGGTTTGACACGCAAAATGTCAATACACTGCTGGTGTACATACTGCTCCTCCAGTTCCAACAAGCGTGTAAAACCATCTTCAGTGGATACCTCAACATTGGTCTAAGCCTACAGTTAGAAACCTGAATGTAAGGAACACATTCTCTACCATGCTTTCTCCTTTTTTGTACTCAAGTGGGCAATCCAATAACACAATGCGTGGATTGCTGATCTTTCGCCTCATATTAGGATGAGTTACATCCTTGTTGAGCACTACACCTCGTACAACTCGTGAGTCTTCTACTGTTCCACCAGGGACCATTTCTATTCTAATGGAACGTTTTATATCAATATCTATGCTGCCATCAGCTTCTCGCAAAATAGCAGCATGGATTGCCTGGATGGCCAAACTGCTAGTGAACTCAGACCAGTCACCAAACATCTTGGTGCCCACACATGCCTGCACTACTTTTGATAATTGCTCGTCATCATCAGCATTAACACGGATGCTGGATGGATTTCACACATAAACATTATTAACAAAGAAATCCTTACCTGATTTTTTCTCTCAGAAGAACAATTGCATCTTCCAAAGCTTGCCGGTATGCCCTAATGATCACTGTTGGGTGTGTTCCTTTTAAAAGAAATGGTTCAGCAGCAGAAAGCATTGTGCCAGCTAACACAATTACTGATGTTGTACCGTCACCCACCTGAAAATGCAAATTAATTCTATCACCTTAAAAAAACACTTTACCTCCTCATCCTGAGTTCTGGAAATTTCAATCAACGACTTTGCTGCAGGATGCTGTACAGTTATCTCCCTAAGAATCGCATTTCCATCGTTTGTCATGAGAATGCCACCAGTGGGCTCCATAAGCATTTTAAGCATGGCACGAGGGCCTAAACAACTGCGGATCACATCTGCTACAGCCTGAGATGAAATTATTGCTAGATATCTTTCTGATTATTTTTAAAGGCTTACTTTTCCAGCATTGATATTACCAAGCTGGACAGTTCTACCACTCTCCCGTTTAGTATTCTGACCTGTAAAGAGGATTTTTTTTTTATTAATAAAAAGCACTGCCATGATTTACTCTTTTCAAATGCTTAATAACCACCAAGTGAAGCACGATATATGTTTATGAATTCATAATCTAAAACCCTAATTTTTAATTCTCTTCTGACTTTTATCATTGTAATGTTTCAAATGACAGCTTCTAGTTCATGAAGCCACAACTATTACATAAAAACTTACAAGAACAAAACACAGGGAAAGAATAATATAGACCTATGTTTCATATTTTTCACTAAACTGCAAATGTATGTCATATAGTAACTTCATAATATAACTGCATACTTTCATATAAGAGATACTCAAAGTATTTTTCAAGCATAAAACCATAAACACAAAACTCCTTAAAACTATCACCAGAACAAAATTTAATAAAGAAACACTTTACAAAAAAATTGCGGCGTTATCAACTTGAAGCCCAAAAATCAAAAATGCTTAATGCTTGGTAACTATTCCAAACAAGCTTATGAATGTGAAAACACATGCTGATGCCATCAAAACTAAGTGAAGAACAAATTTTTCCTACATGACACTAAAATCAGAAGGAATCACTGATTAAAGAAAATTCAAATCCAATTTCAAAGGTCGCACGCTACAATTTTCCTGACTTTATGCTTAGAATTAAGTCTTCAGCATTAGAACAGTTGTCACTAGTTGCAAGTTTCTTTGCATCAATGGATAATACCATATTATCAACAAATGCTGTCAGTCTGGGAAAGGCAAACATCTTTTACTTGGCCATCGCATAAACAACTTCTAGTATGATAACACTGAAAGGATACAAATTTGAGAAGCATGCTCAGCTTCCTCCTGAGCTTTTGTAAATCTGAACATGCCTTACAAATTGTGGCTTTCCGAATTAAGCTTTGAGATTATACGCACTAGATTGATTCTCTCAAAAGATAAAATGAAAGAGAACTTAATAGTCACTTTCAAAATCATCTAATGTCTACCTCAAAATAAGCACAAATATTGTTAAATGACATACAATGGAAAAAGCTGCAAAGTAACAAGTTTGCAAAACAACAAATGCTAAGATTACACGAATAGATTGAAAACGACTTATTTTACGACATCTGAACATGGTATTTGAAAGTTTCATAAATTTGGATTGCTGTAATCAATCTCTATTGGAAAACTGACGCATGCATTACAGACGCCAAATTTAAATGGCTATGCAATATAGCACGAGAAACAAAATGACAAATAATGCATTAAGCTTGAACAATATTTGAAGTGATTCTTTCTTTATACTTACTAAGCACTAAAATAGCAGCAGGACCACCCAAACCGATCATTGTTTGCTGTTTTCTAATCCGTAATGTTACCGAGCACTTGGAACCAGAGGAAGTTATAGCACTGGTACCAACATATTACGCACAAATGTTTCCTTAAATGCGCGAATCAAATTCTCAAATTAATGGTATGAATCATATTCTTGAGATTTCAGAAAATATCGATTCTTTTAAATTCAGCTGCTGCCAATTCTTTTAGTTCTTCTTAGAGTCTTCATGATTTCTTTCTTTTATAAAAGATCATAATACAGAAGAACTACTTCTTGCAATAATTTGAATGTTACCTCTTATATATAGTCAGTATGAACAATAGAGATTTATTCATTTCAGTCAACAGTCTGTTTTTAATCTTTGTTTTCTCGAATCTGAATCTGTTTTTCAAATAAGTGATATCAAATAACATATCTAATGAAACTTTTCTTGTACTTGGAAATTAGATACCGTTTTAACTTCGTGCTAGTTTTTCCGGTTTTAAAATTACTGTTAAATGAAAACAGAGATGCTATTCGGTTCATTCAAATCGGACTATGCCCTGCAATTGATCATAACTAGTGATTTCACCGAAGCATTTCTGATATATTAACATAAGTTTTGTTTTCATTGGCTAGTGTATTTTTAACACATTTCGTTTTATAGTTCAAGTAGCTACTTTCATTTGTCTTAGAACTGTGATTTTCTTTTTATAGAAGAAACTATAGATTCAGGACTACTTTTTTACAAAATAAAGTAGAATATATTTTAGAAGTATTTAGTTTCCTTAATTACTGTTCCTATCTAAAATGGGGTTATTAAAAAGAAATCTAAGTGTCCATTGTTTTCCAGAAATCTGCTTGAATTTTAAACCGGTTGGCAGTTCAGCCGGGAACCAACCATGGAAACATCAACACTGGTTTCCGTATTTTAGTCTTTCACATCTGAATAAGACAAGGTAACTGAGTTATAACTCGATATTGTGGTTCCTAATGTAACATGATGCGAACAAATAATTATAGCTTATATTTTTCAAAACAATTTCTAGGAACAAATTCCGAAGCAAGAAAACCTTTCTGAAATGTATCTTGTAAATCATTTTTTTCATTACATTTCGATATAAAGTTTCCAAATATCTTATGCTGTTAGCTGGCAAAATATTTGTATTTTTTGTATAAATATAATTTGTATAAGTTCGTTAACATGCTATAACCAAATCAATGGAAAGGAAAGTGGTAAAGGTGATATCACTGGTCTACGAATGAATGTTTGACATGAGGTTCTCTAAGATTTGTATATTTCACGTACTACTGTTGCTTCCACGTTCTTCACTAATTCATCTTTGTTCCTAATTAAGCTAATTCGAAAGTAGAGGATCTTTGAACTATTGTAAGATGAAGCGTTTTTTGGTGAGGTATGTAACTCAGGACTCATGGAAACAGTATTTTGTACATAATAACGTGAGGATTCAATGCACACTCTCATGCAGTTTCACTCATATCTTAAATGAGTACGATACCGAAAGACAATTACTCATCTTAATGTAAACTGAATTCGAAAATTTGAATAAACGATAGCGTAATCTTCATTCTCAATATTTTTCTGCCTGTAGTTCTTATAATATAACCATCAGTCACATCATCTCAACAACTAATGATCTTTTAAAAATCGATTGCCATGTGGTATAAAATTTAGAAATGAAACCTGCTTCATGTTTTTTTTTCTATTTCAGTTTATATGCAGCAACTGAATTTAAAACGATTTTCGTTATTATGTAGATTTCGTTATTCATGAACCTTCGCTAAAAGTTTGTGATCTATTGCTCCTAAAGTGCTACTTGTGTTATACCATCTGACATCACAGACACTGCCAAGAGAACACTGCATTTAATTTGATTATCTCCCACATTAACTTGTTGATCGCTGATTTTATGCTTTAATTCTTTAAACTACAAGTCTGGGAGGTAAATCGTAGCATCTACGTGTTCATCGAAACTATCGAAGAACCACCTTGGAAACTGAATGTCTTTATGCTTTTTTATTTTACCCAGATAAAAAAACTTTCCAGGTGTTTGTACAGTTTTTTTTCGTGCAGTGCTTTATCTATACAATAAGAAATAATGCAAGAAAATTTTCTCAAATCGTTTGGTGTTTCGTGACGTACTGTCTTCTATCGGAAGTGGCTTCTTTGAACAGAATCAAGACCAGCCATGATCTTTTACAACATTCTCCATTGGAAGTGAGTCTTCTTTTTTCGAGGTTTCTGAAATCTTTGCCTGACAAACTCACCTGAGACTTCTGTGGCAGTTCTCATTGGCAATGAAAATCCGTCAGTGAGCTGTTGCCGTAACGCAGGAGCAACGGATCAACGAGATCAGCCGTCGAGTAGCACCGTGATGTCTGGAAGGAAATCCCATTCCTCTTCCTCTTTCGCTAAGAAACTTCCGTCGCCTTGTCCTCTGACCACTGAGAAAATGACGTCTTGTTCGAGAGTTCCTCCTCGGTATCCGCCAAACCTACTTCCTCGTGAAGGACATAGTAAGGAGCAAGGCTAGTTTGTTCACTCCGGTGATTCCAGGAAATGCATAGTAACTTCTCACAGTAAACAATCAAGACAAAGAATGCAGAGTTGGACTCTGGTTCCTGCCACAGTTCGAACAATCCGGAAGAGGCGGCAGGAAAGCCAGTCAGCTGGTCGGTGAGGTCCACATCAAGGAAAAAGGGAAAGAGGCAGGAAATAAATGAATAAAAAAATAGGTATCTGTTAAGAGTAGAGACATAATAGGAGGGAGCAATCTCCTAGCGCCCTCTACTTTTTCTGATGGGTGTTGGAGAACTCATCCTTTAACAAGACCGATTGGATCGTCTCGTCGTCGTCCTCAAGAAAAAGAGCACGACGGAGATGGCGCCCTTGTGTGTTGTCGGCTCTCGGGGACACGACCACGCCTCGAAGGCAGAAGAGAATTGCGATCACCGCAGAAGACAGCATGACACGGTGCACAGAGATGCTTTTACGCATCTTAGGGGGTGTTTGTGGGGAATAGGAGGATCACGTCTACACACACCCGTCCACGTCCAAGGGTAACACAATCCACTGTCGAGTGGGCGAAGGATTTGATTTCACCCTCACCTGGCACCGTTCTAAGCCACAGCTCTCGCGTCCAGCGGTGCTTCGAAGCCGGTGAGCGAGTTGTGCGCACAACTTCCTCACTGATGGATCTGGAATGCCATATTTCCTTCGACGACCACCCGTGTTTGCAAGTGAGTCGAAGACGCAAAGTGAGATCGAGCCGCCAGATCGTTCCAGGATCGAACTGGAGCTGCACCCCTTGGGAAAGGGAAGGACCCCTGACGAACGTGTGGAGGCTACCGAGGGATTGGCTCAGACACGCTGAAGTGGCGGAGCAGCTGCGTGCCAAGCTGAAGGAGCAGGGCTACTTGAGGACTCTGCCCGGCAGTTTTGCGTCCAGCATCCCACCACACTTCCTGCACCGAGGCTTCGAGGAGGGTATCGGGAGCAGCCGCATGTTTCTACAAGAGCGAAACCCACTCCAGGCGCAAGCTGGCCGGATACGAGGCCAGGATTGAACGACAGGTCCGGCAATCTGGGACTGCATGTCTGCTGTTGGGAGGTTCGGCTTCAGCAGAGGTGAAGAAAATGGTAGGTGACTTTTGTACCTCGGTGGCACACACTTGCCATCCAGCCACGCCGAGGCGCTTATTATTGAAACAAACAGATGGCGGCGAAACTCCTGGTCCTGACACGTCCAAAAATGACCAGGGGAGCATGCCAGGATGCCGGTACGCAGACCAGAGAGGTTCGCCTCGCCCGCAGAAGAAAGGGGAATCAATCAAAAAGAAAAACATAATAAAGACTTCAGGGAGAGACTTCGGAAAGGATCACTGGCTGTGGTTCGGCGTCCTCTGCATCCTCTTAAGGATTCCGGCAAGTTCCATCATCAACACTGCGGACCAGGACCACTTCTTCCGGGGAAATCCCCTGGAACTGGGCCCAGAGGATTCATCTACTGGTTGGGGCACTCGGGGTTGCAGAGTCGGTGAGTTTTCCCATTGTCCATCGATTAATCGGTTTCCTTTTGCACGCGATTTCGCAGGAGACTTCTCATCAGGTTGGCAACTACCATTTTCCTCCCTTGGGGAGGGAGGTTCTGCGGCAAGGGGGACGTTGTCTGCCCACAAGCTCCCTATGGGGTTCTCGGCCATCCCTTTCAGAGAGCAACAGTGGGCGCAACTGGAACACCGCAGGAGGTGCGATGGCTCCGTGCTCGCGTCGTGGATCGCCGCCCGCGCGGGAAACGATTCCCTGCTTCCACCGGGCAACCAACCGCTGGAGTTGGGGTCTGCGCGCGGCACGTTGCGGTGGCTGCGCACAAGAAACGATGGTGGTCCTTGGCAGCTGGTCTTCCCTCTGGACGAGGCGGGGACGCACCAGTGGGTGCTCCAATTCTTCGCCGCGAAAGCCAGCGTCCTCAACCGGAGCTGTCTCTCCATTCGCTCCAGCCCGCGTCGGAAGCCACGTGGTCACGATGGTCTCCGAGCGTGGTACCATGAGGCGCAGGTTCGAATACTCCAATAGAAATCAACGCAGTGCGTCGCGGGTTCGACTTCGTCCCGCAAGATGACGCTGGTTGGCCTACATTCATTCGGGTGAGGCGATGGTAGTGGTTCAAAACGGATGCCTCGATGAGGGCCGGAACAGTGAAAGTCCACCTTGAGGTCCTTCCAGGAATCAAGGAATGGGGAGTTCCCCTTCCGGTTGCGCAAAGGAGCGGACCTCCCAGTGTGGGGGACCCCTCCGTGTCGTTCAGATGGAGTAGGTGTGTAGCCACCTCTCCAGGGAGTGCAGAGAAGCGTGCCGCTTCCTTGGGGGAAGCAGCGTCCTTCTGAATTTCGGAAGCGTCCCTTCGGGGTTCTCTTCAGAGGGAGAGGAAACAAGGAGCGGTTCCCTTCCCGGTGAGTAGCTCCAGAGAAGAAATTCCTACTAGCAGGCCCTTTCCAGGCTCCCTTCGGAGAAAAATGGAGCAGACCCCCTCCGGAGAGAATAAGGAAGGAGGATGAGTCCTCCTCCATCCCGACGCAGGGCAGGCAAGCCTTCCAGGAGAACATGGGACCCTTCCCTGTGCCCCAAAGGGCTTTTCGCTTTTCACCCGGATTGGCCGGGTCATTCATTATGAAAAAAAATAATTTACATTGTCGGTGGAACGCTCGGTTCTACCACGTTCGAAGAACAAAGAAAGTTCTTTTCCCCTTGCCGCTAGGTGTTTGATGCGGGAATAGCACGGAGGGTGAGAGGGGGGGGAGAACAATAAAAACAAACAAAGTGGTCATGAAGAATGTTTGTTTGGGAGGTCGGCAAGAAATCACCGTGCGTTCCGTGACGTTCCGTTCGTGTTCTGGAGGATGCTGGCAAGCTGGTGTCTATCTTTTCCTAGATGAGACTGTCTCGAGGCGATCCTCAGAAAGAGTTCCCACCGATGGTTGGCACCTCTGCCGTGTTGACCTCATCTGGTGGCGTTCCGTGCCCTCAGGATGCCTCGGCATGCAACACATAGTTGCTACGCACGTGACTCGTGGCAGGTGCATCGCTCACGGAGAGGCGTCTGGCAACGTTTCTGACCCCTATTGCTCCCAGGGGCCCGGAGGGCTGTTGCGAAACGTCTCCAGTTTCCGGGGGGCAGTGCAGTGAAGGAACCGGTCGCACTCCGCACACTCCCTAGCGTCCAGCGGTGGAGTCGCGCTTTGCATGGGATTCCCCAATGCAGCAGCAGCAGCAACGCCGAAACCTGTCACTTAAGAGGGAGGGTGCTGTTGTCCTCCAACACTGAGGGTCAGGTTCCGAGGAGAATTCCCAGAAGCTTGCCCGAGCGGAGAGATCCTTTGGGTGGGGACACTTTGAGTCGCAGCGCCTGTCCCTTTCCGAGTTGTCCACTCGCCCAGAAGTTTCTTCTTTGCTGCTACACAGCACGTCACTTCCCACCTTGCCGGGATTATTCTGTCCCTTGCTTCCAGAACTGAGCGATGCAAATTCTCTGGGGTTCTTTTCTGCTTCTCTGTTTTCCTTCCAGCTTTTTTTTTGGTTCTCAAGGAATGCTGAAGAACTTCTCGCCTCCTTGGGAGAGGGGGAGCTCACGGAACTCTCTTTGACGCTACCCATGCCACCCCAGGGTGCGTGTCACCCTTCAGATTGTAAGGGGCAACCCCGGAGGGACACCCCATGGATCCAGGAAGGCTCCGGAGGAAGGAATCCGTTTCTTTCACGCTTAAGAGGGAACCCCGAAGGGAACCTCTTCCTTATTCTCTCCAGAGGAACCGCAGTGGACATCACTACTCATTTCTTTTCCGGAGGGATCCCCGGGAAAGGACCTGCTCCCTGTTTCTTCTTCTGAAAAGAACCCCAAAGGGACGCTTTCCAATTTCTCTGGAGGGCGCTACCCGGAGGGAGCAGCGCACTTCTGGAACCCTGAGGAGGGCATCAACCATCTCCATGGCACCACGGCTTCATTTTCGCAAGCGGAGGGCAATTTCGAAGGGAACTGGCTCCTTGGTTCCTGGAAAAATCCCGAAGGGTCGATTTCTAATCCCATGTGGGGGGGCATCCCTTCGCTGGGCATCGGGCTCCCACCTGTGACACACTCAAAGCCAACCGAGGTCAACCGGCGTCATCCTTCGGGGGAGACTCGAAACCCACGACGCGCCCCCCGTTCTTGGCATCGATTTTCCCTTCCCTGGTCGGGATTCGAACCCGCAGTACTGGCTGCTACCACGCGCAGAGAGACTGCAGCCACGGGGCCGCTGATGCGGGCTCAGCCTTGGCCCTGTTCTCTGCCAGGCGACCAAGGTCCTCTCTTCTAGAGGTGCGCGTGCTCGCAGCGCATCCCCGCCTCCGCGGGAAGGCAGTCCAAGTCGAGTCTCTAACACGAGTTTGATTCGTCCCTGTCCTGTTACACGGAGAAACCTCGAAGGAAGCTGCGGGGAGCTTCACCTCTTGCTGAGGGATCGGCTGCTTCAGGTTCAAAGGAGGGCCCCCATTGAATGGAATAACCCCGGCCCCGATCCAGTCTTGGTCGGAGGGCGTCCTTCTTATCCTGCTCCGGTTGCCGACCCACCAGCACCTTTGGTCTCGACGACCAAAAGTGCTCGTGGACGCGATCGATGCAGCCCTCCATCTTGGATTGGACGGCCAACAAGCTGGCTGAGCACAACTGATTCTCCACTGCCCACGCGCCCCACTTTATGTTGAAATCGCCTCCTCGCGTCCCGTGTTGGCTGACCATTCCTTCCTCTGTGCGAGGACCGAGTTCGAGCGGCACCCCATCAGGGGTTGCTCGGAGCGCAGACGTTGGTGGCGACGAGGCCGATCGAGTGCGACCACTCGGTGGCGTCCGACTCGACCCCACACGACCAGTCGCGCTTCCTGAGCTGCCCATGACCTTGTCTTTCGTCGATGTTGGCTCTAAAGTCGCCGCTCCTGAAACGCTCCCCCCACATTCCCACTTTCCTGACCGATACTCGCTGACGTGTTCTCATACGGTTCAGCCACGTTGCCTGGTCCCATTCCTCGTCTTCTTCCAGAATCGCTGCTGCCTTCCTTTGAGGACGTGATGGTCCTACGGTCTCAGAAAAAGGGTGCGAGCCATCCGGTAGCCGGAAGACGCCTGTCCCAGCGGCCCGGACGTCAAACCTACGCGAGTGGGGGACGCCCGTCCCCACAGGAATGAATATTCAACAGCCAAAGGACACCCGTCCCCGGAATCGCGAAAAGAAAAGAAATTTTTTTTTTTACCTTCCCAGACTGCATTGTCTATGGCTGGTTCCAAGAGGAAGGTCATCTGCAAGAGCGAGAGGAGCCACGCACTGTCAGCATGGCTTCCTTCCAGTATTCCGCTCCATCCCGGAGTCCAGACTCGGGGACTTCTTCAGGCTGGTTCGTCAGGGAGCATGAGGGCACGTCGACAGAAGCAAGAAGGGCGTGGTCGTCCCCGTGGATGAGTCGTGGGAGGAGCCGTCCGGCTGGACCCACTTGGGGTCCCCGCGGACAGGCACTTCAAGTACCTCGGCGTTCCACCGGGCGGCAACGGCGCCGCCGAAGCGCGGTCGGATCGCCTTCGAAAGGCTGAGGTGGCCCACGGCCCGTTCCGAGATGGCACATCCGTCTTGCAGGAGCGGATTTGGGACGCTTCCTTGGCCCCCATCCTCTGCCCCCTGCTTTTTGTCCGTCCGACCTTCTACTCAGCCAAGCTCCAAGCGAAACGCTGTCGCGCCGTCTCCACAGTCCAGCATGTGCTTGAGACGCAGACTCAGAGAAGAGAGGTCATTTATTACCCGGCTTCCCGGGTCGTTCATTCAAATAAAATGAACAAACCATCTGTGGACTAAGTTCCCAGACTAAGGGATAATAAGAGGAGAACTCTTCGACATGCAAGTCAGGAACTCTGAAGTCCCGGAACGGTAGGGGAGAGAACCACAAATATATATTAAAAAATATAAAAAAAACTATGGGGGTGGGTGGGAACAGGGGTCTTCAAGTTCGGCCGTTCCTTCGTTTCAGAATCGGCGCAGAATGAGGGCGATCTCCTTCCTGACTTCTTCGTTGAAGTGAGACTACCTGGCTGTCGTCCTCGTGTTGGTAGCTGCAATCCTGGTAACCTCCCTGGGGTATCTCTTGCGATTGCAATACGTGGTGGGCCACGACGATGGCGTGGATGCAACAGATCGTTGTGATGACCACGCTTAGCGAAAGGCCGCCACGAGTGAACAAGCGGGGCAAGACGTCGATGGCGGTGTCCCCCTGATGCAGGAGCTCCGAAGGTAGTCTCCACCGCAGTCCCTGGAAGGCACCACAGTCGAAGAGCAGAAACGGGAGCGATTCCACCGCCCCACACCTTCTACAGTTCGAGGAGGCAACTCTCCCGGAAACCAGATGCGCGCTGATTGCAATGGAAACCCCAATGTCGACAGCAGAAGCGTGTGAAGGGGGAACACAGACATGTGCACGCACAGGGGCACACTGAACAGTTCTCTGCACTGAAGGAGCCCCTTCGCCCAATTACCAGTGGCCACGTCTGCCAGCTCGCTCGTCTTCCAGTGGGCCCGTGGGTCTGGTTTCTTCTGCAGTCGTGTAGGCGACCTTCCACCCCGCCGGTAGGCAACTGTCGTCGCTTGCTCCTAGGACAGACAGTACTGCGGCACGGGGCGTGGCGGCCAGGCGAATCCACTTGTCCTGGTCCTGCACCACATCTTCCAGTGAGTCGCTCAAGGGAAGCCGCAGGCTCCGAAGTTCCAGGAGCGGAACTTCCTGATGCACAGCCCAGAACCATAACGCCTCCTACCGCAAGAGAGGTCATTGTGACGGCAGTCGCCCACACGAGGACGGCTGCGAGGTGGCCTCATCTGGAAGAAGTGAAGGCGGAGATCGCTGGCATGCAGCGCTGGTTCTAGGAATGAAAGAGCGGCTTATTCCAAACACAAATGTAGGGTACAATCCCTCCCCATCTTTTTTTGTTTTATATAGTTGTGGTTCTTCTCCACCCGTTTCGGACTTTTCCTAGTGAATTCTGCAGAAGGGAGGGCCGGAACCAAAAATCCCTACCCCTGCCCTCAGCCTACTTTTATCGATTTGTTTGTCCTCACGCTTCAGACTTCTTGAAAATCCGGTCTGCATGCCGGAGTTCCCTAACGAAGAACTTTTTGCTCCTCTTTGCAGGGAACCGTTGCCAGCTTGCTTGTTCATTTCTGTTCGAATAAACTCTTCTGTCCGACCAGGCGACGAAATCCTAACGCTTCCTCCCCTAGGATCCTATGGATCTCTCGGAGTGGCACCAGATCGGAGGGGCTCAGGGCTGCTTCTGCAGCTCACCTCCTGTCGTCATCTCTCCCCCTGTCGAGGTTCCAACAGACCACAGAGGAGAAGGAAAAGAGGAAAGCCAGTCATGGATGGGCAGAAGATGCAATCGGAAGGACGCGCATGTCTGCGCTACAGGACAGAAGATGAAACGCTGTCTCACATACGAAACAGATGCAGGAGACACACTCCTATGTCCATTGCACCCCACAATGCAAGTCAAGAAGAGATAATCAGAAAGACCGCGGTGGATGACGCGAAATGGACCCTCATGTTCAGTAACCAGAGAGTTCCAGGAACAAATTCCCTCCTAATATCGGATCTGTTAATGGAAAAAGGAAACCGGGTATTCGTGATGGACTTCCGCTGCCCATTCAAAAATGGAAGAGAGACGTTTAGCAGTTCCAAAAGAAGCAAAGAGGAAAAGCACAAAGAAGCGGCCCTCCAGCTAAGCAGAGGGAGAAAACTGCAGAGTCCGTGCTTTCATCATTGGTTCCCTGGGAGCCTGGGATCCAGGTAACGAGGAAGTGCTGCAGGATCTTGGGAATTCCGAAGCGATTGGTGACGATAGGCACCGGATGGTGGCTTCGTGCATCGGCACTCCAGCCATATTTATACAGCCCACGTCACACGGAAAACCTACAACCAGTCAGAGAACCCCATCTCTTACCATACGGGGAGCAGGAAGCGGAGGGAGAAACATGAAGAGGGGCGACGAGAGCCCCAGATGAAGAGAGGAGGAACTGCGGAAGAATGTCCACTATCCCCCTTGTACCTGTTACATGATTGTCAACATGAACGATAAACTACACTGCCTAGCAGTTGCCATGGTGTGTCGAGCCAAAGTGTCATCGCCTCACGGCAACGGAACGACGAAGAGATCGCCCGCACAGTGCAGTGCCGCCAAGTCCTTCAGCGGCCTTGTGGCCACGGTCGCTCACGTGGCACCAAGCGTTGCGGGTTCGAATGCCACCCGGGAATTCGCCGCACTAAAAGAGAGCGAGGGAAACCGTGCAGATACACTTATCAGCCATCATCATAATGTTTCCACTGCTGCCGGCGTTGCCGGATGTAGTTCAAAGGTCAGGTGGCATAGCAAAGAGGAAAACGTTAAGGTCAAGGCAGGACTGAATCACGAAAAGCGACACTGGCGATTGATCGATCATGCATGAAAGTTGTCAAGGAAATTAATTTTTCCCGATAGGGGTCGCAACAGGATCAAATTCGACATCACTGTCAGACCAGTAACATCTGTTTCCATCTTTAGGATGAAAGGACGAGTGTTCTCGAACAATACCTCTCAATGGACACACTACATGAATGTAAGGACTCCCTGCGCTCACCTGATCAGTATCTTTAGGCAACAGAGGGGGGAAAAAAAGATGCCTATCGTGGTTATATCGTTTTAAGCAAGGAGCACGGTTGCCATGGTTCCGTTCTCGGAATCGATTAGGATTGGCTTCAGGAAATGCCAGTGCTAATCAGGAAACGCATCGGTACGCATGGCTCAATTTCAAACCAACGTCCGCGATCGATTGAAACGATGGATCAAAACAAGTCATTAAGATATCAGTGCAATTATAATAAATGGCGACATGTTTCTTTTTTTTTTTATTGCCACTTGAACTTTCATGGGCGCAAGAAGACGGAGAACTTCTACCTCTGAAAGCACTGCCGCAGCAAGGCACTTACTACGTACGCAGCAAGGTTGTGTACAATGCCTTCCTAGCCTAACGTGTGGTAAACGTATGAAAGCTGCTTCTTCAAAATGAAACGGGAAATTGCGGTAACAAGTGGACAGTGACGAACACATCTTGCTTGCTTGTTTTACTTTCTCCCGTAAAATCAGAAGGCACGTAAGCGTTTCCCTACAATTTCCACGTAAGTACATTCAGTTACTGGGATCGTGTCCAGGCTATGATCAGTCACTGAGCTTCATCACGAAACGTAACTGCGCAATGCTACTGGCAATCCTGCTGCGCAGGTCCTGTACTCTGCGACAGCAGCGTATTTCTTCACGTCTTCCAGATGCTGTCGCAGAGAGCACGCAAAGTGGAACCTGAAAAACAACTTAGCACGTAACCACTCTTACCGCACTGGCACACTGCTCATCGTGCCTTCTCTGAAAAGCAAGGGTGCTGTGCTGCCACCCTGGAAACCATCTGAGAAGACAGCACCTTGAGAGCTCAAGGTGCAATGACCGCTCACCCGCCGAAAGAATGACAAAGTCAAAACCGTCCTGGGTCAAAGATCATCACGCTGGAGAGCAGCTATTGGATGGCGTCCTCGAAATTTCAGATCCGTGGGCTGCAGGTCGAAACTTCTCTTTCGAGTGCTCTGAACGTCGCGTTTGTGCGTATCCACCATCCGTGCTTTCTAGCTTTGGGGAGAACAAATCCTCCGAGTGCTCACATGCGTGGTCCACGTTCGACGGTACCACTTTTCTGTGAGAAATGCGCTTCATGGCGAGGGAATGAACGTTTGATGCCATCCGAACTGCTCAGCACTCAACAGCGGGTAGCATTCCCCGAGAATATCAGATGACAGGAACCGTTCATTGCACTCCACCGTCTTGTATGCAGAAGAGGAAGCGCATGGTCACGCATTTACCCTCAGGCCGCTGAATCCGACCGGCTATGCTTTCTAAGCTTTCCTCATAACACTTGGCGGTCCGAAGACTAATGGTGATGAACTCTGAGGCGATTCACCTCCCGGAACTAGACGAAGTGTGATTTTAGTCGCGAAAGAACCACTAGCGCCAGCACTTGCATTAATCCCAAGACATGCGCAGCAAGATGGAACCTTTATTTGCCGCATGATTTGATAGGGCCGAGCTCTTGATGCTCTTGGGACTTGAAGCAGTTTGCTTGCACGCAGCTATTTCTAATGCCTGGAGCGCTTTCAGTGGGTTCTCCTCATGAGTAACCAATTTTGCACAGTTGAGCAGACGGATTTTTTCCTGGTCCCCATTCGAGCTGGGGTTGTCCGAGATTTTCCTGAACTGGAAGCTTTCTACAGTCATCCTCCCTGTTGGCAGTCTGTGACGTCGATGACGCAGTGTGTGCCCTCTTCCCAGCTTGCTCCGAGCCGCGATACTGAGTCTCTACAAACTATTCCAACGAAATGTACTTTCATTGCACAAAATTGCCATTTTGAGAACGAAGCAACAGCGTTTACATCACAGGATGTGAGGCACCAAAGAGAGTGCCGCTGGTTCTGATTCTGTCCTCATCTTCATAGGGAAGAGCCGTGCTGGCTCACAAACAAAAATCATAATCCCCACCCCCGCAGTTGCTGTGTGCACACCCTGGGTCATTCTATTGCCAGGACAGGAAAAAGAAAGAGAAAACTGCACAACGGCTTGCCGACAGATCGGTGGAGGAACTGCAACACGATCTCTTGCGCCTCAAAGTTTCCCAAACTATGTACCGCGGAACACTGGTGTTCCACGGAAAGTCAATAGGTGCCCCGTGAAAAATTATGAAAATTTTACACAATTAAGATTTGAGAATAAATGTTTGTTTCGTTTTCTTAACTCTTATATTCACTCGCTTAATCTATTTATTATGTCTACCTACCCTATAAAATACGCAAGGTATTCCGTTAAAATTTCAGGATTTGTGAAGTGTTCCGTCACAGGGAAAGTTTGGGGAACGCTTCTCTAAGTGTGTCCCTCAACTTCCGATACATCAGCAGACAGCACATTCAGGTTGGTATAGCGCGACCACACAGAGGGAACAGATTTAGTTGCGTCGTAGGAGCGAGAGAAGGTGCTCTGTAACTCGGAACGTCAAAACTTATGTCCGAACTCGTATCCCCAAAGTCCAGGAATGTGCCCCATACACGTGTGTCCTTGAAAGAACTTGAAAAAATAGCTTTCGTGTTGGTCTGGAGCTTGAGACGAGACGTGATCAGCAAAGCTACAAAGAGAGTTCCCCTTCGTTCTCTTTCCTTAATCATGCATTGACAATCTCTTCCACTCCAATGACGACGTTTCGAAGCGAAGAGAGCACTTTCTACAGCAATGTCAACCATTCCCTTTTCCAGCATCCTTTCATCAATTCTGCCAAGTTTCTTAAAAGTTACGATTCCCTTGAGAATTCGATAGGTAACTCTGTTGATTCCTTCTCTGGTACTCAGAGGCATCCTGATGTTTTTTCGGGAAAAAATGCAACATGCTGTGAAAACGGAAAGAATCCTTGGCAACTTTCTTTCTTTTTTTTGTCTTCTAATACTACAGAACCTTCTTTTTTGCTTTCAGTACAGATCGAAAACCTACAAGAAAGAATGTGAATCCAATAACTGAGAACAGAGTGAAGTTTTGCCAATGACTGAAGCCTTGAGCTGCAAAATTCTCCAGACACTGCGCAGAAATTTCACTTTTTTTTATTTCATTTCATTTCTTCCCTTACCTTCCACCTCTTGTGTTCTCGAGGTTTCAACCTCATCACGTAAAATTTGACGCCATGATCGGGGAAGCCACGATCCACCCTGTCATTCTACCAAACATCGTGAAGGTCAAGGCTTTTTTGTTTCTTCACGCAATCCTTCCTCAAGGCATGCTTTCGCGAATGTCGGGAACCAACGCCGAGTCGCAGAAAAAAAACAAGAACGCGTAAGGAGCCAACTTTGTGGATTCACTTGCTTGAGGGAGGAAGCAATTGAAGTAACCCAAAATATGGAGAAGCGACATGTAAGGTGGAAACGAGGGAACGAAAAGAGTTTGAGCAGACTCGAAAGGGGTTGAGCGGACGACGGGAAAAAAAGCAAGTTCAAGTTTTAACCCTGTACGGCACACAGGAACCAAAATGTGCAGGCTCTCTGCCGTGGTCAGTCCGTGTCGAGAGCACGCCGCCCTAGCTACGACCTGTTACTAAGCATTCCGTGTTCTTGTAGTCGCAACGGCGTGCACTTCGGCTGGCTTTCTTTCCGGTTGCCTCGCATGAGACACCACGTTCCCTTTTACATAGAAAAAAATGTGCACCCATGGCCTCCCATAATGGAATGCTCAACGCAAAATGAAGGGTTGATTGGAAGCTATGAAAGAGGAGAAACTGATTGGGAAGAGTTCTCATCTGATGAAGACCAAGATTTAGATGGCGGAAATACGGAAGCAGAAAGCCACACCAGCTTCCAACAGCTTCTCACATGGAACGCCGGTTACCGGGAAAAAGTTCGTCTCGTTCTTTGTGAAATTCGATTTCATCTGCACAAAATAAAGATCCGAGTGGGGTGCCGAGAGAACCTTTAGGGATCCATGAGCGCTGCGAAATGTCCCTCCACGTTCCGCCAGCCGGAAAGGAAGGGAAAAGCGTACCTGTTGAAAAAAAGTCACGTGTGCCCGACACCGAAGGGCTTTATGTTGTGAATGTGCAAATAACTTTCAAAATAATTTGTAAAGATAATTGTAATTCATCAACAAAATGAAATTTTTATGAAAAATTCTCGCATTTTAATCGGTGTCCTATATGGCATTACGTAACCATTTATGCACAAAGTGGTCACGTTACCCCTCTAGGGTTAATCAGGAAATGGAGCCCTATCAAATGCAAGCTGAAAGAAAGCAGCTAAGGAACTGTTTCCACCGGCGGAGCGTTCTCATGTGAAGGTGTTCTTCTGCTACAGCTTAAATTTCGAGTCTTCTGATCGACTCAGAACACCATCAGAACCCACTCTATGGACGGCAGCTTGGACGATCAGATCCTGCTTTGGATAGGAGGCTTGAAACAGCAACACTTCATCAGCACATGAGTTTACCAGTTTCTGCTTGCCTTGTTAGCAGAGCCAGAGCCTCCAATCTTACGCTAATCCGCAGCTCTCTGGCCTCGACGTAGAGTTGGTCACTTTCAGAAAGTTAGGTGAAGTGCTCCAAGAAGCAGCTCTCGTCTACAAGAATTATTGTATTCTAGTAGCCATAAAAGCCGCGTGAGCAGGTTTCAAGAACAATATAACAAGGAACTTAAAGGACATGCAAGGAGTGTTTAAGAAAGGGTCTTTGTGGAATTATCAGCTATACCAGCCATATACTTCAAGGTCCTAGAACTTGTTCCTTACGAATCTACAGGACAGCATTCGGAGGATTTGGATGTGCGAAAGTGCTGAGGTACTGGGAAAGCTGCGAAGAGAGCAGCAGTTTGCGAAGAGAAGAGAGGCAGACGGGAAGATACCCTTCAGCTTCATCGACCGGTGCCCAAAGCGAGCCTGATCTGGAAACCAATGATCCACGAAGGAAATGAAGACTTCATTTCGTGTCTTTGACTCCACCGGTCCGGGATGTAGAGTGAGCGCGTCAGGAGTCCATGAATGCTACATGGATTTGCCAACAGCGTATTCAGAGACTTCAGCTTCGTTGTTGGAATTCGCCTCCCAGGTTTTGAAGAACCAGTTTTTTTTCCTCCTCTTTGGAATGGGAGGTTAAGACTCTCAGAGGGCAAAAGAAACGGAATCTCCGAAATGAAAAAAAAAACGTCGACATGAAGGGAGAACAAGTTTTCTTCGTCAGCTTGGTGACTTACTTCGCAGAAGAATGCTCCGCTCTCGATCATGGGCGATGCGTGAGCACTGGCAGAAAAAGACTTCTTCACGACTTCCGCTAGTATCCACTCCTAGAGCACGAGGACCCCAGAAGCACGTACTCGTTCAGCCATGGTCTGTCGTAGATCTGCACGTGGCATAGGTGTGTGCTCCCATCAGGGCAAAAGAAACGGGCGGTGATGAAGTAGTTGATGCCAGCCACCACTTGGATGCGCAGCTGAAGGATGTCGAATCCGCAGCCGACTTCGATCCTTTCCAGAGACGTTTTCAAGTTCTCAAGGAGATACCTCGCCCTTCCGTATGAATCCGGGTCCTCACCTGGAGATAAAGGATCCCCAATGCCTCCAGGCTAGTAACGAGAAAACATCGTGAGCACTCGCGTAGCAGCCAGGCAATCTTTCTGCATCACATACATCACGAGAGATTCACCTCCCAAGGAAGACTGGTACAGGAGTATCCCGAAATGTTCATCATTGAGCAAGGAGCCAGTTGTCCTAAATTCACCCAACTCTATCGACGGAAAAGAAAGGGCTAAAAGCATCGAGGACATTCCCGCTGGCAAAGAAGGCTCGAAAGGATACAGACGTGCAGACCATTAGAAAGTAGCAAAGAGCCCGATTCATCCAGAGGAGCACTTGACCAGCCAAAAGGACCAGCCTTCTTATTAGAAACTATGCACTGACGGTGCACGGAGACATCGCCACGCCCTCGCAGGTGGAACAGAAAGGAATGTGCCGAGAGATCGAGGCGGATCAAGAGGGACAGCAAAGGGGAACGACCGAAAAGTCTGGCCACCGAGCAAGGAGAATCGCGATCCTTCTCACAATCCCTTCCCTTCGTGAAGGAGGGAAGGGATCGCGAGATTCGCTGGCTGCCACAGAAGGCTCACCACGAACGATCTAAAGGGAAAAGATAACGACGGGATGCCGATCAGCATCGTGCCGCAGAATAAGGAGGAAACTGCAGAACGATGCCTGGATCGTTCCCGACCTGCAGAACCCTGCCATTTAAATCCTCATTCTTCCCTCGAGTACACACACCCACGCACACCACACCCACGCACAGTATTAAGGTACCACCTTACCAGAACGCCACTCGCGAAGGTGCGAAGGAAGAAGCAGAGCAAGACGAGCCGGTGGAACATGATGATCGCGAGCTTTCTGATTGAATTGGGGAGGCACCCCTGCAGGTGGAAGCCGCGATGCACCTGCCGGTGATCTTTCGAGACAGCCCCCTCGGCCCAAATACGTCGAGCCCAACACTCGCGAGCTGCCCATGATCGAAGAATGCGCCTTCTATCGTTTCAAAGGATGCGGCGGTCCCCCCTCATCTGCCAGCGAGCTTCCGGGCAGCGCTCTTCCCGACCCGGGAACACGGGAGCAGGAGGTCCTTTCCCTTTCTACCGTCCTCAAAGAGCGAAACGTGGGAGTTCGGCTTGCCGGGTTCCCGAACCTGGAGGTCAGAGACCCCCCAACAATCCTCGCGGGCAGCGGGCGGCAAGCGGAGGCGGCATGAGCGGAGACCAGGAGCATTCTCGCGGCATCTTTTCTTCGTCCCAGGGGCCGACGCAGCAGCTTCCGAACAAAGCTGCGCGTCCGCGCCAAGTTCAATGGCATCTCCCTTCTGTCGTAACGGTGCCGCCCGCGTTCCTGCCAACCGCAGGGGTGCGGCTATCGGCGAATCAACAGCCACCTGAACTGGTCCAGCCTCTCCCCGACCAGAGCCGGAGCAGCTCCTTTGTTCGCTTATCTCAGCGTGGGATCGTAGAAGAAAACTCTCAAGGACGTTTCGCTCGGACGGGCCGCGCTTTTGCAAGCGGACATCCTCTCCTCCCCTTCCTCTCGTCCAGAAGAACTTGCACGGAGGTCTCATGGGAGTTTGTTTTTTTTCTGCGGGGGGGGAGACGGTGCCAGACTCTCCTTCCCTCCCCCCCCCCCGTCCCCCTTCTTCTTTCCGCCACCTGACATTCCCAGAAATCATGCTGTTGAAGGAGCTCTTTCCCCCGCGTCCCCTGCAGCACGAGCGGTTCGCTCTGCCGTCGGATTTGTCTTCCGCTGCTGTTGCGGCAGCAGTGGAAGACTTGCTCACAAGAGCATCCGTTCCTCGGCGGAAGAACGAGATGACCCGCTCCCCGCCGCCCCAGCTTTCTCTTCTCATGAGAGTGTTCCTCGCTTGCCCGGCGCCGACACTTCCGCGTCCGAGGAATGCGACGACCCACGCGGAACCGCGTCTGCTACTTGCCCGGCGGCGAGCCTCCCCCCCTGCCAATCTTCTTCCAGGAAACCAGCTGCCCACCCCTCTTCGAGCTCGCCCTTGGTGAACACCGGCCAAGCGGAGACCTCTGAGTCTACCCGTGAACGTGGGAAGGATCCAGCTGTCGGAGCACTGAGGGAAACGAACTCACTCCTGTGAAATCATTCATCAACACCACCACCACCATCATCATCATCATTGCTATTCTTCTTATTGTCATTATTCTTAGTCTTCCGGTTCTTGTTATTATTCTTATTGTCATCATTATTATCATCCTTCTTCTTCTTCTACATTTTATTGTTGCCATTATCATCATCATTCTTGCTATTATTATTATCATTATTGTTGTTATGGTTATTATTATCCTTATTCTTCTTATTGTTGTTATTGTTATTATTCTTATTGTTATGGTTATGATTATTATTGTATTTTTTATTGTTGTTGTTGTTATTACTGCCATCATTATTTGTGCCATTATTGTCATTGTTCTTATTAGTATTGTTTTTATTTTTCCAATTATTGTCATTATTGTTATTGTTATGATTCTTATTCGTATTGCTGTTATCATTATTATTGTTGCTATGATTGTTATTATTATCAGTACTATTATTGCTATTATTATTGTTTTTGTTGCTACTATTGTTGCTATTGTTGTTTTTATTATTACTGCTATCATTATTGTTGTTGCTGTTATTGTTATTATTTTTATTTTTATCGCAATGTGTAGAGTTGAGCCTGAATAAGTACGAGGTTAGTCCTGTGGGCGTGCAGAAAAAGTGCGTGGAATATTCGACGGACAATCGTGACGTAATCAATCGAGTGAATACGTAACACTAGGTAAAAATACCTGAAGTATTCGGGAAGTATGCAGGAAGTATGCACTGACTGGTGGCGACACGCGTCGTTTAGCGTGGAGGACACGGCGGTGACGTCAGACCTCGCTGCCAGCTGGTGTCGTGGGAAACAGGGGAATCACCGATGGAATTCGGCGCAAGCGAGCCTCACGGTTCGGGGCGAAGAGGGCGAGCGCACTCCCTCCTTCCGAGGGCGTCGCAGCACCGAGGAGGGAGGGGGAGGGATGCTGCCCGCCGCTCAGGAATAGGACTCTGGAGAAACTGGCTCGTAGGGCAGACGTGAGCCTTTCCAGGCAGAACTCTCCGGCTGGCAGGTAGTCGGCGTGGAGGATGGAGGGGTAGCCTTGCCTAAGGGCCGTGGGAGAAGCAGCGGAGGGCCTTGCGCTCTCGGTGGCGGGTGGTGCGGAACCAGGGCCAACGCCGCCTTCCATCCTTCCCAAGCACCCGTCTCTGAGGGGAGCGATCTTGATCTGCAGGGCAGTGGCTGCCAGTCGGCTTCGTGATTCCCCCAGACACCGCTGCCCGTCCACTCCCTTCCCCTTCTTCAGACGGGAGCATCTCCCCAGGGTCCCCGAGGAAACCCTGAAAATCTTTTCTGGATGTTCCCCTTCCCAACGGCGCCGGCTGCGCACATCATACTTTCGAGAGCTTCGCCGGATCAGCTCCACCCAGTGGCGGGACAAAAGGGCAGGTCGGGGAAGCGATCTACTGCCCTTTCGCCGTTACCCTCTCTCCCTCCCGACCGCACTCCCCTGTGCGGGTGGTCCCTTGCGCATGAGTTCCCCCCTCCGGTGAGGTTCGCCATCCCATGCCCGCCGAACAGACGATGGTGGCGAAGATCCCGGAAAGAAAAACACACACACAAAGAGGAGGAGGAAAATTCTGCTTTTCCTCCCCACCGTTCACCGGGAGGAGAAGTCTTCTTCGGGGATGTTGGTCAGATATTTCCTCCAGTAGTACTGAGGCGGTCCGGCGCTGACGCAGAACTGCATGTGCAGAGCCCGGTCTCCCTCCGTCCAGTACATCAGGTAGAAGTTGCACATCTCATCCTCGTTCGTGGGCCTGGAGGGATCCGCGCGGGATAGGGGGAACTCGGGGGTGTTGGAACTCCCTCCCTCCCCCTCTCTCTGCTTCCCTTCCTCAAGCGGGAGCGAAGGGGAGGACGGAGGCGAGCAGGCCTACTTACCCGATCCAGGTCTTCCTCTTCCGGAAGTTCCTCATGGCGCACTGTGCCGCGATCAGGTCACCGGGGCCCAGGGTCGCGTTGGAAAACACCGGGTAGAACATCTGGGGCAGCTGAGGGTTCCTGCGGCCCAGGAGCGTCCACTGGTGGCCGCCGTCGAGAGACGGACGCACCCGGTAGCCAGAGACCGAGAGACCCAGGGCGTGAGTGTGTGTGCGGAAGGCGAAGGGGTGGATGACCGTGGGCTCCTTGATCTCACAGTGCACCTGCATTTTCTCGTCGCTCAGCGGCGGGATGACACCCCTGGTCATAAGGGCCAGCACCCCTGCCGTCCGCGGCTGCCTGCGGGGCGAGGAGCACAGGTGAGGGCGCGGCAGTCGGAGACAGGGGAGGGAGGAAGGGAGGGGGAGGGAGGTCCCGCACCGCCCCCCTTTCTCCTCTTCCTCTCCCCGGCCGCCCCCTTTCCCTTGGCTTACGGGCGATCCGTGTAGTGCAGGAAGATGCCAGAGTCGTCGGTGCTGCCATCTGCGGGCGCCGAGCATAAACAGGGAAGGGAGGATGAGACACCAAGCGGAAGAGGCCTCCCGCCGTCAACCTCCCTCCCGCACACCCTGCCCCGTGCCAGTCGCTCCTGGCCTACCTCGGAACTTGGCGACGTTGGCGTAGTGCACCTGCAGCACGAGGTACTCGGACGGCGTTCCGCGGCCCACGCGGAACCCGACGCCCTCGGGCAGCTCCAGGGAAGGCGCGTCCATGGCCCACCCGTAGATCACCTGCGGGTCCGAGGCGCAGGGAGAGCGGCTCTTGCGGAAAAGGCCCCACCCAGACGACGCCGCCATCTCGCCGCAGTCCCTAAGGGGGAAGAGAAGGAGGCGCAGCGGGGGGTCCAGTGGCGGCGGCGGGTGCCCTTCGCTCACCAGACGGTTCTCCTGTCACCCGGGGAGGAGCACCCGTAGAGCAGCATGTGGTGGGCGGTCTGCTTGGTGGCGTTGGGGACAAAACCCGCTGGGGAAAGACGACCCCGCTTGTCAACCCTCCGGGGAGGTCCGGGAGGAAGGCGAAGGCGACCGGCGCCCTCGTGCCCCCCTCCATCTGCACTCACTCAGGTAGAAGACCTTCGGCTCCAGCTTGACGGCGGTGCAGAGGTATGTCTCCGGCTGGGAGAAGAAACCATTAGCGACACTTAGGGGAGAGGGAGAGAAAGGAAGGGCAGAGCCGACGGACACTCCCTGTTGCGGCGGCAGGGAGGACGCTGTCTCTTCTGTCTCCAGGCAACCTCCGGGTGAAGGCAGGCAGAGGAGGAAGAGGAGGAGGTCGCAGAGGTAAGAGAGATGGTCTCTGTCATATGGAGCGCATTCTCTCCCCTTCCTGCTTTCCCTCGAGCGCTCAACCAGCACGGAGTGCCACCACCCTCTTTCTCCCGAGACGCGCGCGCGCTCTTAAAACGGCGCCTGCATGCGTGTAGCAACTTCTTTTCCCTCCCCCTACTCCCTAGCGCTGATCGTGGGAGGATGCTCCCCCTCTCCTCCGCCTCCAGGGGTCGCACCCCTCACCCCCTCAACTTACCTTCAGCGGTCTCACGTGAGGCATGAGCAGGCTGAAGAACCCCTGCTCTCCCCCGTCCTCATCCTTCTGTTTCCTTCGTTGCTCCGCGCAGGACAGCTGGCCCAGCGCCAGCAGGACGAGCAGCGACCCCAGGCACCTCCACATACCGGGAAGCCGTGACGGATACTGGCGGCGGAGGCGGTCTAGGTAACGGGCGCTGCCCGTCGTCCTCTCACGCGACGCCGATCGATCGATCGGTGCAGCCAGTCTCCCGCGGTTCGCGCCTGCGCCGCCCGAGAGGTCAAGGCGCCTGCCCGCTACATGGGGAAGCGAGGAAACGGCGGAACGAGGGCAGGGGACGGGCGACCCCCTGAGCGGTTCGATGTCTCCCGGGATACGGGGCGCGCTATCCTGATGGACTTCCAGGACTTCCCCCGCCCCAGCTCTCCGAAGGGTGTGAGGGAGGGAACGGAACTTCCCTTTTGGTCTATCACCTAGTTACTCCGGGGCGTTTATTATAAAAAATAAACATATAGTGTAGGGTCGATGGTCCTACACTGTCCGAAAATGCTCGGTCAAATAACCGGCACGCAGGTCAGTGAGGTTCGCCTAGGCAGAGGGAAGGAGGGGACAAACCAAAATAAAAATAAAACGAAAAAGTATTTAGAAAAAAAATTGGGAGAGTTAGGGAAGGGGTCACCGGGTGCTGGAGGGCGTCCTCTGCATCCTTTCCATGATGTGGCAAGTTCCACCTGAGTATGCCCCAGGTGGCACCATCTTACTGCCGTCCTCAGGAAGAGCAGAACGAAGCAGATGGCGTCCCCATCGTACCGTCCTCCTGTCGCGTAGCTCATGCCATCACAATCTCACGTAGGCAGCAAAGAGCTGCTGGGGATGCGGCAGGCGAAAGGGCATCGCGCACGAAGAGGTGCTTCAATACGTCTCTGGGATTGTCCCCTTTGATGGTCCAAGGGCTGTTGCTTAACGCAACCACAGGGACCTGAGGGCAACACAGTCTACAGACAGGTGCGGGATGGATTCTCGCTCCCTGCACCTGCAGCAGTTGGGGTCTACAGTCTCCTGGTTCCCTGAGACCGGCGGGCGTTGCACGGGAGACCCCAGTGCCACAGCAGAAGTGCTGACACCTGTCACTTCAGGGGGAGGCCCGGTTGTTCTTCAGCGCTGGGGGCCACTCGAGGTCTTCTTGTGGGATTCCTAGCAGCTCACTCCAGCGCAATAGTCCTTTCGATGGGGCACTAGGGGTAGCCGCGTCCGTGAGCTGGCCCGTTGTGCAAATGCCTAATTCCTTCGCTCTTCCTCCGATCTAACATCGGACCTCCCATTTGGCCCGTTGGTTACTGCCCGAGTGCTCCCTGAGGGAGGACAGTCTAGGGATGTTCTTTGTGCCCACGCACATGTGGTGGGCTGCACGATGAGGTCCTGCAGCGAGCGGTTGTTGTAGGAGTGCAGCAGTCGCTGCTGCATTTCCGGGCTCGCTTCGTTCCTCTTGGCCCATGTAAGAGCGCTTTCGCAACCAGGCACTGCTGTTAGCGGGCCGGCAGAAGATTCAGTTGTTGATCCTGGTCAACTTGGCCATTCGGCGCAGCTGGACACGTTGCGTCTGCGCTGCCGCACCAGGAACGAAGACAGTCCCTCGTAGCCGGTGACTCGCTTGACCAGGTATCGTGCGGGCTCGAACCAGTTTGTGCTCCAAAGCTTTGCCACCAGGGCAAGCGTTCTCCACTGGAGATGCCGCTCCAGGCGCTTCAGCGTCAGGAGGCCGAGACTTCCTGACGCAACCACAGGAGACGACGACAGGACGCGACGCGGAGCGCACAAGTCTTCAGGCAGACTCCGGGCACTTCCCTTTTGGGGTGTTCCTCTTCGTTCATCCCCTACTCGCACAGTAGACAGGAGACCAGGACCGTCCGCGAGCTCATCAGGCGGTGCCTCCGGGGCTCTGAGCGCCGGTTTACTCCGGCGGAGAAAAGAAGGGCGGGGGCGAGGGCTGCAGAGGCTTTGCTCTGCGGATCGAGTGGCCAGAGTTCCGAGCCTTCAATGTGTCCACGGAGAGCCGCAGACCCCGTCTGCCCAGCCGCTTTCTTCGGGCTTGCCGGGCTGCCACTCAGCCTCCGCAACGCGGGGCCCTTTCGCAGTCAACTTTCCCCCTCCCCCCTACCCTTCCAGTTCCCCTGAAGCTATCTCGTGTCTTTTCCCGTCTTGGGAACAGCAAAACCTGAAAGCCCCGGTTTCCCGTTTCCTGCTGCTCCTCCTCGAGGTGCACCTCGAGATGATTCCTAGACTCCAACAGAACTCTCTCGGTGCATCCAACGCACAGAGCAGGGAGGGAGGAAGGGAGAGAGATGGCCGGTGGCGGACTAGGTCCCAACACCCTCCGGTGAGCGGAGCGGCCGAGAGCGAGACACACGGATGGACACATCTCACGCCCGCGAGACCGCGAAAGCCAACCGTGGGGCCACTCGAGAGTCTGGCGATCGCGCGCATAGGAAAAGGTCAGCAATGGGACAGCGAGGCGTCCGTCGCGGGTCTCTCTTGAAATCCCGGACGATTAAAATCCCGAAGGATCGCGAGAGATCAAGCGCTCGCTCTGCACAGGTTCCTAAGCGGATTCATTCTTTCATATGAGTAGTTATTCATATTTATTAACGCACATATTACAAGCAGCAACATTATTGAAATGGATACATTTATGAAGATTCAATGACATACATCTTTTTCATATAATCATTAAGTTATTGATTATAGTCTTGATATATGTATTAAAGATTATAAACAAACAAATATATACGCCTATTATATATATAGATGTGTATAAAAATTAATGTATGATTAATACGCATCACGAACATTATAAAAAATAAATATATATGCTTATTATATGTATTGATGCATATATTTATACACACGACATATTATATATATGTACATATGTATATTCATATACATATTTATAGTGTCTATAAATATTGATCTATATAATAAGCATATATATTTATTTTTCATAGCCTTGAATATATATATCAACAATATATTATATTAATTACATTAATACAATGTATGGCAATAAATAAATATGTCCCAGTAATATTACAGTTCATAATATGTACGTTAGTAAATATGAATAGCCATGCACATTAACATAAATTTTTACATTAATGTGCATAGGCATTTTATCTCTTGCGCTGATCTTTCGAAATTGATGATCTACACCGATCTGTTACTTGGTCTGCTCGCCGTTTGCACCAATTTTTTTGCGCGCCCTTCGGTTTTCCTTCTTTGCCTTCCTTGGGCTGCTTTGATTTTTTTTTTGGTCCTATTTTCTCGTATGCTTCAACTTATTTCATCTGAACATACCATGTCTTCGTAGGGTTCTTTTCTCATAGTACCTATCGAAAAAGTCTGCCCCCAGAAACCTGAACTTAGCCTGATCAGGAGTAGGGGAAAAAACTCAGCAAAAGAGATCTTCGTTGAAGGGCTCTCTGCCGGCATTATTCCGCTTGCGGTTTCCTTAGAGTTCTTCTTCGTTTCCTGTTTGAGTATCCTGTGTTGAGAAATTTGGAAGGTTCTGAAACCTCGAACAGAAGCCTCGAATCACCATTTGAATATGGCAGCTCAAACACCCAAGTTGGATATGAGACGCTACACTACAGCCTAGGTATGCCAGTAATAGGCACCTTCTGAAAATCACTTGGTTCATGGAAGCTGTGATACATGCACAAGCGCCAGAAAATCCAAGTGAATTAACCTGCTAAGAGAGTTTGACGTATATATACGTCTCGCAAAGGCGCCTCCGTGGTGCGTTTGACGGATATATACGCGGTGCGGCGGAAAACAAATTACTCCTTGCCATCAAAATACGAAATTCTTATAAAAAGTGAAAACAGTCCCCCTTATCTGTGTGTTTTACTTATATGCTGATAGGGACTGCAATGTGCAGTGACCTCATTAATTTTTTATCAAAGCATTTTTGAAGCGATGTAAGGTATGCCAACCAAACGAAAAATTCTTCCTTCTTTTTCTGGGTTTGCTTACACACGAGAAGTTCTGTCGATGAAGCTTCATCTGTTTTCCTCAATTAAGGCTTCGGATGATTCGTTTTGGCAAAAAGTGATCCCTGTAAGATAGTAAACGTAACTCCAGTTTTTCCTGTGGAGCCCGGTCCACAATCCAATGTGCCTAGAAAATCAAGGAAGAAATGCTCACCTCATTTGTATAAATTTTTGGATAAAAAACTAATGTCCATAATTGTGAAACAGACTAATTAGTACGCAAGGCAATATACTGAAATTCATTCTTCAAGGAAGAGAAATTGGCATCCCGGAAACACCACAGGAATGAAGTGCTTCATCTCACTATTGACATCGCAAGGAAATGTCAGGGAGCCAAAACTGGAGCTGAATTTCTCTGAAAGGGAAAGCGTGCCCACTCCTTTCTTTAGCAAAGTGATGCCTCATCGCAGATGTTACCCTGCAGATGTATTCATTCTGAAGATGACCAAAGCAAGACCTCAAGAAGCAGAGTTTCCAAAAATGGAAACTGTTTGGAAAAATATTTGCAGCATGAATGCAAATCCAGAACAAGGCGTTGGCGTTGATGAACCCTTGTTGTTATGGAAAGGGCGATCTTCTTGGAAGCAGAATATACCTTCTAAAAGGAGTCGTTTTGGAATGAAATTTTTTGTCTTATGCGAAAATAAACCTGGATAGATTTGGAATTTCTATGCATACATTGGCAAAAATACAGAACATGGTCAAAATTGTTCTCAACATAAGACCACGACTCGCACCGCTCTTGAACTTTCTCATGACCTATTTTCAGCAATGAATCCGGAAGAATCGCTTCATTATGCATTGTCATTGCTTCACCATTGACAAATTATACAGCACTAGATACACAGACGCATGCAGGAACGCATCATAGGTAAATGATACTGTCTTCAATTCCAAGTGTTCAAGGGGTAAAAGCTTAACGGAAAGTATGCAATGAGTAATATGAGTAATATGCACGAAAGGATTTCATTAAATGATTACATTATTCAAAACAGGATGATGACTGCAAACGTCCAATTTAGACTAAATTCACTACGACTAGTTGAAAAAAACAAACAGAAGCAGACATTGGAATGAGTTTATTTTAAAAGTGGTGTATGAGAAAAAGCTTAGATTATGAGAACTTTCTAACGAAGATTAACAATATGAATTCATAGATGTTTTAAAAATACAATGCTAATATATATATATGCTTCAGATGTCTATAAGTAATACTTCTGAACGGTTTTTTGTAAATATATGATAAATACAAAATAAAAGTATTAGTGCAACAACTGTAAAAAAAAATTCACTTTAGAATGCATTTGGTAATGCCATACGCACGTGACGGAGGATTAGAGGGTTTCCGTGCAGTCGCATCAAAAATATGAGATTGGTTTTCATATTATTTCAATAGGGTGGAATATCCTTTTTATAACTAATTATAAGTTAATTCATATATTTGTTATTCATTTTGTGGTTTCGTCCCAAACATCTTCAAAAGTGGGCAATAAGCAAGTACTGACACAAGTTGAAAAAGTTACTTGTCCAGTTATTACTGTTTGATTTGGTAAGTAGAGATTCGATAATTAGTGACTGCTCATTGTTATTTTATTTCTTCGTATTGTTTAGGGATACGTTGTGCATTCGGACACCTAAAAGTATCAGGGATATGTCGTGTATTTTGATACCCCCAATTACTTTGCTCACCAATAGAACATGGCCAAGTGTATGTTCTGCTCTACATTTAAAAGGTACTCTGAATGTATATGAAGTGGGAAATAAGGAAAGAGACGAGTTTACTTTTTTCCTCCTCATCTTTAAATTCTAATGTCACAGTTTAAGTAAAATTTTCATTGGCGATCCTAGATCAATTAACTTGTTCAAATTTAATATCTATTAATAGTAAAGTGCATTACAAAGGTATGAGAATTATGTGTGGTCAACTTATCCTCGGAAACAAAAAGGTGGGATGTTTAAGAGGGGGATTCAAACCCAGTGCAAAGAAATGGTGACAACGCATATTCAGTACAAAGGTTTCTGATCACACTGTGAAATGATGCTGTTTTCAGCTTGGTTATCTATGAGGAATGGTATCAGGGATTACTGATTCGTTTTTTATGTAATAAGTTAAGGTATATGCAGTGGTTGGGGAACTGATTCTCTAACAACTATTATGAGATCAGTAATTTTATGTTAAATGTGTTGTGTCAGTGATATAATGTATAGTTTACTTAATGTCATGCATTTATTCAGTCTGTGGTTTATGCCATCCATATTTAGATAGTGAAATGAAAACGTCGTTTCATTTTTAATAAATTCAGATGTATTTTAGGAAAACATGAGTATCCACTTTTCTTACAGTTTTTCAGTTTTGTGTTTTCTTCTATAATGTCGCATGTTTTGACCAAAAGAAATGTTTATGCTCAGACCCATTCCTTTGACAATATGCACTCTTAAAGGTTGTGTGTGTGTTATTTAGAAAATTTTGTACATATGTTTGAATTAGAACTTTGAGTGAGCAAATCTCACATTATGTGAACTTTCTAACATGGAGGTCCTGAAGAATTTTTTTTTTTTTCTACTCTAGTCACATTTTTAATGATTTAATTAAAAATGAAGTGTTTAGAACAAGCATTATTATGTATTTATGTAGGAACAATGTTTTTCTAGTCCTGGATTTTAGGTAAACGCTGGCTGTTTACACCTGCCTCTTTGGGCATGCCAGGCTTTAAGCATCGGCAGGCACAAGTACAATTGCAGTTGTCTGGCATTGCTGACAGATTTCGGCAGAAGATGCAAGCAACATTGAATGAACCCAATAGCATGATATTTACTGAGGATATGAAGCATATAGTGCATTTGAGCTCAAATGAAGATGATGCAAGACTGGCTGTAGCAATGTTTCGAAAATTCTGCACACAAAACCAAATTATACGTTTTGGTCAATTTGTATTTGGTCCTATTTTGATGCGAATGCTCCATGATCTTTGTGTACCTGACTTAGTTATGGAGGTATATAATGATCCTGAAACAAGTCCACATGTTTTCCAATCAATAAGTTATACAATTGCTATGGATTTATTGTATGAATGTCATCGTTATGATGATGTGTTAGCCATCTTTGAACACCTTCAGAATTCTGCATCACAGGGGCAGAGATACCCCAACAATGTTACTATTCTGCTGATGGCAGCATTGTATAAACAGAATGATGAAATTGCATTTCACAACATGTTGAAATACGTGCACGAATCACAGCAGGCAGGCAAAATTTTGGTCCGCCGTAGTATTTTGTTTGCTTCGGCTTTAGCTCTAAGGCAAAAGCAGTATGGTACATGTTTGGAGATTCTGGGATTGTTACGCTTTCAGGAGTATTATGCAGTGCGAAGTATCAAGGTATATCACAAAAGTTCCTGGTTCTTATGCTTACTTGAGACATTCATATATTAGTTAGCAGCCCTGGCAGAAGTTGATCGTGTCCCAGAAATTCTTGTCATTTTAAAGCATTGGTTGAATAGCAGCTTCAAGGTGGGAAAAATCTCAAAGGAAGTGGTGAGTTACAAACTGGTTGCAAAGTTCATTACAGCAAAAGGTGGATAGATAACATCCATTCAAGCAGCTGTGGATCGAGATGGAAGTCGAGAAATAATTCAGGAATGGGAGAGAATCTTGTGCAGTCTACAAGAATCTGAATCTTTGTCAGATGAAGTGAGTTACCTTTTCCCCTGTTAAATTAGGTTCTAATCCATTGTTTCAGAGTCTTGATGATGTTATTTGTCGCCCAGTTGAATCTTTGCCACTTCAGCAAAGAGGGAATTTCCCAAAAGATAGGTTTGGACAACAGCGCCAGAAAAATGATTCAAATGATTTAGATGAGGCCCTTGCAGAGTGGCCCTAATATATAAAAAAAATTCTCTTAGATAAATATGACTTTTATTCAAAAGGGAAGAATTAGTTAATGGCATCTGTCCTTTCTACAGTAATGTAGCTGTCACTTTCAAGCTGTTCATGGCCTGCAGCTACAATTTTAACGTCTGTAAGAGGTCTGTCTTTGCTATCAGTTGGTAACTCTTCAATTCGGCGCACTACATTCATCCCACTAAGCACTTTGCCAAATACCACATGTCGTCCATCCAGCCAAGCAGTCTTTTTAGTTGTGATGAAGAATTGGGACCCATTGGTGTCCTTGCCAGCATTGGCCATGCTAAGCCAGCCAGCACCATAATGCTTGAGTTTGAAGTTCTCATCTTCAAAACGGTCACCATAAATACTTTTTCCCCCTGTTCCATCTCCTTTTGTGAAGTCACCTCCTTGGAGCATGAAGTTTTTGATCACTCGATGAAAAGAACTTCCAATATAGCCTTCAGTACCACTTCTTTGCGACAGTTCGACAAAGTTTCTCACAGTTTTGGGTACAGTTTTACCAAAGAGGCCTATTTCAATTCTTTGAAGTTCTTCATCTCCTATCTGAATGTCAAACCATACCTGTGGCAACAGAGATGTTAGCAATTACTTTGAGGAAATCACAAAATGCTGTTTAAGCTTTTTAAACGTACGTATTTGAATCAGCGGTCTAAACAGTCTTCAAAGAATTGCGACGCAATAGCTCGATCGCCTATGTAATGCTTGTGACTGCAGAATTGTTAAAGTACTTTAAAACACATCAGTGTAGTACTGCAGCGGTAATAAATCGCACTCTAGGGCGGAACTTTTCATAACCGTGAATGCAAAAAAAAAAAACAATCAATGGAACACAAATGGCTGACAAATTGGAAGCGGACGCATTTGTCTGTCTCTGCTATCACAAAAACAATACCTCACAGGCCACATAACACTCGGAAAGAGCAGCGCAGGGCTTTGCTTACATACAAATTACGGAAAATTAGGCCAGCTCGTGGCTGTACCAACATATAGAAAGCACAACTGCAGACGGAGTTCATGATGCAACCTTCCCACAAATCCTCTACGAACCTTGTCTGTTACTTTGGGACCTCTATCTTGTGCAAGCAAAAGTGGCGAGATGATTAAAAGGACGAATGCATAATTCACAAGCACCGTATGCATCACGGCAGACATCCTGCTGGCCACCATCTTCGTTAACACGGAATCCACAATATTTATATATGGTGCACGTGGCAAATTAACAAACCACTGTGGGCCACGTAATGACTCTCCAGTAATCCCTGCTGTGTGTTTATATACAGCTGTTTGCTGGAACTTTCGTTTCGAAATTTATTATGTTCATTTTTTTTCTTTTTCTTTTTGCTTAATCAATCCTCAACAAACGTCCCACATACTCCACGGGGAAAAGTTGAACTCGACGTGATACTTTTCTGCAAGACCGAATCACAAACACACAGCAGCTTTTCCATTCACATGGGCATTCCTGCTTGTGTACATCAATAAGTACATTCGTGGTAATCCGATGCTCTCCGTGCAAAGCCTTTATTTTACCTTCGTTTCCATGTTCCGTTTAGGGCATCTGCTTAATCTGTGGAGCTTTGAAACGAATCAGCAAGGTGTGATTTCTTGCAGAATCCCATCTGTTTTGGCTCAGCAACAGGAAAAGCTTTACTAAAGTTCCAGTAGAATAAAAGATGCAGCGTGGTTTCTTGAGAATAAAACAAATGAACGATTCCATTGCAGACTTTCTCTAACTGAATCGGTGGCGAACAGCATTTATTTTATTTATTTATTTTTTCCGTCAGAATCAGTAGAGCACGGACTAGTCACCAGAAACACAAGTGCAACAAAACAAGTGTTTAGACATGCTTAAGGGAACTTAGCACTTTGGTAGTCATATAGAGAATGCTTTCCTTTGGCAGGCATTTACAAGCTGAAGCATTGACGAAACTGTTTCTTGTTTGACGATTGCCTTGAATGACAGTCCTCATTCATTCAGTGCCTCCTCTGTTTACTTCGGGCACAATTATCTGCAAAATTCGATCTGCTAATGAACTTAATTTAACTTCATGTGCGAATAAATTTCCGAACAAAGATGGCTCGGAATACTTTCTCTTCGGACTTTCGAAAAAATAACCATCTTGTTAAGATGCTTTTTTATCTCACTTTTACTGTTTTGATCATCGTGAGGTTGTTAGAACGAAGCTCATCTTCCAGCAGGTACAATCCCCTGGAAAATACATGAGAAGCACAGAGCCGAGGGCCAGTTTCGCAAACAGAAGGAACATAAGCATGACATGCATGAATAATACATTCCGTAAAATCCCCGATTCTAATCCAGACACACATATTCGTACCGCACATATATATATATATATATATATATATATATATATATATGTATATATGCGCGCACAATGTGCTCACTGTACACAAAATGTGTGCATGTGAACCGAAAACTTCGATCTGGCCACATCAGCGCGAGCCGTCATCCTGCGGGAAGCGGAAGTCGTTCTCAGGTCGGCATGCTCATCCCAATCGATCGATTTAGCGCTTTCTTGCGCTCAGTGCCTTCCCGTATTCCACCGGCTGATAGCATTCCTGACGTATCGCAGTGCTCTGGGATTTTTCCTTGGCTCTTCGGCAGGGAAAACATGGTGGCGGCTCTTCGCTCCGACCCCGGACGTCAGCTTGGGTCCCCGACGAACAGCTTCGGTTCGAGTTTGCCAGGAGCATCAGGATCCTTGGAAGAGAAAATCTTTCCACTTTTCATGGGAATTGAGTAGACAAAGGGAAGCGAATCACTTGGGCGCTGAGCTCTAGGTTCATGGGACAACCATGACTTTTATTGTGATGAAAACTCTAGGAGGAATCATTTGTAACACTTCAAGGATCCCCAGTTTCTTGGAGGAGAAAGGAAGGGAAGCGCAGCGATCTTCTCCTACGGAATTTCGCGGCGTACTTTCGATGGAATCGATTTCTTTCCTTTTGCTGGGCACGTCGGTTGGTTTTCAAGTCTGCCTGGTTTCTCCGTTTGGAATTGGGGAGATGACATTGTAAAAAATAACAAAAATAACAAAAAATAACTCAGTTAGGATGAGCGATCTCTTTGATGGTTGCAATCAGAGGATTGCATCAGAGGATGCTGTCTGACGACACTAACTTGTCCAACAGTCTCAACGAATCGGAACGTGCAGTTGATTTGGAACTACTAGCAGATAAATGAATTTCAGCTTCTGCAGCAAGATGTACAGGCAAAGATTCATTTCTTAGCTTCCGGTGCGTACCACAGAGAGAGGCTTTCCGTCTGTTTCGCTTTTTGGGAGGGCAAGGAAACTCAGGTGCCATCGAGGAAGATTTGATTCCTCTGGTATCTTAGGAACAGCATCTCAGGATGCCAGGGAGATTTGCTTTCAGTAAATTTGTAGCAGCAAAGAGGCGAAGCGTCCCTTCGCAAAAAGTAAACAAATAAATAAATAATGTAAGTCGCTTCATCGCATCGCATCCACAGCAGAAGGATGGCAGAATGAGCTGGGCAGTTTCATTCTTTGAGGCAGATCTGCTCCCTCCAGCTCCCTCGATGTTTTGGATGTTGCCATTGAGCGAGAACTCAGGAAAACTAAGCACACGATTTTGGTACAGTGAGTTTGGATGATGCTGGATTATTTATCTCTGCTCGAAAAGAAAGAAAAACCCGCAAAGACTGAGGACACCAAATCTAAGCGCGCATTTCCGTCTCCTGCCCAATCTCGTTCCCCGACTTGCCGTCTCTCGTAAAATTTCTTTCCTTCTGGTTGCTCTTCGCGGATGTCATTCTGTGGTTCTGGGCGATGCTGCTTGGTTTCACGTCAGAACCCTTGAAACCCTTGTCTTTTCTTTCCGAGTTGGGGTGCCTCGATCTAGATGTTTCTTCGTTTCACAAACCCTTTTGCATCGAAGGTGCCTCGAGCAACCGAAAAGACGAAAACTCTTCAGTCACTGTGAGAACCGGCAGCATGCAAATGGACACTGCTACTCCATCTCATACCCCCCAAGTTCCGAGTAGGCCTGAGGTCCACAAAGCCTTGCAGACAGGAGCAGAGCAAACGTCGATCCTGAATTGAACCCCAAGGCAGAAATAACGGCAGACCTCTGTTTGGACGCACGACGACTCTGGTGGGAAAGCTCGGAACACCGGCTTGGTATGGGAAGCAGGCAACGACAGAAGGGACACCGGACCCAGCTTCCCTGCTGGTAACGAGGAGATCGAAGTTATGAATCCGGCAGATCAACACTTGCGTGACCTTTCGAAAATCAGACTCGCCAGTTTGCATCATCTATTCATCCTGTTTGTCTGCCGGGACCATTTGGCCATACGCACGGACGTCCTCTGCCGTCGGGGACTTTGGTTTTCCTCCTGCCTGGACGCGACTGCTTTCTCCCGATGCATTCCCGCCACGCTTGGGAACTTTTCTACGTTGATGAATTGGATACTGGAGATAAATAAGCCTCGGTATTTCAGAGCCAGCAATGAATAAGAAGGGACAAATTATTCGGCAGAGATCCTGGGTCTGCCAGTAACGTAGGGTCTCCGGCAACGCAATGAACACCTATCCCAACCCTCAGGGCATTTGCGAAATTTGGGACTTTCCGTTCCTCCAAGACGAGAGGCGACTCTGTGCTTTCTCCGTCTGTCAGACAAGCACCTGCTCCCCTTCATTGATTTTCTGTTCTTTTCCTTTTCCCTTCTTTTCCTCCACCTTGACTTCGCGCTCGGGACATTTCTGTCAAGTTCGCGTGGGGATTCATGGAGGCTCTGAAGGGAGCCACTGCGCCCACTGACGTCTCCACCCGCACGAGCGACCCTTCCCGGTTAGTTTTCCGATGTTAAGATGGCGCTGTGAGTTTGCCGGCTCGCAATCTGTCCCGCCATCGTTTCAGAGGCGGTAGTGCTGAAGCTCCAGAGCAGAAAGAAAAGGAAGCAAGCAGTCTCCTAGAGGGAAGAAGTTGCGAGTGAGGTGGATGACTCATCACGGAACACCTGGATTCATCTCGGAGGTGGCTGGCTGCACAGCAGGATCACTGCTGGGCTGGGCGGTACTGTCTCAGGTGGAAGCGAAATCCCTGCTCTAAAGGAAAAGAACAAATGCCGTCCTCCTGCTCCTAGCCGACTGATCCCATTTTGGTGCCCGACAACCGCAGGAAGGGAGCGGAAGTAGCCACACTCCAATCCCAGGAAGGGGGCGAGGAAGAAGAAGCGAACAGGAGCCAACAACAACCCCAGGAAGCGTGCCCACTCAGCCTCTCAGCGAACAATTTTTCAGCACAATGCATTCCTGGATGTAGTGACGACCACCCCCGGGTTCCAAAAGGGAACTCCAAAGATTCGTTGAGCTGCCCTTCCAGGTGAGAGGACTTGCTCTTTCCTCGTTCCTGACCGATGTCCGGAGGACGGGGACTGATCCTGGGTAAGATCTGATTCCCTACTGAGCGTCCGGGTGGCCGGGATAATAGGAAGTGTTCCAGAAGGGTTGACCAGGAGCGCGCCGGCTAGCCAGGTCGGCCCCGAAGGCCAGCCCCTCCTGAGGCTGTGTCGAGCCACGGATGGAGCCGTTTCCAGAGTGCGGTTGTGGGAGCAGGAAGGGAGGAGGAGGAGGTAAACGACCCTCCTCCAGGTCAGGTCGCAGAATAAGGGGTGTTAAATAATATCCGCGAGAGCAGTCAAAGACGTTCATCCCTACTTCGGCTCTCTCCCTCTCTTTGCCCATTTATCACCTCCAACTCACTTCCCGACACATCGTAGCTTGGGGCGGACGAATCCTGAAGTTCCCGCATTGTTCCAGTCGGTTTCGACGGGGGGACGAAGGGTGCCACCGCCGGTTTTCTTTGACCACGCTAGGACGAGTTGAATCAGGACTTCACTGGGGTGGGTTGTGACCAAGGAGCTGGGATCTCCTGCTACTTGGTCGCCTCACTCCTGGCTGACCATTCGCGTCGTCCCTCGAGCGATCGGCAATTTCCGATGAAGTTTCCGCGCCATCTCTTAGAGCTCTGTCGAAATGCTCCGAGCTTCTCAAGACGGCCGCTGGAAGCCGCAGCTCACCCCGCTTCGCGCGAAAGGGCTTCTTCCTCCGCAGCCACCCCCTTCCTCTTTTGCCGGAGATAGGGGAGTGATCGGAAAGAAACGGTGCTTTCAGAATTCTCTTCCCGGGCACTCTGCATCCTTCCTAGCGTTCCTCACCCCCAGACGCTCCTCGCAAGGTCTCGAACGGAGTGGAACTTCCGCCCGAAGTGGCGGCCCAAGCTAGTTCTCACATCGTACCGTACGATTCCTTTCGCTTTCTCTGGATTCTCATCCCCGGACTTTGGAAGGGAGGCTTCTTTCGTCCCTCGCACCGCCCTCGGCAGGCAAACTGCGTGCCCTGGTCAGGAGGCAACAGCCTTGGGTCCCTTCCTCCTCCTCTTGAGCCTCCCTTCATGCCTTCCTCTCAGCCTGCGGAACGGAAAAGAAGCAGCCCAAGGCCGTCTGTCATCTTTTCCGGCGAGAGCCTTCAGGGCGCCTTGGGGCGTTTCCTTTTCTCCTGCAGAGCCGGCGGCATTCCCTTTGGAGGGCTGGACGGTATTGGGCGAGAAGGCCTCGTCGTTCCTCTTCGGACGTGGGACCCCCGCCCGCTGGCCATATAGGGAGCGTCTCCGAGGCTATCCGGCGCGCCGGATGGCGGCTTCCGGAAAGCCTCCAGAGAGCTCCTGGCGATACCACAGAGAAAGGAGAGGTTTTCTAGAGTTCTACGCCCTTCCTTCCGGTCGAGGGGGAAGAGGAGGAGCAGGCAGGGGTCGAGAACGGAGAAGCCGGCCAATTCCTCGCCTCCTCCTTCCGCGCGCGCGACGGTCCGGGAGCAATGGAGGGGGAGCGGTCTGCAACCTCCGGGAAGAGCCATCGGGTCGGGGGTCGGGACGAAGCGGAAGTCCAGCCGCTCCGTCCTGCTTCGGCCACCCTCGGCGAAGGAGGACGGGACCTCCCGCTGGCGGGGAGAACAGACACTTCCGGGTCGCCGAGGGAGCCGCCAAAGAGGAGGATCATCTGGCGTCCCACGCAGCGCGATTTCCGGAAGGGCCACGAAGGGGCGAATGCGGCAGGAGGAGGGATAATCTCCTCCTGGGCGTGCCTTCACTTCCATTCGTGACGTGACGCCCCTGGCCCGAGAGAAAGAGATCACAAGGGAACAGGGGTTTACGCAGCCGTCTTTTCAGCGGCTGGAAAGATCTACAGGGAACGCGTCCAGATGGCTCCACGACCTGGAACCGCGTCGGCGGCCGTGTGGCTGCAGTCTTTCCGCGCGTGGTGGCACTCAGCGTTGCGAGCTCGAATCCTGCCCGGGGAAGGAAGCATCGATGTCGAGAACGGAGGGAGCGTCGTGGGTTCGAGTTTTCCCCGCAAGATGACGCTGGCTGTCTTCGATTGGCTTCGGGTGCAGCACTGGCGGCAACTGGAAATCCCTGGGTGCCCCCGTTGGCTGGCCGGGATTGCGAGTTGACTCTCCCGGGGTCCTTGCAGGAATCAAGGAGTCCTTCGGGGTTCCTCTCCGGTTGTGAACATGGAGCCGTCCCCCTCTCTCGAACAGGACCATGGAGCTGGTTGACGCCCCCTCGGGGGGTTGCCTCTTCCGAGTGTCAAGAGCGCTGCTCCCTTCGGGGAGCGTCCCTTCAGGAGTCTCAGGGTGAGAGGGACGGACTCCTTCCTCCGGAGTCCCTCATGGATTCATAGGGTGCCTCCCCCGGTGTTGCCCCTTACAACTTAAAGGGTGAACGCACCCTCGGGCGGCGTGCACAGAATCAAGGAGCTTCGTGAGCCGCCAGGTGAAGGAGGCAGCTGGAAGGCATCCTCCTGCAGACATGCTGTTGTCCCTCGGCGAGTGTAAAGAGGGAGGGGGGAGGGGAAGGCAGCTGACAGAGAGGGGAAAAAGGTCGTGGTGAGCGACCCGGAAGAGGGTTCTGGGGAGAATTACGCGAGCGAGATACGCGGCGATGGAAGATGCAGCAGCACGAGTGGTGCTCAGTGAGGGGTGTCAGAAAAGCTCGCGGGGTCCATCAGAGGACCCGCCCAAACGGTCCGCGGGGGCCAACGTTGCTTCGGTGGGCTTCGGATGCCCCGAAGCGCCCTTACGGCACACTGACACTCGTCCCGCGCCCGAGGGAGGGCGGACTCTTTCGGGAAGGGGAAGAAGAGAAACCTGTCGACTCGCAAGGGGTGTTTCTAGGAAGCGCCGAAGTTCCCTTCGACGAAGGCGTTTTGCTCACGTCCGGCCCGCTCCTCACCGGAGATCAAAACGCCCTCTTCCATTGCTCCGCGGAAGATCCAAGCGGCCTTTCAGCTCGGTGCCGCCAAGCTCGTAGGAAGTGGAAATCCGCCTCCATCGTCACTGAACGTAGACTACGCGGCGCACGTGCGTGCCTGCGTACGCGCAGACATCCACGTGCGGCCACAGAGATCCGCTCGTGCAGAGTGCCGGCTGAGCGATGCACGAACGTCTGTTAATCTTCTGGTGCGGGATGCCGATGGATGCTGACTCAGGAGAGTATCAGTTTGCGGCAGCGCCGGTTGAGATGAGAAACTGAGGCTCAGATATTCAGACAATGTTTTTCTTCTTCTCTTTCCTCCCTCGCGATCAACTCGCCGGGTTCACATTCCGAAGAAAGTTCCATGCATTTCTCCGGGTTGTTGTTTTCTTTTCCTTGAAGCACCGTTTCGAATGCTGGTGAATCGTCATGGGGAATCCTTTCACGTGCATTTCAAGCTCTGAAGGACAGGCAGCAGCAGTTGAGAGCACGCAGGGGCTCCTGATGATAGGTGTGGGTGTAAAACTTCTCCCTGCTTTGCTGGAAGATGCCCAATTTGCTTGGAACAACGATCGGTACACGCACCGGCGGACTCTGTTCGTAGACTAGGCAACGATTCAGAGTGACTGTGCTTCCGCCGTCTAGCCATCTAGCGACTCACGCAGGAACTCCACAACACTTGAAATTCGTCTCTACGAGAGGGAGCCACCGAGTTGCCGCGGGAAGAATTACGCCATCAATAGAGCTTTGAAGCAAATCACCAATGGCCGGGAAGTGACATCAACCAAACACAAAATTCAGGCGGGGGAAGACTACCGTCGCCCTCAGAGCAAGCCGCCGCAGCTTCAAAAGCCTCCTTCGCCCCAGCGTATCCGGTGTTTTGGGACGTGATTTTTTCTCTGCTGCCACCTGAGTGTAAGGGTGGGGTCGGGCTGCAAGGCATTCTCACCGGACTCAGTCGGTCGTCAGCGCTCCGAGCAGAGTCTGTGTCGTCAGCACTGCCGCGGCCGCCGCATTTCGTGCGTGCGGGGTGCTCACGTGGAAGGGTGGCCAGGCGCTTGAGGATCCGCCTGCGGGCGCGTTCGCACCAACGTTTCCACAGAGCAATGAAGCGGTGCTTCCCATCATCCTCATATTCCCCCGATCCTGATTTTCCCTTCGCCAGAGCCAGAGACTCCATCGAACGGGGAGGCCCAGGGATGAGTTGCGGTCTTCTTGACCTGAATGTGGTCAGCCTGACCTAGGTGCAACTCGCTGGCTCATCCGGAAGAGATCGTCGTAGCCACGTTTTCTCCCTCGGAGCACACGGGTCCATCCCGGAGGAGCGCGCGGCGCTTTCGCCGCCCCTCGCAAAACCACTGCGCCCGGGAGCCGGTACCCGGGCAACAGCAGCAGCACGCTCGGACGGTATCTCAGCGATTCGGACCCGAAGCCTTCGACGTACCCCGGGAGGTGATCCCCGCCTCCGGTTCACCGCGCCCTCGTGCCTTCCCCGTCCGTTGGTCGAGGCGCCGAAACTTCGTCTCCTTCCGGTGGGGGCGGTGGCTGTCCGGAGTGTTGCCCGATCTCGTTCCCGGACCAGCTAGCGCCTATCGGCTTCCTGGCCCCTCCCTCTTCCCGTCGCGGCCGCCGAGCGGGCTCGCGCTTGCGGCGGGGAAAAAGCCCAGCCTCTCGCGGACAAGTGCACGGTGGGCCAGACGTCCCCGCAGCCACAGCCGGCCTGGAGGCTCTTCGTGGCCCGCAGCGGCGACCGCCTGGCTGCCGAACGCCGCGGGGTTGGAATCCTCGTGTGGAGGGTCGACACCTCAGGAATGGGGCTGCGTGTTGGGGTGTTCCAACCACACTACGCCCACTTCAACGGGAGCTTGCCGGGCTGCCGGTACGTGACCGGTGGGGATCGCCCCGGCCACAGGGGGGGAGGAAGACGATGACATCCTGCTGGGAGAGTCCTCTGCATCCTTTGGAGGATGCTGGCAACCTCTTTCTGCATGCTGCTCTCCAGGTGGGGCCACCACGTTGCCATCCTCATGAAACGGACGGCGAAGTTGGTGTGGCACTCCTGTCGCTCGGTCCTCCCTTTGCGTCACTCCAGGCAGCGACTATCCCGTGTAAGCATCAGGGAGTGCCAGCGAGGCTGCTGGCCGGAGGGCATCGTGTGCGAAGGGGGTTTCCATGCGTCCCTGGAGTTACCGCCGGCAAGCTCCTGGGGTCGTAGCAAATCGTTCCCAGGGGGGCCAGAGGGCGACACAGTCTACAAGTAGGCACGAGAGGGATTCTCACTTCTCGCGCCTGGGTGCGGCACTGGCGGGAAACCGGATATCCCCGCGGATATCCCTACGATCCTTTCTCGGGGGGTCCCTTCGGGGACAGCCAGGACGAGGGTTCCTCCTCCTGAGAGCACGAGGAACGAATTCGTTCCTTCGGGTCTTCCTGGATTCATCGGGGTGGTCTGTTCAGGGCTGTCCCCCAAATGACCCTGGAGTGACGCGGCCTTATTTCAAGAGCCTTGTGCGTCCCCCATGCGGCGGCACTGTCGAGTGCCCCCTCCCCCAAGGGGGCGGAAGGCTCTTCGGAACTTACGAAACAAAAAAAAAACCCTCCAGAGGGGGGAGGAGCCACGCGGTTCCCCTTTCCCGCTCCAAGCAGGCTCCAAGGGCAGAGAGGCCTCCCCGGTGTGCAGAGCGCTCAGAACTCCTGGAAGGTCTGGCAACATTGCCCTGCCATTGCGCGCTCCGTACCCCGAGGCGGCGAGCCTCTCCACGCTCAATGGGCGCGCTGGCGCAGCGCATGGTCTGCCGGAGGACTCTGGCCAACGGGTCGCGCCTCAGCCAGAAGCACCGCGGCGCGATCGGTTGAGCCTGCAGGGTGCTGCACAGTACCACCCTGCAGGCGGGAGGCAGAACTGGAGGTTCCTTGCTAGCGGTCCGGAAACAGACCCGTCCGTCTCAGGGGGCGAAATCCCCCGCATTCAGCGCGGACCCCCTGGCAGGAAGCGGTAGAGGGAGGATTCCCTGACCATTCACCCGCCTTCCCCTCAAGAGCATGCAACTTGTGCATCGCCCCCCCCTCCCTACCACCCTTCCTCTCCAGCAGACTCTGCCAGAGGCAGCAGGCCGGCCTCGGCACGGAGCGCACCTCCCATCCGTACGTATACAGCGGACGCGGTTCGTACGCAAGGACTCTGGCGTCACGGGAGTCCCTTCCTGCGCAGGGTCCGATCCGTACTAGCTGACCATCGAACGGGGTCCCGTAAGTGCGGAGGGAAGCGGGGAAAGGAAGGAAGGAAGCCGTCATAACGTCCCCAGCAGTCCGACCGGGTGGAAGCATCGCTCCCCCTCTTCCCCCCCGGAAGTCGATCCCGACCGCCCCCACGGTCGCCTTGAACCCCTGCACACCGCCGTCACTTTCAATGAGAGAGAGAGCTCCTCTCCGGAAAAGCAAGGAGGAGGAAGAGGGGGGGGAGGGAGAAGGGCAGGAGAGGATCCTGCACGCCTTCCCGCATGCAAGCGCGAAACGAGAATGCCACGGGAGAGATTGTCCCAGCTGGCGCGTCTTCCCGCAGGGTTCTTTCTGCTCATCACTGCCAACGGCGACAGATAAGAAACGCGACCTCCTCCTCCTCTCCCTTCCTCCTTCCCTCCCTTCTCCTCTTCTCCCTTTCTCCTCCTCCCGCGATCGCTTTCTGGAACCTACGGGAATACCAGAAGGAAGCCTCGTCTTGGATGCCTTGCGCATCTTCGGATGCCGGTAGAACAGCGCGCGCTCCTCCGCTGACGCATACGTCGTTCCTGGGAGGTCCACCCTCTCTGCTCGCCGTTCTCCCTCACTCTTCCCCCCTGGACCACTGAATCCTTGCTGAGGGGGAGGTCCCCCTTGTGCCTGCTGGGTGGGGTCAGCTCATGCAACGCATCCCAAGCCCGCCCGCGTGCGACTTCTTCACCCCGGTGGGGCTTGTTCCTTCCTCTTCCGCCTCTGCTGCCTCCCCACCGCGGCTCCGGCGGATGGTTCCGGCGGGAAGCTAGCCCCTGCTTGCCCCCGAGACGCGAAACTGAGACGGGCAACGCGGCGTGACGGTGCGGTCGCCGCCACGCCGGCTCCCCGACCTCGGCCGCTAGGCGCCGGGTGATGTCCCTCCTCCCCTTTCCCGCGGACTCCCTTGGACTCTCCCTGAGACTCCTCCTTGGAGGGGAGGGAGAAGGGGAGAGACTGGTTGGCTGCACAGATCTTTTGCGGTCCTGGACCGCCGCACCTCACCCGGGATTGCGGTGGGAAGGGGAGGAAGGTGTAGGGACAGCGTCCCCGCTGTTCCCTGAGGAAGAGAGGGGAGGGGATTCTCTCTCTCCTGTGCGCCGTGCGGTCTCGTTGGGAGCAAAACTCTCTGACTCCCTGAACCGGATACCGGTGCCCTCGCCGTCCCGGCGATCTCAGAGTCCCGTCCTTCCGCCTTTTTCTCCCCATTTCCCCGATCGGGACGCGCGGTCGGCCATCCCTTAAGGGACGGATCGCCTTGTGAAAAGAGACGTTTGTGACGCTTCCGGGGTCGCGGGAGGAGGTGCGCCTCCCCCTCCCGCCTTCTGAAGGGGCGGGAACGCGCGCGCGTTCGACGATCCGCATCCGGAGAGAGGAGGACGGCGGCTTCCCTCCTCGCCTCGGGGGTCCGGTAAGCGGACCCGCCCGCTCGCGAAGACCCCTTCCCCCTCCCTCCCTCCGGCGGATTCCGCCGGTTCATCTTCGGAATCGCCTTCCCGACGCCGGCTCCGGGAGAGGGCGGGGCGGTTGAAGCAGGTGTTACTGCTCGACCGGGTGGCCATTCCGAGGCGCGGCGCTTGCGCAGTTGGATGTTCGCATCCGTCCGCGGAGACACGTGTGCACGGCCGCTGCCATCTTGCAGGCTGATCCGGCGAGACCTCTTCCCGCTTCCGATATGTCCCGCCTTCCTCTGAAGAGGGAGGTGGGTGGGAGAGGAAACGCGTTTCCCTCCCCTTCCGGAGAAGATTCCGCGGATCGCCCGGCCCCAAGGAGGCTCGTCTTCGGGTTGGTCCATCTGCAGCATCACCTCGGTAGCGCGCATCAAGGCGCGCAAAAACGGGAGCACGTTGACGGACGGAGGTCGGAAGAACCAACCTATGCGTCCAGAGCTCAGGGCCCCGTGGCTCAGGGGAAAAACGCAACAACCTCAGCCAGGGAAACGCACTCTCACGTGTGGATAGGAGATGGGAAGCTGGAAAATGTGAAGGTTAAAAAAAAAAAAGGTAAAGGTGGTCGCAGGAAGAGAAAATCGCATCCCCACATCAGTCAGAGATTGCATCACGCCACCCACACGGCGCGCGAACTGGCCGTGTTTTGGCTGTCATGTGTATGTCTAGGGAAACGTTTCCCTGGTGATCGGGATACACTCTCTCACGGGACGATGCTCCCGCAGCAGCGAGGAGCATCCCGACAATCCGCCTTAGGCCTTTCCACTAGGACAGGAAAGACACCAGCGACACCGCAGAGCAGCGGCCTGCGGAGAAAGCGCACACTCCTAGGACGCGGCCGGTCTGGGCGAGTGCGAAAAAGAGGTTGCGAGGTTACGAGCCTCGTGATGCAAGCAACCGCGTGCCTCGAGACAGACGCCATTTTTGCTCTTCCAAAGTTTGCTCCGGAGGCAGCCGGGCTGGCCACGGAAGGTTCGGCGGCGCCTCGGGCGGGTGGCGGAAAACCGGGTGGGCCTGAGCGGGCAAGGCAGCCACGGGAACAGAATCCGGCATGCTCGCGGCGGTGGCCGCGGTCTCCCCACGCGTCACACTCAGCGTTGCAGGTTCGAATCCTACCAGGAGAAGGATGGGTGCCGGGAGAATCGGAGATGCGCCGTGGGTTTCGGGTCCCCTCCCTTCGGTCACCCTCGCAAGAAGGCGCTGGTTGGCCCATCCGAGCGCGGCACTGGTTGGCATCCCGTCACGCCGGGGTGTTTATTTATAAAATAAACATCCATGTCTGTGGCAGGACGTTTGATCCTGCCACGTTACTTATGAATACTAAAAGGAACCTGCCGGGATCTGGCACGCAGGCCAGCAGAGTGCGTCTCAGAAGCACAAGGGAAGGGAAGACAAACAGAAAGAGGAATAGAAAGATGAAGGGAGGAAGGGAGGTCGGGAAAAGATCACTGTGTGTTGGAGGCGCCCGCTGCATCCTTGTAAGGATGCCGGCAAGTTCCTGTTTTATGGTTCCCAGATGGGGCCATCTTGACACTGTCCTCGTGTAGAGGACAGCAAAATGGGTGGCGTCCCCTGTGTTCTGGCCTCCTCTAGCGTTGCTGCTTCATGCAGCCACGATCCCGCGTAGGCAGCAAAGTGCTGCTGCTAGGGTGCGACCGGCGAGAGGGCATCGCGCAAGAAGAGGTGCTTTACAACGTCTCTGGCGTTACCTCCGGAGTTCCAAGGGTCGTGGCCAAGCGTCTCCAAAGGGTCCAGGGGGCAAACACAGTCTACCAGGAGGTGTGGGAATGATTCCCGCTCCCCGCACCTTGCACAGTTTGGGTTCACACATTCACACACACCCGTGTCCACAGATGCCGGCGGGCGCTTCACGGGAGGCCTAGGCCGCCGTCCCGGTGCGGAGCACACAAGTCCTTTAGGCGGACTCGCGGCTTCCCTTTGCCCCAGAAGGCGATCCGGAGGAGGTCCTTTGTCCGCTTCCTAATGCTGCATGGTAGTGGGCAAACAAAAAGCAAAAGGCGGAGGAGGGGACACTGGTGAAAGCTGGTAACCCCGATGTCACCGTTGACTGGCCGAGATTGGAAGGCGACCCTCCGAGGCTCCCCTCCGGTTGTGAAAACGGAGCCGCACCATCGCGTACCTTGTTGGAGCTGGCTGATGCCTCTAGGGTGTGAAGAAGCGCGCGGCTCCCTTAGGCTCCCTTTGCATAGCTCAGTGCTCTTCAGAGACGTCTGGAAGCGTTCCTTAGGAGTTGTCTGCAGAGGAGCACCAACAGGGAGCAGTTCCCTCCGGAGGAGTTCCAGGAGCGGATTCGTTCCTGGTTCCCCTTGAAGAAGAGACAATGGAGCTGCCTCCTCCGGGAGGGATCCCTCCGGAGAGTACAAGGAAGAGGTTCCCTTCGGGGTTCCCTTCGGAGCCAACCGCCAAGGAGGAGGGAGGTCTCCTGAGAGATCTCAGGCAGGCGGAAGCTGATGAGCGGATGGGCCATGGAGCAGCTGGCGGATGCTGCGACCCCGAGTGCCCTTCCGCGAGGACTGCAACGCTTAGGCGAGCTGCTTGGCATTTCCAGCGGAGACCTGGAGTGGTCCCCAGTGCTCAAGGATAGCAGCGCCCTCCCGTTAAAGGGGAAGAAGCCGGCATTTCTGCTGTTGCACCGGAGCTTTCCCTGCAGCTCCCGCCGAGATCACAAGACCCAGGGGGTGAGGACGAGCCCGGAATGCTGAAGGTGCGGGGAACGGGAATCTCTCCTACTGCACCTGCTAGTGGACTGCGTTGGCTTCCGGTCCCCATGGGAACGTTTCGGAACTACCCTGAGGATCCCAATTGGCAATCCCAGGGACCTTGTAAAGTCCTCTACACATACCGCCAGCAGCAGCCCCAGCAGCTCCTCGCCGCGTCCACGGGACAGTGGCGGCCTGGAGTGACGCTGAAGCAGGAGCGAACGAGGGGGACCACGTCCAGTTAGCATTTAGCTTCCTGCGGATGGCAGCAGCCAGGTGGTCCACGCCCTTGACTGCTGCCTACGATGAAGAGAACTCCCTCCAGCGGATTGTGATCCCTTCCCGGTCCCTCCACAGTATTTTTATTTATTTATATATTTTATTTTTCTTTTGCTTCACCCCCTCTTCCGCTTCTGGACCCAACCCAGCAGGTCCATTCGGGCTGAGTGTGGTAGGATCACGTGTCCCGCCACAGTTTCTGAGTTTCTCTTACATTCTAAGACACGTTCCGGCATGTCCAGGTGGAAATCGGAGGCAGTCAGGGTGGAGGGTTCCCTCCCAAGCGTAAGGGGAACGGACCGCTTTCCCCGGAGCCCTTCCTGAATTCATAGGGCGGTCCCTTTGGGGTTGTCCCTTATAACTTGAAGAGTCACACGCACCCTCGGGTGGCCTGGACAACGTCAAAGAGAGTTTCGTGAGCCTCCCTGAAGGAGGCGAACGGTTCTTCAGCACCCCTTGAGAACCAAAAAAAAAAATAGAGGGAAAACCCAAAAAAGAAGAAAGCTAGAAGGAAAGCAGCAAAACAGCAACAGAACCGTGAAGAAGGGAAGCGACGACGGGAGGCGACTTTGGAATCCAGCAGACTCCCAGCTGGGCATCGCCCAGTGTGTGCGCTGGTGGAAGGCATGCGCTGTGCTGCCAACGCCATAGTGCGGCCCTTCCTCAACAGAGAGGTTGGTTCGCAGGATACGGAAGATGACGCGCGCACCTTTCAAGACTGCAAAAAAGAATGGGCCAAGGGCAGCCGCGGAAAGGATTCGACGACTTCATCCCGGAGCACAGCGGATCCCTCACATTTGCAGACCGGCGAAAGTGCGTGCGCCGTGCCTCATAGGTGCCGTTTACCTGGAGAGTGTGCTTTCTGATGCCAACGGAGGTTTGCGGGACCCTTTCGACGGAAGTAACGAGTCATCCGGTTCGCAGCTCATACGCAACAATCTAGCCAGCAAATGAAGGAGGGGGGGGGGGGGTGCAGGGTTGCCATCACCGCGGTGATGCATTTCGTGCTTGTTTCGTAATGGTTGCCACCTCACAGATCCCAACGCTTTGGCCGGGAATGCGATGACTCGTTCTTTGATTTTCGTCGTTGACAGGACAAATACATTTGGGAACGAATGTTTCCAATACCAGAGTATTCGATTACACACGAGTAAACTACATTTAGAAATCGCTGGTGGAAGTGGATCGGAAAGGGATGGCTCACAGAGAAAACTTCTGCGCTCGTGTGTGCTTTCCTTTGCATACCTCAGTGCAAATCCAGACGCGGATTTCCTGTGACTGTTCCAACAGAATCGCCAAGAACCGTACGCCATTTTTTTTTTTTCCTGGCAAAAGGATACACTTCACGGCGTATGCCAACTCGAATCTGTGGGTGCCCCCGAGTTTCGTGAGGTTCGAAAAAGAATGCTGAAGGAACCAGCCCTGCGATACAATTTTTGGAGCGTGTTCCAGTGTTCTGAGAAGGAACTTTGAGAGCTCACCTGTGTACAACTTCGAAAGAAGGTGTCATGGGAATCTCGCTGAGAACCGATTCAAGGGCAGAATTCTGCGATTTCTACTCTGTTCCTCGAAGCTATGGATCTTCGCGTTCGCCGAAGAATCACGTGGTTCTTGGAGTGCCATGAAGTTTTCCGGAGTCCACAAGAGCTTCGGCCGGCCGTCACTGCTGACCGTTGTTTGGCAACCCATTCTGTTGTTCCCTTCGAGCCTTCCCGAAACCTCCACCATCGCATTCCTTTTTCGGCAATGGCGGGAGGCAGCGCTCGTGCCACTGTTGCGAAGGGTCCGGCAGCAGGAGGAGCGATCTGGGGCAGGATTGTGCTTGAAGAGACGTCGGCAGCCCGCCGCGGCACTTCAAGGATGCCGCTGTCTCCCGGGGAGGAGACGGACGTGCACGATGCCGCGAGCGTCCATCCTCACGTCCTTCGAGCGGGATGGCTCGTTTCTTGGAGAGAGGAGCCGGCGTTCCGTTTGGCCTAACCAACCATGGCCCAAGGGAAGTCTGCTGCGAGGGCGGATGCCATGGCAGCTGTCCCCCTTCCCTCCCTTCCTCCATCCGCTCCTTTCCTCTCCTCTCCTCTCCTCCTCCTCCTCCTCCTCCTCCTTCCCGCGCGCTCTTCCTGGCGGTGGTTAGGCAGAGACGCCATGTTGCCTGCTGTGGGAGGTGTGCAGCGGGAACCTCCCGCGGGGACGACCCGTTATTTTTAGAAATTGGATTGGAGAGGAGGTTGGCGGGCAAAATGAGGGAAGCGGACGAGGGGATGTGCAGATAGGTCCTGCCGGGTGGGTGTGCGTGGGGAATCGCTGTAATCTTCGATGCGAGCGCGGCACCACGGCGAGGGATGTCGGGTCGGTCTATTTGCGGATGCACTGACGTCAGCGGCAACTTCCGAGCAGCGAATTAGGTCGAGGGCCCCCACTCTCTTCCCGAAAACGAAACCATAAATGGAGGAACCGCCGCGCGGAGGTGCGATGACGAAAGCAGAGACTCAGCGGGCCGAGGAAAGGGAACGAGCGGAGGCTGTTCTGTTGCTGCAGCTATCTGTTCCCCCCTCCTCTCTCCCCTGATCTGTTGCCACGGTGAAGCGAGCGGGAGCTGCCGATGCCTCCGCTCTTGAGCGCGCCGGAACCCGCTCGGCGCGCGCTTCCCCGGGAGCTGTCACTCTCTGCGGGAGGGGGGTGGATGGACCCCCCGTGGTGACGATCGAAATCCCGAATCAGAATCGAAGAGAAACACACGTTTGCTTATTCGACATGGATGAACATTCTACAAATTCACTTTAACGTGTAATGATACATGTATTACATCAATATTAATATATATCGTGATTATTAAAAATAAATACATGAATTATACATCAATATATATAATAAGCCTATAGATTTGTTTTTTCTAATCTTTAATATATGTATATATATATCAACAATATGATCAATAATTTATTGATTATATTAGTATGCTTAATACATACAGCACAATAATTTATAGATAATACAAAGTATCTATAAATATCTATAAATACGTGGGTAATATTTATAGATAATATAAAATATCTATGTGAATATAAATGTATATACACACGCATATATATGTGTGTGTGAGTGTGTATAAATATATATACATATAGAAATGTAATATATGTATATACATATTTCTAGATATATATATATTTATACACACTCATCACACACACACACACACACACACACGTATACGTGTGCATATTAATATAGATACGTTTATATATATAAGGAATATATATCCATTGAAGACACAAATATCGAATTTTAATGGATACATGAATACCAAATTTCCTTTTTTGTTTATTTGATTTGTTTGTACTTTTATTTTGTGCCACTACTTTCGTCACAATTATTTTTTATTTTTAAAAATTCGATGTTTATAAATAATAATTATCGAATGTGCAGCTCCCGCAATTTCTATAATAAGCACGTGTATTTATTTTGTTCAATCTTCGTGATGTATATTAATCCATATATTAATCCTTACGTACATATATATATATATATATCAGTACACATAATAAGCCTATATATTAATTTTTTTATAATCTTGGTGATGTATACCATACATTAATCTTTACATAAATATATGTACCAATGCACACAATATACCCTATAATTTATTTTTTAACCTTTGATATATATATATATATATATATATATGTGTGTGTGTGTGTGTGTGTGTGTGTGTGTGTGTGTGTGTGTGTGTGTGTGTGTGTGTGAGTGAGTGTGTTAACAATATAATCAATAATTTATTGATTGCATTAATAAAATGTAAGTCCTTGAATCTTAGTAAATGCATCCGTTTCAATAATATTACTGTTACTGAACAGATGGATATGCAAATTTATTTTGCCACGCGTGTGAATCTGTGCAGAGGGAGCACACGCGTCGATCCCCGATTTTGATGGTTCGGAATTTCGAACCAGACGGCTGCTTGACGACCGCTCTCGTGGCGTGGAGGTGGAGGCGGCGGACGCTCCCCGCGCTCGCGGAGCACCTGTCGGCCCGGGCAGCTCCCTGGGCGGCGGCCGTCGGGCGCAAGGAGGGAGAGAGGAAGCGGTCGGACGGAGGCTCGAGGAGAGGGCGGTGCGGTCGCGCGCTCCGCGCCCCCGTCCGGAGGGAGGGCCGCTGCGGCTTGACGGACCAAAGTCTGGCCACCGCCGGAAGGAGGGAAAAGGCGAGAGATGGTGGGGCGATGAGGTGGGACCCGACTCGATCGTCCTTGGGAGGAGGCGCAAGAGTGAAGGAGACTGGAGCGTCCATCGAGAAGCCGATTCTGCTCCCCCGCCCGGGAGAAAGAGAAACGCACGCGCGCACGCACGCACGGGCGGGAGGGCAGCCTTGCGCAAGAAAGGGGGGGGGAGGGAGGCAGTGGAAGGCTGTCCGAACGAGGTTGAGGTCACACGCGGTTGTGCAACCGGCGAGTAGTCCCTCCTTCGCGGTGAACCCGGGAGCTCCCCGCTGACGGGAGTAGGGGAACGGCAATACGGTCCCTTTTGGAGGTCCACCCTCCTCCCTCCGGGCTTCCCTCCTGCCGCCCCGCGGCTCGCTCGCGATACCGCACGGAGCGAGGGAGCTTCCACCCCGGGCTCGAGGGAGGCGGAGCCCGAAGGCGGCATCCGCCTCCTGGTCAGCAGGATACGGGGCTCCCTCCTTGCCTCTGCGTTGCCCAGGGCAAGCAGCTGTTAGAGCGTGCCTCCATTCCCCCTTCCGCGCCTCGAGGAAGGCAGGGGGGCCTGGCAGGAAAGAAGAGGGAAGGATGAAGATGGAACGGGAGGGAGGAGAACCGCCGCGAGACGGTTTGCAGGCGCGCTCTTCCCAACATTCGCAAGCAACCGAGCCTTCCCGGAAGGAAGGGGAGAGGAAAGGCGGGACGCTCGGACGGTAAGCGGGAGCAGCGCGTGCCGAATTGGCACCTGCACGCAGCGCCGGTTCCGTGCGGGCATTACCCTCGTCTCCCGTGGGTCCGCGTGGTCATCCCGATCGAGAAGGGGGCGAGGGTGAAGCGGGAGGGAGAGAGGAATCCTGGAGAGAAGTCTCCGGGGACGGCAGAGCCGAGCGGCAGGACTCCCCCTTCCGCTTCCTCCCACCCGAGGATTCTTCTCCTCGTATCGCGAGGCGAGGGAACGGACCCCTCCTCCTCCCCTGGCAACCCGACGGGGATAACGAGGGAAGGCATTGCAAGAAAGGGAAACAAGCGGGTTCCGATGCAAGCTCCCTCCTTCCCGGAGGCAGATCCTGCATCTGCGTCTCCGACACACACTCGCGTATGTTACGCGACGTCCACTGAAATTGTGATTATGGGTTCCCCTGGATCACGCGGGTGCCACTCTGCAAGCGAGTCATCATCTAACGTGCCTGCTGGCATCTGTGCCAAAGACCACCGTTCGCACCTTCCTCCCCCCCTTGAAATGATGCCCCAAAAGCATTCCAGAGCGGGATGGCTGGATCCCCGTGCTTGCAGCAACAAGGGGTCTCCCAACTCTCGAATCTGGGAGACCCCTTGTTTCCCTCCGGCTACTCGCGCGAGGGCGATGACGGTGGTGCTTGCAGCAGAACGTTTCCCACTCTTTTCGAAAGCATGCAAGAAAGGAGAGCCGATTTCCGCGCGCGTGAAACGTCACAGGAACGACTGCCGATCGCATTTAACGAAACCGCTTGTCTTTCATAGAGCGTTTTCCTGCTGCTGAGGTTCCCTCTGGAGGTGCCACACCATCCCGGCGCCATTGTGATTGGCGTCAATTGTTACCCTTTCATTCGTCTCCATTGGGGACCACTTAAATGCCCATGGAAAAAATAAAACGCGCGTACGCATCGCAAAGGAGCAACTGGGACTGAATACATGCTTAGAAGAGAGAGAGAGAGAGAGAGAGAGAGGAAGAAGAAGAAGAAGGAAAAGAAGAAAAAAAAAAAAATGAATCGAAAATTCCTTCGCATGATTACTCCGCGCAAAAGAATAGGAAAGCGAACTCTGCTGCAAGCTCCGTGTAACATCAGCTCCGTGCCGCTACTGGCATGCCTGACTATACAAGGCAGTCGTGGAACATAATCTTTTGCGCAACTTCAACTACTAAGTGGTAGCACGACTCCTTCCTGGCACGGATCGGCAGTGGAGCTCTCGTTGCCCGAGTGAGAAAGTGCGGTTGCCGGGGAATTCGACAGTAAGTCTGCTACTAAGTGTTCTTTTGCAGCGTTTGCAACGAGCTTCTTGTTCTTGAGGCGTCTTGGTAAGGTAGCAATTCACGTGTCGTGAAGTGATTTCAAGTTGTTGTCGGTAAATATTCGAAACCGAGCCGTCGTCGGTGATTGAAGCACAATGTAAAGGAAAGGAAGGGAAAAGCCCTTCCTCTCTCCTTTTTCCGCTGGCAGTGTGCAGACCGACTTGGGATGCTTGGGTTTAGCAAAGGCCGTGCTTTGCTATTAGCGGGAATTTGTCCCTGCTAATGCAAGTGATTTTGTGCAGTTCCCCCAATCCCACACGAATCGGAATTTCTTTTTTTTTTCCCCCCCCTTCTTCTTCTTCCAATGCGCGCGATCGTTCGGCTTCCCATTAAGAAAAATGCTGTCGCATAAAAGTGGGGGGGGGAGATTTTCACTGCTGCCAGCTCGTTGCCAGCACGAAAGCGAAGAAAGCATTTTGGGAGTTTTTTTTTTTCTTCTTCTTCTTCCCTTGCCGGGACGTGCCTTTTTTTTTTTTTTTTTTCTTTTCTATTCCTGGAATCCCACGAGATATTTCTTTTGCCCGCTCACAGGAATTTTTACCTTTCGCTCTTTGCATTTTTTCCCTTCTTCTTCTTACGCTGGACGTTCGGAATCGTCTGTGTGTTTTCCTGGACGAAAAAGACGGAAATGCGTGCCAGGTCGAATGCGTGTCTTCGATTCAGGAATTCCGAGTCCACGCTGGACGCCGGACGAACAAATGGTGCGGCGGTCTTCCCGGAAAGTCTTGCAAATCGCCGTCCACCGGTCCAGCGAGTGTAGACTCGAAGTTCTTTTGCCTGCCCAGGAATGATAGGTAGTGCTCATCCTTTGCGGGATCCTGCTGAAGAGGATCCCGCTAGCACAGATGGAATGGTTGTCGATGTTTCGTGCATTCTTGATCGGTCGCTTCACCCCTTTTTTATGCATCTGTCTCTCTCACTGAGGTTGTTTTTTGCAAGTGGTATGCAAAAGAGCGGCACCCACGCCATGAATCACGAGGATTACCTCTAAAGGCAAAACAAAATACACTGCACTACCTTTTTAGTGGATAGCTTCTCTTGGGGAACTCGATTATTATTCCCCAGGGAGCACCCATTCTGAAAAAATAAAATAAAAAGTAAATGCTCAGGAAGGATAAATTTAAATGAGCACACGAGCAACGTCAGTTAAAGACTATATGGAACAGTTGTATGTTTCATGGACTGCATCATCGTCTTTTGTGTTTTCGATGATGCAGTGTTCTTGTGCGTGTGTACAGAGAAGCGTTGTTGGTCCGTAGCTTTAGGTACGCAGGGATGGGTTGTGCTGTGAAATGTCCATTCCATCGCGATTTCGCAATCCAGCGAAGATCAACAAGTAGTATACTTCTTCTTCATGTTTGTGTCCTTTCTGTGTCCCGTCGGGGAAATCCTATGTGGGAGCACTGCTACCTCGTGCTCGTGAAGGAATTCATCCCGAATTTCCACGAAAGCCACAAACACACACGCATACACACAAAACACAAAATCTGGTTCGCTCCGTTGGCACAGTGTGCAGCCGACTTTTTCTCTCTCTCATGTATCAGCATCTGCTGGATGCACAATGCAGCGGTTAACCGAGATAGAATCTAGAGAAAATTCGCCCACAGAAATTTGGAAGTATTTTTTCAATCAAAAGCTCTCTCGGCACTTTGGATGCAGCTTTCTTTTCTTCTTCCCCCCACCCCCCATCGAAAGACGAAGCGTTCTCGACGTGTGCGACACGCGTGCAGCTTCTCATGGTTTCGCTGTCTTGGAGACAGTCGAGAGATCTACCAGTTCCTTTATTGAAACGAGATGATGACACGCGAATGTGTATATTTAGCACGGGAAGCCTGGTGTGACTTTGCAAATCCTGTAGGTCGAAAGAAAGTTTCAAGTATTAATACAGCTTACTTTTAGCTCCAGATTCCCTGAATTGTTTAATCCAGTGTACGCGATTAGAAATAGAAATTTGGTGGTGCACGAAACGGAGTATTTATTCGAGGATACTGTGTCGGTGAGACGAAAACAGTTTTTTTTTTTCTTTTCTTTTTTTGGCTTTCAAAAACACTGGTTTCGTGTACATTCTGGAAAATGCCTCTCGGGGAAAAATGCCTTTGTGGTTTTGCGTCCGCTTATCGATCAAAACATGATGGGAAAAAACATACACACACACACACGTAAGATGCACGGGTTTGCCGAAGGCTTCTTCAGCAGACTCTGTCATTTTTTTCGTTTTCCCTTTCAACTTGAAGATATTCTGTGATGCGTACCTGGGATAAAACGTGCGTTTTGCATTATCGGAAAGGGTGTGCACCCCACTCTCCCAGAACGTCACGGGTTGGGGGAGGCAGTTTGGTGTGCACTGCACGAATTCACGTGCGAGGTGCTCTCTGCAGAGGCGCCCTGCGAAGTCGTCGTTACCGTCGATCATTCTCGAAAGACTGAGACTGGACCGCCGTTGCTCGGCCCTATCGAAGAGGAAAGGAAAAGAAGGAAAAAAATGGGAAACTCGGGCCGACTCAGGCCGCGCATCACGGCGATTCCTGACAGTGGGCGGATTGCTCGTAAGATGCAGTCCTACTTTTCCCGTCTGTAGCCACCGTGATGATTGCATGGCGTGGGTGCACCTTTCCGAGAATCACCATGTCCACGCACATTTCGCGGGCGGACACACCAGGTCGGCAAGACACGTGCAGGCGGATCTTCACGTGCATCCGGGAAAAAATTTCTCTCGTACCCCGCAGCCCAGTTCCTGAGAAATGAGGCCGTGCGATGACGGCATTCTGTAGCTTTTTTCAGTGACTTCCCCCGTGCTGTCGCCCCCAAAGCTCACCCTGCCTCGGAACTGTTGTGTCCCCAGGAGTAAAATTTCAGCAACCAAGTTCACCAGTGAACCTGCCCACCCTTTCTGCAGTCAAGTGAGCCCGGGACGCCGTGGTGTTCTTCGACGTAGGTTGCAGACTTGGCATTCCTCTCGTCAAGGGCAGTGCATTCATCTCGGGACAATGGACCGCCCTCGGAACGCGTGCATGCCGTACAGGGAACTTGGGAACGACCTTACGTATCAAGTGACATCGTGATTTTTGGTTGCTTCACCGGTGCATCCAGAAGCGCGCCATAGGAACCGTTGCGGTCGATTTCTGTTCCCTAGCCCCGCGCGGGTCTCCCCAGTGAGCACTCTGGTCATTCCAAACTCCGTGTGTCTTTTTTTGGTCGTTGCTGCTTTGTTTGCCCGCTTGTTTCGAGCAGCAACTTCCGCATCCGCAGCCCTGTCGGCAAAGTGTGATTCGTGGTCTCGTGCGTGCATCACCGAAGAGCGCATTCTTCCTCCTCCTCCTTGGGATCCCGAGGCAGCTGCGGCGTTTTCCCCGATCCCAGTGCGCGTGGCGCTGCTGAGCTCTCAGGAGCAAAGAAGGACTGCGATTGGATGCCGAATGTTCAAAAATACACCTGCGACGCTGCCGACCGTCCCGCGGGGACCGGGAATTCTCACGGCCCCCTTTCCGCCCTTTCCGTTCTTGCAGCAGCGACAGGAATTCCCTAAACATTCCCCCTCTCCGCGACGTGAAGACAGGTGCGGATCACGAAGGGAAGAGGCGAGGGTTCCACAGTCGCGCTCTGCCGTCTGTCCACCATGGGCTGCCGCCTTCTACCGCCGCGCGACTGCACGTGGGTGGAGCGCTCCGAGAGTCTCGGCATCTGAGAACCGGAGGAGTGCTCTCGGTTCGCGCGCCCTTGGGGGGCAGGGGGGCGGATGTTTGGGGTAACCCGCCGCACTCTGCACGTATGTTTTGGCGATTCGGTGGGAAGCGCCCCGAAGCTCCGAGTTCCAACTTGCCCTCTTGACCGACCGGTCACCCCGCCAGATGAATCCCCTCACGCCGATTTGACGCTCTTCACTCCACAGGGGAGAGATCAGGACAGGATTTCAACACGCGTCTTGGTTGATTAGAAGCATTCTTGCCTTCGAGCCTCTGGAACGTTTCGAGTGTGTCGGTTTGCGTGCGCTTCTGGAGTTTCTCCTCACGACGGACGAATCTCTTCAGATGCTTCTCCTTGCTCTAGCCAGAAGCCAGCGAAGCCACCAGCTCGTCTTCCGGAGAAGAGTGCGACCGTTGTAATGTGACGCCAAAGCCTTTGCTCGTGTTTTTCTGGTCACGGTCGATTTCTTGAGGATCGCCATCTGCTCTTTGCAGTCCCTCGAGTGTACCTGCCCGAGGAGCGCATGAGCATTGGGCGAGTGCTGGGGTTCGTCTTCGTGTCGTTGCTATGCGGTTGCCTCCAGGTGCTTCTTTTTTCCGTCTTCTTTTTCTGAAACCCATGCCACCTCACCGCCCTTAATCCCACGTTTCCGCGAGTTTCTCGATTGCACCTCCACTTCCGTGCAGAGGGAGGAGGAGCCCCCGGGAGTCGGGCGAAGGAGCCTAGCACCGGGGAGAGAGGGAGAAGCCTCTCCCCCGTGCTGGAGATCATCACGTTCGCTCGATTCGTGCTGTGGGACGCGCCTCCGAGCCTTTTCGGTCGAAGCGGTGGCCCGCAGAATGGTAACTGGCGAGCGTGCACCTCTGACCCCACCTCTCGAACGAGAGGGAAAATCGAGCTGACGTAACGAACAAGGGACTCTTCCCATACCCCCCCCCCCCATTCGTCTCGCGAGAGGCAGTTTCAACTCCGGATCCCACCCACGTCCTCAGGAGCATGGAGGAACACGAATGCGAGATGCAGCTCCCAAGGGATCCTTTTCCTTTCCGCTCCCACCTCAGCTCCCTGATTCGCGAGCAGGATGAAAACCCTCATGCATGTGTCCCCCGCTTTACCCTCCCCGTACCGGGGGGGCAGTTTGTGGAGCGATGTCACGGCGCCCGTGAACTCCGTGGGCGGGTGCTTTACAAACAGCACGCAGGGAATTCCGTTGGAACAGCAGCACATACAGGAGCGCGATCGACTGCCAGATGATGCATTTCCTGTTTCGCCGCACCGCGGCCGCACTGCAAGCGAGGACAAAGCACGGAGCGCGTTCCAGGGGATGATGATGATCTCGCGCGAGGTGGAAAGGATCCCTCTCCTGGGAGATTTTTCCACGAGTTCACTCCGTGCAGCAGCTGAAGCAGCTCTCCTTTAGGTGAATCACACGGAATCTCCAGCGAAACTCGGAAGAGGACCCGAAAAGATGCGAATCCATGTGACTCTGCTCCTTCCTTTTCCTTGATAAGCTTCTCTCCTCCCTGCCGCTTTGATCGTCGTCCAGAGGTGGCTCGTCCACATCGACTGGAGTGAAAAGCAGAAAGCGGCTGCTGGCCATTTGTGCCTTCTCCGTGAAGTCGGCATTTTCCTCCGCGATCTTGGTCTGCGCATGCTGTCTTTGCTGGGAGCCGTTCGTGGAAGCAGGTGATCAGTTTGCGGCAGGATCCCTCGTCTTCTGAACTCACCTTCTTCCATCTTGCTATCGTAGAGGTGATTTTTTTCTCCTTTTGCGCTCCTCGAGAAGCAGACGGTCCGCCCTGCCCCGAACTCGTGGTCAGAGGAGCGAATGTCCTTTGGTATGACTCCTACCGTTTGGGGGTCGAACTTGCTTTGTGCGTGTGCGTGTGTTTACCTCCGGTGATTGGGATGCTCTCGGATTGGATTTCAAAGAAACTTGTGATTGTGAAACGGAGGAGCTCCGTTCTCACCGTGACTCGCTGCGCAGAATGACGAAAATGAAATCGAAAACGAGGCCAGGACATTATGGAGAGGACCTCCAGACAGTCTATTGAAAGACCGAGGAAAGACCCTCCTCTAAAAGAGACGTCATCTCAAGTTCAGCTCTCAGGTCGAATGAATTCGCGTTTAAGCCAGCCTTTTCTCATCATGGGAAGAGAAAAGGTAGCCGCACAATGGAAACAGGGAGAAGCTGGTCGTATGGCGATGCGTGCGCTAAGAGACCGTTCCCGCGATGGTCGGCGGAGAGAGTTTCCACAGAACTTATCAGGTGTCAGGTTCACAGGGTTTCTAGGAGATTCGTGCGCGTATCCTTGGAAGCGTTCTCGGGCGCTAACCGCGTCGTTTCTTTCCTGTTTTTCACCGCGATCTTTTCGGCGATCGAAATCCACTCCAGGCGCTCAGCGGGTCGAACGGAGGTGACAGAATGTCTTGGACGGGAAACTAAAATGAAATTTTTCTTCCCTAGTATCGTTGAGACTGATTGTCATCGTTCGGAGGCCCATTTGCTGCTGGAAAGATGGAGGCTATCAAGAAAAAGATGCAGGCGATGAAGCTGGAGAAGGACAACGCAGTGGACAGAGCGGACATGCTCGAGAACCAGTTGAAGGAGTCCAACCTGCGTGCTGAAAAGGTGCGACGACCGCCTGCTCTTCTTGCTGCCTTACTGAGTTTCTGTTTTTCTCGGAAAAACCTTAGGCTGAGGAAGAAGCCCGAACGTTGCAGAAAACTTTGCAGAACCTCGAAAACGATTTTGACGTAATCCAAGAGAAGCTAAATTCAACCAACGCACGTTTGGAAGAGAAGGACAAGGCTCTGCAGAGTGTAAGTAAATTTGTTCGGAGTGGAGCTCGGGAGTTTCCAACCCGTGAATGCTTCTTCGCCCGTCATCTGCAACCGTTTGCTGGGCGCATCTGTCGTCCCAAGACACCGCTTGCGTTGCCAGTGTGGAGGTGGGAAGAGGTGTTCCGCGGGCCCCCACCCGTTTTGCCCTTTCTTGTTCGAACGATTACGCCAACTGTGGATCTCCATCGTGCGTAATGGCGGAATTTTCTGTTGGAATTTTTGCGCAGTCGTCTTCGCACTGCAAGCAAACGGATACTCGACGCAGGCAGCCTCTCTTCTTATCCCGTCCTTCTCCTCGTTCCCAGAATAAGCGATTCGGCAAACGAGGAGCGGGTTCTGGAGCGATGTCGCTACGAATAGCAGGAGCGAATAGTTTCCTTTTACGAACCGGGTTGGATCAAACGTTCTCCGGCAAAAGTGGGTCATCGGAACCCTCCACCCTTCATTCACTGCTTGCTGAATTTTCAACACCGAGACGTTGTTTTCCTTCTTGATCACTGGGCAGCGAGCGAAATTGGCATCGTCTGTGCGTCATCATCTGCGCCTTCCCGCTTATCCCACAGACCAGGAAGCGGAGACTAGGAAAGAAAGCATCTCGGCTTTGAAAAACGTGATGAGCCATTGAATAGCGGATTCGCAGCGACGACTCGCTTTCGTTTTCGTAGACCCCCATTCATACGCTTCCCTCTCGCGTGGGAGATTTTTTAAAACGTGGCTTTGTAGGTACTCCTTAGAATTGGGAAATCGAGAGTTCTGTCTCTTGATTGCATCAGACGTGTCATGTGCTCCTAAGTGCAACTTCAGCGGAATGCTGAAGGAAACGAAAGAAGAAAAAAACCCACACAGAATGGCAAAAACATCGCATGAAGGAAAGCTCTGCAATGACGAATCACAATCGTGCAAAATTATACCCATCGCTCCCGGTGTGTGTGTGTGTGTGTGTGTGTGTGTGACGTGCTGTGCTACCCTTCGGACACGCGTTTTTCCGAATCAGCAGCGAGGAATTTAGAAGTTTTCCTGAGTGATGCACGCGAGATTGCCGTTCCATCACGGAGGGAGCGACTCCGTTGAGCTTCTGCTTGAAGCTTGCCAAGCCTTTCCTCCTTCCTTGACGCAACTCATAAAAGGAGCCATCAGATGAATCCGTGTGATGGTGCACAGGGAGTGATGCGCATGCTGGTTTCCATTAATGCGCATGCGCCCCCGCTCTCGGAGCATTCCTGCCGCAATCCCTTCGGGAGATGTATTCTGGAACTGGGAGTTCAGGTGCAGTACTTCGTTGGCTGCCGGATAGGTTGTAGAAGTGTCATAAAATGGTGTCGGACGTAAGAGATAAGGAAAGTTGTGATCACAGAAGCTCATGCAACACAAGTCCGGGAGAGTATCATGCCATCAGGAATGCCAACTCCTACGGCGGGCATGTGCTTCTTGAAGCACGGAATAATGCGGAACGCATCCTCAGCAGGCTGAAGGATCGCGTTCCTGGAAAACGCACGTTGCTGGTAGCTGCCGAAGAAAATGAAGACTGGACACGCCTGAGATGCTCCAGCGCCAGGACCGAGTTGTCTGGAAGATCCATCCGTAAGAGACGGTGTGCCGATTACCCTGGTTTGGATTTCGCTTCATCCGTATTCACATCAAACACAATAATGAAATTTAACATTATAAAAAACGAACTCCACAACATCAAAAATGGGCAGCTGAAGCAGGTAAAGCCATTGAATGCTTATAGGGAACGCGCGCGTGTATTATGTAGTCCCTACTACCCAGGGCGTCAAAGGCACGTGATTGGCAGGAAACCTGGCTTTCCTGGAACATCGGGGAAGACGTCTGACTTTTCGCGCGGCTGCGAGGCGCGATGAAGGGCCACTTTCACTTTCCAGGACTGCAGTCGATAGCGCGGGCTTAAAAGTAATTGCGCGAAACGGAGAAACGCTTCCTCCTCCCGTGGTGTACAGCGGCTGGGCCCGCCCCTCCCCACTTGGCGGTCCCGGCGTGCTGCGAACCGGTCGTTGCGGTGGCGACTCGGTTCGTGCACTCCGACGAGGAGGGATGCGGCTGCCAATGACGTCCCGGACCATCTATATCGCAGCGCGGGTCTCATCCCTCCGGTGGGGCCCGATAACAGCGCAGCGCGTTTCTGGGGTGCACGCCGGGGGGAGGGGGAGGGGGGGAATCGGAAAATCCGCTTTTATGCGAAATTCGCCGGATCGGATGAGCGACGGCGGGAAGACCATCGCCGGACGACGCTCGTGTTGCTCCTGTAATTACGAAATAAATACGGGTGGATGACCACGGGAGGCGGGGGGGGGGACTGCTTCTTTGCATGAACACCGTGGGCCGTGTACGTGCTCGTGCGCGCAAGCTGCCGGGAGTTGGCGGCTACTGCGCTCGGGTTGGGCAGTGAAGTGCGTTGGCGACGTTTACGGCGAACTGTTTGGCCTGCTGTGTCCGTGTTTGCGAGGGGGAAAAAAAAAGCAAGGAAAAGAAGAAGAAGAAAAAAGGAAAGGAATGGCGCTTCAAGCAAAGTCAGTTTTGGAAGTGTTGAAGCTGAAGATGAAACAGTTGACTGATGAGAGAGATAATTATCGAGACGAAAAAGATGAGTACCAAAGGAAAGCACAGTTGGAAGCCCAGAAAAGAAGCGATGTAAGGGAGACTCGGTTTGTTATGGAGTGGAAATGAGAATTTTTTTTTTTTTTTTTATGTGTGTGTGCGTTGCTGCCTAAAGGGCTTGTTTGAATTCAATTGCCACCACGGTTCCTTACAAAACCACCGTGCCAGTCTGCCGATTTTCAGAATTCGTATTTGCATTGCAAGTTTGCATCTTGAGACATTAACGTGACACCTAAGCGGAATTATTTTTGTGAAAAATCGAAGCTCGGAGGTTTATTTAGGGTTTATGGATTCGTTTAGTCTTGTTTCAGTTTTCCGAACGGATACGATGAATAAGTGATACAATGAATTTTCAGAATATGTTTCGATTGTTTCAGTAGCCGAGTATGGTTGTTCAGTTCGGCGGGCTGGGTAGTCGGTTTTAGTAGTTTGTGCTCCGTAGAAAAATGGAAACCCCAAAAAAAAAAAAAAACGTAAATATCGTTCACAACCTGTTTTCCCCGCTTTCCTGTATGTTAAAAATTGCATTGTAAAGCCGAGCTCCAGTATTAAATTGTAATTATTAGGCTGAAGCAGAAGTTGCGGCACTCAACAGACGTATTCAGTTACTAGAAGAAGATTTAGAGCGTTCTGAGGAAAGATTAGCCACTGCCACTGCTAAACTGAATGAAGCGTCCCGGGCTGCTGATGAATCTGAACGGTAAAAACCAACATCGTTGAGGATTTTGTATTCTATGATCTTGGACTTTGTTCATATGAACACAGCTGGGAATGAGGGTATCCTACTCCTTTCGTATTTTTTTTGTAAGACTCCTTACTTCTAATGCCATATAGGATCTAGAGCTCCTTGGCATTTGGTTTTTCCCACTTCCTGTTAACATCTGCCCTTCTAATAGTCTGCTAAACACCAGGATCTGCAAAGCTCTGGAGAACCGCACAAATATGGATGATGACCGTGTGGCTGCATTGGAAGCAGAGCTGCTCCAGGCCAAAGTGATAGCTGAAGAATCTGACAAGAAATATGATGAGGTAAACCCAAACCAGTTCCTATCCTTTCCCTACCCCCAGCCCCTTGACCCACTCCATTATTTCAAGAGTCGCAGCTTTCAGGGTTTGGGGCAGTTCAGCAGTTGTTTTCAGGTGCTGCTGATAATCCCCTAACGGGTGTATGTCTCCCCCAGCATGCGCAAGGTGCTGGAGAATCGTAACCAAGTTGATGAGGAACGCATGGATGACTTGGAGAATCAGCTGAAGGAGGCCCGCTTCCTGACTGAGGAGGCAGATCGCAAATACGACGAGGTGATTGGCAACCCAGCCCCTTGCCAATAGTAGTAATCTTAACCCACTCCTCTTCCTTGTTTACCATACCAACAATTTTTTTTTTTTTTTCTCTCTTTCTCTACTAATGGCATGGCTTTTTTCTCCGAGGCACTTCAGAGCAGTTCTCATTCATTTGCACCTATAGGTTGCCCGCAAATTGGCCATGGTGGAGGCAGACTTAGAGCGGGCTGAGGAACGGGCTGAGACAGGCGAATCGTAAGTGGGCGTGGCCTGCTTACCTAGATGACCCTTTGGAATGAATTACTAAAAAAAAACAAAAACAAAAACAAAAAAAATTGCATGATAAATTTTTTTAGGCCTCCAGCAGATAGGCAGGTGCTGTTGGCTCAGTGGTCTTCCCACTGCTATTCACATGCACTTACCCTTTTGATTATGTTCCCCCCTTACCCTGCCCCCTCCCCCTTTGTACTAAAAGTTCTGTGTGTGCTTGTTTGTGTAATCTAACTGCATGTCAATAGATGGCTCGTCGCATCAGCAAGCTGGAACTGGAGCTTGAGGAATTGGAAATCAAGAACATGGAAAAGGACAGGTGGAGAAGGGGAAGGGAGGAAGTGCTTTCAGGAATGTATTGTGATGTTTGCTATTTGCTTGCAGGAAAATCGTGGAGCTGGAAGAAGAGCTGAAGGTAATAGGTAACAATCTAAAATCCCTGGAAGTGTCAGAGGAGAAGGTAAGATAAAGGTACCTTGTCAGCTTGAAGGTATAGAAAATGATTGCTTCAGGCAAACCAACGAGAGGAAGCATACAAGGAGCAGATCAAGGGCATGTCTAACAGACTGAAACAGGTCAAGATCTGTGTGTTTGTGTGTAGTATGGGGATCACAGGTGTATATGTTGCTAGGCTGAAGCACGTGCAGAGTTTGCAGAGCGCTCAGTTCAGAAGTTGCAGAAGGAGGTGGATAGACTGGAAGGTGAGTTGGGCACTAGTCAAGGGTGGGAAAGTTGCTGCAGAGGACCTGAGGTGAGAGGGTGTGCTGTGTTTGCTGCTAGTAGTGGGGTGGGTGGGAGTAGTGTTTGCTGCCTGCAGGGTGGGGTCCTTGCTCTTTAGATGATTTGCAAGCTGAGAAGGAACACAGCTGCATGGTGCATGCAGAAATGGAAGCAGCTCTGAAGGACATCCAGAACATGTGAGGGGGTTTGTGCATGCCCAGCAAGGTTCTAGCAGCCAGCATCATCTTCATGCTTATTTCTTGCAGATGAGATTGTCCACGAGAAGGAGAAGTATAAGAATATTTCGGATGAGCTGGATGTGGCCTTTACCGAACTGTCAGGCTTCTAGACCAACCCACCTTTTCTGTCCAGGCCTCCATTTTCCTTTCTTGCCTCGTTTTGTTCTTTGAAACTGGCTCTTGTACATAGCTGCTTTTTTTTTTTGCACCAACTGAAAGCCAATAATTTAAAGCCTGGAATCTTGACAGCAACAGAAATAAACTGGGGTCAAATTTATCTCACTGTGTTGGGGAGTACCAAAAGCACATCGCTTCATTTCGTTTTTTGTTTTGTTTCACGTTTATGGTCGTCCCTGTACAATTTGACATATGTAACTGGGATGTTCCTGGTGTCTGCAGCCGAGTATAGGTGTCAAATTTTACCCTAGCATGAGCATCGATCCCCCATTGACTCATATCTTGCTGATGTTACTGACCACAGATGCTGTTCCCAATACGTTGTCTATCTTTTTTTTGTGTTAGAAAATGTCAGGAAACAAAGTGTTTCTTTATTGGCCTGAATGGCTGTGGTCATGCCTTGCTTTAAATGATTTATGCCAAATATGTACTCATCGTATTGTGTAGTCATCATAGGGATAACTGTAAAGTGATGCTTCAAACCATAAAATGCCTTGCAAACGCCCCTTGCGTTCTTGTATTCAGGTGGTGCTTCAGTAACACTGGTTTGTTAAAAATTATCTCGGTTGGGGGATTCGCCTCGTCTTAGTTGTGTATGGGCTTTGTGCCACCCATTCCTCAGACAACAGGGAGGACAGTTTTGTGTTCCAGCAGATTCAGAGGACTATCAACCTGAGTAGAGGTGCTCATTCTTTTTGCATGGTGAGTTCCCTGAGCCGAGCTGCCACCCTTCAGAGCACAAGTTCTTCAGAACTTGCAGTTGATTAGCAGTTTCGTCATTGGATAGCTGCTTCGAAATCACTTTCAACTTTCAGTGTTACGAAAATTAGTATCTGAGTCAGCTGCCGAACTGCGTCCAGCCTCGGCTTTAAACGGATTCTGTGCCCATTATTTAGGGGGGCATTTTTGTCCAGTGACCAGCTCTCATGCTTCGTATCTTAGAAACTTTATGAAAGCATCCAAGAAAGGCTTCTTAAATGATGGATTTAAAGCGCTGTGTCTGTACTCCATTTCTGCGACGCTTTTCTGGTGCATGTGGCTTGCTGAAGACTGGGCTGGCCAACTACATGCTAAGACGCAGACTGTCTGTCGCCTAGGGAGTTTTGCAGCCTCCAGCTCCTTAATGTTTAATTGGAATGTGCTCATGTTTAGAGTTTTTCGATAAAAATCCACTAGTCCTTCCTCGCGAGGCTTCAGAATTAAGCTGAATTTTCTTTCATCAGTCTTTTAACTCGGAGAAGTGCAAGGTGGAAAAGTGGAAGTATCCGTCAATCCACTTTTTGCGCTGAATACTCAAAAATAGAAAATATTAAGGATCCTTTCTTACTATCATTCCATCGAGCAAAAGTTCAATTTCTATAAGATCCAACACGGATGCGGGATTCTCAAAAAGGATAGTCATCACCCAGCGTGATTTACGGTCGCAAAATCTCGATCCCTGCTCGCCACCAGCTTCGATCTAGATATTGTATCCATACTTTTTTCTTCCCGCCAACTGCTGCTGATGCGCTTCAACGCAGCATCCACGTGCTGCTGTTAACAACAGACCTCAACAGCAGGGATCTCGCCTGCTGACGAGCCGTTCCAGCACGGTTCTAGTCCCAGGGAGAGAGCTTCACCCTTATGCAAATCGAGCGGACGTCTCCCAAGCTCATCACGTCCTTCTGGTCCTGATCGCATCGTTCGGTCTAGCAATAAATAGAATTATTTCAAGGTTTGGCAGCTGGCTATCTCGCGAACTGTGTTGATTGGAGCCCAAGGTGAGTTCCATACTGGAATACAAACGCGATTGGCACAGACACAAGGACTTCGTTATCCTGGTTTGATTTCACCAGGAACGAAAAGACCATGTCGCAAGCCCGGGTGCTTCACGGAGTTGTAGAACCCAGCAAGAGTTCGGCACGTGATTTTCAATAAAGTACGAGTGCAATGGTTTCTGTGGCTCCTTATTGAATTCTAACCTTGCAAAAAAAAACCACTTGGTTACCGCAGCCGTTTCCGGAAAAGGGTTTCACTTTGTTTGTTTAGCCTTCTGTGCTGGAAACGACCCGAAAGTGACTTCTGTTGCATTCTGTGTACACCGTAGAGTGTCGACCATGGAACAAATCTGTTGCGAGGCTGCAGCAACGCCCATGTAGCGTAATCACATTCACCATTAGTCCAGAATGCTTCATTAAGATGAAACCAGAACCAGAGGACCAATTTCGAGCTACCTCAAAGAGTTAGAGAGTGGAGTGCAGAGTCTTTAGCTATGCCTGGAACCCTGTATGAACTCCACAGTGATTGACACGTGTCTTCCAGTATTCTGCAACGCTACTGTGCCAAAACAGGACAGAACCTGGAACAGCGATTGGTCTGACAATGACAAAAGTGTTCTTAAGGCTGTCGTGGGGTCTTTGCATAACACTCGTGTGGTTGTTACGCAGTGGCAACGTGTTGGGCATGTCTTCTCATCCGATAAGTTTTTACAGAGGCAGTCTCGGGACAACAGCAAAAAAAACCCCCACTCCCTGACGTTCGCATTTATTGAGCGCCATCGTGGAAACAACACAAACACAGAAAGTGAAACTTTGGGAGAAAAAAAGGAGGTTCTGCTGTTGGTTCGAAACGAGCCTTTCGCTATTCATGATGCGATTTGCCCGAGGAGGTGAGGCGAATTTCACCATGGAAAAAATGAGCCACTTCCGGGGGAGAAGCAGCGTTGTCAACGAACGAGCAGCGACAAAAAGGTGCGGTCCAAATGGTGACGTCAACAGATAGGAGTTTTGATTCGGAGCTCCGCGACGAGTCTTCCGCAGAAAGTCCGACGCCAAGCGTGGCGCGGAATGGCGCCGAAAAGTGCCGCGTTGCAGCGGAAGGGTGAGCGGACGGATGGCGAACGCTCTCACGGTGCTGAGCAGCGGGGATGACCGGAAGCGCAGATGCGGCTTTTCTCGTTGCCACTTTCCATTCCGCGAATGCTGAGACCGAAAGGCAAACAAGCGGCGAGTTTCGCAATTCGTTTGTTCTCCGAAGTTCTCTGCCCTCGGAAGGGAGACGGCGTGGACCGCATGTCTTCCTCGCTCTTCCCCTTTCCTCAAAGGGGATACCTAATCCCGGCGATGCTGGAAGTACTTCGGAAAACCGCTTGCTGGGTTGCGAAATGGTCATATGGAGTCGAAGCTCGTGTCAACGAGTTACCAGGGAAGAAAGTCCGAATGTGCGGAATAAAAAGAAAAACGGTAGGCGTTCCCAGTTTTGGCTGCTTGGCTACCTTCTTTTTTTTTTTTTTTTTCAAAGGAAAGTAAAGTTGGTAAAAATTTCAAGAGAAAGGGGCAGAATCCTCAGCACAGGTGGTCTCGAAGAAAGGAACCTTTCGATGTAGGTCCCTCCTGGTACCGATTCCTATATAATAAGTTGGGAGTTCTATCTCACGTCGCGAAGGACTCATTAAGGATATCCCAGGAGGCTTCGATTCCTCTTAAGCTTCTCAAGCACACTGTTGTGAGATTTAAAGGAACTGGAAACGTGAGTCTTCAGCACGAGCAGATGATGATATGCACTCAGATTCGCAGATTTGAGGAGCTAGGGACCTAAGAATCGCGTCATCTTATAGTGCTGAATGTGTAGGAGGCCTGCTGATCGCAGTTCATGTGTTTTGCGCCCCTTTGACATTCCAAGAGAATTTATGAATTCATTTATTATACGAGTACGTATTGATTGTGAGGACAGCTGGATGAATTCTCCTCTCCTATGCTGCACTTTTCATTCAGCACTCTTTTATGCAACTTTCGAGGCAGAACAAAATGTTTTCAGATAGAGAAATGGATCAAGAATTCCTCACTGTGGTAACGCTGCTTGAAAACCATGAAAATCACGAAGGACGAATCGATCAGTTGGTGCACTTTTCTGCAGAAACGCCAGTCTTCTTCACTTTGCGCCAGAGGGTTTGGGGGGGGGGATTTGGCTACGTGCACATGCTTTGAATGTATTCAGTGCCCACTGAGGTCCTCACATAAGTACGTCAGCATTAACGGATCTGTCCTTTCGTGGAAGTTTTGTACTATCTCAAGACAAACATCAAACAAGTGAGGTTATTTAGAATCAATTCTATTTTTAAAACGTATCAAAATATGCCACAAAAATGAATGTTACTGTGGATGCCATAACAAGAGGAAAGATATATATATGTATATATATATCTCATATCTATCTATCTAATCTTATATTTATATATATATATATATAAGATTCTGGCATTCTTCAACCACACTAATGTATTCCTACGAATGATTCGAAAAATGCAATTATATCTATTTGAAAGACTGGCTCATTCAGAGTCACCGTGAAGACAAGTCATTGAGTTGGAAGATAGCGCTTGTAATCCTTTTCAAACTCGCTGCAAATTCTCCCTGCATAAGCTGTCCGTCGGAAAACGAATGTGGATTTGCCAAAAGCACCTTGTCCTCTGCTTTCTACGAATCTCTCCAAAAACCTTCAAGAATCTTTTTAAAATTCGTAGCATCCAATTAAACGATTGAACAAGAGTGCTGCGAGTCAAGTGCACTTGACAAGAGACAGGCGTACAGTACAAGTTCTCCAGCAAAATTCTTCAAATATACCTGAAATTGCATTGCGGAGCATGCTTCGAGTCGAAATTTCTGAGCTTATTTATTTTGAGAGTTTTTGTTTCTTTTTTGGCCTCCTGGAATACCAAACAAATACACACGAGACTTGCACGCGGTCGATTCATCATCACATTCCAAACGTTTTCCGTGTTATCTTCTGTATCACGAATGCTCATTCCAATCATCAGAAGTGAAGAGAAACATTCGCTTTCTTTATTTCCTTTCCAGCTTTAGCGTCAAACAAGGCTCACATGTTGTTGTTTTGCCTCCCCGGGCAGGACGAATTCATCTTTCAGCGGTGTGATCTTCCAGAATCTTTCGGCGATCTCCCATGTATGAGATTTCAGTCCCTGCCTATTGTTTCACTTGGCAACGGACTCTTTGCTTTTGTCAACAACCTGAAGGTTTCCGATAGTATTGGCATCGGAGGGGAGCTCAGCCATCCTTGAAGTGGTCTGGAATTCCATGGGAGCTGTTTATTGAAAAGAAAACAAATCGAAATTATCACGTTAGTTGGTCTCATGGGCCCATTTCGCTTCTAGCTCAAGGCCAGAACGAAGCACATCGTCGCAGGAAGAAGTTTGGAAGGATTTTTCTCCTCTTTTACAGTTTCTTCATGCCACTCAAAGGCTCTTCGGTTATTCCTGTTTGTGAAAACCCCCTACCACAAACAATCACGGATCTTTGATGGACGCCCGGTTGGGTTGTTTCCCTTACTGAGGTGCGCCTACGTGGACTTGCTAAAAAAAACTTTTCGAGATGGTTGGCAGGCTGTGGTGGGTGAGATCGCCAGCCAGTAGATTTTCCGACGTCTCGCTGGGTAGTTTCGCATCTCACGTAAAATAGGTCTCTGGTTGCTACCTACTGCTTTCGCATGCAGCAGCATGTACACGCACTGAACTATGCACCGAGGGCCATGAATGTATTAGGACTGGTCCTTGAGTGGACAGATCGACCCTTAAGGCCGTTCTAGACGTCCATTTGGGGGACCACAAACGAAAACGCCTTTAAAAAAAACAAAGCAAAACTGAACTTCGATTATTTTAGAAAGTTTGGGATCACATGAGAACCATGGAGGGAGAGTACTTCCGCAGTCACCACCCTATGCATCCCACGGTTCCGTCCTCGCACTGCACGCCTCTTCCGCCGGGGATTCTGCTTTACTCCGATTCCCACACAGTGGAGCGGAAAAGAGCACCTCATTCGGGGTTTTCAGTCAGGAAATCGCTGCCGAGGTTTTTCTTACTTCTTTTCGATTTGTTTGCAAATACAAACAGATAACTGAACTTGAAGCTGATCTTGCACCCGTTAGGGTTTAACTGAAAGAAATGACAAAGCGCACAACCGACATGTTGTCATTATATTCTTCCATCTCCTATGCAATTGCTGCTGCTAACCGTCGCAATCCACCGTGCCTTTCCTTCACTTTCTAACGTTCCATGTGCAGCCCTGCAGGAAGCAGCCCACACCGCGGGTTGTGGTGCTGTTCGTCTTTGGTGAATTCCTCGCCGTCTTGCAGTCTCCCCACCCAAAAAGCTGCCTGTGGAAACGCACGCACCCGAAGTCCATCGTTCGTACCGGGAAAACTTCTGAAAGTCTGTCGGAAAAGAGAGCGCTTGTGGGCGCGCATACGGTGGCAACATCGACTGCTTTCAAGCCACGTGTTTCAATCACTGAAAACGTCTCAGTGGTTGCGTACATCACGAGAATCCCGAAAAACTCGAGAACAACCTTTTTCTATAAACAATAGGCATAAGAGACGGTATACCAGCCCCCCCTTTTTCCCCCCCCTAAAAGCAATCCCACTGCACTAATTACTAAAATAACAAGGTGATAGTCCTGATTATTCGTATTGCTAGTCATGCTTGGAGGAAGGTTGTCATGGTGGAAATCTATCTATCTATCGGAAGGCTCCCGGACTCCACTTGGTGAGATAATTAAGTCTACTAAAGAATGCGAAAAAAGTTATGCTAGTGACAAAATGAATTGGAAATTATGGTGCCAGAAGGTGGTTTTGATAATGAAGGATCACGTGTACTAAACTGATTACTGCCTGGATTAATATTGTAGCATTTAGTGTTTCCAAAACAGGGCTACATCTGCATCACACTGATGAATGTAATGACCAATGGAAAAAACAAAGTCAGCTACTCAGACAGATGATCATGATGTATGCAATAGAATTTCTGAACACTGATACAGCAAAACAAATAAAGTCCCTTTTTCTTACGGTTACGAGACATCTGTTTATTAACCAGAAAATCTTGAACCTTCTCAGAAGGGGTTCACTCATTCTTAAAACCAGGAAATTGCCACCCGTCTCTCATATGCTTCAATCAGTTTGATAGGGAAAATTTTAGCATTCTAACCGTTTCTGAATGATGGGTTTCAAATTACAAATAAATATCCCTGTGGGTTCTTTTTGGTTGCCATTCTCAAAATTCTGTTTGCTGATTCATTGGTGCATATTTTCATAAAATTCAGTTTCACACCATCTGTTAATCAAAGAATTGGCTGACTTTTGTTAAGACCTTTGAATGCATTTCTTTGTATTTAAATGATGAAAAATTCATCACAAATTTATCCCATGAAACCAGTAGTTCAAAAGATTGATGACAGAGATTAAAGCACACAAAGAAAGAATCTGAAAGTACTTTTCAAACTAAAGAAAATAAAAATACATAAATTGATTACTGTAAGAAAAACAAAGAGACATATCATATCTGCAGTGATCCTATATTTACAAATATCTCATTGTTGCTTGCATCTGTTCACAATGCAGTATGAATCTTCAAGGATAATAGAAGATCTTGTGAATATGAAGTTGAAAAGGTATTTGAGAAGGTTTTACATCATGGCCTGGAACTAAAATGAATTGAAAGGACTTGCATAACACAATTTGCACTAAGTTAAAGGAAGAAATACCAGGGATACAGACGTGTTAAGTTTATCCAATGGTACGTAGGGAAATAATAGCTCTGGCAGTGTTTGCAGACTTGAACTGGCTAACTCAAGCACAACTTCAAGACTTTATCTTTATTATTTTAGTATGTCACTAACTAACAGTTAGTATTTTTTAGTATGCCACCAACTACTGTTAATTGTTAATCATTAAGGCATAATAAAAAAAACAAATCTCTGGAATCAATTCATAAATGTTTAAAGGCAATGAATTCCAAACTTAAACATCCCTATCTTGATGATGAAAATTTGCTGACTCAAGTAAAATACAGCATTTCATAATTTTTGTGCCCATTTCATTCATACATTTTTTGGGACAGGTATGACTGTTAAACACAATTGCAGATCAATGAAATGAGTCCCAAAATAATACGTGCAAGGATTTTAGGAAAAACGTTTTTCCTGTGCAGCAATAAATTGAGATGAAACAATCATAATTTCGTATGTTTTCAAATTGGTGCCAACTCTAAGCCATTTTTTCAATTTACTTTAACTTCCATGTTATGCAAATTTGTTGGGCTTAAAAATCTGCACCACTGATTCAAAAAGCCATTTACAAGAAACAAGAAATCTCATCTATAAATAAATTTCTTATTCTCTATGATGCATTAATTCTACTAAACAAACTAAATATGTGTTTGAAATCATTAACAGCTTTTGTTCTTTTTTGCCAATAGCATTGCTAACTTTAGGATATATGAAGAAGTTACTGTAAATTCTCAATTTTGACTAAATGCTTTGCTGTCAAATACAACATAATCATTACATTAGAGGACAACCATCAGGTGACAACACGGATTGAAGATAATTATGCTGGGTGACAGAATTCTGAGACATATGACTAGAAGATGGCAAATGGGATTTGCAGAGTTCTGCCTGCAGCATCCACTTATGTATCTAAATCAGAGTATGACTAGCTAAAAACATTAATTCACCTGAATGCTGAGAAGTCTTTTTCTATTTCCAGATGGCTCTGATTGTAATAAAGGAAGCAGATGTCCTAAAGCAGTGGTATACTGATTGTAAGCAGTAGTCCAGTCACCTTCCTGTTCATACATTTCAGCAAGCTGGCCTGTCTCTAATGCATTCTTGAGAGAAGGGGTACTAGTGCATAACTGCACTGAATCTTCAAGTAATGATATAGTTCATGTGTAACGTACTCAGATTCTCAAAAGATGATGCTGGTCCCTCCTTCAGAAAGTGATCAAGTTGTCTAGCCCGTTTCTGGTATTGTTCTGCCTTTTTTTTCAATGCTTGACAAACCAGAGGTTGTGTTTCATCTGCTCTTCAAACTTTACTCTGTAATACTTTTTGGATTCTCACATTCAATGGCAGTCATTAAATACTGCACACATTCTTGATAAAGGGGCAAAGCTTCCTTAAAGTGCTTTTCCTGGTCTAAGTTTGTAGCCTCAACAGCCAATTGGGCTGCATACAAGCAAGACTTGGAAGAAGGAAAATGCTCCAAATCTATGAAAGGATGCTGCAGCAGTCATTGATTCAGACAAGCACACAAAAAACTACATGCCTCAAAGAACTGCTGGAATGTTATTCGGCAACTCGGATTCTTTTGAAGCAATCCTTTCATTAAGTCTTGACAGGGCAAAGACACATGAGGTAGTTTAGGAAAACACACAGGGAGTGGTGACACTATTTGAGCAATTAGCTCTTGCACTGTTGCTCCCACAAAAGGAGCTTTCCCATATAAACACTGATAAAGAATGACTCCCACAGACCAAAGATCCACACATGCTTTATAAGGCTGTCTCTTAAGGATTTCAGGAGCCATGTACAGAGTGCTCCCACAGTATTGCTGTTCTTGAGTGTAATTAGGCAACTTTTGTGTCAAACCAAAATCTACCTGGAAATCAACAATGCTAACTGACTGTACTCACCTGCCAGTTTAAGGCATCTACCATGTAATAGCAGATTATGTGGCTTGAGATCCATATGACTCAGATCGTGGGCACGCAAATACTGCAAGGCACTGGCCAGTTGCCTCAAATAATGCCGACAAACAATTTCAGGCAGTGGTCTTTTGTGCAAGTGCCTGGACAAATCTCCATTGGCACAGAATTCCATAATGATAAAAATAAATCTTGGAACACAGAAGCCAATTATTTAAATTAAACTTGTGCTTGCCTGCTGTTCCAGCTGAAATCCAGCAACTTGACAATGTGAGGATGAGTCAACTTCTTCAGAACAGCAATCTCAGTAAGTAGACCTTCTTTAGATGCGGCAGTAAGGTCTTGTTTCCGAAAAGTTTTAATAGCCACAAACTGATTCTATATATTTTGTATTAAAAGTGTTTTAATGATAATTCCGTTACCTTTTGATCGAGGGCTTTGTACACTGTGGCATAACTACCTGAGCCAAGAACACTCAAAAATGTATAACCATCTAGTTTTGGCATACACTCCATCCTTTAAGTTACACCAAGAAACTTTGGCTAAAGCTTTCATTCTGTTTTATTTGAAAACAAACTATTGGTGCATGATGGATGTGTTTGCTGTCCTGAACGATCATTATCCAATCTTATAGTAAATGGATTAGAATGAATAAAGTTCTATTTGGCCATGTGAACACAAAAGCTGAATATATAAATCAGTCATTTGTATACCTATGAATTTTTTCAGGGAAAAGCGCTTGATTTACCTTCTCATTTGGTGTACTGCAAGAAACTGTTAATATCTCTATGGAGCAAATTTTCCGAATAGATAATTTACAAATGATTTATGGGGAAAAATAACGGTATACATGATATGCTTCATATGTTAGTTATCGTATTATTATGCCGACCAGTAATCTCGCACACAAAATTGAATAGTTTGGGGAATGTTTTCTTTTTCCAAAGAATTTTCTTGATACTAACCAAATGCAATCAAGTTCATAAATAGAGCTAATTATCTAAATAAAAGTTTCAAAACAGAAAGGAATAAAATGAAACTATTTACACATCTTTTCACATTACGAATGGAGCCCATTGAGTACACACGGTTTGCAAGTTCTTTCAGCTAAAGTTATGATTTCCGATCATACTTTCTTTTGGTACAAACCATGACATGTGTTACCTATCTGTATGCGCATATCGGTTATTCGCCGAGCCTCGAAGTGAAAAACCTCCAAAACGGGTACAACGAATTCAGGTGTTTCATGCCCTTTACTTTGTTAGTTGATTCATTGACCTTTGCAAGTGAAAGAAAAAGGAATGCACGCACAACCTTATGGAAACTAATTCAAGCAATCCTGCTAACAAATTGCCGTTTCCGTGATCCCTAGAAAATTGGCAAATCAATACACAGGCACCAAGACGATCCACCGAGTCCTCCGCTGTAAACAAATGCTATTTGACTTGCGTACACGAAAAAAAATCTTTTCGATCTAGAATTAATGTTCAATAAATGATGCTCAACATTAATTTCCGAAACACTGCACAGATCGGCTCATCCTTTCCGAATTTCCAGCGACCATCACGACTACTCCCATGCAAAATTAGAAATGAAGTGAGCCAGCGCCCCGTTTGTAACAGCGGAGAACAATTTCTAATTTTTACAGGACAGTTCTCTAAATCACTGCGTGCAGATTAACCTCAAGGCTTTATCCATATTCTTAAAAGAACTTCATTTCATGGCTTCATACTTATCAAAGTGTACATCCAGTATCTTTCCAATTGATCTGTCATTTTCTTCACACTGAAGGATAGAAATTCTGGGTATTACCAGACCAGTGGAATGATTTATCGAAAAACACTATACAAATATATACTGTGCCTTGATGTGATTCAATGACTATGTTTATGAAAGACTAGCTAGAATTTATGTGAAACTCATTTGAAAGGTCTTACGAAATATTTTCCATCTGAATCTCCGCTTACCTTCTAACACATATTTCATGTGCGTTTACGATTTCTTTCGCTCGCGAAGATTCGAAATCACCATGCACCTCCAATGTACAATAAAGAATTCAAGCACAGTGTACAATTTTATGTTTTGCTGAGTATGCAGGATAAAATCGGTAACTTGAAAGGGGATTTCTGTCGGGAACTTTAGTGTTCTACTCACTGCAGCCCTCATCTCTTGACAATTCCAGTGCGACTGAATCCGTTCGTCCTGCCAGCCTACCGTTACATTTGATTTTTCATATCCTTATCATTCTCAGTAACAGGCTCCCAACGGGCTTCCTTTGACCAGAGGACGTGGATCTGTGAGTCTATTACAGTACTTTACCATAACATCGAATGATGTAAAGCTTCCCAACGGAATAGTGTCCCAACGGTTGCCAAAGCAAAGTCACATGAGTGACTCAGGGGGAGTCTTTACAGTCGTCACATTCTGAGTTGGAATTTCGTCTCAGAGTCGCAGTGGTGCTCTCGGACTTCATACCTTAGGAAGGCAAAATTTACGGATTTTTGTTTTAAGTCTTAGCGTAAGAACAGTCCAATAGACGTACACTGATTTGTACTCAGTTGTCATCACCCTGGGGATTAGCAACATGTTTTCGAAAATCAATTATGGTTACGAATCATTTTTAACTATTTGAAAAAAAAAAAAACATGAGTAGCACTACGTAGACTATCATCGGCATACGAATGGAGGTAACCCAACATACTTTGAACCAAAAAATTAGAATCCTCAGATACTTCCAGAGTGGTATTAATTTCCCACTGCTGTCGATATTTATGGAAACTTCATTTCTTGGTTTCATACATGAACTCAATCTTAAAACTGGTTTGCTAATTTTCCAACATCTTTCGTATTTGAATAAGATATGCTTTTATTAGAAAACATCAAGTAATTTTTGATGATCTATTAAGAACCATAAATAATAAAATAGATACATGCCTTCAGTTACAAGAAACTCCTACTGGTTAATAGCTCTGCTGGTAGACATTATCACTAACTAGAGAGTCCCAAACTTGTATTGCCATATGCTATAAAGAATCATGTAATGTTTTCAGTAATTCAGTTATAAGTGAAAACTTTTATGATCAAGGAAGTTTTCGAAAATCAGATTTACAAATCTGTGGTTTCGCCTACAAATAGCATTTCACCAAGCAAATTTATGCGTTTTCAAAGCGATTTCATTAGGCTTCATTTGCAAAATTATAAGGTATTTGGATGAAGTTCATAGAAAATGAGCTTCTGTATTTGAAATCATGGATGACAATTAAGATTCCATTAGTAATGGAAGAGCCTAAATTATGAGCCTAAATTACGATGCAATTAATCAAAATTGGAATATAAATCGACGCATGTTAAAACTGTTTTTACAACGCGTAGAGCGGACTTCCACCAGCTAACAGCCACCATGATTCTCAGTATGGTACACGAATATAAATTCAGTCGAATGAACTGTTTTGCTGCTTTTGTTCTCAGTTCTGATGGTTGCTACCATTGAACTCGTTACATCCGCGGACGACATAACAGACTTGCATGGCACTGGTGTACTGTCTTTTGCTACGAGAAATAGCCGATGAATGTAAAACTAAGGTTTTTCATACTTAACTGTGTATAAACTACAAACATCAATCTATCACTGCATTTGCAAACTGCAGGTTTAGCGAGAAATGTGCTTCTCACTCTATGGATGTAGAGCGGACGTTGGCATCTGCCATTCACAATATTCGTGTGTGAGCACATCTGGTCCAGGTGCTGCAGAACAAAATCCTCCTAATGGAATGTTCTTTTGTTCCAAGGATGACCAGCTATTTCCTCTGTTCGAGTGGAACTAGCAATGTTTTCTTGTTTAATGACAAGAGTTCAGCATCTGAAGGGGGGCTGACTTCCACCCCCCCTTCAGATTTCGGGGTTCTATCTCTTTCATATTTTATATTTCCGAGGAGGAACATATATATCATCTGTATTGGTTTTTCTTGTTAATAGTATTCACAGAGTTCCATTCTGATCACATTTCTGGAGTTCAAACTCTTTTCAAAGAAAGTGTTTTCGGAAACTACTCATAAGTTTGTCTTTTATGCATTTGATTCTGTCAATGTCATTCCGTTGTTTGCACCAATCCTGTTCACATCCCCCCAAACACGAGGGATCCACGTGCCACCAAATACTTTGCACACAGTTCATGTTTGAATTTTCGAATATTCTTTGAACATGTGCATTACTGCCACCTCCAAATCACAGGTGCCTGAAAATGCTTCATTTTCCAGATAATTGCATAAGCTATCACAATAAACACCTCAATAGTGAAAATGTCTGAACACTTCATGCTTTCCTCTATCAAAAATTCACCGAGTTGTCCCGGCAGCTCATTGGAATCAGCATTTTTGGAATGCACTCGTGGAATGTCGATGCTGTGTAAAGAGCTCTCCTCGACACGCGAAAATTAGGTAAACGTTGGAATAAATCTGTAATTCAACAAGTGTTTGTATCAATCAGATGATTGTTTAGAAAGGAAAAAGAGAAAGAAAAGAAGAAAAAAAAAAGCAAGTGCAGTGGTTTGCTCAAACCCCTATTATTTGTTAGTGCGGTGAATTTCGTCCTTATCATATCAGTAACCATGCATTTCGTTACATAACATGCTTGCAATTCATGTTTGCTTACATGGTTCTCAAATATAGAGATAAGTGTAGCAAATTTTCAAGGTAAATGGATAATCACAAAGGATTTTTTTTTCTTTTTTACGAAAACTGTTAAACGGAAAGAGAAAATATGTTTCAAAATAAAAAAGTACCGAAAAGAAAGGAAATTCTTTGTGTTTTCTGTAGGTGCCCAAAGCGATGAATTAGTTCAAATGTTCGGGAAAGTTACACTCTATTGCGATACGCGTCTTTCCATCTCTTGTTCTGGACGAATATAATACAAGTATAAGATCAGCAAGAAAATGAAATTAATTAGCGGATGCAAGCTGATATCGCAAGAAGGGTTCAAGTTTCATTTGTTAGTTAATTTCAAGAGCTTTGCCTACTGTATCGAATTAAGTAATTCCCGTGTTGCCAGTACTTCGTAAATGAGAAAAAATAGTCATTGATAATATCCCAGTGACTCGAAATTGTACCTCAGGCATCAAAATATCGAAATAACTCAAGTATAGGTTTCAACATTCAGTTTTTCATTTCCTTAAGAAAGATTTTACGTGGGACTTGTTAGGCAAGTACTTGTTTTGCACATGCTATGGTAATGATGTACATTGAATTTCCATTAAATATCTCAGTGTAACAAATCTACACGACTAAAGCAAATCTTTGTTGCTTCATTTCCCGACTATGCAATGACCTATTTGACTTTCAGCCACGAAAGTAGCCGAAACCAAAATGGAACTCAGGTGAGAAATTGCTGTAAGAAAGAGGCATCACGGTGAGTTCATCCTCTCCGTGAAAATCTCAAGATCGAAGGCAGTGAATTCAGTTTCCAATCCTCAAATTTACAGGAAAACTTCCTGCATTATTTTATAACAATCTCGCTCTGTATTTTGTATGAACATGATCAATACCTCTAGAGCAGTACTCTGCCTTTACCTACACCGTAGTGAAATGCAATGAAGTACCAACAACGAGTACCATGTTTCAGGATTAAGTAATCCACGGGTACGATACAACAGCCTCTTCACATCCTCAATACAACAGGCAACTTTTCCTCAGTCCGACCAGCCTTGGGGTGAACACATTTCGAAAATACAACAAGCAATACACAACAGAAGAATGAATGAGTTCTCGTGAATTCCCCGGGTCACAGGTCATGGAGAAAACTGAATGCTGCTATAGAATTCATAATAGGAAAACACGCTGTTCCTGCTTGGCGCCGATTCACAGGGAAGTGGTAGGCGAGGAACAAACTTGAAAGTGTGGCACTTACTGTTTAGGATCATTGAATTTCTTGGATAGTGTAGCGAGTAGTCCAGGCTGGAACTCTGCCGCAACCTCATATGCCAATCTCTCTTTTTAGGGGACTCCTATGAGGATGTCTTGTGCTGTAACCTGCGCACCATTCCGAAGCTTCGCCCTCTTTATGAGGAAGCTTCAGATGAAGACATTGCTGCTGTCGCTTAAGCAGCAGCAGTAATGACAGGGATATTCTACTGGCTTCCCTTTGAAGGTTGCTAAAAGTCCTAGGCAACTGAACAAAGAATTCCCAACCATTGTCTTTGACATTTCTAAGGTCCTAACTTTCAAATCTCATGCGTTCCAACCTTTTATAACATTTCTCCTTCCTTTTTATATGGCTTACTGCTTTGCTTTTGATATTTCATAATGAATTCGCTGATGGTTCCGAGTTTTCCTGTTTCGTATGAATTCATACTTCCTGTGCTCCTTTTTGTAATCAGAGAAGTTCACCATGCAATGGCAAATGTCTTTTTTAAATGGTTGTACGAAGGATCGTTGAAACAAGAGACTGCTTGCAAGCACAGAAAAAAACCTTGATCCTCTTGATGTTCTGTTTCGTTCATCATCTGGCATGGTTTCGTTTCAGGAAGGTGTAGTTTAGTGCTGTTTAACCGAAAGCAAGGGAATATGGCAGAAGAAATAGTTCTACGGCATGATGCTTACGGCAGAAAAGACCACCGAAGTTTGCTTGTGGCATTACGCTGTCCAGGGTAATTCGATTTTTGATGTTCTTTCGTACGATGCTACTTTGCAATGGAGACATAAAAGTACCAGAAATTAGTTAGAATTTCATATAATTGGAAAACTTGATAGAAAATCCACTTTAGGTCTTGCAAGCAGTGAAAACACCCTGGAAAACAAGAATGCCAGACTCTTAAGGAACACTTTGCATGCCCGTTTGCACCAAAAATTGCACTGGAATAGGAATTTCGTTTATTGCACGGTTATCACTGCGAAATCAACACTCTGGCAAAGGATCGATGTAATTTTCCAAAGATTTCACCAGATTTTCTGATTTTAGTCAGGAAAAGAGAGGGAAAAAGTTGCTTTCATGAGATTGTTGATAAATGACCAATTCGGAAATTCATTCCATTTTCCTTCAGATTTCCTTCGTGGGCTGAACACAGGTGAGAGTTTCCGCGCATGATTTGTAAACATTGTGATTTTCCGTTTCAGGAAATTTCTCTCCCGGCCATCTCGGATGAAGGCGGTGTTCAAAATGGCGTTCAAGTGAAGTGCGTCACGGAGACCTGCCATCGAATTCATAACTAGGGAAAAAACGGGGAGGCAACACAGAGCAAGAGAAAGGTATCTTGAACTGCTTCCTCCAGATGGTTTCGGCGTCGCCTTGACAGAGTCACACGTTGCCGGGTGCATCATGGCTGAAGCTAAGCGGCCGTGAAGTAGCACATCGTCCGGGCCGAAGCTGATGCCTTCTTCTGGAGGTGTCACCGTTCTCCCCAGAGTCCACCTTTGCTTCTATCCACCGTGTCGTCGTCGTGAACGTGTGTCTTGGATGTGTATGAGAGTTCCGCGTTATTCTGTTCTGTGTTACGGTGTGCCACTTCACGGACGCTTAGCAAGATACCTTTCTCGTGTTCGCTAACGAAAGACCGCACACCACTCCGTGAACAGCAGCCGCGAACTCTATCCACCACAGAATCTCGACTCAGATCCGTCAGACTCTTTATCTCTTTACTCCAGCCAAGAAGAAATTCATGGGGGAAAGGTGGTGACGAGGTTATGTAGTGGCGGCTCTGATCTCAAAGGAGTTTTACCAACAATACAGTCTTTTTTTTTTCCCAGGTGGCAAAAGGTCGAAAGGCAGATGGCAATCACATAGACAAGTGGCGCGAGCATAGACAAGTTGGCCCGGAACAGCTACACAGACAACATTTTCGGCTTTGGAGAAAGATCTCTGATCGAGAAAAGAAAAATGCGGATTCAACATACTGAGCGACCGCTCATGAGTGTTGCCACGAGTACTGTAAGTTGGAACTTTTTGAATGATGCAGTTCTTCCCGATAGAATAAGAGCTGCGATGAGAGCAAAGAACGCAACACATGCACCAAAATGGCATTCTATATCATGTTTTTATTCATAAAGCGTGCAAGAAAGATTCCTTCCTCCCTTGTGCTGTTTAACTACTGAAGACCTTCCTTTTGTATTGATGAGACAACCTCCTGGATGTGGGAAACCTTGGAGTCGGCTGCTGTTTGAGCGAAAAGAAAAAAAGTGTGCACGAGCTCTTTCCCCTCAGCGTCCCAAGATCTTTCTAAGCATGTCCCACATGAGCATTTTGCTATTTACCGTGGGCAGGTCCGCAGCAGAGGTCACGTAATGGGGACCCTCCCTTCCCACTGCTCCTCTCAACGTAGTGTGACGTCATCGGGGGATACCCTGCAAAGTAAACAACCTGGCGGACTTGTTGTCTTCTCTCCATAACGAGCCTCGCTTCCCCGAACAGGAGTCTCTGATCCGTCCCCTTTCTCGGAAGGCGCGTTCAACAACAACCTCATTCTCACAACACCGCTTCGCCGGTCGGTGCAAGACGTCTGCAACGGAGGACCTGCTCAGAGAACAGAGTGCATATTCGTGCCATTCTTGCATGGCTTTGCTTGGTTGGCCAAGGTGCAGCCGGATTTTTTCCAGGCGCGGAACGAGGGCTCATGATTTCCGCGGAAACGTTTTCCTCCTTCGAGCGCAACGTGTGTCTCTGCCGAGTACTGAAGAAACATTCCGCCTGGGGGCTCGCGAAGCTCTTTGACGCCACTCGGGGTGCGTGTTGACTCTTCAGTTTAGGAGGCAACCCCAGACCACCCGATGAATCCAGGAAAGCTCCGGAGCGAGGAGTCCGTTCCTCTTACGTTTGGTAGGGAATTCCGAAGGGAACCCTCCACTCTGGTTGCGCCTGAAGGGAGCCTCGAAGGGAATCTCTTGCTTATTCTCTCCGGAGGGGCCTCCCGGAGGTGGCCACTTCAGCATTTCTTCTCCAAAGGGAACCAGGAAAGGATCCACTCCTTATTTTTCCTCCTCTGAAGAGAACCCCGAAGGGATGCTTCCCACTTTCTCTGAAGGGCTCTCCCCAAAAGGAGAGCACCTACACAAGCAACTCCGGGTACTGCCGCTCCATTTTCACAACCAGATGGGGAACCCCGAAAGGAACCGGCTGGGAGGATCCCGGAGGATCAACTCGCAATCCCGGGCAGCCAATAGGGGCATTCGGTTTCCTACTTCCGCCAGTGCCGCACCCTCCCCTTAAAGTGGTAGGAGTCGGCGTTGATGCTGCTGCACTGGGGCCTCCCATGCAATGCTCGCCGGCATCATAGGACATGAGGGAGGGTGGACCCAAACTGTGCAAGGTGCGGGGAGAGAGAATCCCTCCTGCACCTCCTAGTTGGACTGTACTGCCCTCCAGCTCCTTTGGGGACGCTTTGCCGCGACCCTTGGAACCCCCGGCGGCAACTCCAGAGGCGTTCTGAAGTGCTTCTTCCTGCGCGATGCCCTCATGACGTCAGGCCGCGTCCCTAGCAGCACTTTGCTGCCTACGCGGGATCGTGGCTGCATGGAGCAACGCCAGAGAAGGCCAGAACGACAGGGACGCCATCTATTTTGCTGTCGTCTTCATGAGGACATGGTCAAGATGGCCCTATCTGGGAGTCATCAAACAAGAACTTGCCGGCATCCTTACAAGGATGCGGAGGACACCCTCCAGAACACAAGGATCTCTTCCCATCCCCTTTTACCTTACATCCCTTCACATCACATCCCCCTTTCTTGACTGTATGTTTTTTGTTTTTCTTTTTGTTTGTCTCCTCTTCTCCTGTGCTGCCGAGGCGAACCCGCTGGCCTGCGTGCCAGTTCCCGGCAGAGTCCTCCCCGTGTTTATAAGTTCCTCCTGTCTGTGGCAGGATGAAACGTCCCGCCACAGACATGGATGTTTATTTTATAAATAAACTTCCTGGCGTGACCGGATATCAACCGGTGTCACTACACCCGAATAGGCCATCAAGCGTCATCTTGCGGGGAAACTCGAAACCCACGACGCACTCCAATTTCGAAGAACCGATCCTTCCTTCCTCGAGTGGGATTCCTCGGGAGCCTGAGACGTTTGGTACCACGTGAGGAGACCGAAGCCACATGGTCTCCAACGCAGGTGAGGTTAGATGCAGTATGTCAAACGTATCATTAATACAGTGATACACATCTTTTTTGATGTTTTCCATGGTATGTATATAGACATATATACATACATGTGTGTGCGTCTGTGTGCGTGGTCGAGAAATGTTCACGTGTATTCGCTTTGAGCCACTCACCTGGTTTCATCTCATCTTTTCAGAATTCCCATCTCCTTGCAACCAGGGTGCATGCGCTGGGACCTCCTGGAAATCAACCCACACCTGGTCATTGTCTCTTCGGAAGAGGTGGATGCTCGTGTCCTTGGAAGCCCCGAAAGTCACAGCAGGGACCACGGATTCCCGAGAACACATCAAGAAAACGTGCCTCACTCTCCGAGGGGGATGTCCACTGAGGAATGCCAGCCGTTCAGAAGAGCATCGCCCTCACTGGACCTACGTGGAGCTGTAGCTTCCACAAGGTGACCCTCCGGAAGCACCTGATCTGCTTCCTCCAGATCTTGACAAACCATCTAAGGACGCGAGGCAGGTTCCTAGGCGAAAGACCTATACCCGAGACAGCAGGAATGCAATGCGTCTGAAGGCAATGAGAAATTTCCGGTGGCAAGCAGCGATAAAAGATACATGACGTCACGGCACGATAAGTATCGGGGGGAGGGGGGGGGGGAAGAGCTGCTTGGCGCGTGATTTTCCGAAAGCCGAAGATTCGTGTGTGAATATGTGAACGGAACGGAACACGTTTGTATTGTTAGGTGTGCTCCTTCTGATGGAAAACGAAACTGCTGCTGCTGCTGCGATGCCCTGCACGTAGTTATCAAGGTGCTCTTGCTTGATGAAGGTTCGACCACGTTCCGGTTGTGGAGGATCGGGAAGAGGGTCCATGAGCTTCCATCTGTCGGGAAAGGTAGGGCGCATTTATTGGAAACAAACGACTTCCTCGGTTCACGCTGCTGCTCCTGCTGCTGGTCATTCCCACCCGTTACTCAAGGCAGCTTCCTAGGGAAGTCTTTTTGACGACGCGCTTTCCGTGAAGTCGCGAAGGAGGATGCGATGGCCGGGCACTTGCCGCAGAGGGGGTCAAGAGATGGGAACCACGCGGTGTGCAAATGGATTCTCGGGTTTTGGGGGAATCTGGAACGCAAGTGAAGAGCACGTTCTGCTCACGATCCCATTACCAAACCAAAATTCTCTCTGGCTAGTAGCACGTTGACTATTCTGAGTAGCATGAAAGAAAGAAAGATGGAAACGTTCGAATCTTCCGTGCTTGAAGAGAGACGTGGGAGTGGGAAGCAACGATCTCGCATCCCTCCAATAATTGAGTCACTTCGCGAAAATCCCAGAGGGAAGCAAAGAGCAATAGCAACAACAAAAATTGAGGATGATCTTCTGCATTGCTTCAAACACTCGTGATCGACAGCACAGAAGAGTTTCCACACGCTGGAAGTTGAAAGACGATGGCATTCAGAAGGAAAAGCTCCCTGTGGCGTGTTCAGCGAACGACAAGGCACCGGCGAGACAAGAAATAGGCCTCACCGGTGGCACAAGCAGGCGCGGAACCATTCGAGGTCCGCTGAAAAGTGTGAAGGAAGCGAATGTTCTCTCCATTGATTCAGAGAAAATTCGGTGTACGAGGTACACCATTTATTCGGGTTTCTTTAAACAAAATAAAAAACCGAAACTGTACGTTTCTCAGGTCAGGTATTTCAAATTGGACTTCCTTCGGTCGATACTGCTAAGTAGGCGACACGATAATCCCCTGGATTCGGAGGAGGACTACGCGATTCCCCCCCCCCCCCCGCTGACACAGACACTAATTGAGGATTGTGGGCAAGGATTCCACGGGTCTTACGAGACTAGAATGGATCTGCCCGAAGCATCCACCGATTAATGTCGTGGATGGTGCACACAGGGGAACTAGCATTGGATCCGAAGTGACAGATAACGAAATCGCATCATCAATCGTTGGAACGAATTCATTATGTTACTTTATTTAGAAGTCATTACGTCCCTTTAATCTCCATATAAATTAATCAACAGCTTACATTCTTAGCGAAACGCTTTTCGATTGAGGACACCATAATGTATGTATAAAACAAACGCTATCTGGAACTGCACCCCACTTCTACAGCGCACACACTTAATGAGAGGTTCGGGCAGCAGTTCCTAATTCCCTAATTAAAGTACCAGACCAGAATGGGAAGGTTAGAGAAACAGCAACAAGATGCCGTGAGGAACACAGGAAACGGAATACAATGCGGTGAGCATGCGAAAACGAATGGCACACAGCTCGCTGCTGTTGGCGCTATTTTTGTCACTTCCGACTGCAGGCCACTTCCGCGTCGGGTCGAAGGTTCAGGGCGCGAACGAGAGCAAGTAGAAGTCAGGATGCGTGCATGCCCTTGGTTCCACCGATAGGAGTGATGCTTGTTGATTCGTGCTTTGTTTCACCTGATAGATCAAGCGAGACAGACTACAAGCAACACATCGGCCTTCTTCTTCTTCTTTTTTTTTTTCTTCTTCAACAACAACAGCAAAACAAAACATGCGATACCCTTTGATTCTAACTCTACACTCTTAACGAGGAAAGTTCGAAAATTGGTAACCCTACTGGACACCTACTTGTGAGTTCCTTCTAGGAAAGCGTGCAATCACGAGCAGATTAGGTTCGACGAATTGTTCCATTGCTTCCTTGCGTCTTGTCATTCCTGGAAAGTTGTTCTTTATAGCCATGCACCTGTTAAGGCTCCACTAGGGATGGAAATTTCGATTTATGTTTTTTTTTTTTTTCCACTATTCGAACGACTACGACTCGGGCTTTATCACCCATTTATCCCTTACCAGCTTTCGTAAAAATGATCGCTCCATCTAATATCTGTTTTACACATCTGGCAATCATGCTGCTGGCAAAAGAAAGAAAATGGCAAATCGGTCGGACGATTCCGTCTGTGAATTTCCGCTGCGGAGCGATGGGCTCCAGCGGAAATCACTTTCAGAGGAAGGGCAATGAGATGCTTTCCAGATCCCACAGAAAATTAGTTGTTGTGATCCTTGTAAACTGCAATAACTGAATACCTACTGATATATGCATGCGCACAGGCGAAACAAAGTATTAATTGCATTCAGAGTCGTCCAGGAAATTCGCTTACGGCAGGGACGTCCAGCCATTTGATCTGTGCAGACTGCCGCATCCCCAAATCGCAGAAGTGTAGCAAAGTCCAAGCGTTTTGCGCCACGGTGATGTCTATGCATATACGCTGTTGGCACTTTAAGAAAGCATTCAAGTGAAATGCCAACTTAATTGACGTTAATTGAATTTTGCCAAGTAAAAGGTTCAAAACTGACCTTTCGCAATTCTTATTACCGAAGCTTATTAATACGGGGATTTCTGTACGGAGAAAATAAACAAGCTTGGCCACTGCATAATTGTACCAACTGCTTGCAAGTAGGGTGACTGGCGTTTGACATTGGCGCCATTTCAAGTTTTGGAACCGTCTGATAATTGAGAGGTCAAAATGCAAAATTCGTTGTGTGAAACTCTTTGCGCCAAAGAATATCCGGACAAGAAATCCTAGTCGATAAGTACACAACCATTGTACATCTTGTGCATATGCGCATTTAGACAATGCAGTGAGACCACTGCCCAGAGAAATGCTTTTCTGGAGGCATGTCTTACAGCGCCATAATGATCAGATATAGTTCATGTATACAAATAGAATTGCCATTCTACGAAAGTAGCAACCGTCTCCACTCGAATTCTCACGTGACTCGTGTGTGGAAACGGCCTCTCGAACACTCGAACAAGTTGGTGTCTGCGAACAAGGCACGCTCGAAAATGCTTGTTGGAGTGCTTTCCGGTCGCTCTGAGACCACTGGAGCCGAAGCGGAAGCGGAAGCGACAGCGACGTTCTGCAGTCAGCAGGAACAGCGAACGGTAGTTTGGAGATGCAACTGTGAGCAGATCAACGAAAGAAGCGAGCTTCTGAATTGGACCTCGGCGGATCACTGAAGATCACACAGAGCTCGTTGGTACATTCCCAGCTTCCCGCAGGGCCTGGAGCTTATGGAGCGCATCAAAAGGACAGGCAGTGAATGGTTCTCTTCACGGAAGCCTCACGGATTCCCCGCCTTGTGTTGTCGGTTCTGAGTCGATCCTCTGGAACCAGACACAAACACTTGTCTTGTTGAAAAAACATCGGAACCGAAGGAGCAAAATCAGTTCTCGTTGTTCCGTAACAAAGAATTCTTCAATGGCAATGTTGGTTCGGGCGCTCTCTTGAAGATTGCCCCCCTCTTCCTTGAGGACGTCATTCCGATTAAAGGCACACACAAACGCACATGACAAAGCTGAAGCTCTCTGAGATGGATGGAACTGAATTCGCCTAAACCTGGCTTCTTCTCCTCTTTGTACTTAACACTTATAAATCTCTTTTTTCCCCATGCTTAAGTCGAGCGTTAAAAAGATATCTGAAAGGCATTTACAGGAACTTCGAGAGTTTCCCAGGCTGGAATGCTCCTGGCGGATGAAGCCCAAGCTCGTCATGTACGTCGATTCGAGTGCTTTATTTTTCACTCGATCTTGCCGGATGGTCAGATTTGGGGGAGCAGCTTCCGGACTGCAATCAATTTCCGCATTACGTCATCAGGATACTGAATCTCTGGATGAAAATTTGCTTCCCATTGACTGGTCGCTTCTTTTCGAGACTTCTAAAGAGAAAATATCACGGCGTTACAGAGATAGGTATCCGGAAAATCAAGCACATACCAGATAAGTGTGGAGCCGCTCTTTCGAAACTTTTCTGCTATCCTTAGAGTTCAAACGCCTTGCTAAAAATATGTTCCAACGTGGTCCCATATTCTGTGTCCCAGGAGTGAAGGATCGAGAAGCATTCACGAAGACATTCAAAATGCACTCACTCATGTCTAGCGCTTCTCATTAATAATAATAATAATTAAAAAAAAGCCTTATTCTTCTTCATTAACTTTCGAAGGAATCTTATCCCTTGCTGAAAAATGTTCATATCCTGGTGCATCTATGAGTCAACTATGAGGTCAACACGAAATAAATTCCGCCATTATTATCGGTTTCATTTGATGTGCCGCTCGAATAATTGGAGGCTGCAGGAGTGCTCCCACCAACAACCCACCCAATGCATCCGAAAATTCCGTAATACGATAGCTTACCGTAATTTTTCATTTTTGCCTTCGGTTGAATCACCCTGAGGACTGAAACTCGATTCCTGTACACTAAGGACATGGAACGGAACGGTGGTACGCGATCTACGTTTAAGATGCGCAGGATGGATGAAAGGGTGAAAAGGAGAAGAATGCAGGACGAGCACCCACGAGCTGCTATTTACAAGAGGTTTTGTTCCCACTGATTTGGCACGCAGTCCTCGTCATCGAAGGCGAGCCGCCGGCTCGGATGTGTGTCGGTCGCCGCGAATTTTCCGAGTGGACGCGTGCAAACATTCCCGACCACGACGCCCACTCCCGGCAGGGGGTTCGCAATTCCGTGGGGGCATCCGGAACAGCACCTCCGTTAGCTCCGTCACGAAGTGGGGGCCCATGCGAGCATCGGGCTCCCTACTTTGAGCCCGTCTCCCTTTCTCGGTCCATCGGGAAAGCCGGGCTGGAACCAGACCGTGCACACGCGAGAGGAGAAACGAACTCGAATGTTTCGAATCGCTGAATCACGTGCAAAAAAATCCACTTCCGTCCCCACCTTGGCAGACCATCGCAGCTTGCTCACCCTGCAACAGCACTCGCTGGAAAAGGGGAATCGCTTCCTTGTTTGCGTTTACTGCAGATTCCTTCGGATGATCTAATCAGCTGACAAGGACACAAGGAGAAGAAGGTCATAGAACTCCACGCTTTAAAGTGTTCTCGGAAACGAAAGGGGGGGGGGGAGGAAAAAACCTCCCTCGTCATCACGCGCTCTTTTCGCTTCCTCGTACGTCTTGCACGAATCCCACGTGCCTGCAGCCGTCCTCCGGGTGCTGAAACTCGCTCCAAGGAAAAAAAAAGTAGTGCCACCTCTCTTCCCCCTTTTTGCAGTCTTCGAGGCAGTGGCGGCTTCGAAGGCGGCGGGCAATGTGCGTGGGAAGCGATGTGTTTGAAACTTGCGAGAGTGAGGTGGCGGTTCACCATGGGGAGGATTGCCTGCACCAACGCACCAAATGTAAGCTGTCCTTCGTAGTTATTACTTCGTTCCTGAAGTGGTTTTCTGTTGTGGCTCTCTCCCTGACACCTCGCTTCCCGAGTGCACTGAATCGTTCCAAGAAGGGGGGGGGGGGGAGGGAGAGAGAGAGAGAGGAAAAAAAAAAAAGAAGTGGTCCACTTTGCTTGTTGGATCAGTTTGCGTTCTTTGAAATACTGTAATTTCACGCATGTCCCCAAAGCGCAGGGAATTTCGAGTGTATTGAAGGGGAATTAGGACTCGGTGAATGCCAGTCGCGTTTCTGTTTTTTGGCTTTGCGCTCAAGAGTGCTGCTGGTGCTGATGTATGTAGCCATTTTGACAATCATTCTGATTTACGACTATGGTTTTCCTTTTCCTCCAGTAAAGAATGTCGAGCACTTTAAATTGAAAGTTTTTCATTTTGCAAGCATTTTTTCTTTGTTTTTTTTTGTTTTTTTTTTGTTTTCTAAAAAATGGTTTTGAAAACCTGAACTGAAGTCCAGTCGATTAAGATGCCACGACAGGTTTCAAGGGAAGAAATGGATTCTTTGTAGCAGCTAGATTATAATCCCCCCCCTCCCCTCCCCTTCCTGTTGCTTTAGTCATTTCCGTTGAAGACCAGCGCAAGTTACACATTTTACTGTTGCATAAATTGTGCTGCAGAGGCTTTAAATTGGTTGTCGGATTCAGTTTACTCTCACGCTGAGTATTTATTGTGGGGTGTCGTTGGTCTTTTTTTTTTCCCGCCCCCGCTCCTTAGGTGTTTCTTGCACTGGGCATACCGCAGCACACGTTGTGCCCACTTGGGCCCAGGTGTTTCCTGGCGCCATTTCGGATTTGTTCCGATTCTCCGGTATGTAGAAATGGTATGTGGTCGCGAAGTTCCGTGTCAGGGTTTTGAAAGATAGATTAAAAAAAATACCTTATAAATTTCAAGCAACTGCTAACTCGAGTTTTTTGTTTTTTTTTCGAGTGAGGACTCCGATCTGCGAACGATTTCAAAATCGCTAAGAAATGATAATAAACACTTTACCGTTTATGTATACAGATAGAATTGCCATTCTACGAAAGTAGCAACCGTCTCCACTCGAATTCTCACGTGACTCGTGTGTGGAAACGGCCTCTCGAACACTCGAACAAGTTGGTGTCTGCAAACAAGGCGCGCTCGAAAATGCTTGTTGGAGTGCTTTCCGGTCGCTCTGAGACCACTGGATCCGAAGTGGAAGCGGAAGCGACAGCGACGGTCCACGTTCTGCAGTCGGCAGGAATAATGCGTTCGGATGCACACTCCCTTTTGACATGGAATGCTGATTTTATGAGATGTTTCAAGTGCTCTTGCTAGCTAGCAAGTTATTACATAGCTCTGATACAAATCCTTCTCATATGAAAGAAAAGTGAAAGTCTGTCTTCAGGTAGCGGAGATCGGCATTTCAGTTTCCGCACCATTTTCAACTAATTTTGTGTAGCCTGTTCAAAACAGTCCTCCCATTTCCTGTCTCATTTGCTCTTATTTCTGTCGACAATATTCTGGTTTGTTGGGTCCAGATAGATGGCTGCTGTAGAAAGTACGTTAAAATGGATCGAATTCTTATAAACAGCCTCACTTTTTTTTTGTCTTGCGTAAAATAAGGTGTTTTCAGCATATTATTTGCAAAAAGAATAAGGCATTCCAAGGACATTTTTTTGTGTGTTGAGATTTCCTTTACGTTTTATTGATTTTTTTTTTTTTAATCACAGAGGGAAAACGATCGAGATCCAAGATTTAAAAATCAAGAGTCAAGTCCCATGATATTCAGATAATTGGTATTGCTTCATAAACGTACCATGAATTTTGCTTTAATGGAGATTAGGATTTCGTTCTACGTGAATGTTAAAGTCGAAACTTTGAGTAGATAGATAAGAATCCGCACACACTCAGCGAAAGAAAAGAAGAATTGGGACAAAATTCCGCATCGGTTACAAATAACGATTGCCCAGCCATCCCTGCCCTATTCCCGTGCCTTAGTCGTATCCGTGGCGGTGGGATTGCAATAGGGGTCCAGCGTGCGGCACACTAGGGAGGAAACAGGAAGTTGGTGGCTGCAGCGATATAAGCAGGCTTGTGACGCTTCACCGCTGATTACCTGGTAACTGTTCGGTCCTGAAGCACGTTCTGCTTGACAACAGTGATCTCTCCTTAAGCATCCTTCAGCGTGTTTTCAACACTGTTGAGAATGCTGCGTGCACTTTTTGTCGTTAATGCCAACCGTATTCTCCTGCTTACTAAGTTTTGTTGCGCAAGCAGTGAATTTTTAAAATTAGATCCTTCTGTCTTCAAGTAAGCGGAAATACAAGATAAGCGACTTCGGTTTTCTCGGTATGCAACCATAAAAGTGAACAGTGGTTGCAAAATATGCCATTTGAATGGGCAGCATAGATGACTGAGCGTGCAGCTTTTGAGTAGAGTGGGCCCAACTAGACAATGCCCGTACACAACTGGACGGAACGTTGCACAGGTTTGCATCCAGGGAAAGTAGGAGCAGATGAAAAATCCCATAAAAAGTACCAAAGCGTTTTCTGTGGAATTTTTCTTCTGCCTGTGTTAGGAAAGCTTTCGCAGTCCGATTCAGCATCCTCATCAAGGCCGCCATGAAAGAACTTGCGCCGCAAATTCACCCAAACGTGGCGGGAAAAAGCGTGGACGGCGAGGACGCTGTGCGTTCTTCTTGGCATTCGGTTGATATCACTGAAGGAAACCATCTTCATCATCTTGAAAACCCTAGGAAGGTGGAATGCGCGTGCAACTTCATTCCCAGATCAGCTACCCCTATTTCTAACAGTTTGGGTAATTATGTAGGATCACCGTGTATGTACGTGCTGCAGATTCTTTTCTTCTTGCACAACTATCTGGCGTAGCTATTTTGACGGATTTTTGAGAAAGTTCGTATGAAATGAAGGGGTGTGGGGGTGTGGGAGAGACGGGAGGGACCAGTCCAAAACAACAGTTCTCTCATAAACCAGCTCAAGCTTCTTTTAAGTTGCTGGCCAACTAAACATTCAGTCTAAGGGAAAGACGTGCTCGATGTTTCGGTCATCTATTGAGAGCAATCTTATATAATCTTGCTTTATACTTACTTTAATAGGAGGGGTACTGGGACACGGAGAGGAGTTTTATTCCTTCAGAGAAAAGTTTTCAAATCTTGCTCTCGTCAGCGTGCATACGCTTATATCCGTAACCAGCATTCCTTAAACTCCAAGACAACTTTCAAAGTTTTTCCCCCGATGTTGAAATGTGTGTGTGTGTGTGTGTGTTTTTTTTTATTTTTTTTTAATTGTGCTGGCAGCACTTCCACATGTTCTTGGTTTCGTGCTTAACACGCACCAGTTCACCTTGAGCCTTCCGAACACTCAGGAAAACAATCCTGTCTTCTCGTCTCCTGAATCCATGCTAGATCGCTCGTGTAAGTGGATACACCAAAATGCCTGGACGGAGGAAAGGTAGAGAACAGGAGTGCATCATTGGACACTGGACTTGTTGTGCTGGTTCGTTGTCGGGAACAGATCCGAGTCGTCGAACATAGAGACAGGAGGTCGGCAGCATCGCAGGAAACTTCTTGCACTGTAAAGATGATCTCGATGAAAGCAGGCAGGTGGTAATGAACGGGCAATGGATCGTAGGGTAGCCGAGCAGCGACAGCCTGTGTGACGTTTAAGCCATCAGAGTATTTTACCGATAACAGAAGATAATGGAGATCACGGAAAGTTCTAAATGAAGACTCAAATCACATTTCGGCGATTTGAGCTTTCACGCCTCCGAAGCAGATCGAACGGACGTCGGTTTGTGAACCGCTGCGGACGGTCTCCATGCAGTTCCCGCTTTTTTCGAGGGTCCACGAGAAGTGTAAAGATCACTCTGATCCCGAAGACCGAAAACTGAAAGTGCAAGGAGGCTTTTCAGCTGAGAGGTGTCCGTTAGTGCACAAGCGAGCCGCAGGGGAGACGAATCCATGAAGTTTGTTGGTGAAGAGCGGCGATCCAGATAGCACAAACCTCGTGAATGGGCCGGGAAGGCTTCTGTGATGGAGGTGTGAATCGAAGACCCAGTTCCTATTCTGCAGCACAGTTCAGGGTTTTGATGCGAGGAGGGGGGAAAGCGTAGGAAAGACGAGCAAAGTAATCAGCTAACCCCCAAAATCTTTTTGCCATCCAGCGGATTTCCAACGCGGCGGATGTAAAACTTACAAAAGTTGAAAGAACGACGGCAAATGACAGAAGTACGTCGGCTTTCCAGAACCTCTTAGGCTATCTTGGATCCAGCGAATCTTCTTTCTCTTTGCCCACAGATTTCATCTTTGAGTATTTCTCGGATTTATTACCTTCCCCCCCCCCCCCCCGTTGCGTGTTGATGTCAGTATTTTCCTAGTAACGCGGATGTCCGCCTTGAACCTGTTTTCAGCTATGTCTTTTTCAGAGCGGCAGCGCGTCGTGATGTACTCTCTGGATGTGGATACCAGTGGACTTGACGACGCTCCATCGTTGACGACCATCCAAGTGATCAAGAACTGCTCCACCCGCGACGTGATTGATCGGATCGTGCAAAAGTTGCAACTTGACCGTACACAGAGGTACGAGTTCTTCGAAGTCATCCGGACTGCCGATGGGGAAATTTGCAAGGAGAGGCGGCTGGCGGACTTTGAGACTCCCGCAGCTCTTCAGCTAGTCTGGCCTTCGGCATGCGAACGATGCGCTTCCTACTACTTCTGTCTGAGGAAGCAAAGAGAGGAGTCGAATCCTTTGAAGGATCTCCTCCCAGAACCCTTGTGGCGCCTTCTGCCGTCTCCTCTCCCCGAGCTACCGTACCCGGACTTGTGCCAGCTACCAGAATTGTCTGAAGAGTCGTTGTCGTTCAGCCTGAGGCAGCGTTTCGAAGCTGGATGCATTTACACTTACATTGGCACCATCCTCATCGCCATCAACCCATTCCGGTTCCTCCCCATTTACAATCCCAAGTTTCTCAAGCTGTACCAAGGGCGATCGTTGGGAGAGTTGCCCCCACACATCTTTGCCCTGGCGGACTATGTGTACCATTCGATGATCGACGAACGCCGCCACCAGTGCATCGTGATCAGCGGAGAATCGGGATCAGGGAAAACAGAGAGTACCAACTTTCTCTTGCACCATATGACTGCTTCCAGTCCCAAGGGAACCCATGGTTCTGGAATCGAACGCATTGTTCTGGGAGCTGGTCCTGTGCTGGAGGTAGGTGGATTCGGCATCGTTCCGTGAACTCGTCTTCCGAGTGTCTGCTGCTTCCGTGTGCGAGGGTTTTTCAACTGCAGCCATGTTGCCCTCCGCGTTGCCAGGCACATGGGTGCTTGATAGATTTAATAATAATAAAATGATCTGATTTGGGATGAATTGGGAGCAAAGGGGCCGCGATTCGCAGCTAACGTTTCCACTGACGTCAGCAGTGACTATCCGGAAACTGCGTAGGCACATGTGTGAAGCGCACGTAGCCTTTGCTTTCTCTCCTCATTCCGCAGCGATTTCTGTGGAGGAAGAGGTGGAAACAAAGAAGAGATGACTGGTTTCTGGGGCGTGAGCGTGGTCTGTTGGGTCATCGCTTCCTGTGTCTTCTCTTATAAAAAGATGTGATGAAACAGCTACGTTCTCTTTCCCGGTGTTCTTGTGTGTTTACCCGGAGGTGATGTATCCCGAAGGATAGAAGAGGCTTCGGATCGTGTGTCCTCAAGTGTTGCGTTCCGTGGTTCGCTCTGGTCGTTTAGCACTCATGCAGCAAGCTTCGATTCCCTTGATTCGGTTACTACTCTATCTACTAATAGTTGTCGGAAGACTGGAGATGGGGTCGGTCGGAACGAACTTGCCGCGTGAACCTCGTGTGGTTCTCCCGCGGAATTACCGCCGCGTTGGTGGCCGTGTGGCTGCGGTCTCCGCGCGTGGCACCAGGCGTCGCGGGTTCGAATCCCCTTGGGGGGAGGATCGACTGCGAGAGATGGGTGCGAGTCGTGGGTTCCAGTTCCTCCTGCAAGATGACGCCGCTTCGCCTTTATTCATTCGGGTGCGGCACCGGTGGCGGTTAAAACTGGATGCCCCCGATGAGTGGCTGGGATTGGGAGTTGATCCTCCGGGATCCTTCCAAGAACTGAATCAAGGGATCCGATTCCCTTGGGGATTCCTCTCCAGTTGTGTAAAGGAGCGGGTCGTACCATGGAGCTAGTAGCTTGATGATCCTTCTCTCCAGAGTGCAAGAAGCGTGCTGCTCCCTTTGGGGAGGACCCTTCAGAGAAAATTTGAAAGCGTTCCTTCGCCTTTCTTTTTAAAGGAGGAACAGGGACCGGTTCCCCTGCGGGTTCTTTCCGGAGAAGGAATTCTAGGAGCGGCTCCTTTCGGGGTTCCCTTCGTAGAAGAAACAATGGAGCTCCACCACCTTCCAGGGTCCCTCCAAAGAGAATAAGGAGGAGGAGATTCCCTTCAGAGACAACCAAGGTGGAGGGTTCTCTTCGACGATCTCTCCCCAGGCGTGAGAGGAACGGGACTCCCTCCTCTGGAGCCCTTCCTGGGTTCATAGGGTGGTCTCCTCTTAGGATATCTTCCATCTTGAAGAGTTCAATCCTGAGAGAACTCTTCGGTTCTTGAAAACTTCGTGAAAAACCGCAAATCCGAAAACTTCTCTCCGGATGTTTCTTGTGTTGTCGTAATGCTGAGTGACTCATCTTTATGAGTATTGCATGGATGCCTATTCTGGCCTCATGTGGGAACCTTATGTTCCAAAACTAACAAAAAATGGAAAAGGTGTGCAATCTCATAAGTCCATGCATTCTAGAGGCAGTGGTGAGGAGGAATGACATTTGTGGGTACTTGTTTACGTTCTTTTTGTTTTTGTTTGTTTGTTTTTTTTCGTGCCGCAAATCGGAAAATGTGCATTTTTTCCTCTCGATTTCGAGCGGTCACACATTTGTGCAAGGTTGTGCGAGGCGCATCTCAAAAGTAAGGGCGAATCGGATCTAAAGAAAGAACAAATAAGGGAAACAGAAATGTATTGGTGGTTCGAAACACGTACATCCCCATGTCATTTTTCTACATGGTCACCATTTTTTTTTTCCAAACACTTTTGATACCGCGGAAGAAGTTTTTTGGAACCGTCTGCATGAAATTCCGCCGCCTGGGAGTTCAGTCGGTTCAGCAGCACTGCGGTTTTCAACTCCTCTCTTTCCCCCTCGAATCGTTGAGCCACTTCTTGAGGCGCAGGAAGACGTGGTAGTCAGTGGGCAGGACTGTAATGTGGATGATCAAAAGTTCCCCTTTAAATTTCCGAATTGTCCGGGATGTGGGGACAGCATGTGCGCGTTGTCGTGAAGGAGAAGAACACTTCCTGATCTCTCAGCATCCCACGTCGTCGGTTCCGAATGGCACGCCGCAGCTTTGAAAGTGTTTCTACACAGTAGACTTGCGCACAGTAGATGGTTGTTCCTGGCTCCATAAGGTCCTCCAAAAGAGCACCCTTTTGGTCCGACACACTGCCGTCGTCACATTCCAGACAATTCGGAAATTCGAATGGGAGCTTTTTGATCGCCCACCTTAAAGTCCCGCCGAGTGACGTTTACACCGAGGGTTTCGAAAAGCGTGTTCCACGGTATCAAAAGTGTTTGGGGAAAAAATGGTGATTACGTAGAAAAATGGCAGGGGGATGTATGTGTTCCGAACCACTAACACGTTTTTGTTTCCCTTATTCGTTCTTCCTTTCTATGTGATCGGCTCCTACTTTTGGAATGCGCCTCGTAGAATGGATGAGTGGGCGGTCGTGTTGTGAAACTGGAAGAAGCGTGGGATGGTCAGGAGCAACTTCAGGCGCATTTCTTCCGAGGATCGCTTTCCTACGGCAATCATGTGTTTCAATAGTTTGTTTGATTTGGGTATTGGGGGGGGGGGGGGGGGGGGGGCACGGCGTCAGCAGCAGCAGATTTTCAGGTTGGTTTTTGTTACTCCCTTTTTATGCTGACGGATGTTCTGACAGTTTACAGGGTGGTTTCGTTGTCGACTTCGCGCGGTGATGGGTTGATTTTTGAGGCGAACTGTTCGGAACAGCTCTTCCTTCTCGTGTAACGAATGGTTCTATAAGAAATCCATGCTGGTGACCTTGTCCGTGGCAGCGGTTTTTCTTTTTTCTCCCAGTTTTCTGGATTCCCTGAAGATCCAGCGAGGCGAAGCGAAAACGAAACGGGCATCGCAGGACTGTGGTGGTGCGCACTTTTGTGATCCATTGCTTTTTTCGATATGGCACTTTCGTCAGTTCCGAGTTTGTCTTTGGTTCTCTCGAGTTCTCCGTCCCAGATTGGGTCCATGACTCAAGTTGCCTACGTATTCTTTTATTTCGAAGGGTGCTGCAGCTGGGGCGTTTTCCATAAGCTGGAGAACCGGGTGGGCTTGTTTTTTTTTTTTCTTTTTTTCCTTCTTCTCATTTTGTGTTGAAAATACAGACAAACGCCACAATGTTTGTGAAGGCAAAAACAGATGGGATCGACGAAATTCATACTCCAGAACAAGACTCAAGTCGAGGATCGCCCCTCCTTACGTCCCATTGCAGAACTTGAACCTGTCGAGGATAGTTATCGACTGCGTCTTCGAGATAGGTCATCTCGGACATGAAAGTCCGAGTGAAGTAGCGTTATCTTCTTCAGAAAGGGAGACCCTTGGTTGCAGTTTATGGTTTCCGACAAAGAGATCAATTACATTGCCAGAGGACGAAATGAAATTTGCATGCCAGCGGATGCTTGGGCGCGTTTTCTTCGTGCATGGGGTCGGTGCAGCCGCCTTGTCCACCAGTTTGATGTATTCTTCAAACCCCTGCGTTGGTGAAATCAACGCGAAATTTTCTTCTGCCCAGCTGAAGAACACATCGTATTCTCCTCGAGTTGATTCAGAAGCTCTTTCTGAAGAAGTGTGCAAAGAACAAAGGAAGGTCGCATATGAGGATGCCAGTTTATGGGATGCTCTGCCATACTCTTTCAATTTCTTTCTTTGTTTCGAAACTCCACGGCATTCGAGAATCAGCTTTCGTTCTAATTTGGTCCTGGAAGTAATCTGAATATCAAACCAAAGACTGTAGGCCATGCACTGCAAGACAAGAGGATGGCAGGTATATCATGCTATGGGCCATTTTGTAACATTTAATTTCTTTGTCTTGCGACTTCCGTAGCCACTTTGAGGTGGGGGGGGAGAAATTTCCAGTTTTCAGTTCGTACAAGGGCAGTCACGAGGTTGAATCAGTTGCAGCAAGTGAGAGTTTGTTCTTAGAAGAAATTTGGGACGTTACTGTGGGTTTCCTTCGATGAGGTCTGTTACGTCCCACCGTTTTGCCTTTTCATGCTCAAAATGTCTCAAACACGAGATGATGTTTGGGTATCTCTGCCAAGTAATCGACACTGGCAAGGTAAATTACTCTTTGGAGGAAGCATGGAGCTACAGTACTTGCATCTCTACGGTGATCCGCGAAAATCTTTTAAAACTCATAGTACATATGGAGATTCCAATAGCTTTTCTTCCTTGCCGTGTGCGGTCTTTCAAAAAGCGAGTTCTCAAGAAGTCACGAATCGACGAGTGGTCACTGAGATTCCCTGAGCTTCGATTTGTTGCTTTTTTTCCTGCATCGTCTAAAAAGTGCGAACGGTGTGTTCTATTCTGTGCTTTTCCACCCGTTTCCGGTTTGGCGGATGGAGTGTCTTCCTTGATGAGTAATGCAACAAATCTTTCACTAAGAAAATGAAGAAAATTTTTTTTTTTTTTTCGGTATTGACGTTTAAGTTGATTAGGGAATCCTTGTTAGTGGTTCCGTTATTTCTCCCGAATTTCGATAGATCGGGAAAGTTAAGTCCACCTCAGACGTAATCGTACAATTTAAAGGGGGCTTTTTTGTCACACTGATTAACCAACTTTTGTCTAGGCCTTTGGAAATGCAAAGACCCTACACAACAACAACTCCAGCCGTTTCGGAAAATTCATCCAGGTGAACTATCGAGAAAATGGAATGGTCTGTGGGTAGGTAAAGTGTGACTGAGGAGACATTTTCGATGTCGGTGAATCTGAGTCTTCCGTGGTGATTTCTGTCATGACCCTCTTTTGAACTCCAACAGAATGGTGTATCCTGGATGCCGAATTTTCGTTCGAATCCTCCCCAGTGGGGGTCCGCGATTCTTCGACTGCGGCAAGTGGAAAATTCTCAATCCAGTCGGGTGTTTCTCGTTTTCATCTCACGACAATCCCAATTCTGGAAATATCCCTTGAACTTTCATGCGTCTTGTGGAAACCAGTGGCGTCCAGCATCTCAGAGTTGGTAAAACACTGGTTTCTTCCCTTCATGTCAGTATACGAAGCAGTGGTTTTAGCTGTCTGCCCAGCGGTGTTACTTGGGGTCTGCCTAAAAGCATGACTGCTAGAAGAAAAACGCTTTTAGTCTTGCTGGCTGTTACCGTGTCATTGGGTTCCAGCAGTCATTTCTCAACCTTGAATGAGGGGTTTTCCTATCCACATAGGATTTCTGTATGCTTTGTGTGTGTGTGTGTGTGTGTTCGAAGATGCAACATCCACAGGTGACATTATCGAAACCATCGGAAAAAATAATTCCTGAAACAGTTCCGTCACCAAGAGGGAAACATGCTACGTTGTTCCAACAGGTTTATCGTTGGATGCGTGTCTGTGTGCCTGGAGTCACATTGATTTTTTGAAGAAACTGTTAGTGGACTTTGGCAGTGGTGTTTGGAGAGGTCGATTTTACAAAGATCGATCAAACCATGAAGCAAATTGCTTAAGGTGTGATTAAAGGATTCTCTGGTCCTAACAGAAGCCGTTCGTGGAATCTCTCCAAAAATTAAACTCGAATGCATAATTTTTCATCTTGCTTTCTGCTACGGGTTGGGAAGGATGATTGCTTAACCACACAGTTCTGCACGCAGTTACTGTTCGTTGCTCGGACGATATCTTGAGTCATATCAAAAAGTATCTATTAGAGTATTTTTTTTAGCATCCAAATCAAAAGAGAAACGTCCTACGCGATTTTTACTCTTCAGGGCTAAGGTACACAAATACCTGTTGGAGAAATCGCGAGTTTGTCACCAAGGTAGCAACGAACGCAATTACCATGTCTTCTACTACCTGTTGGCGGATGCTTACGAATGGCCATCGCTGCACCTTCTGCCCTCATCACAGTATCGTTATCTCAATCAGGTTATCTTGAGGCTTTTCCCTTCTCACCGTTGCTGATGTTCTGTCTGCAGAACGAGCTGGACGCTCCGAAAGATGCGGACGAACGCCTAGAGATGCGTCGCCTGCGCCAGTCCATGGAGCTGGTCGGCTTCTCCGCCAACACGCAGAAGGCCCTTTTCGGAGTCTTGTCGGCGGTGCTGCTCCTCGGAAACGTGGACTTCGAACTGAGGAAGGCGGTGGCACTTTGTCATGACGAATCCGTCGCTGTCTCCGACAAGGAGACGGTTCGAAAGATAGCGGAGCTGCTTGGGTTGTCCTACGAGTCGATGGAAGCCGCCCTTATCCAAAAGAAAGCCCGCACCGGAGGAGGCGAGCAGCTGGTCATCGGGTACCGTATGTCCGAGGCCTGCTCCGCGCGCGATGCCCTTGCGAAGAGTCTGTACGCCGGACTTTTCGACTGGATCGTGTTGCGTCTGAACGCGGCCTTGCACATACGAGGAGCGACGTCAGAATCCGCGCAGCTTTTCGTCGGCGTTCTGGACATTTTCGGTTTCGAGAATTTTCACCGTAACGGGCTGGAGCAGCTATGCATCAACTATGCCAATGAGCACCTTCACGCGTTCTTTAACGAGCACGTATTCCGCGCGGAGCAGCGAGAGTACGTCAGCGAAGGACTGCGCTGGCAGGAAGTGTCCTTCACTGATAACGCTTCGTGTCTGGAACTGTTGGAGAATCGACCACGTGGCCTTCTATGTCTTCTGGACGACCAGAGTCAGTAAGCGGAACGCGCTCCCCGCGTCGAACTGCTTCCCCCCGACCGTTGCGTGCTCTTCTTGCAGCATGCCGGGAGCCACGTATCAGACTCTCCTCAAGAAGTTTCACGACTCGCACCGCGGTCATCCGAACCACGCTCCGCCGCCCCCCCACGAATCTGTCTTCATCGTCCGCCACTACGCAGGCGACGTCAAGTACGAGGTAAGAGGTCATCGTTCCCAGCGCATCTTGGGCCAGGACGGCCGGGGTTCCAGATAGAAGACTTCCGTGAGAAGAACCTCGACCTGATAAGTCCGGGAGTACTGGAAACATTGAAAGCCAGCAGCGTCCCCCTTGTGAGCCAGCTCGCTAGAGGGGACCCGCAAGCCGCATGGCGCTGGTCCGTCTTGCGCGCTTTCTTCATGGCCTGGGCAGTGTTTTGCAACACGAAGGCATCACACCAGGCATCGAAAAGCACCAGGCAGGGGTCGGCCGATTTCTCCCCAACGAGCCCACGGTGGGTAGGCCGCTCGGTTTCTGTGTGCTCACGCTCACTTCCTGGCTGTTATCAGATCGCTTTCCAGTCGAACCAAGATGATGAGAATCTCCGACTGCTCGTCATTGCCGCCATTTTCCGGTCACCGCAGGACCCGCCTGAGGACAGTGACTTCACAGTTCCAAGCATCGCTTCGCAACCTGCTGCGGACCCTGAGCTCCACTTCTCCCATGTTCCTACGGTGCATCAAGTCCAACGCAGACAAGATGCCCTTTCTGTGGGACGAAACCACCGTCCGACGTCAGCTTCGCTACACCGGCACTTTGGAAACGGTCCGCGTTAGACGAGCAGGGTATCCTGTTCGCCTCACGTATCAACAGTTCGTCCAGGCATATCGCGTGCTTTTCCCACCAGGGTCGCAGGGTGATCCGAACTCTGTGAACGAACTTCTGCAGCGTATCGGCATGACATCCGAAAAGGACTACCAGCTGGGATGTACACGGGTATTCTTGCGTACCGACTGCCGCGCTGCGTTAGATCGTTATCTTCACTACACCCTCATGTACACTATTGTCAACATACAGCGGTGGACTCGGGCTCGGCTTGCGAGACGCCGTTTCCTCCGACTCAGGAAGTTGGTTCTCGGCCTGCAGACGCACGCGCGAACTTTTCTTGCTCAGCAGCGGACATCAAGCATTAGACAACGACTCCATCAAGCGGCAACAAACATTCAGAAACATTGGCGTGGACATCGTGTGCGCCAGTGGTATCTTCGGTTGCAGAATGCGGTCGTTGGATTGCAAGCATTCGGTCGTGGTGTTCTGGCAAGACGGCGATACCAAAAAATGCGAGAGCAAAGAAGCTATCTGAGGTAGGATACCACTGATTTTATGCATCATTGGCCTTTTAGTGCCGAGATCCATGAACCGTCGATGGTATCACCCAAGGATTTTCGGTTGCCAAAATATAATGAAGAGGGATCTTTACCCTTTCCTCAGCACACTTCTCCGCTAACTCAAAGTACATCAAATTCTCACCAGCTGGAACGGACAGTACGCCCACAACGTGGAGAAGTGTGTGCTGGCTGCAACAAAGTTCTACCTTCAATATTTGGTCCTGCACGACAGTGCCGCATTTGTCTACGTGTTTTCCACCAGCGTTGTGCTTCCACAGTTGCTTCAGTTCCTTGCCTCAAACCTAATACTGCTGACGTTGACACATTGAATCTCGATAATTATATTTTTAAGGGTGCTGAGGAACTGAGTCATCTGGAAGAATTCTTGGCTATTCAGGTTAGCTTGACGGGAGGAGGATGGAAAGTTTTCCTTTCAGATATGCAGGTTGGAAAGCTCCAATGTTCAGTCTACTCTTCCTTTATGCAAAGCTTTGTGTGATCTCAAGAAAAATATCGTGATACTAAGGAGTGCGTCCAATGAAATGTCCACGTTGCAGATTGATTTGTGGCGTCAGCTGGAAACATTTTTGAAACCTCAGGGAACCTGTCTGAATGATATTGCTCCCATCTTCCAAGACATGTTAAAGCAGTTTAGACGGAGGTATTCCTTTGAGAAGTCTCATGTTTCCCCTCCCTTGAACCAACCATGCACACCATCACCTGTTAAACACAAAATGACACCACAACTGGCAGCTCTGCCCACAGCTTGTGAAGTGTGTGGTTCATGGCTATGGTTGCTGGAACGTGCCCATGTGTGCGAACACTGTGGACTTACATGTCATAAACGATGTGTCACCAATGCCCCCCCTACATGTGCTAATGGTGATCTCCAAAGAATTGACTTAATGAAAGGCCATATACTTGGCATTTCTTTGGAATTGTCACTACCTTCTGATGTGACCATTCCTACTCCTGTAAGTCATTTGATTGAAAACATTGAGCAACGAGGTCTATGCACAGAGGGTCTATACAGAAAATCCGCTCCAGCCTCCTTGGTTCGTCATTTGACTCTCAGATGGAATACCCATCCTCAGTTGGATCTCACATCTTATCCCATACATGCCCTTACTACATTGCTAAAGTCATTTCTGCGTGCCCTGCCCGATCCCCTGTTTACTTCAAGAGCTTATGCTGAATTCTTACATGCATCTGATGATCCTGATGAAAGAGAGCGTCTGTCAGCTATTTTGGCATTAATCAAACTTCTTCCCCAAGCCCACTACCATTTGATAGAAAGACTTCTTTATCATCTATCTTGTGTGGCCATGTATGAAAATCATAACCGGATGAATGTCACAGCAATTGCTGTGATTTTTGCTCCTTGCCTAATGTGGCCTCGACAACCACAAAGTGCTCAAGATGGTTTGAAGGATGTAGCCCGCCAAGTTCAATGTGTTCAAACATTACTGAATGCTCAACTGAAAAAAATGCAACACACACTCCAAGAGATTGAGGTACTTGATATGCAGCTGGTAGATTCTTATATGAAAAATCAGGTAATTGAGACACGCAAGAAGAAAGAACTTCTTGCTCTTACTCTATCAAAGCTTCCTAGATCACCTTCAGAAGAAGATCTTTCTGTTGTCTAGGGCTGAAACTGCATGTAATTTTATTACTGTTGCAGCATGTTTCCTTCTGATGTAGGTCCATGTACTCCTAAGTAGTGGTTGGCAAAGTCAATACATGAAGGGAAAGTCTGAGCACACACTCGACACTGTACTGTGTACATTTTGGAACCATGACAACGATTCAAATGTTCTAAGAATTCCCAAGCACTCCAGCGATTAATATTTGGGCCTTTTTCATTGCGACATTGAAGGCAGATGTAGGTTTTACTGGGTTTTGCCATTTCGTCCTGACCAGGTGTGCCCTAGACATATAGTTTTGCAAATTAACTCACATTACACCCATGCTTACCATTGAAAAACCATTAATTCACCAGGTGAAACAGCCAAACATAAATACTGCTATTTCTCTTGTAAATGAATACCATTGAACTTCTCTTTACTACCTAATAGACATTTGTTTATTATAAAGTATTCAATGAAATTATTGTGGAAAATATAAACATAATGTTATCTGATTACTACATGTGTTGATATATCTTTATTTAAAAGCGTATTGAAGTCGAATAGCAACAAATACTTTGCAACTTTTCATGCTAATGACTATTTCAATAACTGCATAAGATATCATGGAAACAAAATGTTTGTGTCACATCAGAAGGCTCTCAATCAGAAAACTGAATCAAAATTCGGTTCAGCAGCAGGTTTGGAATTTAAAACCCTTATAAGAAATAAATAATGGATTCATGCGGGCTCAGTTTTCTTATCTGCATACTTATGGAATTATATTACTTCAAACAATGTATGCGCTTTCATCTAATATGTAGAATGAAATCAATGATACGTAGTTTTACAGCGGTATTACAAAGTGATCCGTGGTATGTTACACCAGGTTACCTGGTGTTCTTCCTAGTTTCATTGCGAGCATTCATTTTTTTTTGGAATTAATCTTTTTGCACTTATGTCAGTGCAGTCTTGTGAAAATTGATGACTGAATCCTCATTCCTTGATTCATTTTACTGTTACGGTTGCTATTTCTTCGATTTTATCTTTTCGTTTACACTTTCAAAACCTCATTTAACAGTCTGCTGATTACCCTCAAGTAAGAAGATTAAAACATGGCATAATAGAATCAAAGGAAATTAATTAATATTCTAATACCTATAATCAGATTTTAAAAAACTGCCCAGCAAGTACGTCCGAATTCTAAAGCACAGATGCAAAATTTGATGCCGCACCTTCGTATATACTATACGCATGCTCATACTTAAGGGCCAACTTATGTCGAGTGTGAAAGAAGCAGTAGAAACGCATCTGCAGGGATATACAGAAGCACTAAAGATCCCAAAATAAACTACAAACAAACTCGAGCACAGATGCACGCAAAAGATGCTCGAAATATTTTAAAACTTTACATGCCCTGATCAAGTAAAACTTGTCTGATGCCCACTTCGCAGGGCTATATTGCAGCTTGATATGTGATGTCAACATTAGTAAACGGAATATCAACGTAGAAGGAAAATTCCAAGTGTTGATGCCAATTAATTCAATTTATCCGAATGAGATGATCACGATTATTCCCATTGTGTTCAAATAACTCTAACAAGATTACTCCATTAATTGCATCACGTGACCGGCGCGAATATTAATTTCTTTACTGAATAAAGCACAAAAGATGAGCCAGAAAGGAGAAATCATTAATTAATAGATATGGCAAAAAATGATTTACAGAAGACTGACAGTCACGTACAACGTCATCACCATATCCTTCTAAATTTGAGTACCTACCTAGTCAGATTTTTTAGTCTTTCCTAAGACCCTCAAAATATTTATAAATAAAACATTAAGCAAAGAACCTACAAAGGTTTCAAAGTACAATGATTGTTTCTGATGATTTCCTACGCCCTTCTCATCACTCACTAAACTTAATCGTTTACATCTTATAAGATACGGTCCAAAATTGGGATCAGCTACAAGTCCTAATAATCTTTTTTTTTTTCTTCATATTCTGGATTAGAATGGCTTCTTTGTTGTGATCTCCTTAATAACCCATGGAAGGTAATTTTCCTGACAATAATTTCAATTTTATTTTTTCGCTAATTCTAAATCACAGGATATATATTAGTATAAATCTCCTTTCATTACAAAAATGCTCTACATTTCTCTTGATCATATGGAATAATTATTGTTTGGAGTTGACTATCAACATGATCTTCATCATGGATTGAAATATTCCATAAATAGACTTTCAGCTTTGTATTTTCTCTTTGTTGATGAACTTTTTTCTAAATCATGGGTTATGAAACATGCATTGTATCTTTATTAGCTGATAGTCCTACGTTAAAATAGTCAAAATACGATAATTGATTTTTGTTTTAACAACAAAAATCAATTATCGTATTTTGAACAGAGAAGTGATAAATGGTAAATTATTGTTTGGAGACAAAACATTCAGAATTTTCGGAAAATCCAAATTGACTCAAATAATTAATGTGGTAAAACAATTTTCTGTAAAGTTTAAAAAACAAATAGATTGCTTTTAAAGCAGAGACTACTCAAATAGATGTAAGCAATAAATATATGTCCTATTCATAAGTAATATATATGCCACAATCAAAACAAAAAGAAAAATTCATGAACTTTCTACTGAATATCAGTTCATAAAATCACATAGCAATAAATTACTCTAATTCTTTACTCTTGGATGATTCAACGTGACTCGTAGAATACATAGCAAATGCATTATAATAGGGACATCGCAGAGTTACGGAACTTGATAGGGTGACTATTCGTATTTCAGAATATATCTGGAAATGGGAACTAAACTCTTAGTTGCAACGGATACACAACTAACATCTAAAGCTCTAGGAAAAAATAATTTTAGATAATTTCCTTTTTTACCGAAATTCATGTTTAAATAACAGGAAAAACGAGATGTAAACAATTTAGGAATATGTCGAATAAATTATACTGCAATTTCACAAAAGAAGAGGGCATCTTTAATGAAATTTTGCGAGTCCTACAATCTTTATAATACATCACTCAATGAAATCGTGGAAATGTTCATACTATTTAAGTTCAAGTGTTTCATATTTGTTTCGAAGTTTCTGTTTTTGTCTAGAGGGAAACATGTTCTTATAGAAATGAAACATGAATTGAGCAAGGTAAAGAGCGAAATTCTATAAAAGCTGTGAAACGATTTTTTTTTGTAATTTCCAAGTGTTAGAACAAATTCAGTTTTTCATGCTATTGTCTTCTGACTTCTGGCAATATTCTAACTGAATGCTTTCCAAGAATTACTCCAAAAAGCATGGGATTCTACAAAAAAAATTCAAATGAGCCTACTGTTATCTTTCAAGAAATGGAAATTTGAAAGTTGACAAAAGCTATACACACTAATATAAAGGCACAAATATAAGCTGAAATTTATCTTTATTTTGGAATAGAGTTAAAATTAAGAATACTGTCAGAACTAAACAAAATACACAAATTCCTTTGTCGGACCATGAATTGGACAAGTAAAATAGTAGGGGTTTGTAAATATCGAAAAAAGTACGAAGAGTAATGAAACTAGAGTATTTTCATAACTATCACTGAGCAAGCAGCTTAAATGAAAAAAGGAAGCAAAAATGTATTAGCTATCGTTGGTTGGAATAGATTTCGTAAGTCACTGGAACTACATGAAGGTCTGCTGCAATGTTATCTTTTCTACTCTATAAGTTTGATTCTTATCGAATAGGAGGATGCAGAATCAAATGTGATAAATGCTGAAATAACAGACTTTGAGTTCAAGAAATCTGTATAAAGCCTCTGGAAAAGTGATGATCAGCGATTGCTTTATTGATGCATTCATTTATATTTCAAACAAATGAGATGACTAAAATTGAAAAAAATAACATGAAATTGGAAAAATGAGATACATTTTTCTTATGTAGTTCGTTCATAACTGTCGTACAATCTGAATTTTGGATAAAAGTTCTCGGCAGCATGGGATAAAAATTTAGACCTGAAATTCATCTCTCATAAAAATAATATTGCTAATTTATGATCCGTAACACTGACGAAAGTAATTTAATCTTAATGTACTGAAAGTTGGCAGGGGGGCATTTGTATGCTTGTGTAACTAAGGTATTACTGGCAATGCGGGTGAAGTGCTTAAGAACATTAGCTGTGTTATGTGCGAATGTATCGTGAGGTGCGTCTGCAGGCCACCGTTTGTAGAAGCCAAAAACACATAAAAATTAATCTTTTATTTATGGCCTATTGGGGTATTTGCCCATGCTGATACGAAAGATAGGGAACTTGAATGTATGAAACTTCAATCGGAATGTTTAATACATTTTAAGTTATGTAAAGCTAGTAGAACGTGTTTGCGGGCAATCTGACAATTGTGTGGTGATTGTTTTGGTCAGTTATCATAAGGCATGTGACGTCGGTGATTATATGTTGGCGGCATAATTCGTACAGTAATCTGTTGGAGAAATTCAGTTTTTATGTATCCCGGAGATTCATTTAAACTTCATAGTTTGTGTGCTGATTTTCTTGTAGGTTTTGCGTAAAGTTTATTTAATTGTATTTGATATGATTGGAAAATTCATTGCTTTCGGTTTAGGGTGCGATCCCTTCATTTTGTGTATGTGTGTTCAAAAAAAGTATGCATAAAATGGTAACTGAAGTCGTGCGTCAGTAAATATTATAGGTTCAGCAGGAAGTACAAATCTTTTTCAGTCCGAGGTTTTTGCACAAATGTGACTTTAATAAGCGATAATAAGTAATGTGTGTCTTTTTGATAAACATACATTGTTTTTAGTGATGTTTCTGCATACTGTGTTATTTAGTATTTCTGTGTTTGCAAACTACTTATATATATAAATTATGTGTATATATGCAGGCATCATTGTGCACACATACGTACATGAAAACTAAAATTGCATGTGAATGTTAATGACGTTTACGATTAGAATAAGATTGGGCTTAGCGGAATTATTTGTTCAATTGGTATCTGGAGCTGTGCATCTCATACAATTATTTTATTTTGCGCGCTTTATTTTTTATATCGGCTTTATTTTTTATATCGGTTTGTGAAACTTGCTTTTTCAGTTAATTTAACTGTGCTGCATTAGTTGATGCTGCAACAGTTTTTATGTAAGATTTTGGGGGCATTAAATTGTAAATGAGACACTTGTATTCTCAATTTAAGATCTTGTATCAAAAATTTAGTGATTAAGTAAATCAAATTATAATTAGATTTACTGTACCTATGGTTGATTATGGAATAATAATAACTAATTTTCGCAAATTGATCATTTTTGAAGCAGATCTGTTTGATCACAAAACGAGAGATTTTTTGATCACACAGAAAAATTCTATTTGATCAAGTAACATTTTGTGAGTGTTCTCATTTTGTTTCCAAAATGAGAATCATGGGACAGCATTTTAATGTTAACTAAGATGGATTATGATTTTTTGTTAAGAGGCAAAATTATTTTTTCCTAGATATATCATACTTCATAAACTATAGATTATTTTATCATGAGCTACGTAAAGTTGATACTGAAGAAGAAGTGAGAAAGCATGCACCTTATTAATTTAGGATCCAACAAAGATAAAGAATAGTAGAAAGCTTGATATTTCCATAATGGTGTAGTTGCACCGAATGTGTAGAAATGAAGGTACATATTAATAGAAGCTGTCATTTCTTCCATATTCTGCTTTTTGGTAATTTTTCTTGTCAACAAATATCTGAAACCTTACATCTGTTAAGCAGAAAAAATTTTTTGCTAATTACTGCATATTATGATTTAATAGAGGTATCAGATTATTATGATGCTAACTTGAAAGCCGTAAGCATTGGTTTTCCTCTTTTATTATCATTGGTTAAAATTGATTGAAAGATAAACTAACCATTGTTTATTCAGTTGGTGAGTATTAAAAAAGTTTTGTGCTGCATATGTAAATTTAATGTGCCATCATTTGTTCTATTTTTAATTTATATGCTTTTCATGTTCTATTCAATGATATAGTTTGAATTCTGCAATGATTTCTTCATGGTTTTCCCCAGTTTTCTAAATAAGAAAACTGCATTAATGCAGTTTTCATTTATATTTTGTTAGTTACTGTTCTATAATTATTGAGTATGTCTAAAGGTATGCCTTTATTGTGTGATGAAGGTTCATATTTGTGTAGACATCAGGATCCAAACAAGTGCATTAATTTAGTCTTAATTCCAACAAGTCTTAATTTCTTTGAACAATTAGCAGCTTACTCCATGTGATAAGAATCCCTAAATTGAATTCTTTGTTTTTCAGTGGGGCATATTTATGGATTAAATAGATTTTAAGTTTTTCTTTGCCTGGTACTTAATTACTTGAAAATTGTTATGGTCAAATTATCTTGCAAGGTTTGTTTTTAATCTTGTGCCATCTTCCATCTGAAAATAATTAGAATCATTTCTTCATTGGTCATTAGAATGTAGTAATAGATTTTTATTAATTTTTGTTCTTTTTTTAATTGCTTTATTGTTGACTTGGTGTTTGAGAACTTTATTGAAATGTATTTTTGCCTACACCATTTAAGTAAATATACATTTTAAATCTAGGTTGAAATTTATGCTATGAATTTAATTCATGAGTTTTAGGAATGCAACAGATTTATCATTTAATAGCTTTGGTGATTTTGCACATGGGTTGCATTTCTCTTCACATCTATCCAAATTCATGTTTTATAGTTTTGATGTTCTTTCCCTATTTTCCTTCCTCATACTATTTTACCGTGTACAGGAGATATTCATCTCTTTACTGAATGTTCTGGATCTTCGGTTAGTTATTCAGCATTATTAAAATTTATGATGCTTCTTTGCATTTTTGTTGATAAATATATCATTTTGTTATCATCATTATTTTTGCAAGTTCTCATTTTGTAAAGGTAACTTACATTATGGCAGAAAATGGAATCAGCTGTCCAAAAGTTCTAATGCTTGTATTGCTTTCAGATGTTTTTAGATTTGTTATAATCTAATAATAAAACTGATAATTGTACCGTTTATATCCTATGTGTACATCTTTCTGTACGATCTTCATTTTTTCTTTCAGTTTATCTAGGAATTTAAGAATTATGCTTCATCCTGGGCTTAACTGTTTTGTGGAGAGTATAAGATAATTGCTATTGATTTAAACTATGTTGGAGGCCACTGTTTAAAAGAGATTATGCAAATATTTGTGTCATTATGTCACCAGTTGTATTAATTAAAGCATTTGCTCAGCATTCACAATATATCAAATTTGAGATTGTGCACCCATTGTCTTACATGGGACAGAAACAGTATTATGTTTGTAATACTCTGCCATTTCTTTTGGATGGAAGTGGTATCATGATGAAATAAATGAAAATGAGTTTACCATGCTCTTTCTGTTAGCTGCAAGTGAAATGTGATTAACCAGTTAGGTTTAGTTGTGTTTATCTTCTTTTCATTGTTTTCTTGTGCCCAGTTGTGGTGATTTTCTATTTATTGTGTGTGTTTTAGCATTCTGCTTTTATGTGCTTATGTGTTTGTTTTATGGGTCATCATCCAGATAAATGCATTTAAGCTGCATGGCATTCCCATCTGATGCTCTGTTTTCTTATTTTTTGTGTACTCATTCCCAGGAATAACTTTTTACTGCAATAGTATTTGAAACTTCTAATACCATGCATTTGCTGATAAATGTAACTAATTTTTTTTCTAATCTTTCATTATTTTGAGACTTCTGGGTCACCTAATCGCATGTGGACTTTGGGGTATCTTTGAGAGCTTATTGTGCATGGGAGTGTTTGATTTCATACTGATACACTGTTTGGTGATTGCAGACTGTGTTTTCAACTTTCTAGGAAAATGTCTTGCAAAGAGGGAACTGTGCAGGAGGCCAATAAATCTGCTCCTCGCTGTAGACAGATTCAGAAATGTCGCAATTGCCGCATTCATGGTATTGAGCAACCCTTAAAAGATCACAAATTAATTTGTCCATTTCGTAACTGTGCTTGTGATAAATGTGAGCTATTAGCTACAGCACGTAGTGCATCAAAGCAGAACGTTCGCCTTTATAGAGAAGTGGAGACCCGTAAAAGATTGCAGGCTGATGGGATTGAGTTTCCTGTTGAAATATCTCCATCGCCCATTTACTCTACAGTCTCCAAAAAGATTACCCCATCTCCCATGATACCTGATTCTACTAAAGTTGAGAAAAGTCAGTGTGAAAAAAGTCAATTATCAATGATTGAGAAAGACAGATGTATGCCCTATGAACGTGCATTGCAGAAAGATTCACATTCTGTGTTTACTGATGCAAGCAATGCTCCCGTCCAAGAAACTCGATCATTGGAGGTGTTGATGTCATCTCCTGAGGAATATTCCCAATCCACTAGCCCTATGACCTCGAACAGTCCTCTTCCAGTGGTCAGCACCTCACAGTTCATGAATGTAAATGATGCTCTTGTGCCTGATCAGAATGCTCAACTTCCAAATACGGGAAATGCTAATTCTCTCTCACCTCTCATAGTAGACTCAAGCAGTGCACCTTCCTTAGTAACAATCAAGCAACCTCCTCCAGATCACACTCCAGAATCTTTCTTGGCTGTAACAACAATTGCTTCCTCAGTGAGTAGTTGCTCTTCACTTTCCTCAAGTTTCCAGTCTGGAAATACTACTATGAACCTATCCACAATTGCATCAAGTCACCTATCTAGAACCTCAAGTGCACCATTATTATCTACCAACTCTTGTCTGCAGGAATCTTCAGAGTTGCTGGCTTCTAGCTCATGTGTTCTGCAATCTCCAATAAGCTCCCACACATCCCATTTATGCACTAATTCATATGAGATGCAGTCAGCTGCCAGTATTTATAAACCATTCTCTTTGGCCACTGTGCACACAGCTCCCATTTCTACTTTGGAACCTATTAGTTCTGTGACTATATCATCATCTCAGGAATCCATCTCCCAAAATCCATCACCAAACTTGAACATGCAGTTGCCTACTTCCTTATCTACTTGTGAGACAGGACATATCAAAACTGAACTTCCAATTTCATCTGCCAAAGTGCAACTTCTTGCAGTTGTTACATCTAATGGTGATATGCAGACTACCGCTCCAGCACCACGCACAAGTAAAGCAAAAAGCATATGGGAAATGTTGCCCATACTTACTAATCATGTTGAGGAGCTCCCTATGGAAAATGTTCTCTTTGACATGTTACACTTTTTCCAGCAAAGATGCCCCCTTTGTGGCATTCTGTTTGAGTTCTTTCAGAAAGATGTTTTATTAGACCATTATTTGGCACATCGGCGCCAACATGGTGCTATTGTAGATGATTTACTTAAACGCAACCATCTCAGTTTAGAGAATCCTTTGCCTCCACATTTTCCTGAGAGTGTGCATATATTAGAGCCTGGAATCTCAGGAGATGCTGGCTCTGTCCAATATATGACAATGCCTTTAGTGGATCCATATGAAGTCCCCACTGCCAGAGAAGTTTCCAAGAGGATGTCTAGTAGGTTGCAAATGCTCTTGATAATTATTATATGTAATCTACTGCAGATGGACCTCAAGAGATGCAGCTAATCCAAATGGTTCCTCACCCATATGCTGGCATGCGTCCAGCCTTTGTACCTGTCTCTGCTAAAACAACAGAATCTGAAGGATCTCAGATACATTCTCCATATGAAGGGCCATTTTTCGCTATTCTTGATCCAGAAATGGATGCAACTGCATTGGCATCTACTGCCATTCCTCCAGGTAATTAACATCTTTTGCCATCTTAACTCTTGATGCCACTTTTTTGTTTCAGAGAGTACTGTCACTGTACGCTCGCAACAGCAGCTTACTAATGCATGTTCACAGCAGCAACAGCAGCAACCAGCTGGTATGCATTCGCAGCAGCAGCAGCAGTCTACTAGTATGTGCTTGCAACAGCAACAGCCGCCACCCAGCAGCATCTCCGCACAGCAACAACAGCCCTCTTGTGTCCATCACTTCAAGAAAGTTCGGCACAAAAGTATGTTTCTCTTTGTTGTTTCTGTGTATGTTTTTGTAGAATTTGCTTGCAAGTTGTGTCCACGACGTTTTCAACTGGGTCTCAGCTTGTCTATCCATTATTGTCGCACCCATGGCCAGAAACTATTTTACAGGTGCTATCTGTGTTCAGCTCGTTTGCCTTTTGGTTCAGATAGATTCAAACTGGACTACTTACAGCATCGGAATGGCAAATGTGTGTCATCCATTACAGGTTCAAAAGTGCTTATTTTGGCTCCTGGCCCTGAATCCATTGATGATGATGATGATGAAATGCTGGAGGATAGTGATGATCTTGGTTTAACTCCAAATTATGATTATCAGTTAGCCATATGATTATATGTGGTTTTGAAACTTGGGAATACCTACATTCAAAGATTGTAGAAGCCAAATGTACTCAGCAAAAAGTACAAACCTGTATTATTGTTACTTTGAATTATTGTGACAGTGCATTCAGCCATCCCAGTTGTCAGTTTGAGCATAAATTCGAGTCAGCATTTATGCAAGATTGCACATTTTGAAGGAAAAAAATTTTTTTGTTTTTCAAATTGTGATCAATACTTTTTCATTAACGTAACTTATTTAATAAATTTTTATTGAACCTCAGTTTTTGGCTCCATTGCATATTGCATTTATTCATTAGTATATGGTTTAAACTTAAATGTGATTAGTAGGTTTTACCAATAAATAAGCCTTTGCGATTGATTTTACATTTCATTGAACCTGTAAATTTGGGTTTCAAATTAAGCTGCATATTAAATGACTTTAAAACCATCATCAACATTTGGCAACAGTTTTAAAATCATGCTTTGGATGAATGTTGGCAGCTGAAGGTGCGGTAAGGGACAAGTAGAAACTGCGGGACATCGCTTGAGCTTATGTTTATAATCCGCATTCAGCATTCCAAGGATTTTGTTTTTGCTTGTAAGTAATGGAAGTTGATTTGTTGCCTGCAACAACGGTGTGAATCTTGCACGTTATGCGAAAATTGCGCATTTTGGACCCTGCACGTATATCTGCTTTCATTAGAAGACAGTTTCTGCGGTCCTTATGGGACTGCAGGGACGGGTCTCATGATCGCCGATTCCCACTTGAAAAGGTCTAATTCCTTAGGATTTCAAACGCATTGTGAGAAAAACGAAGCAAAGTACACCTATCGTCCCTCTGTTGCTCTTTAAAGTCTTTAGACTCGAACAAAAAAAAAATTACACGGCTCCTAGACCCAGGAAGTCCATGTGTAAACGTATGCCGGGAAAGCTCTTCTTTTTACATCAGTTTTTTTACATCTGCTAGATACTTGCAAAACATCCTCGAACATAAGGGCTGCCAACCTACTTCTGCTACCATGGCGATGCTTTGCATCACAGCAGAGCTGCTCACCAGATGTGAGCACCAAGGAACAGGCAGAGGATGAGGAAAAGGGAATATTGACTTCAGTAGCGAATGGCTACAAAGGCTTAAGCATTCCTAGAATGGAGCTCAGAGCCAAATGCTTCGTTTTGAGCTACGCCGCGAAGATGAAGGAAGAAGTACTCTGACGTGAGATTCATCCGCAAGAGACAACGAACATTCTTTGCTAAACGTGGCACCATTACAGCTCTCCTGTCCTTGATCGACTGCAGTTGGTTTTCCCGGTCGAAGACATTGCCTGTTATGATGTCGGTCTTCTTTAACTTCGAGGAACCATGTACTACTCAGTTTCTCGGATAAAAAGTAAGCGAGAACGCACTGTGACCTCTGGCATGCAGGGTTACACCTGGGTCATTGAATCCGGGAGACGATACCCTCGCTCCCTATCCCTCCCCTTTTCATTCAAAAGGTATCGCCAACTTCTGATGCCTCCATCTTGCGCCATTTATCTGGAACATACGGCTGTTAGCTTCTTTTGGGGACTTGCAGTCATGAATAGGCAGGGAATCCTCCTGTGGATGCGCCTTAAAGTTTCAGAGAGTGGAATAGTTAGTGAGGCAAATGAGCGTATGTGTGAAGAATGGGAGCAGGCTGTCACTCTTGGGGAATGCTGTGCTCGAAGTGTCTCCAACAAAAATCCATTGTGGACTAGGTGAACTCAGGAAAGGCACTCTAAAGTGTCCACTAGTGAGGAGTATCGCTTCATTTGGGAGGTGCTCGAATAGTAGTGCTAGAGCATGAAGAAAGACCGAGAAAGAAGATGAAGAGAAAAAGCAGAGTGTAGGGTGGGTGGGCGGGAGAAAGAAGAATAGGAGGAATATACCACAGAGTGCAATTTGGAAGGAACAGAACGCTACGTGAGGATTCACCTTGTCATTTATGAGCAACGCAGAGTTTTCAGTTGAGATTAAGCATTATCGCAGTTCTGTCGATGGCTTCGAGCGCCTTAGCGCTTGTCAAACACTGTAGTGATGACCGGCAGACATAGTGTTACTGACCGCTCCGAAGAACCACGATTCAATTCAGACGAGGGACCAAAGCTTAAAACAATCCGTGGCGGGCACGCAGCCCGCCACGGATGTCGCATCTGCCTAATACGGTGTTGCCAAAAGCAGCTACCCTGTAGTCGCGCTGCGTGGCTGCGGCTCCTTTTTGTAAGGGGAAGCTTTTCTCGCAAAGCCTACTTCAAAACCACAATGCATTTTGATCGAACCATGTTTCTAATAAGTATGGAGGGACAGATGAGAAGTTTCGCAGCATGTGATCAGCAAATTGCTTCTCCGCAAAGATCTAACTACGATCATGATCATTCATAGCTGCCTGCTCTTCTTCATTTGACTACTTTTGTTAGTAGTAACAAAAGGTAAAGCCGGTCACTTCTTCCTATGACCAGCAATCTCTGGGGATTGGACACATTCTTCTGTTTTATTTTTCCAGAGATGAGGGAAAAGAAGGTTTTTCATCATCCTTGACTTCCAGCATTCCCTTACAAATGACTATTGAACTTCATTTTCGTCTTTGACCTCACAGGCAGTTCTTTGATGACACCGCAAAGGATGCACTATAAATTCCAGTGATGGCGAAACATTTTTTTTGCCTTAAGGAAAAGGAATTCCTCAAGAAAAATGCGGCTTAACTTATTCCGCAATTTCCGGTTAGCGCCTCACGGGCAGCCAAATTCCATCCCTACTCGGAATAACGCATAATTGAAACGACCTGATAGTTTTGGGACACACACAAATAAATATTAAACTTTGAATGTGTACAAGGGATGTCTTTGTGAGATTCTTAATTCGCCTGTGATGCAGATCACAGATGTTCAGACAATGTTGTTCTTGCGAAGAATTTATGAATACATTTAAACAGAAAGTAAACATAGAGCACACTGCGTTGTTTGAATTCTTGGATTAATTGGCCCAAGAGGCTGCGGAAAGATTTGTGTTTAAATATAAATCTTCACTAGTTGCAGAACAAAAATCCTATGGATCATTGCTTTTGAAAATGCTGTTTTCCAGACGCTGTTTTCAAAATTGATTATTGTTTCTTTTGAAACGCAACCATATCTTTGCTTAGTAAAACGTGTGTACATCAATCAACGATTCTGTTACTCGCTGCATTATGAAATCAATACATGAATCTGGATGCTCGTTCCAAGAAGACAGGGATAATGCATTTAACAAAAAAGGCTTGCCTTCAAAACCAGTCAATCTGTTCTTATCGCCAAGAGCCATTTCCGATACCATTACTTCTTGAAAAGTAACTATTTTATTATAATCAGAGCACCAATTGCAATGAAAATAAACAATAAGACAAATTTTCAAGTTGATATTCTGTTCTCTATCAAATATTATCATTTTCAGTATCAGCCGCCATCATCTTTAACACAAAGATCATGCGTAGCCTTATTCATACAGTGTAACGTCGAATCAATATATGCTGACTGAAACTGACACTTCCGAGACTCTCTGCAAAGCCCCGAGGACCTACATATGTCACCCTCTGCACAATCAGCATCAGTACATAAAACAATCCAGGGATCACACCGCCTGTGATAGTGCAAATCCATTCTTTTCCACGTCTCTGGCAGGATTCTTTCGGATCAAAAGTCCATTGTCAAAAAGCGGGATGTTTCAGACGCTTCTCTGCTTCCTGTACCGCTCCAAAATTGTCCTCAGGCAGTGCATCTTTCTATGCCATGAAGGACTCTCGGAATGAATTAACCTCTCTTAGCTCAGTGTCACGGCCAAGTCCATGAACTACCGTCCGAACACCTTGGTTACTGTAGGCTCCTTCAAAAGGGCTGAATAGTGCGAAAGAATCCTACAAAATTGCAGCGAACGATATGCTGCAAAAACAAAGAAGAATCGGAAAGAGCAAGCAGACCAAAATAAGAGAGCACACAGACGACGGAATGCAATTTTGCTATCACAAACAACAAAGAATGTCAAAGAAAACACACAAAAAATCACGACACTCTCTGAGATTCAGCAGACAAAAACATCAGAGGCGGTTGACCATGAAACTAATCAGTGTAGGAGTAAGTACCAAAGTAACCGCGTGCTGCTATAGCCATGTTACTGTGAAATCTTGCTATCGTAAGAACCTCTCAAGAAACCAAAACAAACCACCCATCTATAAGAACACGTAGACTAGATATAATGGAAGCCCGATAATCCAGTACTGTTCCCATCTCGGTCTTTTCTATCATTCTGTCTGGCAACTTGCTCTTCGAACAGTCTGCCTTTCAGATTCAAAGGGAAGCAGAATTGTATGTGATTACTGTTTTCAATGACTATTAGCAGTTCACACGAACGAAAACACGTCGAAATGTGTCGGGATGTGCTGAAACCAGCATTTAGTTGCGAGTGACCATTTGCTATTTTGCCAAGAATTGCAACAGTCAGGTCGTTTACATCTTCATGTTCTCAATTCCGACAAGAGCAAGAGCTTTTTTTTTTTTTTAGTTATATACATTGTGAAATTAGTGAATAAATAGAATTTCACGGCGCCATGCTCGGCCAGTATTAATGTCTAAAGCCCACGGCAAGCTTTTTTAATTAGGAGTAAGTAGTTTCAGCTGTAGTAATTTGATTGAAAAGCTTATCACAATACTTACAATGTGATATAGTAATGAAATAAATATCGAACCTTATTCGCTTTTTTTTTTAAATCAAATATTTCTTTTACTGAGCATTAAATTTCTTCGCGTTTCTAAAAATAAAATTGCAAAGTAGAAACATCGGTTGCTTCCTTACAACTTCCAACCATAACAACAACCGTTTGCAATCTATTAGATGGGAGAACCAAATTCCAGGTAAATCCAATACAGGACTTGAAAGCATCTATCATGCAATTGCCTTTCTGATGATTTTCGAGTAAAACAAGAAACCTGGACTAGTTACCTTGTGTGTGAAAGCTATCCTGGTCAACCACAATTAAGTGAATCGATCCAAAGTGAATGAGTGGAAAGAAATACACAACTGCAATGCTCAACTTCCCTTGGGAATGCTGTTTTGACAAAACATTCTCTTAGCAACTCTTGATCCACCAAAGTATTTGCAACACTTGAATGCTTCATATATTCCTTCAAACACTATCTTTCTTGACGCAAACCAAAGCAGAAGAAAAAACAGAAAAGGCTTATGTAAAAAAGCTGATGCATGAACTTTGGCTCACCGCCACCACCACCTTTTCAGGGTGATAACGACAGGCAACCTCTAGGCAAACAAGCGAGTTGGCCAAAAAAGGAAGAAGGAACGCACTGTGCTCATAATCTCCAGTATCAACAAACTGGGATATCAGCGCCTCCGATAAGAGATCCTGAGGAAGACCTGAAAGGAGGAAGAAACGAATGGGTTTAAGCTTGCACGAAGAATTCCTTGCAGCTCACAAATGGGAAATGGAAATTCGAGCGGATAGACTTGCTGCGGCCGCGCTTTAGGGGATGTGGTAGGGTCATCATAGGTCGAGTTTCTGGCGAATTTCGCATGCATTGCGAAACGACTATTCTGGAAAACAACATACATGGCGTTTCCTTTCCTTTTCTTTTCTTTTTTTTTTTAAAAAAAAGCCCATCAGCTACTGGAATTCTTACCATCATAGCGAGTCGCTAGTCCTCCCCCTCCACTTCCCCCCCTCCTTTTTCCCCTGAAGCCTCTAATCTCAGAAAGTGCATTGCAGGCGGAGTGCGTCTTTCTCCGAGCAAGATCATTCGCAAACAGGCCAGCTGGACTTCTCTTGCCTGCTTTACATAATGATAAACTCATAATGTACACAAAAGATAGCCAAAGATAATCTATCCCCCATACTCCGTACTCGCGAGTCCTTGATCGCCCACATTTAGCTTGCAAGGAATCCAAGCCAACAGGAACTTAAAAATCGAAAGGAGTAATGGATTTCCGAAAAGAAACAAACATTCTCTTAGATGACGATGAATGAGAATTAAGCACACCCAAAGCGCTTTAACTGATAACAAACAAAACCAAATTTGATACGACCACAAGGGCAGTTTCCCAATTGCTCAGCAGCTTCCCTTTGGAAGAGAAACAAAGCGCCCCATGTGATTCGACCAGCACTTTCCCATTAAGAAGCGGAAACCGAGCTACGGAAGCCACGTCAATTAAAGAGCTACCTCTGTGTAGTCAGACGTTTGAACTGTTGAACTTCGAGGAAAATAATAGAATTCTAAAATGAAAACGAGCAACCAATAGAACAAATGAAAAATTCAGGTGAGAATGCACTGCATAAATGTCATGAACCAAGAAACTTCCTTGTTTAAAACTAAGATGGCTGCTATTTATATATAAGAGGAAAACATAGTTATAGCGAAAAGAAAAAAAAAAACTAACTATAAATCACTGTTAACAAAACGAAATCCAGTAACAATTACGCTTAAGATTTCTTTTCAGGTTTCAAACCGAAAACCCTTCACATTAAAACAAATCACAGGAGAAGCTTTCAACTGCCACACAGCTTCATTTGATCCAACAAAACAAAGAAACAACTCTTGCAATTACCCACGTATGAGAAGATAAAGATCAATTCCATATTTAGAAAAATGGCAAGTAGGCAGCAACCTGTAGGGAAAACACAGAACGGTGAGCTAATGGAAGCGTTGGCTGGTTAACGGGTTATCTCATTTCACGTGAGCATCACAGCGTCGAATTTTCTCCTGATGTGTCACCTCTCCGCATCAGGTCACCGGCCCTGGTCGATCCAAAGCAATTTTCCTTGTAAACTTTGCTTGAAAGGCGCGCAGGAAACTTGCCCCTTTTTTTTTTTCCAGAAAGTCAAAATATGGCTTTAAGTGCTCCTTTTCTCGTGGCTTCGAAGAAATGCATTCTATGCCCACACACGTCCTCGCCGTGTGGCAGGCAATTTTTTCGTTTTATTGCTTTGTGTACATGAGAGCATCGACACGAATCCTAGGAATTGGGAATATATAATTCCTGATGTGCACATTATGTGTGCATTAAGCGTGTACAGATACATTCATGTGTGCATATGCGTTTATGCTCTAGTATACAATCTGCTACGCAGGAATCTATTTGCAAACGTGTATGTACACGTGTTTCGTATACATATATATGGACTGCTCGCTACAGAGCACGGTGCCATTGCTTATGGCATAAACAGTGTAGCAAAGTGACAAACAGACCGTTGGAAGCCAAAAGCAGGCACTGCAATGCAGTTTGGTCAAATGATCGTCGAAAGTTTGCCCGGTGCCCGTACTTGAGTGAGAAACGTCAGTTACTCTTGAGATGCTCTTGTAGTTTTAGTCGGATCGCCAAGTATTCTCCCAAAACGCGTTGCAGAAAACTGATACACATGCAGCAGATGTGTGTTTTACCGAGTTGCAACTGTAGGCATTGGGTGTTGGCACTTCCAGTTCCACCTAAAGATATGTCTGCCGTGGATGCCTGCACATGGCGTTCGTGAAGACGTACGGCGCTTTGGAAAGAGGATGACGGCTGTGGATAAAAGCAGACCGGTCAAGTTGCAATTCTCATGTTCAGGAATGTGTGGCAACTTCTTTCTCCAGCCTATTTTTTCAACTTTTTTTTTTTTTTTAAATTTGCGTACACGTTCCCCCCCCCCCTCCTTCTATTTCATTACTTTGCTGCCGACTCGTTTAACTTTTCAAAGAACCACTTGCTCACAACCGTGGAAGATTATTGCACCCATCCAAATGTGTTCTTTCGTGTGTTCGAGATGACGTTTTATTCGGTCTCCCATGGGTGAGGTTCTGTTTAGCGTACGCTGTGCCTCAGCTGCACATCAAAGTGTACAGGCGATCGCACAGTTTTTGAAAGAGCACAAATCTTGAATTGAAATCTATTCCATAGATCTTACAGCGACAACGAGCAGTTGTATGTTAAATTTTCAGCCTTCGTGATCTCGTGATTTTCGAGTTTCAAGAGTAACGTTGAATAAAGTTTCTATCGGAAACACAGTTAATTACATAAGTTTCTGTATCAAGTGGTTGACACAAGTAGTAAAAGAATACACGAAAAGGAGAGTATCCATGCCGTATTTAAAAGCAGTTTATTGTTGATTTCGAAGTTCTGTTCGATATGATGGCATGATTTTAAATTTCACGCAATTCTTTCGGATGGCCGTGATTTTTGAAGTTGTGTATATTTTTCAGTGAGTTTCTCAACCAAACATAAATGATTTACACCAGTACGTAATCCTAAGAAGATAAGAGCAATTTTCTGCCTGTTGTTGTTATTACAGTCAATTGAAAAGACTCATGCCAGAATCAACAGCCATTTGAAATGCCTGTAAGTCATTTTATTTTTTTGTGGCATGCTGTTTAAATTGAAAATTAATGTCCAGTTGTGTGTGATTTTGTACCTTTGCACTTTTGCATAGTAACCTAATGATGTTTGTTTTTGAAGGCATACCATTCACAATTCATGGATGAGTATACTCTTATTGGCAATATTCCTGTAATCCCAATAAGAACTATGTTTAGAGGACCAGCACCAAAGTTAGAAAGTGGTTTTGATATAATTGATGAAGCACTTGCTTATTTCAAAGCAAATGTATTTTTTCGAAATTATGAAATAAAGGTAATTTTATTTGTTGTTTCAACGCTAACAAAAGATTAATCAGAGTGAAGCTGATAGAGTGCTAATCTATTTGACCTTGTACATAACAGAATGTTTGAAAAGATTGCAAAGTTGTCGTAACAAAGCACAGGGTATCCAGCAAATGGCCTATTTAGCAGTAGTCCAATTCAGTTTACCAGGTGATGTAGGATTTCCACTAAATGCAATTTACAGCAAACCAGCGAACTCTCAAGAAGCAGGTGTAGTTTCATTATTTGTTTTGAATTTTTGTTTTATTTCATTTTGTATTTTATTAATTTCGATTTTCCAATTGTTATTAAATTTGTATTCTGAATTTTTAGAAAATATGAGGCATTATCTAATGCAGTTAAGACAAGAGACAGGTGGTAGGTTGTGTGAAAAAGTGTTTCTGGAAAACGGAAAACCAAGTAAATGGTGGACATGTTTTGCAAAAAGAAGGTTTATGGATAAAACTCTTGGAAGTCCAGGATATTGACTAATACTGTTCATGTATTTCTGCTGAGCATTTATATAGATGTGTTTGAATCACATGAATAATCACTAGATGACTTCCATTTTTGTTTTTATTGATACATACTAAATAAGTGTTCCAAATGCCTGATATTATGCAACGTACCATGTTCATCAGATGTATTGTGTTCTATAATAAGTATATTCATGTTACAATTTTGATTCTGAAGATTAAGTGCATGTTTAAAAATGTTCAAGAATTGTTTGTAATAGAAGAAACAATTCAATTTTGATAGGTAAAGTGATGCAGTAGTTGTAGCAGGTGCAAGTAGTGGGCATGTTTACATTAAATAATCATTTTTTCACTTTTTTGTTTTATTTTAATGTATTTTTCAAAATGCAATGTAGCAAAGAAGTATTGCAATTTTTTTTATTCTTCCTGAATAATGTACTTCTAGTGATCTATTCAAAGAAAAATCTTGTACAGTTAGTGACAATGAGTTTTGTGTCCCTTATACTGTGTGTTGTTTTATTAACTTCTATGTTACAAACTGTGCATGTAAAGCTTATGATTACCTTGACAGTTTGAAATTCAACACTATTCTTACATGACCCTTAAAGAATCGGATATATATTAAAAAGTGAACATGATAGAATCTGAAACTTAACTTGGAGCTTGCTATTGCTAGGTGCTACTGCTTGTAGGTGCCATCTTTGGAAGAATACTTGCAAACAGGACTGTGCCCTATTGAATATTGCATCACCTGCTCTTGCATTGTGTAATATATCAAATATATACAAGTTTTTTAAAAGTATTTATTAGGTTTCACAAGAACTGGGTCATCCCTTTGAATATAACTGCCCGTTTATTTTCATCAGAGAACCAATCCTCTGTACAACTTGATAGCATTAATTGCAAAAGCAGATTCAATAACTCATGGCGCCAAGATTTCTCTTCGAAACTGTTGTAATGAAACAGTTAATTATAAACACAGTATTTTGCATGGCATACCTTGGTGCCGATGAGTCTCTAAAATCCAGTTTTTGTAACTTTGAATTCTTCAGCAGTTGCTCATGTATTTTTCCTTTGCACAATATCAGCTGCTCCTTCTTATCTTGTATCTTCTTAATCAACTGATTCATAGTGTCTCCTGTTTCTTCCTCAGCTGGACTTTTAATGCAGTGAAATATGTTGGTGAATCATAGTAAATACTTACTTGGGGCACTCAGAAAAAGTAAAGGATTCAAAATCATACAGTGCCTCATCTTTGGCTAATAAATAGTGCAATACCAAGTTATCACTGCTTAACTTCTCAAGAGACTCGTTGATGGGATCGATCTCCATCATACGCTGGTCTGAAAACAATTTCCTCAATACTTGGCATGCTTCGATTCTCACATGCATAGAGTTCCGTTTTTACTTCCAAAAGCCGCTGGACCAAAACTCGAAGTTCTTCCATCTGCACGTGCAATTCTACTATCCCAAGCTCACGACACGAGAAATCAAATAACGAATAAATACTGGTGCTTTGGTTTTTTTTCCCTTAAATAGCGGCATGCGAAGTTACAGGCATTGCCTCCGTTCCATTCCTAATCACATAGCTTGGACCGAGACACCACCACCACAAAAATAAAGCTGCATTCGAATCTCGTTCCTTTCAGGATTGGCAAATGCAGTGTTCTTCTCGGATAAAGTGAGACGATTCAAACCACTGTCGAAAACACTTCCAGAATCTTTTCATGTCGACTACATTTAGCATACGAATGGAATAATCAATTAAATTCATGTAAAAAATGAGTGATTGAAAAGAAACATATCTCGAGTTTAAAAGAAGCTTTATCTGAATTCACATGTATTCCTACTGAGTAGCAGGTTAGTTGTCAGGGTAATTGCCAATAAATAGTTTTAGGATAATTTAATTTATCAACTGAACTTGAGTTGCAAAGAAATTATACAGCATCTCGCAAATATTTCCTTTTTTTTTTTGTATTACGTCTAAGGGACAACATTGCAGTTCCAACCGCTCCATCACAAGGCCAAAGTTTTCGCCTCACACGAGAGAGAGAGGGAGAAAGAGAGAAAAGTCTTGGAAAGAAAGGAATTCATTTTTCGCGACCGAGTTTGCTGAACACAAACAGGCAAGCAGTACAGTTTGAACTTAATCTCTCATCATGTCAGTAATGCAGGCAACGCGAGATAAAATGCTACTGTTTCCATGGCTTCTTTCCTTATGAAACTGCACATCTCTTTTAACAAACCAACGAGTTGGAAATTCTCCATCGTATGACTCAATGCTATTACAAAATTGCTTACTGGGATTTTCCAATTTTGTAGCCTAAACTCCAAGAATCAGTGTGGCTTTTATTTACACACAATGATTATTTTGAAGGTCAATTTATGCGCGAGTCATTATTTTTATTATTTTGTAGTTTACAAAACATCTACCTTCGGGATAAATATATCAGAAACTGAAAGCATTGAAAATCTTTCTCTTAACCATGTGCACTGTATAGTTGCTAAGGAGGCCCTTGTAATGAAAGTCCTGGTACCGGAAAAGATTGGGGCAATAGACAAAATCAGGACTGTGATTCCGATTTCAGTCCCCCAAACTGTGAATTGAGTATCTCCATTAGTATACTATTTTAAAGTGTTTGTTCAGATGATATCTTTCTCATCAATTCTGCATTTGGAAGGTGAAAAATCATGAGAAACATGGTTTTAGAAGTAAAATTCTCTATACACTTATAGTGAGGAAATACCCATAGTGATCCGTGAAGCTTATAGTAAGAACAAAATGGTCCACGGCACCAGGGATTCCCAGGCGTTCGCCCATCCAAGTACTGGAAAAAAGGCGGGTTTCCGAACGTGAAGGCATTTTTGGATGAATGGACGGAATGGCTTAGAAGATGAGAGTTCGACTGTAAAATCCATTTACTGTGAACCATGTTGAGTAACGAATGAATGGTCACATATATGGTCAGTCATGGTGTTTTTTCTCCTCTCGGATAAGTTACATATGTCAAGTACGTATGACATTTTCTGCAGTTTCGCTTCCTATTTTCCAAGAGTGGATCTCATTTATTTCTTATCCTATCTTCTAGCCTCGAGTCCATGTCTTCCGAGTCCATGCAAGGACTTGGGAGAAGAATTTTGTCCCAAGGTGGACTGTACGGATGGAGCGAATTTGCAGTGCTTCCTGAATACTAGATGACCATTTCTGAGTAATCTCAAAGACTCGTTTCCTAGAAGCACATCAAAGATAGGAATTCCTGAAATAAAGTGACCTTCACGAACTTGTTTATGTATAGTGACTGTAGAATAATCAGTTTCGTTCCTTAATGCCAGCTCTGGGTGAGGTTTATAAATTCGTGTTGTCATCACAACTTATAAAAGAGAGATTAATGTAACAGTTCTCTTATAGCAACCGATAACCGTTACAGTTCTGGTTTCTGTAAGGTAGGTTCTGTTAGGTTCTTGTGTGGAATCCACACAAGCTGCAATGTCATACTTCTGCTTAATTTTCTAGTCACTGCGAGCAATTGTACCGTTTATTCATAAGGATACAACAACTCGTACTCCGGAGACAGAAGGAAAATGAGCTGTGTGTTCACAAATCTGTCTCCCCAGGATGAAAAAAAAAAAAAAAGGAAAAAAAAAAGGGGAGGGGGGAAAGAGGAGGATGCTTTGTCTATTCCAATAGACATTTGAATCAACATCCATTTTAGCCTTTTACACCTTGAACTTAATGCTTTCACTTAATGCTTTCTGCATCCAAGTTTCATTATCTGTGCCTCCTAAACAGCATCAACCGATGAATACTTGCTAATAAATAGTCAACGACTTACATGTATGTACGTATTCTGTGTAATGGTCTTGGAGTCTCGAGGAGTGCCACAATGTTTGCGCATTTCCTGGAAAAGGAAAGGGCACTTTCCTCGACGAAATCATTGATTTTAAGAGCTATTTAAATTAAATATTCAAGCTATTATTATATTGCTGGATCAGATGACTGATTTCCACCCATGCTTTCCACGCAAAAATTTATAGTGGAATAATCCTCCAAAAAATCTAAAGTGTACCTTGGTCAGCAAACTCTGCATGCCACGATATTGGCACTTTATCGATACGTTAGAGAAGACAGGCTTTTGGAAATGATCAGGTCATATGAAGAACAAGTATGTAGCTGTTGGCGAATCGGTGGAAATCATTCATCGTATGGTCAACTGAAATATGAATTGGAAAACTACATCTCACAGTTCTCGGAATTTTCCGATATTGCTTTCAGGGAGATGAAAACTGCTGCAAAAATGTCGAGACACCATACCTCGTTATGGAATTTTTCGAAATTTTGTTGATTCTTCTAGATGCGAGATAATAAGTATTCTTGAGTATCTTTTGCAGCAGCCTATCTTCTCCATTTCGAAGCTCAAGTGCCTTCAGTGTTCTTTGAAATTTCTTGCGAAGATGCAAAACCTGCCTGGAAGATAGAAGCTTAAAAAAGGAAACATTCGGCCGTCAATTGAGAGAACAGATACATTTTTAATGAAATCCATTTTGATATTTCCATAGTCCATTTTCGTATTATCTGGATTTAATTCCATGGAGTTTATTTCTTGCATTTTTTAGATACTTTACTATGATCCAAGTACTCCACAAATCCATATACTTCAAATTCTTTGTTTACGCGACTCTTATTGCCTCTGAATGAGATGTTTTTTTTTTTTTTTTTCCGTCCACTTCCGTTTCGCAAAGAACTATTTCGAGTCATTGGTTCCTTTGAGTTTGCAACATTCTTAAGATACAGCGTTTTAGCTGCTTTGATAAGCGTTCTCTTGAAATTGCAATGCTCGTCTGAATGCTGTTTCCATCTGCACAGATTCATCGAGGAAGAAGAGCAAGGAAAAATTTCCAAAGTCAAATGTCTTTTCCCTTGATTTGCCCACTGAGGAACTTTTTGGATCCACTGACCGAAGAGCCATGTGAAATTTCCGCCTCCTACAAACCTGAAGCAAACTATGCAACATATTCTTGCTATTCTCATCGCCTTTTTTCCCAGTACCAAAGGGCAGTACGAATTGAAATACATCTTCCAAAGTAGACATAATCCAGATACAGTAAAACTGTGTCATAGATTTGCGATTGCCTTATCGGTGAACTCCGCCTACTTCGTATCCGAAGATGTCTTTTTGAGATATCATGCCCTATGTGATGGACGGGTGGGAGTAAACACAGTGGGTGGTGATGGTGGTGGTGGTGGTCGGGGAGGAATCTGTGGCTTCCATTTTAGGATTTTGACTTGGCACTTGATTGCAAATATTTTGACGGTATATTTGGGATTCATGGTATTAGAATCACAATATTAGGATCCATTAGAATCAAAAACTGACTACCAAGACTTACGCTGACTACAACGAAACCGATGGAGCTGAAACTACAGAACTGTTTAAGCTGATTAAATACGAACTCTGAGGGATTTTTTTTTTTTTATTAACTTCAGGTTAAATCACGAATTAACGCTTAATTTTTCCCTTTGTTATAAAAGGAAATTCCTGTGACAACCCTATTATTTAGGAGTAATTAATTTTCTTAATAAAGAGTAATTAAAAGTTTTAATCAAGATGCAGCAATGAAAAAGAATAATTTGAATGAACTACAATATTTTAGATTTGGATATACGTATGTAATTTCATATTGAAATAGGATTGAATTGTAAATTTATTTAAGAGTGGTAAATCGAATATAATAATCGTTGATTACAAATCGCCCGTCGCTTTGATGTAAGCTTAGATAAGTCGTAACATAGTGGACGTACCGGAAGGTGAATACGAAGTATTCCACCATGACGATGTTTGAGATGCATTTTATATTTTTTCTAAGCACCTTATCCTTGTACAACCTCGTATAACCTCGTATTCCCCGTGTTGTACGGAGGCCCGCTGCACGTCAGTTCCAACCAGGAAATCACAGTTTCCGGAAGTATCAAAATGAGGCGCTGCTCCGACTGTCTTTTGCATCTTGAGATAGAAGAATGATCTTCGTTGATTGACTTCGGTGTTTCGGCATGCTGGCGTTCTTGGACTCCAGGAACTTTCCTTTGTTTTCATGGGAAAAAAAATAGTAGCAGGAAAAGGAGAACTGCAATGAACGAATTATGACGGGATGAAAATAAAAGGCAGATAGCAATTTCCAGTAACTGTCGAGTGCAACCATCAGAATTCCTGCTCTATTCGGCCATATTATCTTTCTGAGAATGCGCAAAATTAGACTGCATTCAAAGGAAATTCCAACAGTCCGATTTAGCGAAATGTCCAATTAGAAATGCATTTTTGTTTGGAGGAAAGCCTTCTCAAATCTGTATCTGCACTTCTTGTAGGGTTAAGATGAAAATATGCAAAGGGACCATTCTATTCATCGATCTTTCTTGGGAAGATCTTGCTGATCCTGAAAGCGCTGCAAATTCTGAATGTGACTTCATGGAGCGGCAATATGTGCATCTCATTCTCTGTGAACGCATGCAAATCTTAGTCCTTCGATATGAAAAACGGTTATGACTCCTAGAGGCAAAACGGGAAAAAAAAGATAAAAAGGAGCGTTGTACAGGAGAGTTGTTATCCATGACACAGAGGACCAATAAGGAGATGGATTACTCACGACGATAGTACAGATCGAATGATAGAGGAACTTGGAATACCGTGCTCTTTGGTGATCTGCACGTTGAGATATCGGACAGCTTTCGTTCAAGGCCGCAGAGATAAGGAACATATCACTCCCTCTCATTCCAGAAGCAGTGAGAAGGCAGTGGCGAGAGACTGTAGAAAAAAGAAAATTTGCTCCTTGTGCCATTGAGGGCGTTTTTCAGCGGAAGGAGGAGGTGGGGACTTTGTAGAAGCTGAATGAGTGCGGAAGAGAGAAGCGAGTAGAGAACCTGGGAGTCGCGATTCCATTACCGGTTGTCCCCTATCCTTAGTGTATTGCTCATTTGTGGCCCCACCCGCACATGCAAGACGTCCCAATGTTGGTCACAAAATTTCGAAAGTCAGTTGGTTTCACCGGACGGTATCTCCTCTACTAAATATCGACATTTCGCGGCAGTTCCATTCGACTTCTGGTGGGAAACTCCATGGGGAAGTATCGGTTCGCAGGAATTAATGTGGAAATTGTAAATGAGGGCACCTCAGAGCAAATGGTGAGTCTTGCTTTGCTGCATGCTAGGCGACTGCTGAGGTGGGAGGCGCTGGTGTCCGGTGCCGCTCCGCATTCCCGCCGACTGCGCACCCTGCACTTAGGAGAAGCAGATTCCCCTGGGAAAGGGGAATCTGCTTCTCCTCGAGGAGGGAAGAGGGGGGGGGGGGGCTAGGTGCTCTTTACGGCCGAGCTGAGTGTATCGAAAGTGGCCACGGAAGGCCGGTCCTGCGATTCCGGAAAGGCAGGGACAAGCAGGCCTAAGGGAAAAGAAAAAGCAAAGGGCGAAAATCGTTTCTTGCTGTACTTCGAGCGTGGGGCTCGGTCAGACTTATTCGTCAACATGAAGCAGGGATCGGAGGAACTTGCAGTCCCCGGGCCAAGCGAGGCGTGCGGAGCTTTTCCCCTGTCACGTTTCCCGAGACCGTTTCGGAATTTCAGAAATTCGACCCAGATGAGTACTTATCTTTTGCTTCCCCTACACAACTGTTTCGTTTGGTGCTGATCGTTAACTGTTGCTTCCGTGTCTTCTGCTCGAAGACACGGAAGCAGTGGACACGGAAGAACACCCTGTTCCAACCCTCCTGTTCATTCTGTTTTGAACCCGTTCGGCAATTTGGGAACAGAACTCACAGAATCTCTGGACCGCTGAAATTAGGAATCAAGTCCATCCCCACTGCCATCATCAACAATAACGGCCTAATATTGTAAATATCGAATCTTAGGAGCTGAGCTTTCGTTCTTTTTGAAATAGCTGCTGCTTGTAGCACACTTCTTAGAAGAACAAAGTTCCCCATAGGCGACTTTGTAGCTACTCTGTTGCCATAGTTTCATATGTCTCGAAATTCCAATGCCTTCTAGAACCCCTATATCCTGTATGAGATTTGCAGTCAAGCGTTTCTGGGTCGAGGTGGAAAGCATTCTATTAACCGCTCGAGCTGGTAATTTCAGAAATAAATGAAGATGTACGTTAAAAATGTTTTTACATCCTTGGGTGACTTTCCAACTTCCAATCTGAAATGGGAAAACAAAGACAAAAGGGGATAATAACAAGAATTGTGATAATGCATGCTGATTTCATAAAGCAACGATGCCTTTATTGGCAATAGTCAGAACAGAAAATTGCACGAAGTGAAAGTCACAGGACTGTCATTCATACTCTAGATCGCTTGGGTTTATCAGAAATGCTTCTGGAAGTACCTTGTTATCATTGGAGGCACCATCTTGAGCGCAGGGATGCTCCTTCTGGTTCTAAGCTGGAAGCCAAGCTGGAGAGTTAGATTAACTTGCAGGCCTTGTTGCTTCGAAAAGTCAGATTACATCGTTCTCCAGGTAACGAAAGATTGTAGCAGAAAGAAATCAATCCAGAACAGGACAGCTCTGGAACAATGTTTGTGGAAAACATACATAAGAATGGGAATCTCATGTATTTCTGGAATAAGAAGATCAAATACACGTGGAGCAAGGAAAAATGCAGTTTTCTAAAGATAAGGTGGGAGCAGGGAAGAGGAGGACGGCTTCTTTCAATCCGGCTTCCGTGTTTCAGCGGCCTGGATGCTGACCAGTTATTTTTATCCGAGATGCACAACATGAAAAACGGTTTGCTTACCCAGGAAGCTAACGAGAGACTTGCTTACTATGGATGCAACACTCTGATGACCAAGAGTGCATCGATCTGGAGTCTGCTGCTCAAGCAGGCAAAATCCCGGATGCCTTGGAGCTGCAATGCCTTTAACACACGCCTATCCCTTTCAGATATGGAACCCGTTCCAGTTCTTCCTAGCGTATTCTATCTTCATGGGGATCTGTTTGCAGTATTGGTGTTTCGCGGCACTCATAGCTCTGTGCTCCCTGTCGTCGGTGATCTTCGCCATGCTGGAAGCGACGAAAGTGAGATCGGAGTGTCTTGACGGGGGATGCTACTGTTGAATCTGTTTCCAGAAAGAGCGGGAAATGGCCAATCTATCGAGGCGAGACGAGCTCGTGCGTGCACTTCGAGACGGGAAAGGTGGAGAATTCTTCTTTCGCGGTTGCAGTGCGCGGATTCGAAAAGCTGACCGTTGGTGGTAACGCGCAGGGAATGCTCCATCCGAGGTTATAGAACGTGGCAGCTGATATTTGCAAAACCCGATATTGCCAGCCGAGCGAGCGATTCATTTTCTCGTTGATGTTTCAACCAACATCTGATTTTCCGTTTTTATCTTCCTCCCTGCTCTTTCTTCCTTCTCTTGACGGTAATCCTTTCGGTTCGACCGTTTGGATTTCTTGTTCCCGAGACAGTTTGCGAGATTTTCAATTTGATCTGGCTGTGGCCGAGACGATGTTTGGGCTGCAAAAAGCATGAAGACTTGTTCTTGGGTTTCTTGAAGATCCGCTAGACGAAGAAGAATTCTAATTGGCTTCGTGTTTCGTTGCAATAACAGTACGAAAATCCCTGGGTCCAGCTCCAAGGAAGAAGAAATCTCGAATTTGTATGTGAAAGGAATCGATTAAACATTGATGCGACCAAGAGAAAGCACGATAAATTTTGACCTCCATTCGACATGCGTGCATCGCTCTGTCAGAAACGCCGTATTTTTGTTCGACGTGTAGAATGAATTTATAGCTGCTCACGATACAATTTGCCATGGAGATCAATGCAAATTACTTTATTCCTCCTATACTGCACGTTATGCATCTGCACTTTTCTTGAAATATCGGATCTGTTTTATACGATAAGCACCTCAAAGCGGTCTTCTCGATGTTCCACTGTTGCTGCTGCTCTTTAGAGACTTATCTGAGTTCGAATCTTCTGGTGCCTGGAGACATACTCCTTTTTCGAAATGACGCTTCTCACATCCTCCCATGCGATGCAGCATTGCTGGAAGGCGACGTGTTTGTCGACGAATCAGCTCTGAACGGACAAACGCATCCTGTTCTTAAGGTAATCCTTTACAAACCATAGAGATGCCAACACGCTTTTTGCCCTTCTTTCAAGACTGCGCTTCCTAATGAACAGTATCTGCTGTTCGATTTCAACCTGCACCAGTTGCATCTTCTTTGCTACGGCTCACGCGTCCTGCAAATCCGAAGCACCGAATCCTCGGTGAAACTTCTGGTTGTCAGGACAGGTTGGTGATGGCTTTCCCACTTGCGCGGTCTCCCCACTCCCCATTTCGGACCGCCAGGGTTCCAAACGAAGTACGGAGAAATGATACGGTGCATGCTGCACTGCAAGAAGAGGAGTAGCGACCTTGCCCTTCAGCTGAAACAGTCATTCGCCTTGTTCCTGATTCTCGGAGTCCTAGGGATAGCCTACTCAGCCTACCTGTGGAGCAACAAGAAGGCAAAAGACCGACGGATATCTTCAACCTGGAAAACTTGTTCTCCCTCCAGGTTCCCATTTTTTTAACCATGCTATTTTGTTTGGACGTAGCCATCTGGTGTGTGCCACCGTTTATGCTGACTTCCCTGAGGATCGTCATGGTTCTAAGTCGAAGGCGTCTCAAGAGATCTGGCATTCACTGCAGCGATCCATTCCACTTGTTTTCATGTGCATACGTGGATACCATCTGCTTCAACACAGTCAGTGTGAGGCACACTAATGATAAAGGGATGCTGACGGAACGAAGGCAGGAACACTGACCTCGGGCACACATGAAGAATGTGGAGTAGTCATTCCATCTGGAAAAACACTCGGTCACGAGATAATCAGTCCGAAGCTACTTCCGGCTAAGTCACTCGTCGCATCCTGCATGGCGACGTGCCATCACATCGTCCAGTCCGATGGCAGCCTAGTGGGATCCTTCAGGGACTTGTGCATGTTTAACGCTGTCGGATGGGTAATGATTTTGTCCTAACTTCTGTGCAGGTATTATTACTGAGGATTTCGAAAAAACGTGCAGAGCATATCTGTGAAAGATGATGGGTCCGTCGTCCTTGCCAGAGGATCGGAAGAGCTGGAACAAATCAAGACGTTTTATTACGGATCGAGTGAAAACACGGGTGTCCTCGTCGGAAGAAACGGTGGGAGCCGGACGGATTTCTACTTGACAGGAGAAGTGGAATTCGTGAAGAAGGCCTGCAGACCGGAGTCATGTAAAAAAACGGGAGACTCGGTCTGGAGGCATCCTATCTTTTGGTCATCTGCAGTGCCGAACGACCTTGAAAGGGTCTCTGAAGAGCTGCAAAGGACAGGCAAGCGCGCGATCGCCATGGCTCACTGCGAAGGCGTCGGCAAAAGCGATGCACACCAGAGACACCCAGAAGGCTTGGATTTTATCGGTATGCTGGTGTATCAGGATTCGATGAAATGTTCGGTCCCCGACCTGCCCAAACACCTGAGGGTGATCATGGTGACAGGTAGATAGAAAGCGCAAGCACTCTTGGAGGTGGCAGCGGAGAGGTCGAATTTTTCAGAATCCAATCTCGAGACGGCTTTCTGGATGATTCAGGAGAGCAGGCCTTCCTTTTTCGAGGAAACGGTGTATTCGGTGGCGGTGCAGATTCTTCCTCCGAGCGAGGTGGCAGCCAAGCGTGTGCTCCTGACTTTCAAAAAAGAGCTGCCTGGTAAATCGGTGAGTCTCCTTCCAGAAAGAAGGAAGGACCAAAGACTCTCACTGGTGCGATCCCGAAAGAAAGATTACATATTTGCGCTGGAAGGCCACACGCTGCAGCTGCTGAAAGAGAACGATGCGGAGAAGCTGAAGAAAATTTTGTGTCGCGGAAGAATATTCGCCAAGATGCTCCCCAGGCAGAAAACGGAGCTGATAAAGTCCTTGCAAGAAATGGGGTAAAAAAAAAAAGAATCCGTACACGAGTAAAAAACGAGATGTTTCCGTACCAAGCAGACATGGTATTGCTATGTGTAGTAGTACTCTTGATGACTATGAAGCTCTTAATTTATCGGAGATGGGATTGTTATTCACAACTCCTGGAATGCATCTTCCTGCAACCTTCACCTCAGTAAACAACTCGCTGGAGAGCCTGAAAACTCTTGTCACTGAAGGTCAAGCCGCATATGTCTCTGCTGTCGAAGTCATCAAGTACAGCTTTGGGATATACATGTGTATATTCCTGCTAGTCTTATTCGTGTACCACGTAAGTCGATTTGCATCCTGATTTTTCGTTGCTGTGCAGTAAAAAACAGAGTGGATACGCTCCATCTGATATAAAATACGTTCTGATAACGTCGTTCATGGTAATCATTCCGTCCGCAAGTCTCTGCGCAACCAAACCGGACACCAAGCTTGGAAACCCTCCCATCAGACTTTTGAACAGGATGTCCATTTTCCTCTCGATTATAAGCTTCGCTGTGATTCAAGGATGTTTCTACGTGTTCTCTTGGATGTATACCTACAGCCAGCCATGGTAAGGGAAAAGTACTTTTCCACAGAATTTTCCCGTGGACACAGGTTCGAAAGCCAGCCGTCGTCCGTCTACTCCTATGAGATGAGATCGCTGATGTTGGTCAGCTTCTGGACTTATCCTACTGCTGCCCTGATCTTCAGCTGGGGAAGCCCGTACAGAGAAGAGTTTTGGCATAACAGTATGTAGTCGGGGAAGTTCAAACCGGGATGACATCCGTTCTCGAGGGCTCCTGGTGATTTGGTTGACCAGTTGCGCCTTGATCGCCTCAGTCATGTTCCTGTCTCCCATTCCGAAGCTGGATGCCTTGCTGGAGTTTAACGACACACCAATTTTCCCATTTCAGGTCCTTCTCCTTTCGATCGGGGTCATGAACTTCTTGGTATGCCACGCCTGGGAGGTACTGTTGCTGTTCAGCCTGTTTCCCCTTGGAAACGTCTTTGCCAGACTATCTTGGTTCGGAAGTACGTTTGCAAGTTGCTTCTTCTTAGGCACGAGATAGCAATCGACGATATTGAAGAAGCGGGGATAGTGAGTCAGCCGGCCGTAGGGCCGATTTATGAGGAAGCCAGCGAACACTGCAGCACGCCTCGTCTCAAGGATGCGTCCCTTTCCAACGGAGATAACGGAACGCAGTTGAAAGCAGAAGATGCCTCAGACGAGGCCGATCTTTCGCATGATCGGCAACCTAACATCCGGTACAAGCACTCCTTCAGGACGTTCAAGCAATCTGCGGGACATCTGCGGAAAAAGAGTGACGGCGGCTCGGATCATTCTCGCTAAACGAATGGAGTTTTGAAAACGATTAAATCACTTCCCAGCTTCGTTGACGGCCATATCGCACGATGTGACCGTTGGCCAGCTTGCAACGTGATCGTCGGTTGGTGCTTTCCAGGGCAATCTGGCAACATCGTCACCGTGGTTGGACTTCCGGTACTGTCGCGTGGCCGCTTCCCGAGGCCGTGCGCATGCGATTCCCTCTGTTCGAGCGATTTGATGGTGCTGCCTTTACGCGAGCACTGCGAACCGCATAGCGGAAAGCGCCTCGAGCGCAAAGCTGTCCAGCTTCGAACTCGTAAGGTTCGACTCGGTGGTCCAGGCGCGCGCGATGCACACGCAAGTCGCCTCTCCAAGGCGCGCAGGCGCGAGATGGCTACTGTCAGTGAGACGCAGCTTCCCCCTCCGGCCGAGGGAACGATTCAAGCCTTCGAGTTGCAAGAACGGGATTATCGCTCGATCGCGCCGAGGATGGGACTTGTTGGACTGATTTCGGTCGAGTGGAACACTGCTTGGGCCATGCACACGTGGTCTGCAACGGCAACGGAGAGGAATAAGGGAGAAGGGCAGGAGGGTGGGGAGCAGGTGGGGAAGGGAGGGGAGAAAAAGAGATAAGAAAAACAAAAAACTTCATGCAAAAATTGTTCTGGTTAAAAGGAAGTGATCATCGTCCGTCTGCTTCGGAGGCCGCTTGGCTGCGGTCTCCGTGCGTGGTACGAAGCGTTGCGAGTTCGAATCCCACCGGGAGGAAAGATTGATGCTGGAAACTGAATGCTTCTTGGGCTCGAAGTCCGCCCTCCAGGATGACTCCAATGGGTCTATTCGGGTACGATGGCACTGGTGAATCCCGGAAACCGTATGCACTCGTTCACTAGCCGACATTGGGAATCGCAGGGAATTGGGAATTGGTAATGCCGCTCCGGGGTAAATGGGGAATTCTTTCCAGGAATGAACAAAGTTGATGGATACCTCCGCAGCTTCTCCAGAGACGCAATAAGTGCACTGCTTTCTTCGGAAGGCGATCCTACGGAGAAATGCGGAGGAGTCCTTTCGGGGTTCCCTTCAGCGGAGAAAAGAAGATGCGCTTCCCTAGAGGGTTCTCTGCGGAGACAAAACAAGCAGCCCTTTCCCCTTCGGATTCAGATTAAGCGGATGGTTTCCTACGAAGTTTTCCATTAGGAAGTGTAAGAAGAATGAAGCCATCTGGGATTTTCAAAGGGTCCTCCCTCTGGGGTACTGCCAAACTCAAAGCGTGGAACACGCCTTCGGGTGGCATGGGCAGCATTGGGGACTATCGCTTCGTGAGTCCCCTCTTCCCTACTCCTGTAAGGAGGCACTCAACAACATCCCAAAACAAAGAGAGAAACTCGAAAGGAAAAGGAGTTGGAAGGTAAAAAAGAACAGCTGTGTTTGAGGGATTTCCTTCCATCTCTGTATCGCGAGCGTTTCCTGATGGTGCCCCCAACGAGGCAGGAGACGCACGCCGGTTGACTTTCGCGCGCTCCGCGTAAAGGCACGTTCTTGACAAGCAGTGCTCCGTTGACTCGCAGTGGAGAGTTTTTTTTCCAAGTGCAGTAAAGAGCCATTCCATGTTGGAACCGTGCCCACCAACACCAGTCAGGTACCGAAACACCTCGCTTCGCAAGATGGGAGCCTAAAAGGCTAAAAGGAGACGAACGAAGAAGTCCTTCGTCCTACTCCTTGCATGTGGAGGGATGTTGCCGTGGCAATGGTGGCGAAACAGAGACCAGCGGCGAACGCGTACATAGCCGGGAGCTCGCAAGCGAGCTCAAAGGACAGATCCTGAATTTCTCGTGATGCCGTAAAACGGCAGAGCTTACTCAATGCGCTCTACGCACGCCTTTCAAAATCGGTTTTCCCTACTATGGAAGATCAGGCCGTCGACCTCCAGCTTCAGGCTATTGACGCCAGTTTTTCCGATCACGACGTCCTTGGCGCGTTAGGAAACATCATCACGGTGCGCGTCCATTGGCGCGAAGGAAGCGTTGTCTTCTCGAACTGTTTGAAGAGTATGGCGCTTGAATCGTTTTCGCATCGCCTCTTGTTGAACCACAGTCCCTTCTAGAAACCTTCGCGGAGGCAGAACGGTGGCACCAATGCAGCACACCAAAGACGTTCCGACGGACCCCTTGCGGCGATTGCTGGAGAAAGGTGGAGCGAGATAGGCGACGTGATAGCGCAGACGTATTGCGATTTTGCGTAGCCCGTCATTTACTGGAGTCTCGAGCGCAGAGAACCGAAACCACCATAAACATCGAAGCTGTCTACATGAAAAAGAATACCACATTTGAACGTGGAAGTCAAGCAGAAGAACGCCAAAATCCTGCAGTTTCAACCCCCCATCCGTGGAATGGAAAGAGAGCCCGGGGATCCTTGACCCGCCATCCTTTCCATACAATTATTTCCTGTCGAGTGAGCCCGTTTAAGACTGTTTCCGGTGTTCATGGAGAAAAAGGCATAACAAAAGACCCTGTCTTTGTTTCCTAGTTGATTTCGACTTTCCTTTTCGGTTTCTGTACCCCCCGTGATAGAAGTTCCGTGAAACGACCGGGCATGTCTCCCAACACTTTCCTCCAACACTTCCTTCGGCCTCGCTCTAGAATAGAAGTTTTCACGACGGTTGCATTAGGTTTACATCAGATTTCTCAAATACATATGCATGGGTGCAAACCTCAGGGGAGAAGAACCGGAACAAGAACTCTATGCTGCGCCGAGCAAGAAATTCGACGCAAACACTTTCATTCGCAATTGGTTTCAGGTTTCCAACTGAATTCAGAAATTCAACACAAATTCATCGAGTTGCAAACAACCATTGCAAAGTACTTACAATGGTGTCTGGCATTTGGAGAGCAGTCAAGGAGATGATGCAATGCGGTTGTATGAACGCAAGAGAACGACACCCACATGGATCCGCCCTGGATTGCCTGCATGGGAGTTGCATGCAAAAGAAAGTACAAAGATCAGCCTTTGTTTTCTTCACGAATGCCTCGCATACCGATAACATTCACTGTGGCAGCCCCCTGGCACCTGAATTGTTTTCTCATTTCCACTAGATGAACAACGAAATCGAAAAGACATTGAAGTACAGTAATTTTGGAAGCATTGCAACCTTTCCAAAACTTGAAATGTTGTCGGACGTGCCTGGACATTGGAAGCAAAGTACTTGCGACGGTGTCTGGCATTTGGGGAGCAGTCCAAAGGAAAATGAAGGAATGCGCAAAAGATTGACGTCCGCATGCACAGTAGGAAAGCGGCTCGAGTCGCAGAGAGCTGCAAGCTCCTCGCTTTCCACATGCAGCTTGGTTGGAGGTGCGGCTCTTTCCGCAACACGCAGCTCGATTGCAGTGTCGACAACGGTTGGCGAAGAAGGAGGAGGGCGTCAGCAGCGGAATTGTGCTGCACGCCTTGCATGCACCATGGGTAGCGCTTTCGCCCTTGGATCTGCAGTTTTCTTCAGAGCTTTTGGACACACGGATCCACCCACTGAAGTGGTAGGAGACGGCGCCAATGCTGTTGCAGTGGGGCCACTCCTATCCAGCACTCGCCGGCATCACTGGACAAGGACTTCAGGTGTGGGGACCTCAGCTGTGGAGGTGCGGGGAACGCGAATCCCTTCCGCAGCTGCTAGTGGACTGGATTACTCTCTGGCTTTTCTGGGAACGCCTTGCCGCGACCCTAGTAACCTCCTTAGGCAGCTCCAGGGAAGCTCGAAAACCGTAGCTCGTTCGCAAAGCACTTCGGGTGGCAGCCTCGCTACCCTCCCTAGGCTGCCTACGCGGGATCGTCTCTGCCTGGAACGAAGCAACAGGATGCCATCCACTTTGACGTAGAGTATTGAGGATGGCAACGAGATGGCCCTCCAGTTCTCATCTCCATACAGCAAGACTTTGACGGAATCCTATGGAGGATGCAAAGGACCGCCTCTAGCAGACAGTGATCCCTTCCCGCACTCGCCTCCCAAATTTACTTATCGAATTTTTGGTTTCTTTCTTTTCTTTTTGTTTGTCTTCCTCCCCTCGGCTGCTGTGGTGACCTCACCGGTCTGCGAATCGGTAACGCACCAGTCTGCCGACGAAAGGCTCTGGGTGTCGCTCCTCTCCAACTTCTCTGTAGCTGTTTCCTTTTATTAACACCATATATTGCCCACGTTTCAGGTCGCCACTCACTAACAACCGACTCTTTGCTATTCCGTGGGTTCGTAAGTGCCTATTTCCACCTTTATTATATTGCCATATAATATATGACAAAATCGTGACATAGAAGTACAAAATCATTAGCAAATTTTTTAATGCACCCACAAACGTAAAGCCTGATAAGAGGCCAGCATCGATAAGCATTTGCATCGAAAAGCCTATCAATAGGCTTTCGGTAAAAAAATATGCCCCGGCGTACCCTGGTTAGAACTCCGTGTCTCGGGGAGACCTCCATGTCAGAATTCTTCATGCCTCAAGTGGCCTTGCGGGTGAGAAGAGGGCAAGCGAAATCCAAGAAGAAGGAGCAGAAAAGCGTTTTGCATGGTGATCTCTTTCGGAAAGAGTATTCTGCATTCGAAAACCCACTCAACCTCCTTTTGGGGCAGTATTACCAAAGTTCCGCTGAGATGGACACATTCAGAGGAACAACCAGTTGTTTGTCGCGAAACCCTCTCACGATGCTGTAGCCAAAACGAAGGAGGACACCTAATCTCACGCCACTCCACGGATGATAAGCCAGGAGGACCAATGTCCATCCGGGGTTCACTCTTTCGCAAGTTTCAATGTAACAAGTTAGCAATAAAAGAGTTTGAAGGTATGGTGACAGTCAGCGAATGGGAAATTCTCTGAACTCACGTGCATGAATGCAGGAATCGCGCAACGACTTCCGAACGGATCCACCACCATCAATAGCAGAAAGCTCTTTTCCACCATGGTGGGCCGTTCGGTCAGCTGAAAGGTAAGCGTTCCTACACCCGTTGTTCCATTATGTTGCCCTCGAGGGAATGTGGGGAGCATTCTGCAATCGCAAAAGGACATCTGCAAGGACATGGTGAGACGCGCTCTCACGCTTGGTGCAGAGTCGCCTGCCCCGACATTTGCAGCTCTGTTTCGCCTACACAGAGCTGTTGCGAAGAAAAGAAAAGCTACGCCGGAATAAAGCAGAACAGGGACGGCAACAACATCGGAGTTGCACCACGAGAAGGCCGCATCCCACATATCACAAAGAGAAACTTTCCTGCATATTCGAAAGCTTGCTTGTTATCCGAAGGTGCTCCGGGGCGTTGATTGTAAAAAATGAATTGACAGAGGTGTTGGAAGGATTGATTCCACTTAAAGCTGACCAAGGCAGCAACAGTCAGAAGATTGGACGGACCCATATTGAGAATGCAAACCGGGCATGCCGTCCACCCATTTAAACAGCCGAACACATTTTCCACTTTTTTCTACGAAAAGGAACTCGTTCAGCGCTTCGCACCGCGTGGAAGACTATGTCCACCGATAGTCAGATCGCTTGGATGACTCCAAAATAGAATATCGGCGATCGATCTCGTGGTTTCTGCCTGAATGCCCTCTTCCCTGTGGCACGCAGCATCCAGCTGCCAACCGGATTCGCTTCAGTCCTCATGATGTCGGTCGACTCGTGCCGACATGCCATTGTGGAAAATGAACTAACAGAGGTGGTGGAAGCAATGCCGCGAAGGATGTGCGCAGACTCGCCAGGTTCGCTGGTCCTTGGCAGAATTGCAGAAGGACAAGCAAGAACGGGGAGAAAATGAAAAAGCAAATAGGAAGAAATGGGGGGAAGACGCTTGGAAGGGATCGCTGCCTGTTCCTCTGCATCTTTCCTAAGGTGCCGGCGGGGTGTTGCTGAACGCTTCCCAGCTGGGACCATCTTAATGCTTTTCGTGGGAAGCAAATGGCCACGCGGAACGATGGCGCGTCCGTGTCTCCCAGGCGTCGCCGCAGGCCGCCACGATCCGGCTCTAGCCGCAATGAGCTGCTAGGGACGCGGCTGGCGGTAGATGCATCACTTCCAAACGCTCCTGCAATTGTATCCCCGGTATCCCAAGGGTGGGCACAACAAAGTTTAACCAGCAGGAAGCCTGAGAGCCACAGAATCCGCATTCAGCTGCGGGCGGATCCGCGCTCTCCGTGCCGGCTCTAGTTGGGGCTCCCACACAACCCGGGTCCAGTGAAGTCGGAGGGGGTTCGAAGAGAAACAATCCCAGTGCAACAGCAGAATCGCCGAATACGTAACCAAAAAGGTAAGATGTAAGTGTTCTCAGGAGGACTGGGGACCATCGGTAGTCTCGCCGGGGAATAGCCAAGAGCTCGCGGCTGCGAAGACGTAGGGCACTTGGTACCTGCGAGCTCGCTGTAGATCAACCACCCAAGTCTTTCTTCCTGGAGTTGAACTCTCACGAGACCTTCCACCTTCTTGGCATGCTGCGTGCCCAAGAAGCTCCCTCAGGCATCATTGCCGCGTGGGAGGTTCAATCCAGGCTCAGCTCCCTTGCCACGATGCACGACTGTTTCCTGGAGGCAGAAGTTGTTACAGAAGCAGTACAGCAGCCGCCGCCGTGACTCCGGGCCCGTCTGCTTGCTGTTCGCCCGCGTGCCCAGTTTCCTGCAAGCAAACGCTACCGTTCGCAAGGCGATCCTGCTGGAGGTGCAGCTGTTCTTCCTGGTCCGTGAGACGTGATGCGAAGTGCGCAGAGAGAGAGGGGGAGAGAGAGAAAAGAAGGGAAATGGGGGACCACGGACGTCCATTCGTTTCCGTTGGAATTATTTTTATTCCTCCGCCGGAGTGGCACGAGCCACGCGAGCCGGCGGGAAGGCACCCGTTGTTCCGAATGCTCGTGCCGAAGAATGGGCTGCTGCGGAAGGGGGGAGGAAGATCTCGGGACAATGGCAGCAGAGCAATTTCGCAGGGTCCGCCGCCGCCGCCGCCGCCGCATGGATCCGCCGAGCTCTCTTCCTTTCGAAAGCCGTGTCGGGTCCGGCGGGTGCAGGCGGCACCCGCCCCCGCCGCGTGGTCGCCCCGTGGACCGGGAGCAGTGGCTGAAAGGGTGCGCCACGGAATATCCCCCTGCTCGAAGAATCGGGCGCGCCATTCCCTCGCTCCGTCCAAAAGTTTTTCCTGCTCTCTATTTTCCCTTACATTCCTCTCGCATGAGAACGAACGCGCGCGCGCGCGCGCGCTCCCGGGAGAGAGAGAGGGAGGGAGGGAGGAAATCACTTCTTTCTTGCTGGTGGACCTTCCGTTCCGAGCTAGCGCTGCTCCCGAAAAAGTTGGGTGCAATTTTCGTTTCAAGCGGATTCAAACGGCTTCCACGCGAGCGTTTACCTTCCTTTATGATCCTTTCTGCTGATGCCAGTCACGTACGCCGGCAGGGACTGGGCGCTGGCAAGGCAGTCACTGGTGACCGTAATTAAAATTTTCTCTTCCCGTTCTGCGTACCCAGCTGCAAGCTGGAATTTGTTCTTTGTTTTTATTTTTTATTTTAAAAAAAAAAAAAAACCCTCCTATTTTTTTGGCAAGCAAAGCTCCACCTTACCGCAGGGCGTGTGCAAGTCGTCCCAAAGTGTGCTCTACGCGCACACCCGGCACACACCTCCATCGGTGTCTCGCAGCCTCAGTGTTTGTGGGGATTCGATATACATCCCCCCCCCTTCTCTCCCCCCCCCCATCCCATGATGCTTCATCGCATCGGTGCTTCGCCGTACTTGGTACAGAGGAGGAGATCAGTTTCCCGTCTCTCCCCCGCATAATGACCTGTCACATGTGCAGTTTTAATGGAAAGAGGCAGTGTCCGCTGCGTCTGAATCCAAGGGGTTCAATCATTCATTTCGGGTGTGCAACCTTTTGAAATGTTATACTGTATGTTTATGTCAACATTCCAACTGAATCCTGTGCACGAAGCGCTTTGAAATATCTGTAAATTATCCCGAAAACCATAAATTTTATTTACGATATAAGCATCCATCCAAAGGTTGCGATAAATTACCTACTTGCAAGTCCTCGTATGAGATTCAAGAAACTTGGAAGTTCTAGCGTTTGACAATTCGGAAATACTCGCAGCTTACTAAAAGCTCATCAACAGTTTAAAACATGGATTGAAGTATAAGTGCTGAATTTTGGCATCTCTCATTAAAAAGAGAAAACCTGACTGCGAATGACATGGCCTTCAAGCAGATGATCATGTATGCTCAGCTTCCGAATTGACAGAAGAAGTTCCGAGAACACGATGGCATCTTTACGAAAGAGTCACAATGATCTTTTTGTTACAAATGTAGAATTTCTCTTTCGTGCAATCGAAAATCGAGAACAATCGTGAAGTGTCGATATATATTTACGTGACGTGCTGCGATATTGGAACATAACTATGTAACAAAGAGTGTTTTCAGAAACTTGGATGATGTTGTTTGGTTCGCTTTGTCATCTTGCTCCTGGTTTTCTCGAAGAGCATTGCCCGCATTTGGTAACCCTTGTTCGTTTCTGTGCTGAGGGATGCGCCGCCGAGTTGCATGCGGAAAGTCTGTGAAACAGTCGGAACGTGGCCCGCGAGCCGCACCAACCGGTGCTCGGCCACGCTTTCCCTGTTTTCAGTGCGTCTTGTGTGATGGCCAAAGGATGCAAAAAGAATCAGAACAGATACATGCAAAGGCGTATTCATCACTGATTCCAGGTATACGAAAGTGTTCTTGAAACGTCAGTTACCATGAGTTTGTTCAATTGTTTTTGAAAATTATTTGATGGTGCTTTATGTTTGAGGTTCGTATTCGTGTAGTTAAGAAATTTGTATTCGTTAAAAGTGACACAGTTTAGTTTATTTTCTCAGTTGAATTCTCTATAGCGTATTTATGTATACAGTGAGGCCCTCAACCCCAAAGTTGGATACAGCAAATATTGTGCGAATCAGGTCATGTCAACTGGGTTGTAACTTGAGTGAATTCAGCATTTCCTACTTAAGTGTGACCCTACATGTGGATGCATTTGTTGTAAAGTTTAAAGTTGCACTGAACTTTTCGCTCTTTTCTAATAGAATCACTCAGAATTTGAATTTGCCACGAAAAAAGTTGGAAGCATTAATAAAGCATTTGTTGGTCTTTTCTCATGTACGCATAGCATAGCATCTGTTGTTTCTAGTGCATTGATGCTTTCATGCTTTTACGTTGTGGCCAAAAGTATAATAAAAACAGGCTGATATTTTCTTAACTTGGATTTCTATGTTACAGTTTATTTCCAGAGTAAAGTTTTAATTTTTGTTATTGTATTAGCATCCCCTAAAGATTAGGGTTGTGTTTGCAACATTTTCCCTACTGCGATTTTCAAATTGCATGCCTTGAAAATACTTTAATCCATAAGTGCAACAGCCATTTTATAGTCATCAGTTGCGTTTTCAGGCACTTGATCAGCTGCCTGTTTTTATTATGAGTATGTGTATTCCAATTGTAACACTGTAGCTAAGACACTGTTTTATGTTTCTGCCCATGAAAGTGTATTCAAAAGTGTTCATTCTGTTTGAAGTTAGCACAACTTGTTTCGCAGCCTGATCGAAGAAGTTCCGGCCTAGCTTTCATATACTGTGATGGCTTGATATCTGGTAGTCAGAAATCGCAAACCCAAATGTAAGTACTTTGGTGCTAAAATGGCAACTGTTACTTGTTTTGTAGCCTGCCATCCATAAAAAGTAAAATCTGCAAGAAGTGCTATTCATTTCTGCATCCTGGATTTTCAGCACAGTATAGATTGCGTTCATTCCATTGGGTTTCATTCAATGGAGTTCAAACTTCACTCAAAAGTTCCAGCACAAAGAATGGAGACAGTGAGCGGGTGAGTTAGAGTACAACCGACAAGATAAGTAAAAGTGTGCACTCGGCGTGAAGATGATAAAAGGAAAGTGAGAACGTTAAGACGACGGTATCTTTGAAGCAAAAAGGATCATCAAGATCACATTTGAATATGGAAACGGGAAGTGGCTTCCCAATAGGCAATGTCCACATCTGGACTCAGTCTTCCACGCTTACAAGAGGAAGACTCGAAGATGCGAGCGAATGCAGGAAGGCGGCATCCCGTGTCCAGACGATCCTGAAAGAATTCTGTACTTAAAGCAGTACGCGATAGGGACTACGCAGGAAGGAAAACGGAAGCAAGGACATGTCAGGATTCGTCAAGAAGGGCAACTTCTCCTCTAGCTGTTTCCTTTATTTGCTGGTAGTAAACCAATGCAGTAAAAGTGGAGTATCCTCTGGATGCTGTCTGTGGGAAGAGGAAGGCGTGCATTGCTGGCGGTAACGGCAACTGAAGGGCGCGTGCACCGGTGGGCCGCAGAGAACACCACGAGGGATTGTGGCGCACCTGGATGCCCCGCATCCTTTTTCCAACCGTCCGCCCACGGCAGAAAAAGGGTTGGAGCATCGCTGCGACCGAGTTGCCGTTCTGCCACCATCTCAGAGCATGCCATCTTCTTGCGGTGGAACGCCCGTCCTTTGCAGCTTCCCAGCAGCACCGAGCACGGTTAACTCTACAAGAATCGCTCAACAAAAGCACTCACCAGAAGTGTGCTGCACTCACCCGTTTTGAGCCGTCCTGTGCGGATGCTGCATAATGTGGACCACGCTTCTCTGGCGCGTCCGTGGTGCACTGTCGGGGTGACATCGCTCCAGGAATGCTCCAGGAACCAGCAAACTCGACTGCCTTGCGGCAGTCAGTGGAATTGACATAAACGTTGCTTTGGTCGAGTGGCGCGTTGTGGTGAAGTGATGCACAGCATCACTGCTGAATAAAGAGGCAGGGCAGCAGCTTTGCCAAGAAAGTTTTAAGTGAATGGTTGGGGTTCACTTCCTTGCCACCATGGGCGACATCTGCTGACGACAGGGGTAACGGAATGGTGGAAGCAAAGAAGGCAGCCAGGCTAGTGGCAGGATAAGGAAGGAGGCGTATCTGTCAGCTGGTGGTGATGTCTCAGCAGAGAGCCGTGGCCACCGAATTTACTTGTGGCGGAGAAGGGAGCGCGCCATGCCAGCGCCGCCCACGTCGGCCGGCGCGCCCCTCTTTCTCCGGTGTTCCTGCTCTCCTGGTGTTACGGTGGAGGTGTTCTCACCGATCAGCTGCCGAGTTCCTCGGCTGGATGCTGAGGAGGCGCCCCGGCCTCCGCTACCTGGTCTCGATACGAGGTGGGGCGTTCTCTCCAGGCGGCAAGGAACGTCTGCCAGGGAGGGGATAGGCAGAGAACAATGGGGCTATGGGGGGACTTAGGATGAGGGGTGAGGGAGGGGCACGCACGAATATGCGTAAGCTCACCGTTCCGTGAAACGGGAAATAAAAAGCTGCTGTTGGGCGACGGACGGAGGGCAGGAAGGGCGGTACTCTCGCGCCTCCTCGTCTAGCAGAAGGAGCCGTGGGGCGGCAGTACAGGAATCTAAGCGTAATCACTGTGAATCCGCAACCGACAAAACCCATATGACACAGCAGCTTATAGCTTTGTCCTAAAGAAAGTTCATGATTCTTTTTCTGATGGAAAGGGTTTCCGTGGTTACGCTCAAAGAGGGGAAGGCGGCCAGGCGCATGCGCCTCTGGCGTGGATCAACGTGCATTTCTGGCGCTCACCAAAGTAGCGTTCTGTCATGGAATTATGTGGAGGCGCTGAAAGAGCGAGGCCGCCAGCATGAACGATGTCCTGCGTTGTCTCCATGCTCCTATTGACTGCGCGTATTCACCTAAGGCTCCTTTTTTCCCGCCTTTTTGCATTTCCGTGGTTTTCAATGCTTTCTGAAACAATATTATCTTCCGAAAGACGGTGACCGGAAAACCGACAAGCGCCAAAGCCCTGTTTGCGTGGAAGAAAAGGATTCACGAGTTGAGGAAGGAAGGGATGGATTTCTCTGTCCGTATTGGTGCACGGGATCGGAAACAGCTGAGAAAACCCTCTCTTTGTCGTAAAATGAGCAGCTCCTTTTTGTTCCATCTTTTTTTAGGAGAAAACGGCGGCATTGCATGACGGCCTGTCTAATTTTGGGCTTCTTTGGACGCTTGGAATTGCCGTGCCTCGCTGCAGGGCGTGAGCGATAGAAACCTTCTTTCGTGAACGCTTCTTGCGCCTCTCGCATAGTGCAAGAGCTCGCTACTCGGCGCTGGCGCGTTGTCTGCAGAATGGCGCATTCCGTAATGACTTTTGTGTCTCTTCATCGTTCTGCAGATTCTTTTCGTGCAGCAACGCATTGCATTGCACCAGGGAAGGGGGGAAGTGGTGGCGCCTGCCGATGGTACAAGCAAGTGTTTTCAGTAATTCGTTTGTATTGCAGGCTGCCGGTATATTGGCTGCTGTCCCCGGCTTTCTTCTATTCTTTTTGATGCGTAATCGGAAGAGTGGTTTCCTTGACCCAGGCTTCGACCTGCAGTGATGAGCTCGTCTCCTCGTGCCTCTTAACTCTATGAGCACCTTTGTATACCTCAGCACTGGGGCCCTCTCGATTACTTCCCGAAGGATGCTCAGGAGCTCACCCCAGCGCAACAGTCCCTTCAGTGCGGTACTTCGGGTCGCGGCATCAGCTCGCTGGCCCGTTGTCCAACCACTTTGCTCTTTCTCTGTACCTGAAATCCTACATCGGACCTCCCATTCCGCCGCCTGGCTACTACCCAAGTGCTCCCTGTGGTGGTCCCGCCTGTGCTGGGAGGACCAGCTAGTGTTACGTGTCTTACGGAGCAGAGAAAAGGAGAATCAGAAGACTTTGCCGAGTCGGAAGGCGACTTTGGTGATGGAAAATCTGCGTGAGACGAACGAAGGACTCCTTGCAGCCTGGAAAAGAAGGAGCATGCCCAGTCATCGTTGATGGCCTTCTTCCTGTCGATGACATTTGGAAAGCGGGAGCTTGCAGCTGGGGAACATCAACGGCCAGCCGTACAGGGATGACTGTATTTTTCCACAATTTGTGGGAACAAAGAGGAAAAGCGGTCGGCAAAAGACCAGATTCTTCAAACACAGACAAAAACTAGAAGTGAATGGAGTTTTGCACGTAAAGGATGCAATGTGAAATTCAGTAACTTCACGCCAACGCTTGTTCGGACCTGGGAGGATTGCTCGAGTGACAAGACTGTCGCTATGAACAAAATGGGGCTTTCTGCTGTCTGGCGCCCATCGGTGAAGGAGAGAGCTGCAACTGCCACCACTATTGCCGAAATGAAAAAGTTACTTCAATTATTTGGAATTTCAGGTTGGATTACTGGTGGGGATGGACGAGTGTTGGCTACTACTTGTCTCCAAAGGAAAGCGGAGCTCTCGAGTGCGCAGTGCGCATCCGCACGCGGAATTTTTCTTGCCTTGTCGAACTCGGTGAGCCTCTCGTGTGGGACGCATTTGGACTTGTGGTAGCCCTGTGGTTCGCGGTCTGCCTACTCGAGTGGGTGTTTGCGACGACGGCTACGCTGCCCGTCATGCTACTTGGCAGCCTCGCTCTCTGCTTCTGTGCATAATGCGAAATAAAGAATGATTCGGGGATGGCATGATGTCATTGAGGACGGGCGAGAAAGCTGCCTCGCGGCTTCCGAATCGTGTATCATCTGGGTTCTGCTGCCAAGCGATCAGCGAAAGGCGGTAGTCTCTGGAATTTTTGGACTAGGAATGTAGGGACGAAATGAGGGGTCAGGAATGGAGTGTTCGAGGCGTGGGAAGGCTGCGAAGGAACCTTTGGATGTCGTCTTGACCGAATCTCACGCTCCTGAAAGAGATCTCCGCTTGCCGCCTGGAGGGGGCTGAGAGTTCGCGGTCGATCGTGGAGACGTCCCGTGCGCGAGCACGGCCTTTCTGCACTTTTCCCGCCGACGGTTCTCAGCGTGTGCCTGCGCAGCGGTTTAAGCCTTCTTCACCGTCGGAATCTCAATCGGGGGTGCCGAGACGTTCATTCATACGAAAATGAATATTTGCTATCCCTGCATTTGGACCGGTTGTCCAACCAGTTTTATTTCAACCTCCGGGTTACGGGTTGCAGACGGGTGGGGTCCTTCACAACAGCATAAAGGAGGGGCCAAAACAAGGAAAAGCGAAATTAAAAAAAAGAATTTCAGGGTGGACGGGGTGTTCAAGTGAGGAGGTGCGCAGTGGCGGCTGGACCTGAGTCTTTGCGGCGTCAGGGATGCGGCATAAGGGAAGGAGAAGCCGGGCCTAAACCTGGTGCTGTCGACTGCAAGATGGTCCGCCATGTTGAGTCGGGACGAAGAGGCAGTACACCCTGAAATTCCTTTTTTTCATTCCGCGTTAAGGAGGGTTGGTTTTTGTCGCACAACTGCGCCAGCGGCCTCCGGGCAGGCTGTGGTCGCGGTTGCGCCTTCCATACTGCATCGTCCTGGCAGCCGGTGGTACATCCACCACCTCGAGGTCGTGCTCAGTCGCTCGACATCGGACGTCCGTGAGCTTTCATCTGACCTTCCCTAGTTGCAGATCTTAGGGCACACAGGCGACCTGGAGGCGAAACGGAGAGAAGGTCGACGCCTGCTTGGAGGTTGCGAGCTTCTCCGAGGGTGGACGCTGATGCGACGCGATGATATCTCATCTAGCGGTATAACCGGAAACGGAATGGAAATGGAGCTGCTGGTCGCACCGGAAATGCACGGGACTGCGGGGGAGTCGCCGCCAGTCACCGTGGAGATCCGCGTCCCGACTGCCAGTCCGCATTCATGTCGCGGGTCGCGCGCCGCGCCTGTGTGTGTAGCAACCGTAGCGCCCGGTTTCCGCGAGTTCCACTCGACTCCGTGGCAGCTCGCTCTGCTCTCGAATCCACGCCCAGCAACAGCTTTGCGACGATTTTGGTTCGGCGCTTGTCTGGTCGCTTGGTGTCTGTTCAGGGAGAACTGGGATCGCCGACGCCTCCTTCTGCCACCCCAAGTTCGGACGGGTCACTCGCGTCTCGAAAGGCACGTCCGCTCCCCATCGAGGATGTTGCGTGGAATGAGTGCTGCGAATCGCCGGATAGTTCGTTTCCATGGGTATCGAATTACGGCGTCCCCCCTCATCCGCTCATGCTGGATATTTCGACTGCTGCCTTGTTGGTCAAATAACCACTTTTCCCGTGGTAACCGCCCTTTGTAGCTTCGAAGCAGGAATGACCTGAGTCAATGTATCGTTCATCGCTGCCGCTGGCCGGTAGCCCTGTTTGCAAGCCTGCGGGGAAACGCGCGCTCGTCTTCAAATCCCGACGGATCCGCTTGCTTTGACTTGCAGCGGCTTCCCGTCTGCGGCCTTTGCCCTTCTCACTTGGTGAATCGGGGACTGCAGGAGGTTTCCTGCATTTGCAGGCTGGAAAGGACTTTTCTTCTTTGCTATGAAATGTGGTCACTCAAGATGATGACCATCACTTCTTGCATAGAGCGGATGGGTAAAACGTGAGTGTGCTCTCGTTGACCTGTGGTCAGGGAAGCAGCGAGCAGCGCGAACCGCCCATAGTGGGGAATGATACATCCGTCGTATGGATCTAGCGTGCGTCTGTTCGACGCGCGTACCAAGTACGTCTTCTACCCCATCCCGGGACTTTGCGCTGCTGCGCTCTTGGCGTGCATACCCACTTCCCGCATGATTCCGCAGGTAGGGTGATGCGCATTCCGTCAACAGCTCGCTGGCAGCTCAAGCTTACGTCACGGACGACGGTAGCCTGCGATGCTGAATCTTGCGCGTGCGATTTGCGTGCTTGCGCGGAGTGGCCGATCCTCCTTCAAGGCGTGAACCATCAGCAACTTGGAGGCATTTTTGCAAGAGGGCATCTTTAAAACAATTACGAGAAAAGGAGACGCTTGAAGAAAAGTAGCTGGCACCGGCACAGGCAAGCACTGAATGGGGAGCGCCCATGGAGTGGAAAGTGAAAGTAGATATGGAATAGGGTACCCACACTGGCCTAGCCGCAAAGATTTCGAAAGAAAGGACATGAACCTTGGGAGACTAGTGATGATTATCACCCGGTTATGCCGTGGGATTTGTCACTGGGTTAATAAGAATACATGCTGTGGTAGAACCATCAAATCTACCACGCGCAATGAACTTGCTGAGGACCGGTACGCAGTCCGGCGAGGTCCGCTACAACAGCGTAGGGTGAAAGAAGACAAAGGCAAAACGGAGGAGGAGGATTTTCACAAGGGAGGGGAAATCGCGGAAGGGATCACGGTAAGCTGCAGGGCGTTCTCGGCATCCTGTCCAGTTAGCTGGCAAGTTCCGTCAGGATAGTTTCCTGGTGAGGCCATCACGAGGCGGTCCTCAGGAAGACTCGCGCTCAGGGGATGCTCTCAGGACGAACATTCCGAATGCTTCTTGCGAAGTTTCAGGTTGCCATGATCCTGAGAAGATAGAACAGAGCTGAGAGGGACGCGGCTGGTGTCAGAGTGGCACGCGAGGAGTTTGGAAATGTCCCTGCGGTCGCCCGCCGAAATTTTCAGGATCGTCGCGAGGCGATGCCGAAGCAGCTGGAGGGTAGCACAGCCCAACAGCAAGTGCGGGAAGGTCTCCTTCTTCGCACACCTGCCACACTTAGCAGCCACACTGTGTCCAGTGTGCCTGGCGCGCTTTTGCACGGGATTCTTCCAAGCAACACCAGCAGCGACGACTCTTGCCGCTTGAGGGAAGGGCGCCGCTCTTCCAGCAAGGTACGGTGCCCTTCACCTCCTCCGAACGGACGCCAAGGAGCGCTCGTCATGCTACAAGTGCATGGAGCTCACCCCATTCGGGGTCACAACGTCCACCACTTCGCGAGTTGTCCACCTGCCCGGAAGTTTCTTGTTTGTTTCTATCCAGCACGTCAGTTCTCACGTCTCTTTGATGACGCAGTCTTTGGCGTCTCTCAGGAGAAACAGCGGTGGACAAAGGGAGAGAAACGAGAACCACTGCATCTTCTGCAGGTTGAGGACGATCTTCTTCAACGACTCACGATTGTTCGCGCATCGCTCGCTTCGTTAAATTCACCCCAGGAAAAAAGCGACTCCTGGAGACAAGCAGTGTGCTTTGCAGGGAGGCAGATCTGGGTGATCTCCTCTACCAGGGAAACCATCTGGCGGAGTTGGCGGGTACTTGGAACGTCTCAGCGGTCTCTCGCGAGCGACTAGGAGGGATGTCCGTTCTTCGCAGCCGGTTGACATCTTCTCGAGCAGCCGTGTTGCATAGCACCAAGGCGTTGTCCACAGTTTCGCAAAGAGGGCGAGTCTTCTGAGTTTCCGCTGACACTGCATACCCTCCAGTGTAAGGAGGGCTAGTTCGCCTGCCTTACGTGAAGAAGCGCTGACGAGTACGTATGCAATCGGCGCATTCAGTGGAGAGAACCAGGGAATTTCCACGGAGGCGCCGGCAGCATGTGTGAAAAAAGCTGTGGTATTTGCCTTCGGGATTCTTCTCACGACCATCTTTGGAGTTTTCACAGATGCGCTTAGCGCTCCTTTCACGTCCATCCGTTTTGTCCACTGACCTCGAACGCTTCTATCCAGAACACATGGAACATCTGGCATCCCGGAACAGGGGAAGCTCGTTTGAGGTCTTCTTGCCGTCCTCGCCAGTCACGGAAACCGGCGCACTCGAGGGGCACCCGAAACACCGCGGTGTTCCTGAGACAATGACTTGGGAGGGCAGGAGCTATACAGAAAGTTTCTCATTGTAGAAACGCCTTCTTGGACTATGAGGTTGTCTTTCTACGAGCCGGAAATGCATAAGGACACGGATGCCGAGAGCGCGACTCCCATCGGAATGTAGCTGGGAGCTCAACGTCGGAGCTTGAGATCTCCGTGGAACCTTCACCTCCTACCAGAAAGCTTAGTTTGCCACTTACGCACTGGGATGCGCTGTGAAGTGACCACATGATCGTAGGGACCGACTGCTCTTCTCGAATGCAGGAAGCAACAGGCAAGGGCTGCTCAGGCAAGAGTTTTGTCATGGTAGGGAATGCGAATGCTTCCCGGTGATCTGTAACGGGTCGGAGTAACAGATCAAACACGCATTCCACGATCCTCTGCAGCGGATTCCCAACCGTGAGGGAGTGTAGGAATTTGCTTGACAACTCGGTCCATTCTGCCATACTGAATTCGGTTGCATGAACTCAAGAATCGCAGGTAGTTAGAGCACCTGCTTTCGCGAACCAAAAGTTAGTATCAACAGGATGCATGGCCTAGAGGACGCTTCCCTAGCAGATGACAGAAGCGGAAATTCCTCTAGTCTCACCTTTGTCTACCCATCCTTGCTGCAGTCCTTTGCGAACAACACGAGTCGGAAAGCTCATGGAGTTCGAATTCGGAGAGCAATACGGGAACCATTTGGAGTGAGATACAGGACTGATTGGAGGAATCGATCAGCAATGGAACGGAAAAAGAACGGAGAGGATGAACAAGCAGTTCGCTCCGACTCCACATTGGGTGCGAATGGCCTTGGCGTTCCCTTGAGAATGTCACGGGTAAAGCGTTGCAAATCGCTCGCAGATGCGCGGATGGGCATCTGCTAGCGTTCCTGAGACACGAAAGTTCTACATGGAATTCCGCTACGTTCAACAGCCGCTAAGCAAAGAGAGACTAGGCCACAAAGCTGTGGGATTCACGAGAGACGGAAGGAATGAGAATTCAATCACTCGCTGCGTTACTACTCCAAGCAGCTGGAGGCGGAGATCTCTATTCACTAGCGACTGATGACTTTGCGTGAGGATCATAGAGGAGGAGAGGTAGATGAGAAGGCGGGAGCACCTTAGCCTGTCGGGGAAGAATCGATGGAACATGTCCAAGGATATCAAACGAGCCCAAGGAAAATGAAGCGCTGTCTGTTAGTGCATAACAATTCATTTCGGGTGTGCAACCTTTTGAAATGTTATACTGTATGATTATGTCAACATTCCAACTGAATCCTGTGCACGAAGCGCTTTGAAATATCTGTAAATTATCCCGAAAACCATGAATTTTATTTACGATATAAGCATCCATCCAAAGGTTGCGATAAATTACCTACTTGCAAGTCCTCGTATGAGATTCAAGAAACTTGGAAGTTCTAGCGTTTGACAATTCGGAAATACTCGCAGCTTACTAAAAGCTCATCAACAGTTTAAAACATGGATTGAAGTATAAGTGCTGAATTTTGGCATCTCTCATTAAAAAGAGAAAACCTGACTGCGAATGACATGGCCTTCAAGCAGATGATCATGTATGCTCAGCTTCCGAATTGACAGAAGAAGTTCCGAGAACACGATGGCATCTTTACGAAAGAGTCACAATGATCTTTTTGTTACAAATGTAGAATTTCTCTTTCGTGCAATCGAAAATCGAGAACAATCGTGAAGTGTCGATATATATTTACGTGACGTGCTGCGAAATTGGAACATAACTATGTAACAAAGAGTGTTTTCAGAAACTTGGATGATGTTGTTTGGTTCGCTTTGTCATCTTGCTCCTGGTTTTCTCGAAGAGCATTGCCCGCATTTGGTAACCCTTGTTCGTTTCTGTGCTGAGGGATGCGCCGCCGAGTTGCATGCGGAAAGTCTGTGAAACAGTCGGAACGTGGCCCGCGAGCCGCACCAACCGGTGCTCGGCCACGCTTTCCCTGTTTTCAGTGCGTCTTGTGTGATGGCCAAAGGATGCAAAAAGAATCAGAACAGATACATGCAAAGGCGTATTCATCACTGATTCCAGGTATACGAAAGTGTTCTTGAAACGTCAGTTACCATGAGTTTGTTCAATTGTTTTTGAAAATTATTTGATGGTGCTTTATGTTTGAGGTTCGTATTCGTGTAGTTAAGAAATTTGTATTCGTTAAGAAAGTGCTTCAGTTTTGGTTTATTTTATCATGTAAATTCCTCTCTAAATATTTATGTATGCCAGTGGGGCCTCAAACTAAAGTTGAATCACACCAAGCAAATATTGTGCGAATCAGGTCATGTCAACTGTGTTGTAACTTGAGTGAATTCAGCATTTCCTACTTAAGTGTGACCCTTCATGTGGATGCATTTGTTGTAAAGTTTAAAGTTGCACTGAACTTTTCGCTCTTTTCTAATAGAATCACTCAGAATTTGAATTTGCCACGAAAAAAGTTGGAAGCATTAATAAAAGCATTTGTTGCCTTTTATCAAGTGTAAGATTATTTCCCATTGGAAGTTTGCCTGGAGGATTTTTGTTTGATGCTCGTGTACCACATCAGATTAATAATTAATTGTAATAAAAGCAGGCTGATGTTTTCTTAACTTCGGATTTCTGTATTGCAAGTTTGTTCCAGGAGTAAAGTTTGCAATTTGTTATTGTATTAGCATCCCCTAAAGGTGGGAGTTGTGTTGCAACATTTTCCCTACTTGCCGCAGTTTTCAAATTGCATGCCTTGAAAATACTTTAATCCATAAGTGCAACAGCCATTTTATAGTCATCAGTTGCGTTTTCAGGCACTTGATCAGCTGCCTGTTTTTATTATGAGTATGTGTATTCCAATTGTAACACTGTAGCTAAGACACTGTTTTATGTTTCTGCCCATGAAAGTGTATTCAAAAGTGTTCATTCTGTTTGAAGTTAGCACAACTTGTTTCGCAGCCTGATCGAAGAAGTTCCGGCCTAGCTTTCTTATACTGTGATGGCTTGATATCTGGTAGTCAGAAATCGCAAACCCAAATGTAAGTACTTTGGTGCTAAAATGGCAACTGTTACTTGTTTTGTAGCCTGCCATCCATAAAAAGTAAAATCTGCAAGAAGTGCTATTCATTTCTGCATCCTGGATTTTCAGCACAGTATAGATTGCGTTCATTCCATTGGGTTTCATTCAATGGGGAGTTCGAAGTTCATTGCTGTGTTCCAGCGCAAAGATAGAGGGCAAGTAAGAGCAGGTGAGTTAGAAGGTACAACCTGCAGCTCGATAAGTAAAAGTGTGCACTCCGGCGTAGAAAGATGATAAAAGGAGAAAGTAGAGAACGTTAAGACGACATTATCTTTGAAGCAAAAAGGATCATCAAGAGCACATTTGAATATGGAAACGGGAAGTGGCTTCCCAATAGGCAATGTCCACATCTGGACTCAGTCTTCCACGCTTACAAGAGGAAGACTCGAAGATGCGAGCGAATGCAGGAAGGCGGCATCCCGTGTCCAGACGATCCTGAAAGAATTCTGTACTTAAAGCAGTACGCGATAGGGACTACGCAGGAAGGAAAACGGAAGCAAGGACATGTCAGGATTCGTCAAGAAGGGCAACTTCTCCTCTAGCTGTTTCCTTAATTTGCTGGTAGTAAACCAATGCAGTAAAAGTGGAGTATCCTCTGGATGCTGTCTGTGGGAAGAGGAAGGCGTGCATTGCTGGCGGTAACGGCAACTGAAGGGCGCGTGCACCGGTGGGCCGCAGAGAACACCACGAGGGATTGTGGCGCACCTGGATGCCCGGCATCCTTTTTCCAACCGTCCGCCCACGGCAGAAAAAGGGTTGGAGCAACGCTGCGACCGAGTTGCCGTTCTGCCACCATCTCAGAGCATGCCATCTTCTTGCGGTGGAACGCCCGTCCTTTGCAGCTTCCCAGCAGCACCGAGCACGGTTAACTCTACAAGAATCGCTCAACAAAAGCACTCACCAGAAGTGTGCTGCACTCACCCGTTTTGAGCCGTCCTGTGCGGATGCTGCATAATGTGGACCACGCTTCTCTGGCGCGTCCGTGGTGCACTGTCGGGTGGACATCGCTCCAGGAATGCTCCAGGAACCAGCAAACTCGACTGCCTTGCGGCAGTCAGTGGAATTGACATAAACGTTGCTTTGGTCGAGTGGCGCGTTGTGGTGAAGTGATGCACAGCATCACTGCTGAATAAAGAGGCAGGGCAGCAGCTTTGCCAAGAAAGTTTTAAGTGAATGGTTGGGTATTCGCCTACGCCCTTTATGGGCGACACGTCACCTTTGACGACAGGGTAACGGAATGGTGGAAGCAAAAGAAGCAGCCGGGCTAGTGGCAGGATAAGGAAGGAGGCGTATCCTGTCGGCTGGTGGTGATGTCTCAGCAGAGAGCCGTTGCCACCGAGTTTACTGCAAAATTAACCGCAAATTTATTGTTGCGGAGAAGGGAGCGCGCCATGCCGGCGCCGCCCACGTCGGCCGGCGCGCCCCTCTTTCTCCGGTGTGCCTGCTCTGCTGGTGTTACGGTGGAGGTGTTCTGCGATCAGCTGCCGAGTTCCTCGGCTGGATGCGGGGGAGGCGCCCCGGCCTCGCTACCTGGTCGATGCGAGGTGGGGCGTTCTCTCAGGCAGCGAACGTCACCGGGGAGGACTAGGTGAAGGCAATGGGGCTAACAGGGGGACTTCAGGGGATGAGGGGTGAGGGAGGAGCACGCACGAATGCGTAAACTCCGCGGTCCGTGAAACGGAGGCTAAAAAGCTCCTTGTTGGGCGACGGACGGAGGGCGGGAAGGCGAGCAGCTACTCGCGCGCCTCCTCGTCTAGCGAAGGAGCCGTGAGGGCAGCGTACAGGAATCTGGCGTAATCGCGAATCCTGAAAGCCGACAAAATAACCATGAGCACAGCAAACGAGCGCTGCCAGAAGTTCATGATTCTTTTTTCTGATGGAAAGTGTTTCCGTGGTTACGCTCAAAGAGGGGAAGGCGGCCAGGCGCATGCGCCTCTGGCGTGGATCAACGTGCATTTCTGGCGCTCACCAAAGTAGCGTTCTGTCATGGAATTATGTGGAGGCGCTGAAAGAGCGAGGCCGCCAGCATGAACGATGTCCTGCGTTGTCTCCATGCTCCTATTGACTGCGCGTATTCACCTGGGGCTCCTTTTTTCCCGCCTTTTTGCATTTCCGTGGTTTTCAATGCTTTCTGAAACAATATTATCTTCCGAAAGACGGTGACCGGAAAACCGACAAGCGCCAAAGCCCTGTTTGCGTGGAAGAAAAGGATTCACGAGTTGAGGAAGGAAGGGATGGATTTCTCTGTCCGTATTGGTGCACGGGATCGGAAACAGCTGAGAAAACCCTCTCTTTGTCGTAAAATGAGCAGCTCCTTTTTGTTCCATGTACACCGAGGAGAAAACGGCGGCATTTATGACGGCCTGTCTTCTAATTTTGGGCTTCTTTGGACATGGAATTATGAGTACTCGCTGCAAGGGCGTAGGCAATCGAGAGCCTTCTTTCGTGAACGCTCTTCTTGCGCCTCTCACATAGTGCAAGAGCTCACTATGGCGCTGGCGTTGTCTGCAGAATGGCGCATTCCGTAATGACTTTTTTGTCTCCGGCTGTCGTTCTGCAGATTCTTTTCGTGCAACAACGCATTGCATTGCACGCAGGAAGGGGCCGGAATTGGTGGCGCCTGCCGATGGTACGAAGCAAAGGTGTTTTCATTCGTTTGTATTGCGGCTGCGTGCATTGACTGCTGTCGCCCGGCTTTCTTCTATTCTTTTTGATGCGTAATCGGAAGAGTGGTTTCCTTGACCCAGGCTTCGACCTGCAGTGATGAGCTCGTCTCCTCGTGCCTCTTAACTCTATGAGCACCTGTGTATACCTCAGCACTGGGGCTCTCTCAATTACTTCCCGAAAAATGCTCAGGAGCTCACCCCAGCGCCACAGTCCCTTCAGTGCGGTACTTCGGGTCGCAGCATCAGCTCGCTGGCCCGTTGTCCAACCAGTTTGCTCTTTCTCTGTACCTGAAATCCTACATCGGACCTCCCATTCCGAAGCTCGTGGAGGCAACCTCGTTCTTCAAAAGCAACCTCACTCCACAAGAGAAGGAGAGCAAGGAATGCAGAAAGAGGGGGGAAAAAGCCAGCGAGGAAGCACGGAAGCGAGACAAGAAACGGAAAGATGAACGGAAGAAGAAGAGAAACGAGGAGGAAAGACAGAAAGCGAAAGAGAAACGGGAGGAAGATCGGGAATGCAAGAAGAAATGCGGCAACAAACGGAATCGGTTCGTGCTGAAGAAGGTAGAAGTTCGGGAACAACAGGAGACGAAGGAACGCGTGCCTGCGAATCGCAAAAGGCAAATGGTTCCGGGTGACGACAAGGAGGCGGCCGAAACGATTGCTTCCAAGCAGGAGCATGGAAACTGCGAACGAACGAAGACCACGAACGAAAAGGCGAAGAAAGGAAAAACGCTAGCTTGCTTCCGGTTCTCCAAGCACAGGGGAAGGAGAACCGGAGAAGATGCGACCCTGGCAACGTCCTTGCCGGGGAACGAACCTACGAAACGCGAAGTCTCGAGCAAACTGCGAGGCAAAGACGGAGGCGGCGACGTAGCCAGGGAGCAGGAAGAGCATTCCCTGCAGATGCTGCTCACGGAGCCGAAGCGGAACGAAGGAAACGACTGCCGCCATTCCCGAGTCTGGGGAGCCGATGGCGCCGAACTGCCCTCGGCAGCTGTGGATGGGTGCGCAGGCACACATAGCCTCGAACTGCGACGAAGAAAGCAGACCTCTCCAGATGGGTGGCTGGTCAGCCGCAGCGTTCAGTGCGACTATGGAGATTATTGCCGAGAAGGTTGGTGGAACGGGTTCTGCATTCCGGCCACTGCACACGCGTCTGCTCCCGTTCGGTGCCCCGGGTGGAGTTTGCGGATGCGCGTCGCTCGTTCTGCACGTTCGCGCACGAACGTACGCGTACGTGTGCGTGGCTCGTGTGGAGCTCGCAACGCGTTGGCATGCGTTTGGTCGAGAAACTTGCTTTTTGTTCGCTTGTGCGCGAAACAAGGAAGGACGGAAAAGAAGAAGAGCCGTTGCACGTGTTCTTGACCGGAAGCCGGTAGAAGGGGTGCGCATTTCGGAAAAGTGCAGGCTTGTCTGGAAAGAGCGCCGCTGCGTTGCCTTCGGGAATTTCACAGGCGCGATTTGTTCTTCAAACTCTTTCCGGAACCAGGTGGCCATTTATCCGAGTGCAAGCTGCTGCGAGAGCATTTTGTCGAGCCGAACGTTCCGCAAGCAAGGCAATTGCACTTGGGATGCGAAGAAAAGCAATGATAATTTCCCTTCGCATGAACGTTTCGTGTGCTTCTCTCATGGCAGCGTTGCGACGTGATGGCGGTGGCGGGAGCGGTGCGCTGACGGCTTGCGAGGCACGCGTGTTGCCACTCGCGTTGTCCGATCGGTTGAATGCATGAAAAATGCTAATGAGACGCTTCTTGTTTTTCCCAAAGGGCAAATCGAGTCCGTGGTCCCGGCACTGGAATCCTTGATAACGCGATTGGAGATAGCAGCCACGGCGCTGGAAGCTGCGGCAACGGAGGCCGAACTTGGCGTGGAGCAGTCGGATGGCTTCGGTAATTGCGACTGTCCGCGTGCAATGGCTTGCTGCTTGCCCGCAAGTCCGATGTGCACGTCCGCGCTGCCTGGAATAGCCGAAATCGGCAGAGCGACGCGTGCAGCGAAGATGAGCTGCAGCGGCCATTCTCGCTTTCTGTCGACCTAACACGGCTTGGCTGATCAACTCACAACTCACGGGTCGCTAACAGCTCGCAATGGAGAAACAGCGTGCCTTCCATCGTCCAGAATGTCGATACCTTGTTTGCCGCTGTTTCCAGAGATCAGCAATCCGTGGCTCGAAGATTACGCCCGAATTGGGAAGGGATCTTTGGCCGTCTACCACAATCTGTCGGCCAAGATCTCGGAAGCGGTTCGCAAGCACTCGGACATGGTGCTGAAAGCATTCAAGTAAGCGTGTAAGGTGTTCATAAGCCCACGATGGAAGGTTCCCTCTCCTCGGTTTCCCAGTTGCTAACCATCTTCCTTTCCTGTTGCAGGATCCAGGGGCGTTTGATGCAACTAATATGCTGCTCGCAGGAACCCGACGACTCGAAAGTGCTCGACCTCCTTCAACCGCTTTCCGAGTGCATCGTGCAGATCGAGGCATTCGAGCAAAGTCAGCGCGACACCGAGACGCATGTTCACCTGTGCGTGATCAGCCAGAGTGTGGCAGCCATCCTTTGGGTGACCATGGTAGGTGGTCGGGCACGCATCCGCAAACTTTCTTTCCTTTTCGTAGAGCCCCTATCCCGCGGATGCGGTTCAAGACATGATGTTTTTATGCCGACTCCCTGTGAAGCGCGTCCTCCAGGAATGGAAGCAAAAGTGAGTTTCCGGGTCGAAGGGAAGATCGGGAAAAGATGGTGCTTGCTCGTTTCTTTCAGCGATGATCATGTGTGTTGGGTCAAGTCGTGGATGGCCGTATTGTCCGAGTTGCACAGTTTGGCGAAAACCCATCACACGACGTGGGTTCCATGGCACGCAAAAGGTGCCAGCGTTGAGGAGCACACCCCACCTCCACCCTTGCCGACCTCTTCCCACTCTCCTACGCCCAGGTGACCCGGAAGGCCTGCTTTGCTTGCACGTTCGGATGCTGGCAAAGCAGTCACAATAAATACGTGTCGAATTCCGAATGATCTTTCAGTTCTTGAATGGTCCACGACTGCCAAGTCGCCCATTCCACATTACCGATAGAGTTTGGCACCATGCGACGGCACCAACCAAGTTGTGCAGAATGCTCAGCCACTTTTCAGCGTGGTTTCCATTTTCCCTCGTTCCCTCGAATGCTCTGAATAAAGGGAAAACAAGCAGAAAAGAACCACAAAAGATCAAAGTCGACTTCGAAACTGTGAGTCCGACTGCATCCACTCAATTTTGGCACACATTGGAATGGGACGCTCCTTTTTCGCTTCCAAATGCAACACGCACCCTGCGCGGTCCAGCGAGAGCCAACTCTCGTGAAACCACTGCTCTCCAAAGTAGCAAAGATGAAGTTTCAGCCACAGCGCATTCCACCCATAGCTGACCATGTGTATCTCTCGGTGAATATGCTGAGATATTCCTAGTTTTAGATCATTTAGCAAAAAAGAGCTCCTGGGACTTGCCGTGGCGCGGGCTTCGAACAGCGTGTTCAGACGCTATCAAGAGGATGGGCATACGGTAGGAGGAGAGAGAATTCGCCGCAGCAAACCTTCCCGATTTCTTTAATCGAAAGCTCATTTCTCGTGCACGCTAGGAGCATTCTATTTGAGACTGTTTCCAGGTTTCGAAGAAGCTGTTTGGGATCCATTCTTGCAGGCGATTCAAAGCATGGGGATTCCATCACCATGACTACGCTCTGGAAGCCTCGTGGTTTTCCCGAATTACATTCTTTCTCACGAGATAGATGTATGATGCAGTGATACGCATAGCGATATCAGAAGAATGCAAAGACGCAATGCCAGCCGTCCCATCCACCTGTACCATTGCTTCCTGCTGCGATTCCTGAAGAGGGACTCTCTATCCCCGGAAAAAGGTTAGCAAGCTCTCCTTTACTCATCACGCAATCTCGCTCGTCGGAGGTGATGAACAGAAGAGTCTTTTTCCATTTCGTGTGCAGCTGCTCGCTGCTACGGATAATTGGAGGTTCCAAGATGATTTCTCCGCAAGCAGCGGCGTGTCGTGGGTAAGCGCGGAAAGGGAACACTTGCCTCTCTCTGGACAACTCAGTGCGACAAGTTCACAATTGACGTAGTCCCCACGGCAACCCCATGGGCCACACAAGTTTCTCAGCCAGTGAAGAGCAAAGTAGGGAGCTGGAGTGCTCACGATGCACTCAGCGTTGGTGGAGATTGAGACGCAACAATTAGCACGAGAAGATGCAAGAGAAGCGATGAAGAATGCACCCACGACAGAGTGTGGATGCGTTAAGCACTGGGACATCAGGAGCTCTGAGATATTGACTGATCTTGTGGTCCATTTACTGTCAGTACATTCATTGTCTTTTGCATCACGAAAACTTCCCTGTTTCGAACGCGGTTGCCTTTTAAACAGAGTCCGCCTGCCCCCAAGAAGAATGGGGTTTTTTGGAAATCTGCACAATCGGTCCTTAGCAGTGCCTGGTAAAACAAAAGAATTCCGAATTCCGAGCACGATGTGTTCGTCATGGACCCTTCACCATTTCACCCCCTGCAAGCTTCGAAATCGAATGCCACAGCAATTATCGTTTTTCCGATTCATTGTATCAGGGAAACTCACACATTTTTATTTCTCAAAGCAAAAAATGAAACCTGTGGATTCCAAACAGATATGTGGATGTCCACGTGCGTCACTAGGAAAGCGAAAGAGGAGCCAACAGACAATCTTGGTTACATGTAATTATCGGTCTTTTCTGAGTTTTTCAAAGATTGCGATTACTTGGAAGATGCCAATCACTAACTGCATTGTGTGACTGCAGAAAAGGATCGTTGGCTGGATTTAGCACCTTCCTCTAATGAATTTCACATCTGCTTGCAATCCTGTGATCCCGTTCAAGACCCTACTGTTCCAGTGAATCGCCATTTCTCCTTTTGTTGTGTGGAAGACTTGCCCTTCTCTTAATTGTCCGTTTCTGCAGTATCTGGAAATAGAATTTCCATGAATAGTGCCAGGATGTGGTTAGCGATGCCATTTCCTTCCGTCCAATTCATGAATGATGCGAGTAGAACCAGATAGGAACTTTCGCAGCATTTCGCAGTTGTTTACCCTTCCTTTCGTGCAAAGAATGGAAAACCTAATAGTGATGTCACTAACAAGCACATTGTGATGATCCTTTGCCGACAGAATGGGGTAATTGAAATGCGGATCTGTGAAAGTGAAACTGAGCCACAGAAGCAGGAGAGATGAAATGCATTCGCATACGGAACGCACCCAAAAAGACAAGTAAACAACGGATCCAAAGAGGTGTGCACAAGAGAGAGTACAAATAAAAATGCTCACGTTTTCCCCTTGTAAATGTCGTCTATACGAAGGGTGATAGATTCGTATCTACAGTTTTCTGGCTTATAAAACGAGGCCTCTTTGATCGTGAACTGGATCTGGTGGCATCTCGGTGCTTTTATCAGCCAGATGCACGCGCCTCTTTCGTGTCTTTTAGGTGTGGCTATCAAAGTTTCGGTTGTCACCTCTCCTCCGCAGTTCAGCGGATTGGGTGCTGGAAGAAATTCATCAGAATCAGAGGTTCTTCCACACAACCAGAAGAAGGAAAGGGTAAATTCAGTGTTGCGGGTTTAGATTTGTCTTTTAGGCAGTCTAACTGATCGATCTACCGAGGAGAAATGACTGCAGAGGAATACCAAAGAAGGGTCGCAACCAAGGAACACTCCCTCACTTACGGTAGTAGTCGCCCGTTTTCCTTTCACAGTTCGTTCCTTCCGTTCCACGCGGGCAAACACATCTGCAGTCTGGTCCGAGGTAGCCATCGTTCATGCATGGATCTTTAGATTTCCTGCATCGCTTCAGCCAGTCATCTTTCTTACAAATAGTGCCTTTCCCAGAAGAGCCATCTGTCTTACCAATGCAGCCGTATGCTCTGTTCACTAGCAGTTCATCATAGTGACTTAGGCCCTTGTCGTTTTCTCCCAGAATAGTCTGCCTAAGGATATCTTTCGTCACCATGGTCTCAGCACCCTCAGCGCTAAAGCTCTGAAAATCAATTCAGTTTCTCTTTAATAAACCTCTGAGAACTCGAAGATCACTGATTTTCCTTTGTCGAATAGGTGTCCTAGACAACGAGGAAGCTTGCGCTAGGTGTACAAAGAATATGTAATTGCTGCGAAGTAAGCAATTGGGGAAGATTTAGCATGCAGATGCCTTATATTTTGATATATCATCGAGCCAGAACATCAAAGAATCCTTCTTTTCCAAACCAGCGTTAAGATTCTTGCATCTTGTGGGAAATGCTTTTCTTGCACCGACTGAGAAGAAAGCAAATCTCCATTGGCCGACCACCATACCACGAGTGTTCGAAGATCGGATGCAGATTGGGAGAATGAGGACTGGAATCGGTTCATCGGCTCGCATGGGAAATCTGAGGTAGTCGGGATCCTCCTGGTCGAAAATCGCTTTACGTCTGGTTTCAAGGCAGAAAAAAGACTTGGCCTTCTTTCGAAAATGAAGGGATTGAAACGGGAGGATAAAAAACGAACGATCATATACAGGATAGAGCAGATCCAACGGACCGTCTATTCTCGGTGCTCTTTCGGGACAGAGAATGGCATCTGGAAACAGTGCTTTTCTGTTCCCGTGATGATGCTTGCTCGAAAGTGATGTCTCTGGGAGGCATCGAAAGGAAGCAAACGAAAACGTGTGTTGATGTGCCGCATTCATTACGTTACAAGTGAACACGGAAACATTTCGTCGGACTCAATTTGCTTAAGAATGCAGCGGTGACGCCAAAGGGGCACGCGGTGTTCTAAGAGGTATTCGCGGGGTGTTCACACTGATGGGTTAGAAACAGCGTTTAGAAAGCACCACCCTCTCAATCATGCAGATAGGAGATCTCCATTATCTGCTGGATAATGGAGAACTGCATCCGAGTACTTACATCGAATCTGTACTGCATAACGCTGTAGTAGTTGTAGGGTACGCCGTAAGTATTGCACTTTCTCAAATCGTAATTATGCCTCATCTCTGGTACCACATTGTCTATGTTGACGAATATGTACTCATCCCGGTCAGGGCGACTTTGCTCATGGTTCATCCCAAGGGCATGTCCAAACTCGTGCACAACTGTGCCCACCTGACAAACAAAAGAGTGTGAATTCTCTTCCTTCCTAGGCAGCAAACATTTCGAATTGAAGGAGATGGTATCAAATAGAAGGCATTCATGGCAGTAATCAATGGACGTATGCTGTGCACTGTTTTTCATGTCAGCATGTCCACTGAACCAGCAACAGATATACTTCGTAGCTTAGAAGCTGGTGGGGATATATCAGGGATGAGACAAGAGCGAAGTTTGCATTGTGACACTTTATGAAGGATAGACAGCATTTTTCACTACCGTGCTCTGCAAAAATGAAAAATATTATCTCCATGGAGGATGGTTGATGGTTCCATCCCAGCAGTTTAACACCTGCCAGTTATTGCACTCTGATCACAATTTGTTTTTAAAAGGGAATAAGAATGACATTATGCTTGAACATGTATGGCACCCGACTGAATCACGAATTCTCCTAAAGTATCAAAATCGAACACAATATACCGTATAGCAGGCCGGTGCAAGGTTGATAAATTGATGCCCCTCAACATCCTGGTAACCTTTGATGAGCCCAACATGGGAGCTACAGCCAGTAGAGTTTCGGACTCGAAGGTGGTATTCACGAGTATTCAATGAAACTTCATCGAGACGTATGCAAGTTTTCTCATTGTAGTTTCTCATAGCTTGAGGAATGAGCTCCCGAATGCCAGAATGTACTGAAAAAAAAAAGATGAGTGGATTTCATTTCTCCTTAAGGATATCCTCGACCAGATTTATTTCTTAGATCATTGAGCAACTCTCGAGCTGTTTGGAGGTCCTTCAGATCTCGTACTCTACGAACGCAAGTGCTCCTCCAATTTCAACGAGGAATTTACAAGCCATGGGCGCGAGAGGCGAAAGAGCATCACAACCTAACTTCATGAAGGACGCGGTGTATTTTGAGAACACCACCATTTCTTTGAACTTCGCCCCCAGATACATTTGTTTATAGAAGCTCTTATAAACGGGAGTTAGCACCCTTGGGGAAAAAATCCTTCATCTCTATATCGAAACTTTACCATTACAAAAAAGCAAACAACTCTTGCCAACGTATTCTAACGACTGTTGCCATCGTAATGTAGCATCATGGCTTCTCTCACCAAACTTATCGTGTGGCATCAATGAGAGAAGCGCACGTTCTTCAATGCAAAGTCCGTTCGAACGGTTCCCGACATCAGCCCTTCCATTACCAAAAGCAATCACGAATTCAGGAGCAAGATTTTGAGTTGGTGCTACCCACGGAAGGATGTTGCAGCAACCACAGATCTGAACAAAATTAGCCCCAATATCTGAGACGAACGACCTTGCCCTTTCATTTAGTTACAGTAGAAGACAGTGTTGCTATGATTCGTCGAATTTTTTGGCTCAACCAAAGTGACCGATTCGCGTATTGCTTGATGTGCACTTTCAGATTTTTTCATAGTGTTTCGTACAATAGCTTACTAATGGAAATAACAATACATGTACCATCGGATTGAACTGCATAATAGACGTGTACCAATCCATCCGAAGATTTTGGCCACAAATTGGGTGCAAAGCAGGATTTCTCTTGAATTGTTCGTATCTGTTCCTTTGTCAGAAGGAGGTCACCATCGAACAGTTTGAAAGGCGGCTGCGAAAAAAGAAACAGTGATTTCACACTGCAGAGGAAACAAAAATCACACTCCAATTTTTATATGCTCAGAGGATATCAATGAAGTGAGCAGCACAGCCACCTGTTCCAGTTCTCCATCTTCCAGTTTCCCCACTGTTCCATTGAGGACTTCACCCACGTTCTGTGTTCCGTTGAGGACTTCTCCTTGACGGAAGGGAGGGTCGTATGTTAAGCTTTTCGGATGAAATCTACAAAAATTTCCTTTAGGCAGAAAGGAAGGACAATCGTGCGTATGTTCGGTTCTTATCCTTCGGGGATAAAGAAGCAAGAGATCTCTAGGAGTGCAGGACGTCGTGTGCTGTGAGTGGAAGAGGAAAATCGGGGAAACGCAACCGCGAATGTAAAAGCAAAGTACCCGAATGCACATATTTCATCAGGAAGGGATCATCGATTAATTACTCGGAGAAGGGAGTTTAGAATTCAAAAGCCGGAAGCTCTTCAGATGGATGACTCTTTGTGATGAGCCTATCTTTTGGAGAACACACAGGTTCCTTTAAGCCATCCTCTTCAGGTGCTCGAGCTATTCCCAGTGGACTGATCGACATTGCTCTAACAAAGAGCAGGTTACTTGGGTTACCAGCTTGCAATCTCATAAGCATCCGGAAGGCAGCTATCCTCTGGTGACATAAGCATGAGTACTTTGCCTCAGGACTTCGTAACCTGCGTATTCGGAAATTGAGCTGCATTGATGGGATTGGAATGGGGAGAGGGCATTTGCGTTCACAAAAATGTTTGTTTCATTCCCGAGCGAACGATTCGGATGCTAAAAGAAAACGGAAATTCAGGACTCGACTATGGACGAAGCTGTCCCCCCTCATTCGTCTTGCATAGATGGAATCCACCGAACTGCAGCTTCTGTACCTGTTTCGAGACTGTCTCTCCAAACAGAGCCTTGACTATCGTTTTATGTTGTATTAGAAGGATCGCAAGGAGCGTGCATTAGGAAACTCCGACCCGAAGACGTCCTCTTCATTCTTCAGAAAAAACAAACAAGTGAGCTAAAGGAAAAAAGACCCAACGCGAAGGATCGGTTTCAAAGACGGGTTTCAGAGTTTTTCGCGCATCTATCCGAATCTTCTGCACTGGAGGATTCGCGAGACACCGTACGAGATTTCTTTCGTTGCTTCTCAGCGAGCTGCACATCCAGGAGGGAAAGATTAAACAGATATTCGACTATCGCCATTCAGAAGAAAGGAAGACTCAATGACCTCATGTTCCATTCATCATCTTCCATTTGTACAGCACCAGAAAGAAAGGCCACTGCTATCTGAAATCGCGGTCATTTGCTGGCAAAAAGCATTTGTTTACGTACCTGCAGCCACAGAGACCACGGAAGCATGATTTCTCTTGCGTGGGCCATTGACGAACCTACGATTACGGGCAACACTTCAGTTTATGTGGTATTTAAGGAGCATATTGAGGTCACAGTTGGAAGTTCCTTTAGCCATTTTTCCAGTGTTTGGAAATATTTGTTTGTTTCTAATTACTAATGGTTCAGAATGCACAAATGTTCATATCTCATTGGTACTTTCTTTGAGGGAAGATGCCCGTTCGTTCCATTGCAGTTCGACCAAACTCTGTTGATTGCCTGCTTACCATTGGTACAGGGGTCGCTAATTAGTGATGGATCTCTCAGGAGATGATAAAGTGTTGCTTAATTCTCAATGGGAACGCATGGAAAACAAGCTTCCGACTACACTCATCTCGATGTTTCGAAAAACAGCTCGCACGTTGGTATACCTAGGATCACAAACTGAGAATCAGAGGCTCTGTGAGTGCCCTCAATTGTGGGTGGATCTGCTGCTGGAATGAAGCTCGACACAAGAGAGCTATCGCATTCCCAAGAACACTCCAGATGAAATCGTCGCGACCACTTTTCGATGAAACTCAACGTATCTGCAAGCAGACTTTGCTTAGGTTGACTTTCTTGGTGAGATCGCTACAAAAAGACTTTGAGGAAATACAGAATTCCGCTATCCGTATTCAATGTGAGGGAGGCGATGGAAGCGTTCCTTGGTGTCATGCATCACAACGAATTTGAGGAAGAGATGTAGTCGTCTGCAAGGAGACGCACGCAAATTTGCCAACATTTCGGTACGGAAGCAGCCCTTGCGATTTCATTCTGTTCACCCGTGAGATGACTTTCCAGCGTTCTGGGAGTTTCTGCTCGAAGTGCGGGCCAAGGCATTTAGCTAACAAGAGGTGCAAAGTTACAAATCTTGAACGAGTATTAATGAAATTCTGCAGCATCGTGGAAGTCACCGCTAAGAGCAGAAAGCCTTAGTGATGTGAAGAGTCCCCTTGAACCATGAAAGGATCTCTTGAAATCCGTCGTTTGACCGAAATCAATCGTATTAAAAGCACCATCATGCAAAAAGAACTTGCTTGAGGGATCTCAAGTTGGTGTTTCATTCCATTGCTCTCGCGACCCATTTTTCTTCAAGCGCAGATTGGTCCACAAGACGGTCAGGAAAACCACGCGCTCACTAGAAGCTCTAGAAGAAGCTCTTGGTGGACTCAGGACTCAGACTAATGCCTTCTGCGATGGCTAGGCACGTTCGAGTGTTTCTGGCTCTAGTCCGCGTCGGACTAGAGCCAGATGAGTACTTGGCTTGCTGCTCGGTTGAGATTTGTGTGTGTATGTGTGTTTTGCGAATGAGAGGAGGTTCCGAAAAAGGAATCCACGAGACTGCTCTTCAAGCAGTAGCTGGTGTGCACCAAAATCACAGACATAAAAATAATGCATGGAGGGAAACAGAACGTACAGCAATGCATGCAGAAGAACCAGAGTGATTTGACGAGACTTGTGATGCTGAGTTGTCGTGCCTGTGAAGAAAATAGAAGAATCTGCACGATACTTGGTCACTTATTTCATACCATTTTGGAAATGGAGAGGCTTTGGGGAATTCTTTCTAGCAGTGATTCGTTCGTTCAAACACGCACCAATGATGAAATGAGAAGTCCACCTGCTACTGGACAAAATGATGTATGCAGGCTCTTCGAGAAGAGCAGTTCACGTAAGCTTTTTAGCTTGCGGTGCAGAACTTGGATTTCCTGTTTTAAAAAAGGTCTTCTTTTAAATTTTTATTCGACTGTAGTCAAAGGCACCCTTCAAATCTAAGCCGCCACCAGCTGACAAGGTGATCCACGGAATGCAGGCAGCGAGGGGATCACAATCTTGGGATGATTCCCAGATCACCCTGGTGATTGAGGGAAGCGTGCGCGCACGCAAACCAGGAGTAGCTCCCCCTGTTCCAGGAACTCTTGATACGCCAACAACGCCTGCCCACCTGGCTCGCCTCTTCCGCACTCACTCTAGAGTGACGCACCAAGAAATGCAGCGTATGTAGCAAATGATGTGAACGGAACATTACAATATAAAATATACAATGCGAAAATGCATTCTCTGTAATCAACATCGCGGAGTTCATGCTCTCTCCCGTGCACTGTTTGAGCACACGTAAGCCCCGTGTTCTTTCAGCGGGTGTACCTAACTCCAGCCAAACCAGTACGGTAGCAGCATTTGGCAGCACTGATTCGTTGTTATAGATGCGAATGAACGTCTGCTTTACTTTGAATACCGTGCCATACGAGAGAAAGAAGATGGCTCCTCAGGTTCTGACTCCGCTCTCCACGATCTAACTGAAAACAGTTTTCCTTCATGGAGCCCCGTTCTTGACTCTCCAAAGTCTTCACTTCTTCGAGGAGACCGAGTATTGGTGTAACGTGCAAGGTGTCCACTCTTTCCACGTGATACCCTCAATGGTCTCCTCGAAGTGGGGTAGCGCACTTTGTGGAGTGAAGAACAGGACTCCAAGCAGGCAAACTGTTTTCAGTTAGAACGTAACCATGGGCTACCACATATGTGTCGCTAACGGTTATGGCGAATATCAAGGAAATCCAATCTGCAGTGTCCAATGGCACGACGTTGGACTTCTGTCTGTTGTTCTGGATACTGGATCTCTGGAGACGGACTCAAAGAATGCTTCGAAAGCGGTTGCTGTGGAAGGAGGAAAGGGAGGTAGCCGGCAAACGTCACTACAAAGTGTGGGGGCACAGAAGACAGGCTAAAGCACGCTCTGGTATACTTTAATTCGAAAAACATCTGAACAGAATCAGCTGTCCCTGGATTCTCGATTTCATTTTTGCACCCTGAGTATGGAGGCTGTTTAAACATGCCTACATTGGCTCTTTGTGTCACGGAAGGAAGTGTAGGGAGGTGCAGGAAGGTCAAAAGTCTGGCTGACAGCCCGTCCAATAGCTTGGAAAGGAACTCTTGCTTGATGCAGTTGAAAAACTTCTCTGGAACCTACTCTAGATCTAGAATACTCGGGTATTTCTCGAGTTTTTTAGGTACAGATCTATTTCTCTGAAAAGGCAAGTTTTGCCCTCGTTTTCGGCAGCTGGAACTGGGGGTGTTTGTTGAGCAATTAGACGCCTATATTTCCTCCTGAAGCAGAGCAATTCTGTTCCTGGTAGATGAAGAATCCAGTCACCTGTTCCAATTGGCTGTTTCATTCTGTGCAGAGCAGCTTGAGTGTACATGTTCACATGGAACATTACATACTAAGCGTGAAGGTTGTGCGGATCACCGTCGTGCAAGAGACGGACTCAGCCGACCTTAATGAGGAAAGGATTTGGCCTGTCTCGCAGAACCATGAACCGAATCCATCTTAGATTATTAGTTCTCTCTCTGAAAAGAATTAGGGAATCAGAATCTGAAATGTCTCTTTATTCAAGGATGTCAGCGCCAAGTAAGGATCACACTGAATGTTTTTTCTGTTCTGTCTTTCTGTCATGCGCCGAAATAAGGGATGCAGTAAATATGTTGATTGGTTCAATAAAATGAGGCTCATTTAATAAACCACTAAAGAATAAATATAAATTTTTAAAATGTAATTTGAAATACTATCCCAAACATATCCTTTCACGGTTGTCAACTCTGCAGGAGATGCAGGCTTGACATGCAGGAGAGAAAGTGTTTCCCATAGAGATCGCAGCTCCCAAACAGCAAGCTCCAGTAGCCTTGAAGAAGTAATCTCATTAGTTTTACCAATCCACAGAGGTGCATTCGTTCCATGGTGTGAGTGTGAGAGCTACAGGGGATAAATATACATTCAAAGTATCCCTAGATAGTCGGTGTGATGTACTATGTGACTTCAAAGAAATGAGACACAAATACTGCCCCACGGAACTTCTGGAGAAACAATCACAGCACCTCAGACTCGTTCCGCTTTCAACCCTATGTAACTCTATGTGAAAATTGCACTTGTTAACGATAACTAAAACCAAAAATGATATTTTCGTTTCCTATTTTGCGCTTTAGTCCAGTACGATCAGTACATTGCAGTCTCCATAATTAAAGAATGTTATCTGAATTATTATTTTTGCATCTTCAATGCTTGTGTGGAGAACAGAAAGCATCGTCTCAGTCGAGCTCTCATGTAAATTTTCGGATCAAGATTTTCAAAAGCCGACACTCAAATGGACTTTTTGTGTACATCTTTGGGACACATGAGATATTTTCAATCGAGCCATTGCTGTTACTGGTGAACTGGAATTTTGAGGAACAGTTCTCGCAAAAATAGACGAAGGCATCGATGCATTTATGTCGTGCAATGTCATCAGACCAAACAACCCCTTGTATTGGAATTAACTTAATATGACATTTTTCACCGGGAGACAAGGTAACGGACAACCAGCTGGCTTAATAACATTCAGTTTGTGGTGGAACCAGAATTTACCACTGTGAACAAGGTTCTCCTTGAATGATAGTGTTCTGAAACCCTTAAACATTTCCCAGGAAAACAATATCAATCACTGTTTTCTTTTCAAAACATGCTGACCTTGTATTCTCACATACAAGTACTACAAAATTTCCAAGCTAGATTCAATATTTAGGCCTCCTAGATCTGTACTGTTTAGCAGCAGAATCTTAAGAAACAGCGGTTTCCACTGTTTGCTAGAATGAATCAGTGCTTAGATATGACTTGATGTTAAATTTTACGTACACACAAATTGTCAAAAAAGCATAAACCACGGGAGTACTTCTTACGAAGAGATAAGACTATCAGTAATTGGCGAATTATAACCAACAGATGACATTTGTTTAGAAAATTCAGGAAGAGAAGTAGAATTCTTGCATATCAGAAATATGTGTCATGGGGTAGTAGAAATCATTGCAGAAAATAGAAGGGAACTGGTAACCCCTACGTAAGACCAAATCTTCAATTTAGCTGTACATTAAATTGCTTTGTTGAAGTAGGAAGTTTTGTAATTGACTCGAAGTTAAAAATTTCAAAAACACAAACACTTATGTACTATTACAATCACTCATGCACAACAGAACTCGCAAATTCTGTTAGGCAATTTATCATGAATAGCAGCAATGTCATTGGTTTGTAGAAAATTCAAATAATAATAGGAAGGGCAGAAAATAGAAAGGATTGTTTCAAAATGGAAAATGAAAAATATTAAGAGAAAAAGTGGATAGAAGCTCAGAGAATGAATTCTTGTTCACTGTTTTGAAAATTTGCAGAATCATTATTTCGATAAGACTAGAGAAGTATATTCTTGGAAGGATTGCACCAAACCGTAAATATGACTGAGAATCCACTGAAGTAAATGGAGTTTAGGCGTGATATCTTGAATAAAGAGCTGATGGATTGCACTAGCAATGATTTTGTTTAATAATCAACATGTAGTGAATTGTGTACCAAAATGAAGGTAGTTGAAGTGAGGCAAACATTTGAGCGTTTCAGGAAAGCAGCCATATGCGCTGGTTTTCAAGTACAGTATGCATTCAGTCTTTATATTCGATAGAAAAGTCCACAATACCTGCAAAAAAGTTGTCGAGGTAAACAAATTAGAAGGTACTTGCTCGTTAGGATTGCTTTGAATGCCAGTGTATGAAATGTTGCATTAATATTAGACAAAATTATTCACAATCATACACTGAAGATCCAAGAGGACAAATATATTGTTATTCGAAGAAGAAAAAATGCCTTCGACTAAGACCGCGAAGATTTAGCAAAAATAGTCATTTAACAGAAAGAGCCTGCAGCACAGTGGGTCCTCTCTGTTCCTGAAGCAGCCGTAACTTTTCGAGTGAACGAGTATACAATGTATATAGGGTACTCCTTTCGGGATGTGAGCAGCCACATTTCTAGATGCAATTCCTCAACGTGCATCTATACATTTGACCAAAATGAGAAGTATAACTTACACTTTCGAATACGTTTTCTAAGTTATGTCTATGCACGTCACCACTGTTTGGGTATATACGTCTGGAAAAAACGTGAATTCGGCTCCTATTTCTTCGTAATACCACTTCGTAATTTTTCAATATTGCTAATTAAGACTATTGATTGTTTTTTATATTGATTTGTCTACTGCACCTTTTTAATATTTTTATGAATTACAAGTTGCACCCTAAAGAGTAACTTGAAAATATTATCGTGTGCATCTTCTGCAAAAATTGCATTATGTATGACGTCTGTGCACAACTGATTGTAACAAAATGTTTATGTGTTTTGATAGTAATGGGAGCAAACAGCAATGTATTTCTTATTAGTATCTTAATGAAGGAATATGCAAAGTCGACAACTTTGCTATTCGATGAATTTGCATTCATGGTTATTTAGACAGCGTTTCAGAAATCGTTGGTGGTAACTTCCAATGCTTGACAACAGATAAGTTTGATCAGCAAGTGAGGTTCGGAATGATAGTGTGAACCACATGTATGATTTTTCCGTACATTTAACGTTCTTCATTTGCCTTTGCATTTACATTTGAAAATCCATGCGAACGTTGTTGGAGATTGAGGCACGCGTTTGGGGATTCTGATATCAATAAACGCAAAAACTAAGGGCCGCACGAGAGCAAGCTCCTGAGCAATTTTCTGAGTTTGTAAAACGTGAAAGCCAGTGTTTCAAACAGGATTAATCCGACAATCAGTAGTAGCATATGAGAAAAATATTTGTGAACACCAATGTATTCGTGAAAGCATTAGAGTATTTAACATTTTGATTGCAATTTCTAGCAGATGTTTCAGGAGAAATCATAGATACGTCTTGGATTGAGTTTGTGAATTTTAGTTACAGCAATGTGACAACAAATAACAATGGAACTAACTATTGTGCAAGGTGAGAATTAATGCCACATCAGGAATTCTTTGAACAGGCCCATTTAGTTTACATCTCCAAAGTATTTTAATTTTATGCCCTTGACACAAATTTCAGTATTGTTCTTCAGAACATTTCATCATATTCAATATTTTCTATAAGTTTACTGTTATTTATTTATTTTCAGGATCATGCAAGCACCAGGTTCATGTGACATCAGACTTTACTGTAGAAGATCTTCAACATGAGGTTTTCAAAATCACAGAAATACCAGTATTGCGACAAAAGCTCATTTTTAAAGGAAGATCTTTATCTAATAATCCATCTGCATTACTTAAGGATTGTAGTCTCAAGTCTGGTAGTTGCTTGATGGTTATAGGTCAAAAAGTTGATCCATATACTGAACCTTGTTACCATGCTATTTGTGATGTTGAGAAAAGTTGCTTTCGCATAGAACAACGCTTACAAGAAGCTAGATCTATTTTTGATGGTATTAATAAAGTAATGGAATGATTTTTCAGTTCTCAAGGCATTCATGTAACTTTTTTAGGGGTATCTGAATGTGGAACATCACAAAGAAGCCTTGCACAAAACCTTACGTCTACTGAAAAGAGTTAATGAGGAGCTTATTTGTCAACTGGAGACTCTGGATGCTTTGGATTTGTCTCAGTCACAGAAAGAAAGTAAGCTAAAAAGGAAAAGCATAGTAACACGCATTCAAGAAGTACTTCAGGAAGTGGATGTGTTTCACAAAGATGTTGAAGAATTTAAAACTAGAATTGAAAACTAATAGTTAGATGGATTAATTTTTTTTGTTTTTGATGATGAAACAAAATGGTAAATAATATGACAGAGTTCAGAATCACCCAAGGAATTTTGTATTTTGTAAAACTCTTTGTTTTTATATACCACTTTGGTCCAAGAATAGCATTATTGTTCATGCCCTCCTGTAAATTTCCATTATCCCTGTAACCACATTGATAATGACATTACAATGTATTCCATAGCAACAGCATCATACTTTCTAAAACACTGAGTACTATGACAACGAATCATTGACTTAAATTTTCCAGCTGGCATATGAATTACAGATGTGATACGTGATTTCAAATGATCTCAAAAGGACTCCATTCTCATTTCAGAAAACTATTCATTGATCCTACCTGCAAATTGATCGATAATGATCATGCTGCTTCAGATCTAATCATTGACTGTATAAACCAGTGTTCTGGGTTATTTAGCAAAATATTTTTTGAGTGGAATATTCCGCCAATGTAAAGTAATGTCTTAAGGCACAGCGAACGTATTTAAATGTTTCAGTATACTCTTGGAAGAACAAAATGAATACCCTAATGTCAATAATCAGAGCGTACATACCAAAAGGCTCTAATACAAGCTTGTCTTAACATATAGGTTCTCCCACGAAAGTTTTGTGTAAATTGACGTAGTCACGCTTTGATACACGCATTGCTACCAACTTTTAATTCAATTCATAGCTAAAGAAAACTGAAAAATGAAATTCAAGATGTTAGTTACAAGCCCATCGCCTATGGGTTTTTGGAACAAGTATGACAGCTTAAATTAACCTGAATGAAACAATGCTGAGTACATGAATATCAACCATAGGTGGCTTTAGAGTAAAACTAAATTAGTATGAGTGAGAAACCACATTTTCTTATTTAAGACAAAAGCATTTCATTCTCTAAAACTTGAATTTTTAGAATGCATAAAATAAGGAAAAACTGTGAAGGAATTCGAAGGAATCATAAAGGCAACTTAAATGTTTGGTGAACATCACCGACCAATTTGTTGAGGGATTTTTTTGTGTGTTTGAATATTTGAAGATTCATGTTTTGCTAAACATGAATTTTTGTTACCATGGTGTTATTTGTCAAGCTGTAAAATCAGCATGTCCAAAATCGTTTTTTTCAGGAAAAATCCATTTCTAGGAAATGCCAATCTGCATGTTTGTGATTTCTCGTCTTCGCCTCTGTTCCTATGTCCGTTTTTACGTGTTAATTTTGGCTTCCGTTCATGTGTTGACGATATTGTATTGAGTGCATTCGAAATATATTTAATGAGATCTTGTAATCTTCAACGGTACTAGCAGAATGATTTCGAGGTTCTCCTCCTAGCTAAGGGCCCTGTCCTAAAATAAATAGAAAAATTTTCTGCCTTCGTTATGGTTTAGTAATCTTCCTCTTGGTGCATTTGGATTCGCTTTTATTTGCAGGAATTAGCTTCTTCAAATAATTTTTATTTATTTAACCACGGTATTTCATTTGTACATTTGCCAATCACACTTATGAATATACTGATGTTGGACAAAAACTTTTATATATTGCTTACATGCTCGTGTGTGTTCTCACACTGCGTTGAGATAAAGGTCGTTCTGGCAGTTTTCCGGTTGTCTTATGTGTTTCGTTTCCGAGAATTATCTTGAAGTTGAAACCTTGCAAGATCTAGAATATTGGAAAGTATAGAGATGAATTCTAATTTTAAATGCCATATGTAACATAGTGGCATTCGAAATTGCATTATCCGTCGTGAAATTATCGACTCCGAACTGTAAATTGAAAACGAGTCGTCACGCTGTTTGCCTCCAGATGTAGAAAATAGAAGAATTAGTTGCAGTTCTACCCATGACGAATATCCCTAATCAAGCTGACTTTAAGAGTTTGAGCAATTGGAAAAACAACTTTGTGTAGAACTCAAATGTCAGCCAAAACAGCATAATGGCATTGAAATGGCCAATGTTTTATTTATGGACCATGTTTGCAGCAGGACTGATTATTGGATACAAACTACATGAATGGAAAATAATATGGTTGAGGTGGAGAAGAAGAAGATTAATGAATAAATTAATTGCAACACAGCTAGCTTTGAAAAAATCCGGAATCACTGATGACAAAAAAACTTGGGTCAATGAAAAAACTTGCTTCATGGAAAACTATTGATATCAGAAACTGAAGGTTGGATTTGAATTAACTAATTTTTCCAAAATGCTCAGATCGATAAAAATTTGTTGGTGAATTTATGTGCTTATTCTGTACATGTGTAAAGAGAACTAATATTAAGTATACTATTCAATATATATCAGGATATGTTTTTTATCCATAACAAATTTCAGTTTTCTGTGCCTTGAATCATGTAATGCAAGAAACCAAATTCTCATTCATTCTGCAGACAAATGAACTAACAAATCATTAAACTGGTGATGGGAAGGCACCAAAAAGTCATGACACAATTTAACAGGTTTTTTCCTAATGTTTAATTATGATAAACACAAACCTAGCTTTAGTATAAGAATATTGATCACTTATAATAATACAAGCTTTTTCAATCATTGTATATACTTGAAAGTAATGGAGAACTCATTGTATATATGCATTCCACTTCTTTTTGTCTGGTATCTGCAACAGCAGTGAGAACTGTTTGCATTTTCATATGCAATGTTTGTTTTTTCTCTAGTGGTAATGTAACATATCTGCATTGCTTATGTGAAATTTTTTGGCATCTTTTACCCATTCACATGTATGGAGCTTGGATTTGGGCACTCATCTGATTTTATGGTTCTACATATTAACATGGAATTTTGTCTAAACTTTCACTAACAAGAGTTTAACAATATTTAAACAAAAATGCAAATGCTTTGCAGTTACTTTGGAAATTGAAATTCTTTACTGTACTTTTTGCAAGTTGTACTTTTGCAGTACTTATGGCATTACACCCAGCAAACTGGTGTTCACTGTTGACATCTGCAAAGCAAATTATCAAGAAGAATCTTAGCAACTTATGGTTTCGTTGTAGTTTTAGTCTTCTGCTGGCAGGCAGTGCAGTCTGCTTTACAACAGAAGTTTTCAGTTTTGTTATTTTTTTTTTTTTTTCAACCACAATGCAAGCTACCATTTGTTAGTCTTATATTGCAGATCTCAAGTTTGCAATTACAAAGTGAAATTTAAAAAAAAAATAAAAAATAAAAACATTTGGCTATTTTGTGATCGAATAGTTGCATAAGGCTCTAATTTGCTTGGTTACTTGATATTGTAAACTTTTACACCATGTGCTAGATATATTATTATGCATGTAGATTCAATAATGATACATTGAAGGAATGGACTATTCAAAGCAACATACTATGGCATTAAAACAATTCGAAACTGGATCTTATGAACGACTTTTCATGTGTTTGGTGAAGCACCATCTTTATCACAGAGTAGAAACCTTAAATCAGACATATATTACAAGTTTTGTGAACACCTGACAAATATAGAAATTCAAACTATCTGAAAAAGGAAAAAAAATGCCGATCCAAATTTTACAATTAATACTTAATGAAAAATGTGTCCAAAATGAGCGCAAATGAAAACGTACTAATTCCAAAAATAAATAATTATGGTTCGATGTGATTTATTTTTTTAACATGTAAACACACTTCATAACATCAAAGGGTGTTTTTGTTCTTGTTGCTTGTTACTTTTCCAAAATCGGAGTTTCTTACGAAAACTCTGATCTTGGAAAAGCAAATGCTTATTTCTCATCACCAACGATTATGAAAGGATTTGGCATTGTTTGACATCTTTATGAGTAATATGCAATAATGATCTGATTGTATTACGGGACTGTAATATCTGTCATATCATTGTGTTATAATATTCGGAATATATTAACTGGTAAAAAGGTACTGGATATCACCAGAATCAAATACATCTCGTTAAGAAAGGGACACTCATTTTATACAAACCGTGCAGGCAGGAGGAATTTCATATGCAATGTAATCTTGACGAAGGAAAAAATGAAATTTTTCTTCTAGTAAGTTAAAGGGCAGAATATATTGTCAAACAATGAAATTACAGTTTCAAAATGCGGATTATAGCGAAGATACTAGTTTTAAATACCAGAATTTCATTACATGAAAAAATATACGGATCTACAAACACAAAAAGATGGCTAAACTTTCAAATTCAGCTACTTATAAGCAAAAGTTAAAGAAAGGGAAACATGCATGCAAATCCTTAGTCACAACCAACACTGATAAAGCAGAAATTGAGTTTAGTTTGGATCATAAATGGTGGTCTCATCTCAATAGGGTCTCATAATAGGGCTTGTACGTAGCTAGAAGGATCGTTTCATCACAGATACCACAACTCCCACCATCCGTAAACCTTGCATGAGCAAACTTGTCGGTGATGGTTTGGGGAACGTTAACAAATCACAAAAACAGCGCTTTTTAACTAAAATTCTTAAATCAATATTTTTTTCTGAGATTGAAATTAGCATTAACACTTGTTTAAGGTCTAACATTTTGAAATTGCAATCTGCATTCAAAAATTGATTATTCCGAATATTCTTAATCTGTGGAAATGTTTTGTTTGTATTTTTCCCATTTCCAAGATTGTCATAATTCTACTTCTTTTCGAACATTATCATTCTGTCTCCTGAATTAAATAATTCTTCATATTGACCTTATATTGTGCTCAATTGAGAACCCTTCATATATGTATTCCATTACTCGTGATATACCAATCCATTTCGTGTGTAGCACAAAGATTTAATTTAAAAAATATATCGCAAGCTCAAGTTGTTTTCATTTTGCACAAGTTAGTGTGAATTTTCTTATCAAGAGTGCTATTTTATTCTGAGAATTCGGAGTCAATACATCTTCCTTCAGAGAATGAACACTTTGGAAGTCTATTCTTGGAGCATATGGAACTTTCTTACTTCCTATAAGTATGGAAATAGGATCACGCATAAGAATGGATAAACAATTTTATGATAGACGATATGATAGATAGATTGGTGAAGACAAAAAATCAGTTACGATGGGAAAGGATTTCCCATCGTGACTGATTCCACATTTTTTCTTCTTTGGAAATAATAGACAACCTTTACATTAATTAAAACATACTCTGATGGGACATCATATGAATAAATTGGAACAATTGAATCTAAGCCAGAGCTCTGGTAAGGGAATATGTATGGGGGGGGAAATGCAGATAGTTTCGGAATAAAACTTCATGTCCGGTCAACTATCAAAATTGTTCTATATTTGAAAGCATGATGCGGAATGGAATTCGAAAACACTGGGAATTATACATACAGGGGCATCTGAAGCAAAAATAAAAATTTAACTAGGTAAGCCATGAAAGAACAGTTTACCCAAACCTTATTGTCTTCTAGACATCAAGCCACAAACTTTGCAATGATCAGTCGAGTACCTAAACTGAAAAACGAATTTTAATTCCTCTTAACCAGAAGCATACTTCATAACTTCACTGAATTAAGCAGCTCTTGAGTATGAAAAATGAAACATTCATTTATAAATTAGCAAAAGAACTTTCGTCTTTTATAAAACTGATGGAACAGATTGGCACAGAGAAATCGTAATTTTGACATTTTTTTGTGGAAATAAAACAAGTGAAACATTTTGAAGAAAATTTTGTGGAAGGTGCTTTCATCCTGAACATATTTCCAGATAATTTCCTATGCATCTTCAAAATGCAAAAGTACTACATTATTAAAATTACGACACTATAAACAATGTATTTCAATAAACTCTCAAAGCAGCGTTTAAAGTATTGTGCCTATTAAAATGTAATAATGCCTGCTACTCAATGAAGTTCTTTTAAGATTTAGTTTTGTTTCCATACTTAAAGTTCCATCTACAATATGAAATAACACAACAAACCTAAGTTTAAATTCAAAAACTGCGTTATTAAATTACAAAAAAAGGTGTTGCTTGATCTGCTTATTTGAAAAGCTTCACTTTGTCAATATAAAACCTTTTATTATTGATTACAATTTTGCTGTAAATTAAGCAAGCCGCATAGCCCTTGAAACCAAATATTAGTGTTCAATTACGTACGGAAATACTTTCTTAATATTCAATGGTTGTTAATAAGAATAATCTCATTATTATTAAAGTTATTTTATTTGAGGTTATTTTAAAAATTTATTAAGACTAATTTTTTAACTTTAATTAATTATATGGTCTATAAAAACAATGTTTTTCTTTTCAGAGTTTTTACCTATCTTTGGGACTATAAGTTAAATTTGATCAAAGACACATGATACTCAATGGCCATATAATTCAATCTCAATGAAGTCATTGGAATCTGATGCTATGATTTTTTTTATTTTACCCAGTTAAATTTTCAAGACACTAACATTTTTCAAGTGCTGCTTGAAGTATTGAGTATCTAGAATGCATTAAGTTTCGAAAATATCATTTCTATCTTGTTATTATCTCAGTCCGCTTAATGCTTAAAGCTAGTAATTTTGAAACATGGAATTTTATTTTCATGTGGCATCAATGTTCCTTATAACGTGCATGTAACTTTTGTTTTGGAAAATGTTCTGACTTTCGTGGTTAAAACCATTTGGGAATTCGTTTTATACTGATGTGTGAATAATGGCATGACACGAATAGGTAATTTCAATGTATCAATAGAACCTTGAATAAAGTTATGTAAAATCTTTGAGATATTGGATGCTAAGGAGTGAAATGAAGCAGTATTTGTTTGATGGTGCTTTATGGCGTTGATTGCATTTTGCGTGCTGTAAGTGTCTGTGTTGCAACTAGAATTTCGAGTAAATTTCATTTTCTTGTTTTCCGGTCGCTATTTTTCGGAATCAATCGCATAGTTTTCATGTTTTGATCAAACCGACACTGATTCCCCGATTTATTTGTTATCTTGCCTTATATATTTTCGAATATACACATGGGAAATTTGGAGATCAAATGCCGTATAATGATAAAGCCCCGTATATATTATTAGCTTATTAAGGTATACATTTGCAAATGCATATTTTGAAAAATAAGCCCACAATAAAGTTGTTCAAAAAAGAATAAGATTTGTTTCATTGTAAATATTTGGTTCATCCCATATATTCTGTGCATGAAATACTTTGCACCCAAACATTAGTCCATGCCATCATTTCAGATGATGTAAACTAAGACTTATCATTGCTGATTCATTTAATAACACGAAATTGAACTTAGCCAATTAATTTGTAACTACCAAATGGTCAAGACATGAGACAGAAATATTTTATCCAGTTCTTTTGTTGCAAATATGCTTTCATTGATTCACATTTTTTGACACTGAATTAGAATGTCTAAATCAATGTTTTGCATTTATAGTTATTTATGGATAATTGAAGCTTATGGTATTTTATGTTGGTTTTTGGTATTTGGAGCTTGCTTCCAAGAGAAATTGGCATTTGCTTTCTCATAACCTTTGTGTCTGTAGTCCCTATAATTTGCTGTTTTCTTGTTTTCTTTGACTACTTTTAAAAATCAAAGAAGCAGCATCATGTTAAGTTAATCCTTGAAAGTATGTAGTGTTTTTCAGCCAAGGCATTAAAGTTGTAAGAAGTTGTCTACATTGGAGAAAGTTTTGAATGTCTTTAAATTATGAGGTAAAAAAAACCATGGAGCCAGTGTAGTGTCATTCTAGTTTTTCATGCTCTTTTTAAAGCATTTCTGTTCCGTTAATATCAATTGAGTCCAACAAATTGTAAGGAGGAGTCTTGTACATGGAGTACATGCAGGTGCAAGACTCCTTGTTCTGATATTTTTGGGGGAAAAATTTATTTAAAATCGTTTGAGAATTGGGAATAATGCTCACCCAAGTCTTATTTTAAAATTCTTTTTTTTTATTGGAAACTATGTAAATCCTTAATTTTAATAGTTAAATCCTTGTTTGGGAAAGAAACTGATAATATAACATTGAATAGTCAATTTCATGCTACTAACCCTGGTTTGTGCTGAGTATTTAAAGTAATCTATAAAGCTAAAGCTGCTATAAGAATCAAAATGTTAAATGCAAGTATTATTACAAATACTGAAAAATTGAGCTGCTTTTGCAGTTGCCTTTGTTGTAAGTATCATAACTGACTTTTGTGACGATTGGTTTTGTGTATTGTTAATTTGTGAAGATCAATCTTCAATATTCAATAGATGTTTCTGTTATTAACATTAGCAAACGTGTGTGACTTATTGGGTAAAAGTTTTGGAGTTATTATGTATTTTGATGCCATGATTGTCATGTACATCAATCAGTTCAATAAGGTCTGTTGTATTAAACTGCAAGAATCATATCTGTCTTAATGAGGGAAGCCATATATTGTGAATCAAAAAGTTTCTTTTCTCACAGACGGATTTCTCTTACTTGAGATCACTTGGATTTGGATCTTTGGAAGTTTATTGTGCTTCTTGAACCATTTGTTTCCAGGTGTTAGCATTCCACAGATATTTAGTTTGTGCAATTGAATAAGCAAAGTGGCAATTTCGTGCTTTGTATGTCAAATCTATGGAACTTTATCATTTTGATTGATTGAGCTGTAAATTAGTGGGTTCATTTTATGTTTTGTTTTTTGATTTTCAAGTGTTGCTCCTGTGTGTGTTTTGTTGGAACTAGGTTCCAAAGTGACAATACTTAATGTTGCCATTTGTTTATTCTGCTTTTCATTAATTTTTCACATACATATTTCATCATTGATTGCTTATGAAACATTCCACATTTGTTTATGTGGACAAATTCTGTATCCATCTGTAGTTCATATTGCTTCTGTTGAATTAAGTAATGTGATTAACTGGATCTGGAAGCATTTTAAAGAGTAATTATCAAATTGGACAAAATTCTGCCTTAATTATTGATATTGTAGAATGTTGTGGAACAGTTCTGGTGGAAGGTGTACCAAATATCAGATGCTTTAGCAAAAATCAAACTCAAGGTTTCATCCTCAATAAATGGATTTCGCATGTTTGGAAATTGTATCTTAGTATAGCTTGCTGTGTTTTAACTTAGGTACATGCATCATTAAAGAACATGAATTAACAAATATAGCTCAGAAGGAAATCTATATTTCATTTTCATAAGAGCAGATGTGACTCCTTTAACTTACACGTTTTGTAAATTAGCAGGAAAATTCAACAAACTCAAGTCATTTTGTCTTTCCCATGTGTTTAGAACATTTTTTTTATGAATGATCTGTCTCAGCTGTATTTTTTTTATAAAGACTGCAATTGTTTAGAAAGTAATCAGTTGTGAATAGTTTTAAAGATTTCGTTTGTATTTTGCATTCCCACTTTATTATGCATTGAATTGAATGTAAAAGTATTGTACTTGGGTGGATACATAAATAGGTTAGCAGTGTAGTTTTTGTGTGCTTTAGTAATCATGTTGACTTTTTGCATAAACAGCCAGTATTGCTTTTATGAGTGATGAAGGTTTTAGGAAAGTAATCATCAAGTAGTCATTATTGATGGATTATTATTGTATATTTAGTTACATAAGTTCATGATGGAGTTTTCTTAGTTTGCATGTATAGTGCATGAAAACCAAGAAATGCCTTTAATGAATGCTCTGCGAGTTTTCCAAGTTTGACATCAAAACAATGGAGTTTTCGCAGGATACATTTCATGTGGTTGTAGATTAATTTTATGCATGGATACAAATGCATACATTACAGTTACTGAAAAATCGAAATTAGAATGTGAACAGTTTAGAATGCACAGTGTGTGAACTTTTGTTGGACTAATTCATGAAAACTCGCAAAGTTTTGATAGCTTTGTTTCCAATCTACAGTGTACAATGTGTGCTGTAAAATACCTACAAGCATGCCCAGAATAGTGCTTCATGAATTGGACAAATTGAATTTTGTCAGATTATTAACATGACTAAACATTACAACATCACTGCAAAAAAAACAAATTAGCGCCTGTAGGATTAAGTTCACACCAGATTGGAAATCATAGGTTTTGTTTAAAAGTCTATTTTAAAGCTCTACTATAATTTTTGAAATAATTGTGATCCCTTTGTATATGTTCTGTAGAATTTTTGTAAATATTCTTATGGAATTTCCTAAATTATAACAATTTAATCTTGGGGTTTACTATTTTGATGAATTGTTTTCTTGATATCTAATAAAATGAATTTTTTTCATGTTTGATCTGAACGTTTTTGTTTGTTATTTTTAAGAAATAAAATTTTCTTTAAATACATAATTATTTTATCCAGGAATCCAAATGTCTTGTTTTCAATTATGATGAAATTGTGTAAACTGCAGTCTTTAATGCTCTTTAGAAAGCTTCTTTGACCAGACTAGCAAATATGAGTCCCAAACCTTATGTTGAATTTACAAACTGAATCATGCTTTCAGTTAAATTTATTGAGAATTTGTATTTGTATGATTTATGTTGTTAGGTAGCGTACTTGCTGCTTATGAATATATATTGCAGTTTTCATGAGATAGCAAGATGGTTTCTTTAGGATCTCATGTAGAGCAAGATGCTGGTATGCCAGCTGTCAAGCGTAAGAGTGGAGTTCTGCATTCAGAAAGTGATAGCAGCTCAGACTTGGAATCTGTAATAAAAGTTGAGTTGAATGCTAGCAATAATGATGTAACTTTTAGGACTTACTTGCTTTGGCCAGGAGGAATCATTCTGCAAATAATGTTAGTAGGAAACCAAACTCAGATTCTGATACTTCATCTGGCAGTGATGGAGACTGGAATCCTAAAGGAAAATTAAAGAAGAAGAAAAAGAGATTTAAATTGAGTCCTAAATATACAAAGAATGAATTTCATAAACATGAAAAGCATGAGTTTAGCAGTGAGGAAGAGCATGAACCTATTGTATCTTCAGAACCTGAAGAAGGTTGATGCGTTCTTGTGTTAGTTTAATAAACAGTTTAATGCTTCAGGTGAAGTATCAGACTCTGGTTCTGCAGGAAGTAAGGAATTTAGCGATGGATACGACGATAATTTAATGGGTGATGAAGAAGATCAAGCAAGATTGGCAGCAATGACTGAAAAAGAAAGAGAACAAGAACTATTCAATCGAAGTGAAAACCGGGAAGCCTTGCGTATGCGTTTTGAAGTAGAAAGAAAATTGAAAATGGCTAAAAAGCAAGAGCAAAAGCTGCAGGATCGTAAAGAAGAACGCTGCAAACAGGATTCAATGTTGCGTAGTAAAGAAAGAAGAAAAACAGTTGAGGAAATTCGGAAGGATAAGAAAGGTCAAGCTTTGAATGCTCTCAAAGCACGTCGAGAAGAAAAGGAGAGAAGAGGTAGGTTTTTCTTTTATCTCACAATAAAAATGTGTGCATTGCAGCTGAAGAAAAGGAAAAAGCGAAACAAGAGATAGTTTTGGAAAACCTTCACGAGAATGAGGATGAAGGTCATATAAAAAAATTGCGTGCCTCTGACATATACTCTGATGACAGCGGTGATGATTCAGAAAAATCTATCAGCAGTAGCAAAAGCAGCAATAGCAGTAATAACGTTAGCAGCTCCAGCAGTCCTCATGCCAACCAGAAATGTGATAGCTGGAAGACCAAGAAGATGCAATATGTTAGTTGCCGAGAAGAGCTGAATCGAATTAGGCTGTCTCGTCACCGGATGGAGAAGTAGGTGAGGGCTAGTGCAGAAGGGTCCTCATAGAATACAGGTGGTGTCATTTACCATTTTTTGCCAAAGTCTTGCCCGGATGCTTTGTACGCATTGGCATAGGCACTAACAATGGTTTACCAGTTTATAGAGTGAGTATGAAACTATAGAAATTAGTTGATAGGTTTAATGCTCAGGTGGCTGAAGTGATCAATGTATGTGAGACAGCCAAAGTATACCAGTTAGGGAACACACGTACGAACAAAGGATTATTGCTCAGGTATTATACATTTTGTTGGTGTTTTTTGCAAGTTTCACACAGGCATGCCAATCAAGAGCGAGTCTTCCGATTAGAATTCGTCAGCAACAAAGACTTTCAAGAATCAGAATTCCAGCGATGGCGCAATGTTTTACTGGAAGCAGATATAGGAATGCCTACATTAGCACATGTGGAAGCCAAACGACGCCAGTTAGAGGAATGTCAGCACTATCAATTCAGAGATGAAGATATTGACCAAATTGTTCGCGAAAAATGTCGTTTCAAGCAGGCACCACACAATTTTGCCATGAAGAAAACACTTCTTCTTAAGGAGAAAGCTATGGCTGAAGCTCGTGGTGACCATGATGCAGTTGCACGGTGAGTTGTTCCCAATTCAAGGACCTAAACAAGTTTGCATGATGCAGTGTAGGGCAACAGCTACAAGAGTTGGAGGACAAAGCAGAAGAATTGGAACGACAACGAACATCAACTCTCCAAAGCATTTCCTACATTAATGAGCGTAATAGACTTCGTAACATTCAGGAAGCAGAGCGTGCGATCATGGAGGAAGTACGTGCCAATCAGGGACGAAAATCAGAGGACCCATTTACTCGTCGTCACACTAAGCCACAAATTGTGCATCGTCCTAAGGACGCCCCTTATGAAAATGACCTAAACCTGCAATCTGAGGGATCATTTTCGGTGTCCCATGATCTCCCTGATCTACCCAACCAGCTGCCCAAAAATTGCAAACAGGACTCTAAACTATCTGCTTTTTCTGATGGTCGAGGAGGAAGTGATCTTTTTGATGCCCATGATTTTGATATCAAGATTGATCTTCCTGGCTCTGTGCCAAGTGAGTAGTAGATTTATGGAACAGCAGATAAGTGTTCTTTTACAGGTCCTGCAGTCAACTCATCCACAAAGATAAGTGCAGTTAATCGGGAAACTGTTCCTCGACGTTCACTTAACCTTCAGGATTACAAGAAGAGGCGCGGCCTCATCTGAATACATAGAGCCATGTTATGATTGTTAAGTGTTATCTTCAGGACTAGGGGGTGGAAGAAGTTCCTCTTTCCAACATCCTCTATCTGGTGCTTCTAGCATTGGCTGAAGAATTCTTCGTCGAGCATTAATGAACCAGTTATTGACTTGCAATAGTGTCAGATTCGTTTGTGTGGCCAGCTGTCTTTTTTCTTCTTCAGTAGGGTAAGGATGCTGCAAAAAAATATAAACTGCTGTTAGAATGCACATTTACCAAAAGATGTTGGAAAAGCCAAGATTTTAAGCTGCTAGTAGCTTCTCTGGACAGGATTCCTCGTTTGATTTTCTTTTTTTTATTTTCTATGTCTTCTTCCAGTACTTCACTTAGAGAACTGCATGAGAGATATGTGGTAGACAACAAAGAAGGAAGTGGTGCATCTGAGACAATTGGAGAATGCTATATCAAGAAATAAATTTTGAAAATTCACAATTTGTTTGTACCAAGGAAGCCCCATCCAATGGTGAATGAGAAGAATCACTATCATAATTTGCATCTGCAATTACAACACTATTAAGGGGAAGTTTACTGCGCAAGCAACAAATGTATCGACTACAGAAATCTCTACAAAGTTCCTGCACTTTTTCCAGTTCCAGCAAATGGATGCGTAGCACTTGAATGGCCCATACCATCTATGGTTGCTAGTTATTGGTTTTAGAACATACATAAAATAGATTTACCAGATTATCCACTTCTGGTTCATTGAGTAATGCTGGATGCTCATCTTGTTGTTGATGCTGCAGAAAAGCTTGCAGATCAGACTGGAAACTCTCAGCTGATGGTGCCTCCAAGGATGCTGTTGCCATTTCACATTTCTCTAAGAGCAGAGCAAGCAATGGGAAAAGAGGATGCCTGAAAAACAAATACCTGAAATCCAACCTCAACTCAAATGGATGTAACAATTTGTATTAAACTTGTGATGAATAAAATATAGTAATAATATGGTTTAAAACAATATTTTTAATAACCAAAAAAATGTCAGCAGCAACAACACTGCTCAATGCAAAGACAACCAGGCGATTATCCACTAACTTTTAAAATTTATGAACTGTATCGCAAATAATCTTGGGGTTAAACATTCCGTTCGCACATCAATAATGGCTTAGGAATCTTAACTTTCCGCAATGGGTCAATAGAATTATGATTTTTTGAAAAATAATGCTCACTAGGCTTGGATACTCATTGACAGAATTAACAAATGAATGCCTATTTTTTATGTCATAATACCAACTGAACAATGTGTGTCTATAAGTACGCTTCATTTATACGAGTGTGCTCAGCATAAATACTGTTAAAATGGATTGGTAAAAATCACTAACTTATATACTGAACGTTTATCAGCATCAAATCTGTCTTTATCTACAAAGGGAATACACTGATGTATACAGTTTTCTTCTGTCATAAAACTTGAGGTTTGTTGGCGTATTACAAATATACCTATCCTTTTTCACATACTTGCTTGACACACTGCAAGCATAACGCTAGCATGTTGCATCATGCTTCTCACAACAAAAATACACTAGTTTTGACATGAAACAAAAAAATATTTTCAGTACAAAGAACTAGTTTAAATATAAATTCCTTCCACTACAAAGACACTTCGTGATTTTCTTTTTAGCTTTACAGCTTTAACAGTGTTTTAGGACGAAAACTTTTGCCACTATGGTTACACAACCATTATTACTGTGATAGGATTTCCATGAAAAAGGAAGTTAATTGAAAATAAAATAGATTTTCCATTAGAGAACAAGAAAAGAGTATGCACAGAGTCATGAAAATAATGGGGCAGAACTACATTTGTAAATAAATAGAAGTAAGAATAAATGGGGTCAATTTAAACAAGAATTCATTTATTCATATAAAACTCTGTAGTAAATGAAGTGAAATATAATAGATGAGCGAGCTTTTATAGCTTAAAGAGAATGATTTTCTTGAAAATTTAAGTAAATTCTTTAAAATAAGAAGCGGGATTTCGGCAACTGACTCTACGAAAGTCATGTTTCGTATTTCTAAGAGATTATATATTATTACAATGGATTTTCAGACACCTCAGAAAGACACCTATGAAGACAGACAATTAAGAAAACTCATAGTGCCATTGTAAAGATTCTATAGTTTGGATATAGATATATATTGTAAGTATGAGAATATAAAAAAATAAAGATTCTGCTGCGAGAACTATATTCCTCATAATACTGAGATCCATATTTGCATTCAGATAAGTAACATTCAATGACTTTTAAATGGAATCCTTTCAGGAAAACTTGTGGTTTATTTAGAATTATAAATGTTCAGTCTGAGTGTTTATAATCCTAAATAGATCGTTCTAGAATATGAATAACCATGGCAGAACTGAAAAGCAGTTTTATGACTGATGATTGTTTTCTACTTTTGCATATAAACATTAATCGTTAAACTAATTTCAAAAAAAAAAGAAATTGTGAAAAAAGAGACGATTCTTACTTAATTTAAGGTCATCTACTTAGCTAATTTCAAGGCTCAGTTTCACATCTTTATGCATCCTCTGGAACACTGGAGACACTGATATTTTTTTTTATATTCCCTGCATTTGTTTTCTTAAGAGAATCACAACAAAGTGCACTAAATGTACTACATTTGGCTAAATGTCGATGAATGGTGTTTTTCTTGAAAAAAAGAAAAAGAAAAAATAGAAAATTGCTTTATTGAACCCATGTTATTCAGTCCTAATTTAAAAAACTCATAATTAATAACAGACAGCAAAATTTTTTAGCTAAGAACTAGAAGAATATGAAAACTGTATCTTTTAGAATTTTTTTGTTTTTCTTAGTTAGACAGTAATGATGCTAAAGGAAACTCTGAAAAATTGAAAAATTTGACAAAATTATAGGAAAGACGACTTAAGCTATCCTTTTTATGTGGAAAGCAGTGTTCTTGATGATAATTCATTTCCGAAATTTTCAGTGTGTTTGACATCCTGAAAGCATAATAAAGTATATTTTTTTGTAAAAGTTCATAAGCACTGCTATGCTCTGCTCCAGTTATGTAAACTTTATTTGCATCTGAAATGCTACTGTGAAACACTTTAGAAGCTTTGATCTTTAATTGTTTCTGAAACAAGAAAGTGAATTCCAAGTATATCTAATTTCTGAAATTACCAAGCTCTTTTCGTGAATAATTTTTAAATAAGGAACTTGTGTTATTCACTCGAAAATAAATATGTTCATACTAAATTGATATTTGTTCAGGTTTCCTGGAAGCGGAAAGTTGCTCAAATTGAGGATAAATTATCATGTATTTCATTTGTGTGGTTCTTATATTTGCAAATAATAGCTCGCGAGCAATATCTCAGTAATTGATTACGTGGTTTAGTTTACAGTTCTTATATCTGTACGGCAAACAGAATGATTACACCTTTATAGGTTTTGTAAGCGTAATAACGCTGAAAATACGTTGTTTCAATGGACATGAACTTTGAGTATCAATAAAGGGCCTTAATTTGGCATTATCAATGCCTGTGTCCTGTGTGGTTCTATGCTTCCCCAATGTTTGAATCAGTACTGCTTTGAATAAAAGCATCTTGTCGACTATTGCATGATGTGGAAACTGCAATCCCCAATTCTGCAGAGGCAGCTACGAGAATTTTAAATTCTCTTTGAACCACAGTCTTGCCAGTTTAGTCAACAGAATAAAAGACTTTGTAAGCCATTTTGGTTTTTCCTTCTGGTGCATGTTATCTTCCACGTAAACGCAAAGTTTCAGAGGAATCGAACTAATGCAAGTCTAGCATACTTATTCGATTTTTATCTTCATGGTGTTTACCACGAAATACACGTTAGTGCAATGCAGACTTTGCCTAGGAAGATAACAGAGAGGTTAGAATGCGTTTTCTACATTTCGGTAGTGGTCTATTTGTTGGATGCGGTATTGGCCTTGCAAGTCGTGCCTACTGGAGTGAGCAGGATTTCCGGGAAAGTGAAGGCACTTTGAAGATAATTCATAATGCATGCAGTAGATTTACAAATCATATTTTTAAACCTGGCATCATCTGGAGTGAAGCTCATGCTGCTGAGCCAATCTTTCCATCAGTTCCTCCTGAACCCCCAAAATCAAACAGAACAGCTCAGGTACATCAGACAAATACTCATCAATGTAATTCTTTCCTGGGCTTGTAAACTAAGAAAAGTTTCAACTTTAACAATTTGAAATAAGAACATGCCATGCCATCCATACAATGCATTTCAGATAATGCGATTTGGTTATCCAAGCCTGGATAACGTGATTTCTCGGAGAGATTACATCATTTCATATGATAGGCGCAACAGAATAGCTCATTGGGTATTTGAACATTTAACAAAGGAAAGTATCAAGAGGGCAGAGACTGTCAGTCGACACAAATGCCAATTTGTTGAGGACCCAACTATTCATCGTTTTTTTCGGTATGTTTCTGGGTGTTGCCACCATAGTTTCTATTGATACCATAGGGCTACTAATACTGATTACAAGGGAACAGGATATGATCGGGGCCACTTGGCTGCAGCAGGAAACCACTGTAGCAGTCAAGAAGTTTGTGATGAAACCTTTTTTCTGTCAAATGTTGCACCCAGTGTTGGCAAAGGTTTCAATAGAGATACGTGGAACCGCCTAGAAATGTATGTACGCAGACTTACTAATAGGTACAAAAATGTGTACATATGCACTGGACCTCTTTTTCTACCTCGGTAAGCCTAACTTTTAAGTGCTTTTTTAATTCTTACTTCCAGACGTGAAGCTGATGGAAGGTCATATGTTATGTATGAAGTATTGGGTGCCAATCATGTGGCAGTACCTACCCATCTTTTTAAAATAATTGTAGGAGAGACAGAGGAACAGCTATTTGACATGGAAGCTTATGTGTTACCCAATACATCTATAGAGGATGATGTGCCATTACATGCTTTTCAGGTGACATTGCTCTAACTTTCTGATACTGTAATTGATGTGAAATCAGGTTCCAGTTGAAGTCATTGAGCGATCAGCTGGACTACTGTTTTTTGATCGTTTGCCTCGTAAAATTTTAAGATACATAAATGGAGCTACAATAACCCACACAAGATAAGAACATAATTTCTTTTTAGAGCTAATTTTCCACAAGTACCCCTGTGGTGCTTCCTGTTTGTTCAAGTTCTTCTGTTTGAGAACCTGAATTTTCTTCAGATGCCTCTCCTTGTACAACAATGTTATGTTGTCTTCGATAATCTATTAGTTCCTGGCCCTTCTGCAGTAACTGCTGTTTGTAGCCATCAATTGCCTCTTGGAGCTAAGTTGTAGCCAGGAAGTTGTAATTAATTGTCTGCAAAATTGTTTACCTTGTTCTTATTGGTTTGCACAGCTGGAAGAACTTCTTGGACTGTGCGTTCCACTAAAACTCCACCAATCAACCGGAAACACTTCCTGCCTCCTTCTACTTCTTTAAGCTTGTCCATGACTAGCCTGCAATAGAATTAATTTGAATCTTGTGAATTTTAGCCACCTGTGTTCTGTTAAGTCCACTTCTAATTCAGAAATCTTTGATGCAATTTGCCTTTGTTCCTGTCTCAATTGATTGAATCCTTGCAAAATCTCATCATATGATTTCCCTTTTTCAGTTTTCTTTTTCAAATCTCCAGACATTTTGATGGGCTTAACTGTGCAACTCATAAGAGCTGCCTTTGTATAAAATTTGGGCAAGCAATCACTATTCCAAGTAGTTTATGTCTAAGAATAAATTAGTGGTATTATTTGAAAGATAACAATTTTACAATTGTTACAACTGACAATACATTACACGTAACCAGAAAACAGTTCAATTAGAAACAACACCTTGTTTGACGGGCTTTCCTTTTCAAGTAATGTAAAATTTATCTGACTCGCTACAGAAAATTCAAGCATCCTAATCCACGTTACATGTAAAACCTAACTTTTAATCCGATAATTTGCAATATAGTACCCTGCCTTTTTCTGGTTTTATCATGGAACTCGATACTTACATACTTAAAGGAACTGACGGGAGCATAATTAAGTACGCATCTGCACGTGCAATACAATGGAAAACACAAAGCTAAACCTAGTTCCAGTTTGTCATTTCTCATTACACAATGCATGTCTAATGTTCCCCAAAATTGTCTGAAATATCGATGCATGCACATTTTTCCAATTACGATCGAGTATGTGAACAAACTCGTGATCAATAACAATGCAAAGAATGCCTTAAAACTCGATTGTACAACTTCAAAACAAAAGTCTACACATTACTTTTGTGACATTGCGTTTTATTATCCGACACCTTGGGTATATATTCCCGTCTATGCTCAGGAACATTAATTTAAGGAAGTAAATTCCTAAATACTTGGAATAGACTAACTGCTGAAGATGTTGTTTCTCTAATTTGGGGGTTATACGAATTTACAAGAGAATACCCTGTGAGTTGCCAAGTGCAATATGAAAATGATTCAATATTCTTCAACGTTAGTAGTAAATAAAATTGAAAAATGAAATATAGATACTTCGATCGAAGATGACACAGCGTCAATGAATACAATACATGATACACATGAAACAACATACGTGAGCCAAACAAACTTTATTTTTACAACTGTACTTTCTAACATTCTGAAATTTAAATAATTTAAACAATATGCTGTTAATTTCTATTGGACTAGAGTTCTGCAAAAATATCATAATTTATAATCTAAGGCGGAAACGGAATTAAGTTTGAAATTCGGATTCAGAAACAGTAATTTAACTGATGAATAATGAATGATCGTTTCATCTATTGCTTCGATCTTCTACTCATTATTACACATAATTGGGGCTCCAGTATTTGGTATTGTACATTGAAGCCCAACACTTTCCAGGATTCATGTAAATACTACTGAGGATTCACGCGATACACCGAAAATATCCATTACCCTAGGTGTTCATAAGCACACTATACGAGAGGTCAGCATATGGTGCGAAAAGGAAATTTTAGTACCACTGAGCATTATTATAAACAGACCCTGAAAGCAGTTGCTGGCTGCTGATATTATTGCAACTTCACCAATTTAAAACTTATTAGATTACCTGTACACTGGAAATCGCAGCAAACATTCTTCCTACAAAGTACTGTGAGAAAATTCAGTTTCGGTTCAGTCACTCACAGATGAAATAAAAGGACGTTAATTTGTTATAAGCATCAGAGTTTCTAATCTCTGTATCATGATGATTTAATCAAATTCAACTTCAAATCATGAATTGTGAAGTGCTATAAGAATGCAAAGGAACTGATTGTAGCTAAATTAATCCTAGTTAGCTGAGATTTACTTCATTGCTTTCAGAGGTCTTACCACTTTGTTTTCACCTTAAGTCGACTTAAAGAAATTTTTTCAAAGAAATTCTCTGCTTTTACATGTGGAAAACAAAATTATAATTACTTGTTGATAGGTTCGTAATGGTGACCTTTTCCGGTGGAACTGTTTAAAACATTCTGCCAATTATTTATGATTTCGAGAAAAAATAAGCACTAAAAGTTCATCCTAATTTCATGTTATAACAGGTATCCCAGTTGAAGTAAAATTTTAGACCTGATACAAATTGAAAGTCATTGCAGTTTGCTCTGCTGAATTCAAAAGGAATGTCTGTGAAACCTTTAATGACTGATTAAAGGCATGTTCAAAACCATGATGGCAATGCTACCATAACACTGAAATTGCTTGAGTTTTTTAAAAAGTTGACTATTTGTACACTAATCCCCAAAGCTGCGTTTATAATGAAGTGTAATGTCATAAAGGTTTATTTAAGTGATGTTTCAGCTGCTGAACTGATCACTACTTTACTGAGGAATGCCTGATGATGAGATGATGTATCAACATGCAAAAGTTCTCTCAGAGCAACAGTAGCATAGGAACTACTTGGCAAAATGAAATCCAAAACAAGTGCTTTATATAGTCCTTGAAACAGAAATATTAGTTTGCAGTGCTCATTTTATTTACCTGAGGTCGTATCAAGAGTTACTCCTTCTAAAACATCTCTATCAGAAAGAACAAGATTTGTTTCTGGATCAGAGTAGGTGGTGATACGCCACCTTAAATCTTGTGGCATTACTACAAGATTTCTATAATCACCTTCTAGTGGCAATATCCTTAGGATAGCATAAGAGGGAAAAAAAAACACACATGCACATACAAAGTAAAGCATAAAATTAAATACTTGTGAAACTTACGTGTTTTGGTGCTGAAAGCTCAATAAGGAAAGGCCATCATGTGACAGACATTCTTCATACCATGAACGAACTGGGCCTCCAGGATAACTCACTCCATTTCCAGGAAGAGGTAGTACAACATCAGTGATGACAAAACTTGCCATGGTCTCATTGTTTACTTGCTCCACTGGCCTTCCCTCTTTTTTTGTTCTCACCAAGTCCCCATCAACCACCTGTAGTCCGAAAGTAGCAATTCGACGTGAAGCTATATGATTCCACACATAGCTCTGGTAAGCATGGAGGTAAATAAGACGTGTAGGGTAAGGAATCTGTTCTCTTTGAAATTCAGAGTCTTAAGACAGAAATAACCTACATGATTAAGTGCACCTAAAAGATTGTTTTTTCCTGATTGAATCAAACCCTGTAGTAAACAGCCTTCCACACAATTCCTATTAGATAATAGTTTCAGAGCTTCAGCAGGATCCCTATTTTCCCACCACTTTATTCGGGCAGCTTCTATTGATGCAACACCACTTTTTCGGGGATGAAGAATCAATTCAATGGCCTGAAATCATAAGAATGCACCAAAAAATATGACTTTACTTTGTGCCACTTTTTGGCTAGTAACATCTTTCCTATGCTATGAGTGGGGACACAAGTAGTACCGAATCTCTGCATACCATAATAGTTGATAAAGCCTCTAGTAGCCAAACTTTTGGTTGCTTCTTCAACTGTGCAATCCGTCTCTTTGACATTTCTACAAAAAAAACTCATACTGATGACATTTTCTCTTACACCTTAGCACTACAGTGAAATGGTTGCCCTGAAGCTGTCCCAAATGTAAAGATGTATTTGAATAACAAAAGTTGCCTATCCAAATGCCTCTAATAGTAGCAGCTGCATGCATTAGCTGCTGAACACTACAGTCTCTTATGCACATCCATTGACTAGTCTTTGCTCTACGATCCTTATTTCCTGCATAACTGAGTGCTTTTGGATGCTTTCTAAAATAAATTTTCTGAAGAAATAACACGAAGTACACTAATGAAAAATTAAATGAAATAAAAGGAAAACACAGATTCACTGTTACCTAATGGTTACAATAAAAAGAATCAAAAGAACAATTAAATAATTTTTTTTTTTTTTACCTAAGTCGCGATGCAAGAGCTGCAACTGCTGCCATTGTATCTATGTTCTCTTTATATAAAATGAAGTGTAGGAAGTATCTAGCTGCTTTTACTTTTCTGCTAGCTATGTTGACAGAATGAAGCTTGTCATGCTTATTCTTAATTACCTTTAGTTTTCTGCTTAACAGAAATCACTGTTACATTTTCTTGTATTTCTGTGTTAGTTTCCAGATTTTCAAAATAATTCTTGATTGAAATATGTATTTGTTTTCGAGTTTCTTTATCTTTCCCATGTACCTGGAAGGGCTATTATGAGACTGAAAGCAGTAATGACAGCATTCATATGCATCTCATACAAGAGTATGCACTTACATTGTAATAGTACACTGGGAGCTCTCCATCTGATACACTCTGAACTTTTTCAAAAACTTCTTGTGGGAATACATTCAATAATTCATCCTCTAAAAAATCAGCTGTAAACAGAAATCTCAATGCATCCCAGTAATACTTGATAATTTTGAATTTTTGGTGCTAGGAAGCTCAGGAATGGTCACCATATCTGACAGTGTTGCAATGCATCCATTCTCACCAATTTCATGAACAATAAAGTCTGAGAATCTAAATTATTTGAAATAAATGAATGCATAAGTCTAGAAATATTACCTATTTTTCAAAATACCGGATATTTTTACATCATTAATGTAATGAAAAATTCCAACATCAGTTTCTTTCAAATAATCCTCAAGGATTTCATCAGGAAAAGCACTGCTCTCTTTACTGAGATCCTCATTTGGAATAATACTTTTCATCATCTAATACATAAATACAATAGGAGAATGTATTATATTTGCAGCTCTTATACTTTTCCATTTTCCTCCATGTTTGATTTTGACTCTGTCGGGGTATCACAAGCAACTCCTTTCTTGTATTTGGAATGTGGCTCATATTCACATTCCATTGTAAATAAAATAATATCATAAACTACACAATTCAAAAATCTAATCCCCTATCAAAAGCATGTGTCTTTGCAGAAAAGTTGCATAAAAGCAGCTAAACATACAATAATACTTTTACACTAATGTATAATTTTTACACTAATGACTGATCATTGTATACCTCAAAAATACGTTCCATTATATTTTATTCATTTAAATTTGTCACGCATTTGTTGACTTACACATAAATTGTGGCCAAGGGAACTTTCAAGAAAACACTGGGCAAACCAAGGTACTAAGAACTATTACGTTAAAATGTGTTGCAAACTTTAAACATGAATTCTAATTACTTGGTATATAAATCATAAATATCTAGCAACATCACTATGTAGATGAAATAGTTTTGGTCATCACAGATGTATGATTTTCGCAAAAACGTCTTCAACTGAGAGCCATGTGCACTTCATAAGCGGCAGTTCTCATTCAAAAACATCACACATTAAGCATGATGGCACATGTTGCTAATAATACACATTTCCATATACATGTTACATATACAATATGCAGTTTGTACGAAGTGCTCTTTCGCAATCGTTATGCAGAGTTGTATCAGTTACTGGATTCTCGCAACTTTACACAACTGTAGTTATTCGGCCAACACCTTTATTCTCTCAAAGGGGCAGTCTGTTTTATAGAAATGTTTGTACGTAAATCTGTTCCTTTTTATGAATGAAAATCACAGTGATTCTCTTGGTTAATTTAAGTATGTTCAGCGATTGGATTTCTTTTCTCTGAGGATAAAGGGTCAGTATTTTTTAACAAGGCACACTCAATCATTTGTATAGATGAAATGGGAAGTACAGATTTCGAAACTTTGCTGGAAAACACTCCCTTAAAGAAAGACAGATTTACAATTCTCTTGAAAGTGGCTTACAATCAAGTGGCAATATTATGAATAATAACTTGCGGCCAGATTTTGAAAATAATTAACAAGCATGTTGTGTTTTGTTTTGTTTTTCCTAACTAAGAACTGTTGATAACTGACTTTTCTTATAAATAACCAACTTCAGTGTGTTAAGGTTCAGTTTCAGGTAAGAAATTGTTTTCAGTGAATATTCTAAAGAGTAAAGAAAACTAAATTTAGTAATTGAAAGTCAACAATTTTAAAATACGCTATAACTTTCAGAGTTTAACAGAGTACCCCAATTCATGTATGAAATACGCATTAAAATATAAATTCGATTATTTGTTTTCAATAATTTTGCCAATCAATTTTTTTCTAGAAAAACTCACTTTAATAAGCTGCTGCTTTCTTCTGAGTCTAATATTTAGATTCTGTGTATATTATTTCAAATTTTTGCTCGACTATTAACCTTCTTAACAATAATCTGCCTATTTTATGGCTTTAACATTTGGCAAATAAGGTAAAAAAAAATCAATCCACGGAAACACTAAGTATGGAGATCCAAATTACTTGACCCATTACTTTAAAGAAAGCAATGAAAAGTGTTTGGACTTGGTTTATTTCATGCATCAGTACTAGCAGAAAAATGAAGCGTCTCTTTTAGATTTTCCAAATTTTCTTTTTAAGGTTTTGATGAAAATACTTGTGTTGGAAATCTGACGTTCTGTTATAGAACTAGCCACATTTTGTACTGAGGAGTCCCACTGGATAAAAAGCTGGAACAGCCGACCGAATTAGAAGCATCTGGTATATCATGTGTGATATGAATGTGCTGCTTCTGCTCTTACATATTAATAGTTTGGATGGTGAGTTGAGAATAGCGTGAGATCTTTGGAGAAGAAACAAGCATAACGATTGTTTGTTTCTTCCATGTCATGTGCCACGTACATTTTAGCACTGAAATCAATTAGTTCTTCAAATATAAAACATTAAGCAACAAGGCATTGTACACGCTCTTTCTTCAATCAGTGTAATTACTATAAATGATTATAATCCTATTAAGAACTAACAATCGATTCAATTCTTGATTATTCGAAGTCTTGCTGAATTTTACTTTTCCATTTGTTCTCTTTCTTGATACAGGTCTTTCTCCTATCCTATCTGCCTCCTTCATTTCAGTCTTATGATCGTTTACTGTTTGCAAGTCTTTTCCTCTGGACAAATATTCGATAAATTATCTCTCATTCGTACATATAAGTCATAAAAACACTTATTTACATAATTACAAAATGCTCAGAGCCATTGAATTTCACAGATTCTAATAAAACTATGCGAGAGCACTTATCCAAATATCTTGTGACTATGCTTTATGTGTCATGATCAAACGCCCAATATAAGTGAAAGTAACATAGTTAATCAAAATGCACAGAATTTGCAACAAATGATTAAGCCGAAAATTATCATATTCTAAGTGTTGCAATAATGTGCACAGTATGTACACATGAGTAATACAGTTGTACGAATCAAATAGCTTCAAGCTAGAAACCATAAGGACAACAGCAGAATAGAAACTGAATTTGTTTTGTGTACTGAATTGTACTAAAATCAGATATCGATCTGAGTTGGAGCTCAACTGGTCAAGTAAAATAGTTATGCAAACAAAAAAGATGAAACTATTTATTGGAATAGCGATGAACTAAAGCATTTATTCAGACAGTTAAATGGAAACGTGCATTTACATGCTGTCAATGCAGTGCGTTTAAAAATTGTGCAAAAGATGAGATGATTGTGAAGAGGCGGTGTCAGATCACAATGAAAAAAAGAAAAACTGTCAGAATGATTAGAATTTGAGAATGGAATGGCGACACAATGGGCATGCTCATACAAAGTCAATAAAACAAATCGCTTATGCCTACAAGGGTGGCCGTATGTTGCCTTTTCTTGCACACCAAGTATGCATGTATTTTTAATCATCAAAACGGAAAAATAAAGGAATAATGGGACATATATCTCCAATGCTCAGCATACAAAACCAGATGCTACTTCGGTAGCCAAAAGCTAAACAGATGCATTTGAAGCACGTTTCGGAAAGATGAACAGCAAGCCTAATCAGCATTTTGGAGTCTTTTTTTTTTTAAAAGAAAAAAAAAAAAAAAAAATAAGATGCAGACAGACACCTGATAAAATAATAACACTGCAGAGTATATTATCTCAATTGCATGGTAGTGAAAACTCAATATCCAAAGCGGCCTAAGTGCTTTTTAAGAGAAATGATCAACTGAATAACAAATACCGCAAATTTATTTTTACAATTGTCAGTAGGCTCGTCGCACCAATATGAAAGCTTCTTACATACAAACAAAAGGAGAAAGGATTCGTTCGGAACTCAGATATCCCATCCTGGATGAAATGTGCCGCCTACAGGGTGTCTCCGCAGATGACCGCATTGATCGCTCACGTCCAGGTCAGTTCTACGATGCGGAACCATGCGGTTCTTAAATGGTTGTTCGGATGTCATATAAATAATAAGTAACTGTGATATATGTAATAAGTAACTGCCAACTGTAACCAGAATATTCTTAATGAATTCGCAAACAACTACATAATTAGAGCTAGGCAGTCGTGGGAAAAGTGGAATACGATTTTCGTTTTATCCTCGAAATGATTTGACTGCAAGACGAATCAAGTTAAGGATGAAGGATCATTACATGTGAGAAGTTCAAACACTCTTACGATTTTATTATAAGTGCTTTTTTATTAGGAAAAAATTAGGCGTAGAATTGTGTATGACTCACTTCACTTGACAAGGATTTTAGGTTTGAAAAAAATAACTGTATTAGTTTAGAGTTGAAAAGATTTGTCGAAATTTTTAGAGGTTGACATTTATCACCCGGAAATCCAAGGGCATTTATTATTAAAATGTTTATAATAAAAATTTCATGATAAAGTCTTAAAATTATGTGCAGGCAGAACACGTGGTTCTGCCTGTCTTGACACACTTGCCTCTGCCGGCCCGCAGGCCGCTGAGGTCCTCTCTGCAGGCGATGGGGAAGGGAAAACCACAAAGAAAAACAAAAAAATCAAACAAAAACCAAGGGAAGGGAGGGCTGGGAAGGGATCACTGTTCTCCCCGAGTGATCCTCTGCATCCTGTTGAGGATGCGGACAAGTGCTGGACGTAATGTTCTTAGCCGGGGCCATCGGGAAGCTTTCTCAATGTTAAGATCCGCCCAGTGAACTGTTGCTTCCAGGAGAGGCCAACTGTTATGGCCTTTCCTGGAAGCAGTCCATTTTGCCAGGATCCCATGCATGCAGCAGAGAACTTCCACACACGCGGCTGCTGGTGAGGGCGTCCTGAATCAGGAGGTGATGGAAAATGTCCTTCGGGTCGCCCCCGGGAACGTCCATGATCGACGACAGTCGATCTCACATCCCACCGGAGGGCGACACACTCGATGATGAGGTGGGGGAAGGTCTCCCGTTCCCCGCATCCTGCACAACTGGCATCCACAGTCCCTGATGTCCAATGGGAGAGTCGTGCTTTGCAAAGGAGTCCCCAATGGAACACCAGCAGCGCCGTCTCCTACCATTCCAGGGACAGGGTGCGACTATCCCAGCACGTTGGGGGCCACTTCACCTCCTCCGGAGGTATGCCGAGCAGCTCGCCCCAGCGCACAATTCCTTCAGACGGGACGCTCGGGGCGCAGCGTCCGCTAGCTCCCGAGTCGTCCACGCCTTCAGCGGTTTTATCCTGCCTCGGATGAGGCAAGACACTTCCCACAATGCTCGCTCGTTGCTGTTCCAAATGTTCTTGAGGGAGAACAGCACGGGAGCAAGGGGGGACAAAGAAGCCCACAGAAACTTCCTCAGGTTGTTGATGATCTCCTGCAGGGGCTGTCGAGCGTTGGGTCCTCGACGGAGAAAGTTGTACTCTGCCTCGCTCGAGCCGTTGATCTTGGCCCACGCAGAAACTGATTCCTGAAGCCAGGCAGTGCAGTTCGTGGGGAGGCAGGGGATCCAGGTATTTTCCTTCATCAGGGAGACCGTGTGGCGCAGCTGATGGCCACAATAGCCTAAGCTGTGCTGGTATGCCACGAGGATCGAGGGGCCTCCATGCACTCTAGCCTCAGGAGGCCCAATCCACCGTCCCTACGTGGAGCGCACAAGTCTTTCAAGCGGACACGGGACCTCCCTGTGCCCCAAAGGGCTATCCTTAGGAGGACCTCGGTCCTTTTTTTCAAGATAGGTGGAAGGGGCAAACAAAAAGTAGGGGACGAAGAAAGGGAGCCGCGAATGCGCTCCACACCGCGACCCGTTCCGGCAAGTAAAACTTGCCGTTCTGGAACGGGCCGATATCCAATTCCACTTTTTAGAGACGGTCGGATCAGGCTTCTGACACGCAGAAGTCCCCAAACGGAATGCCAAGGTACTTGATGTACCTGCCCTTGGGGATCCCCAAGCGGATCCAGTCCGACTTCCGCCCCAGGACGTATTCGGTGGGAGTATTGAAGATTTCTCTCTGTTCACCTCCAGGCCCATCCTGCGGCGCAGCAGCTCAAAGAAATCTTGGAGCGCCGATGCCGGGAGGACCCGATAAACTCCATAGCGGTTGATGTCGAGAACCCAAAGAGCGCTTTATATAAAAGACGGGGTGGAAAGAAATAAAAGTGCTGTTGTTGTGGTAAACTTCGTTGTATATAACCACATGATTTCAAGAAGTCCACATATAAAAATTTTCCATTTTAAACAGGAACCACCAGCCGAAAGTTTTCATATGAGCTAATGTTTTCAGTCCAGGTGATTGATGGATGTACAATATTTTCCGTTTCATTTTTGAAGTGCTCTATCAAGTTGGCATAAACCTAAAATTGAATTGCATTTCAATAGATATCTTGCCTGAATTTCCAAGCAGCAGAGTGAGTGAGCCCCATGGTTGCACCTTTACAAATCACGATGAGATATTAATGTCCAGCACTTACGTTTCTTTGAAACAATCGCGTTCTCTCAGATTCTCTGTTCGTTGTTTTCCTTATTTGTTATGATGAGTGATACCTTTTGCAACGGAAGGCTCGCGTCTTCTCGGTTTTGGAAGCGCAAAGACGTGTAGCGCCCGTAAGCAATTGTTCGGGAGCATTCCTATTTTTGATCTTCAGTAGCTATTTACAAATGAAGTTAAAAGTTACAAGTGAACCAGATGTGAAATTCAAGGCTCTTCGTGAAAAACATAATGCCCAACCGTCTTTTTCGTATGCCAACTTGATTTGTGTGAAGTAATATGATTTCACTTGTGTTTTACGGAGTTGATAAAGAGATAGAGCTATGAATTTTCATAAAATTAATATTTATTCGATGCATTTGTAAATCATGATATGCACAGATATATTTCTCTCCTGCTCAAGTAAATCAATGAAACATTAAGACGCAATTTAGGATATATATTCAACTGCTGTAGTGATGAGGGTCTTAGCATCTTAGTACAGTATGAAAGAGATGTATTCTTATCTGTTTATCTTCAAAATGAATATTTTATCTTTTGACATTAGTTGCTAATGTAATAATTTTCATGAAGCTGCCACATTTTCAGGGGTGAAATATACATGGGATTATATCAATTGTTTTTCCATAAGGAAATTTCAAAAGCACACCTGTAAAAATGGTTTGCCTTGACCGAATGAAAAGTGAAGAAAAAGTCAAGCTCTGTAAACAGTATTTTCTGGGTAAGCATTTCACTGTATGTCTTTTGTATGAACTCCATAGCAGCAAATAAAAAATTGTATCCTAGGTGGCTTTGCCTTTCTTCCATTTCTGTGGCTGGTGAATGCCATTTGGTTCTATAAAGAAGCATTTCGGAAACCACCTTATTTAGGACAAACTGAAATCAAAAAATGTAAGAAGGCTTTTCTGCCCACTTTCATTGTTTTCAGATGTGATAGCATCAGCCATTGGGGCAGCTTTGTGGACAGTGTTGCTAGTGACATGGATAACTCTGTTTCAGTGGTATCGTGTCAGTTGGGGAGAAACTGGTTACTTAATATCATATCGTGTTCCTTTAGGAAGGCCTTAATTATTTTTATTATTTTATCAATAAATAGACAATTTTATTTATTTAGTCATGATTTAGATTTGCCTTTCTGCCTGCTTTCTTTTAATCATTTGGCAAGTTTTTCTTACTTCCTGATTGACAAGACGTAACAGCAACTATTTCCACTGTGAGCATTTTTGAATAAGAATACTTTGCTTACCAAAAGTGCCAAAATGTTGGCCACTATTAACATAGTGAACACATGTGTCCCACCATGCTTTGTTATTAATGCTGCTAAGAATGGACCAAGAGCTGCTCCCAATGAACCAGTTCCATCAATGATGGCTGTAACAGTGGCCAGAGCCTTGGCATTACCTTGCAGTGATTTATGAGTGCCCAGTTCTGTGGAGACTCCTGTAGTGATGAGGGCATAGGGTCCATTTACTAGCAAACCTACTAACATCAATAAAGTAATGCAGGTCAGGAGGCTAGCATGTCCCCAGTGTTGGTATACAAGTAGCTGGATCCCAGAAGTAAAAAAAAAATTTTAGACAACTTATACGCACAATAGGAACAGACAGAGTCAACATCGCTGCACAGATTGTAGCATTCATTTCTGAGTGATCACTAATGTATCCTGCTAGCACTCCACCTGCAATACCTCCTACATCAAACAGAGTACTAAGGTATGCACTTTCCTGGGCAGTAAAGCTTGCTGGAGTGCTATATGAGTATGCCAATTAAGTAACAGATACTCACTAGATAGCTTGATGTAGCGAGGTAGCCAGAAGAGAAATGTGTAACTAACCAGCTTGGAGAAGAAGAGACACATAGAAAATTCAAGGAGACCCTAGAGTCAACTTAAACAGAGAATAGCATGAAAGAATTCTTACTGGAAGATGAAGTGCTTCCAAGAACTGTATTGCCCTTTTAGCAGGTACTTTTTGATGGTATGGCAGTAACTCTTCCTCATCACTTCCTTCTTTGACTGGTCTTCTGTGATGCCTGACCTGATGATCTGGAGGAGAACATCCCACTTCTTGGGGATCAACAGGAAGCAGCAAAAATACTACAAATCCCATGCCACCTATGATGGCTCCTGGAACTATAAAGGACAGTCCCCAGTTCACATCCACCCAAAGTCCTGCCAGCAAAGATCCCAGAATATTGCCTAAGCAAGTGTGGGAGTTCCACAATCCGAAGACCAGTCCTGAGGATTTCATTATTCACCAGTAAATTTTTTACTGACCTCTTCTGGTCTTTCCAAACCAGTTACCCATACAACTAACCACTCCAGGCCAACCAGATGTCTGAAATAATCCTGCCAAAACCTAAGGAAACTGGTGTCTTTTTTTCTTTTGCTCACATACTTGAACTGATATAAAATAGTTGAAGGAATGGATTCCATAACTGTGGCCTAGTCCAAAGAGATAAGTAGCCATCCCTGATAGCAACATGCCCAAGGCCAAAAAGTAACGTAAATTACACCTCTCTGCCACAAATCCACTGACAATCTCCTTAACTTTGATCTTTATTTCCTAACTCACCTTGCAAACATGGCCACTGCATAAGTCAATAGAAATGCCAGGTCCAAAAAGCCAAACACAGTATCAGCATCATGACCATCTGAGAGCCCATGTATTCCTGTTGCCACTATTACTCACTGAGAGTAATCCAATCACACCAAGTGTCCTTATTGTCCTCAGTAATGATAACATCCACAGGAGGAGTGAGTCCAGAACAATTCTGACATAGAGTATTTTTGACTATGCTTAAGGGCTTCCTGCTTAAGTGATAGCAAACATAGCTAAGGTAGGTAAGCCCAAACACTAACACATGATAACTGTGACAAAAAATTAAATCAGATGGAAAAGCACTTATTTACCAGTGATCTTTAAGCTTTGAAGCTGTGGGATTTTTATGGTTCTTAAAAATCAACATCTCAGCTTTTTTCCTTCAGTTTACCCAATATGTTACAGCTAATATGATCCTCAACTTGATTCCACAACTCAAGCACTTTTCAACTGATTAAACTAAAATTGCGATTCATGATTGAACAAGAATCTATAAATATATACATTTAATGTAGGCATACTTTTGGTGTTACAAAACTGTCATGTGTTTGACAGATGCTTGTATTAAGCTATTTTATTAACGCTATGGATAAAACATACATAATTTATAAAATTTAATGACTTAAAATTTATCAATTAACTCTTTAATGCCAACTGTTATTTTTTTTTTTTTTCATTAAGTAAACTTCCAATGCCGCGACCATCAATAAATCATAAACATATATGCTGCAATGCAAAAACAACATACACAAAGCAAAGTAGCAACAAGGTATTTCGTTTGTATACTTCATGAACAATGTCTTGTTTACATATCAAACACTGTGGCACGTATTCAGATCTAAAACGTTTCATCGGCATGGCGCCTACACATTAGTTCTCATTCTCGCTTGTTTTATGTTCATGAACACTTTAATTACACAAAACGAAACAATTAACAGGAATTCATTAACGAGGAGTTTGTTGAAAGTTAGTATATTACAATCTGGCTAATCCGTTCAGTAGCTTTGTAGCGAAAACACATTAGGTTCAGTAATTTTATACTTTTGAGTAAAAAATACTATTGCTTAATATGTGGTACGTTTTCTAAGCAATAGAGTGTTCGCTAATCAAGTAGTAAGGAATTTTTACAAGCTTTGGAAACAATCAAACTATTCAAAGTATACGGTTATGATACCTCGCCTTTGCAAAAGTCTCTTCTCAGTCTTCGCTTCTTAAAGCATGTTCATTCGTATTACAATACATAACGATGAGTAACAATATTTACAAGTTTACTTTCAAAGTACTTCTCACATGCTCGAAATGAAGGTGGAACACACATCAATTAACACGAACGAAAAGTATTTCGCTCTTGTCATATGTGCTCTTTTAATGTCAAATATTTTTAGTAATTTTTTTCTTGAAGACTAGGCTGGAGTAAGCAAACAAAAGAAAAACTAAAAAAATAGGCGTATTCCTCACCAATTTTGCTTCCATTTTTCGTTGCTAATACCTTAACTACATTGTTCCTGAATGAAATTGCTGTGTTGTATTTTCTGCTAAATTCTTTTAGTTTCCACACATTCCAAGGACAATTAAGTACCTCAAAGGATGTACCAAACATGATTCATAATACCATTTAAAAAAAAAAAAAGAAGAAACTTGAAAGGTCAAGAATCCGATGAAGTTCTGAAAATTCCAGTGAAATATTTGCTTTTGAACTTTCCTTATTTACAACATGAGATGAAGGCCAAACTTTAAATTAATGACAGTATGCATTCTTTTTTCTAATTGAGAATTTCTTTTTTTTTAAATTTGCGTGTTTGAAGATGCAGGTCTAGTGTTTGATTTGAAGCAACAAAATTTTCTGTAAACTTGCTTTGAGCACCAAATGTTCACTGGAAGAGGAATAATATAAATCCCTTGTGGCTTTCATCCACTGTAAATGTTCATAAATATAAAAATGATTTCACTAATTTCCTGCTGGAATTTGCTGATCCACACACTTGCGATCTGAAAAACTACGAAATGAACATGAATTCCAATACCTGAATACGTTATAAATTGAATTTCTTTTTACAATTTTGACTAATTACTACTCGAAATTAGGAATATCAAAAAATTTATCCAAGTTTTGTAAAATCCAGGAACATTTTTTTTGAGATGTTTTATTTTTATTGTGCATTCATTATGCTTCCAAAGAATTTCATTTTATGAAAATTAATATTAGCATAAAATTCCAAGTTATGTGAAGCATTTGCAATTTTCGGAAAAATCGACATTCCATCATAAGCACAAAGTTATAAAGATTTTTCGTGCAGCTAGACTGTTATTTTCGATTCCAAGCCACAAAATTATGATTCTACGATGCACTTCTAAGATTGTGTAGAATTTGTGTTGTGCCCTGGAGTTTCCAAAGCTCCCATGTTATTAGGGCTTCTACCCGATTTTTTTTATTCCTTGATATTAATCCCATTTACCTAAAAATCTTTTTATATGAATCAATGCCAATTTGTTGAAACAGGTTATCAAATTCGTTCTTCAATCCTATTTTAATGCTTTATTTTAATACTGCCGAATACTTTTTTCTGATTACTTTGCTCAAAATTCTCATTACAAATTACTTCGGTATATGTCTTTTCTTTCTTTTTTTTCTTGAACAGTTCTTAAAGGATATGACAAAATGACGAAATGAAGAGTTCATGAATTGGAAATGCATCGGTTTATTGACAAAAGTCAAAATTTCATTTTAATGACTGTGGTTTGGCCAATAATTTCAATCTAAGGTGAATAGAGGTGAATGTTTTATCAGGAGTGTCTTTGTCTCTGGGTTCACCATTTTGAGCACCTCTTACTTAGGAATTCTAGAGAAAAGAATTCTTAAGGAATAAAGGAGGGGTATTTCCTGGATTTTGTTTGTAGAAAATCAATCAATCGTTCTATGACTATTCCCTCTTATTTTTATTGTTATTTTTTTTAAAATCGATAACCGTTTTATTTGGAAGCTAATAATAAAGCATATAATTTCTTTCACTACTCTTCAATCTGTACCGCGAAGGATTTCCAGTTTTCACTCACGTCGTCTGTGGTAACACACAAAAGTTCAAATGTCTAGTTGCTTTTTTATCGTGAAGATTCTTTCGTAATCATCGGATCTGATAAATGCATCTGAGTCTTCATTTTCCCAATTTCATCTTAATGAAGGGGGGGGGGGGTAACAAACAACATTTTCACCATCCCTGTTCGCTTAGGGGGCTCCGCTCGTGGCCATAAGTCATTTTTAGGTGATTTCATCGTTGACTAGACGGCAAGCGAGAGGGGCATTTGCTTATGAGAGATCAATGCCGGCAGACCTCTATCTAGACAGATACAAAAAAAAGACCCAGACTGACCAAGATTCTGCTTATTTGACTACTCAACGGATCTGATCGAATAATTGGAGGAACTTGGAAGCATCATTAATCTTAACAGGAGTACGGAGGGAAAACACACACTTGCAAAAACAACTGTGTGTTGTCATCTTGTTGAGGATTGCAAGAAATCGGATCTTTGGTGAGAAGGTGCACTGCCATCCAGCTACAATACCAAATCTCAAACCTCAATGTCCTGTTTATAAAAGCGGGGAATATTTTCGAAGAGAAAATCATTTGTGGTTTCTCTGTCAATAGAGCAAAGGTAAACAGTTTCCGGAAGAGCAATTTCCTGGACTGAGACCATCACTCCTTTCTCAGATCCCTGGATTAATGAGGGGGAAAAAATAAAGAATTTCTCGAAGTAGATCGTGAGACCTGTTTGATGATCCATACATAGACAAGCAAACTGAGGAAGAGCTCTCCAATTTTCGTGAACTACTCGTTCTCTTTCTCGGTTTCAAAGGTTTGGGACTTGATGCAGATGACGTCAGATTTCATTAACAATTTCCAGGTTTGCTTAGCCTATTGTCGTGTCACTGAGAGAAAACTAAACTCGCCAAACTTTACAAGGGACACAAGAAGCATAAATCGGAGAGGAAGCCGAAACTGTTTTCTTCGGAGCAGCGCACAACGGAGGAACCTCGGTCGGTGGAGGACCCGAAGACAGAATGCTTGCAGGGCGATTGCCCTGAATGCAATCTCCAGTAGTCAGAAGCCATGCAGAGGATCCATGCACAATCCAAGTGGACCCCTCCCCCCCTTCAACTCTTAATCATTTGGCAGAGCAGCCAAAGCACAGATGGGCGGACAACAATAGTTTGTAACTTAGTCACGTTGGAATGTTCATTCACACATAAATAAACATTGAAGGGTTTACATTTTCGACGTTCAGATATGGAGTATGTACTCCGACTCGCAGGTCAGCTATATGGAAGAAGGGAAACACACACACAAACAGGCTCAACGGCGCTAGGATAAATGAGTAAAATGATAAATAAATAAACAAAAGTGAAGTAAGAAGTCCCCAGGTCTGGAAAAGGGAGTCCAGAGAGGGTGCTCACCGGGAAGTCGTGAAGCGCTTTCCTTGGAGCCTGCCTGGGAAGCAGGAGGAGTTCTCCTTGGCTTCGAGGCGCAGGTGAGACCAACGTGCTACCCCGCTCATTAGGAAAGGAAAGGGGAAAAGAGCGTGACCAACGGCGGTCGTTCTCCGGTACCGAAGCGCTTTTCTACTCATTTAGCTCTTTCGGGTAGGCAAACGAAAGCAAATGCGGATTGAAATGGCAACGCAATGGAGCTGCTTGAACGGAAATGCTCTGGGTGCATGAAGGCTGTCGTCATGTGCGCCGAGGAACTCACAGTCGCATCGTGACTGGCGGGAGCGATTCGGTCCCTCCGCACTAGTCGCAACTCGGAGACGCTTTTCCCCTCCTCGTCCAGTGGTGCCGGCCTTGGTCTGCTGATTAGGAGGGCTTTTTGTGCTCTCCGTGCAGTCGGTACCAGAAGAGGTTGCTGACCAACAGTTCTAAGGAATTTACCTCCCAAGGACCTCTGCCACGCATTCCTGTGAGCTGGTGGTGGTGTAGTGTTTTTCCTGTGGTCTCCCATGCGGCTGCTTTTTGGTAGCAAAGAAGCCAGCAGGGTTAAGGGATCGCCAGACACAGGAGATGTGACATAGGAAAAGGATACAGCTCCACAATAGCCGGTTTGCATCGGAAGCTGGTAGTAGCCAAACCTCTTCCGACAATACGAGGAAGTGGAGCGCTGCAACAGTTTCAGCGTCGAGTAGCAGTGGTCCTAAGGGGAGCGCATAGATGGCTGCAAGTACTCCTCGCACTACAAGGTAGGGAAGGTCCCCTTGCACGAAACCAAGTGCTCGTTTTCCGGCAAGCTGTATAGGTTGGAGTTTCAAAAGAAGTGCCGGTCGGACTCTCCAATCTCAGTCCGAGGGAAGGCCCTGGTTGTCTCCGAAAAAAACCCCGAAGAGAATCTCTTCCTTATTCTTTCCGGAGGGGTCTCCCGGAAGGAGACGCTCCATTGTTTCTTCTCCGAAGGAAACCCGGGAAGGATCAACCTCTGGAATTCCTTCTCCGAAGGGGGACCAGAAAGGATCCGCTCCTTGTTTCCTCCCCTGAAGAGAACCCCGAAAAGAACGCTTTCCAATTTCCCTGGAGGGCGCACTCCGAAGGGAGCAGCGCGCTTCTTCACACTCTGGAGAGGCATCGATCCACGGGCTATATGGCACGACATGAAGGGTCCCCCCCCATGAGGGGGAGGGACGGCTCCCTGTTTCCACAACCAGAGGGGAACCTCAGATTCCTGGAAGAATCCCGATGGGTTCACTTCCAAACCCGGCCGGTCAAAAGGGGGCATCCGGCTTCCACCAGTGCCACGCTCGAAGCCTACAGGCCAACCAGCTCCATCCTGCGGGCAAAACTAGAAGTCTACGACGCACCCATTTCTCTGGCGTCGATTCTTTCCGAGGATTCGAGCCCGCAACCCTTGGTACCCCGCACGGATACCGCAACCAAACGGCATCCAAGCGTCAAGGATCTCCAGGGATGGGCACCCTTCCTCATGTGCCGCTGGAATGCTCCAGAACTGGAAGCAAATCGCAGGGAAATTTCAGTTCTTCGATGCATCCCCCAAGGGATCTCTTTGAGCGCAAGTCCGTCATTCCGCACCCTTCGATCGCGTCGTGTGTCTCTGAACAGGTGCGGGCAGCTGTGGCCTCCATGATGGATACACTTTGATCTTAGCCAAAAAGGCCGAGAAGTGGTGCATTTCAGCAGCCACGATAGAGGAGAAAAGGGGTGTAGTCAGGGATTCGCCCACGAACACCGTCACCTATATGCGAAGGGTAACGAAATGACCCAATCTGGGATGTGAGGCTCGTGGAAACCTTCAAGCGGTTGCGGGCAGGCTAACCCGATACTGGGGTGAGCGCACTTCCCACCAGTGGCCGCCCCTAACCCACGCAGGCCTTCGGAAATCATACCGAGCTCCACGAGGCCGGCCTCTCCCTTCCCTATTTACTTGTTGATTTTATTGGCCCTCTCTCCATGCCTCCACTCCTCCCTACTCCTGTCTCTTGCAGGTTCAATCCCTTTCTTTTCGGTCCAGCTCATGTCGGTCTCTTACAAATTGTAAACTTTTATTTATCTATCTGGAATAGATGACTCGACAATTTGCCACGAGGAGGTCAATCCGGGTCGTTTGTTTTCCGAGAAAAATAAACATACAAAGTAGATGTGTTCTACGAGACTTCTGGAGTTCAGGGAGGGGCGATGACTCCTCGATTGGCTAGACCTAGGGGAGGTCGGGAAAAAGGCACCATAAAGAGGAAGAAACTGAGCAGAGGAAGTTGGGTAGAGGATTCCAGATGAAACCTGCTGCGTCTTCCGCAGCATGCATATGATGCAAGCGACGTTCTCCTTGAAGCGAAAAGGGAACTTCTCTCCGCAAGTGAGGCGGCCCACTTGGTCACGTCCCTCATCAGCGAGCAGGCGTCGTGTCTGGCGCGTCCGACGCAGTGGCCGGCCACGAGCTCCTCCCGACGCCACACGGGACTCGGGGATGAGGTTCAGCAGGCGATAGAAACCGAGCGTGAAACAGCTCTGGTTGCACGGGAGACCCCGGTACACAAAGAGCAAAGTTGCGTGCTGCCACGTGAGGAGGGAAGAGATGCACGGCCAACAGAGCTGTTCAAGTAGAGGAAAGAATCTGGAATACCGGAGGCGTTCCTGTCTCGAGCAGTCTAGCGTTTTTTCGAGATCAACTGCAATTGCCAGGATTCTTGGAGTTCCCCTTAGTTTTGGCCTGTAGGTATGGATCCTTTCGGGCCATTTTATTTTCCAGCCGAAGCCAAGTCTGCACAAAGACCAGATTTTTTACCCGTGCTCCCCCCAGGAGCAGCATAGGGCGTACGACGAAGTTCGCAATCTGCCTTGGGCGCATGACCCATAGTTTCGAGAGCAACTCGATGTCCGAGCTCACCATGGTGATCGGACGCAGTTGCTCACGCTGCGTGCAACTGCTTTCGGGTGGAGACAAACTCAAGCTGACCGGAAGGAGGCAGAGACCTCGGTCCTCTCTCGAATCAGCGTCGTAAGATGAGATTCAAGGGGCAAAATTCTGCAGCGAAAAGTTAGAAAAAATTTTCTGGAAGTCCATTTTCCCCTGGTGCCTTGCTCTTTCTAAGTTTTCCGATGGCGGCGGCGATCTTCGCCATCAAAAACCTGCTCTTGTCCAAGAGTGAGCGCTTTTCTTCTGGTGACACTAAAGCACCTTCCGGAAGCAGCTGCTCCTCGAAGTTGCTCTTTGCGTATATCAAAGTGTAAAAGTTGGGGACGATTTTCTTAAACTCCGCTGGAACCGAGAGATCCATATCTTCTTCGTACAGCGGCCATGGGTGTCCAGATTGTCAGGTCCGACGTTCGGCCCTGGCCATAATGCGCACGTGTGGGCGTCCGCAGTGGATTCTCATGTGTAAGAGAACTCAGTTGTCTCGAATGCCTTCCCGGAAGCCTTGGGGAAGAAGGTGCGGTGGATACCAGACGCAAAACTGACCGACCGAGTTTTCGAAGTGAGTCCAGTCCTTCAGGATGGTGATTGCAAGGCAAGACGGAAAGCGCGGGGTCGCTCCGTGGCATCCGAATGCTTGGGTCAATCTCCTGGTAGCCTCCACACATTCATCAAGGATCCTTCTTAGGCTGATGCAGCTTAGACTCGATCCTAGAATGACCTGGTGGCCTCGACGTCACTCTGCCTTTTGTGTCCGCCCGCAAACACAAGTGGTTGTCGAGGTAGACGTGGTCCACCGTGCTGCGCATTCCGGGCTGGTAGGTTGGGCAAGCTGTTCGCGTGCACCGACCTCCACTTGCCCTGCATGGCATTGCCAACGAGTGCCATTCGATAGCAGACGAAGGTGGAAATCCTGTGCCATCCACGAAGGGACCTGCTCTGCTTTGCCTTTCGCTCCCAAGAGCACCGAGTAACCCAGTCCGTCCGGTACGAAGGTTCTCGTCGCATGACGCGCGTGCGCTGGTCACCACGAGATAGACAACGCGTCGGACCACGTGTGCACAATGGAGATCTTCGAAACGGACCCTGAGCATCGTATCTGTGAGTTGTGCGCACAAAAAACGCTATCCTGCACGTAAGCGGAAACCACACCGCCTGAGCAGCTTCGTAGCTCACCCGGCGCGCGCACCTCGATTTCGGTGGCCTACCACCCGCAATTCTTGTGGACTTGCTGAAGGAGGGCGAGGTCGAAGAGGCGCATTTTTCTGCCTGATGCTATCGTCGGTCGTAGGAAGCGAAAGCGTGATCTGCTCCGCATGAAGCTGACTGTTTTCCCACGCGCGCAATCCCTATTCTTTTCCGCCTTTGTCCTGATTCTCCCAGTTCTTCCATCACATCCTCGCTAGGTCACTCGTTATCTCTGGCACGCTCAGAGGAAAGAGATAAGTTTTGAACCTGTCCCGTCGCCTTGCAGTGACCGCTCCGAGTTTCGTCTCTCCTACAACCTCCGACTCTCCGCTGCATCTCGTCGTCAACGAACTTCTCCTTTCTTGCCGTGACAGACGCCGCATCCTCAACACAACGAAGACCCAGCCGCTTCGAATGACATCCGGTTTCTTCACGCGGAGCGTGATTCCCGCGAGATGGACCACGACCAAGAAATCCTCACTTACGAGGAAGAATTTGCAGGCTCCCGTGGTCAGCAATGTTTTCAGCAATTGCTCAGGCGCCACTGCATCTTTCCAAGGAAGCTCAACGCTCGTTGTTCTCTTTATTTCCATCACAAACAAATTTTCTGAAGAACGCCATCACATGGACGTATTTAGAAGGCCAAGACTTGTGTAGAATGACGCCTCCGGTATTCCAGATTCTTTCCTCTACTTGAACAGCTCTGTTGGCCGTGCATCTCTTCCCTCCTCACGTGGCAGCACGCAACTTTGCTCTTTGTGTACCGGGGTCTCCCGTGCAACCAGAGCTGTTTCACGCTCGGTTTCTATCGCCTGCTGAACCTCATCCCCGAGTCCCGTGTGGCGTCGGGAGGAGCTCGTGGCCGGCCACTGCGTCGGACGCGCCAGACACGACGCCTGCTCGCTGATGAGGGACGTGACCAAGTGGGCCGCCTCACTTGCGGAGAGAAGTTCCCTTTTCGCTTCAAGGAGAACGTCGCTTGCATCATATGCATGCTGCGGAAGACGCAGCAGGTTTCATCTGGAATCCTCTACCCAACTTCCTCTGCTCAGTTTCTTCCTCTTTATGGTGCCTTTTTCCCGACCTCCCCTAGGTCTAGCCAATCGAGGAGTCATCGCCCCTCCCTGAACTCCAGAAGTCTCGTAGAACACATCTACTTTGTATGTTTATTTTTCTCGGAAAACAAACGACCCGGATTGACCTCCTCGTGGCAAATTGTCGAGTCATCTATTCCAGATAGATAAATAAAAGTTTACAATTTGTAAGAGACCGACATGAGCTGGACCGAAAAGAAAGGGATTGAACCTGCAAGAGACAGGAGTAGGGAGGAGTGGAGGCATGGAGAGAGGGCCAATAAAATCAACAAGTAAATAGGGAAGGGAGAGGTCGGCCTCGTGGAGCTCGGTATGATTTCCGAAGGCCTGCGTGGGTTAGGGGCGGCCACTGGTGGGAAGTGCGCTCACCCCAGTATCGGGTTAGCCTGCCCGCAACCGCTTGAAGGTTTCCACGAGCCTCACATCCCAGATTGGGTCATTTCGTTACCCTTCGCATATAGGTGACGGTGTTCGTGGGCGAATCCCTGACTACACCCCTTTTCTCCTCTATCGTGGCTGCTGAAATGCACCACTTCTCGGCCTTTTTGGCTAAGATCAAAGTGTATCCATCATGGAGGCCACAGCTGCCCGCACCTGTTCAGAGACACACGACGCGATCGAAGGGTGCGGAATGACGGACTTGCGCTCAAAGAGATCCCTTGGGGGATGCATCGAAGAACTGAAATTTCCCTGCGATTTGCTTCCAGTTCTGGAGCATTCCAGCGGCACATGAGGAAGGGTGCCCATCCCTGGAGATCCTTGACGCTTGGATGCCGTTTGGTTGCGGTATCCGTGCGGGGTACCAAGGGTTGCGGGCTCGAATCCTCGGAAAGAATCGACGCCAGAGAAATGGGTGCGTCGTAGACTTCTAGTTTTGCCCGCAGGATGGAGCTGGTTGGCCTGTAGGCTTCGAGCGTGGCACTGGTGGAAGCCGGATGCCCCCTTTTGACCGGCCGGGTTTGGAAGTGAACCCATCGGGATTCTTCCAGGAATCTGAGGTTCCCCTCTGGTTGTGGAAACAGGGAGCCGTCCCTCCCCCTCATGGGGGGGGACCCTTCATGTCGTGCCATATAGCCCGTGGATCGATGCCTCTCCAGAGTGTGAAGAAGCGCGCTGCTCCCTTCGGAGTGCGCCCTCCAGGGAAATTGGAAAGCGTTCTTTTCGGGGTTCTCTTCAGGGGAGGAAACAAGGAGCGGATCCTTTCTGGTCCCCCTTCGGAGAAGGAATTCCAGAGGTTGATCCTTCCCGGGTTTCCTTCGGAGAAGAAACAATGGAGCGTCTCCTTCCGGGAGACCCCTCCGGAAAGAATAAGGAAGAGATTCTCTTCGGGGTTTTTTTCGGAGACAACCAGGGCGAGAGTTCTCTTCAGGATTTCCTACCAAGAGACTCCGAGTTGCTTTTTACGGGGACCACAGCGCTAGGGCGGGCTGCTCGGTGTTCTTAGAGAAGGTCTGGAGTAGTCGCTAGTGCTCAAGAACAGCAGCACTCTCCGCCTAAAGTGGCAGGATTCGGCACTTCTGCAGTTGCCTGGACCACTGGATGCTGGGGGGGGGGATGAGTTTTAACTGCTACAGGTGTGGGGACGCGAACTCCTTACGCACGTGTTTGTGGACTGTGCTTCCCTCCGACCCCTATGGGAATGTTTCAGAACAACCCTCCGGATTTCGTCTGGTTCCTTGGGGGTCATCTTATGGCTCTCTTTGTGCGTAGTGCCTTGCAGCCATCTGCGACCCCAGCAGCTCTTTGCTGCATCCGCGGTATCGTGATGTCATCGAGCGAAGCCGACAGAGGGAGAGACGGGGAGGCGCCTTCCAGTTCTCAGTTCACTTTCTGCGGATTGCGACCGGATGGCTCTACCTGGGTCCTATTTGGACAGATCTAGTCGGCATCCTGGGAAGGATGCAGACTCCCTCCAGTGGGCAGTGATCCCTTCCTGACCCTCCCAAAGATTTTTATTTATTTTTATTTACTCTTTATTTTATTTTTGTTTTTCCCCCATCCTCCTCTGCTCTCGATGTAAGCTCCGCTGGCCTGCGTACTAGCGACCCGGCAGGTCCATGGACAGACGGGGCATGGCAGGACCACGTGTCCTACCACAAATTGTGAGTTTTTTCAGTTTTAATAAATGCCTCGCTGTGTTCGGGCGGAACTCGGGAACAACCAGGGTGAGGGTTCTCTATCAAGTGTAAGAAAGGAATGGCTTCCCCTCTCCGGAGCCCTCCCTGGATTCATGGATGGTCTCTCTGGGTTGCCCCTTAATTTGAAGAGTTAACACGCATCCTCGAGTGGCTTGAAACAGCGCTAAAGAGCTGAGTGAGCCGCCAAACGCGCGACGATTCTTGAGGTACTTGGATAGACAAAAAAAAGACCCCCCCCCCAAAAAGCTGGAAGGCTAACAGCGAAGCAGAAAAAAACCCCAAAGGATTTCGATCATTTAAGGACCTTTATAATTTCAAAGGAGCTCTCAGTGTACTATAAAGGTGACTGTATTGCATCGAGCTTATGCATGCTGGTACCTAAGAATAAGGACGGAGACGTCGATCGGGAATTCAGGAAGCCCGAGCTTGGGAAATGTTCACGCGGAATTCCGAGCCAATCGATCCACCGCAGAGGGGTCTGAGCGTTGGGGATGACTTCATCAGCAACCTAAGACGTTTTCTATCGAGCTATGGGCTCGGTGAGCCCTCCGTTCAGTCAGGTTACCTTCCAGGCTGTCTACCACGTCCTCATCCCGCCAGTGCAGGAAGTGACGCATGGAGAATAGTTTCTGGATGTGGATGGTCTCGCTCACTAAGTTCTAGGCAACAGGCTAGCAGCACCCTTCAGAATCTCTCCGAGGGAATTTTTTTTACCAGAAGGTTGAAGGCGCAATCGCTGGACAGGATTGAACTTCCCAGTCGCCTCGCCTAGTACGCCTGATTCCTGTCGACGGGAATTACTGCTCAGTAGGCGGCAGGATACCCATTTGTGCTTTTCTAGCGGCAGGTAACTCGACTGAACGAGGCGAGTGGCAGCACGCGCCCTCGGTTGCCTAAGAGGACAGAGGCAAGTTCTAGGCAAGGAAGACACTAGCTTGTGTTCCATAGCTCCGTCCTGAGGGTCAAACTCCGGAACGATGCTTGCACTGAATTAGTTCTGGTGCACCCTCAACTAGGTCTGCTGATCCAGAAGACAGTCCAAGCTTTTTTCGTCCACCTTTTCGTCCCTTTTAGTACTTCTCTCAGTCCACGTTGGCTGCGCAACTGTCGTCCCATCACGGTTGCGAACACAAACTTTAAGCTGCTTTCCGAGGTGTGGGGCGCAAAATAAGGCAGATGGCACAGCCCATTATCAGCACGGAACAGACTTACGCGGTCAGGGCTCGAAACGTGGATGCCGACCTGCTCCAAGCCCACACCTAGTTCAGGACGTAGGAAGGAGAGGGCACAACAGCAGCTCCCAAAGAGAACGTGAAATTCGAGGGCAGTCTCATGCAGGATGCCACTCGGGAACGCTGTGCTCACTGTTGCAGCCTCCAAAAGGCTTTCGTCTGTATCGATCAGGAGATCCTTCGCATGCTACTGGAACGACCCAGCTTTCCATACAGTCTTCTCAAACACCTGAACTCACTGTGAACGCAAAGCATCAATTTGTCTTTTTAAGCAGCCCGCTCTCCAAAGGCACAAAAGTCAAGAAAGGTATCAGACAGTGAGAAAGCTCGCGTGCGGTGCTGTTGAGCCTGTTCTTTGCACTGGTGCTAAACGTGCACCAGTCCATTCCAGCCTGTCCCGTACAATCCCAATGACTCGCCTGACATTCCAGCAGCCTACGTCGACGACGTGCTTCTCCTCTTGAGGGCATAGGAGCAGGAAAGCTGCAGTCGAGGCGTTCTTCTCGAGGGTCTGGAGTTCAGGTTAGTAGATCGTGGAGTTCAATTCGTTTCTGGATGTGGACTGGAGCCAGTCTTTGAGAATTCCGAGGACGGGTCCCTTACTTGGATGCACCAAGTTCGGTTCTCCCCGCGGTAGGTCTGTTGCGCCTGTGGGGGAAGGCGAAACATGCCCCGGCCCCTCTTTTGTGAAAGCAGATTCCTGCTTCCGAGAAAACCACGGCGTGGAAAATCTCCTCTCTTACTTTCACTGTTTCTTGTTTCTTCCAGGGACTAATGGGCGCGCTGTCAAGTAGCCGGTCTGGTGAAAATTCCTTCAGATCTAAGGTGCGACTGAAGGACTCTGTTTGGTCCCTCAGGGGCCTGAAACTTGTCCTCTCGTTGAGTAACCAGGTGGCAGTGGTGGTGGAAGTTGTCTAAAGTCGAAAACCGCAATTCAAGAAGAGTATCTCCGTATATCGGCACCAGAAGCACCAGAGGGAAAGAAGCACTGAGCTGTCCAGAAAAATAATGAACACCCCCAGTTCATTCATGGGAATCTTTGGAGTGCCCTCCCACCACCCAGAGGGACTCTGGGCACAGCCACTAGATGCTTCCGTTGTCCAGTTCGCGCACCAATAGACCACTCCGTGTTATTCTGCAGGAAATGTCTTATCGCCTGCTGTCATCGCACCTCATAAGGAGGTGAAGAATCGGAGCGTATTTCGATCCCATCAACTATGCGTGTCCTTTTCCACTTTCTTTCTCCTGCTAGTCTCACACTCATTTTTTACTTGATGCTTTCATCTTAGCGATGAAAGATGATGGAAATCCTTCTGGTTTCTTTTCTGTCTTCTTTGTTTTCAACCAGCACTTTTTTTTTCGGTTTTCTTTTGGGGGGAGCCCGCCAAGTACCTCAAGAACCGTCGGAAGTTTTTGTTATTTGTTATAGTTTGTTTTCTTTCTTTCTATTTTTGTTTCATCCCCCTTTCCCTTCGTGGACTCGATGGACCTCGCCGGCGTCCCCCTTTGTTTTTTTTGGTGTAATAATTGGAATCGGTGGACCTTTTGGCACCATCGCTCCCTGCATCCGATAAACGCCCTGGTGCACCCGGGTGTGAAATCAACGCGCCTGCCGAGAGTCCCGCAGCCTGCTAAGAATCGCTGCAGCGGGTCCTTCAGGGTTCCCTCCTGGTGCAGGAGCGCCGATGCCAACCTCCGCCACGGTACTTAGAGGACGAACCACAGTCCATCGACAGACGCAGGAACGGTTTGATCGTCCCACTGCTTAAACAGTTTGGGGATGCAGCTCTCCCGAAAGGAGCGCCTGAGATGGCGAGGGATGCCGGCGTGCTCGAAAACGGAACGGATTGCCTGCTTTGCCAAGGACACGCTCATCCCCGCTGCTTGTTTCAGGAACCTCGTTTTCCCCGTCTCGCAGTGAGGTGGCGACGGAGGTGTTCGACATACCATGCGCATCTTCAGAGGTCAGATGTTTCCAAGATAGCCTCCTTTTCCGAGATAGCGGGTGGAGTCGCATCACTTGTGAGCATGGAAACGGGAATCTGCGAAGGAGGAGCATTTTTCCGATGTGTCAGGAAATACTTCGGCTTCAAGATGCATCGGATATCATAAGGAGGGAACAGGGAAAGGAGAAGAAGAAGAAGAGGAAGGAGGAGGAGAAAAGGAAGGAGAAGAAAGGAAAGGAAAGAACTGAACTTTGCGATGTTCCGAGGGGAGAAGCAGGGAAGAAGCACAGGGATCGAATTCTGATGATGATTAGACAGGAGAAGGAGAGCTCCATTCTTAGGCAGAGAGTTGAAAACTACTCTCGGCGAGATCCGTAGTACCGCGACGGCACCTAGGCCCGAGATGGACTACGTCTCTATATCGGAGGAGAAGCCTCGCGTGCGAGGATGAAGAACAGACGGTCATCTTCTTTCGAGGCACGGCACTACACGAGAGGACGTGGTCGCACTACACAGCTTCTCGGACGTGCGCGCGCGTGTCACGGCCGACCGGGGACAGCCGGGCTGCTGCGAGTTGACCTGCTCGAGTTCGGAGGTCGAACTGTGGGAGACCCTTGCCGGTCGTGACGTCAATGTGGATCCAGTGATCTCCGGAGCGCGTGAGGCCGTCAGCACGAGCGTCACCTTGGATGCAGCAAAAAGGACGGCGGAGCTCGACAAATTTCTCAGCTAAAGAGAGAATCGGAACTTCCCTCCGGGGCTGCGGTGCCGTTCGGTGGTTGGCAGATGTGGGTTCCGCGCACCGTGAGCGGGGAGTCTCGAGCATGAAATTCGAGGAGCATCGAAGGTTCGAGACGATCCAGAGGAATGGAGGTACCGGCCCTTCTCCGCAGCATGGAAAGGGAGTACTGGATGGGATGGAGGAGGCATCTCGGATGCAGATGCGCGCAAGAGGAGCGTCGAGTAACTCCGGGTGGGTCGCTGACGCGGCTGGCTAGGAGTGGCCTCCTCACAAGTTCACTCTCACAAGATGGGAGACATTCCCCCATGTCAGATCAGCTGAATCCACGGACGGGGGTGGAGACGGCGTGCCCATGTACGCCTCCCCTTTGGATCCTCTGATCCTCTGCACCCCCATGCACGAACCTCAAACGACCTCGTTTCGACCGAGAGAGGTCCCGTGAATCTCCGGAGGAGGGGGGGGGAAGAGAGCTTCCGTGAGAGGATGGAGTCACAGGAGAGAGGGAAACTGCCGGTGCCCTTGAGATGCACTTGGTGAGGAAACTTGAACTTTCCCGAGGGGAACAGTCGGAAGATAAACAGGAAACAGGAGTGAAGGATATCCAAAGCCTTTCCTCAGGAGCAACCGAGCTCTCCTGGAGGCTCTGGAACGAAGAGATGAGCATACGCGGGGGAGATCAGGGGGGAGGGCGCAAACGGGGCAGGAAAGCAGCATGAAAATAATGCCGTCGAGAATCACAGCAACGGATGCTGAAAGGGAGGATCGGAGACAGAGGGGGAAAATTTCTTCAAGTTTTCGGTTTCCTTGGTTTCCCTCTCTCAGTCTTTCCTTCCTCTCCTTCTCCTTCGGAGGTCGAATCGACGTCGTTTGAGGCTTACGCATCGGGGTGCAGAGGGTCCAAAGAAGAGGTGGAGCGATTTGGATTGGCTTCCATACAACCCCGTGGCGGGATCAACTCAACGTGCCTCAGCACTTAATTCCCGAAGACAGGTAGCCTCGCATAGAAGAAAGGTTGATGGATCCCCATCCACTCCACAAAACCTGGATGCTTGAACGACAGGAGGCACAAAGACACCATTGGGGGGTGGGGAGTGGGGACCCGACTGGAAACCCTTCGACCCTCTTCAACCACCTGGTCAGGTCACTTGGTCCGCTGGTTCTTCAGGGACCATTGGAAACGTGCCTGACCAGCCCGCCGCAATGCGCTCCCTGAGGAGATGAAGAGGCCGCCTCTTTCGACCGGCAGGGAGAAAGGTCGGGTACGAGACTTGTGGAGCGCCGAAATTCCATGGTGGAGGCCACCCAGCTAGCTGGTTGACTGACTTGCGTCACGACTTCGTGGGCGCGCGCGGATGAAGGCACCATTCCGGAGGGCAGTCCTGTAGTGGGCTCCGAAAGACGAGCCGGTGTTCCTACTTTCCATCGTGCATGCCGCTCCTCATCCCTGCCTCTCCTCCTCAACAAGAGACACACGGCGATGTGCATTGCGCACCACCCTGCGCTTGTTCTGTGCGACGAGCGCAGGATGGACCAAGGAATGTTCCCTTTCCCCCCCCTCTTCCGTCTTGGATGGAAGCACCTGGCGCTTGCTCTGCACCACTGTTTAGACGTATGTGGCTGTGCAAAGAGGGAACCCGTAGAGATACGCGGTCACTTTCGCGACCATGGTAACAGGAAGCTGACAGGACCATCTCACCTGAATCCACAAGCACAGGAGAAAGTTCCTTATGACATGCTCTATGAAGGGTTAAGAGGAGAAGGGAGGAAGGGAAAAAGGAAGAGAGAAACCTGAGTGTCTAAGGTTCCCTCGTCCTCTTCTGCTCCTCCTTCTGGATCACGAGATCCCGAAGGAGGAGCATTTTCCACGGACGGAGGACGAGCGGTTGACGGACGCGTTCCTAGTCTCCTGGGATGCACCCCGAAGAGGACCGGAGATGGAGAGTTGCGGCGTGGCAGGGCAAGTCTGCTCGCTCCCGCCGGTTTTCTAGAGACGGCGGTCCTCCCTAGTGGCGGAAGGTCACTTAGCAACTCCTGCGCCTCCGTCTAGCGGCTCCGGACTGCTCCGGACTGCGTGAGATTCCCCTGCCTGCAGGAGTATCCGGGGGATTTTTCCCGGAAGGGTTTTGCGCGCGTGACCAATCCCAGCCAGCAGCGATCGGCTCCTCCTCCTCGCTCCCCCTCCGCCCTTTCTCTCCCTCCGTCCATTCCCGTCCGCCGCTTTCCGCACGCGCGCTCACGGCTCGCTTCAGGAACTGGCAGGAGGAGCGAACGAGGCAGCTCGACGTCTCAGGAAGCCGCCTGGAAACGGGATGCGCCGCTGTGGGGAAGCCTGTTGGACAGCGGCGCGAGAGTGGGAGGAAGCAGGAGTAGGCGGGGAGTTACAGCTCTAGGAAAACCCCGCGTGGACGTCCCCGTTCCGACTCCCTACTCCCTCGCTCTGTTGCTCCTGCTTCTATGCTGGAGCTCGCGCGGCCTTTGGAAGCGTTGATCTCGCGTCCCGGGTGGACCCGGGGAGCGGGGGTGCAGGGCAGAGTCAGCACACTGCAAGGTTCATCAGACCCAGGGTTCCCAAGGCGACAGAGGAGGTGGCGGCGATGGAAGGAGCAAAGAAGGGGTAAAGGCGTACGAAAAGGGATGTAAGAGTAGGAGGTCGATTCCCACCCGCAGCCTTCCGCGCCGAGACACGGCTGGAAGGAGGGAAGAGGTAGACGACGCACACACGGACGCCTCCGCTGTCTTCTGGCCATCCCTGCAGCAGCGCCACGGGCGAGCTATTTGGTGGCACCGTTGCAGCCGGATGGAGGCCAAAGCGGCCCCCCGAGAGGCGACTCGGAGGGGGCCCGGCGGAGAAAAAATGTGCAGGGAAGAGGAGAAACAGAAAGGAAATGCGACGATGATCCCAACATCCGCCTGCCCCTGAGAAGAGGACGGGATCGTTTCGGGAGCCTCAGCCCCGGGGGAGGAGACGAGAGCGGGAAGGGGAGAAAGGCAGGAACACGGTGCCTTTCGCCTCAAGGAGAGAGGAGAGGCGCTCCTTCGCTCCTTGGGAGACTCTGCTCAGGGAAGGGTGGCAAAGGGAGTGGTCGTGAGTCCTCGCGACTTTCAGCCACGATGTCCTCACCTTCTACAGAGGGACAGGCGGCTGGGAACGGGAAAAGAAAGAGGAGGGGGCTATTGCCACGATTCTTTCTCCATTCTTCCTGCTTCTTTTTTCCTGGAGGGAAGGAGGAACGCCTTTATCGAATAGAGAAACAGGAAGAAAGGAAGAGAACAGGAGAGTCCCGTTCTCCGGTCGGAAAACTCCGCCTCGTCCCGAGCTGAAAAGAGATGTGGGAAGGAAGCCACGCCGGGAAGACAACGGAGGAGAGGGAGGGCAGGGATCAGAGGAGGGGGGGGGGAGAGACGCCTTTCTCGGAAGGCAAAGAAAGGGTGCATCTCCCTGAGAGGCGACCCACATCCCACGGGCCCCGGACGAAGAAGAGGCAGCCGCTTCCGTTCCCCAGGTGGAGCCCTCTGAGGGGTGCATCCTCTGTGCAAACCCCTTAGATAGGGTGTTCACCTGTCCGTCAGCTCTCCCTTCCGACTGCACTAGCCTCCTCTTCCTGCCTGCTCCCCTGAATCGGCCTCTGGGTATCGTGGGGTCAGAAAGTCGTAACTTCACCCCTATCTCTACCCCACCCCTCCTCTCACTAGGGGACACTTCCGGGAGGGCGTCTCAGAGCCCCCGTTCTTCCCGTGGCCACATGCATGAGACAGGGGGAGCTCGCGACGATCATCCGCATTGCCCGGGAGACGGCAAGGAGGGACCTCGTGAGTTGGCGATGATGCCTGCCGCCGCTACGTCTCCACCCCCGAGCGCTCCCTCGGTCTCCTGACCTCCGCGGAGCGGACGAGCACGTGCAACACCACGCAAGGTCCATGGGGGGAGAGAGAGGAGGGTGAGGAGCGAGCGAGCCGGGAGAAAGGCGCGCGCTATCTCGGTACTCGTGCAAACACCTTCTGGCAGATAACTGTTTATCTCTCTCGAATGACTGGGACGCGTCGTCCCGGTTGCCACGGAGTCTGAGGACGGATGCACCATGACGCAGGTACTCAGTCACGTTGCAGATCGCTTATCTCGCTCCTGGACGCTTAGATGGGGAGGGGGTAGAGGGATGATTTGCGTAGCTGACAAGGAGGTAGGGAGGCAGAGGTGTCCTCCCTCCGTCTTTCTAGATCACCAACCAGAGTCTTTTTGGTGCTGGAGGGTCAAAGGTGAGTCCGCAGCGATGCAGCAGCGGCAGACCCGTTGCCTGGCAATGGCAAAGCGTTTCTTCCTCTTTAACATCCTGAGACCTCCGCTGCCGCCTTCAGAGACGGTCATGTGAGGTCTTATCTTCGAGACGGGGAGAGAGAGGGAGAGAGAGAATGGGGGAAAAATCATGCGGCTGACCGCTGCACCATTGGCGATTCCGTGTGGGAGGGAAATGCTTCTTATCTCGCGTCGCAAAAAGGGAGTGGCAGATGCCCTCCCCCTTCAGCAAAAAAACACGGAGCAGCCGTTTCAGAACGGGTAGATCACCATGACGTCTCCTTACCTCTGCAACCACCTCCTTCTCGCGAGCTCTTCGCGCGCAGCATTTCCCCCTCCTTCCTGAACAGGGAAAAGGAACGGCTGTGGGGAAAAGCAACGAGGAAAAGGAATTCTCCTGCTTCCTTCCTGCAGACGGATGCCGATACTTCGAGGTATGCCATCTTCTCCTCCCCCCTGCCCTCCCCCTTCTATTTTTTTTTTTTTTGTGCTCCCGTCCCGAACGCAAATGTGTGACGCAAACTGTCGTGTCAGGGACACATGGGTGGGTGGAGGAGATGCCAGACTGCGCGAACAGGTTGCGCGCTGCTGCTGCGCAAGAGCACAAGGAGGCGGTCCGTCCTTCCGCCCGGAGGAAGTTGCCTTTTCCGTGCCACCATCGCCACCGAATCCTTCCTTTTCTTCCTTCGCCCCGCTCCAGACGTGGGAAATCCTTCCGCGCCGTGCGGAGCTCTAAATCCTAATTCCCTAAGTCCCAGGAGGCGTCCTCTCCCACCATGACCCTTGGAAAAGAGCGCCGCCTCTACATCTCTTGCTATGTTCCGCCCACGCGAGGTCCCAGAATGCGCGCGCAGCTCCGCATGGCGCGTCTGGAGCGGGGCGAAGGAAGAAAAGGAAGGATTCGGTGGCGATGGTGGCACGGAAAAGGCAACTTCCTCCGGGCGGAAGGACGGACCGCCTCCTTGTGCTCTTGCGCAGCAGCAGCGCGCAACCTGTTCGCGCAGTCTGGCATCTCCTCCACCCACCCATGTGTCCCTGACACGACAGTTTGCGTCACACATTTGCGTTCGGGACGGGAGCACAAAAAAAAAAAAATAGAAGGGGGAGGGCAGGGGGGAGGAGAAGATGGCATACCTCGAAGTATCGGCATCCGTCTGCAGGAAGGAAGCAGGAGAATTCCTTTTCCTCGTTGCTTTTCCCCACAGCCGTTCCTTTTCCCTGTTCAGGAAGGAGGGGGAAATGCTGCGCGCGAAGAGCTCGCGAGAAGGAGGTGGTTGCAGAGGTAAGGAGACGAAAGAGGAGAGGAGGAGGAGGAAGGGAAGATTGGGAGAGAGCAACGTTCCTGGAGTGCGGGGAAAGATTCGACCGGGGTCGGGAACAATCCAGGTCGCACATGCCAGGGTCGAGGGGAGATAATTGGAGCAGCAGCAGCAGGTGCTTCCTTCTGCCTCCTCTTCTTTCCGACTCTTCCTGGAGGGGTTTCGGTGGCGGCTGCGGCTCCCCTCGCGAGAGGAGGGAGGGGGAGGGGCAAGGAACTGGAAAAGATCCTCGACTCCTCGGTCGACGCTGCGACGCACTCCTTCACCTCAGAAGGATTTTTCCCTCTTTCTGAGCGGCGGCTGTGGAGTGGGAACAGCTTCGCTCCCGTTTCCAGGGCAACGGAGGCTTCAGTAGGAGGGGAGCCCCTAAGTGATCCATTCGTGCTGCTTCTGCCGGAACAGGTCTGTAAGTGCCGACAGTAGAAGATTCTCCCTTGCGCAAGGAGGAAGGGGGGTCGGAATAGGGAGCAGCGGGTTGCCTCGGCACCAGGCTCCCGATCCTCTGGAACAGAGGACCGGGAGTGCTCCTGCAGCTGTGGTAGCCCGCGATGACTACCTCACCCCGTTTCCGCCTACCCTCTACGTTGCCCTTCGAGGTTTTTCTAGGTGCGTCCTGAACCCGGCCGATGGAGTCCGACCGGAAGGAGGGCCGGGAGTGGTTACCTCCTGCGCTCGCTCGAACTTTCTGGAAAACGCGCGGTTTAATGTGGAATTCTGGCTTCCACCGTGGGCCCGTCTCCGTTCCCCCTTCTGGAGGAGGTGGGTGCCCGGAAGGGAGATGGCAACGGAGACCTCCCCACATATATCGAGTGTTTATGGGAAGAAGGCGGAATTCCTCCGGGAAGAGAAAGGGAAGGCTGCGCAGGGCAACTTCCTCATTCTCCTTCCCGGGTCCTCCAAAAGAGGTTGGGCGCTCCGCGGCTTGCGAGAGGAAGAAGCGAAGGAGAAGGGGTCGAGAGACAGACTCTGGTGCTGCTGCGGGAGCACGACAGCCCCAGTGCTCCCCACTGCCTCCTCGCCAAGTTCGCCAGTATTGCTAGGAGACGCGGCACCCACTCCAGGCAGCTCCAGGGTAACCTTCCGTCTCCTCCCCTGGGGGAAGGGAAAGCAAGAGGGAGAAAGAAGAGAACCGCCTCTGCTGTCGCCGCAGGCAGTTGGTGGCCTGCGGGAAAAGCTGCAGGGATAGGAAGAGGAAAAAGAAAAAGCAGGAGAACATGGAGGATGAGGGGGGAAAGGTGGAGCGAAAGAGGTGGGAAGGAAAAAAGCAGGAGGAAGGGGAAGAGAAGGAGGAGATGAGGATGATGATGAAGAGGAGGATGAGGATGAGGGAAGGATGAGGGGGAGGGGAAAGCAGACAAGAGGGAGGCGAGCGGGCGGGCTCGTCCCCGAGAGCGGGCGGTCAGGCTGCAGCTCCCTCCTCCTCCTCTGTCAGCCGGCAGCCACGCGCCGGCGTGCGTGGGAGCACCCGCTCGCAGCAGTCATCACTCGAGGCGTCTCGTCGCCGCCCGCCGGCACGGTGCAGCAGCTGCTCCCATGGAAGTCTGCAGCATGACGCAGTCAGAAGAGGCGCTCCATTTCGTGCAAGGTAAGAGAGGTCTCCTACCGGCTTCTGATCTCTCGTGCCTGGGTGACTTTTGTGGGGAGGCAATGCAGGAAGGATCTTGCCTGTGGTCGCTCCCGGAAAAGATTTATCTCTCGCCCTCACTTCCATTCTCACCTTATCTCCGACGTGTCCCCCGACCCATTCCGCTAGGAGGTTCAGCGTGACTCCGGAGCCTCCTTCCCTCCTGGGTCCTTCCACCGCATGTCCCAGGAGTGGGAAGGGAGAAACTGAGCTAGTAGGAAGGACCGTTGCACCCCAGTCCAGAGACGCTCCCACATTTCCTTCCCTTGTGCTCCTCCCTTTCCCTAGGCCGCGTGAGTCCAATTTGTGATGCCTCCGCGTGTGGTCGCAGGCAAAAGCGGGAACGACGAACGAAAGCAGTGCCGCTTCTGCTTTCCGAACCGTCCCCTTGGGGTACGGTCGAGAGGGTCAGGAACTATATAACGTTCAGCCCGAGGCAGCAAGCCGCTTTCGAAGGAATCCCGGCTGCCGCTGCAGCCTTCTATCGGAGGGAAGGGGAGGGGAAGGGCGGTCTGAGGCGCGTGTCAGCCTGGCTCGCTGTTGCCCAACAGGATGCGTGGAGTCCGGTTGCCTGGAGACCTGTGCAGCGAGCACGGCAGGACACGGAAGCTGGTGGCTGGGGAAAGAGCACGCGCACGAGCGTGTATCGCCTGCAGCCACGCTCGCGACGCCCCTGAGACGCTCCGCATGCTTTGACTCTGCAGAAGGTGCTCTGGAAGACGCCGCGCGGCATGCCAGCAGCACCCCCATACCACAGGATACGAAGGTGACGTCGTGAGCAACGTTTTCGACGTTTTTTGGCGCGCGGCCCATAGGGTCGTCGCGGTGTGCCCCCCCCCCAGTGGGATCACAGTGCCCTTACGGTGAGGCGCACGGTACGATCTGCGTACGCATGCATCCGCTCCAGCAGAATCCGAACACGTGTTCAGCATCATGAGAGTGGGTGTGCGGCAGCGCATGCGTCAGAACTATGCGCCGTCGCGACTCCGCGCTTGCGCACACGGGAGGCTCGTGCTCAACGAGGAAACACGCTTGCAGGTGCCCCCCTCCCACAGAAACGAGGGCAAAAAGGAGAGGCCAGGACGCGCGCCTTTGACCGTTCTTTTGGTCTTCTGCTATGCTGCGAGCCGCGCTTCTCTGCTCATTCCCGCGCCCAGAGATTTGCAAGCTCGCAGCTGCACACCGGGAGCCGATTGGGAAATACGTATCCCCGTGTACGGCGCGTTTCGTGAGGGAAAATGGTCCAGGGAGGCGGTATGCATCTCGCCTCGCTGCATCCTCGGCTTCGATCTGATGTGCTTCTTTCGTGTGTGCCAACGCGCATGCGCGCACAAGTCCACACATTCGTTTTGTGCGTTCAACGCCCTGAACTCCTCTTCCCTTTCCGGGAGCATCTTTTCCGCATCCCAGAGGCGCCGCCCAGCGTGCTGCGCGCGCTCGAAAGAGAGAGAGAGAGAGAGAGAGAGAGGTCCAGGGCCCGGGTAGCGTAGCGTTCGGAGAAGATGGCAGACAGTCCTCTGCTCCGTGTAGAGTGGACTCCCTGGGTTGACCCTTGTTGTCCGTGTGGTGGTTCCCGATAAACAGATGCCGTGATCCCCCTAAGGGCAGACAGAGAAAGAGAAGCTGAGCTGAAGGGCTGAAGGAGTAGAAGAGCGGAACAAAAAAGTTCTTTCGCGAAACTGTCGTCATCATCCGTAGCTGCTTTTCTCATCTTTTCTTTTTGTCATTTTTTTGGGGGGTAGGAAGGGGGAAAAGGGGAGGGTTCTGGTGAACGCATTCTGTTGAGAATGTGCGGCGGAGGACGTGGGAGAGAAGGGAGGCAAGCGAGCGAGATCCAGAGAGGCGGATGTGAATGTGATGGAAGGACGCAGGGTCTGCGAAATGTCAGGGCACTATGGTACTCGCTGGCGCACTTCTCACCAGAGAAGCACACGAGCCTGACCACTGAAGAGATTGGGCCCCATTTTGTCTCCAATGTGGTCGCTCTCGGAAAAGATTTATCTCTCTTCCCACCTCCCCCCCTCCTCCTAGAAACAGTCCCAGCCCGTTACTAGGAGGGTCAGCGTGACATCGGTGCGTTCCCCCTCCTGGGTTCTTCCGCTCTGCATGCTTTTGGAAAGGGATATGGTCTGTAGGAGGAGGTCCCTCCCATCTCTCGCGTTGCCATAGCACCGGCGACACGACTCTACTCGACGCGGCAGTAGCGAAAGCGGCGTACGATGGACTTCTGAGCCGACGCGCAAGGTGTCTAAGAGGGAATAGGGGAGTCGCTTCCACGACATCCTTCCGCCATCTGAGGGGAAGCTCCCACATTCTGGTGCGGGAACTGCACCGGAATATGGGAGCTGACAAAGGGAGACCGAGCACCCAGGCGCAGACGCTGTATCGCATTTTCCGAGGGCATCGACCACCACATCAGTCCGTCGTGTGGCGAGAGGTGCTTCCGCGAATCTGCCTTTGGAGGAATGGGCCACTCTAGGAGGGTCGCGTTCTAGTTACTGATTTGGTTCTTCCTTGGCGTTTTCCATGTCGGACCGTGTTCGTCGAGCATAACGACGGGTCGGGCCGGCGCCAGGTACGAGCACCAAGCTTGGGACAGGGAGGAAAGAGGATATTTGGACGCACAGGAATTTGTGTGAGAGCTGGAAGCAGGGCCGTCGGCGGTCAGCCTCCAGTCGGCTTGCCTCGAGGAGGCCCGCTGCAAGGCGTCCCAACAGCTTTCGGGTTTCTTGGGGGAGCACCCTTCATTCCCGGATGAAGGGATGGTGCAATGTCGGGCCGGGACCTAGCACTGCAACGCCTCCTCGACGACCGGTGTGTGCAGCAGCGCGCATCTCCGGTGGTAACCGGCGGCACACCTCCCTCAGGGAGGTGTTCCTGTACGGGACGCGAGCCCGGAGGCGCGTTGTCAAGGTACCGCGCAGATCGAGATGGGATGGGTACGATTCCGGTCAGAGAGCCTCGACTCTGAGGCCGAGGCGAAGTGGACGCAGCCTCGAGAGATCCGGAAAGGGCAGTTCCCTTGAATCTCTTATGCCGGTCATCTTCAGCACCGGTCATTTTTGCCGGTCTGTATCATTGTCGGTGAGTGCGGGTTCCGCCTCCAGGTGCGCAACTGCACCGGGGAGGGGAAGGGGGACGAGATGCTTGCACAGGCTGCTTGGGCAGCGCCGTTGGTGATCTGCGAGAGAGCGACAATTGCGAGCTGCGCGAAGAACCACGGTTGCCGGTAGCGCAGCCGCTGCAAAAAAAAAAGATGGGGTTCCAAGAAGAAAAGCGGTGTTCCGATGAGTTCTCCAGGCACTTCCGGGACCGGCGCTCGCTGACTGTCACGAGGCGGCGAGAGCTGCCAGCAAAGCATCGTCTGCATCTCTAGGCTCCCATATGCCCGTCGAGAGCACATCCAGTTCGAGGAGGGGGAGCACGTCGCTGACAGAGATGCTCTGGTGGAGCATGTCGCGTCTTTCACGTGGCCGCCGCATCTACGACTGCCTCTGCTCTCGACTTCGGCCTTCCACTTCTTCGAAGTCCAGCATTGTGGCGGCAGCACCGAACCACCACACAGCTTACCCCGCTTGTGCCACGCCATCTTTTGTTTTGCTGGACACCGAAAGAACTCTCAAGAAAGGTGGAATCTTGGAAGTTTATGCTGACACAGAAGTCCCTCCTCCCTGCTGAACAGCAGTAGCAGCAGCAACAATCGATGGTCATCAGGGGCGAATTACAGTGCCCACGACTTCGCTGGCGAAATTGCAGGGCGCGAGCGCTGACTCTCGAACGCGTCCCTCCCCCCCCTGCAGTTTCTACACGGGAGCGAGGAGCAGTGCGTTTCGGTGGCAGCCGGGGCGGGCTGCATTGACTGACTCAGAGGCATTCATCGAAGCTCAGGTATTCTTAGCGAGCCCCGCTGCTCTTCCGCTGCCCCACTTCCAGCAAAGGGCCACGCTTTCGCTGGCAGAGAGGCCCTCGGGGCCGTAATACCCTTTCTCCCGCTGGACTTTCTGATGCTCCAGTTCGATCCTTCGGGCTCGCCGAGAAGCTGCGTGTCTGTGGGCGACGTGGCTGCAGAAACACATTTCTGGACCGGGAACACAGCCTGAGCTGGCCGTCGCTCTGTCCGTCCCGTGCCAGAACCACGCTGGGCTTCCTCCGGAGATCACGGACTGCCACCGGCTATCTTCGTCGTGGAGGAGGAGGAAGAGGAGAGCCTTCCGATTCCCCTGATCCTCCCAAGTTGCGGAAAGTCAGGATACGCTTCAGGGAGGAACCCGCCTTCCTGGAAATAGGTAAACGGGTGGTGAGGAAGGGGACGCCGCGCGAGGGTCGAAAAACCTTATCCCAGGGATCCACCCGCGATCCGATGGACGCGAACGTTCGTTGCGCACGCTGAGTACGCACCTCAGCGCCGATGTTGGTGAGGGAGGACCCGTCGGGCGCCGTGCACTTTCGCGTCCCCGCGCGTGCGGGTATTCTCTCAAGTCCTGGCCCACTCTCCCACCTTCCTCGCGAACGAGGAGTGCGAGGCAGATAGAAGCACCCAATCTTGACCTGCAAATTTTGCCTTCTTCCCTCCTCTCCATCCCTCTCTTTCTCCCCCCCCTTCCCTCTCCTTCCGGAGAGCACGGGGTGTTCAGCAAATTCCTCGGATGCCTTTCCACCACTTCGGAGGGACAACACGAAGAGAAACCACGAATAAAATGCGAGATAACGAGAAGACACAGATAGAGGGAATGATAAGCTTGCGCCGCATGCCGCTCTCGGCGTGGATGCGGCCGGCAGTCCGCCGATAGCAGAGATCCCAGAGGGTGGCCATTATCTTGTCTGGGGAAGGTCTTCCGTTCGTCTTTGCAAGGTCGATTCTGTTCGGGGTTGTGATGTACCCGATTCTCGACTGCGTTCGCCAAGATGGGCTGCCGAGGCTCAGCGTGCGTAAGTCTTAGCTGTGCTTTTGTTGCTGTCGCTGAACCGCTGAACCGTCCTTCTCCCTCCTGAACGCTCCTGCCAACGCTTCGCTCTGGTTCACCTCTCGCAGGAGAGCCGCGATGGAAGGGGGGGGAGGAGGGTGGGAATAAAAGAAGAAGCGAAAATAAATCCGCGAGAGACGGAAGAGCAATTTCTTGACCCGGTGCTGAGGAACTGCCGCATGCCAATGCCTCTCCGGTTGGCTGAGCTCGGGTTAGTTATCGAAGGTCTCTTCCTGGCCCCGCACTGTCTGAGAAGCAAGGAGGGAGCAATTTCACGCCGTCTCCTCGCCGGGACACGGCAGCAGACTCTCCCTCCTCCCTCAGTCTCTCTCTCGTGGGGTGCGCTGCCGCGCGCGTGCAAATTCCCGCTCTCTCCTCTCGTTCGAAGGATTTCTGGGGGAATGGGCAGGCGAAGGCGGTCCTCGTTGTCTGCGACCCACTTCCCGGCATGTGCTCCGCCGTGCAGGGGTGGCGCGTCTCCACGTCTGCTCCGAAAGCAGTGCCGGAAGGGATAGCTCCGAGGTAGGGGTGCGCAGGCAGGGGATGCGGGACGAGTGCGCGTGTGCGGGCTTGCTGCGGATGGAGCGCCCGCCTAGAGGTGCTCCATGAAAGCATGGGTTTGGATCCCTGAGCGGCAGCAGCACGGGGAACGACCTCCTTCACAGGAGTGAGAGCATCCTCCGACTCCACCAGCGCTCCGTGAAGGAACCACGTGAACACCCCGGAAGCTGCTCTCTGCCCTTCTCGGAAGCTCCTTCCGAGACGACAAGGGTGGTCCCCTCGGGAGTTGCCTGAGTTACGGCATCCTGAGTTCCAGATCTCTTCCTTCAGTTCATAAAGCTGGAGTCGCCGGTCCGGTGCCGCCGCCGACTTCGAGGGTGCTGACCCTAGAAGATGCTGAGAATACTTCGGGGGGCTCTTCGCTTCGCGGATACCCCTCGCAAGAGGAGGTCTCTCTTTGAGTGCCCGGCAAAAGCAACAGGCCAAGAGCGGCAGCCTTAGCCACATGGTCGGGACTGGCGGCCGCGTGACTGCTGCCGCCGAGCGCGGCACCACACGCGTCGCGGGCTGAGACTGGAACGACCCTCCGAGACCCTTTTGAGAATCACCGGGGCCGGCTCCCTCCGAGGTTCCCTTTCAGTCGTGCGAATAAGAGAGCGATCCCCCTTCCCTCGAAGATTCCCCTTTAGAGTGTTGGGAGCGTGATGCTGCCTTCGGAGAAATCCTTCAGGGGAGCGAACAAGGAGCGGTTCCCTTGCTAGCTCCCTTCGTAGAAGAAATGAAAAGGAGACCCCTTCCGGAGGTCCCTTCGGAGACGACCGAAGGGCGAAGGTTTCCTCCAAAGAGTCAGGGAGGAGCTAGCTGCATTCATCCGGGCGGTTCCGTTGGAGGCTGCTCAAGTTACGCGCACGACCCTCGGGTGGCGCCGACAGTCCCCCGTGTGAGGTGGCCATCGTCGCGGAGGCGTCTTCGAGAGACGCTCCTGAGGGGCCGACGGCTCTTGAGATCTTCGCGAACCCCAGAAGGATTTCCATCATCCTAGGCCAATGGCAGTCTCCTAGTGAGGTCTCTCTTCGCCTTTTTTTTCCTAAAAACAAGAAAAACACACACAGCATCAAGAGTGTCTTCATTTGTCATTGTCTCTCTCTTTCTCTCTCTCTCTCGCAGAAACATCGGGCTTTCATGCGAGTCCAGTCAATGCAGCTTTCTTCTGCCAAGAGTACCGAAACGAAAAGAAAGGATTACCTGCTTGACGAGGCGGTGGTGGTCAGTTCAGGTCAGGGCTCTTCGCAGTTTCATTCTGGAGAGGGCGGGTTGCCAAAGTCCATGGGTCGTCGGCTGTCAGGAAGAAGCGAGGGCCAGGTCCTCCGGGATGCGCGTGTTCGTCCCGAGGGAATCGATCCGACGAGCTGAAGTCCTGGGGGGAGTCCGCGATGCAGTCCAGCAAGGATCGCTCCCTGTTGGATCGGCAGTCTCGCCACAGGGCGGAGGTGGCTTGCTGTTGCCATGAGGTTGTCCTGGATCTTTCAGCACCTCCCCTGATACGGTTCGCAGTTTCCTGTGCTCCCGAGGATCCTCCTCGGCTATCACCCTTAATGCCGGGCAGGTTTGCGTAGCGGCCGCAACGAAACGGGTGGTTTTCCTGGACATTCAGGGAGCAGGTCCTGCGACGCTCCTCAAAGTCCTTCCCCCTTCCCGACTGCGGTCCCACTGCTCCGCTCATTCTCCTGCAATGCGGTGCGTTCGCAGCGAAGCCTCCTCGATCTGGCAGGTGATCGGAGACAGCGTTGCTCTCTGGTTTATCTTCGGCTTTCTTCTGAAAACCTTCTCTGCCACTTCTCCCCTCCCCCCCTTCCTGTTCCTCGCTCGTTCTTCGCGAAGACCTCAGCAGCCAGGTCGCGTGCGAACTGACGGCGCTCGCGATGCTTTCGACCACCAGCAGGCACGCTTCTCGCCTTGGCCCTTTCCTGGTTCTTGGTCCTTCCTTCCTGTTCATCCTTTCGCTTCCTTTCCTCTCTCTGCCCACCCCTGCCGAGCTCTCGAACTCGAGTTCTGGACCCCGGCGTTGAGAAGCTCAGCGAGGGGAGACGGCGGCTGACCTGGATGCGACGGTCCCGGGACGAGAACCGGACCAGCGAGCGCGGAGGTCTTCGCCGTGCCTCTCGAGGCGGCCAGACCGGGACCGTTTTTTTTTTCGGAGCTACCGGTGGGGCTTCAGACGCCTCCTTTGCGCAGCCCAGAAAAGCGCACGATCTCAGGACCGGGAGGATGAGGGTCTCGGCATCGCTTCCGGGCGGGAGGGAGGAAGGTTGCTACCGCAGCCTACGCACGGTCCGCCTTCTGCGCGCGCGCTGGCGCTGGGGTGCTGCCACCATCTCTAGCGAGGGGTGGAGCTCCGGAGAGGAGGGCAGCGGAGGAGAAGGGGTGGAAGAGAGCACTGCCAGGTGACGCTCACTGCCGATGCGGGAGATGGCGAAGGGGGAATCCGGAAGGAGGGCGCGCAGCTCCGAGGTGCAGGGGAAGAGTCTTGGCAGAAGCTCAGCCGCGGAAGCCTCTGGAGGCGAGTGAACGTGCCTTCAAAGGGCAGCACCGTCAGGGCATCCTAGGGGCCTGCTTTCCATCTCTCCGTTCCCTCTTGGGAAACACAGTTGTCTGGATTACTTGCCAGGTTCACTGGATCCGTCTTCCTCCTCTCCGCTCTGAGGCGGCGGAGGCGGCGGCGGCGCGCTTTCCGTTACGTCAGCGAGTACCCTTTCCTTGCCCGAAGGCGGATGGTTGCCTGCCCTCCTCTCCTCGACCCTTCAACCCCCCTTCGATGCGGGAGGTCCCTCTTTCGAACGTCTCCAGCATCCGGCGCGGGGAGGTCAGGACGATCGCGTCCGCAACGGGGAAGTGGGCAGCGGTGCTCATCGTTCATGGGGCGGGGCCGACCCAAGACGCTACTTCGGGAGTCTCCCGCGGCATGGGGAAGCCGGAGGCATTGGGAGGAACCCCGACGGCGCGGCGGGGCGTTCTGGTGCGCGTAGCGAAGTCTTCCGGTGTTTCGGCGCAGTCTCAAAGGCGGCGTTCCTCCTCCTCCCTCCTCTTTCGAGCATGTCTTTGAAACTCGCCGGGACCCTCAGCGGGAGCCACTCGAGTGCCTCCTTGCCCGGTGGCGTCCATTTTATTTTTTTTTCCTGCGTGTGCCTCCCCTCCCCTCCCCTTTTCTTCGCTTGACACGGGAACCAGGGTGTCCCATAGGAAAGCGCGCACGCTCACGTGGGACCCGGCGGCGTCGGCGCGCGAGGAGGCCGGAAGTCGAAGGTGCGCTCCCTTCTGCAGGCTCGCGAAGGGAGATAGCGACCGGTCGGGAAGGAAGAAAGGGAAGCGCCCCCTCGCGCCACCGCTGCCGCCCTCCGGGCAAACCCTCTGCTTCCTGTCGGCGCTCAAATCCCCGCTGCTTTCAGACCTGTACGACGCCGGCGGCAGTCCCAGTGCTGACACCAAGAAGACGCACCTGAAGGTACCCATGGCGTCTCACCGGAGATCTTTGAAGGAGAACTGCCAGAGCTTCTCCCAGAGGCCCCTGCTGATCTCTTCCTACATCCCCTTGCCGTTCTTCTCGAGCTCCCCGGGCGTCGGGGAGAGCAGCGAGGAAGACCTGTCCCCCAGCCCGCTCAGCAGCATCGAATACCTGAACTTTTCCCACGAGCCGAGCGCCATCCCGCGGGAGTCATTTGTCCTCCCCGGAGGCCGCGCCGGAAGCGGAGGGTCCCCGCCGCTCCGGAACGACTCCCCCAAGAACCAGTTCCCCTGCTTCCCCCGTGTCGTCGTGAGTGACTACTCCAGCAAGGAGGACGGTGCGCGTCCCGAGAAAGACGCCGAGCCCTTGCCGCCCAGGCTGGCGTCGCCGCCTCCGCCGCCCGTTTCCGAGGACGCCGCCTGTTCGGCGGAGATCCTGACCCGCAGTCCCCAGAAGGTAGGAGGAGGATTTCTCTCGCGCCTTCCCCCTTTTCCCGCGCGCCTGAAGGTGGGTGGGTGGGTGGACGAGGGGGGGAGCAACCCCGGAGGGAGGGAAGCTGGTGGACGGGGGTGCTGTATGCGCTCCCTCTCGGACGAGGGCTGCAGGAGACCTTGCGACCTCCGCCGGCCTCCTTCCACCGCACGCGCGCGCGCGCAGGCGCCCACCAGAAGGACCATCTGGCTCGCCCGCTGCATCGCCACGACGTGAAATCCGTTCCCATTTACTACACACGACAGGATCTCGGTGCGAGGTGGCTTGCGGTCGAAGGGTCGGCCTTGGTCGAGGATCTGCCGACTGGCCGACCCCTCCTGCTCCTGCGGAACGTGCAGGTGACTTCCAGGGTTCGGCCCGGGCCGCTTTGGCGGCGAACGCTCCTCGGGCTGGGAAGCTTGGAGGCAGCTGATCTTGTCGGGGGAAGGGAGCTTTCGCGGGCCAGCGGAGCCGACCCCTTGTCCTCGCGGGAGGGAAGGGAGTAAGGGAGAGTGGCAAGCGACGCGGAGGTGCACGAGCGGCGGGAAAACTGTGCTGCCAAGTCTGCCCCGAGGCGGTACGGGCCCCACATCTCCCGCTCTGCTGAGTCCGGGTTCGATCACTCCTCGCCCATTGGTGCGGCGGCAGCCCGAGACGGAGGTTGTGCTTCGCCGCAAGTACGAGTGTCCTTGCTTCGGGCTCCGTGGAGACGGTGGACCTCGACCCCCCCCGCGCTGCCGAGAGCAGGCGGACGTCACACGCTGTGGTCGCCGTCCGCGCCTTCGCTCCGCGGTCCACGGCTTGTTGCGACACTTCGGCCAGCACATGCTGCAACGTCCGAGTCGCTTTCGTCCGTTTCCCAATGGCTGAAGAAAAGGAGAAATGGAGTTTTGCCCCTCCTCCCTCCTTCCTCTCCCCGCGAGCCCCCTCCCCCTCCTCTCGCCCAAACGGTCGATCATTCTTCTTACTGCATCGTCACCACAGAAAGAGAGAAAATGTCGGATCGCTGATCTCTGCGGCGTTTGCGTTTCACGGGCACGTCTCTTATCGCGAAATCTGTGTCAAGCAGAAAAGGCGCCCGCAAAGAACAGTTGGCCTCATGACGTCACAGAGCCCGCTTCTCTTCTTCCCCCCCCCCCCGTCCCTTCCTCTTCCTCATCCCCCCCTTCCTCCGCTCTCGTTTGCCACGGGCGCGGGCATTCGACAGTGGCAGAGTTCGTATACATTGGGTCGATCGTGGCTCGGCTTTTCGGAAAGCATCGGAAACGCACCCCTTTTTTGTGCATCGGGAGGGAATCCAAGATTACATCCTCTCGAAATGACTGGGTGTAGGACGTCAAACGAGAGAAAGATATCCCTCCTCCTTCCCTCTCACATATTTTTTCCCCCTCCCCCCTCCTCCTCCTTTCTCTTCCCCTTTCTTTGGCCTTAGGATCTCATTCCACGCATTTTTTGCGAGCGTTTTCGATGCTGCTTTTGTTGATTTTAAAGCGGCAGCCACAGTTACAACCACACGCAGTCATTAACATCGACATGGAAACGGATCCCAGAAAGATAGCCAGCTGTTGCCATTCGGAGTGTCAGGTTTCCCGCGTGCTCTCAAGTGAATTCGTGAGCGGGTGCAAGAGGCGTTCCTCCTCGGCGGAAGGGGGAATCCGTTCATCGTGTGCAGTCCGCAGCCGACGCCGACGACCTCGGCGCGGGGCAGCAGTCGAGCACGAGAGATTTCCTCGGAGGTCTTATTGCGTCGGATTCTTCCCGTTTTTCCGAGATCGGGTGCCATCGGTTCGGTTTCGCTCCGAGGCGCGCCGGGTTCTTCCCGAGAGCTCTCTTCCTTCAGCCACGGGGGGGACCTTTCGGATCGGCGCGCTGCCGGGCGTGGAAGGTGCGGGGAGGAGGACGAGGAAGAAAGGGTGAAATCGAAGGGGTGGGCGGGAGCCACCGACGTGCCAATCAGCAACATCGGCCAAAAAAAAAGAAAAAAAAAAGGAAAAAAAGGGAAAATCCACAGGGGGAACAACCTTGTACGGCGACCTTGTTCGAATTCGGATTCTTCAATTAGCTTCGATTCGCCGCAGCATAACGAGCAGAGAAAGTTCTTATTAAGAGTTCCTTCATTAAGAGGTTCGGCTGGCCTTGAAACGGATATGCAAACAGCGCCGTCATCTGAGAGCGAGGCAGCTCCTGCGGCCTGCCCAACGCTGGAGCCCCACGAAGGAACCAGGAAACTTTTTGTCATTTCCGCGCCACCAATTTCATCCAAAGGTGAAGGATCTATTAGTGTGGAACGCGTCGGACGGAAATCGTGCTGGAGCGCGCCCAGGGGCCTTTGTCGCCTGCAGAGATTGCCGGCTGCGGATTGGTTTTCACGCTTAGGATTTTTTCGTGTTTGGTTAATCGCCGGCGTCACAGCGGATGGTGCGCACGTGACAGTCAGTGCGGTCGGGCGTGCAAGAACCCGCGCACCTGTGGTCGCGCGCCACCCGTGCCCTTGCAAAGGGAGTCCCCGAGGGTCCCATCACCCTGCCGCCAAGGAATGGCTTGCGCTGTCATGCGGACGTGACCTCCCGCGTGCTTCCCGAGTCCTGCCTCGTTTCTCACTGGCGCTGGCGACGAACGTCCCGCGCCAGCGGGGACGGCCCTCCAGTGGATCCTCGTTCCCTGTGAGCGAAGAACGCGCGGTTTGATGGGAACGTGAGTTCGCTGGCAGGCCAGCGGGGGGTCGAGTTCCTCGTCCACCTTTAAGCCCGGGTGCTCCGAGCCGACGTGCAGCGGCACGTACGGAGAGCGATGTGCGATGCGAGACTGCTCCGTATCTCGATCTTCCGAGGAGAATGACCATCTCGTGAATGAATGAATGCGTATCTAAAAAAGGTCCCCCCCCCCCAAAAAAAAAAAAAAAAAAAAGAAAAAAAAGGATGAAACTTATTTTCCTACCAAGATCTGAAACCATGAAGGCCTTTTGGGGAATCTGATCACAGCGTCCTCCTCAGCCTTCCTTTCCTTTCCTACATAGCCGCTAATTGTAAGTGTTTAGGGCAGCTGTGTTTCCAGTGTCTTATATTCCCTTTCCCTCACGACCTTCATGTATCTCCGCTGCAATTTGACTGATCGCACTCTTCGGATCGTAGATAATGAATAACTACTAGATTCGGATGTTCTATTGCTGCTAAGGCCGTTATCTGTGCCTGGGAAAGCTTTGTTGATAGTAACGCCTACTGACGGATGATGCAACAGAAGCAAATGCGCGTCGCTTAGTTGCAAACTGGCACTCCCTGAACAGCGGATTGCATCCAAGGAGCGGGGAAGAGAGAGAAAGAAGAAGAAGAAGAAGAAGAAGAAAAAGAAACCTCTGGCAGATCTGTTTGGGTCACCTACCCATGCGTCGACGAAAGAGTACAGGTGGGCGCCAGCGATCCTACACGGCAAATTCATCGGCCGGATTCGGAATGTGCTTTCCTGCCGATTTTTTTCCCGATTCCCTCGAGGTTCCAGGAATCCCGTGATCTTCGGCAGGTGGTAGTGAACTCTTCGTCGATGCCGTTACGTCGCGAAATGCAGGCTGGCTGGTGGATGTTGTAAGTGGCATTGAGCTCGTGCGTTCATCCTCTTGGTCTTTGTAAGAAAGATCCGCATTTGCGCCAGCAGTGGCGACGCAAGCGTTTCCGTTACCTCTTTGCCTTTCCTGCGTTCAGCGACATTTCTACCTCCAACCAATCAGGCAATGAATTCTCTTTGATTACCTTTTTTTTTTCGGCAAAGAAAAAAAAAAAAAAGGAAACAAAAAATGACTCGGCAGTTAACTCCCCGTCCCCTCCCCCCTCTCCTTTCCTCAGTTGTTTCTAGTGGATGGTCCTCGTAAGAAGGAAAAGTAAATGGTAGTGTCTTCGAGATTTTACACGTGCTGTTCTGGTTCCAAGATAAAGCAATTCCTCCTCTGTTAAGCAGCATCTCGTGTCCGAGTGTGGGAGATGCTCGAGATTTCGAAATCCTCCAAGCCATGTCTTCGTGTCTGAGAGCTGAGACGTGTCGGATGGCTCACTTGTTTGTGGAACTGTGCTTCATTTTATACCGAAGAGCGATCGGTGGGTATCGCTCGACAAGAACTTTGTATCTTGAGCGCTCTTCGTCGTCGGCTGATGCATACTGACATTCGGGGTCGTAATAAATAAATAAATATGAAACTGAATCATTGTTGCGAAAAAATAAACCAAAAGTACCAGTAATTTCTTATAATGGTTCTTGAATGGGAGATCTCATACCAGAGGGGTTTCCTCAAAGCTGCCTGAGGACAGTTTTCGCTTGCAGAGCATTTTTGCACTTCCACCTAATCTTCACACATGTTAATTCCGTCGTTTTCCGATTCCCTCATTTCTCATTCCTTTCTGTGCAGTTCTCTGCTGACTCCATCATTCCCCAGGAAGTGCGTGCACAAATTAGCGAAACCTGGAGGCAATGAATCTGTTGAATGTCATTGATAGCAAACAGCACCATCTAGCGTCCGCTGACGGAAGTTACGACGCGACGCGCAAGAGAATTCTCAGTTCGGAATCGCTGCCTCGCTCTTCTTCTCTTCTGAAGCTCTTCACCTTGCCAACAAAGGAGAGATGAGAGTAAAATTGTTGTCTTCTGCATGCGAAAACGACCAGAAGGAAGATCCACACGGAGGTAGCTTCCAAGCGGATCCAGCGGCTGCAGTGTAAAATGCATTTGGCATAGAAGGACTGTCTCTGTGCATTCCACTTTCACCAGAGGTTATCTCTTCATCGAACCGATCACAAGATCTATGAAGTGCACTGTTGGATTGAGATTCATGGAGAAACCAGGCAAAAAGAAAAAAGGGAAGACGAGTCGTGAGGGAAAGAGAGTGCGTGGGAAAGTGACGTCAGTGGAGTCTCATAAGCTCTCCTAGAGAATTCTATGCCTGCAGACCATCTTGCGGTGAAATGAAAGCACCGGGCAGGGAGCGGAGAAGCTGAAGTCGGGTAGACGAGCACCCTCTTGGAGCATCCCCAAAACCCGAGCCGGTGGCGCGAGCGAGGGGAACGCAGCGCCGAAGGAAAAAGCTAAAGTACTCTCCCGCTCGGAGGGTGGCTGGAGAAAAAAGACAAAGACTCAAGAGAGAAAGAGGAAATGTCGAGAGAGTGGGAAGGGTTCTTTGTTTGCCCCGTGGCGTCAGTCTATTTTCCGTCCCGCTTCACCGAATCGGATCCTATAGTTGGTTCTTCGTGTTCACTACAGAGAGGCAGTGGTACGAAGCCAAAGTTGTCTCGGATGGGACTCTTGCAGCTCAGATGAACCGAACCCGATGTTCCCTTCAACACTCATTAATAATACTTCAATCCTCCAGGATTTCAAATACTTAGCAAGGAATTAACGTCTCTCGTGGGTGAGACCGCCGGCTCACCTAAAGAAGGACCAGGTAATAAGAAGAATGCCCCAGTGCTAACTCTGATGACCACCGCTATCACGGAGTCAGGAACCAGAGCAAGAAAAAGTGCCTGAATCCCAACAAATGACCCAGAAAATCAGCATCGTGCGTGTGTCTCCCTCGTAGTTAGGGAAGGCGGTCGAATGATCGTCCCTAATCTTCCCAAATTTCAAAGTGGTATGCAGCGGTCTTCAAGACCAAAAAAAATAAAAGCAAAATCGAGGGTTTCTCTGTTTCTCCCTCTATCACTTGCGGTTCCTCTTGATGAGCGATCCAGAGATTCTGCACCGAAAACAGCCGGTTTCTCCAGCACAAGCTCGAGGAGGGAAAGATCGAAAAGTTCGTAGGCGTGAGAGAAGGTCCAGTGGGCCTCTGCGTACGTCTCGAGTGGGGTAGTACGTGAGAGTGATTTCAGCCCTACTGCCTTCTTCGGCTGGCCCGAAAGCCTGCAAGTTATATGATCTCGGAATGGCAGTGTGAAGTGCGTGGTGTGAAGTGGTGAGGGTCGCGTGGATTCTGCCATCTCGTTTTGGTCCTTGTATGGCAGCAAAGTACCCACGAGATGGAGTTTTCGAGAAGTTTCTACCACACGGCAGGCATTGCCTGCGTTGGTGCACTGCGGGAAAAGGGAGTCACCGCCGTCCGCGCGGAACAGTGGAAAGCAAAAAAGAAATTTTCTGGCTACCCTCAGTTTCCCGAAACTGAGGAGATTTCAGGCTGTTCGGGGTGCCGCGTAGGGAAGTGGAGGGTGACCTCCCGGGCCTCAAGGGCGGTGCACCGTTCAGAGCAGAATTAGAGTCCCAGAAGCGGGCTGACCGGAACTCACTCGGTAGCAGTCCATGCTGGTGAATCACCGAGGGTCCTCGGCACTAGATCTTGAGGAACGAAATGCATGCAAGAAGTGCGTGATTCCAAGATGGCATGAAGCCTCCAACGAGCTCTCGGAAGCATGCAAGCAGCGCGCCCGCCCTCACGGAACTCTTCGGGTCGTGGGGGCACCCTGCCTGTGCCAACCGGCCAGTCATCCTGAAGGGCTGCCTTAAGGAAACGAAGCTGGGTCAGAGCTAACGTGGTGAGTGCAAAAAACTCGTTGGCTCTCCGGGCATCGTCACAGGTCTCAGGGAAACTCTCAGTTCCTGGGAAACTCTCTAGAACCTGGAGAAGAACTGCAAAACAAGTGAACTCTTGGGAGAAGGAGGAGGACATTAGAAGAACGATGGTGTAACTGCCTACCTATGGCATCCCGAAGGGAGGAACCCGTGTCTTGCGCAGGCAGGATGTTCTGATCGCTTGCTCGTAGCAGTGGCTAGGAGACGTGCACAAAGAGGATTTGCTCGCAGGCGTAACTTCCGGCATCAGAGATGGGGATCAACAAGCAGCTTCTGGATAAGACTCAGGAGGGTTTGAATGGAGTCCAGAATGGGAACGTAGACCACACAGGAAGTGTGGCTCGCTGTTCCCTTGAGACCAGCCAGAGGTTTTCGTCCTCACTCTCTGGAACCTGGAAAAGAGTGCCTTCCCTCCATGCCTCCTGTGATCTATTGCAGCTTCCTTGGGACTGAACAAGAGTCTTCAGAAGATGGATCACCCTCCTCAATGTCCGACTCTTCCAGGAAGAGAACCGCTACGGAAGGAGCTTTCTTCTGGAGTTCTGAAGGAAAGGTGGCTGCTGGACGAAATGGAATCCGTGAAACTCTCTCGCGACCCACCACCACCACCACGTCACCCAAATATATATATATATATATATATATATATATATATCAGATGATGTTGTTGCGCTTCTTCATTGCCGAGGACTCCCTGCTTTCTTTGGTCTCCAGCATCCCGTCCAAGCGCCTCGTGAGGATGACCTGGGGGACCGCTGCCACGAAAACCGAACGGAGCAAACGTTATGCGCGCATTCTGCTGGAGCAACGCGCCGTGCGTTCTCGTGGAGTCCAGCATCCGTCCTGAATGTGAAGCTTCTCTCCCCGCTCCATCAGGATTCTTTCGCCACGGAGTAGTTCTTTGCTTTCCGCGCTGCTGGCCACGTGCTGTTTCGGAAACCGCACTCTGGCTACTGGCCATCGGTGCGTGGACGTTCGAGATGTGCCCGGGGCCTTAGTAAGTGGTTCGCGTGCAGGAAGGAAGAAGCGCCCCACGTTTCTCGAGGTGGAAAAAAGGAGGGAGGGGGGGAAAGAAGGAAAGAGAAGAAAGACTTGCAAGGACGGGCGATGAGGCGGCTCCTTCGCGTGACTTCAAGGTGATACGCACTGGATTCTGGAGCAGAAAGGGCATTATCCTCACTCGGGAATCGCTCTGCCCTTGTGCTCCCCTCAAGTGCCCTCGTAATTCAATGACGGTTTTAAGTACGAGCAGTGGGCTGCCTTCTCAGAAAGCATCTTCTCTTTCCCCTCTGATTTCTGCCTGTTGCACCCGTGCTGGGGAGTATCCAGGGTGGTGGCTCTCGTAGTGGAATCCACGACACCAGTGTCTGAGGTGTTCCGTTTCGCCGGTAAGGAGCAGCCTGCGAGAAAAGCACCTCCGGTCCTGTCGGCTCCCTGGGAGACGCTCCGCTCTTTTCCTTGCGGTTCTCTTGGCGAGCGGGACCCCAGTTCCGTGCTTCTGCGTGGCTGATGGCTCCAATGAGAGAAAGGTGCCTCGGGGAAGGTGGTCTCTGGCCATTCTTGTTCGATCTACATGAAGGACCCTAAAAGGAGCAGAGAATCCTATGCGAATGTTTCTTCTGCTACTTCCTGTTGCTCAGGGACTTTAGGGATGCAGGGGGTGGGGGATGGGTGGGGAAAGAGGTATCTCTTTGAGGAAATGACAAAGAAGAAAATAGGGGAAAAAAAGAGGGAGGAGGAAAGGAAACTCGAATAGGATTAAGGACATTTGAGAAAGTTGTGGGGGAACCCACTCCCTCAATCTCGAGGGTACATGAAGATACAAGAAACAAGGGAGCCGATTTCCCATCTGCAAATGCTAACGTGTCGATGATGCTGAAAGACGCGTACATGTAAAAACTATAAAAAAACAGAAGAATAAATTTGGTCGTCTTGTGGATCGCAATTTTGACCTCTTGAGACCCTGCGAACGCTTCTCGTGGAGCGGAACGCTGTTTTGGCTGGATGACGGACACGCTTTTAGAGTACATTCCCTGTCACCAGGGAATGTGTGTCTCCACACGTCCACCAGGGATGCTGTTCCCCGGTTGCTGGGACCGTGCACGAACTGGGTACTCTGGCCAGAACTTCATGGTTTTGAATGTCTTTTTCTGTTGATCGCATCCCTTAGGCTAAAAACAGTTACGTTGCGATCCCCCTCATAGAGAAAGGGGAGGGGAAGTGTTGCGTCTACAGAACAGTGACCTTGGTGAGACCAGACCATGTCCGCTGAAGAGCGATCGATCGTTTCCGTTCCGAGCAATTTTCGCACGACCTTCCACAAGGGCAATCACACGAAATACCCACCAGGTGCCCAATCCGCTCACCGCGCCATAGCAGAGGCAGAACGGCCCGACCTTTCATTTCGAGTTCTTCTAGAAAATTTACATGAACAAGTGTGGGAGGGAGATTATCCGTGGTCTTCACCGCTTTCTCGATCTGTCTGGGTCCCTCATCGTTGGCAAAAAGGTAATGGTCCTCTACCGGAGTTCAAGAGTAGGGGCTGTTCCTCGTTGAGTTGACGGTTTTGCCCGGCGGCTTCAGTTCACGGTTCGCACCCTCGGTCACACTCCAGGCACCGGGGACTCGCGCTGTTGAACGAAGGTCGAATCTCGGGGTTGCTTGAGTCCAAAGGCTGTGGTGGCCATCTGGGGACTCGACTTCTGACGACTACGCAGGTCTGCGATCGATCGTTTGGAGGGTGCCCTATGCGACGAGTCCAGTTGACGCCCAGAGAGTGTTTGCACGTTGAACAACGCAGCATCTTCGTGAGCTGAGCTGGTTCGCTTGCGCACTCTGAATTCTTCCAGCTCTTGCAGGACGTTGGCGTTCTTAGCGTTTCAGGATCGACCCATGATGCTGCTTGCCATGCGCTGTTTCGAAAGCTGAACGTTCACTGATGCGTGGGCATTCGAGCGTCCGGGTTCTCAGTAAGTGGGCCGATCGTTTTTTTTTTTTTTTTTTGCCCTCTACACCCAATTGGAAAAAGAGTTCTTTTCTTTTTGCATCCTTAAAACAAATAGAGAATTCTTCTTTGTTTCAAGGGGCACGCGAGCAGCTGCCTCTTGATTGATTTTTTTTTTTTTTTTTTTTTGATGACGACTCCACTGAACATCCGGTTTCGAAGGTGGCATCAGCGAAGAAACACCATCACGTAGAGATGATGCATCAAGCTCCCTGGGGGCACTGCGTTCTTGGGGGGAAGCAAGTATTCCGGGAGACGGATATCCCGGGTCCCATTCGACGCGAAGTGAAACTTAACCTGCCGCCGCCCTCTTCTGGGACGCACGCTTCGCGCGCGTCTCTTTCTTTCTTCGCCCATCGGTGTTTCCTGAATCTCATTTTCATCCATGGGCGTTCGCACGTGCTGCCTCCCAAGAGCCATCTGCTCCAGGCTTGACGGAAAAGCCACTGTCGTCCTTATGAATTCGAGAAAGATTCCGTCCCAAGGACGGCACGAATGAGCAAGAAGCAGCGCGCAGACTTTCGCTTGATTTCCGTGCACAGACACTTGTCGTGCTCGCTGAAATGTGACTGTGTGTTCGCAGAATTTTCGGGACCTCACGAACGAAAGACGAGAGCTCTCTCTTTCTTTTTTCGCGTATGCAAGGCAACGCAAAGCAGGTGCGCAGTTTTGCTCCACTTCCTCTGCAGCTACGTGCTCTGCAGCTGCGGCGAAGTTGAGCCCAATCACACCTACCAGCTGAAGAAAGAGGATGGGTCCACAGCTTTTCCAGAGAGACACATCCATCTCAGTTCCGTTTCGCTTCGACGGATGGACGAGGAAGGAAAAAAAAAAAAAAAAAAAAAGAGTGCTCACAGCACATTTAGAGCACCGTTTTTTGTCGGAAGGATGTAAAACTCGAAGGGAACGATCAGATAAAAAACGTAGTTACGCAAGTGCCCCCAGAAAGGGAAGATGTTTTTAGAGCAGTGGCTGCAGGTTATACCAGACTAGCAAATAAGAATTCATTTTCATTCCAGGAAAAATGAACTCATTACTTCAAGGAGGAAAGTTACGCAAAGTGGGAGGCGGTGTTGGTTTCGTTTTGGGGGACTGAGTTCAGCGGTAGGTGTACGCATTAGGATTTCAATGTCTCTTTTGCTTGCTATCAGTACCCGCGCGCTTCCCCCATCAGCCACACTCGCCTCGACGCAGATTCGATTTTTTAAAGTCTTGGATTTCCTCGCATTCACTTGTCCCAAGATTTCGCTTGCCGTCGTCGTCTTGCAGTTGCGTTGCACGGTTGAAAAATTTTCCCCTCAGCTTCAGAAGCTGGCAGCACAACCGTGTGCCATCATCGCTCATCTTCCCGAGGCGGGTATCTGATGAGATTCTCGATTCCCCAGTGATGATGCGAAAGTATCTGGGGAGAGGGGAGAGAATCTTATTTTCATGCTTGCTTCCAAACGTGGAGACTAGACAGACAGACGTTTTGGTAACTATGATGTGCATGTGGCTAACGACTGTAGATACTCGAAAAATATGCACCACACGTGTACGATCTATTAACAGCATAAACATGCGCTCTTAATTCTTTCCATAAAGTTTCTGCTGGCGGAGGCGGTCTGAAACGGATGACCGCAAGTCGAATGGTATTCTTCCCAAGGGAAAGGCTATGGGATGCCCTTTGAACTACCGAGCTGACTCGATCGCCGATTCGAACATTACCGGTCAAAACGTACTCAGGCCGCTGCCGGAGTGGCTCTTCGCGCCAAGCTGCCCTGCTGCTGCCGGCAACCTTTAAATGAAATCGCAGTCTCATGGATGCATGAGCCAGGCCATGGACCGTTTCTCGCTTCTTGACTTCCTAAAGTGGGTGAGTTGGGTGCCTAAAGTCTTTGATACGTGTTGCATCGGGAGGCAGATGCCGAGGTGTCTCCACCCTAGCTCGAACCATCATTTCTTACTTCAGGCTTGCGATAATTTGCTTAAGAAAAGGCAACTGCTCATTGAACCTGGAAGGGGTGCGGATGGTAACAGACTAGTCAGAAGACCACGTCTCCAGACTTATTCGCAGCTCTGCTTGCCTTCCTATTCGCGTACTGACTTTAACCTTCTCAGTTTTCAGTGATGACCTTTCCCCCCCTCTCTCTCTTTAATCTTCCAGTGGCATCCGATTCATCCGCATGATTCAAGGTAAAAGGCAATTCGGTGCTGGTCATGTCTGTGAGTCCTATCGCATAACACACTACAGCTTTCCGCGCTGTTGTGGTTTTGCTAACACGTCGTGGGTGAGCCTCCTCATCTCTTAAAGATCCAAAAACGGCTCGACAAAAGATGGCTGCAATCACGCAGGAACGTAGAGGGGAACCACTTGGTGCGTTGCACTAAATGGATTTGGAGCACGTGCCTGGCATTGTAGTGCAGCTCGCTTCCAGCACTCGGGTTCACTAGAAGTGCGTTCACCTTGGCGGAGGGGAAAACTCCCAGGGACACACACCCACGGAGACGAGGGAGGAAGTGGAGAAGCGAGCAAGACTCGAGTAATAAACCCAACGGGGTCGGCTCACCGAAGAGAGCTGCCGGTCAAGCAGCAGTTCTGCAGCACGACTGTGTTGAGAGGACCGGACTCGGTTATCGCTAGGGGGGAGTTTCGTAGGGTCAGCGAAATGCAAACATCCTAATGATAAGCCTCTGCATATGTTTTGAGCGCTGATACGTAGGGGAGGGCAGTGCTTTCGTGCGCTTGGGTCCATCAGTTCGTTGCTGCTCCCACTTGTATAGGTGAGTGCAATGCGATAGCTGTGGTAGCAATGGAGAGGTTTTTCTTTTTTTTTGTTTACCTTGCTTCAAGAATTATCCAAGACCTGGTCCAGAGAGGTCAAGCACACTAGAGGCCATTTAATGAGATCTTCTGCTATTCAAGACGACCTTCGATTCAGCAAGCGAGTCCGACGGGACCAATAGATTTTTTTACATCCGATCTTCCGCTCATGTGGTTTTCAGCCCAACTGTTTGGTTTCCTCTGCTGCTTTTCCTTTTCTGCGCTCAGAGCTGCCATGGTAGAAGTGACAGTTACTCTCTTCAGGACGTTTTCTTCTGCTTTTCACAGGGAATCCCGCATTGCTTCTGGATATCGGCTATCGGTTTCGAATACTTTTTCGAAAAGAAGGACTGCACTGGATCTTATCGAAGATCCGGCCAAGCCAAGCATGTCAACTGAGGAAAATTTTCGAGAATTCCTGGAACCATCTTCGCATGCTGCTTTTTGGTTTTTGCCTTTCCGTCCCCTCAAGAAGATGGGATCTAGCTTGCTGCGACGAAGCCATCCAAGCGAGAAAGAGGATCGCGGTTTTCCTTTTTGCACGTGTGCCGCCTCTACAACTGAGGACGCTTTCAAAAGCCGCTTTCGTTTTTCTCTGGTCTTTAAGACCTTTCCCGAGAACGCTCTGCGACCATGCCAAGCTTTCGGATGGGTTTGTCGGAATTTCGGGACCTTGTCGTGAATGTGCTTGTGTGCGTCCTGTGCGTAGCAGCATGAGAAATAGAAAGACAAAGCAGGACCCTTTTCTTTTATCAATGCTCTGCCAGCGCCAGCGCATGTCGCCAGTCTCCAGCGGATACTCCTCACCAGTCTTGGGCAAACACCAACACCCCAAAAGATTTTAGGCAGTTATCAGCAACCGAATAGGAGATGGAAGTCCAAATGGAGCATGGTATGAAGCCGATACATAAAACTGACCTCTGCGCAATTAAGTTTTCCTGGTCCTCTGCAACGTGGAATCCTGGTTGAGCAAACGGGAAGAGCTCCCGGCTAGCAGTCACGCGAAGAACCCCTAGGAGATGACGCTGGAACGGACGAAGTTCCCTTCCGAGAAGATGCCAAGCGGTCACAGAGCAGAAAGTTGGTCATCATCTCTCTCTCTGAAAAAGCTGAAATAACAGTTCCAAGTGTCGCAAGTTCCAGGATCAAATGCCTCACCGTCTCGGAAGGAAACCTATTCAAGTGCAGCATCGCCAGTTCCAGGATTCCTTGTGGACTTGCCCAGGACACGAGTGCGTTACTTTGGTTGTGACCTACCATGAACTGCTTGAAGGGATTGGTCCTTGTTTCACGTGCGTCGTTTTCCAACAAACGATGTCTCACAAGGCTGTGCCACGTGCAATCTTATATATCCCTTCATTCCGTTGCTTATGCTCCATGTAGTGTGCACTTTCACAGCAACACACCGTGCAGGTGTGCGCCACACACTTCCCACAAGTTCCTGGACAATGCATTTTGCTCTCTGGATGCTCGAGCTTCTTGCATGGAACATCACCATCTATGTCACACGAAACGGACACCACACTGAGGTTTTGGGAAGAGTCGGATTCCGCTTCCATGCGCTGCAACGAGTAGCGACAAGAAACCGAGCAATTGTCCCCTTTCGCGTTCCCACTTTCGTGTTTCCTCTCCTGAAAGAGAGAAAAACTTGAGTCTTCTGCACATCGCGTGCTCCGTCGTTCCCTCCTTCAGTGAGTGAAACGCCCCGTTCTTCTCCTTGATTTCCCGATCTTCGCGTCTGCATCTATCACATCTCAGAAGTTCCTGAACGTGTTCGTTGTTTGGGCCACCCATATTACCCCCCGATGGGTTGAAAAAATCCTTCGCAGCTAGTCGGAAAGCATTGGGCGGAAAAAAATTATTCCCTTCCACTCCATTCTTTGTTTCTTACCGTAAACATTTCTTCTTAGTCTCTTTCCTTGCTTATGTAATTCCTGCTCGGCCTGACCGCCTTCCTCCTGAAGCACATCGTTGCCTCGCCCTGTGGCAGCGTCCGCAGATGCTCCCTCCCTTGCTTTCTCAGACATTTGATTGCCTTGTTTCACCTCATCTTCTCCTTGATCTTTCAGTTGGTCTCTTTCCCCCAGAACTTGCTCTTTCTTTCCTTGATCCCGTGCTCTTGAACCCACGTGGTTGCTTCCGACTTCCTTTTTGGGGCTGGTAGATTGTCGTCGAAGTTGTTGCCACGCTTCTGGCCTTCCCACTTGGCGTGCCCTACTGGAGCAGAATTAGGACTTCATAGGCTTGGATCATGTGAGATGCAAGTGGTTCGTGGTTGATGCTCGTCGCACTCGCGACACGTGGGTTTCGAGCACGAGGCTGCCTACGCGGCGAAATCACACATAAAGCAACACACGGACAGGCATCATTCGCATCAGAGATGCCTCGCAACGATTAATTTTCAATGCTCAACCCTGAACAAGTAGGAAAACGGGAAAGGTCATCGGATGAAACTGTAGGACAGCAAAAAGGCAAAGCTCTAGGTATAGTATCAGAGTGTAGTGATTCTCGGCGCAGCGGCTGTGAAGACGGAAGAGCGCAGAAAGACGATCACGGCTTATTGGATCGGAAGTCACTGAACGTTTCCAGGGGCCACCCATAAGGAGGCTGAAGATTCTTCCCACAAAAAACAAGGCTGGAGCGTGAAATACGCCTGAGCGATCTCCGGTCACAAAGGCCAAGCAACAAAAGAGCACAGGCAGCTGAGCGTACAGGAGAACTCAAATGACGGCACTATTGTCCTTCATACGTGTACGGGGCGTGGTGGGCGTGTAACGTGGAACAAATGGGAGGCTTCGCACTGTGACGAACGGTTCAGGACGAGATGTATCCGAGGGAGATCAGCGGCAGAGCAATATGAATGGAGGCTTAGAAGGAAGACAGCGAGCGGATCTCTCTTTTCCTGTTCTTCAACACTTCTGCAAGCGGATGTAGAAAATACCGCAATGTCAAAGGCGACTAAGGAAGACGAAAGGCGCGAAGGAAATGCGATCTTCGGGAGCTCGGTTCGGACAGCAGGAGATTTCGAAGATGGCGACTGGGCTGAGAATGAGAACCTTCATTAGGATGCGGAAGATGCGAGAACCGCAACATGCTTGCGAGCGGAAAGAACTCGGCACCAGCCTCTCAAAACGGCCGGAGCAGCTTCCTTTCCTGCTCCGAGGGCGTTTCCGTCGAACGCACGTCCGTCAGCCGTTGCACTTTTTTTGCCTGCTCTCTTTGTGCGCCTGCGCAAAACGCGTTCGCCGAAAAGTCATTTTCGCATTCTCGCTGCTCCTGCGCATCCTTTCGCTCTCTCGTTCGGAGCTACCGCCCGTTCTATTTCGTAGAGTCGGATGGAAACGTTTGCTCCGAACAGATGCTTCGTCTAGCCTGCAAGACCAAACACGTTTAATGAGTTTTGCCGTTCGCGGCGAGGCGGGCGCCCCCAACAAGGACGCGGCCCATCGGAGGGACAGCAGCGACCTTTTCGTGGTTAGCTGGCAGTTCGATCGCCCGCCCGATCCGGAACTCGGAGATCCGGCCGCAGGCAGCTTGCGATCGGGAGCGGGAGATCGCCAGGACCAATCATTTCCTCGGCTGTTGTTGGATGCTTCCGATGGAGTCATCGCGCCGCGCGCCATCTCAGCTTCGCCGCAGGGACCGCTGTAGGTGTTCCGGAGTCCGGGGAGATGCGCAGAAAGCCTCTCTGCCGCCGTGAAACCGCAGCCGCGGTTTCTCCTTCCCTCGCTGGTGTGTGTTTTTCTCAAAGGACGGAGGCGCGCATACGTAGGGTGAAGGAGGAGGAGAAGAGGAGCGAGCGTCTTCGCGCTCCAGCGCGCGCGTGCACGCACGGCTGGCGAGCGGCACTCGCGCGCGCGGACGCGCTTCGCAGACTGACGACGACGGCGCGACTGTTTGCGAGTCCGGAGAGCGACTCGTGTCCAATGGGGGCGGCAGAACGCGTGGTTTCAGACATCCCGGCGCGCCACGCAGCCCGCAGAGCGGCGGGTCGCCCGCGCAGCCGGAGCGCCCGGCCAGCCGCGCGCCGCACGCGGGAGTGCGAGGGGAGGGTGTGCAGCTCGATGCAAGAAGCGACCGCGCGCGCGTTTCCCGGGGGCGAGCTCGCGAGGGGAGCCACCGAGGAGGCGAGGGAAAAACCAATCGGTGCAGGAGCAGTGGGTAGCTGTTTCCCTGCCACGGGGAAAGGTGGCAACGGCATTCTCCTCCCCCCTTTCCACCTCCTTTCCGTTCTTGGCCCGATCCCTCGGGGATCCGCCGCCTGCTCCCCAGCAGCTCTCTCGAGTGAGTCCCGGTGTCGTGGAACGGTTACCTGCGCTTCCTCTCCCTCTTCCGCCCCATTCCTGGAGACTCTTCGCCCGAGTGCTCTTCTCCAGAGATTCTCGCGGCTCAGGTGTGCAAGAAGCGGCGCTCTCCTCACTCTCTCTTCTCTTCTTGCGAGCTTAAAGCCGCGCTTTCTGATGCAGCTGTAAGAGGATCAGCTGACGTTTCGAAATTCCATTGGGGGGGAGGGGGGGGGATGAATCCTCGTCGGTCGAGGAAGAAGCGCGTGCCCCCCCCCCTTCCCGGTTTCCTCCGTCCTCCTTCCCCTTCAGAGATTTCACAGCGCTCCTCGTGGAAAGGCCGAGGAGAGTTTGAGACGCAGAAGTGCGACTGGGGCGCCTCTCTGGAGGCTGCCAGGAAACGAACGCGCTCTTGTTCCTCTGTTGGGCCAGGAGCACAGTGATCGCCGAGGTTGTCAGCCTCGATTGCTGTTCTCCCGAGCTGGAGCATTCAGGATTCTTCTTCTCTCCCCCTCCCCCTAAAGCCGGGCTGTGTTTTCATTTTTTCTTTTGTTTATTTTTTGGTGCTCCTCCCGCAAGAGGAGGGGGTACCAAGGCAACCACCTGCAACATAATCGATGACCTGTAAGGCGCAAGCGGAGATCGCAGGTAGAGCCTTCTCGATCCATGCCGCTTCAGGCGTGCGCAACGAGCATCTCTCCCCGCTGCTGCTATAAGCACACTTACGCGCCCCCAACGGTGTTCCGCAGAGGCGGCGGCAGGAGTTTCTGTTACCACGGCAACCATCCTACCAGCGGCCCTGGTGTCGTTCCCGACGTTCGAACGGCCCGCAGTCGGTCTGTTTGTCTGGACACTAGTATCCTGCTCCCCCAGCCCCCCTCCCCTACCTCCACGTGGGGAGACGTGCTCAGGGGAAGTGCCCTCGGTAGATTCCTGACACCGTTTCAGCGATTCGGGAAGCTGGATCTGTTTTCTCCTTCAAGGGAGAAGGGGAGACCAAGCTCCTCGACATCATTTGAGCTCCCTCGAGTCGCTCCCCGTGGCGTCGCCGCCACCCTCTTCGTCCTGGCGGCCGTCTCCGAGGCAACATCTGCGAGTCTAGGCAACCGCGACAGCCCCGGCTCGTCGCCAGGAATACCAGCCACCGCGGCTGTCGCGTCTCTCGCGTTCCGAGGCGTCTCTCGCGCCCCTCACGCAAGTGGTAGGATGGCAGAGAACAGAAAGCGGGAGGTGGTAACAGTGGTGGTTTCTAGCACAGCGGTGGGAAGACTGGGAGGACGCGCGCGAAGAGCAGGGAGGGCAGCATTGGTATCGCCGCTGAGCTTCGAATGGGGAAGACGGGTGAGGGACGCGGGGGCTGACCCCGGAGAAGGCTCTCCCAAAAACGAATGCGAAGGAGGTATCATCCCGGGCCTCGGGAGAAGACAACAGGAAACTGGGAATAAAGTCTGGAAATGCCAGCCTGCAAGATGGCAGTCCGTGCCGGAGGCGGATGGATGACCAGTCTGCCCACTCCTCGCTACCAGGTCGACCGGGGGCCTTCCTCGCGTTTCTCCGAGAGGCACCCCTGCTGCGATGCGCGCGCGGTCAGCTTCTCCGAGCTGGATTGAGAGAGAGAGGAAAGGGGGATGGGGAAGAGCAGGGAACGGGGATATGGAGGGAGTGGATCGGCACCTGAACGGCCTAACTCTTCCTCTTCGCTTCTCAGCCTGGAGAGCCGCCCAAACATGAGCGCCTCCAATCCCACGGACCACTTGCTCTCCGGGGGATATGGAAGCGTCCCTCAACTCAAGCGGCTCTCGGGGAGGGGAGCGAACGAACGAATTGAGGATAGAACCTTGGGATCAGCTCCACCGGTGGATCCAGGGATTCCTCCTCCGTTTCCTTCCTTCTCTTGGTCTTCACTGGAGATGGAGGGGGGGGGATCCAGGGGTACCCTCCTACTTCTGGAGAAACAGCAAGAAGAAGTCTAGGGGAGCGGAGGGGGCACGGAGAGACGAAAGTCCTCTTCCCTTTCCTCGAAAATCTTCCCGGAAAGCGGAATTCTCTCCCCCTTAGCTCCTCTGGACTCCTCTGGTGGAAGAAGGTCACGAGGTCGAGGGGCTTCGATTCTTTTTCCCCTTGTCCCTCTAACCGGAGGAAGACGAAAGAGGACCGGGTAGCACCGGGACTCCGATGGGGTTTTCTGGAGAGAGAGTGCGGTAGGGAGGGCATCCGTGCTGCTGAAGCGTCGTCGTCCAAGAGACCTGCGCCGGCATCCCCTTCTCCACTTCCGGGTTCCGGGGTGCGTCCTGCTCCATCCTTCCGCCCCCCACCCTACCCTCTTCTTGACGCCGTTGCCGCAGCGATCCGCGAGCATGGCAGCATCCATGCATCCTCGTTTGACCTCCGCAAACGCGGCGCAGCAACTGAGGGAGCGCTCCAGGAGCGTCTCTTGGGACGCGCGCGCGGTGCGTGACGTCATTGCTCCCTGCGCACTCCGCTGACAGACGCTCGCAGCTGACAGGCAATTAGCCCGGCAATAGTGGGCGTGCAATTAAACGTCATTAATTCAGGAAAAGGAGAGAGGGAGGGACGAAGAGAGAGGGAGGCGGAAGAGGAAGAAGAGGAGCACTCCCGAGCTTCGCCTCTCGTTGGCTGGACAACGAATTCCTCTCGGAACCCGCCCCTTCAGGGGATAAGCGCGAGCTCTTCCTCCTGCACAGAGCGCTTCCATCCCCCTGTCCCCCCGCCGGCATTGATTCCCGGGGGCCCCCATTGCCGGGGGAGGCCGAGGAGGGGGGGACAGGAAGAAGCAGGAGGAAGCGGTTCCCCTGGAGCAGGAGGCGAAGGAGCGGAGTGGCTACACGCGAGAGGCCTCCCGCTGCTATGGGCAACGCGAGCTCAGCGCCTGCTCGGGTGCATGCAGGTGGATTCTTCCCCTCCGCAGCATCCTTGACGCGGGATGTTTGCTGCTGTCGCCGCCGCTATCGCCTGCTTCGGAGAGTTTCCTCGCCTCTGCGGCTCTGGGGAACCGCTTCCTCCTGCTTCTTCCTGCCCCCCCTCCTCTGAAACATGCGACGCCCTTCCATCGCCTTCTCGCGCACGGAGGCGCGTGCCAAAGGAGAGAGTAGGTCTGCTGCACGAGAAAAGGAAGAAAAAAGACGGTGATGATGATGATGATGATGAGGAGGAGGAGGAGGAGGAGGAGGAAGTTGAGGAAAAAGGATGGTGATGGTGATGAAAAGGAGGAGGTCGTTGAGCGAGCACGCGCTGCGGTCTCTGCTGCTCGGCCGTCCCCAGGCGCTCTCTCGAGCCTCGGAGCGGTGGGGGTGGGGTGCGTCCCTCAGGGGGGAAAGGGACGGAACGGTGTGCACACGCACACGGGGAGGGAAGGAGAAAGGGAGGAGGAGGAAGGGGGATGCGCGCAGCTCGCGCTGCGCCGGCGGCAGCGGAGGGAAGGGAAGGGAGGGGGAGGGGGAGAGAGGCAGTTGCCACGGCAGCCACGGCATCCCTGAGCTCACGCCTGCGCTCTCGCCCGCTGTTTCAGCCGCATCGTCGCGGAGGCGCGGCGAAGGCGAACCACCACGTGCGAGCTCAGTCGGATGCCGGTCCGCGTGCGCCGCGTACGTGCGCGCGCACTTCTAGCCTCCGTGTGGCCGCCCCGCACTGCCCCCAGTCCGTCCTTCCCGCTCCCCTTCCCCCTCGCAGTCGGCGGCGATCGCGCCCCGATGTCGACGGCAGCGCCGCCTGACGGAAGGAGAGAATGCGACCCTTCCGGGAAACGCTTCGAGTGGGAGCGGAGGATTTCTGACGGTAGCAGCAGCAGCAGCAGCGGCAGCAGCTCTGAGTGGGAGACGAGATCCCTCGAGGACTTGAAGACGGTCGACCTGTGCGAAGAGAAGGTACACCAGGTCTTTGCTTGCCTTCCCCCTCTTCCCTACCGGTTTCCTTCAGCCCGAGAAAGTCGCTTCGCCTCCGGGCAACCTCCCTCCCGGGAGGAACCGCGCGTCCCACTTCACCGGAGATGCCTCCCCACCTTTCCGATCGGAGAGCCGGACCGTCTCCCGTCCTGAGTCCTCCCCCTCCCTGTCTCCCCATCCGGAATCCCTCCTCCCCCAGGAGCGATTCCGGATTCTTCCTCGGGTCCGACCCCCTCCTCTTTAGATGCTGTCGGCGTCTTCTCGCGAGCTCTGCTCCCGCCTTCCAACATGCCTCGGAGCGGTGGAGTTGCGGTGCGTCCCTCAGGGGGGAAAGGGACAGAAGGGCGTGCACACACGCGGGAGAGGAGACGGGGAAGCCATTGAGGATAAGGACGGGAACCTCCCGGGACTTCATACCTAGAGGGAGAGGAAGAACGGGGGTCAACCCTCGTGTGCTCAGAGGCGCCAGTAGGGTGTGTGCGACGGGCCTCGCTCTTCCGCTCCCTGGTGGTGCGCCCTACCAGGGAACATAGGGAAGAGACTCGATGACCTCTCCTTTGTCGCCGAAAAGACGGGCATCGATCTGCCGGAAAGGGAAGTTTGGGATTTCCTGCGGGCACCGGATGTCTGGGACGCATGAGATGCACGGAGGATGGGGTGGACGGCGGAGCCTCCCGTCGAAGGTGAAGCCACTCCAATTCTTCCCCTGATCTCCTTCCAGGGTCACTTTCCCTAGGTAGTCGCAGGTTCCGAGCGGTTCCGCCCGGAATTCCGAGCTCCACTGCTTCCCAACAAGACCATCTAGCCGAGGGATTGGGCGGAGAGGAAGCGGTGCTGAAGAGAGGGAGGGCGTCGCAGGCGGGAGCCCCTCTTCCCCTTTGCAGGACGGGTTGTTCTGGGAACTCAGTCTGAGAGCTTCCGGCAGTCGCATCCTCGCGGGGCTCGGGAGACGCTGATGCGGCAGGGGGGAAGGGAATGGGATCGCGTTGTAGAGCTCGTGCCTTCGGTGGCGGAAACGGAGAGCGAACCCCGCTCGGGAGCCCTCTGAATCGCTCTCCCCCGGCCCGCTGGGCTCGCCACTTTTACTTCCTTCCTTAGCTGTTTCGCTCTCACTCTGCTCTCTGATCCGATCCCCGGGAAGCGCGAAGCCCTTTCTCTCCCAGTCCCTCGCCCATTCCCCATCCAAACCAGCTTCGACGCTCTCGGGCGATCTGACGATGAGGACCGGGCACAAGAAGACCTTAAATCAGGGCCGGAAGCGAAGGGAGAGCAGAAAGCAACCCAGCCCGCGGGGAGCTTGGAATGGAGGATGGGGAAGGGATGAAGTCCTCCACCGGTCCTCCGGAGAGCGGGAAGTTTCTGAGAGTTGTCCGCACCATTGAAAAATAGTGATGATGATTCTGCAGGATTCGAACGCCCTCTCAAAGGGGAGGGGAAAAAAAAGCGGAATCAGATTGGAGATCAGGAGTGTCGGAAGCCGATGTCAATTGTGCGGGCTCCCTGGAAAGCCGAGAAGACCTCTTGCCTTTCGGAACCCTCCAGAGATGTGCCAGGTTGCAGGTCTCCGTCTCAGCTTCTCTGTCTCCGGAAGGCTCAGAAGATGGAACGAAAGTCTTCCTCGTTCGCCGAGAAGGCGAGGTCGACATCTGCGTGCCGGGGAGGGGAAGGGGGAAGGAGGGCGCGCAGCTCCACTCCCGAGAATTCTTTCCGCCACCACCCTCAACTGGGTCACCGCTGTGCCTCCCGCTGCTCGGATTCGGGCTGGTCACTTCCCTTCCCCTTCAGTCTTCCAGGATCAGGAGGACGGAGGAACTGTGCCCTTCTCCCAGCGCACCTGCGGCAGATCTGGGGAGTCCCGGATCTGCTACAGGTGACCTTCCGATGTGGCCTCTTGATCCCGTCTCGCGTTTCCACTTCCGCTAGCGACGCCCACCTAGCAGTTCCGCGATTCTTCTTGATTTCCTCCCGGTAGGAGCATTTCCTGGATTCTTCCCGGAAGTTGCGCTCTCGCCCCGCCACACTCAGCGGTCCAGAGACAAAGGAGAGTGCAGGAGAATTTTTTCCCGGTAACATCTCCAGGGAATTCTCTGGCAGGGATTCCTGACCTCGAAGTTTCCTCGTTCATGCAGTCCGGGTGCCTCTCCTCACGTCCTAGAGGCGAGGTTACAGGCCAAGAACGGGAAAAAGGGAGAGAGGGAAGCAGACGGCGAGGGATTCAGGAAAGCGAAGGGCTCGCTTCCGGGTTCACGAGTCCGTCCGAGTGGTCGCCCTCCCCGTGTCGAAGGAAAGGCGTGCGTAGGAAGAGAAGCGGGAAACGCTCAGGAGTTGTCTACTCGCCCCATGATCTTCCCTCATTCCTCCCTTCTTCCTCACACACCTTCATCCCTTCCTTACCCGCGGAAGAGAAACGCGGGTTTTATCTGACTCCCTCCTGCGGAGCCCTCCGTGGGTCCGTCGCTTCTTCGTCATTCATTTCGTGGCTGCTTATCTTGGACGAAAGAGGGAAGCCGGTAGAGAGAAGGAAGGATGGGGCACGCCTCTTCCCGCTGGGGTAGTTTTCCCTCCCGTGAAACAAGGTCACGGGGAAGGGAGTTGGGATATGCAGGCATAACCTGCTGAGGTTCCCCTTTGCCTCCATGAAGCCCGGCGAGACTCCTTCTCCCTAACTTCCCGAGATGCGGAATCTTCCAGAGGATGGTGCCGCAGTCGCCGCCGATTTTCCGCGGACCTATCCTGGCCGCCGGTGCGCGTGAGACAGACTCTGGTGCATGCCTGGGGCGGAGGGGAGAGGTCGAGGGCGCGTTGGGAAAGCGTCAACGGAATGAGCTGGCCGTCGGCATGTATTCACAGAGATCGCTGACTTCCTGTGTCCTTTCCCCGCCGACGCGTTCGGCTCTGCCATCGCTTCGGATCTCACGGTGGATCCATCCCCTCCCTCCGTGTCTACCCTGTGGCACTTAATTCCTCACCCGCCAGAACTGACTTGAACTGTTTAGGGGGCTTTTGGCTTCTTGCATGCTTTGAAAGATCCAGGACCACTAGCGGCGGACGGAACACCGGAGGGAGCGAAGAACTCCCGTAGCGAGAGCCGGGAATTCCGAAAGAGGTGGTTCACCGTCCGTATAGGCGCTTCGCTTCCTGCTGATCAGTCCCATCAACGTTCTTGGAGGCTGAGGCTGGATTCCAAGTCGCAAGGTAGCACCAGTCCTTCCCACCCGCCTCCGGAAAGCCTTCCTCCACACTTCTATGTGGCGATGGTGATGAGGGCGGTCGTCGCCGTGCCTCGGGGCAACTGTTGCCCATAGGCCCATGGAAGATCGCCCATACGGCTGTCGCTCTTGTCCGCCTCCGCCTCGTCCCGCCTATATTCTCAGGGCCAAAGACGGCCTTTCTTGACACGGCCATGGGTCCTCCAGAGCGCTGCGATGTATCGATCTCGAAATGCGACCACGGAAACGAACCTTTCTTAGGGAAGAAGCTCTACTCTCCTGAGCCCCTCGCCCTGAGCTCCTCAGAATCCGAGCTGGCTGCAGAGGTTCTCGTTGTTCGCCCCTGTCCGAAGAGCTCGCCCCTCGTCGCCCGAAGCCAACGAGAACCCCGGCGCCTCCAGTAGAGGCATTTCGACACTCTGTCGCCCAGCCGTCACTCTCGCGCCGCCTACGACCCCGCGGCGGTGGCCGGTCATCACACGCTAGCCCGCTGCGGGAGGCGCGGTCCGACGTTGTGTTCCTGGCTCGCGTGGGTGTTCCGCGTGCGCGCTCATCCGAGCGGGGAAAGCGGGGATGGTGTGAAGGACGCACGCGTGTGCTGCTCTCCTGTCCGAGTGAGGTCATGCCCTCCTGCTCGAGGGCGCAAGCACGCAACCGCGCGCGAGTGGCGCCTGCGCCGTCGATCGCCGAGCCGCATCGGAAGGCCCGAAAGACTCGAGAAGAAGGGAGGGGGGAGGAAAGGCGTTAAACAGCTCTTCTTTCCCTTCCGTTCCGCTGCGATCCGAGAAGAGCGCGGAAGGGTCTCCACCGCAGCTCTCCGTCGCCAACTCTGGTGGGCGCTGTCCGCTTTTGACCGGAGGTTTGCGTTCCAGGTGTCCACTTGGAACAAGCTGAAAGCCGTGGTGCACTGCGCTCCCCTATTCCAGACGTACAAGAAATGCAAGTATCCGTGGGTCCAGCTCGCCGGCCATCAAGGTGAGTGCTCTCGCCTGGCCCAAACTCCTTTCTTCCTGGACGGGCTTCCCACTGCCTCGGGACTCCTCTCGGGTCTGCAGCGGGCGATGCTGAGCATGCTAAGCAGTGACCGCTTCCTAGAAGGAGAGGAACCCGAGGGTAGTGGCCGGCTCTTGACCCAGCTGCCCTTGGCGCTGCTCCGCTGGGGAAGACGATGGGAGTGAGGGGCAGGTGAGGGTAGGAGTACTCTTCCTTCTGTCGTCCGCCGAATCACAGAGCCTCTAACGAAGGTCCTCTTCCGTATGTCTGGTTCTTCTCTCAGTCTCACACTTTTACGCGACCCCTTCCATTCCCTCATCCCTCTTTACATCTTGTCTCCCCTTTCCGCTTTTGGGATCGCGTCCCCCGCGACCTCGACTCCCCTCTGTCATTGACGCTTCTCCTGGTCCCTCCTGGGCTGCTACCGCCAGATGCCCATCCGCTAGATGGGACCTCTCGTCTTCCACGATCCTCCCTTTCCTTCTTCTTCCAGACTCCCTGCCTCCCAACTTTAGTGCCAGTGCGGAATGCTTCTTCAGGAGCTCTGCTGCCCCAATGCTTCCTCACGGGGTCAGAGCTTCTTTCTCTCCTCGGTCCTCCTGTGACCTAGAAGTGCTCTCCCGTCTTTTTCCTGTCTCTTTGCCTGCCCCAAGAAACGGGAGGTGGTGAAGGGAAGAGCTGCACTCCGTGACCTCTAAACAGTGGCTTCCCGGAGGGGAACGCTCGCTACCCACCGGATTCCCTTTCGCTGACTGGGTGCGGTCGTTGACCTGGCAGCGCAGTAAGCAATTTCCTGCCTACGGCCTTCTCGTGACCTCACTAATTTCCCGGTGGAGACTCGCAGCTCCAAGCGATTTCCGCCGTCCTCCTTGGCCCCGTGGAGATCGCAACTTGGAAATTACATGGGAAGAGGAGGACGACGAGGAAAAGGGATGGGGAAAAGGGGGAGAAGAGTGCAGTTACAGGGGAGAAGGCAGGAGATGAGATTAGCAGAAAGTTCTTTACCCTTCTTGCTCTTCACTCGCGCTCCTCATCGTTGCCGGGACCATGGAACGACGACCACTTCGAGGATGATCCTCTGCGCCGTGGCATTCTGATCCACAGAAGTTCAATCTCTCCTCCTTCCTGTTCTGCTCACCTACTCTAGGGCTCCTCCCTCGCCCTCACCCCATGAGTGCACTGCACGGCTGAAAGGGAAAGTCGATTTTTTTTTTCTCCTTTGGCCGATGTCCCCATGGAAAATAGGGAGAGAAGGAGGAGAGTCTCTTCCTACGACCTTTTGCTTCAAGCTTCCATAAAGAGACACTCGGGCCGTTCACTTGGGGAACCTCTTGTGAAGTCCAGGAATCAGCCTCTGTCCCTCGGTGGGTTTTCCTTGTACCCTATTCCGAATGTCTCCATTCGGTGAATGGTTCCCCCCCCTCCCCCTACAGGTCATTTTTCCTGAACTCCCTATCCGAAGCGGACTAGCCTAGGAGCATAAGAGTGCCGAGGACAGAAGCCACCTCCTTCACCTTTGAGCGAAAGGCGTGACTGGGCAGGACTCCGTGATCATGCTGCTGCCAGGCTACTCTGGAACGAACCAGGGGTTGCTTTTCCGTGAGTGAGAGGATTGTGCGCGCTTGTTCAGGGTGTTCTGGGCATCAGAAGGGAAAGCAGACGGCTTGGAGCTCTTTTTCGGAATGCTGCGGTGCGGCGATTTCTTGCGTGGGTGGGGATATGCCCTAGAGAAAGGGGGAAGGAGAGATCTCTGTCCCAACTCCGAACATTCTTCTCTTCTTCTCCCGGGATGCGACCCATTCCTCTCCGCTCCTCGTGCCCTGGCTCATTCTCCTGACCCTTTTTTTTTCTTTGTTTGTAAGTTTTCATGCCCGTGCCGTGGCTCAGGTGGGAATCGCGAGGAAGAGAGGGGCATTGGGTTCTGGACTCGCTGCTCCAGGGACACCCAAGCCCCATGGTTGAGCTCTGCTGAAGGTCATTCTCGCACCTGCGCCTTTCCCGCTCGTGGGCGAGTGGATCTCGATCTCAGGCGCGAAGATAGGAAGGACGCGTCTGGTGAGAGAAACGCACGCGTGCATGCACTAAGTACTGCGGTGCTCCGATGCTGGGAGGCTGTACGCGTCCTTTCTCTTCCTTTCTTCTCTCCTACCGCCTATCCGAGGAAGTATCCTGCTCTGTCCCACTTGGTTCCTCTCGGCGGGAAGTTTTCTCATCCGGGAAGACGTAAAGTCGCAGGAAGGGAGAGGAAGGAAGCAAGGAACCGGTTCCCTTATTCCCGCGAGTCCTTTATCAGCTTCTAGGGGTCCTCGGCACGAAGTGGCGCGAAGAAGGTGGAGTGAGGGATTGGCGCGCTTTTAGTTTACCAGACGGTGGGTACCTTTCTGGAAGATGCGGATCGCGTGCTTTCCTCGTCACCAGCCTCTCCCGTAAAGAAGGTCTAAAACACAATCCCTGGAAAGCTGCTGCACAGGAGAAGAAAATATCCTTATTCTTTCCCAGACATTCCCTTTCCATCGTCTTTTCCTCAATTCTTCCTCACTAGGACTGGCGCCTCCTCTAACGTCCTCCCGCTGCCTTCCGCCATGCCGGGACGCGAACCGTGCTGGCCCGAGCACGGCTGATGCAGTTCACGAGGCAAGACGCGGGAAAAATCCTTTTAGGATATGTCTGAACCCTCTTTGACCACGAGACAAGCTGCACTTTCGCTGCGTTTGTGGTCGGGCAGCTGCAGCCAAGCAGGCGGGAGACTCTCGTTTCCGGGCGACCACACTGCCACTCCCGTCTGTAAGATTCGGTACGTTTCAGGTGGATTCAAGGCTGGCAAAGAGCGAGGGACCATCCTAAAGAAATTCAACCTGAGGGAAGCCCTCTGTTTCGAGAAGCTCATGAGCGACCCTCTGAAATCCTTCATCCCCGAATACAGAGGAAAGGTCCTGGGAGAGAACGGGGAATGTACGCTTGCCTCTCGTGGGTCCTGCCGAGTCATCTCATTTTCTCTCCAGATTATATACAGATTGAGGATTTGCTTGCGACCTTTGACTCTCCGTGCGTCATGGACTGCAAAATGGGCACCAGAACTTATCTGGAGGAAGAGCTGGAAAAAGCCAAAGAGAAACCAAAGTTCCGGAAGGTTCGTCTTTACGATTTCAGCGAAAGACTGCTTTGCACGAGTCCTCCCAACTTTCCTCCTCGACGGCGGCAGCTCAAATTTTCTTACCAATAAGACGTTCCGGAGAGCAAATCCGGCTGCGCCTTTCCTCTTTTTTTTTCTTCTTTAAATCGTGTCCGGATGAAATTCTTGTGGTTCAGTAGGGGATGATTAAGAATTTCCTTACCAAAGATTAAGCTGAACTTAATATCATCATTACCTAAAAGGGAGGTCCCCCAAAGCGAATAATCCCTGCGCTGTTGAGATGAAAGATCAGGACAGTATTAGAGGAATAGCAAGAGACTATCAAATAGAGAAAATGCTAGAGGAATGGTGAGGGGATGCCGGAAGAGTATTAGGGAAACGGTATAGGGTAGCAAGGGTCTTGGAATTCAGGCTTGAGGGAGAGGACGGAGGGTCCGGCATCTGAGTGTTCCATGCATTTCTTCATTCCACTTTTAATTATCGTCATTCTGGGGGAAAAATGTGAAGGATGTTGAAATTTCCAGGACATGTATGACAAAATGGTGCAGATAGATCCCCTTTCCCCTACTGAAGAGGAACACTGTCTCAAGGCCGTGACAAAGCCGAGGTAGCTCCCATTTTCCTGACCCAGTCATCATTGATTTGCGCAGATACATGGTTTGGAGAGAATCCATATCGTCTACAGAGAATCTAGGGTTTCGTATAGAAGGGGTCCGAAGAAGCGATGAGAAACCATGCAAAGACTTCAAGAAGACGAAACTCTTTAGCCAGGTGAAGGACACCATTGATACATTCCTGAGAGGTTACCCAAAAGCTACGGTAATGAACACCAGCAACATTTCCTTCTATTGCGAATATTATTAGATGAAATACCTTCAGAGGTTGAGAGCCATCCAGAAGACATTGCTTGTTTCCCCATTCTTTTCTACACACGAAGTAAGTGTTTTCTAAACCAAAAATAATCGTTAAAATACCCATCATCTCTTTTTCTTAACAAAAAGAATTGGGGGTATCTTCTCCGGCTTCTAAGCACCGTAGAGAGGATATTCATAACCTCGCGGGACGTTGCGGGATTTTTTCACTCTTTGCCTCTGTCGTCATAGGCGCTCTGCTTTTCAGTTGATCGGGACGTCTCTTCTGTTCGTCCACGATCACAACCAAGCAAACGTGTGGCTGATCGACTTTGCCAAGACGATTCCAACTCCGAAAGACACACAAATCACACACTGCACTCTATGGAAACAAGGAAACCACGAAGATGGCTACTTGATTGGACTCGATCACTTGATCCTCATAATGGAAAGCTTGGCCGATGGGTTATAGGAGAAAGCCGTGTCCCGGAACGCCTATTCGTAGCATCGAAAACATGGCTGCATTCATTCGGCACGTGTCTTCAGCCAGTAACGGAAGAGGGCTCAGTCGTCGCTACTAGAGATCGAAAAATCTTTCTGGACGAAATCGTTATTACATACTCTCGCACGCTCTTTTGAATTAGGAGACAATAAAGGACTTTGAAAGACTCGTTTTTACTGATCTAAAGACGTTTTCCTGTAACACATTCCAGATTTCAGGTATGCAAGAACAGCTCCTTCCATGTCCTTTCTAGTCGTATTAACCAAAAATGAAAAGACTGACGAGAAAAAAATAAGCAGTTACTGCTGACATTTCCACAGAAAAACTTCATGCTCATTTGCAAAGGACGGATTTGACACACAGAAGGACAAAAAAGACAAATGGAAAAGAAAAACGCTGCTCTCGATAGAACCTCAGAGTGCAAGGAAATTAGCACTCTCAAGATTGACATATCGGTTATTCGTGGGAGGACGTCGTTACGTAAGAAAGGGATGCTCAAAACGCTGGAAAACTCGAAAGCACATCGACTTTTAGGAGGATCACAAAGATGATTGTGAGAAGACAGCTTCCTCATCAGCAACAAGTGGTTTCGATGATCGTTGCTCCCAAACCGTCAAGCCGCGGCCACCGTTGCTCTTTGTTTCCCTCGTCTCAGTATCATGCGGTGAGGAAACTTTGAAAAGCGTAGCGATCTTTAAGAGAGCTGGCTGAAAATTGAGCCTTCCATAAGAAAAACTCATTCGAGCCCATCTCACCTGGATAAGAAGGAAAACTGATGAACTCACTTTTAGCCATGAATGGAACCATAGAATTCCTTTTCGGATGGACAGGAATCTCCTCTGGGAGTGCATCCCCAAGCAGTCTTGCGCACGGTTCAAAAAATACGGCGTGCTGAAGGAGCACTCTGAAGTTGGGAAATGGGAGAGGGAGGCAGGTCCATTTTTCGAAACGAAGAAAAGGAGGAATTTCCTCTGCTTTCTTAGTCCGGTGCCTCCGCTCAGTTTGTTCCGCCACCTATTGCTCCGGACATGCGGTCCTCCGGATCTTCATCCGCCGGTGCTACCGGAGGCCTCTCTCTCCCATCAAAGGTCGTGAACTTCTGGAAGGTAATTCTTGTGCGACCGGGTCAGCGACTGCTCATCGCGGAGGGCTTTCTAAGCTCGAGTTCGACTTCTGCTGCAGCACGCGAGTGTTCTTTGACCAGCTGCCTTGAATCTCTCTTACTCTTGCGGGATGTCCAAATGTTTGGCGAGAGCTCAAGTTGAAAACCTCAAGAGACTTTTTGCTCGATCTTATAGGCGTCTTTTCGATCCAGCAGCTAACCAGAGCCTCGTTCTTTTAGTCTACCGGAAGTAAGGTACCTCTCTGTTTTGGATGTTCCTTGTTTGGGAGTCATCTGAGCGAATTCAAAACCGACCAGCCAACAAAGTACTCAGAAACAAGATAACTAACGGACTCCGTTTCTGTCTGGAAAACTAACGAGGAGAAGTATTTCACTCAATCAGCAGGAGTCGAGAAGCAGCATCTTTCGAGAAGCAGAACGAGCAAGGAAGATCTCGATGCAGCCCACTGCTGATCTGTGTGGCAGGCAAGCAAAAGACCATGGTAAACACATGTGGCAGTCTTCGAATCGTTTTCGTGGGTAAGTAAAACCGAAACCACTCGAGCTCCAGGGATTGCATGCCTTTCTGACACAGAGCTCTTGTGCTCCTTAGCTACTCAGATCAGCATGGAGAGGTAAGCACACACGCGTTTGAATGGTATCTTAATGAGCTGATTCGGCACCACGGAGTCATAACTCTGTGAGTGCAACGGGAGAACTGTGACTGCTCTCTTCCCCCCTGTCAGCATGAAGGGAACCATCGACTCCTGTCCTGTCCAAGTGGCTCGATCGACCACACAATAGGGGAGGGGACCTAAGACACTCCATCTCCTCCCCATCTGAAAGATCTTTTCCCAGAACCGCTTCCACTGTTTTCCACAGATCACTGGAGGGGGGAAAGGTGGAGAGAAACTGGAATGCCGTTCTGGGACGTCCCGGATCCATCGATTCTTCTCAGGCAGCCGATGAGAGCTCGAGATTCAGCATTTCTGAACCCGTCCACGTCGACCTGACTTGCAGGAACGGTGGAGAAAACCCGTCCCCACCGCCGTCTCCAAGGAGACTCAGGAGACTCCGCCATGGGCTGCCCCTTCCAGCGTGAGAGCTCGCATGCTGCCGCAGGGAGAAATCCAGGAGGAGTCTTCCTATCGCCAGTGTCTTTCCTCCTCCCCTCTCAATCCCATCCCAATCCCCGCCCTCCCGCGAGGCGGAATCAACCAACTCTCCGACTTGCTCCCGACTACCTTGGTCTCGTTTTCCCAGTTTCAGTGGAGCGGTTCATGAGTTACCAAGATAGATCGATCTTCCAGACTCAGAGCTCGGAGAGAAAGTATCATGTGGATTGACTGCACGGGCTAAAGCTTCGAACTGGAAAAGATCTTTGTGCGTTCCTCTCCCTAACTATTTCTCCGGGATGTTCCAACCGCCAACGCCGACTCTCTGCCAGCTCCACTGGTTGAGGGGACGGAGCTGCCATCTCACTGTTTCAGCATCTGCAGAGCGAGGCAAACGCCGATTCGAGCAACTTGAGATGCCCCTTCAGTGTGGCATTGCCGACGTAGGTGGTGCATAAGGGGGGGGGGAACATGTGCTGTCCCTTTCCCTTCTCGTTCCCAGAGACGGCTGCAGTGATCCCTGTTGAAATCCTCTGAAGAGATCTGTCAGAAGGAACTCTTTGATTCCAAGAGCAATGGACTCTGCTGCTTGAGGGTAGGAAAAAGAGAAGAATTCGCGGCCGCTGCATTATCCTTGGGAAATTTGTTTCCTATTCAATGATGACGACAAGGAGGCAGGAGGGGGAAAAGGATCTGCATAGAAGGAGGAGGAGGACGAGTAGACATCTCTTCGTCCGATCTTCCTCCAATCCCAGCAGATTCCGGCAGCTCCTTCTCCGAACCAGCTGAGGAGTCTTTGCGCCATTTTTTCCTTTCAAGTGAGAAGACATGAGGTGAGCACCTTCCTGCTTTCTACAGGTAGCTTCTTTCTGCCGTACCACTCCTCTTCTGTCCCCCGTACTCTCCTCCTCATCTCTCGACCTCAAGAAGTTTCAAGCCTTCTGACGGACGTTCTTTTCCCTCCTTCCTTGGGAATCCTAGTGAGAGTCGGTCCCACTGAGGGCTCACTGAGGACGGTCTCCGACTTCCGAAACCATCCTCTAGCAACAGGATGGAGGATCTTCTCTTCCTTGGTCTGGAACATCCTACCCCCTGCTCCAGCGTGGGATGAGCGGTCGGTCTTGCACTTCCCGGAGAGCTCCTGGATCCTTGGGACGCCACAACCACTGCTAGAAGGCACGCATGATTCTTCGGCCGGTTCCGGAGGAGCGAGGTCATGTTTGGCCTGCCTCGGGCGTCGCAAGCACTTCGGAAGTGACCGCGAGGAGCCTCAGGGTCAACCTGACTTCCGCCTCGGATTCACCTATCTCCCGGTGGCAGGAACAGGGGAAGAGTCGAGGCAGCGCCTCCCCCCCAAGTTACGTAACAAGCTGCTTCCACGTTGTCGTTGTCCTCGTCACTGTGACACCGTCATTTGGTGCGGTGTCACCCACCTCTACCGCCACGGTGCAGCTGAACGAGCCGGCCAAACTCCGGGAAGAGGGGAGAGGAAGAGCGCACGAAGCTATGACGGACCTCCTCAGCATCCCTGGATCGAAAATGGGAAAGGCTCTTCCTCTGTCCACCTAGTGAGAAAGGACCTCCCTATACTCCTCTCTCCTTTCCTTCTCCCTTCTCTCTTGATTTGGAGCAGCCCCAAGCGCTCTGCACGAAAATTCTTGGCAGCCGGACGGGGGAGGGGGAAGAAGACATCGCGAGGGACGGAGGACACTGCTACTGGAGCGGGTTAAGGAGATGTGGCAGCCATCCGACGAGGACCGGAAGTGCAGTGGCGCGGGGGAGGGGAGGGGTGAGAGATTTGAAAGAAGGACGATCCGAGGAGAGAAAGGGGAGGGAAGAAGAGGGAGGAGAAAGCGAAGGCGACGCAGCGATCTGCCTCCTGATGCCAACTGCCCACGCTCCTAAAGCCAGAAGAAGATGCGCCCTGTCCTCCCCTGTCCTCTGTTCCTTCGCGGCCACACCTCTTCCTCCTGCCGCGGTCCCTCCGTCGAGCTGCCTTCTCCTTCCTCGCGCGTCTTCTAGAGGGAAGAGGGAGAGGAAAAGGAAGAAACGGACACAGGAAGGCTGTTCAGTACCCCCAATGAGAAGATGCTCGGCTGCCTTGGAAACCGTCTCCGCCTGGCCGGATGAGGAAAGTCGCCCGCACAGCCTTTCCAGGACAGCTCTTGGCAGCGCCGCCAGGAGTGCGCCCTTCCCTTTCCCGCCGCTGTTTCCTAAATCTCCACGGGCTGTCTCCTTCAGCGCGCGAGTCCGCACTCTGCTGCGGGAAGAAATCCAGGAGTTTTCCCGCCGCCAGTCTCTTTTCTCCTTCCCTCTCAGCCCCGACCCAAGCCCCGCCCCCCCGCGGGGCAAAGCCAACCCTCAGCTCCGCCCCGAGTTCCCTCCGCGCTCTGGACTCGGCAGCTCCTCCGCCGCCTCCTCGCTTCCCCTCAAGAGGGAGTGAGGACGCCTGAGCACTATTCCCGGAGCAGCGGCGGCGGCAGCAGCAGCAGCTCTTTGTTTTCACATGCGCCCGTGGGGCAGCGACAGCCGCTTGCGCCTGGGGGAGAAGGAGGGTGGGAAGGGTGCCCCGGGGTACGCGGCGACCCCGTGCGGGAGGAGGGTTGCTCGACGGTTGGCGCCGTCGCCTATCCTTGGCATGTTGCAGATGACGTCCACGAGCTCGTCCACCGCAGACGCCTTCCTGGTGCGCTGGCCCGGAGGGCAGGGGACAACGGCGTCAAATTTCAGCGGTGCCATGGATTTGCTACGCCGATGATGCCCGGAGGAGTCCTCCGGGACTGCGCGGGAGAACGGCCTGAAGAAGATACTGTCCCGTGGCTTGCGACGGGTCTTCTTGGCTCCCTCGGTGTCGAACCGGATCCTGGTTTCTTCCTGGCAGCCGGTTCCTTCCGACCCGTTTTTCTTCTCCACGCTCTCCTGCAGATGCTTCCTCGTCTCCGGAGAGATGGCGATGGACATGCTGCGGAAGGCCTTCTTTCTGTCTTTGCGCTTCAAATGGGTGCCGAGGCTGGACAAGAGGCTCCCGGAGGACTGTTCCCTGGATCCGAGGGTGTCCTCGTTCAGGGCTTCCTCGTAGAGGGACTTGAGCTGGTTCTCGTGGTCAGAGCACAGAGTAAGCGCCAGATGCGCCAGCATCTGGCTCGACCGATACGCAGAGTCCTCGTCGTCTCCTCCTCCTCCTCCTCCCCCTCCTCCCCCTCCTCCGTCGTCTGGAAGGACCAGCTCGCAATCCGCTCTCATGGTGGTTTCCGATCGCGTCCGCCTCAGGGCGATGCTGGGGATCCACGTCGTCCTGGCCAAGTCGTCCAGAGACTGCCTCTGGGTCTCTACGAGCGTCTCGGCTGCTTCTGGGACCTGTTGAAGAATCGCGAGGCGAGAGAGGAAGGAAGGAAGGAAGGAAGATCAGAGGGAGGAAGACAAAGAATGGGGAAGTCGAGTGAGACGCCTGTGGAACGGGGATCCCCCTCACCTTCATCCTAGTGAAGTGGATGGCGTTCACGATCCTCTTCATGTCGCCCATCTCGTCGCGGATCCACATGATGCGCCGTCTGATCTTCTCCTCGAAGCGGCGGATGCTGCGCGGGCGGAAAGCCTTGGTGATGAAGTTGACCACCATGATGAAGTATCCAAGCCCGAAGATGATCCACAGAGTGAGGCCCACCTTGTATAACCACGTCTGCGCGAGTGCTTCGCCGAAGTCGCCTACTCACGCCGAGGTGGGGGAGAAAGAGAGGGAGAGAGAAAAGTCGTGAGGGCTCCGCCGCCAGCTGCGCGGAGGTACGAGAGCGCCCACAGCTCGGTCTTCGGTTTCGCAGGAAGCGATGGGGAAGAAGGGGGGGGGGGGATGGGGGGAGCTGCCGATGCTGCGGAGAGCCTGCAGGCACCAACCCGCACTCCCTCCTGCCCGTATCCCGAATGCGGGTCCCGCCCAGCTTCGGGAGGACATAAGCAGTGGGGTTGGGTTGCCAGGGCAACCGGATGCAGAAACCGGCGCGCTCGCTGCGTGCTCGCTCGCAACCTTCGCGCCTACGCGCGAGCTGTTCCTCGGGCACCCACGGCCTCTCGGAGCGCGTGTGCTCGTACGCGGGATCGTTCAGAGCAGGTTGCTCCCGGTGGGGCGGTCCACGAAACCGGCGCGTGCGCTCCTCCGCTTCTCCGTTCCTCCTCAGCCGCGGCTTTCACGCATCCCATTGTCGCGAGCAAAGACACGTTCCCTTGCAACACGTGGCTCTTCATCCCGGGACAGTGAAATCTCGGACTGGACAGGTCTACCCACGTGTCCACAAGCAATTCGGTCCATAAACTTGAGATGGGGTGCACTGCCAGATTCAAAGACGCGCCGCACCACCACGACGCGGGGCGCAGGATTGATGGTAGCAACCGTTGCGCAGGCGTACTGTAGGCAGAGCTGCCAGATGGAGCTCTTTGCAGATGCCTATCTACAGAAGACACGAAGGCAACTGAGGAAAGGCAACTGTGGCATCTTCAGAGGGATTCCCTTGATAGAGTAGGAGAGTGAGGCATCGATCCCCAACATAAGCTGAGCGAGATGTCACTGGAACGTTCGTGGGAGAGACCACTGATGATGACCTTGAATAGAGATGAAAGGAACATTCCCGAGAAAGAGATTCAAAGCTGCGGGTAAACATGGTTTTAACGCTGCGGAGGATGCGGTAGGTCATCCTCTGCAAGAGGTGATGAGGATCTTTCCCTGCACTACTGCTTGAAACGGAAAACAGAGGAAGAGCTTTTGCACAAACGGAAGAAAGGCTGCTCTTTAAGAGAAAGTTTCAGAGAAAGTTGTGGCCTGCGTTGTCGTCAAAGGTCTCGTAAAGAAGCAAGAACACCTTCAGCATCATCCAAAGAGTAAAAATGTCTCTTCCACATCTCTTTAAGAGTAAGAGACCATCTCTGTCTCTGCAGAAAACCTTTGAGCTCAAGGAGAATGAAGGGACTAGGAGGCTACTGGGTGGCAGACCAAAGTATGCGAGGGAGTTCCTCGGAGGCATCCATCCCCGCGAGCATCATAAAGGAAGGGGTCACTGGAAGGTGCACGGAGAGACACCACTCCCTAACCGCACATCACAGTGTGAAACTTAAAAAGCATTCCCTTGCTTCAGAGGGTGGGGCACAACCTATGGTCACCAGAATGACTCTCCATGATGGAAAAGCAGGATGCGGCCAAATTGAGATGTTCTGAACGCGAGCAAGTCCGTAGCGCGCTGAGGGTTTTTGCCGGTGTCTTCGGAAGTGAAGACCCCTCAGGAGGCGGCCTCACGCCCATTCTTCCTCCAGCACGAGCTGCTCACGGGTAAGACGGGTAAGGACGGCGGCAAACAAACTCGCGGTCGCGCGCCTCTCCTCTCGCAGACCGAGGTCTCTCGTCCTTCAGGAGGAAGAAGAATGCACAAGGTGTTACCTGCTACGAAATCACCGTAGCCGATTGTCGACAGACTTATGAAGGAGAAATAGATCGACTTGTCGTAGCTCCATCCTTCTATGAGGGAGAATACGGTAGCCGGGAAGAGCAAGAAGATGGTGAATCCTGGAATGGAGTACATGATCGTGTCGACCCAGAGTGACAGTCTGCTGTTGCTCTGCTTTGCTTTGAGCTTCTGGTGCTTCTTAACTATATAGTGAGTGAAGTAGCTGGAAATGTGAGCCAGAAGAATTCCGTTGATAGGAATCCCGATCAGTGCGTAAAGAAGACAGAAGAAACGACCTATGACGGTGTGGGCCGTCAGGTCTCCATATCCTAAAACACACATGAGGACACATGTAAAACATGAACTGATTACTCAAGAACAGTTTTTCAACTTTTTCTTTTTTGTTTGTTTTCAGAAATGAGCCTGTAGTCATCTTCCTAGAGCGTTATTTCAACGTCCCCTTATCGGTGCGTTTTGCTCCTTCACTTTCTCCATTTCTTAGTCGAGGGTCATTCAAGCATGGGAACCCATGCGTTTTTGAAGTCTTTTCAGGGTCACCTTTGGGAAAGGACACGCTCTGAAAACGCGTGTTCCTTCCTTACTGAAGAAAAAGCACGCTCGGCAAAGGTGGCTTCTAGAAGCGGTAGCTAGAGGAAAAGGATTTGTCGAGAGCTTTCTCGGCGCACTAAGAAGCTGATTGATCACCGAGAGCTCAAATCTTCTAGCATCTCTCTCGATGACGTGATGGACTCTAGTTGAGTGGATGGAGCTTGCATCCATCGGCAAGAACAGCAAGTCTCTCATAATCAGCCGAAGAAGCCGTCTCAGTCCTTGGAGGACTGCCCTAGTGCGGCATCTGCTGGACTGCCACGCCATGCTGCTGGTGCTGAGAAGCCGTGCTGAGAACTACACGCACTTCCTCCGCGATGAGGGGTGCTCTCCGTGCGAGACATTAGATCCAAACATGCCGCTCTGCTTTCACTTGGATCAGAACTTTGCAAGGTCCTCGGGATGGAAAAACTGTCCAGCGGCAGTCCACAGCAGGGTCGAAGACTGTGCGTTTCGAGTATCTTTTCGGAACAGCTTCACCTCGCTCACGTGGAACTTCCCGTTCCCTTGCCGCCGTCGCGGACCTGCTCGCGCACAAGACCACAAAGGGGAAGAGAGACCGTTCGTCCTGTCGCGATGGGTGCCACAAGGAAAACGAAAAACGAGCGCGCGCGAAGTTGAGACAGGACACGGAAATGTGAGGTTACGGCGGAGATGAAAGCAGGTGAGCGAGCAGGATGCTGAAAGAAGCACTCCCTGCTTAACGAGACCATCCATCGGCCCCACTAGAGCACCTCTTTCGAAGAGCTGCATGCAAGGAAGCTTCTCGGACAGAACACGTGCATGCGACTCACCGATGGTTGTTATGGTGGTGAACGCGAAGAAGAAAGCATTATAAAAAGTCCACTTCTTCACTTCAACCGTCTCGTTGGGGGCAGATCCTTTTAAGTCAACAGCGCAGTGTTCGTACAGGTGACGCAGCAAATCACTTCTTTCTCTGGTATGGTCGTTTTCAAAAATTTTCAGATATCCTTAAAAAACAGCATCAAATCAATGATAGCCATGCATCATCGTATCTTCTCTTTCCCCCTTCCTTCTGAAAAAAAAAAAAAAAAAAACGAAGGAGGGCAATAGCGAGAAAAAGACAAAGGCACTATAGAAAAAGACCAACAGCGAAAGAAACTTGAGATAACTCTGCATGGAAACTGCGAGTCGTTGCTCAGAAACACTGAAGAAATTGCGCTTCTGCTGCGCATGGAAAAGAACTCGTCTCTCTCATCCTACGCACCCAGATCATCAAACAGCAACCAACGCTGATTGCCTTTGTTCGTTTCACGCTTGCCTGTCTAACTTTCCCCGGGAAACCGTTCCATTTTTCCAGGCTCCGCAACGTGCTCCTCGCGTCCGAGAGGAAAACAAAGGTGAATTTTCAGTACTATGCAAGGAGGGCTGCCGCTAAGGATCGCTCCCGCACACTCCTGGATCCTCGGTTCGGTTTCTAGGTTCCCGAGGGATGCGCTTTCTTGAGGAACACGCTGAGTGCTCCTCGAGAAAATGCACCTTATCCAATCTTGCCAGCGGGAGAAAACGTTTAAAGCTGAACAACTGGCCTCCATTGAGAAAGCACTTCCTAAGCGGTTATGATGAAATGGACAGAGATATCTCGGCAGCCAACCTCTTGGAAGGAGAGACACGTGTGCTCCAGAGGCGCACTGAACAGATGTACCCAGGAGGGTTTCGTGATCCAGTTCCTGTACCTCGAAGACTGGAAACAGCTGAAAACTGCCTATATGGAACACGCTTTATGTATGCGGGTTCTGACGTAAGCGATGTGATCTTTGCTGACGTAATCAATATGGTTACGCTATCGTTCCGATGAACTCGAGCAAAATGTTTTGCGAGCCCTGCAGTTTTGAAGACAAATATTCCTGAAGCCTCCACTTGTTCAAAGCCTCGTGCTTTTTCGACTTCAGCAGCTGTTCCCTTGTTGTCCGACCTTTTCGTCGTTTCGTTGCAAAAATACAAGGTGACGTCACACTCCCAATGACCAAAAACTGCACACTTCGCTTTTCACCTCGATGAAGAGTACCATAGATCCCAAAATTCAGACTTCCAAAGCTGAACATCTACGATCTCATATGCACTTATGCAATAGTCTGGTGAGTGGGAAGAGGTGATTTTCTTGTTGCTGCCGCGTGACCATCATTTCACTAAGAACTTTCTTAGAAATTGCGCGCAAAACAGCCTGACTGGCAACCTGCTCTCCCAAAAGCTTGGAGTCCACTTGGATTTCCTCACATCGCGATTTTCCTTCGCAATTCGCGCTTTCCGGACTTGGAAGACGAACGCAACTGAGCAGGGATGGCGTCGACTGCTCAGCAGCTCTACGCTCTTGTGCCTGCGGCTAAACCAAGGCGGCCTTGCAACCACAAGCGATGAGGCGATCAGAGGAACGGCGGCATGATTTTTCAGTCGCACTGCTGCCTAATGATGTCTGCAGCCGCGAGCACGTGACGAGAAACACGTAAGTTGCAGACGGTGCAAATGAGCGAGCGGGAAGCGCGGAATGAGCGCGCAGGACGAGGTGTACTCGCGCACTCGCGAGTGGACGCGGGTGAAAGGAAGTGGACTCGTGTGGAGCGAAGAAGAAGCAGATTGGATACAAGGAGGAAGGTTGCGGGAAAGAGTGAACGAAGAAGTGGAACGGAGTTGCCGGTGCTTCGATGCCTCCAGGAAGAGGAGCTGGTCAACGAGTTCAAGGTCATGTGCTACTCGTCCCGGACGCGAGGAACGTCCGTGAAAAACGCTCCTCGAGCGAGCAGGTCTCCACAAAGATGGGTTCCAGAAGAAGCCGAAACCTGAGACTACACGCCTTTCTGTAATGGAACAGCCCTAAGGCTCCTGTTGAGCGACCTGTTTTCCTCCGCGCAGGCTGCGAACCGAGTGACCCTGGGGAGTGCAGCGCGAATACTAGCGAAAGAGATCCAGGCGCAAGGTTGATGCTTCGCGTGAATGAGGTCGACTTTTCGGACTTCCATGGAAAAGGTCAACTTCGTTCGCACGAGCAACCTCCTCGTTTCAACGGGGACGGAAGTGGACCACACGGGACGAAGAAGGAAAACGATCGACAGGATTGGGAAGCAGCTTCCTGCGCTTTCCAGAGCATCACAAGGCGATCGCACGGGTAACGTCAGCAATACCTGGAACCTCGCAAAGGGGAGCTGAGACTATGGTGCATGGTTGCGTCGTGAACGGCTCATTTCCGGCTCTAGCAGTGAGCGCCCTCCAAGCAAAGCGTAGAGCGGAGTCCACGGAATCCACATGGGAAACATACAGCCCCGTTGCAAATTTTCAAACGAAGGTCATGATCGTTCACAAAGGGGGGTCGTCCCTGCCGAGGTGGGGACTCGGAGGGAGTACAAGCTCAGAAGAAATGACGCGTTTTTATTTCCTCCTATCAGCATGAGGGGAGGGAAGATCCTCGTGGATGAAGACCATGCTCCTGAAGACGAGGAAGAATGGGTCCAAAGTTCGGCACCGCTTGGTTGGCATGCAGTTCAGGCAAACCACTCTCCATGGGTCTTCTACGCGGAAAACAAGACTCGGACAGAAGAGATTCGCCAGAACGACGTCGGAATGATCATTCTTAAGAAGCATCGATTCGGAAAAGTATGGATGGCTGGGAATGCAGCCGAGCAGCGCCAAGGCCGTCAGTGCGAAGGGCGCAATGTCTCTTCGATTCAAACGAGGCAGCCATCGAATCGGAGGTGGCCTCTCGGATCTTCCTCCGACACTTCATCTTCTCATCCTCCCTTCCGCTTGAGCTTCGTGACCTGCGGTGGCCACCGCCCTGAGCACTGAAGCCATCCACTTTTCCTGGACTCTCCTGTGTGTCAGTGGCTTCTGGCTCCTGTTATTCCGGGAGCAACTCCATGTCATCTCGATGCGGGTGTGGAGGGATGTGTCGCTGTCTCGACCCGGAGTCTGGACGAGGGGATCCCTCGGATTCAACTGCTCGAGACCCGCTGCTCCTCTCCGAAGCGGGGAAGTCAGCGGCTTGGGAGCTCCCAGAGAGGCAGCGGCACTCTTCATCGAAACGTCTTCTTCGTGCAAATTCAAAACAAAGAATTTTTTTTTCCTTTTCCTTTTAAGCCCTACTCAGCCGACCGCGCGATGTTTACGGCAGCGACAGTCATGTTTTCCTTCTGCTGATCGGAGAGCGCATCCATCATTTTTCCGCGTTGGTTTCTCCAGATGCGCTGCTTTGTTCGGGCGACGCTGTTGCTGCTGCTGCTGCTGTTCACTGGCATCCAGCATCTCCCATCCTTGAAACTCCCGGCTCCTCCGCCTCGCCACCCACCCTCAGAGTGAGCTCCGGGGGCCGGCGGCGTGCCAGTGAGAGACTGCAAACAGCGGGTGCAGGGGAAACTCTGGGCTTCCTCCAAAGCCGAGGAGGCATCCTCGAGCCTCCGCGACTCCCCGATTTCCTTTTTTTCTTTTCTTTTCTGTGCTTGAGGATGATTGGTTTTCCGAACCGACTCTTGCGGCCAACGGGAGGGAGGGCGAAGCCTAGGAACGAAAGAGTGGCTGTGTGATCCTTCATGGACACTCCATGTTCAGCAAGGGGGGAAGCTCTCGGGAAGCGTTCTCGAGACGAGCAGCCTGTCGAACATGGTGGGGAAACCGAAAATGAGAGGAGACGCTCGGACTGCGACTGGGCCAGCGTGCTCCTCACCTCGTGGAATCGAGGGAGAGAACGGAGGGGTGGGGGGGAAGGGCTCAGTAAGGGAGAGAGGAAGCTCGAGGGATTCCCTCGGAAATACGCAAAAGAAGAACCGGTTCCTGGAGTAGAGGAACATGGAGACCGCACAGTCGAAGAAAGAAAGACAAGGGCAAATTAAACCCCGTGCTCGATGAGGTCCAACAGAACGGCAGTTGTCAACAGAGAAACAGAAGAGGGAAGACTGTTCTTCGCGCTAGTGACCACTGATTAATCAAAAACTCATAAAATGCATGCTGGCAACTACCTTCAATGAGATTAAATTAAATGTCAATGCAATTGAAAACGGAGAGGTGGACTTTTGATCGCGGAACAAAACTCTCGCCAGGAGCAGCGGCAGAGTCCATGCTGCCTTCCATCACACGCACAACCACAGCTGAGTTTTCCAAGGAACACCGACGTCCGGAGCCAACGGTCCAGCGGTGTTTCTCGGAGAAAATGCCGAACCGTCCGGAGTTCTCGATGGTGCAGATTGTACGCGGGCGTCACCCCGCAAAAAACCTCAGCTTCCGATGTCGTTTCTTCGTGTGGGGTCTCCATGACAGCCGCGGAGTTTCTTCCTCGGAGCTGCTTCACGTGCTCTCTCTCCATCCGTTTCCCGTGGTGGCACGGGTCCTCAACCCTTCCCACTTGCTTCGGCTTTTCTCTGGAAAGAAGCTGACACGATCACCTGATTGGTTGAAAATGGACTAACAAGGCACGAGCGCACGCGAGTGCTCAACGAAGGTGCTCGTGAGTTCGTGAGAAAGCGAGTTGTTTGGATATCCTGTATGCGGATCACCGATTCAAGGAGTAGGCAGGGAAGATGAGGGACTTTGCAGGAGTAGCCCAAAGACCTTCGGCACTCTCGAGAGAACCAGAGTTTGCGGGTTCTTTCCTGCTTTCCTCCCTCCCCGATCGCGGGAGCAGAGCGGCCCTCGTGAGCGTTTGAAAGGCCCTTCACTTCAGCTGGTGTGCCAGAAAGGTGAACACGCTCGCGCACGCGCGATCTTCCTGCCCACCTGACCTCTCACCGTCGTGAAACGGAAGGGTCCCGTTAAAGGATCTGAACTTTCTTCCAAATGGGACCTGCCACTCCCTCTGTGTACCTCTTCTTCCGGGAAAATCCCGCCTTCGACTGTGGCAGCTCATGAACTCCCCGGTCCGATTTCTCAGCTCCTCAGCGGGGATCGCAGGCGGATGGAAGATGAGGATTTCCAATTTCCCGTCTCAAAACTAAGGGTCCTTCCGATGCAGCGGCCCCTATCTCCCTCCTTTTCCTCCTCCTCCTCGCCGCCGTCGTCGCCGAACCGGAAAACATCCATCCCGAGGACAACAGAAACCGCCGCCACTCCTGCCTTCCGAACTTCACATACCGAGAACATCGTCGCGCAACCAGACGCTGCTCGCGCTAGCGAGTTCCTAGGAGTCACACAGAGGCAGACTCGTCCCCCGGTGCTCTCCGTAGAGAAGGGGCGAGCCTCGACGCTGCTTCGGCCTCGTCGTCTCGCCAGCACGACTCGAGTTCCAGCAGCAGCAGCCAGATCGAAGAACTCCCTGGTCGCTGGCACTCGTCCCCCTCCCTGTAGTCCGGGACCTCGCGCAGTCGGCCAACCGGTAGCTGCTGGCACACCAACCAGGAAGCAGCATGTGGCGGAGGACCCCGCTTGACGCCCATTCCCTTCTCGTGCGCTCTTGCGAACAGCCGGAGATTCTTCGTTCTGCCGCCGCCTCTCATTCGAACAGCATAACCAGACGCAAAAGAGAAGAGATATTTATCAGAGGGAGAAGAGGAATGAGGAAAGGGAAGAACGGATGATGATTAGAAGGAATGGATGCAAAGGGAATGACGGAGAAGGAAAAGGACAGCAGAGTAAGCGGTGCGCCCCACTCTTCTTACCTCCCCTCCCTTCCTTCCGCAAAGAGGAGTTTCTCCTCTCCTCACTCCCAAAGGCAGACGATCAGGAGAAAACAGGAGGAGGGAGCCACTCGACCTTCACTTGCTCGACATTCCCACCCTGATGTCCCGGAGGAAGGGAGGAGGGACGGGCAAACAAGCGAGTCGTCTCTCCTGCTCACTTGGAATGTGTAGAATGGCTTCATTCTCGCGCAGAGGTTCCTGCACACAGCAGCCTTTAATGAATGGTTGACAAATCTATTCCTCCTTCCTCGCCTCCCCTTTTTCACTGCCCTCCACAGCAGCTCGGCAGGGGTTCCAGGCATTCTCAAGAAGAAGACGGTGTCCATGGGATGCCAGGAGCAGAGTGGCTGGTTTCCCTTTTCTCACCTTCAGATGGCAGAATAGCCTAGAGCTGCCACGGGTCCACGGAAGGATTCCCTTGGGATCGGAAGATCAGGATAGAGAGGAAAAAAACTGTCCCTGATTCCAGTCTCTTTCGCAGTTCAGGTTATCCCGGGAAGCGGAAGAGTCCCCGGTATGAGCATGGTGGGAAAGCAAATAGAGAGTGGCCGCTACTTCGAACTAAGGGCACTGCCCTGCGGACAACAGCCTTGGAAGGTGGCTGACCTGGGAACACGCGCGCGCGGACACCTCTGGGAAAACCGCCCGAAAACTCCCTCGAAAGAGAGCAGGAAGGGAGGCTGTCTGACATCCTGCGAAGGTCACAGCAAGGAAGTCCTTTGGAGAGCTTTGCTTGATGAAGGAAGGAAGGGACTCCGAGGCTGTGAAGAATCAAAGGAGCATTGTGGGAGGTGAGAGGAAGAGTAGGGTCTTGCGCTTTTGATGTGGTTCCCTGGCAGTGCGGGGTCCCATGGCAAGGAGGCATTCGGGACAGCTCTCTGTCGCGGGCTGCATTCACGGGAATCCACCAGCATGCAGCCTTTCCAATGAACGACCAGCATCCGGGCCGGATGCTGGTCGTTCGATTCAGGGACGAAACAATCTAGAATTCTTCATGAAGGCTACTGCTAGAGAGACGGAAAGGGTATGCTAGGGGGACAGTGTTTTTGTGAGATACTCGGAACAACCAGGGCTTTGCCTGGTAAAAATCTGAAAGACCTTTGCGGTCCCTAGTTTTTGGGTAAGGGTATCTAAGGAGAGCATCTGAAAAGGAACAGGAGGAACATCCTTCCTCTCCAATTTTGGCAAGGGATGTGTTCGCAGCTCGACAGCTTCCGCGTGCCCGGGGCAAGGAACATTCTCTTCTCAAGACCCGCTCGAACGCCAGAGGAGTGACCCGCCGACTTGTGCATTCCTCCCTCCTCCTCCCATACCCTTTCCTTTCCTTTCTGTCTCTTCCCCAATCGCGACCGAGGGTTGCCAGGAGGGAAGAAGGAGGAGTTAGAAGAGTAAGAGGAGAAAGAGAATGGCAATGCAGAACCTCCCCGATCCCTCCTCTCCTCGAGTCCCATCCTCCTCCTTCCGTTCCTTCCCGCCCTGTTCCCTTTCCCCCTCACCTGCCAGCTTTGTTGCCAATCTCTTCCTATCCTCCAGCTCCCTCAGTTCGTTCGGCGCCTCCAAGGACATGAAGACGAGTCCGCCGATCGCCAGGTATGCGATGTACACGCACGGGAGCGTAAACGAGGCCCTCCTCTTCATCGGAAGATTTCCGACGCCCAAAAGCCGTGCAGCAGGGAAGGAGACGGCGGCGACTAGGGGGAGGGAGTAGAACGGGGAAGAGAGGGGAGCGAGAAAGAGGAGGGAGCACCCGCAAATCTGAGGAGCTCTGACGACGCCTGCGTGAGGGTCTCTGCGCTAGCGGGAGGAGGGGAAGGAGTCGACCTCCATGGGGGCGGCTCCTTCCGTGGGATCTCCACCCACTCGGCCTTCCGACACTGCTGAGGGTGGAAAGGAGAAGGGACGGGGGAGAAGTCAGAAGGGGTGGGTGGGGAGGCAGGGAAGGGCGGCACGCGCTCCGGAATCCTCTCGGCATCCGCCCCGTTCCCAAGCCTCCGCCGACCGGGTAAACCCGCGGGACTGTCCAGAGGCAGAGGGATCCGAAGGAATGACACCCTATCGCTGCTTTGGGAGGTCAGAAGTGGACCTCCTAAAGAGGAGAGATGAACCCCTTGCGTAGCCTGGGGCCACCCGAAGCGACCTCCATTTTTCCCATAGGTGCCTGAAGGGGATAAGAGGAGAGAGGGCAGAGAAGAGTCTTTGGTCACCCAATTCTTCAGGCGGTCCTCCTATCCAACCTCGAGGTGGAAAGGGCTCCTCGAGACATCTCACGATTTACCAGGTCCCTGGAAAGAGAGCGCCACAGTTGCGCTTCGGCGGCGTTCCTTCCGAGGTGCAAAGGCGAAAGAGAAAACTTGCTCGCAAAGATTCATCATAGGAAAAAGTCCAGAGGATGAGCATCTTACAGGAGAGCGATTGACCGTCTTTCTCCCCCTCCTTTTCCTCTCTCCTGGGAGAATGACCATCTCTACTGTGGTGACTTCGATTGCTTTGGCTGCGAGTCACTGGTTGGTTCTCTTCTAGTTTGCTCCGTCGCCAAGAGAACGCGTTTGCACGAATTGCTGGTTTTGCCACGCAACCGTTAGACATCCTCCTCCTTCACCCTTCCTCCCATCCCTGATTTTTTCTTACTAGTATAAGCTGACGCTCGATTCCCTAGATCCAGCCTTTTTACGCGAATGAGTTTGTAGAGGGAGTAACCCTGGCCTACGGACAGCCGCCTCCCCACCTACCGCTCTGCCGAAGAGGTCGCTCCGATCCCTTAAAGGCAGCTTCTCTTTCTCAGACTCTCCCAGAATCTCGTCTCATCTTGGAAGGAGCAGGGCGAAGCACAATCGTGAAAGGGGGAAATCCAAACTTTAGACTCCTTTTTAAGGTCAAAAAAGGGCGTCACTTTCTCGCGATCCTGACACTGGACCAAGGAAGACACTCCAGCAAAACGCACTGGAAGATAAAGACGGACTCTTCTGCTAAACAGAGGAGACACTCTTCGACGACAGACACGAAGATGACAGTGAGGAGGAGGAGGAGAAAGAAGAGAGGGGGAGCAAGGAAGGAAAGAAGAAAGGAAAAAATGGAAGGAGAGAGGGAGGGAGGAAGGATGAGATGAGATGAAAAAAAAATAAACTTTCAAGGCGGATGCTTCTGGAGGGAAATGGAATAAGCGACCCCTCGTGTTCAATTCGAAGGAGGTCCAGTTCAAGAAAAGTGCAAAGGGGAGGGAGACTTTGTAAAGCACTGCCGCGATATCTTTGAATTGATTTTTCCTCTTCTTAGGCTTATGAGACGACATCCCGTTAGCAAGGATCGACTTGGACTCACCAGCTGAATCTGAACAATGGGAGTGGCCCTCCCCGTTCGTTCGTCCTTGAGAACCTTCCAGAGTGGCGTCCGCATGGTGGAGGAGGAAGTGGTGCTTCCTGCAAGTTGCATGAGCAGCCGTCCTATAGAAAAGCAGTTCTCTCGAGGAGGAGTGGAAGAGGACTCATCTGAGACATTGGCTGCGTATCCGAAGGGTCGACTCGTCGGTCACAACGGCCTGAAGTAGGGCTACCCCGGAGGCGTCTTTGGAGCTCACTCGAAGCACGCAAGGGCGCACGTCTCGAGCGTACTCATCTGCACGCACACACTCCTGAACATTATTCTGTTCCGGATGGTACAAGCACACTAGCACGGATGTCTTTGAATTCAATGGCATGCGAGAGGGTGCGCTGGAGAGCACAGAAACTGACAGCTCGCAAGCAGAGAGAGAAGAAGGAAAGGGCCCTTTGAGCAGTTTGCATATCGACCGATCACCTCGGATTTCTTAATGCTGCCAATATTGTACGTTGGATGCAGAGTTTGAAGCAACTCAAGAGCTCCTTCGACGAAAAGCGCTGGATGGACAGGCGTGTTTCTATGTGCCTCCACTCAACCATCTGCTTCCTTGATTCTTCATCTTGCACGACTTTCTCGGTAGGATATTCCTATCCAGCTGAGAATACAGATCACGAGTCCAGAATAGAACCGAGGCAGATGCCAGGAACCTTCTTCCTGCTGAGGAGATCAGGAAGAGAACCAGAGAAAACCGTCCCTCTTTCAACTCTTTCTTTTCACTCCAGGAAACAAGAACAAGAACAAGAGGGAGGAAAAGAAACAAGAGAAAAGGAGGCTATCCATCGAGAGGGAGTCTCATTAGGATGATGGAACAGTCCCCATTTTCAAAGAATTTCTTGCATACAATCCTCTATAGGTGGCACTAACATGGGACGCAGGACGCAATTGAGATAGAGAAGACGAGACCAGTTCTAGCGATGGGATAGGGAATTCACTCCGCCGTCAATGCTCAAGCAAATGGAAGGACCCAGCGTACCACTAGCTGGGCTTGCCACACGGAAGTTTCGAAATCGGTCCGGGTTCATGAGGCGGAGATCTCACAACTTCCCTCGAGATCAGGGTGAGGACTCAGTCCAGCAAATCCTTCACAGAGGAGGTTGAGGAGTAGCGTGGTAACCGCGAATCCACAAACGCTGCGCCGTTCCCCAGTGCATGGCATGAACCAACTCGGACGAGGTGCACACTCACCCAGTGGGAGCGAGGGATCCAGGCAGACATTCTTGGAGCAGTGCAGACTTGCTCTCCTGAAGCTGTCTCTCCTGTAGAGTAGATCTTGATAACGCGAAACTCTTCCAGCGGAGGAAGTTTCCAGCCTGGAAAGCTATTCTCCTTCTCCTTTTACTGTAAGGACCAACCGAATTTACTGCTGCTTTTCTCCCACTCCTATTTGGAACCCCTATGGAAAGTGCCGGAAAGTTTAAAGAATTGGAATGAGGAATTTCTCCTCCGGGGTCTTTCTGCATCCAGAAAGACCCTGGAGAAGCTCAGACAGAAGGAGCAAACTCTTCTTTTTTCCCTCCTCTCCTCTCCATGGTCGTTGAAGGAGCTCAAGCGCTAAATAGCTGTGGGAATCATGAAGAAATAGAGGCAAAAGTGTGGACAGGGACGATGATGATGATGTAATCCGGAAGAGAATTAGAGAAATTTCTCCTTTACTTTTCCTCTTTCTTTCCACGTCAGGAAATCTGTGACCAAAAGTGGATTTCCGAACGCCGACATCCAGAAATCCATTTTCTGACTTCCATTTCGCGAGCTCCACTAGTCTCCACACTGGATCAACCTTTGAATCCTGGGACTTCATCGGTTCTGCGTCATATCTGTGGCTCCCTTTTCTCCGCAGCTCCGGGAGGAGACAAACTCTTTTCCGCTTCTTCTGCACCGCGTCGGTTCCGCACGAATACCCTTCTCCCTGATTCTAAGGATCTAGCTTTTTCCCTTTCCCATTTTTCCCGTTCTCGGCCTCCTTCTAGGGAATGCCGATAGCAGCACGTGGAAGAGAGAGGGAAAATGAAGACAACACGAAAGAAGATAAGGGTTCATCCCACGGCGGTGCTCGGCGCCAGAGTCGTGGGCGCTGGGCCTACCCCCTACTTGCATAGCGAATCCCGGCGAGGTAGGCGGAAGCGTTCCTCGTCCAGGAAGCAGAAATCTTGCTGCAGCTACCAGGGAGTCAAGCGTAGCGCACCTGGATGATGCCCGTCATTCCGCATCGGAAGAGCGCATGCGCTCTGCGAGGACGGAGGCCATGGAGACGTTTACCGAAACCAAAAGATGTCTGGCATGTTGGAGGATATTGGTGGATAGCGGCGCGTGGCTGTGCCATCGACTCGATGACAGAGGGAAGAGGCACTTGGTCCAGCAGGGGTGGCAAGCATTGGCGGCTAAAGAAGAGGGACATTAGGGAAGGAGAAAACTTCTTCAATGGAATCGGGATCAGTGAGCAGGAAACTCTGCAATGAGAAGGACTAGCAAGCGACAATGCTTTCTCGCTTTTGAAACGGGTGGAAGGATGTGCTGGGGAAATTTGGACAGAGGTTCGGGATAAGGCATCAACCGGTCAGGAGTACTTGAAGCCTTGGAGACTCTTTCTATCTGGAAGATTGACGGGAGCACTTGAAAAAGGAACCATCCTGAGAAAGAGACCTTCCCGGGAAGGACAGCAGCGTGAAGCTGGAGCGTTTGGGTTCGTTGAGGGAGCGGAGTGAATAAAAAGCCCGTCGAGGTTTCTATTCCGTTGAGATGTGCACCCTCGAGGGCATAGGAAAGGGCTATCAGGGAAGACCAATCTCGGAATATTCTGAAACCTTCCCAATTGTCCTCAGAGGATGCTGCATGCCTCTTTCGATTGGTTGCTCCCAGAGAATCCTCTGTAACGGGGAAAAGATGAGGTAGCAGGATTTCCTTCGTGGAGTTTTCCAAGTTGGCGGGAGGGCCCTATATCTCTTTAGGAGGGAGGATGCTCCTAGGTATTGGATCAGGGCCCGAGATCGAAATTGCAGGATCGGGTAGATTTTCCGGATCCAGAAAGTCCGCATCCGTGCCGAATTCCGGTGATGATGACTTTTCTCAGCAGGGAAAACCCCAGGTCTGAAGAAGCTCCGAAAAGCGCGGCGCTTTCCGGAGCAGCTTCCAGACACCACCCTTCTGTTCGCCACCTCCCTTCCCCGAAGGGCTTTTTGGCAGAAACGGCATCCTGACTCCGGGTCCGTCGCGGAATCCCATCTTCCCATGCTAGCGGCACTGAAAATGGTTTGTGGCTCCTTAGAATCGGCAGAAGAGCGTGTGCCATTGCACCGCTTCCTCCCTCGAAGATGGCTTTCTCATTCGGCGATCTGTCATCAAGAATCATCTTTTCTCAGGGGTTCACCTTATCTTAAAGGATTCTTCCTTTCGTGTATTCAGCGATCACAATGGTTCTTTCACGAACTCTCTCGGATTGCTCATCCCTTTCCGTTCGAATTGGTAACTACAGTGTATGTAATTTCATCTGTACCCGGAGCACTCATTTGAAAATAAATAAACTACGAATCAGGGGACTGAGGTCAGGCACATAACAACAACAGCAGCAGCAACAATAACAAAGTTCAAGGAGAATGATCACTGGAACGCATTTGTTAGGGCTCTGTCAGAAACCAGTTTGTCTGTTGTCTTCTGATGTATACCAACTCTTTGGAAGTGAGCAAAGCTGTGGAAAAGAGAGCTCTCGTGCAAGAATCTGGCACCTATTCTGACTCTGAACTTCCGTTCGAGTTCTCCCCCCTTGTCCTCAGAGCAGGCTAGAAGCCCATGGTTTAGAATGAGTGCCAGTTTTGGTCTCTCCCCCTTGATAACCTTGGTTCTCCAGAGTCACTCGAGGTGTGATGCGTGCTCTGAAAAAGATGGCCGCCTTGGAATGCTGCCACTCCGCGGATAGAATTCCTTCATCCTTCCAACCTGTCTGCAGCCGAAACGTGACATCCAGCTGCTGTCGTATAGCCGCGAGGCCTTTCTGGATAGCAAGCGGTTTTTCAGATCCTTCGAGGGGAGCCGGAACGACCGATTTCAAACCCCTGCTGCAGTGATTCGCTCTTTCTCGTTTTGGAAAAGAACGAATCCGACCCTCAGGCAGTTCTACTCGGATGATGGCAATCCTTTTAAGCACTTCTGCTTTCGCTGTTTTCTTTCCAGCGTTTTTCTTTTTAGGTTTTCTTTCTGTTTTTTTTTTTTTTTTTTTTGCCAAGTGCTGAAGAACCGTTCACCTCTTAGGAAGGGAGACTCACGAAGCTATTTGACGCTATTCCACTACACCCGAGGGTATGAATAACTCTTCAAGGGCTGGGAGTCAGCTCGGAGGGACCCACTCTATGGACCCAAGAAGGCTCCAGAAGAAGGAGTCCGTTCCTCTTACTCTTGGTAAGGAATCCCGAAGGGAACCCTCTCCCTGGTTGTCTCCGAAGGGAACTCCGAAGGAAACCTCTCCCTTATTCTCTTCCAGGGGAGCCTCCTGGAGGGGAGGCCACTCCTCATTTCTTCTTCGAAGGGAACCCACAAAAGAACCGCTCATTGTTACTCCTCTGAAGAGAACTCCGGAAGGACGCTACCAAATTTTTCTGGAGTCCAGATTTCTCCCGGAAGGGAGCAGCGCGCTTCTTCACACTCTGTAGAGGTGTCGATCCAAGAGATGGGGGATTTTCCCTGAAGTTGAGGGACGGCTCCACTTCCACAATCAGAGGGTTCGTAAAGGTTCGATTCCTGGAAGGACCCTGGAGGGTCATCTCCTAATGCCGGCCAGTCAACGGGGGCATCCGGCTTTCACCAGTGCTGCACCCAGCGTCATCTTGAGAGAAGTACTTGAAACTCACGACATACCCATTCCCTCCGTTCTCGGCGTCGATTCTTCCCCGGGTGGGATTCGAGTCTGCTTGGTACCACTCGCGGAGACCTCAGCCACATGTCCGCCGACGCGGGATTTTTCGTCTTCTATTTATTTTGTTCTCTCTCCTCTTCCTCCGCTTGCTGCGCCCATTTTTCATCTTCGTTTTTCATCCTTGCATCAGCATGGCATTCGAGCCGGCATAAGCCTTGACTGCATTTCAATCATCGGCTGCTTATTTATGTATTATGTATGAACGTCGCAGAGTGACCTGTTTGAAACGGTGGCAGAGCTCTACGTGTTCTCGACATGGTCTCGTGTTTGGGAACGCATCAGTTAGTTCCTAATGGTTTCGGGTGCAGACGAAGCTGTCAGGTAAAGTGCAAGATCACAAATCCAGGGAAACTGAATCTCCGGATGGTTCTGAACCTCAAACGCTCTACAAAGGTCTGCATTCTTCGCAAGGGATGCGTGCGGATGCACCCAGAGGGCGTCGGAAATAGAAGCATTTCCTGACTGTTCTCGTTCCTGTGAAAGAAGAGTGCAGGGGTCCGTTCTTCTGTGAGAATGAGTGTCCCATGTCCACTCGCAACCACCCACCGTGATATGGTGGGCTGCGGGAGGAAAGCTTTCCGTAGACAGCTCGCTGCCGACGTTTCCAGGTGCCAGGAAGAGCACAGTGGCTTCGCAGGGGATGAGAAACACGTGACGATCCAGATTCCGCTCACTCCGGCTTCCTATCAGAAAGGTTTGCGAAAATTCCGCAGATGTCGCTAAACGCAATCTCACTTAACTATCTGAGGGGCGTGGCTGATAGGCCACAGGAAGAAACCTAGCAAAGGAGAGCAATTCACGTACCGTCTCAGCCTCCATTTGTCAATGAGAGAGGACCTGCCATCAGCGAAAGCGCGTTTCCGTACCATGGCTAGTTCATTGCCATTTCCTCTTCCTTTTTGTAGTGATTGCAACCCGAAACATAAATGGGCCTCCTCTCGATGAACCGAGATCACGCAGAGTGACACCGTGGGAAAACAAAGGAGACAGGAAATGCAGCTCACCATCCCCGGAACTCGTTCCGTTGGTTGTACGCGTGACCCCAGAAGACTTTGGAAGGACCTGCGTGATTTTCTTTCGCCGTGACCACGGCCGAGCCTCCTTCCTGAGAGGCTTCCGGCAAGGTCTTCACATGAAGTCATCTCCTGAGTGCTCAAAGGGAGGGGATTCGTCTTCGGGAAATTCTGGCAGATAAGCAATGCAGGCGCTTTGCAACTTCTTGAACGACTGCTTGAGAGGTAAGGAGGTGGCGAACAAAAAAGGTCGCCTTTGCAAATAGTTGATGCCATCTTTGATATTCTCTTTGTAGGCTAAGGAAAACATGAGCGCTGCATCCTTCAGAACTCTGAGCGCTCAGAACATCAGTTTTTTTTTTGCTTTTTTAAGAAAAAAAGGCGATGGAAAGAATACATTTGTGAATACAGGGCACATTTCAAAAGGATCGTTCGGATGGAAAGAAAGAACAAATAGGAGAAACAAAAGTTCCAACACACTTCCAACACATCGCATCGCACATCCCAAGTCCCCCATCGGCATTCTGCGTAGTCGCCATTTTTTTCCAAACACTTTTGATACCATAGAAGAACCGTCTGCATGGAATTCTGCCGCCTGGGAGTTCATGCAGTTTAACAGCACTGCACAACTCCTCACTTTCCCCCTCGAATCGTTGAGCCACTCCTGGAGCTGCAGGAAGGATGGGACGTGGTTGTCACTGGGTAGGACTGTAAGGTGGGTGATCCAAAAGTTCCCGTTTGAATTCGGAATTGTCTGAAATGTGCGGGCAGCAGTGCGCGGGACCAAAAGGGTGTGCTTTTGGTGGATTTCATGGGAGCCTGGAACAACCACCACTTCGCAAGTCCACTGCGAAACGCTTTTGAAACTGCGGCGTGCCATCCAGCAGAGCCGACGACGTGGAATGCTGAGGTCATGGATTGTTCTTCTCCCTCACGACAGCGCAAGCCTTGGCAACACATGCTGTCTGCAACGTGACTCACTTATTATTGGGTAACTCCTGTTTGCAGAAAGAGCGTATCAGTACGAATCTGGTTGTCAGAGAACAGCAGACGGTGACTTTTTTTTGTCTTCCCCATCTTTGGGTGCATTCTTGAAGATCTCCGAACAAAAATTCTCAAGGTCAACCTGATCCTCCCCGATTCGAATTTCGGATCTCTCTACTGCCTCACTCCCATCAACTGTTCATCTTTCTTCAGCCGGTGATCGTCCACGAGCAACCTTTCTGCGTATCCGAGTCTGGGTGTACCGCATTGCTGAAAGTGTACATTATGGACTTCGAGGAAAAGGATCCTCCTAGGAGTCCATCCTTCCTTCCAGCATGGATTCCTTTAGCACCCTTCGTTCCCACTGAACTTCCCGAAACTCCAAGGCTTGTTGAAGACACTGATCAAGACCACAGTTTCTGAAGAGAATTCTTTGTAGCTTGAATGCATCGGCTGCTGGGTTCTTTCAGTTTGCTAAAAAGACAGGATCTGCAAAGCATGAGAAAGGGAGGATGGGATTACAGCAGAGAGAGCTTGGTTTCCGAAGAAAGGAGTTCTTTACACTCTGCAAAGCGAAGGGGCCCTGTTTATTGCAGAGGTGAGAGAGGGAGAGTGGAAGACCTCCGTTTTTGTTGTTTTTTTCTTTAAAGTGAAGACTGGTTCTAGAACGGCATTCGGTAACTCAAAGATTTTTAGAGACACAAACTTATTGGATTACGAAGGGTAGTGGAAGGATGAGTTCTGCTAGTCAAATCCGAATGGTGAGCATGCTCTGGTTTTGTCTGCTGCTCTTGAACAGGAAGGAAACAGCTTCCTAATGAAGAAGAACTCCAGTCAGTGATCAAACTGCCGTTAACCAGTTACTTTTGATTTCGTTGCAGAGCCCTTAAAGAAACTCAGCTTTTCAAGAAGTCTTGGGAAATTCTCAGAGAGAACTAGTCTCGTCTTCCATGTTCGTTTCCTTGATAGGTTGCAGGAGAGCGTCTCCCGCAATGAGGCAAGCTGAAACGCTGGTATTCTCTCTAGGCTGAAAAAGGGTAGAGGAATCAACTGTTGCAGAAAAACCAAAAAGTAACTCTTGAGCTTCCACTGCTGTATACAGAAAGACAGGTCCTTGCTGTGGGCAACGACATGGAAATGTATGAAGGAACTATGGAGGGAAATTCCTAGTTAGGGCAAAATGCTCCCTGATAACTAGGTCCTCGGTGCCACAGGAAGTGCGGACGCTGGGCTAGAATTTCGGAATAAGCTCCACTTCGTGCAGACTTGGATACTTGACCGCATCGAAAATTTCAGCAATAACGAACTGGAGGTCATTCGTCCAGTAAGTTCGTCAACAAGTTCTTCGTCTGGAAGGAAAGTGGAGGTCTCCTTGAAAGATAATTCATAGCAAAACGAAGTGATCCGTTCCTTTTCCGTGGTACAAAAGAAGATTTCATATTTCAGGTTGTGCCTGTTGTTGTCGAACCAATCTGCATGGACCCGGTCGGGAAACTGCCTTGCTTTTCTTTCGCCTGCAATCCAACGAATCTCTGAGAGCCACTCTGCTTGGTAGGATGCTGCCAAAGGACAACAGAGAAAGTGCTGCTTCTCTTTCCTTTAAAGACTTGCTACGTACACAGTTTCACTGTTTTTGATCATCGTCAGCGATGACGCTAGTAGCAGCGGAAGCTATGCAAGCACTGCTTTCGGTTTTGAGGTTGAAGATCAGCTGTCTTCTGGCTTATGGGGTATCGGAGTCGATTACCACGCTTATCTGGAGAGTGGACAGAGTGCAGAACAGCAAACTAGATGTTAGGAAGTGGTGAATGTCCTGATCAGCATGCTGAGAAGATTTGGTTCGGTCCATGGTTCCCTCTGCATCAATTGCGTCTTTTTCCAACAACTATGGCATCAAGCGAGGATGCGTTCCGTCGCTCGCAATCTTTCTGAGAATAATAATAGGAAAGAATGTGTGCACCCAGGAGGGATATTGGGAAGGACTCCACCTGTTCCCGCCATAACCAGTCCGTGCATGGAGACGCGTGTCGATCGATAGCAGCTACAGATACTGAGTCAGCCCCCCAGCCTAATGGTTCGAGCACCTCAGAGGAACTTGACGGTGGTTCACTTTACTGAATACCCGGGAGCTCAAATTCCTGGTTTCGTGCCTGTGGGGAAAGAAGCTGCAGAGAATCCAGAGAAGATTACAGCACCACATACGATAATCGTCTCCTTTTATTCCTGAAAATGTGTAGGAAAAAAAACAGGAAGAAAGAAAGGAATCGAGGAGCAGACGGACTCGATGCTTGCGGCGGTACACTCCGTTTTCCAGAAGTGCGAAAAACTCTTCATAGATGTCAGGTCAGAGCAAGCTATGTCGACATTCCAGGAACTCTGGAACTGAACTTCCAGAAACTGAGGGGTTTTCGATGTTTTCGCCAAAATATTCTGAGGGACTGCTTCAAACCCAAGGCAATTCTGTTAAGGATTCGAGAGATGGCTCTAATAGAAAATCAGGGGAGAAGGAATCAGCAGTTGCATTTCGAAATGGGACACAAATCCAGAAAACTGGTGCTGCATCTTGTCTTCCCTGAACACATGGTGTTTTTTCAGAAGAAAAAAAAAAAAAAGCAACGGAAATTTGATCCTCTCGTTGGACTGGCAACAGCAACAAAAGAAATTCGAAGGGTTTTCTGTTTTCTCCTGTCGTGCGTGACGTAATTTCATCTGATTCCTGGGAGGTGGGCATGAGCTACGCACACGGGAATAAACGGAACTGATCCTCTTTTCCGGAAGAACCCAAAGTCGAACGCCCTAGAGGTGTGAAGAGGAGGACCACCCAAATTCGTCGCGTTACATCAGTGGCTTTCGAAACTCGGTTTCGTCACGGGATAATGTGATTTCCCAACTCTGCATAGCAGCCTGCATCTGAAGTGAAACGCTCTCACGAGAATCATCTCCAGTCGACGGAAACTGACAGTCAGTAGCATCTGCACCTCGAGGAAATCGGCATCAGGATCACGGCTCGCTCATTAAGAGTGCCTTTTCAGCCGAACACTTGAACGCACTCAACAGTTAGGAAAATGACGCTCCTTCCAAGGTAAGCGAGAGCAGTTGGCAATCTTCCCCCTAAATCTTTCCTCCCAGAATGAGAAAAGAGGAGGAATAGGATTCTTCAAAAGGGCATCTTCGCTTGTGATTGTTCGGACCACGAGGGGAAACATCTCGCAAGTTGTGGAGCGCATGATTACGTGTGTCACGTACCATGATCTAAACAGCAGGAATTTTACGCTACGCTTACAGAAATTCGCTGGAGAGAAGGGGGTTGATGCATTATTCTAAGAAGCAGGATGAGATTTTGAGGAAAATCTTAATCAGAAAACATACATAAAGGGATTCCGTGATGCTAATTATAAGTGCTTGAAACACTGGCTGTTTCCATAGACACGAAAACATGTATGGAAAGGAACCAGGAATGATGATTACATATGCTCTTGTAATTCAAGCAATCTCGTGGCTTAGTCAATCATATTGACAGGCACAGGGAAAGGAAAACAGAGAAAAAAAAAAATACATTAACGCTCGAAGGAGATGAGAAAGTGAATCATCTGATGCTCATCATTTAGTAAGCTGTCTCACATATGCTCCATCTCTACCTAGAAGTTTTCTCTATGCGTTTCCTGGGAGCGATTTTCCGGATGGTTGTGCATCCGAACGGCTGCGGAAGACCTGCTGCATCTGATGAGTCAAGCGCGATTCATGTGATCTCCTAACGAATGATTTTCCAGCATCCTTTTGCCGAATCGGATCGATTCTTTTCAACCTTCATTCCGCAGGATCATCGTGGCTCCATCAACACACTTCCGCTCATTTCTTACCGCGGAAACTGCTCACGGAATCGGTCTACAGTATGAAAAATGCTCTGCTCGATACCCGGTAGTCCTTCGATTTACAGCTCTGTGATTCTTCCTGCTCATAAGAGACTTTAGAACTCGTTTCCGTTGCAGCATTTTTGGGAGCTTCCATGAACAGTTTTTCCTTCCTTCATCCCCTCCAGAGACTGCCACGTTTTACTGACAATTTACTCGCCAGTGCGCGCCATTTCACGGTTCTTGTCGTCTGGTCATCTGCCGTGATAGACCTCACTACGATCTCGTGTTTTCTCATCTTCGCCCTGATTGTTTTTCGAGCGTCTCTCCCCGTTTTCAAGGATAATTCATTAAAATTCCATAGGGCTCGGAGAATGGAACTCTTCATCTATGAAACTCAACTTCCCACCGATGCGTCTTCCAGAAGTCGTCTTGGAAAGGCATGGTCAGACTTTTTCTTTGCACCTACTCTTACTATTTCGTATGCAGATTGGCCATTATCATTGTCGAGTTCCTAAGTGCATTTGGTTTGGCTGAAACAGTCCTCGTCAGTCTGGTGGACCATACTATCGAAATGTCCGTCGACGGAAACACTAGCAGTGAAAGGTGCCTGAACACCTCAGCCTGCCTCACGAGGCAGCCAGCGCTCGTGAATCGACTGAATTTCCTTTCCTTAGAAGCCGAGCACACTGCGCGTCGCCATCCTCTTGGGATGCCGCATTCCTTGCTTCTACTAAAACCCCTTTTCCCAAGCGAATTTTCGTTTCTTCTCTTTTTTTGTACCCGAAACAATGACCATGGTCCAATCTCACTGCGAATCTTCTTTGCTCCTTGACCGATTCCAAGCTTCTCTTCCGAAATTTCATTCCCGCGAAGGATGTTCCTCTCCTCTATGCCAAGTTCACGGGTGCTTTCTTGTCATTTCAGCCAATACACCTTTTGCGTGGTTCCGCACCCAGGGATCTGAAGGTACTAAGAAAGCAAGTGCTGTCACGGGAAACAGTGCAATCTGTTTATTTTCAACATTGGGAATTAAGCAAAACCAATTCTTCATTAAGCATTCAAACATAGGAACTTTCGTTTTTCCAGATTCCCAGTAGGTCAGCAATCTTCCAGCGTTGTTAACACATCAAGGAGACCCCAATCTCGTTAGCTGCAAGTCTTGTTACCGTGGAAAAGCAATCGTGATCCCTCGAGTCGTATCACGTGATACCCTACACCATCAGTCAGGCAGATTTCTGCTTCTGCAACCAACCACGTGACCAAAGAAGTACTAGGCGTCAGCGTACCTGCCACATGCTTTCATCCCAAACATCGAAGAAAGCTTTGAAATCCTCGGGTTCCTGATGCTGCTTGATAGCCAGGATGACCACGGAATCCATGGTCCTCTCGCTCGGTTCCGTCAGGATGTAATCCTGAGCCAGCTTCATCGCTTTTTCTTTCTCTTCCTGTGAAGCGCCTTCACCGATCCAGACGTAGATTTCCGCACCAGTATCAAGAATCATGACGTCATCTGGATAGAGTTCCTAATAAGATCATTTTCTTGTTTTGTTGTTTTGCCTCATGACTAAGAACGAAGGAAAAAAAGAGTTTTTTTCCTACCTCTTGAACAAAGTTGCTGATCTCTTCCACTCGCATCTTGTGAGTAACCTCAGACACAAACACGTGAAACAAGCGCGCTCCCAGCAAAGGAACTTGGCATTCTCCACTTCTCATCCTGCTGTAAGGACCTTTGCCTCCCAAACCTTTCCAGAAAGAGTCAGATTCCTCTTTTTCCTTGATGAGGTTGGCGGCTCTGTCGGGAACCAGGATGCGAGCAAACTTGGAAGCCATTTCCCGTTCTTCGTCGGAGCAGCCCTGGAACCACGCGGAAAGGATTAACGACAGTTGGTTTAGAACCTTTCAGTGAACGTCATTTAAGCCATCTACGAAGCTCCCCTCATCTTGGGGACCGTCCCTCATGTGTTCCGCCTGCAGCTGCTTCTTGCACACCGAAACTTTCTCCAAGAGAGCTTACTATTCCCAACCAGATGAAGGTCTGCTCCGGAGTCTCCAAAATGAAAGCGTCGTCCGAGTCCAGTGAGGATGCCACAGGAGGAACCTGCTCTGCCCGCACGTCTTTGGGGCATGTGCCACGCACTCGGAAGAGTCTGGTGCCGTTGTTGCTTTGAGAGTCGTTCTCTCTCAGGTTGCGGAACCCGCTGGCGTGTCCTCCGAGAAACGTGATCATCTTTCCTGGAGAACAGAGGTCCTCATCATCGGGGGACCATCGTTGCAAAAGGGGACGGGCACAATGGTCGAGAGGTCTCGTGAAAACGACCGGTAGGATGCTTCGCCGTTTCCGGATCCCCCCTGCTTTCGATCCCCCTTTACGACGGGATTCCGGGCTCATATCATATGGAACAATTATTTTTTTGCAAGGCAAGCGAACAGAAGAAGCAATGATAAAGCATCGAAGACTCCAAGAACTTTACCGTGAAAAATGAGCAAAAAGTGTTGTGGTTCACTTCCTTGAACCACACGAACTTGAATGGCTGCGCCACCCAGTTCATTATCCAAACGAACCGCATGGAGGGCAGCTGAGGCCTTCTCGTCGTGCGTACTATCCCGGCCCTAACGGGTTCGGCCCAGCACACTTAGAGGTCTCAGGAACCCTCAAAAGTTTTACCTGCCAGAAGTAAATGATGTATTTAATCTTCCCCTTTTCTTCATATGCGTATTTGATGACGTACGAATCTCCTCCGAAGAACATACCGTACATCTTGCGGTCGATGGCCTTCAGCTGGAAGTTCTCGACTCGCCAAACGTCCAATTTGCCACGACCCTGATCAGGTATAAACCCGAATGCTTTGCCAGCATTCTTGATGAGCACTTTGATCTTCTTCTTGTGGAGTTTCCTCACGTCGAAGTCCTCTTCCGGCAATGCTAAAGGTTCGTGGAGTGGCAGGGATGGCTCAGGTGTTGAGATAAATACCAACCCACCTTTAATCTCCTTGGAGCTGTAAATTCTTCCGAAAACGAAAGCCTGCTCATCCGCCTCTTTCCAAACATGGAAATACTGCTTGAAGACGGAAGGCTCCCCTCCATCCACAATGCGCTCCACCTTAGGGAGAGAAACAGCAGAATTCCTGAGGCAGCGAAAAGAGTGGTGTTGACTTTTGTCCACAGGGGATAGCCCTTCTCCTTTAGGAATTTTGTCGCGGTAACCATGGCCTGGCACTTTTCGTTCTTGGAGCTATTTCGCCCAATCCACACGAAGATGCCAGAGCCTCCGGAGTCGAGGATGAAACAATCCTGGAAAGCAACACGGAGCACAGTGGATTTCCAGGTCGCGCGGGCGCCACTTACTCCCGAATGGAGCATGCCTTGAGTGAGAGGCTTCTTCCCGACAACTTGCACCTTCAGTTTTCCTGTGTCGTCGCTGACTTTGTACAGAGTTACAGATTCCTGCTCGGGGGAGGGGGAAACGAGTCAGCGTCGTCGGTCCGGCTCCTCTCCTCCGCCTTTTCTTACCTGAACAGACTTTTCGTACACTTTGTCGTCGTCAGTAGCCGATGCCACTTCGCTGGGACTGCCGGATCCCAGAGCTTTGAAGAACTTCTCGACGTCATCTTCGCTGCTGTGTTCATCTAAGGGAACCGTTGGGTGGGCGAGACCTGGGAGCAGCCCAACCCGTACCTATGATTTCCACGGAAACTTTTCCAGCGTGATCTTGATCTCGCAGCTTCCTGGCCGCACTGGTGGCTTTAAGACGTTCCACCCTGCGGCTGTCGCGACCCATGTACACGTAGACGACGCGGGCAGTGTCCAGGATGAAGGAGTCTCCTTTATTCATTGACGAAACGTTGAGAAGAACCTAAGTAAAGAGGATGCTCTACTTCCTGGAACGACGCCAGCCGTTTAACCCGCCGTTGCTCAACCCCATGCCGTGTGGGCTTTGGGAAAGAGTCTTCTAAGAAACAGCGTGCGAAGACTGCTCTAGAGTAAGCTCCGCAATCTCGCTCCCGCAAAAATCTCCTTTCGTGCCCGTATGACTAAAATGCTATCGAGCTCAAAATTTTTCTCTTTGCGTCCCAAATTTGTCGCAACTTCACTCAGCTTCGTTTCAGCACCGAATCATCAGGGTGGTGACCCTTCAACCGTGGAGAAGGCCACTCTAAGAGCTCCGGAGGAAGAAGTTCTTTCCTTTTGCTCTTGGCAGGGGAGTCCCGAAGGAAACCTTCGTCCTGGTTGCCTCCAAAGGGAACCTCTTCCTCATTCTCTCCAGAGAGACCTCTCGCTTTGTGGGGGCCGACCCTCATCCCTTCTTTAAAGGGGACCCGGAAAGGATCCGCTCCTTGTTGCCTCCTTCCCTGGAGAGAACTTCTAAGGCAGGCTTCCAAATTTCTCTGAAGAGTCGTTCTCTGAAGGGAGCAGAGCCTTTCCTCACACTCTGGAGAGGTATCGATCCACGAGCTATATGGCAAGAGATGAAGGGTCTCCCCCTCCCGAAGGGGAGGGACCGCTTCATTTTTTACAACCGGAGGGAACCGACACCTTTGATTCCTGGAAGAACCCCGAAGGGTTCACTTCCCATCCCGGTCGGTCAACAAGGGCATCCGGCTTCCACCGTTACCACGTCCGAGCATCATCTTGCGGACTTGAAACCCTCGATGCACCACCTTCCGATCCCGGCGTCGATCCTTCCCCGAGCGGGATTCGAACCCGCAACGCTTAACACCACGCGCGGAGACCGCAGCCACACGGCCTCCAAAGCGGCCCTCCGGCTCGTATGCAATGACTCGCTGTCACACGCAAGTGCAAGGGCACCGGCTCAGACGAGCACTTTCTTCGCTAACGACCAGCTCCGGAATCGGTCTCGGAATGCGGGTGCGACCTCCAAATTGAAATGTGACCGAGCTGTTCGTACGGAACAGTTCCGCCTTCCTGCCCCTCCTCTCTCTTTCGCATCCGCGTCTTCACGGATGCTCACAGTCGTCGTTCATCACCGACCGATGAAATAACCGCGATTTCCAGGCTGAAAATGCAACTTCCAGTAATATCGTCACCAGCTAACTTTCTGCATTAACAGTCCATGCCTCTCGGCTAGGCTTTCACAATGCTGCCACGCCTTCCATTTCGCACTAGAACCATCCGTCACTCAAAACGCTACCAAGTTCAATCCATGGTCTCTCCAAACAAAGTCGCGATTCATTCCTTGCACTTCAGCTGAGCACGTATCCAGCCACCCAGGTACGGCTGACTACTGCACTCTTGATGCACACTGCTGAGGGCTCTCAGCTGCTCATCATGAAAACGGTCTATTGCCGATCTGATTTTCCAAGATTCGCGCTCTGCGCCCATCTTCATCAGGTATGACGACGACTGTCCGGTAGATCAGCAGCGACTCTGAATTCCTAGGGCCGTTCCCGCGCTGGCAACACCGGTCCATTCTTCCGCGAAACGGCAACAGTCCTCCCATTCGCATTCTCATCGTGGCATCACGAAAGCAGAATGCAAGATGTCTTGTGCAAAAAGTGGATGAAGCGATATCCTCTATGAGGCTGTGGAGGCCCGCGTGTGCTACGTGCCGAGGCGACGGAGTGAGAGGGAAGAACAGCAACACGAATTGCGTGGAAACACATGCTTTCCGGATTGCGCAAAAGCAGCAAGTGGGACGGGGACCTCCTGAAGATGTTCTTGCCGGTATCAGTGCCTAAGGTATATATCTGGTACGCATTATCTACCTGCCCGTCGCCGGCCGCGATGTCTTACCGACGCGAACAAACACGTCCGGCAGGGACGTGCAGCTGCAGAGACCAAAGAAGACCCCGACGGTGGTACAGTCATCACGGACTCCTGCGAGATCCGATAGCCGCTAATCTCGCAAGGCTTCGCCACACTTAGGGCATTCCGTCTTGCCGACATGATTCGAGCAAAGCAGCCGGGGGCATGCCAACTGAAAACCGTTAGGCGTTTGAGGGAAGCACTCGAAAGAAAATCCGCGTGCCAAACGCGAACTATGTGCGACTATCTTCCGCCAATCTTGTGTATTCTGCTTATCTGTTCAGAGATACGGTTACCAGAGAGACGAACGCCTCATTTGCAAAACCGTCCGTGTTCGCAAGGTAGCTCGGAAAACTACGCCACACTACTCTGGGAGCACGAAGAGCAGAAAGGAAGAGGGAGCATCTTCAAGTGCGAAGGTCAAAACACCGCCACTTTCGACTACTCGATTCTCTGCAATTCGATCCTCCCTTTTTCTTTTCACGGGGTCTGAGCTACTGTTCTTCCCCCAACTCTTGCTGTAAGGGAAGTTGGCACAAACGCACAGAGGTCATTCCAGCGTCAACTGGAAATCATCAGCGGGTTTCGTTCCGACGAGACCGTAGCACGAAGAGCAAGGTGATCCAGCAAGATGAGGTTCCCGACGCATGGAAATGCCAAAAAAAAAAAAAAAAAACCACCGACGAAACGACCGGGTGGGCAGGCGCGCCTTACGGTGCAAGGCGAGTGAGAGAGCTTCACCTTGGATTCCTGATCTTCCGGCAACACACTTCCCTCCCGTTTTGTTCGAGCGGAAAACAAAGATCCTTGGAGCTTTGGAAGTTTCCGGAGATCGTTTTCCTAGAATGCTCCGGATGGCATCTGCACTTCGGGAAACGAAAACGGCAATCATTCCCGGTGTAAGCTGACCAAGATTCCGGTGCGCCGCTTCACCTAGGAAGAATCTTTCCTCTCTCTTTCCTTCCGTCGAAATCCTTTCCTTTGTGCCAAGAAAATCTGATAGATTTTATTTGCAGTTGGCGAAGAGCAATGGCAGTGAAAGAAAAGCCTGTGGAAAAACTGCGCAGCATTCCCTTCTCGGAAGACCACACTCGACTGCATCAGCTGACACCTAGTGAAACGGTGTGTACCCGAAAACAAACGTGGCTCTCTCCGAGCCTGTACAACACCCTTTAACATTCTCCAACAAGAAAAAAAAAAACACACACACACACACACACACACAGAAAACGCTTCACTCGAGAGACGATCCGATTGATTTTCCCATTCGATTGCTTGGCCAGCAGTGCGCTCCTGGCGGCGGAACGGAGAAGCAAAACGTCTCCGGCGCAGGGAGCACGGCGGCGGGCGGCATGCCGAGAGATCCCGCGGGCGATCGCTTCGAGAACTTTCGGGCCCTCGCGCGCGCGAGTGCGGGCGACTCCGCCCGGCACGGCGGGGCCGACGGGACGCCCGCACGTCCGCTCTTCGCTCGCGGCGGTGGGCAGCGAAGATCCTTCCTCGACGGCGCGCGCTTTTGAAGGCACTCGCGTTCGCATTCCCTGATTCCCTTGCGTTTTAGCGCGGAGGAAGAACGAAGGGAAAGGCTGCGTGCAAAAGAGAAAAGAAAGAGAACAAAAGAGGACGAGGAAGAAACGCGAGGAGTTCGTTCGTTTGCCATCTCCGCTTTTTGCTTCCTTTGCGTGCGTTTTGGGACCGACGCGCATGCGCTTCCGTCGCTTCCAACACTCACGAAGAACCCAAAGAGTTCGCGGTGGGGACAGCGCGAAGAGCACCGTGGGGTGCACTTTCGTGGATGACGCCCGCAGCGGGAATTCTCGGCTCAGCAGCCGCAACCAAGCAGCTCATCTCGTTTTGCTTCTTGCATTTCAAGGGATGTGCCGGTTCCGTCTTCAGCTGCCCACGCTCGTCCTGATCAGCCGGGGATCTCCGAGTCTCAGCACTTCTCGAAGAGCTTCCTTCGCCCATGATCCCCGCGAAAGGGGCTCTCTTCCCTCGCTACATCTCCGCTTTCGTTTCTAGGGCAACGGCTCAAACTGCGGTTCGAGTGAACGGTGCGCAGAGTTGCGCAGCCTCGGAAACCCCGACGTTCGGCAGATCCCCAGTTCGCATCCCGACGGCTTCAGATCCGCGCTCCACCGGACATCATCCGCTGGTCGAGTTGCTCTGCTCCTGGACACGCACGGGAGCGACGTCTCCGCTCCCCACTCCGAGAGCAGCCTTCCCTTGCGATCGCTGTTGGGCTATCCCACGGATGCATCGTCGCTCCCGCTGGCCAACGCGCTCTCCAGCTCTTCGCGGTCGCCATGCCTTTCTTGGATTCTGAATTTTTGGATTCGTGAAAGAAGGCAAAAAAAGAAAAGGAGGAAGAAGCCTAGAGCCGTCGTATCCAAGATACGCTTCGACATCCGGTCTCGCGAAGGGAGTTCAGTCCATAAGAGGGGAGACCAGGTTACAAGCTGAGCGCCGCGAACACACGACCCATGTGGGACCATCCCGATCATCCTCCTTCTCCTCTCCCACAGGATTTGCTCTCTGCAGTCCCAACGGAGGGAGGTGCGCTCGCCGTTCCAGCCGCGCGAGCCTCAGCGCCGTCTCCTGGCCAAAGCAGAGTCCCACGGCCACACCCCTCGGGCAGTGGCAAACCCTTGTTTCCGGTCGTCCATCCCCCTTGGCCCGGAGACTCCCCCGAATTTCGAAATTCTACGCCGCTCCCTCGTCCCCTGTCGACGCAACTTCCTGGTAGATAGCGGCGACCGTTGCGAAAGATCCTGCCGGCCGTCTACCCTTGACCCCACCCCACGAGGAAGAGCGCGCGCCTTATCATCTCCATCGGCTGCTGCAGCATCTCATCCTGGAAGTCGGAGGGAGTGCTCGCGTCCCGTAGCCGCGGCTGGGCGCGGCCGGCACTCGGACGCGGGCTCGCTTCCCTTCCACGACCTTCTCCGACCCCTCCTCGTCCCTCCCTCCCTTCCCATGGATCCGCACTGCCCCTCGCGGATCTTGACAGGAGCCGCCGCCGGGGAAGCTGCGGGTTTCCTTCCCCCCTCCTTACCTGCTTCACCCTCACGTTCCTGTGACCTTTGACTTGGAACAGGCGGTTCACATAGGCGTTGGGATCGACGTGGATGAATCCGCTTTTCACCCCTCCGGGAAGATATGTGACTCCTGATTCGAAGTACGACAGGAACATAGAGGATTCGTGCTCTTGGACTTCCCGGTGCTGAACGGGAACGCCTCCCAGGGAATCGTCGAGTTCCACTGCTTTGATGGCGGCGGTTCCAGCCTCATCCTTTCAGGAGTGGAGAGTGGAGAGGCGAAATAGAAAGAGGCGAGGATAAGAGTGGACGGGCGTTTCCAGAGCGATGGAAACTCCGACCGCGCTCTCAAGGGTGGGCTGGCTGTAGGTGGGAACCCCAGCAGGAAGAAGGGGAGGGAGTCACCCTCCCTCTCCCCCTCGGGATGGATAGAAGGACGGGCACCAGGAGGAAAGGGAAGGGAGCAAGCAAGCTCGCAGAAAGCGCTCCCGGCGCCTTCGTCCCTCGCCGCCCTGGGGGAAGGGGAGAGACGGACGTGCTAAGCTCTCGCCCTCTTCCCGGAGGAGGGAGGAGGGAATGACGCCTTCCTCCACCTGAGGTTCGATCCGGCGTCTACTCCTTGCTCCCTGATCAAGTGGCCTCCCTCCGCCATTGCTCTCCGAGGCAGCAAGGAGAAAAGCCCTTGCTGCCTCTGGGGGCCTTCCGAGGACTCCGCGGTGGTCCCTCGTGACTCGAGCGGCGGTGGGGGTCGCGTCAGGCGCCGCGATGCCCGCTCACCTGAGTGGTCTCGGCGCCCAGCCAGAAGTGGATGTCCCAGTACAGGGCCTGGTTGACCTTCTTCGTCTGCAAGAAGAAGAGGAACAAAAGTTCATCTCTGTCCCCCTCCTTCCGCCCTCCCATCTGCGGCGGCAGCCGAGACTGCTAAAGGAGGGAGGGATCTTTCCCCTTGCCCCCGAGATCCACCTGGGATCGGAAGCAGAGCCGGGGACAAATCGGAACTTCTTTTCAGGAACCTCATATACGGAAGATTTTCGCAGTCCTCCCGCGGCGGCGGTCCCGAGCGGGGAAGGCCGAACTCGGCGCCCCATCTCGCCCGGAAGTCCCTTGAGAGCAGGAAGCTGCTCGCACGCGCCGCAGGCGCCTCCTCAAGGCGGCTTCCTCTCCAGAATGGGGCACCACTTCTTCCTCTTCGCCTTCGCACGCGAGCGCAGAGGGGCCCCTCTCTTGTCGTCCCGAGGGGACGGGTGCGAGGCTTCCCACAGGGCAGGGCATCGGCAGACGAGTCTCGCGCGTGGAGAGGACCCGCGGTCGGTCGGGCAGTGCAGAGTTCCGCGGCTCTTTTCGCTCGTTGGGTGGGAGCGCGAAACGGAGGGGGTGGAGAGGAATCAGGCATGAGGAGCTCTCAAGGACGAGAGACGTCTCCGGATCAAGGGCCGAGAGGGAGGGATTCAGCAGAGCGAGCCGCGCTCCGGCCAGGGACAGCATTCGGTCTTGAGGAGGGTTCCGGCTTCTCGGACCACCACGCTCGCATGAGGGAGAGGAAGCGGAAGGAGCTGCGGCTGGATGACCGCTCCGCGGACGATGGGGTGATCCCGCCGCCCGTCGGTGGACCGCCCAAGGACTGGCAGGAAGGGGTGAGGTGGGCCATGAGGGGAGCTTCTGGGTCAGGGAAGGAGGAGAAGGAGCGGTGGACGTGGAAAGGGAAAGCTTCACCCTGCGGAGCTGCTGAAGAGCGGGAAAACCGCGGTTGCCAGAGGCAACCGACATGCGCGACATTCGGTTTTGATTTCAAAGTGCTCCCGCGCCTGAAGGATTATTCCTCCTGGTCCCAAAATAATCCCTCAGGGAGCGATCGGGAGTGTCACTTGAAAGATTCCCCCAGTCAGGCTATTTTTAAATCCTTCATCGTCCCGATGCATGGAGCTCCTTCTCCTCCTCCTGTAGAGAGGGCGCCGCCAGAACGCTCCGTGCCCAGCGTGGATGGAAGAGTTCAGGCGGCTCCGGGAAGAGGCACTGCGTGGCTCGCCGACTGCCACGCAAACCCACCATCCTTTCTTTCCTCCGCGTTCCCTCTCGCTGTCTAGGCGACCCTTGCGCACGGGCAGCCGGGGCGCTGCCCGAAGCCGGCAGGCGGGAGGGAGGAGCGAGTGGACTTCGCTCCAGCTCCGTACCATCCCGTGGGCATTCTTCTTCAGAAAGCGCGCGTAGACAGAAGGACTTCCGGGTGTCATCCTTCCAGGAAGAGGAGGGGACGCTGGCGGTGGCCCATCTCCAGAAGGCAGGGTGGTTTGGAGCGGCGGCAGTAGAAAATATCGGGCGCAGAGCCCGAAGGACACTACGGATGACCCTCCCTCCCTGCCCCTCCTCCGCCGTTCTCGAAAGACGCTGGCACGTGTACCGGGAGCTCGCCCTTCCGGTTTTTCGCGCGCGTATCGTACGCACCCGGCCGAAGGGCACCGTCCGCCACGAGGCCACGGCAGCATCGCCCGCAGGGCAGGGCAGGGCGGCAAGCCGGACCATAGGCTGGGTACGGAGCCAGGCAACCCGACCGTTCTTCGCTCCCGGGGTCACGCCCGCGGCCGCCTTTGCCGCCCACGGAGTCTAGAGCAAGGGTACTCACGTGCAGCACGATGTAGGAGTCCCCGACGTAGAAGATCCCATACTTGGATTCGGGATACGGGACCACCGAGAAGTTCTGCAGAAGCAAGAAAGGGAGTGGAGGGACGTGTCAAGCATTAGCCGATACTTCCGGGCAGTCGGAAGGAAACAATGGAAAGGAGCTCACCTCGACCCTCCAGATCTTCAGTCCGGGCTCGGTGCCCACTCCAGAGAACGCGGCGTCAACGCTCCCACCCATTCTGTGCTCCGCGAGCGACCTGCTTCTCCCACCAACCGGCGCTCCAGACGCGATTCTTGGAGGCGGTCGCAGCGCTGCCTACCGGCAGCTCCTTGCGAAATTCAGCGGCGGCCGAGCTCACTCCAGCCCTCGCCGCGCCGTGCTGGCATCTGACGGCGCTTGCGAGAGGCGTGCCGACTGCTCTCACCCCCTCCCTTCCCCGCCCAGGTTTCCACCCGGGAGGGGAAGGGGAGGGATGCCGCTGTGGCTCCTTTTGAACTCCCCGAAAGTGAAGTGAGTCGGATGCCCCGGTTCTGCCTTCTTTCCTTCCTCCTCCTTCCAAGGGAGGACTCCTACCCCTTCCTTCCGAGCAGGGACGAATCCCTCCCGACAGGACTTCTCCTGCAGAGGAAAATTCGGGGCGTTGCTGTCGCGAGTCGAAGAGGTCCCCCAGCAAGGTCGGGGGGGGGGGGGAGAGACGAGTCCTCCGCGCGCCGAACACGCGTTGTCCTAGGAAACGGAGGATGGAAGGGAGAAAGTTAAGAGCGACAGGGTGGAGGAGGAGGAATGGAGCAAGCTGCGTGCCTCTCTTTGAGCGGCATTTCCTTCCAAAACGGGCTGGGAGAGGCGTACCCTACTGCCTTCGCCGGAGGAGCCGTCCTCGCTCGCAGGATGGCCGTGGGGTGGCAGCAGGCCGATCTTGCACGGCTCTCCTGGAAACACAGGCGTCCGCTGAGCGGTCTCTGGGTAGTCCATCAGAGCAAACGGGAATAGGAATTTAGTCAGAAAAGGCTTTGCCACTTCCCGAAAAGGGACACTTCAAGAAAAGAAAAAAAAAAAGAGGAGGAAGAACAAAAGGGCTCCCCCTTCCAAAGGGGAATGCACTTTGACGCGTCAGGCGCAGACACCTACCACGTGCCTGCCGGGGGCGGTTGCAGAGCCAGGTCGGGGAAGGTCGACGCGGAGGAGGTCCCCCTCCCTCGCTTGCAGTCGAGGAGTTCTCTGGGAAAAGAAGCAGGGGGAGGAGGAGGAGGAAAGAAGGAAGTAGACGATGCGTTGGAGAGCAGCTGGAGCAGGTGCGGCTGGTGGCACCGTAGAAAAGGGAAGGGCAGCGGCTTTCTAACCTTCCTCGAGTACTCCCAACCTCTTCCCTCCCGCCTCTACGCGGATCCTGCCAGACCCCTTCCGCTTGCCTACCGGCGAAATGGGCTCTCTCAGAACAGGGGAGGAGACATGCCGGTTTATACCTTCCCAATCCCGAGACGTTGAAAGAGGGAGAGATTCTCGCAGGAAGGATTCGGAAAGCATCTCGTTTCTCAAGGAGTCTTACCCCATCCCGCACGAGGCAAGTATTCCTTTTCTTTCCTTCTTCCCAGTCCCGAATCCTCTTTCTTTTCGCGGGAGCCGACTTCTCTCTTCTCCTCTTCTTCCTCCCTCCTTCTGCTTTTCCTTTCCCAGCTGCTCCCGCTGGAAACCGAATCGCAGATTCTCTGGAGGCCGCTGCTTGTACAGCCTGGAAGGAGCTTGCTTTTGTCTCGGCAGCTCCAGGCACGGAGACGAAACCACCTCGTTGCTCCCATTCCCCGTTCCCTCACTACACGCGTATTCCCCAATCTCCCGGCGACGGCCGCCTGGGCTGCCTGAAGCATCCAGAGACGGTTCCCCGTGGGAAGGATGGCCGGTCGGACTCGGCCCCAGCTGCCTGAGAAACAGGAGAATCCTGCAGGAAGAGAATTTCATGCAGACTGCTCCCTGCTTGTCTTCTTCCGTTCCTGGACCTCCTTGCTTGCTCGGAGAGGTAAGCGCGGGCACTTGGGGGAGGGTCAGATGCATTACTTTCGGGAATCGCCTTCCATGAGGGAAGATGGGCGGAAGAGCGCCTGGGATGGCGGCAGCACTGCAAAGCTCTCTGTGCATCCCGGGAACGCCGAGATTCTTGAAGAGCGAATCTCACCATGCGCTCCCTCCCTGCTGCATCCGCCGCCGAACGGAGTCAGGGTGAGTGCGGTACCAGGAAGGGAATGTCCTTCGGAAGGGTTTCGCGGGCACAGAATCCTAGTTTTTGAGTCCCCAGAGAAAGAGCAAGGCCAGAGGGCTGCGAAGGGCGGGGCGCAGCAGGGAAGGATACTGTCCGATGGTGCTTCCGTGGCCTCGTCCTTCTCCGAGCTCCGCTCCCGCAACAATCCTGCAGACCTCACCGAAGGACAGCTGGACAGCTAAGAAGTGGAGTAGTCGAGGCGCGGGAGGCGTTCTTGAAGGGAGAAACTCCCAGGATCGGACCAAGGCGAATTTCCTCTGCTGTTCTCCCCACGAGGGGCAGTCGAGGAGGTTGCGTTGCTTCCGTGGGCTCCGTCGACCACGAGCTGCCGACGCGTTCCATGGGGTCCGGTCGACAAGTTGCTGGCAGCCGATGGGGGAGGCCACATGGAGACACCATTACTGCTCCATGTGACCCCTCTGTGGGTTTCTTCCGATGAAGGGAGGAAGGTCATCAGCATTCGAGGCTGTCGCGACCACGTGGCGAGCACGGCTTGCGGCCTCTTTTCAGCCTGGGGAGATTTCCTGTGTTCCGAGGGATCAAAGAGGACACTTTCCTACAAAAAGTCCCCTGGAGATGCTGACACAGTGCATCAGACGATGGAGCTGCTCACTGAGTCCTGTGACCATGACGGAAGACTTTTGTGGAGACTCCTGCCGTCCTTCTCGCGAGTGCTTTTCTCTAGGAGAGCTTTAAAAGAAAGGGGTCATGTGGGTGAGCGTGGAGATAGACCTGCAAAAGCTTTAGGGTGACTCTAAAAGAGAGCTCTCGATGGATGCTGGAGACTATGCTCGCAGGGATTTCCGGAGAACATTGGAAGGAGCGGTCCACCCAAAGATAACGGAAACTTCTGGGGGTGCTTTCTTGGTTGCCACCCTACTGCGGATCGCAATGGACTGCGCTCGGGGTGTCACCTTCCGACGAATGAGCAAGACAGTTGCTCCTTGGGACATCTCGGCGCCATCCTGCTCATCGATCGCCTGGGCACCAGGAGGTTCGTAGCTGGTCCAGAAGATCTTCTGATAAAGAGAATTCGGCTGTCGGATAGCAGGGAAGGACTGATCACGGACTACTGCTGCTTCTCCAGGCGAAGAGAGGCTTTCCGCATTACCTGGGTAACGAAACAAAACCCGACCGTGTGCCTCGGAGCCATCTCTAGGGTTGCTGCGGCAGCTTCGGCGTCCCTTGGTTGCGGGTGACAAGGACAACTTTTTCGGATTCGGAAAAACGACAGAAAAGGCCATCCAAGCTTGACCTGTAGTTTCGAAGGGTGGCGATTCACGATGATCTCACGGAGCAACTCCCTGATTGAAAACGAGAAGATCCCGCTAGGTTCACAAGCATCTTTGAGCTGGGGATTCCGGAAGCTGGAATGATCGTAGTGAAGGATCCTCTTCCGCTTTCTTCTACTGTCTTCCCGGCGAAAGATCAAAAGATAACCACGGCTGCCAGAATAGTCTGAAGATGCCATGATGCTGTGATGGCGCTTGATACGAGACTGTCAGATTTTGATTATGAGGTCTGGTCCATTTTAAGAGAGGAGAGTCACATTTCAGCACTCCCCTCTTCGAATAGAAGATTGCTCAGATTGCTGACTGGCATCAGTCATTTGGAAGGAGAACCTCACAGCACCCCGAGGCATTCAAATCTCAGTAAAAAAAAATAATAATTGCATCTTTATCGAGACAAAAGAAAGGAATGCCATCGTTTCGAAGCAGCTTCTGGTTCAAACTTCTGACTTTTCACGATAAAGTTGCAAAAGAAGCCATAAAATCGAAGGGGTGGACGAAATGAGGCGTAGAAGAGTCGGAATGCCAGGATGACATCTGGAGAAAAGCAAAAAAATAAACAAAGAAATGAAATATACGGTACCCTGGAATCATAAGGACGCCTTCTCGGGTCGCAGAAGAGGATCCCTGCTGTCGAGAATGAGCGCGGCGGATTCCCCCCCCCCCTCATAGATCTTGGAGGACCCCGACTACATCCGTTGTAAGCATCCGACGCAGAGCACCCCCCAGTTCTGAGCAGTCGCTGATCACCGCGTCTGCTCCATCTCCCCTTTATCTCCCACTGTGGACCGGGTTTCCCAGTCTTGTGTTCCTGCGGGCCACGCGCTCGGACACGGTTGCTGGAGGGTTGAAGGCGACAGGGAGCCCTCCGCCTGCCTTTCTTCCGAGCCTTGGGCTTCGAGTCGGCGAATACTGTAATCTGGAGTATGCTGACCGAAGAGGAATGAACCCTTCACATGGCTGTCTGCTCCAATGACTTGCTCGGAGGTGGGTCCGTCGGGAAAACGCTCCGCAGGAGCCTCCGCATTCTCCATACGGTAGTGTTCCCGGAAAACGAACGGGTCCAGAGCTTTGATGGAGGCGTTCTCGTGCCGGAGGAGCTAATCTGCTGGTCCACCTGCCACCTTTCCCGTCTTAGGAGTTTTTCGGCTGTCCATATATTTCCCAAGGGTGCTCGCTTAGAGATCTGCTAGCGCCATTGATCGTCACGCACTCATTGCCGGAGGTGACCTCCCGAAAAATTCACTATTGAGTGTATAAGTTGTCAGGTGCGGGTGCAGCAGCATCGTTCCTTTGCGAAAAGGTTCGAACATCTGCATTGGTGCCGGGATGGCAGATGTCTGCCCTGAAACAACGGAAACATCTCACTCGGAGTGGGTAGAAGAGAGTGGACATAGTGATGCTTATCTTTTCAGCTGATTTTTCACCCGCCAACTTAATTTATGATTTGAGCAAAATTTTTTTCCCTCTGAAAGACAGGTCTCTTTGGTGCAGCAGACGTTTATAGGTTGCCTGATTGAAAGGCGTCCCATGAGATGCCTAGGTCAATAAGGAATCTATCCCCATCTTCATCAGGATCAAGAATAGAAGGCAGAATTGTTAATCCTGAAGTTTTGTTCCGGAGAGCCGAAAACAACAGACCGGATGAAAGAACGTGGTGTGGTAGATAAAGAAATTCGATCCTGTTGCATTTCCAAAGCTTAGTTACTTGGACCTTTTGCTCATTATGCAGTGATGATGATGAGAGGTCCAAGATTCTGGGTGCATTGTAGCAGCAGCAGCAGCAGCTTGCAGCTTTGCCTCCGTTTAAGGTTTGTTTCCAGTTTTTTGATGTAAAGAGTTCCATTCTTGCACGGAAGCTGTGCTCCGTTTCGAACCTGGAAGCTCAAGATTTTTATCTCGCTTGATAATTCCAACATCTCAACAGGCCAGTGATGGAGGTCTTTATAAAAGCAAAAAAAAAAAAATGCAGTGAAAGCTCCTGACAGCTTTATACTGCCAAACTTAGTCGCACTGAAATCCTCTTTCTCGAGTTGTCCATTGGGACCGGGTCCACTGATGGAAAGAAGTCATTAGAGGAGAATGAAGCACGTCTGAAGATCAAGTGGACATTTAGTGCTCAATGAATTTTCTACATCCAGTAATCCACCGATGAATTTTCCATGCCTTCCAGTTTCTTTTGGTTACGGGAAACACCACTGGTTGCTTAGCACTATTCTGCTTGTCCATTGATCCTTTCGGATATCCCTACTTGAAAAATATGGCCTTCTACGATGCATTTATTCTCGACACATTTATTACTGCCTCTTTCCTTTTAATGCTTCGTTAAAGAATCAACCCAAAATGTGACGAAGGAAGCACTTTCCTGAATATCTCTCGTCACGAGGCAGATAAATATGAGACCCTTCATAGAAGAAGGGAAGAACTTCGTAGAGGCAGTGAAATATCCTCATGGCAGTCCACCAGAAGCACGGTTACGCACCGAGGGCGGGTTTGGGCAGTCTAGAAAAATCCCGTCTGAAGACAAAGGCCGAGGAAAAAGGTTGGAAATTTCCAGGATTAGTAGAGGGTACAGAACAAAAACTCCTGCGAGGCAGGCGAAATGGTAGCGCCATCATTATAAAATCTTCCTTTGCTGTTCCAGCGCTCCATAAATCTATCGGGATAACTCGTCGGAATTCCTTTTCAACACTCCAGAACGGATTGCCCAACACTGAATCGATCTAGATCATCAAGATCGTTGTCATGCAAACCGGGAATGGAACTTTTTTGGCAGAGAGGGGAGAAAACATTTTCACTCAGGCGATCTCTAGGAATTCTAAAATATCCACGAGCTCATAAAGTGAAAACGTGGGAAAATTTCGAAATAATCACTCGGGAGTTCTCGAAAACGAATGAGGATTTCTTCCAGGAATTTGGATCACGATATTAAATGCTTTGATGATGAACAAAACGGACAACTCTCCTCTTCAGAATTTTCGCACAAAAGTGCAATTCTATTATAATGCTTCTCCTCCAAAGCCAATTTCAAAGGCTTTGGAGAAGGAGTATTAATAGGTGTCAGTGACTCGAATGAAAAATCAAAGATGACACAGTGACAATGTCAGGAAAGCAATTTGAATCTGCAGCAAGACAAATAAGACGAGGAAAAAATTCTTCCGTCTGCTCCACTAGAGCCCAGACCACTCTTTCCACTGCTTAGACATTGTGGATGAAAAGCGACAACATGCATGGGCATGCATCACTCTTTAAGCTTCTTCCATACAAACGGAAGCCACTTAAGACACCAAGCCTACAGGTTCATCCATGCGGCAAGACCGAACCTTCTGCCACTACACGCTGGACCAACGAAGAAGGTTCATGAATGGATATGTTGGCGTTGCGGAACCGAGGGCGAGACACTATCACACGTGCTCAGCAGATGTAAAAAGCACGCGCCTCTGACGATGCAGCGCCATGTGCTATCCTGGAAATCATCAAGAAGGCCGCAATGGATGACGCCAAGTGAACTCTTATATCGAGTAATCGCAGAGTGCCAGGAACCACCTCCACCTTAAAACCAGACCTGGTATTGGAAAAACGAGACCGAATAGGTGTGCTGGACATCTCATACCCATTTGAAAACGGAAAGGAGACGTTCTCCACATCTAGTAAATAAAAGAAGGCAGATACCAAGATGGGTCGCCATGCAACTCGGAAACTGGGAAAATGCAGGCAAAGTGCAGGCGATCCTTGTCGGCCCACTTGGGGCATGGGATCCTGAAAACGACAACGTTCTGCAATACATGGGAATTTCAAAAAGTAGCTGATAACGATATGGCAGCGGATGGTAACCACCTGCATCCGCTTCTCAAGTAGCATCTATGCAACGCATGTGAGAAGAAAAAATGCAGCCCAACCAGATGACCTGGACAATGCTCTCACTCCGGAAGCGAGCACCGAGGAACGGTGAAGAACACGGAGGGAAACATCATCCACGAAGGATTCTCCAGAGCCATTCCAGCAATGGTGATTGTAATTTAACCCAAACGATGGAATGGACACTGTGGATGAGAAGCGGCAACGGCCGGCCGAAAGCGAGTCGAAAACGCTGTGGTGCTTCAGTTGCCACGAATGGAACACCGTGGGCTGCCGCGCTCTGCTTCTTCATCACACCCGCGGCATTTCGTGATTTGCTTAAGCCGAATTAGAGAAAATGGCGCGGGAAAGCTGAACACGAAAGTTTCGAACCAGCAACTACCAGGAAGTGATGTCGTGGAAGGAACGGCGTCGACGCTGCTCTGCATCTTAGGCATCTCAGCACGTTCTTTCGGCCGGAGCGAAAACGAAATCCTCCCAGAATGGTCCTTCCGCAACCGGTGGAAGGATGAGTCCCTCGAGAGTGCTCTTTATGATCCAGAAAGAAGCGTTCGCTCACTTCTCAAGCAGACTCGACTCGCGATCCTGCAAGTTCCGAGCTGCTCCGTAGAGGGATATGAGCCTTCACCGCTCAAGAGTTCAAGCCGCTATCTGTTTCCAGCCGACACGGAGGTGCGAAAGATTGGAAATTTCAGCGTCGTCCTCGCGTCCAGAGGATTGCGCTTGAAAAAGGACGCAGTTCGGGATACGGAAGGACTTTCCACGAACCGAAACTTCTGCGCTCGACTCACTCACCACGTGCACTGCACAATCAACTGGCGAGGTGCAAGAAGGCTTTTCCTCCGGAGCTAAGATGGTACTCACAGGAAACGTGGGATATCTGGAACTCTGACTAGATGGTCCACGAGGAGAGTTGCAAAGTTGGTAAGATCGATCGTTCCCACCGCGGGGCAGCGTTGCACACATGAGTTGTCACTCCCGCTGCGATCAAGATTTTCGAAACCCTCTTCGAAGACGTGAATTGCCGCTCCTCATCGGCTGCGCGTGCTCGCAAAAGACGGAAGAGACGTGCCTCACGGTAACGAGGATTCCGTCAGCTCCGTCCTTCGGATGTGGCTCCTCTGCGAGAACGTCACGGGGATGCTCACCTGGAATGGGATTCGGAGGGCAGACTTCGCCCAGGTCAAACACCGACACCGCACCGCCGCAACTGACGAAATAAAGTTCCGAGATGCCCTTTGATAATTTTCCTTCGGACATTCCTATGGAATCCCACTATCCCTGCTAATACGCGATGTGTGGGGTCCAGACGTGGCAGCTGCTGCGCGCAGGCGTACCAGTCAGCGAAGGCACGAGGTTGATTACAGGGGTTGATATTTGCCGCCGTAAGCCACCAAATTGCCTGCCTCGCATCACACCGCGTGTTCCCTGTTCGCTCGAAGCTCATCGGATTTCACTCCCGTTCTGGTCCTTCGTTAGAGACTCGGTTTGGAATTACTCTTGTCATGTGTCATTACCTTCGTCATTCGGTTTAGGCTGTTGCTGAAGAGGAAAGGAAATGTAATCCCTGAAGTTTCGTTGGAGCAGAAGCGGAGGCTAAGCAAAGAAATGGCCGTGGACAAATACGCTCTTTGACACAAAGGTCGCCAGCGCGGAGAACGCAAGTTCTCACCCTCCTAAGTCAACTGGCGGTAGGCATCCCGTCAAACAGATGTACCGACTGTTTTTTTTTAATAGCAGAGCCTTATCAATGCCGATTAAGTAAACAACTTCAAGATGTCACTTTTAAGTAAAGAAAGGTTTCCTTTCGTGTAACCTACATTGACCAAATAAATCTTATGTAATTAACGATGTTCATGTTTCCGCTGCATTTCATGCTTATCTATTCGTATGACCAACGCAAATTGTGCTTGAATTTACGAATGGTGTAAATGCATAGAACAGCACGAAATATCCACGTTTTTCAACACAGCAAGGATCAAGAAGAACTGAAGCAAGGACACGGTTTTTCTTATTAAAAAAAACAAAAAACAAACGAAAGGGGATTTTAAAAGCAGGGAGGCAAACAAACTTTCAAGAAACCATCATTTAAAACAAAAAAAAAACAAAGAAGGAAATTCAAAGGCAGCATCGATCGTGATTTTAGCATTTCACTTATGAGCGCAACCTTTGATATGGATATGAATCGACCAGAAAATGGGTTTTCATATGACTAAATCGGAAAATGATGTGGAATAGATTGGGGCAGAAAACCATCGTAGGGGGGGAAGTGGTGCCTACAATCATTAGTACTTTGCGTCATTCGTTTTCGATTCCATCTCAACAAGGGATGGTGAGTTGGAATGAAGACTTGGCTCAGGTGAGCCAGGAGAAGCACGCTGGGTTGGCTCGCTACACACTTCCTGGCAGCAAGTGGTATGCCAGAAGTACGTTCATCAAATTTGGGCTGTAATTGTGCCAAGCAGCGTTTACGATTAGTCCTTTCTTAAGGTCACAAAAAATCATATCGGTAATAAACTGCTACTCGTTGGATGATCAATAATCGTTGATCTTCGAAGAACCTTTTTTTTTTTTTTTTTCTTTACAAAAATATCAAAAATGAATAAAGGACTCCTACCCGTATATCATGGAGTTACATTTTGCTCTTTTTCCTCTTTTGTATCTATTGAGTCGCTGTTTCTATTGAGTAGGCGCAACGATCGCAATTGATGCCGACGTCTTCTGCATGCATTTTTGCTCCATGGCATTCAAGATGCGACCGAAAGGAATTCACAGCATCCTTTTTTTTTTGGCACTCCATGAGAGACAAATTCCACAGATCAGGGATTCGAGAAACGGTAGATCACTCAATTGACACAGTGTGTTCGATACGGGATCACGAAGAACGGAAGAAGAAGGAATGAGAGTAGAAACGAACTCCCCGGATTGATAAGAAGCTAATGATCAACGAATGCCGTTAATGTGAACATGAAGATTCCGTACTAAACCTGCTTGGAAAATCACTTTTATCTCTGAGTTGATGACTTGACCGAATATCTGAGAAAAGACCGATGCAACCGATGCTTTGGAACAATGGAAGTCCAAGTCTTCAAAGGAACCGCGAAAAGAAATTCGGAACTGAGGTCAGGAAAGAACTTATAAATGTGATCTCCTGAAGTGATGCTAAGCGCAACTTGCGAGGCCGATGCTTGGACGATATAGAAAACCGACGGATCCAAAAATCTTCATCGGACCGCGGATAGTTCTTTCAACTGAATGTTTTCCTTGGTTTGGAATTTGCTTAAACACAGGACCAACCTAACACGAACTGGCTGTTGACGAGCCGGGGTTCCCGTGCAAAACCACGTGCGAAAAAAACCAAGCCCTTGGGGGATGCAACTCCTTAGTCGCTGAACAGATGATGGTGCATGGCCAGATAGCATTCCAAAGGATGTTCATCTCTTCCCCAACTCCGTGAGGGATCGGGACAGTTGCTATTTGTCAGAGCCCTTCCACACAACTGGAGTGATACTCTGCTTTTCTTTTGACATCAAGGGAAGCAGCAGACTGTAGCAGGCAGTCGCGGTGCACCGAGTGAAGAAGTGCAGCTGAAAACCCAACCCGTTGCAGATGTGGAAAGTCACGCTGACGAAATTCCTGAACCCGGCGGATGAATGATAAAACCGAATTTCGAAATGCTCACGGCATACTTTCGACCCGCAATGTTTCCATTGTACAAGGAGGACACATAGTGCAAATTAAGAGCTGGTCCGATTCTGCTACTGCGTGAAGGGGACGAAACCTCTGCGAGCTCAGAAAGAGGGCGTCCAGAAATTCCGAAAAAGCGCGAAAACCCGTCAGTAAGGACTTTTGGATGCATTTATCTTAATTTGCGATATTTATATTCCTTGTTTGTACGTAAAGCTTGTATAAGTATACAAAATACGTAAGTGCATTCGTGCACACACGAGCATACATACAACACACACACATTTTGCATAGGCTCATTGTTCGTCTCACATTCTGACTGAATGACAGACTCATAAGCTCTTCGCCGTTGCTAAGTGAGCAAGCATTGCGTGCTCCTTTCCTTCCTCTCCTTTGTGAGGAGTAGGCGATCATGAGGTTGAACATTCGTCTCTAGCACTTTTGCTCTTAGAGACCACAGTGTTCCAGATCCTCCTTGCTTATTCATGGTTCCACGAAGACTCCAGTACTATTTTTGATTTAATGGAAATTTCAAGGGCACTTTTGGGTTTCGCTCGCTGCAACCTTCATCCCGAACTGTTCCGAGTTCTTACCGAGTCTTTCAGTGAGGATTGAGCAGAGCCACACCTATGAAGGCTATTTTTGCTTCATTTTTTCACTGTTCGCCTTCCAGATGATTGGAAACGGAATGGATAAGGCGGGAGTCCTTGTGTACGTGCGTGTGTTTGAGCAACGTTCTTCCAGGGTATTATTCTGCCGCCGTCATTAAAATGAATTCTTCGGAAGAATGCTAAGGAGAAAACTGGAGACCGCAGGCCGGGTCAGCTTGCAGCACGTTTTTCACATGATCGAACAGCTCCATTTTCAGGTCTTCCGCTCACTTCGAGCCGATCATTGCTGACTGCCATTCGCATTCTTTAAAAGCCTTTCCGGAAGACCGCAGGGCGGACGTTTTTTGTTTCAAGGGGAAAGGCGTGGGAGTGCAGCTGTGATACAATTTTCGGACGAGGTTCCTTCGATCCTTATGAATCGATCATTTCAGTCTTCTGGATTCCACTCTTATCCCTCTTTCCCATTGGTACGTGTCGGTTTCCAGTATCACCTTCGGTCTCCTGCTGCAAAGACGTTTCAGAAACAAAACTCACCCGTCTACGAAAAGTCCTTCGGTCTCCTGTAGCGTTGCAGCGAAACAAGTCTTCAGCCACAAATGCAGCGAAAATCCCCACTCCAGGAGTAAGACGGAAGGACATCAGAGGAAGCGATCCCTGAAAAGAGCTGCTGTTTGCGAGGGGAGAAACAGGTCAAGGCTTCTGATTTGGAGCGGGATCTGCTGAAAATTCTGATCCGAAATCGTAGCTGCAACCTGATCGAAAGATGCCAACTGAGGTCGTGCTTCCTTGAGTCGTGCGCTGTAGACAGTTATTCCAGGAGCCGGGAGGGTCGCCATTCTTTCCCGATGCCATCTCCTTTCTTCCCGCACCGAGAGCCGAACTCTGCTGCACAGTGATGGAATCAGAATCGGCCACAATTAACCACTTGATCATGCAAACGCGCCCCATTCGGCTTTTTTCATCGCCTTCCTACAGCATGGAGGAGCAAAAGTCGAAGCCCCGCCTCACACAGATCGTTAGGGATGCCCTTACACACAACCCTTCCCTGTCCAGAGCACTCCCTGGGCCAGAAGACTTTTCCGAAATCTCCCACTAATCGCGTATTTCATATTCAGGTGTCGATACTCGCGTACGCAACCCTTTGCTTCAGAAGGCAACAGCAGCATCTGCTGGATCAATCAGTTCTGTCACTGAGCGGAGTGCGCACAGACTGAGCGCTCATTCGGGACGACGGTTTTTGAGTGCTGCGTAGAGACTGATCGATTTCGTGCTGGCCGTCGGGAGTGACCAAGGAGAGCATTGAATGAAAATTCACGATGGAAACGAAAAATTCCTGTAGAATTGTAGATCCTGTAGTCGTATTGCTATACTTTTCGTAAGGGCATGGAGCGAGTAGTCTTTCCTGGGGATCGCTGAATTGGGGCGTAATTCCTGGCGAGAATTTTGGCCACAGACGGTGAGTTGAATGCAGGAGCCTTGCTTTCCCATCTAATTTGATCTTTCAGATCATTTTTCTGAGGCAGCATTTTCTTGAAAATGTGTTCCTTGAAATTTTTTTATTCGTCCAGCGAGCAAGAAGGAAGCGGAACGCAGGGAAAGCTTTATTTTATTCCTTCCGGGCCTCCATCTTAAATGCCATGTGAGCAAACAGTGCTGCAGCGTTTTATCCACTTTGCATGTCACTCTATCCACGGCTGCTTTTTAGCATACATGTGAACCGGAAGAAATGAAGAGGAGTGGGACTTTTTCACAATCTCTCGTAGTACGGTCATCCTCCTCATGTGGAGTTCAGGAAGAGGCGCTGGTTCTCGAGGGATTGCTGACCGCGGTCCATCTAATACTTCCGGTTCACCCAACGACCGTGCTGGATGCAGGACATCTCTTTCCGAGACTCCTCTCCTGGAGCCGAAGGATGTCTTCCCACCGTAACAGAGAAAAAAAAACAAAGGTAGGAAAATACGATAATAAAAAACAAACGGGCAGTAAATCTCTCGAAGTTTGGAACATTCTGCCCTAAAGTCCGAGACGGGATCCCTATAGCATCGGCTACTCGGAATCTCGGATGAATGCGACGATGGTTTCCATGCGAAGATGCTCCGTTTGGAGAGGGCCATTCATCGATGCTGTTGATTCTTTCGAATGCCGATGGGCAAAATTATTAACGAAGCCTGTTGCCGGGCTTAGTGAGTTCAACTAAAGGAAAAAAAAAAAAAACACCGCGTACATGAATGAGAAATCGTTTGCTAAAACGAAAACAAGTGACTCTTTGCCTTTGGCACAGCTATCGCATGACTGTTCGCGGAAGAAATGAGTCAGAACAACAGTGCAAGCGAAACTCTTAGCAAACAGACATTTTCCAAACAGTAAAAGGGGACCAACTATGTAAGCAAGGTGAACAGTTGAGCACACAGACTCAAAGATATATACCAATTAACAGCACCACTTGCATCTGCATCAAGATTTTCATCCCCTTTGCTGGGCAAAGGCACCAAATGATGAGAAGTATTCTAAAGAGCGACAAAGAGATCCAATAGGAATGGCCGCAACCAAAACCAGAATTGAAAGCGTCCTTACCTAATAAATGACTGCATCTGAGGAGTTTTTTTCGTTTTTAATTATAAATAAATTGTAAACTGTGGGGTAACTCACGGCAAAGGTTGGTTTCTGAAGCCCTCTACCTCCAAGAACATTCTGGCACTGCCAATAAGTGGTTCCGCAGTGAAGATGAATTCTTCTTTCTCGCTGCTCTTTCTAATCGAATTCAAACGTAAAGTGACGTAACACTTGAGGAGGCTTTACTCTAAGCATCGTCCTCATTATGTGACCGAAATTCTAATGCTGAAGTTGCCCTGTTTTATCTACGATCCTTTTTCAAGGCTTCTGGAAGATTCTTCTTCCCCCTCAGCATCCAACAGACATCATTCGGCATTGACAGCTCAACTTCAGACACCAAATTTATAAGTGCAGATGGAATTACGTCGGTTGCGAGATGATACTGCAGATGGAAGTAAAATCCTCGAGGCATTTGTGTTCCACATGGATTCAGTGCTCTCGTTGATTTTTGAAATCTGGGAATCACTGCGTCCACTTTTCCCTTCAATGAAGCCTCCCTGCCCCCGGCTCGTGAAATAAACAGACTCCAGCTCCTATGTCGGCAAGCCGATATTGAAATGGTACGGAGAAGAAACAAGCCGCGCACTTGAGTGAGAACTGAAGATGCATGACGCCAGCCTCCCTCTTCCCGTTTTCCACCTCCTTTTCCGAACGGATTCGTCAGTTGCCTAGTGCAGCCTTCGAGATCATCCACAGTGGATTCGTTTCGTGGTACCTAAGCGTCCTTTGCCTCGACTTGATAAAAACACCTGACTGATGAAGTGGGTGGCCTCCATCACCGACTCCATTCATGCGCTCATTCCAGACGCATCCTTGGCCACAACTCCCTGCGAGGGTGTCCCCTCTTGTTTCTGTTTTTACCGCACCGTTGTTGTAATTAATAGAGAAGGGAGGCTAAGAAATAATTAGTAGGGTCGGAGGTGTGCATCCCTATTAATTGTGCGAAGGAGCGAATTCTCCCAGCGACTCCTGCGGACTGTACTTGGTGTTCCCCTTTCTTCCCCAAACGCTTTCTCGATGGGAAGAGTCGAGCATGTGCATTTTAATAGTGGATTCAATTTAGAAGGTAATTTGTCCGGGGAATCGCTTTGAAATTCCTCCAAGTGAAGCTGATTCGCAGAGAAGACAAAATTACTTCTGCTTGGTGGGAAAACACGACCTCTCAACGCACTCTTGGATGACACGAAGTGTACTGTTATCTTGAGCATCCTCTTCAAGATTTCAAGTCCTCGGCGGGGTTTTTTGGGATGTGGACTTTCCACGAGCAAAGAGTGTACTCCGAAGATTTCTGGGTACATTTTCGAATACACATGCACTTCCTTGGTTTCTGAAAGCTGAGACAGCTGTAAGAGAGAGTCAGGAAATGGAAAAGGTAATCTCCTGGGGGCATGGATCCTAAGGGAGTTCCCGCATTAAGAAATGCAGCTATCCCGGCTTCGAAAAACTATGGGTAAATCCCCAAGCTGGGGCGAGATGTGATCACGTTCCCGTGGTTCAAGGTATGCGGAAAGAATGGCACTTTTCCTCCCCAGAGTTTCGCCACCAGCTAGTCACTGAAGAGTGCACATCTGTTTGCCCCGAAGATTTAAATTTAGAATGCCTTTGGATTCTTAAGGAGAGGAAAAGAAACCCATATGCAGTTCTCCCGCGAGAACCCAGACTACCCTATATATGATCTTCCACGCGCATCGTCGACATCTGTCTAAAGAAGATGCGTTCCCTTTCGAAGGGACACTTCGGATTTTGAAACAGGATCGAGAGGAAATCGAGGGAATACCGAAAGACAGGGTGAGAAACCCACGATGAGTTTTAACCAAGATGTCGATTCTGCACGTCTGGAAAGGCATCGTACAGGATCTCCTTCCCCTTTTTTTCCAGTTGGGTCCTTGTGTGCTTCTACATCGTGCTCTGACTATCCTTGAAACTGAGGAGTCCTCTCTCTGAAAAATCGAGAAAGATGCTTGTTGTTGATTTTTCTGGATCACTGCCCTTCCTTAATTGCCTGCTCGGTTTCCTTGTGAGAATCACTTTGCTCCTGCGATTGACTCGTGAATGTAATGCCTGTGTTATCCAGGAACTTGAAAGTGTGCAACGATATCACCTTGGATGAAAATCCGAGAATGATCGAGAGATCAGGAGAAAAAATCGAAGGCGACAGCTGCTATGAAGATCTGCCGCCGTTCCTGGAACCTAGTGCAGTCAGCTTGGACAACCTGAAGATCCCTGCAAAGTGGGAATTTGTAAGCGAGTCCGCGAAACACATCTATCCACGTTTTTTTTTTTTTTTCCTTTTTTTTGAACATGGTACGCACGATTCTCTCTGTTCTGATGGACTCTCTTGAGAACACATCCAAGGGAGTCTTGAGGGATCCGATTCGTACTGCGAACCCAAGTGAGAGGCACTGGAACTGGCAAACTGATGCCCCACCGTGATCCTGGTATGGTTTTCAGATCACGGAGGATCACTGATTTCTCACAGAAGTGTTCCTAATCGAAGAAACGGACCCCACTGAGTGGATTGAAAGAGCTTCCTTCGATAGAGGCTACAGGTGGTGTTCTCTGCGTCCACACATGTGGTGCACTTTCTCTAACGAAAATGTCGGTTTCTTTCTTCAAAAAGAGTACGCAGTTGCGGTTCCAGTTCAAGAGAACGTGCTCGAGGAGGCTTCTCTAGCAAGAAGGTCTTTGACCGCTCCATCTTCTAGACGTACGAAATCTTTTACGTTGGCATCTACGTTGGCGTGATAACTGGTATCAGAAGGAGGGATGGTGTACAAGGTCTCATTGCTTGATTTCCTGAGACATCAAACAGAATTCTTATTTAGTTCCTTCTGGCGAGGTGCGTGTTAGAGGCGGAGTTCAAGGGGTGTAGTTGACGAGCTGCAATAGGGAGAGATCTGTAACTTCAGGCCCGTATTTGCCTCTGTTCCGATTCAGGCGCTCCCACATCCTTCAGCATGGAGGTCATGATGTGGATGTGGTCACGAGCTCTGGAAACGTCGGTCTTTGTTAACATTCTGGGTTGTTGCGCACTCCAGGAGTTGAAAAGGCAACTCGAGGATTGAAATTAACAGCTCCTGGCGCTTCTGAAAACGAACGACTCGCCCCTAGCAACATGGCCTGATCGGTGACGATGAGGTTTCTTTGCACTCTTCGGGCCTGGGGCGCTGCCGCTTTTGTTCCTAACCGCTTCCTCGGCGCTGTGCCACCCGTGCCTTTTGCGTGCGGTATGCTTTTCTCGTGCCAAGGTTGGCGCCGTCCAGACTTCAGAATCTCAAAGACTCCGCGATGGATGTTCCTTTGAAGGAAGGTCTTGGCGCTCCCTTTGCACGCAATGAGTCTCCGCAGTGAATTGAACTAATCTTTTGCGTTCATAAGGAAACATCGAAGTGCACCTTACTTTTTAAATGGTGGCTGCAGGGGTGAGTGCACTTCTTCAGCCATCGTTCAAAGTTGTCATCGTCGCTCAGTTCTTTTGCAGAGATCACATCTTTCAAATTAGGAATGGAATCATAGAGTTTTTTTTTTTTACCCGTTATTTAAAACGGTTGTGTTTGAGTAAGCGATGATGACCTTGTGTTCGTCAAGGAGCCTAAAATTGGACTTGAGTGGGTGGGTGTGTTCTTCAATTTCCAACCGAGATGCGGTCCAAAATCACCGATAGTATCACTCCTCGATAGACCCAGTACTTTCATATTATGTGATTGAGGGGATTGTTTTCCAGTCCACATTACTAAGCCCAAGTGTGCTTTTTTGAAACACACCTCAATCCTTGCGAAGACCACTAAAGAAAGACTGACGTGGGCGACCGGACGGGCTTTTTTTCCCTCTCCGCAGCGGTCCTGAATCTTCTCAGTGAACCACGATGCGAAGGCTTATCGCTGCTATTCCTCTTCATTTGATCTAGCTTTTCCCTATCGTTTCCCATTTACGACAGGAGCTTGGGCAGATTGGCAAGGAAGCATCCTCGGATGCCGAGTCGACTAAGGACTGTTCGTCCCGATAATCGGATGATTGACTCGGACTCATGAGAAGAAGAAAGCAAGGAGAAAGCCCGCGCACCTGAAGAAGGCATATGTGTGTACCCCGAGAAAGACGACTTCCCTCCCGGAGCACTTGCATCTCTACTTGAAATCCCCGGCGAACGCTTATGCTGCCTGTTCACGCACGACGGGGAACCCTTTTACCTCAGAGTCAGCACTCATCCCTTGCCTGTGCTGAGATGCCTCGCGGATCATGTTCATCACAGATATGCTGATTCATTCCACCTCTATTTCTTCATACATCCACCTTCCTTTCCTTCCAGCACTCCCTCCCCAGTGCTGTCCCCAGTGAGGTTTCCTCTTTCCCTTTTGTCTTTTGGCGGCGCAATGCCGGATCCTTTCTTGCTGTTCCCGGAGATCGGGACGCGGCAAGAAAAGACGTCACTTATTCTACGGGGATGTAGGAGAAGTGGGGTTGAAATTTCGACCAACGACTCCTACCCTGAGGGACAGGACTCTCCGGTAGAAGAAATTCGATCGGTCGAGAGGGGGAGCGGCTGCGAAAGTGGTCAAAAGGTCCCTTCCCACATCCTTCTCAACTCTATAACATGTTATTCATTTATTTACTTGAATGCCAATCTGGAATGAGGAGATCATGCCAGGGCGTTTATGATTTTTCGTTTTAAGAAACACTTGTGTACGTAGGTAGAGCGCTCCTGCATTGGTGGAAACGTCCAGGGAAGAGTTGATCGCTCCGGGAGGCCGGAGCGATGAGAAGCGAGTGCAATGTATGCATAAATAAATAAAGGCATATGCGTGTGGGAAAGGGCGGACGAGGTCATCGGGTTGGCTGCTCCACGCCTTCGGCGCGATGTAGGTGATCTTCACCATGGTCTTCGTCCCAAACTAGACCAACCCAAGTGCTCTTCTCTATGAAGATGTCTGGGAGAATAGTGGCCTCGAGTCGTACCTGTTGGAGCTCGATTTCGTAGAGAGCTGTCGCTATCCCGCGGACGCACCGCGATGGCGAAGCAATTCCTTTAAAGGAAGAGTGCCTGCCCTGCTCCGGAAGGGCGCCGCAGCAGGTTTCTAGTGCTTGCCCCCGGATGTGAGGGCTCCACTCCGGGATTCATTGATTCAGTTTCCGGGAGCAACAGGAGGAAGGCGATATGGTCTCGGTCCAGCGGCAGGTGCGAGAATGGTTCGATCGTTTCCTGCTCCAGGTGCAGTCCGGCGAGACGCTTCGTCTTTACGCGAGGTGCAAACCTCCGTAGAGTGGGAAAGCTCAGGGCAAACCACGTGCTGTATGCTGGTCACAAGGGTGGTGGATCTGTGGCTTCAATTCCTGGGATCTCGTTACATCTTCTGAAGGGGGACCTTTCTGTTGGACGACGGGACCATCGGAGTGTGTCTGGGATTGACCCTTCCCATGAGCGTCCAGGTATCCGTAGGTTCCTGCCGAGCGTTGAAGTCCACGAGGAGGCAGGAGATCCATTCACTGGTTCCCAGCAGGGGTTCGGCTACTCCAGGTTCAACCCGGGAAATTCCCAGCGCTTCCGCCTTCGTGGCAAGAGGAGAAAAGAGCTTCTGGAGACAGGAAGCGAGCGGAGGGCACTGTTGGCTCCATGTCCTCACCACAAGAACCAGTCTTCGGAAGCAGAGCTGCAACTTCCATCCTTCTGTAACCATGATGGACCTGGCATCTCTCTACGCAGAGCAGCAACACCTTTGAGAGAGGCAGCCCCTTCCCAGACCTGGGACTATGCAACGGCCGGACCCCTCTCCCGCAACGCGTATGCCACACGTGGGTGGTATCCCAAGGTACTTGAAAACACCACTCAAAGGGAAGGATTCAGCCCGACTACCCTTCTCACGACCCTCTCCGACAGTGATGAATCGTGAGAAGGTGTTCACGTTATGACCCTACAGTCGTTCAGGTTTAACTCCCACCGTGCCGGTTGCCGATGGCATTTCTTTCCCAGGAGGGCGTGGCTGACTCTCGGAGCTCCCCACTTCGTCCTGTTTTGCGTTGTGTCTTTCAACAGGCACCCTGCCGGCAACACGTGGAGGGAAAGCAACCAACCGCTCCTTCAGGCGCTCATACATCCGCAAGCGCCTAGGTGTCAACCGCGACCAATGCGAGGCGCAGCGTCTTGCTTGACCTCGTCTGGGTCGAGGTCCGCGTGATCCCGAGCTGCCTCTTCCATTTCAGAGATCGCCAGCAAGGCTGCTGCGTGAAAGGGTATGGAGGAAGAAGGAAGGAGAGCCGACGCTCCGATCCCAAGGGGAGGAGAGGAGGTTCAGGGAAGGAGGAGCGCTGATCGAAAGATGCAGCGGCATATTTGCTTCCGCGTAGGAGGTCCGCACATCCACGGTGGGGTGAGATCCTTTTTTCGGTTCCCTAGGGGATGATGAAATACACAATGGAAGGGAGTCGCACTCTCAGAGCTGCTTGGAGTCTTCAGTCAGGGTTGAGAGGGAGAATGTCCTTTCACCTGTAGATAGCTCTGAAGAGATGTCCGGAGTCTCAGACCCAGAAGGAAAACCAGGAGAGGAGGAATGTTTGGGTTGCTCCTTCCGAAAATGCAGCAGAACTCTGGAGGGCGTCTACTAAGAAGGAAACCCATGGATTCCGAGCTCCTGAGCCCGTGTGCGTCACACCCATCTTTCGAGGTTTCCCGCTGGACTCTCCAAGAGCGATTCGCACTGAGGACAGCGAAGTCTGCACTTGGGAAGAGTTTGCTCTTTAGAGGGCGTCAGCAATGGATGTGGACTGCTCCTGTGGCGGTTATTTTGGGGCGAGGAAAATGTTTCCAAATACACGCACACAGAAAAATGAGCAGAAAGAGATGCGACTGCTGTTCGGGGAATCCACCCAAATAACAGCCACCTTGGTGAGAACGGCTATGAGGTGGCCTCACCTGCAAGAAGTATCCAGGGGGATCGCCGGCATTCAGCGCCATCTCTAGGGAGAAAAGGATCAGCCAAACCAAAGACCCCTGTTTCTACCCTCCCGTCTTTTTTTATTTACTTATTGTCCCCTCCCTTCCTCTCCTCGCTTTATAAGCCGGCCGGTGGTCATTCTCCGCGAACTTTTTTTTTTTTGTAACCGACTTGAACTTCATTGATTTCTAAGTAAAGGTTCCGGCGTGACTGGGCGCAAAGCAGAAAGAGATGTTGCGCTGCCTCATCAGAGTTTTCTTCTGAAGAGTGACTTTTCGGTGTGGTGGTTGGGTGGTCGGCTCTGCTTCTGTCCAGGGAGGAGTCGCTTCCCGAAAGGTCGGATGTCAGTTTGGGGTCTGAACCGGAATCCCGTTCTTGAAGAGATACGTTGCTAAGAGAGATTTTAGAGTTTTCTCTCCTCCTCCTTTCGCCTCCCTTCCAAACACAAGTTCACACAGTGCCAAAAAAAGAAAGAAACAAAAGAAAAATAGAAACAAAACAAAATGAAACTTTTCGCCCAGAGTTCCGCTATTGGTCCATAATTCCCTGATACAGAGGAACTTTGATAATTGGTAATCAAATTTTCTGAGCCGGGAAACCAATGGCTTTCCTTTCATTTGCTTTCCAACGAAATCTCATTAAAAGAGACGTGCCTTCTTTCTACTTACTCTTCTCTCTCTTCTATCTCCATTGCACCTCTTCCTGATCAAACAAGCTCCAGAAACCACGCTTGATCAGTCGCAAATTCGGAAACTGCCTCCGTCACTACCGTCCGGCGAGGTCGTCTTTTCCAGATGAAGGCAAGCGAACGCATTGGCTTGTCCAGGACGGCTCGCCACTTTCGTCCTCCCATCCAGGACCCGGAGCGAGCACCCTTTAGGGGACGGATCGGAACAGGCCGCTGGACAGGCGGACGGAGAATCAGATGCGAGGCCACACCAGAGGAGGTCAGACTCGAGGAGGGGAGCCGTTCCTCCGATAGTGATAGCTACTCCTTGCCGCAGGCGGCTCAGCGTCTCCAAGAAGGCAGATCTCGGCGCCCTGCTGAACGGTCTATCCAAGTGGCGGGCAAAACGAGAAGAAGAAGTAAAGAAGAACGTGAGGAAAAGGGTGAGATTCGCGTGTCGAATCTGCTAGAAACACCCGGGAAGGAGGGAACGAGCACGTGTGCTGCTGCCTCCGAAGTTCGGCCTCCGGGACTTCGAGGTCGCAGCGGCGGCAGCTGACACGCGCGGCCCTGCTTTACTCTCTCGACTTGCACCGCACACCCTCCAGGAACTCTGGCGGAAGTTGGCAGCATCATTCTTGCCACCGGGGGACACCGTCCGAGAAGTGCTTTGACGGTTCTTCCAACCGCAAGGACTTTCGATGGCTGCGATGATTTCGACATTTGGTTGCATCCGCGCCATCGTCACGGTCCGAGACGTGCTGGAGAACACTGGTCAGCGATGCTGTGTCACCAGGAAGGCAGCCGACTTTATCAGTGCGGCAGCTGGGTGGCGACACTTGGACGAAAACGCAACGGAGGAGCTCACCGGCATCCATCGCCGGATGATCCACGGTTTGGAACGACGAACCCGGTGATCCACCTCCATTCCCTTTTTACTCCATTTTTGTTCTCACGCCCCTCCTCCCATTCTCTCCGTGGTGCTTTTGGTGCTTTCACTCTTTGTCTTTTCCGGTGACTGCGGAGCGTCACCAAAGTCCCCTGGCCCATTACTCCCATTTCGACATTTCTTTTTTTGTTGGTAGTCCCCTCCTCTCCCGTTCGTTCAGATCCTTCCGTTTTCCTGGCCTGCGTGTCAGTGGTGTATCTCCGTTGCTGGTTTTCTTTAGTCGTTGGCTGGAAACAACTGTTTCCAGCTGGTTTACCAAAATGAACGTCCCGGCGTGACCAGGTAAGAAACTTGCACAGCACACACAGCCACGGGGCGGCCTAAGACCTCCCCACCGATGTACCACGTCGTGTGCGTGCCGCAGGGGGCGATCCACCTTTTACTCAGGATGGGCATGCGGTCTCACCTCTGCAGCGCTCCTGAAGCACACGTTTCCGGCGCGAGATGCGTGCGAGAGTTCGGATGAGGGCAGAATGAGATTCACTCGGGATCCACGCCGGGCGCGCGCCGCAGCTCGCTGGTTGGATGTACGCATTGGGATCAGCATCTGAAGTACATAAGCGCATCCTTGTCCGCACAAAGTGCTAAACTTAGGGAGCGGCAAATTGGAGGAGAATCTCCTTGTACTTGCCTGAGAAGTTTGTTTCTTATACAAGGATTCTCTTTGGATCGTGCGCTTGGCTCGAATCCATCTGCGGACAGCCCTAGAGATCGATACAAAAAAAAAAAAAGAAGGGGGAAATTTTTGGGGGAGCTCTTTCAGGTATAAACGAGGAGCGTTCCGGCGTCCGATGGGATTCTTCGAAGGACGAGATTCCTGTGAAAACTTCCCAGAATTATCCTTACCCGTTTCCCGGAAGTCCTTAGGAAAAAAGGAATGAGTTTTCTTTGTTTTGTTGCTTCCCTTTCTTTTCCTCCCTTTTTTCCTTCTGCTTCTACTTTTCTTCTGGCCGGTTGAACCAAGGAAACAGCTGAGACACGAAAAACACGCTCTTTCAAGCTTCCCTCTTACATATCAGAATGTGCATTCGCACAAAGTACAAGGAAGTGGTCCACGATGGAGACGCTTCCAAAATTCACTAAGGATGAGAGTCCGCAAATGCAAGACTCCTCAATGCTAGCAGCTTACGCTGGTTCTCAACCAGCAGGGTTTTTTGGGACAGAAGGGAACAGAAAGGCCCTCCAGCAACGTTTCGAAACTTGATTTGGGTTAAAGAAAAGCCCCTGAGGCATATGTGCAAGATGATGCAGTGCAGGTTTCAATAGTCCCGTAATATGTTTCTTGACTTGCTGGCAGTATCCGCATTGGCATAATCGGCATCTCCACAAAGAACAGAGTCAAATGATCTTTGGGTTTTCTGGATAAGCTTAGCAGCTTCAAGATTACAGAGGATTCTCGATAAGGCTGCCGAATGACCACGAGAGGATGGCAAACATGGTTTGTTCTTGAGGAACTGTTAAAGCACATGCGGATACTTTCGCACAAAATCAGTCAACATCTGCTGCAACCTCCTTGACACATAACAGATTCCAAACGAACGCTTATTTGACTTAAGTAGCACGGTGTCATATTTGACGTCCATCTTGGCTACAGGTTGCAAGGGAATAAAACTCGGGGTCGGGAATCTTGGAGTCAGGGTTGTTGCTGTTTGCGGATCCTTCCTTGGCCCTCTATCCACATGAACGACAAGCCAGAGACTGTTCTTGAAAACTTTCAAGGAAGCTAGGTTCCATCAAGATGGCGTCCATGTCTGTTCAGAATTTCACGGTTCTGAGGTTCACATTCTTGCAAACGAGTCCAATGTCTGTTGATGATCTCATCACCAGAATGCGATGGAATCTCACACATTGCAATGCATTGCACGTGGCGGATATTGTCATCGTTACTGCAATCCATTTCGAGTAATCCTCTAGAAATTCATAAGTGGCTGGGTCCGCAAGCCAGACAAGTTTCGGAAAAATCCTCACTTCAAAAATCGCTCAAACGCTATCCCCGAAAGAAAAGCATCTCAGAATAGGAATAAAAGACGAACCTATGATCTCATTACAGGCAAGAGGTGCTCCACGTTTACTTCCAAATCAGTTTTGCGAAGTGCTGCCATCTTATTCTTCTTCTCCCGCAGACTCAGGGAGGATCAAACTCTTCGAAGGAAGCTCGAAAACGTGCGTACTCTTTAATAGGAGAGCATCCTTACTTTATATGTCAACAGGTACCAATGGTTTCCAGAGGGATCATTTTTGGCTTCGTGGTGTTCTACAGTACAGCATCAATCACAACTGGAGGGATTCATAAATACAACTCCGAGCGTTTCGCAAGACGCTTTATGCTTCTTCTCCACTGAAGTGACCCTGAAATATCCTGTTCAGGCAGAGAGGTTACGTTCAAGCCGTTTGTAGTCAGAGTCTTCTCAAACAAGGAAAACACGAGTTCAGCGGTGTTGCACTCCGGGATGTTTCTTTTGCAGCGGGCCCTTCCTCTTATATTCGTTTACCTCAGAGTCCCCAATCCATCGTTATCTTCAGTCTAGTGATCAGTCAAAGGCTTTCGTTCTCCTTGTGTTTCCAACAGGAAGAACTAGAGCGCACACAGCTGATGTATTAGAACTTCCCGGTCATGTTTTCGTGCTTGGAAAATCTTCGGAAATGCATCCGTAATGTGATGTGAAGTCAGATTTACCGAAAACGCTGAACTACATCACGAGATACCCAGTCTCAAGAGAACTACCGCGAATCTTCTGAGAATCTCTGGAATGGATGGAAAAGGAGAAAAGCAAAGATAAAGTTACTTTTGTCGAATAATAACAATGATAAAAACCTATTCGAAGCGAAAATTGTAATGGAAAGGTAAGACGGTGAAAATTGGTTCATGGCGAGGAAAGCGAAGGAACTTATAGCATGTCAAATGCTGTCTCGCTGACTTTCAGAGAACTCCATCTTGCTACTTCAACGATCCTGGATGGAATAGGAGTGAGGTAGATGCGGGATGCTGATCCATGGAACGAACGATTCCGTGTTCAAGAAACTGGATGCAACCTGATGGATGAACATGCTTCATTTAGATGGTGCCACCAATACTGTTAGAAAGCACATTATGCTGACCCTGGCGGAGGAGCATGCTGAGAGGATTATACAGTGTCAATTCAGAACATGGTCACAATGAGCAGCCTTGCTTTTAATCGCACGAAAAGAGAAGCGAAGGAATTGCCAATCTAGGAAACACCCCATTCATGTAGTGGTGCAAAGTAATAAATGTAAAGGAGAAAACAAACGGTGGGTCCACCGTGAGAATGATGACATAATATAGGACGGCCGAACATATGTCTTAGGTATAAAAAAAAGTCCTCCAATAGTGGAAGAAGCTTTGCCTGGAACGTAGCTAACGAGATTTGGATTCCGGATTCAGGGAAAAGGAAGTTTGGGAAGATGGGTTTTGTTTTGAAAGAGTTTACAAGCCAAGGTCTGTCCCACTGATTTAGATACAGAAGCGATGAACGGAGATAACCAAACCCCCTAATAGGGATGCTCTCTATTAACGTTCGCATGGGTCTTTTAATGAATGATTAGCCTGCTTTTCTGACAGAAATTTTTTTGCCGAGAACCAACGAAGGCCTGCGGAAACTCTTCGCATTTGTCGCAGATTACACGTCACTTGAAATTTGCTGAGCAAAATTGATATAAAGTGGTAGAAAACTGGTCGACTGTCACGAGCTGAAACGAATGCTTAATGGAATCCTTATTAAAGCCGTGGCATTCTTATTTTCCGGTTCGGAACACTAAAAGAGACTCGAGTGACCTCTGCTTTCGTGTTTCTCAGTATTTTTTTTTTCATGTAGAACACATCAGTGAAACGACAGCTCCAATTTGTCTCGGGATATAAATCTAGCAGTGGGATCATAAATATCCTGCAGCGCATTCCCACATTACACAGCATCAGCAACAGTGGCATAATCCTCCTGCTCCGCCAGGAGCCTTTATTGAAAATACGAGGCCTTCAGAAACAATCATTCACAGTCCAGCATCCGAAGCTGCCACGTACCACGAACTTCACCCATTTCTGTGCACGGGATGAAATTACGCTTGAACTAACTTTATTTTGTCATTCTTCAACGTATCCATATAAGGAAATTCTATTGCGGAAGTTTGATCCCTGTGGTCATTTTCAGGATTCTTGGCTCCGTATTGGTTTTTCGGGAGAAGTGGGCGACTCAGCCGACCCTCCTGAGATGGAAACCGTCTCGAAAAGAAACCTTTGGACAAAGAGATCCGTGAAGATCGATTCTGTTGACTTCACTATTTGATTTGGAAATTGGCGAAACGGGCACCTGGATGGTCAGTTTCGTGATGTCGATGCTCTCTAATATTTACTGAAAGAAACGATCGATGAAGCAACAGTTGTTTCTTGAAATTCGAGGTTCTGACACCAGTGTACAAACGTTTTGGTTGCACTCAACACGAACACGGGTGTAACGATCCAATTACTGAAAAGCCTGTTGCATTACTGGCAAAGGACACGCTTGCCAGCCGAAGAAAGGCGACTGTGCAGAAAATTAGAAGTCGCTATCAGTTTCATGTGCGAGATGACGCACAGAATTTTGGGGTTTCTTTCCCCCCATTAGTTTGATCAAGGAAGCTATTCCAGAAGGATGATACTCAGAAGCATGAATACCAATGATTTCCCCCCCCCCCCCTCATAAAAGAAGAATATCTAAGATCTTTTCCAACCAAAAGTTTCTACCGTTTCACACTGGGAAAGGGTCTTGAAAAATCTGCACAGAGCAAACGCGAGCAAAGAGAGAGAGAGAGAGAGAAAGAAGAGGAAGAAAGGCAGAAATAATTTTAGCATTCCGTTAAGCTAAGGAGAGCTATTCGTATCTTGGGAAATCCCCTGCAGACCTTCCACCAGTGTTTTCGATCCACTCTAGTTGAGCAAATGACCATGCACCATGGGCACTGTGACTTCGAGGTTAAGGGATAGCTGCTCGAAATATGAAGTAGATGCAGAATTCGGATGGACTCAAGAGCGGGACAGCACTCACTGAGCAGGTAGATTGTAGGATCTACAGACACATGCAGACACCATCCTTTCAGTTAACGTTTACTGCTTTCTCAGCGTCTGTCACCAGTGGATAAGCGTCCAAAGATGGCAGGCAGCAGTTCTCGGTCTGGAATGACCCTTTGTCAGCAGCACGCTGGCCGCTTGAAAAATGTGTTGTCAATTGGACGAAGTGCTTCAGTATGCGTACAGCACGGAGCAGTTTATCCGAGTTGGCGGTTTCGAGAATTTTCTCTTCGAGGCAGAGAGCTCCTGACTGCACGGAACACTGATCTGGCAAAGGGGGAGGACATCCCTGTGATGGAAAGTCTACCTACAAGTGTGCAGAGGCAATTAGTTTGTTTTACCGATCTTGACCTCATGTTTGCCCCGTGAGTTCATCCAATAGCGTGCCAGTGCACTCGCTCCCCAGATTAATCGTCTTTGGAGTCTTACGGGTTGCTATGGATGTGCTGATGCCCTATGATTTACTACGAGAGGCAAAATGAGGAGCTAGTGCAAGTGCCAAGTAGTGAAGCTATCAGTATCTGAAACTGCCAGAGGAACCCTCGGTTCGTTCGATTCCATGAATTCAAAATCATTTATTTTTGCCTTTTGAATTGCACAATGATCTTTGGATGTTTCCTCACCGCACCTTTTACTTTTGCGACAGACGAGGGGTAGAAATTCGCCACGAGGCGCACCTCCTAAACCATCTGCTTGAACTTCGAAGGAGGTAGTTCTGACGATGGGTGTTGAAAATTGAACGAGGAATTCAGGATGACCTTTGTAAAGTTAGTCAATAAACTAGCAGCTGAGAATCTCTAGAACGACCCATGCTTGAGGCGTGTATTCGGCGTGCAACATACAAGATGCCCATCCTTTCTGGAGAAAAAAAAAAAAAAGCACATGAATCCACACGCATGTGTGCATGTGTTTCGCTGATTTACTTTAATGTAAGGGGCTGAAGTACAGCGTATGCTTTTCCATAACGGTAGTTTGAATGCAGCCATCTTATAATCTGTCCTACAAAGTCCTGCAGCAGCCATGCATGGATGCTTACCTCGACTCTCCTTGGATGACATCCAGAACAAGAACTCGAAAGCGGTGAGGTCTTCGATTTGATTTGGCGGCAATATTGCTTTTTTTTTTTTTTTATTCATCTTTTCTGTTTTCATCTCCCGCTCTCGGCTACAGAGCAAACACTTAAATGGAGGAGATGGGCTTCAAATTGAATTTCTCCGGAAGCGTGTCATCTTGAAGACACAGAAAATGCTTGCAGAAATGCTTGCCTCGGAGTTGCTTTCGCTGATGCATGCTACAGCTGCATTCATTTTGAATTCCAGCAGTGATTTGTCAGGAATCGGAGTTATCTACAGTAGAAAACAGACACGGCTTTTCTATTTATAGCATAAAAGCAATACCAAAACTAGAAGGTAGCATGAAAATATAATTTCGCCTTGAGATGGCCAAATAGAAGATTCATCCAAATGTGTAAGTTGGGTTTGCCGATGAAGCTAAAATGAATAACTAGTAAGGTGAGGAATACTCAAAAGGCCAGGGGAATATCTGAGAAAAGAGGCAAACTGTTGGTATTCTGTTCATGGCATGGCATCTGGGCGTGCTTCGAGGAAATATTAGCTACCGATGACGTAAGAAAGTTACGCGATAACGGGTTCCCGAAAGTCCATTCCAAGAGAGCCAGGAATCCCTGCTTGAAAGTAACGTGCATGCTTTTTCGAGTGAAGTCTTGATGTGACCAAACTTCTGGAGAAAAGTAGCATCTCCGTCTGTTTTCGGTGGCGTGTGTATTTGTATGCATAAGCACACTGGATGAAGCTGACAGGCTACTCATCCCACAATAATTGCCATTTGGCTCTTAGCCTCCTATCGTTGACCAACTTTCACGCAGATCCACATTCTAATGTACCTGGTGCCTTCATCTTTGCATAGACATCTTTGCAGCTTTCCGGAGATCTTCGAAAGATCAATTTCCATGGATTTTCTGTCAGTTGAGGAGGAGACGGGAGGCCGGAGCAATCGATGAGGGAGTCAGGAATGTGAAAAGAAAAAAAAAAATTCCTTGTTTCCAGATTTCACTTATGAGTTGCTTTTCTCTGGGAAACCATTTTGGTGCCGAGTCAAGATTGGAAATCGAATTTCGTTTATTTGAGCTCCCAGAGAATGCTTTCAAACTCATCTTGAAGCAGTAATGCAGTCGTGGATAGGGTTCCAAGGATACGGATGCAGACCGACATTCGGAGATGATCGTTTGAAATTCTTCATGGAGTTGTTTCAGTGTTTCAGAATGAAGCCGAAGAGTGTCGATGTGCAGAGTTCAGCAACTGTGGCACAGTTTTCCAGGATAGCTGTCGGTCCGGTGAAAATTGAGCTATTATCAGAGAACGAGTGCAAAGGTCACGTAGGGTGTCGCAATGCGTATGATCCGACGAAATGAGCAAACGGTGTACGCTTAGGCAGTCGAAAGTGAAGCCATTGAAATCCTCTTCTCTAAACACTTGCTGCTGAAGCACGGTTCTTGTAGGGCAGAATTCGGAATTCCCGACTCATCTGCCGATGTTCCAGTTCAGTCGGTTCGCCCAGAGGGCGCAGTTGGCTGAAAGTTGTGGGAACCCCGAAATCCTCTGGCGGCGCGCTTCTCCTCTCCTATGCATCTGTACTGTGCCGCCCTACGATCCGAACATCTCCCAAACGCCTGGTCGAAGAAAACGGAAGTCCTCATTTTGGAGTTCTTTTCGATCCCAAGCAGATTGAGAGCGAAAAGAATGCTCTCTGTCTCAGCACGTCAATCAGCACAGTACGATTGCAAGACGCAGCTGCCCGCACAAGGGGAACAGGATAGCTGGTCTTAGGAAGGTCGGAATTTTGTCGATCGGAAAGGCAAGGCACAAAATTTTCGTCTTTCCGAAGCAGTGCTGACTGGCCATAATTCGATGATTCTTTTGTAGAGGATGACACATTGCTTGATGATCAATGTTTGATTCCGGCACTACCCGCTGTAGTATTCGGACGTTAGCCACCATGGGAGTAACGCTTGGGTATTCCCTATTAAAAGCTGATGCCTACAGATCTGGTTGCGATTCCAAAGACCAAAGAACAGAAAAAGTGTGACGCACGGCGGAAGAGCAGAATGTGCACTGAAATAGCTTCTGATAAAAGGTCAGCTCTACGAGTTCACAGTAGCATGAAATGATGATGACGTACATCAAAGCAAAATTTCATCTTCCAAGTTTCTTGATCACTCGAACATTCACGAACGGGTCCTCTTGCCCACAGATTTTTTCGGTATAGGTTTTCCTTTTATTAACCTGCACCGCGTTCTGTATTTCTTCTTCACTTGGATGGCTGCAGTCTACTCGGAGAAAGGACCTAGCAGCAAGTCTTTGATTCTGCGAGTGATCAATCTGCAGCTTTCATTGAACAGTCTCTTATTCTTTCCAAGGGAACACAAGGATACCAAGTGCAGCATCTAGCAGAACGCAGCAAAAATACCTGCTCTCTTAATGCAGTCATCGTACTCCTGTGGTGGATAATGGTGAAGAGGACAGCGTGAAATTCTCACGATCCCCAGATGAAGGTGATTTCTGAAACAAAAAGAGAAAATTCCACCAACAACTGGGCCGAAAAGACTGCTGATTTCAAGGCATGCCCACCGTTCTTCCTGTAAATGACACTGAAGATGGGGTCCATCCTGATTTTCACGGCAACAGGCTGGCTGTTTTGAAGACGTGGTTTTGGTAGCTTTAGTAAAGGATCTGAATCGCTCCTTTAAGGTGATCCCCCCTGTAAATTCATTCAGAATACCATTGAGACCAATATCCAAATATGAAACCGGTTACTTAATGACCTGTTGTTTTCTCCAAAGTTTCCTTCCTTTTGGGCCATTGGATGTCAAAAGAATTCGGCAAAAGAATTTGCCACACGAGCGCTTCTCTTTTCATTTTCAGTTTTCATTGGTTGCCAAAATGAGATGCTTACTTCTCCATCCTGAATTCTCAACAGGCATCCAATAAGCGGTTACGAAGCTTAGTAGAGGCCAGCACCCTTGATAAAGTACTAGAGCAGAACCTGGCATGTGCACAGCCAAATACAGATGCAATAACGTCCGCCGTCATGACCTTGTGCCCAGAGACGAGGGTTTATAACACCCAGAAGTTTGTGTGCAAAAGACGTAAGCTAGCTGAAGGGAGACTGATGCTGCGCCACCAGTGCTGAAACATCGATTTAAGCTTCGGTGTGCCACTGAAGAAGGTTGGATAGCCCACGATACCACGATCGCCTCGTAGGTGATGACCTCATAGACTGCAGGGACTACAATTGAACGACTCAAATCTACAGTGACGATTGTGTGGGAATTTGAGAAAGTGACGAACGTAGAGAATACCACCAACCAGCCTCTGTTAGTGGTAGACAGTGTGCTTCCACTATGCCACCTTCCGGGTTGGGTTTATCGTTCCCTCCAATCATTTTTCTGTGCGTCCCATTCCGTGGCATGGGATTCTTGCCATCACCATCTGCTGCACACCTTCCGGCTGTCTCAGCAGGCAGCGGACAGAGACCCTGACCAAGGAAAATCGGCTGCTGCATCACACAAAGAGCCATCCATCTCTGCTGCTGACGACTTTTTCATGACCAAATGGCCAATGCGCTTACGAACGCGGAACTGATTCGGTGCGGGAACTGCCCTGATAGCCGAGAATGTCCAGGACAAGGAGAGCCGTTATTCCCGAGTCTCAAAGTCAAGGGCCTAATAAAATAACTCCAGTAATCATTACAAGGGAAAGGCTACCATCTGAGGCCGGATCGACCCACGTTGGGAACTGCTGCTGCGGATGTGATCATCCAGCTTTGGTCTGGCAAGCCCGAGCTCATGGGGGGCAACAGGGAGCAGCCCACGCCCTTTTTGCACTTCCCAGTGCATTGTGGCGAACAGCAACTCCTCGGAAATTTGAGGAGATTCGTCTCGGGTCTGGCCATAAGAGTAGGCTTGTAGGAGGAGCCCTATTTTGAAAGGAAAAAGTCGCGAAAATCCAAACTTGCGTTTACCGAGGCATGCACAACCACCACGCACAAACGCGTGGAACCGGTTAGAAGGTTATAGGGAAAGCTCTTCTAGCTTGGGCGGATACAGAGGACGCAGGCAGAATTTGCCAGAATCATTGTGGCTCGTGTTTATACGTCATCGATTTCATTTACATTACATAAAGGGAGGATTGGCTGTCGAGCAGCATGATGAGCATGGTGAATCAATCAATGCCTCAAGACGCTGTGGATAAATCTTCGCTTTGTGGCACAGCGTCAGTTCAGCTGCTTTCAAAAGAGAAATGATAGTAGCAAAAAAAATATTAATAACGGATGAATTAATTAGGTTGAATTCCATTTCATTTCGATTTTCGTGATTGAAATGGCGCAAGAAGGCACTTTTAGCAACGAAAACGATAAAGCCGAAACGATGGAGTTGCTCAAATTGATGAAACCATCGGAAGTCCGAATTTTTTCTTAATCTAGGTAAAAATAGTAAATAAAAAGCTTTAGATTTTCTTTTTCCTGTTTCGAAGTGAAGCATACATCTTTCTGCTATAACCGTACAAGACACAATTTGTATCTTTTGTAGGCACCTACTTTGCTATCCCCTCATAACCCATAGGGCTCGTACAACGCGGAACGTATCCCACTGTTATACCTGAGCCTACTGCATTAAAATGAGATACACGCTCAACTTTTAGCTTTTGGCGAGGAATAGGTAGAAAGGTGTACTTAAAAGCACATTCCGGATTCTTGTGTGGCGATCACTAGTATGGGGCCATCTTGAACAACAGTAGCCTCATTCATCCTCCCCTTTACCGAGTACTGAAGGATACTTGGATTTCTTTCCAGTATCCTTTCTCAGAAAGGCTATTACAGTCTCTGCTTCATTTGCAGCTTCGACTTTCCCAACTTTTTGTCTCGAGAAGGCAGAATGCAAGTTATTAATACAGCTCTTCAGCTTAAACACAACTGTTACTCTAGTAGCACAGATGTCACTTGGTTACTGGTTGGGTACGATTTAATACGTCTTCCAAACAAGCAAAACGCGTTAGTAAAATCCATAGCTCATTAAGAGCTGATCACACACGTAAGAAGAAGAAGAAAAAAATTCGGCTGGATGCTGGAATCTGTTTATCGATCTCTTCTCTTTTGTGGTCCAATAAAGAAGAGCAAATATTCCCATAATCATGAGCGGGATGACTCCCACCTTTTACTTCCCAAAATGTGATTTCTAATCTGATCGATGATACTCATCTATAATTTTAGCCTCCTTATTTGGGTCTTGTTTTCCGCAAGCCCTCCTGCGGAGGAGGATGGATTCTTCTGGATATTCCTTCAAGGCTGCTTTGAACGCCAATGCACCGGTTTTCTGCTTTGATTCCCTTCTATCTCAACAGATGCGTTACTCTCTCTATCACTCAGTGTATTGATTTTGCTAAATGCCACATTATTAATTAGAACCCTTCGCATAAGCAGTCTCACTTGCAGCACGCACTTCAGTAACAAATGACGGGCTATAGAATAAAATAGACATTGAAAGAAGGAAGAACAACGTGATTTTCTCCAGGATAGCAATAGCAGCATCACATGCAACCTTCATGAGTACCAGCAGCCATGCCAGAACAAAGAGTTTCAGTGGCTCAAGGAGCAGTACGGTTCCGAGCAGGTGTGTTACAGGAAAGCAGTTCTTGAATAGTGAAGAGAGCTTTAAGCACCAACCGTAACTCCGGCGTCACTCCCATCAGCGGTTTCGCAATGGGAGCTTATGATGTAAGCATAATAACTTTTCGAGATCCTCAACATCAGGAAGAAGAAGTTTTCACTCATATGGTCCAAGAGGACGCATCCCCACATACATTTTAAGATACACTTCGTTCATTTCCTGTTAGCGTGGTGAAGTGAAACAGAGTGCTTGCTCATGAACTCTGCAGCTTGGTGATCACTTCATCGTTCACCTGTTTGCCTACATGTGAAGGAAGTTGGCATTTGGTGGCTCGCATTTGGCTCTTTGGAGATTTCTTATAAGCTGGATGGAATCAGCATAACCCACCGACTGCGATTCACGAGAGGAACGTTACTGTGCATAGCAATCCGAAATACGGTCAAACACAAACCATCAAAGGACAACACACGGCATGTCCTGGAGCTTCTTGAAAGGCAGATGCGGTACTCGAAAAGTTCTATAAGCTAGCCTTGCTTCATTTCTGGTATTGACTATCGACTCCACAAAGAAGGTGGCGGGAAACACATCTCCATACTGATGAGTTTACTAATTTGCAATCTACTTCTGTCTGGAAATGCCATTCCAATGGCAGCCACTGTTTTGTATCCGAGGACTGGCAAGTCCACTGCCCCGAGAACTCACTCGAATTACCATAGTTTCAATCGCTACCCTGGGCATTTGAATTCCTCGGTGGATATGGACATCTTTAGCAATGTCAAGTCCTCGGTTCTTGGCTTCCTCCTGAAGATCCGATTCAATCTATGTTTGCTGACTTCGCATGCTATTCGTAAATTTACTTTTCCGGTACCGAGCCCTGGGTTTCTTCACGGCCATTGCGGCCAGAATTAGTCTTCCCCAGTGTTTGCTGGCATTTTCTCCGTAATTGACTACCATTGGGATTTCTTTTAGGCACTCTGCCTTCTCCGTCGCCTAATCGCTGCTAATGCAACCTCTAGCCCTCTTGCGAGCCCTGTCCCCTGGATTACTTCACTGTGATTTCGAAGTCAAGTTCTTTAAAGTCGCCTTCTCTTAAGCATCTTATGGTGTCCTAATTCCCCCATCCGTTATTCAACTTTCCAGAGACGTAATAGCTTCTTCTCTGCCAGAATCACTGACTGGTTCGAGCTGCTTCAATCCCTCCATGACCTCAGACTCAGATCTTCGAGATGCTTCATTCGCCGCGCGTACTGTCGACGGCCCCGAAGTCGATCGTGAACGGCAAATAGATGAGTCTGGGTCCCATAGTACCGCTCAGCTGTTATTTCCAACCTCTTCTCGCTACGCATCTACGTCAGCGTCCCTAGTTTTAAGTGAGTTTGGAATTACTGAACGCAATATGTTGACCCTTTTTTTTTTTTTTACTTTATCCAGGCAAGTCGTTTTACTTAGGGATTGCTGCGTTTGGTTTTGTGCAGCTCCTCCCTGTGATTTTCCGTAGTAGCCGGAGTTTTAGCACGAAGCTTGGTAAGTTGCTCTCCGGAACTCACCGAGGCTGCATAAGAGTGCCAACTCTTTTTTCAGAAATCACACGTACGCCTCTGGCTTGGTCTGTACCAGCGATCCAGTCAAATCTTCAAAGACAACAGATCAAATCGTTCGTTTTCTCAGCCACACTGATTTATAGATCAACGTGTTTTGAGCTGCACCTTCTTGTCTGGAAAGTGATTTGAAACTTTGCATAGAACGTTTCTTGGTCCTCTAACAAGGCAGCATGCTTGGATGCATTTTTTGTGTCCTTATACAAACAGAATCTTCCTAGACATCATATCAGACAGCGCAGCGGAATTATGATCCTTTTGAAGACCTGAAGATGAACACGCTTGGCATCAGAAATAAAGGTGTCAAAAACAGTCACATTGAGTCCGCATCCGTAGCTCATAGGAGATTGGACCGATCTAGAAAACATCGCATCTCAATTCCCTTGAGGAAGGCAGCACTAACGCAGACCACTCGAATTATCCGACGCGAATCTCAAAACACGGACTTCTAGTGTCGTCAGTGGCAGATTCCCTTGTTTCCTGTTCTTCCGGAAATCCCTCATAGCGAAATGACTTCCTCACCTCAAAGCTTGCAGGATTATGCAGGGAAAATGCCAAGGGATTCTTCAAATATTCCAATGCGTCCTTGGCCTGCCCAGCTTCGCCGTTTTCAACCTCCGAGCTTTCATTCAAATGAAGAGCAAACCCGCATGCCGTCATTTGAGGATGGGGCTGACCGTGGATGAGGGAAGGATAACGAATTCCGAGAGGGGACCGTTCAGATATTCCGCCCGGCTGAATGGTCCTCTCGCGAGGAGCACTGGATGTCAGCCAAAGAGTCCGTTGTCCATTCGCTCAGCATCCCCTTGACCCCTGCTATGGAGCACCAGTTTTCCCGCGCTGCCGGTCGGCATCCGTCGCTTCTCCCCCACAGAGAAAACAGAGCTGCGACTAAGGAAGGATGGGATTCACTTTGCGTCTCTTGGGTTTCTCTAAGGCGCGTGTTCCAGGGTCACCTCTGGGTCGGCCCCTGTAGTCACACTTAGTTCCCAACTGCCTCCTGCCTCCACACGTTGTAGTGGAGACCCGCTGCTGTTCTAACAAGGAAGTGGTCTGCTTCAGAAGAAATCCAAAGATTTTCATTGGTTATGAGTCAGCAGGAACGTCAGCCGCCCCAGGCGGCCGATCATCCGAGCGCTGGAGCGATGCCGTTTTCACCCGGTTACGCCGGCACATCCCTTTTCCAAACAAAGAAAAACAAACAGGCAATGGGATTGGTAAATCCACTGATCCATGAACTCTTCAGGCGCAGGAAAAAAAAAAAAACATCGACCCGCAGGTCGACTGCACAGAAGAGCATGGAGGGTGTAGAGAAAGGGACAACAAACAAGTAAATAGATAATGAAAAGTGGGGAAGGGATAGAGGTCACCGGTCACACCCGCCGAGTCTTCTGAGACCTGTGCGACATGCAGGAGTCGTCCTTTTTGACTCTGTTATTCCAAAAAGGCCATTTTTCCATATTCATCATCACCGCGGACTGGATGCGTGTGGTCATTCTTCTCTGTCGACGCGCCTCCAGACCAGATTGCGATCGGGGAAGCAGGCGGAAGCCCACCCCGTTTGAGGCCGCACTGCAGAAGCTCTTCCGGAATGCCTCTGGGTCAAAGTAGGCAGCCTCGAGGCGTTTCCACACGCTCTGAAAGTTCGCCACATCCCAACGGCAGGTGCGCGAAAGTTTCAGTGTCTCCGTAGTGGACGCAGCTCGTAGGGACGCTACCCCTCGCCCAACGATGCCGCCTCTGGTTGCAAGGGAAGCCCCACGCAAGAAAAGCTAAGCCTCTTCTTGCTGCCATCTGAGAAGACACACAGAGCTGTTCAGGAAGAGCGCGGAGATCACAATCTCCGACGCGGAATGACTAGTTCTTCCCGAAGGAGCGGTCCTTGAGCGCAGTGGTCCTCAAATGGTGTCGCCGTCTCAGCCAACTGGCAAACTGATTCGCCAGTTTCGTCGCTCCTGCCACGAGATCATTCACCCTGCCGTCTGGCAGCTGTCGTTTCTCTCCCTTAGGGAGAATATCGCAGTGGTTAGGGGGAAAGGGGAAGTGGCTCGAGTCTACTTCTCTCCGCCCCGTAACGGACTGATACCACCGAACAAAGGGAAGCATGCACCCGAAACGTGGCAGGTGCGATAAAGTCGAATCCTTTCCGCGCCTGTTGCAGGATCGTGTCGCTCTCAGAAGTATCCGCTAGCGTCTTTCCACGGCCCTTCTGTTTCCGGTGGCTAATCCGAGGAACCTCATCAAGAGCCTTTTTATGAGAAGCGGGATTTCACTTCCAGCGGCGATCGTCGCTCTTCGAGATCTGCCGGGATGCTTGAGAGGATACAGATCGACATCACTCTAAGCCTCTACCTTGCTTCAACCACCCTCATCCTCAGTCAATAAAAAAAATTGTTTGTCAACTGGGACACTTCTTGAAATCGGACCTTGTGACGGTTCTAACCTCAGAGTTCCTATATGGTGAAACCACACAGGATCTCCCTCGCTTCTGGAATGCTTAGGCAGTCTTTTGCTAGCCTCCAGATTTTGCGGCCCCTTCCTAGACAGGCAACATGGGCTCCAGGTCGACCCTGTAATGATCGGACAATGCTGACCTTCACTTCCCTCTGCGTCCGACCGAACCGCGGGAGCAAGTGGTCGTCTGAACAGACACGGTCAATGGAATCCATCATTCCAGATAGGTGAGCCGACAACTTGTTTGAGTTGACGGGAGCGCTCAAGTCGCTGAACTGAGCCAGCTGATCTTGAGCCCGAGAGTCACTCTATAGCAGACGAATCTTAAAATCGTCTGCCATCAGATGCGCCACCTGAGGCCTGATGCAGCAAGCCACTGCGTATGTGAAGAGTGTTGAAGTTCTGTGAAGTATCTGTGAAGTTCCATTTATGCTCATGAGCCGCTCGGAGGAGGAAGATTCGTAGAGATGAAATTTAGGAGTCAGACTACTTGACATGCCGGACCAACCGACTGTCCCCGCTGAAACGAATGCTTTCCACCGCTCATGAGGTCTTTGGCTTGATGAGACTCCACACGAGAGTGTGCACATGCACACTTCTGGTGCAGCTTCCTCCAATGCCATAGGGGAATGAAGCCATCCACCTGAAGATGTGGGGGGTGAATCACGCATGGACACTGTGGAGCACGTGGCAGACAAAATGACGGTCCCACCTTCGAGGATTCGGTTCACGCTCCGAGCTCATGCACGGCGGCGTGTTCCTCCAGAGCCACCACAATCTCTAAGGTATCCTCATGAGCTGAATCACTCGTTTGTGATCCACTCTTGAGGGGAAAAACTAAGACTATAGGGTCATGCGAAAGTGCAGCATCTCAAAGGAGCTCCCTCGAATTGCTCCCGCTCACTGGCGTGAGAAAGAGAGGGCATTTTCCTTGCGGCGTCCACTAATAGTTATTAGTACTGTTAGTGGTTTTTGTTAATAACAAAAAACAGGAGCAAAAGTTCTGAGGAAGGATTGATCCCCATCCAATACGGCTTTCGAAAAGAGGAATCAGTATCTTTAATTTTTCTAGATGCTGGGTTATGGACTCAAGATTTTGCAAGATTATAACTCAAGTCTATCCTCTAAAGTAAATGCCATTAAACTGATGATATTTTTCATTTCAGTTCCTCAGGAGTTTGAGATATTTACATCTACTAAATCTTGAGGAGCATCCCAAAAACTTTTTATTGCTTATGTGTACAGTTACATAACTGGCTATAGGAAGGAGGTAGGGGCTCTAGGCATTCTTCCTCCACTGTTTTCTTGGGGCTCTCTTCACCCCTTTTAATGGTGCTTCCTCCGCTTCCTGGCTTCCGTACGGTAAGAGTGGTTGTTAGGATTCTTCGGCTGGCTGTCGGTCTTCCTTGCGACGTGGACGGCATAGATGTCACTTGAGTAGAGGATACATGAAGCCACCATCCGGTGTCTCAACACCACCAGCTTCTTCTTTGGGATCTTGTAATAATTCCTCATTTTCAGGATCCCGTGCTCCCAGAGAGCCGACGATGAATGCATGTACTCTGCATTGCCTTCCTCCTTTTCCTAGCTGTAGGACCACGTCCTTTTACTTTCCTTCCTTGTTCTTCCTGGCAAGTACTGAACTCCTCTATTCCATTTTCGTATGGGAAGCAGATGTCCAGCACAGATACCCGGTTTTCTTTTTCCATGACCAGATCCGGTTTTAGGGGGAAAGTTGCTTTTGGAACTCTCCGGTTGCTTGACTGCATTTGATATTTGTGATGGAGAGAGGAAACAAGCGTATCAAAGTAATCATCCATATAGTAACTGGCCATCTCGGCATAGTTACAAATTGGTAACTGTCCGAATGGTAACTGTAAATCACAATATGAACTTGCGTGGACCATAGAGGGATGTGCGCTGACGGAAATGTGCCTGCTGATGGAAACCGGCACATCATCAGCATTGTATCAGATGAGAAAAACGGATGTGAAGAAATAGCCACAATTGGCAGATGTGTAGCATGGCATATGCTCATAGCATTGGCAGAGCTGCGGATAAGAAATGGCTTCCGAGCTGTATGGATGCATCTCTCTCGGTTTTGCTGAAAAGCTGAATGGCACATCACAGACAAGAATGCAGGATGCTTGCGAAGAGGCTGGTCGTGCATCGATAACTGCTCGTTAGGAAGATGGTTGAGTATGTTGTATGGCTTGTCTGATCCGAGTTTCAAACAAGAGAACCGAACTCGAAAGGACCCTATCCTCAATGAAATGAAGGCCCCTATGGGGACGCTTTGATGCCACCCAAGGTATCCCCTGTGGCAACCCAGGGACTCAATTAGACCCCTCTCCGTTCGCGACCTCCCTTGCAGCCCTGTGCTGCCTACGCGGGATCGTCGCTGCATGGAGCAACGAGACGGGAGGACCCAGCGATAGGGATGCCAGCGAGTACGCCGTCCGCTTCCTGAGGATGGCGACGCTATGGCCCCGCCTGGAATTCCATAGTCAGGAAGAGCTTGCCGGCATCCTCCAGAGGAGGTGACAGATCCCAACCCCTCCCCGCGCCCTACCAGTTCTTTTATTTATCTTTCCTTTTTGTTTTTCTTTTTGTTTATAACCCCCTGCCCTCTGCTGCCGAGGTGGACCGCACCGGTCTGCGAACCGGTGACCCGCACGGCTGGACCACTAGTCCAGCCACAGATTCCGTAAGATGTTTTATTCGCGAGAATGCACGCCCCGGGTGAGAATCAAGAAATGAAGATTCATCCTACGAGTGCTGCAAGGCTTGAGCACTACCTTCAAGGAGCACTGTTCTGCCTCGCTTCTGTGATGTGGATCTTTGCTTTCCGTCAGGATGCAAGTTTTTTTTTTTTTTTTTCTGTTTACGGTCCACCGGGAAGTTCACAGTTCCTCAGGAAATCTTTCTGCATTTTTCTTTCTTTTTTTTTCCCTCCCTCGACACGGTCGAGGAGGTCTCATTCTCTGCCATCGATCATGTCGAATTTTCACCGTGGCTTCCAGAGAACGAGTCTTGTCGGAAGTCTTTTTATTGCTTGCAATCGATTGTCTGATGCGCTCAGCCATCGAACGGAAACGGTGCGCATTCTCAGATCGCTCTTACCTCAAGAGCATGCTTGCTGCTGCTCTCACCGCTTCCATCCTTGGTTACGGATCTGGAATTCTCCCCGTGGACTGAAACCGGGAGTCGTTGCTTCCTTCAAGCGCGGAAAGCGCTTCGGGGGGAGCGTCCTAGAGAGGTTCCCATGGAAAATGCTCGGAGCATGGAAAGGTGCTACCCGGCCAAGAACGCAGACAAGCGTGGACCGACATGAAATCAATGCATTTCCGTGGAAGTCCCTTATACTGCTAGAGATGCCCATCTTTACACGACTGTGTGTCTGACCTGACGTGAGCTCTTGAAGTCCAGATGTCCAGGTTTATCCCTTTTCTTTTTGCGGGGGTGGGAAAGAGCCTCACATTCAAGAGACGGACACCTCCATCAGATGGTCATCACGAGCTTTGGACTCGAAAGTGGGGACCGGGAACGCTCGATCACTCGGCAAGCGTAAGTTCCTGTCCCGGAAGAATGAAAGTTTTCAAAACATCCCTCGTCCTCAACTTCAAGCAGTCGTAATGAAATTTTGTCTTCCGACTGGTCCAGATGTTTCCACCACTCTTGAATTTAGGCGTATTCGCTTCAGCATGCCTTAGTTCTTTAGTTTGAGCCTCGCATGCGGTCTCCGGGAATCTGCTGCTGAGCCTCCACACAGCACATCGATTGACTACAGAGACAAAACTGAACCAATTGATACTCCAAACACGATCAGCAGGAGCACAGGCTTCTCCATTTTTTATTCAAAATGAAATTCAGATTTCTGCATCCTGACATTCCTCAGAGGTAGTCTTTCCCGGTAATGGAATGACGAGATTTTTCATCGATGACGCGAAAGCCCTGCAGAAATTGCATCCCATTTATAAAGCTGATTTATGCTTCAATGAAGGTAGAGGCTAGAAGATAGAGTTACTATGAGTTGTATTCAAAGCAACTTTGTTCTTCTTCAAGGAAAAGAGGAGTTTTCCCAGGGCTACTCTACTCTACCTCTACTTCATATAGAGCTCAGAAGTGTGAAGTCCTCAGGATAGAAAAAGAGTCTAATAATTTTCTTAAAGTGCTGAAGGACCTCCTCTCAAAGCAGAACTTTTGCAGATCCAATCCCATATTCGTAGTGTCGATGTCTGTTTGGAGGAAGCTTCCTGACATCCTCCATTGTCGATTATGCCAACTCAACTATTAAGGATGTCAAACAAGTATTCTCTCTGCGCTAACAAGTAGTGTAGTAGCACTTGTGTGTGGACTGGGTTGCTGATAAAAAAAAAAAAAAAAATGGGGAACAAACGACAGGCTAGCTCCAGAAAAACTAAGGTTTTTCAATCTTGGAATCGAGCGAAGACAAATTATGGGTGAGGCTGCAGGTCATGAGGGATTATTAATCTCGCGCCACCACTCCCTTTCGTATCTTTTGGACAATGGGATGGGGTGGGGGTGCGGGGGGGAACGAAGCAACACGAAGCTGCAAGAACGCAAGAGAGGGGAATTTCGGTATGCGGACTGCACTCGGATGTGCTCGGGTCAGGTTTCGTGGAATCTGCAAACTTCGGCGAAAATCCGAATCTCCATAATCAGCCTCCAATAAATGACCCCAGTCTGCGTGTCGAAAATGGAAATCGTCCGAGGAAGTTGGAAAGTCACACGCCATCTCGTCAAAGCCATCCGCTTTCTCAATTGAATAAAACAGGAGGGAACTGCCATGATTGTTTACACAGGGATGCATGAGTGATGATTGGAAACTGACACTGTTCGTTCGCCACTTTTCGGGAGAACGAATTTGGTTTTCCCGGCGAAGAGGCAGAAACAACCCTCTTGCTGTGTCACCTGAATTGATCCTTACCAAGGATGAGCATTTGTTTGGCTTGCCGGTAACAATTTGAGAGTTCGTCCCAGTGGACGGAGTACTTTCGATGGGATGCTGAGGAATGGTTTAATCAGGTTTCCTGGAAAGCAAAATCAAAGCTCTTCGTGCGCCCTTCCTCCTCAGCTCTCTCCCTGCTTTCTCGTGGTTCTGCCGTTAAAGTGTTCGTTTCAGGGACCGGCGTGCACATTCTCGACCTCTGGTGTCCAACCGCAGAAGAGTGCCACCCATTCGCTGTGCTCCTTCGGTGTAAACAAATTCCCTTTGCGGTGCCAAGTAAAACGATGTTCCCATTTGCAAGTTCTTCGACGAAGAACAGAGGAAACAAAAGGTTCAAGACACGACGCAGCAGTGAGAAAACTCTCGGTACTTTGATCTGCTCCGTTCGGAATTCTTCGATCGTTCCGCTCTTGTTTCATTCTTGGTCGCTGAATCGAACGTTCGTGGGGTTCCAGTGACCCCCGCGGGACAACCGTTTCCGAAGGGACAGTCTCTAGGGATGCCCCGTATCGTGCTCACTGAACGTATCACCAGAGTGCAGAGAAAGAGGGTAGGCATCCGAAAGGCCTGTGTGCACAGGTCTGGGTGTGCGCGTGCCGTTGGCATGAAAATGATGGGCACTGTGGGGGCAGTTGGGTTCATAAAAGCATCGCTTCCCACGAATTTTACTTTGTCGTATGCGCCGAAGGTCGCGCTTCCCTCGTACCCGGAGATCTCCAGCTGGACTGAGATCCGGAAACGCCTCAGCACCGGCGAAGAAGCAACACCGGCAGCACTGAAACACAAGGCACATCTGGGAGGGCCATTACTCAGCCATTAATGTAGCATGGTAAATATTTGCATCATCCTTAAAAGATGATGACATTGCAAAGTATCGAGCGTATATCCGTTAAAGATGCACACGTGATCCTTTGCAGCGTTTCCGATCCGAAGGCAGACACCATCGATAAACGTTTTCTTCGCAATCGATTAGCAATCAGCGAGGGACATCACGTTGCCGAGAAGGAAGCTTTTTTATGATGAAGAGAAGAGGGGTCGAGAAAGCAGCAAAGGCGGGGGGAGGGGAGGGGGGCACAAAAATTCCGGTAACGAAAAAATTCCTAATATGCTCCAAGAGCATCTGTCCTGAACGATTCAGCGATTTAGATGCAGGAAAGTTAATTTATCCGATTTGTTTGTTTGGTTGAAAATTTCCATCGCGAGGATCACAAAATGGCCCCACCTAATTAAGAAATTAGCCTGGAAGAGACGTATGTTTAGTGTATTCATGTTGAACACTTATAAATAGCTGGAGCTCGGGTGCTAATGTTTCGTTTGCTTTCGAAGCCGTGGCGTTATTCGGAAAAGGACGTTGTTCCCTTGACGATTTGCTCTCCTAGAGAGAGAGAGAGAGAGAGAGAGAGAGAGAGAGAGAGAGAGAGAGAGAGAGAGAGAGAGACAGAGACAGAGAGGGAAAAGGAATCATGAAAAATTTTCCACTTCCTCCTCGCAGATTTCGGCCATGCCCGGCGCGAGGCAGCGCCGAGGCGCCCTTCGCCTCTCTTCTTCGTTCCGCGCGCATCCAGCTGCGCTCCGGCTCCAATTGCGAACTTCCCGTGTCGCTCCCGGATTTTCCTGGAAGGCGCAGGCAGCGACGGCAGCAGCCTTCGTTTTATGGGTTTCGATTTATCCCGGGCGTTTCTCGTGCTCGTGCTGATCGCGGAAAACGCTCCCAACGGCTCCTCGCAACATTTGTGAAAGAGGCCAGCGTGCCGACTCACTCTTTGATCCATGTGACACACAAGTGGGTTAATTTGGCAGGTGAGATTGCAGATTGGCCCTATTAGCCGAGGGGACATGTGGTTCGTGCCTGAACGCCGCGGCTGCAGCGAGCGTTCCTTTTCTTAGCGGGAGGCGGAGTCCTCTCATCTCGGTGTTTCGCGTGAGAGGGAAAGAAATAGGCGCCATTGAACACCGCCCGTTTGTCGGAAGATTTCCCCGCGCTCCAATCTATTTATAAAACGCTTCTCCATAAGCTCGGAAGTCTCCAAAGATAATACATTCTTCCTTCTTCCCAATTCCGAGAATGCAGTTTATATATAGATACGTACACTTGCCGTTTGTTGGGCAACACCTGCGTGCTTCTTCGTACACTTGTCGGAAGGCTGGCGCTTGGCATGTGTTTTTTCGCCTACGGCTGGCATCGGGTCCCTGGACTATTGCGAGAGGTCACTTTTTTGGGGATAAGCATCCTGAATTCAGGCGAGTTTCATGGAGCTTCTGGATTGCGAATCCCTCTCCCTTCTGCTTGCTTGAACACTTTCCAAACGGAGAACGGCTCCCATTCCAAATACGTCTTTTCCGAAACGATGGTGCTCTTGCTCCAGGCATTACTTTCTGGTCCCCAGATCAGTGCGATTGCTTTCCACGTTTGAATCCCCTATTCACGTAGAGTCTGGTACCAACCTGAAAGATTTTGTTGCCTTTTTTACTTGAGCCGGTGCCTATGCTTTTGCCTAGGTCAATCTGTCCACTAAAAAGTCCATTCGCTCTCCGTAATCACAATGGTCCATCATCTTTGTGAGGTTTAAGTTTGGCAGCTCGTCAGATGCAACTGTTGCTCAGCGTCTTGTAACTCCGAATGACTTGACCTCTTGTTTCTGGCAGGCGTCCTCGACCAAGTCCAGCGCTCGCATAGGAGGTGACAATCGATGGTGCCCAATTTAGAGCTGGGAAGAGAGCGTGGGGGTCCAGGATGAGGCAACTCAGTAGAGCTCCTCTACTGGGCCTCAGGAATCTACCGCTCTTTACAAAAACGACGCAAGAACCTAGTATGCAAGATGAGAAGGGAGAGCGCTAAACGCGTCCCGGAAGTGGTTTGATTCGATTCCAAACCTTCCGGGGAAGCTTGCAAAGAGTGCAGCTCCAACCACTCTTCCATCTCTTCCTGAGGACGTATTGGAAAACTTCGACAGGTGGTAGAACGGACTCCATCTTCCGGTCAGCGTGAAGTACTGAATCCCTGAGCAAGTGCTGACGATAATGCTCCACGGTGCTTATCTAGAAGTTTAGAGTGATCGTCCTGAATCATCGGGGGGAAAGAGAGATTCGGAATCATTGAATCAGTGCCGAAAAATCTGGAACTCGATGAAGATGCAAAGTCAGCGTGACGAAGTATGAACAAGAGGCTGCAAGAATCACAAAGTGCTTGCACTTGCCTCCCGAGAATTCTTCCCTGCTGAACTCTGCAGCAAGTATTTCAGATTTCAGGTTACTGACGTCTGCATTATCTTTCTCTGCGGGGTCGAAATCCTACGGCATCGATGAGAGAGTTAATTCCTTTGAGCCGTATTCTATCCGCCGTATTCTAGCCGTGGAAGGGAAAGGAAGCCATGCAGAAAGAAAGAAAGCCACAAAACTGCAAGGAACCAGATGGGATAATCTTCCTAGAAGAAACTGGTTGGTAAGATTCTCTGCGTCCACTTTTTGTTTTTGGACGACGGGATGCGCTTGACGTTCGGTGCAAGGCAGGGATCGTGAAAAACCGGAAAGCATGCAAATGGAGCACGAGGTCAGCTGTGAGGTGGTCAGATGCCTGGAGGATCTCCGACGACACGTTTGCATAGACAACTGCTCGTACCATAGAGAGCATGGCGATTCTTCAGACTTGTCCATTAAAAAAGGGGACCTTCGATGTCCGACCATCTGCAGACCTCTCGCCTCCGGAACAATGACCTGGACTTTGAAATACAGTCCTCTTCCACTACCTTTTACGAGAACAGCCATCCTGATGCCTGTGGGATTTGCTGCGTCCCCGATAGCGAGCAGCTAAACGAAGACTCTAGACTAGTGCCAGTGACACGGATCGACATAAGAAACAGCTCATCACCCGGAACCTTTCTAAGGACAGCTTCGCGTTCCCGATAGATTACTCTGGAGGTGACCAATGTGCCTCCTAGTGCTCCATCCAGAAGAGCACAACTCGAAAATGTCACAGAATATAGGAGTCCCTCTTCATCGGTCAGCGCCTACCAGGCAAGGCAAAGGCAGCTAGAAGTAGCAAAACAGACTGAGGGTCTCTGTGGCAGGACTCTCAACAGTGCAGCACAGACTTCAGCAAGACGGGTGTTGTAAGGACGCTTTTTTTTTATAATAGAAAAAAAAGGATTTTAAGCTGCTTCCTCTTAGAGCTAGAAGGAAACAGGAGAGAGTGGATGGGTTCACTATGTGGCAACCTCTCCGAACCCTAGGTAGGTTAATTCCGTAGAGATCCCATCCTTTTTCAAGGTCTCAAATCTATGGCTTCCCTCGAATCCTCTGACCTGTCGTTCGGACGAACTCCCCCAATCATCAAGAAACATTATACCGACAGCATGATTCAGACTTTTCAGCATTCAAAGGCTCTCGATGCATGAAAGGGAGCAGGTAGGTCCCAGAATCAACGCCACATCTGCCACAATAGAAAGGAGAAAGCACATTTAACCCTGCTGATCCTGGAGAGACTCATGCCCTTTGGCGATAGAGCCACTCGCCTGTTGAGAAAACCATCCTCAGAGAGATCTCTGGAGGTCTGGCTCCCTGAGAGCATTGTAGAACCACTCAAGACTCCATGCTAGTCTCGAGTGGTCTTCTAAAGCTTTCTACATCGGTAGGAAGCGATAGAAGTAGACTTCCCTGGAGCACGAGAAGTTATCTATCAGATCAGGGGGATGGTCAACACCATCGCGCAGTGGGCAAAGACACATCTAGCTCACGAAAACACGTCTAAAGACCTTGCTCAGAATATTCAAAGATGGCTTGACTTTCTTAGAATCCCTCATGGAAACCTCGATATTCCCTGGACCTCCTGATGGACGTTCTCGTCCTTTGTCTTCGCTGCCAGCACAGCTATCTTCTATCCTACTGGTACACTGGGGTCTACCTCGAAACCAGAGATGCTAATACTCTTCAGAGGGGAGGGTCCCTAAAGAATCCGCGCACTGAAGAATAGAAGGAACCTTTACTGAGCTACTGATGGAATGCTCCAGAGACCGCATCAGGGATGGAAGCATATCTCAGGGCATCGCAACTGCCCAATGATAGCCTCCACGATCTTCTCGGAAAAAGATGCACCTCTCGAGGTTTACCGTATTCCTCTTTGTTAAAGATCAGCCACGTGAGAGCAGTGACAACCTCCAGAATGGAAGAGAAGCGTGGTTGCTGTCTCAGGGAGCCACTCAAGACCACCGTTCGCCCTTTTGGGGGACACAACGGAGCGGTTGAAACAGGTATATAAGGAGGTCTCAGGGCAACTGTGGTCAGACTTTTTTGCAGCGAATGGGAATGCCCTTCTTTAGGTCATATTCATCACCATAAGACTGGTCCATTCCATCCCTATTTTTATTTATTTATCTACTGTTTCTACCTCCACTCGTGCCTGTTCCCAGTGAGGTTTGATCCCTCTCGTTTGAAGCTGTCACGTCACGTGGGACGCTTTATTACTTTAGAAATTTCAGAGCTGCACATCTTCTCATCCAGGAAATCCAGAATGAGATTACCTTCCAGGATGTTTATTCAACTGGATCAACAGGGATACAATTTAATAAAAATTCAGAAGAATGAATCCGTGTCTCTGGGCCTGCAGCTCGTGGGATGAAGGGGGGAAGGAGATAATCCATCATCTGACCGACGACAGGATGGGTAGGGTAGAGTGAGAGTGAGGAGATGTGAATTCCAAAAATAAATAAGAGAGAAACGATGGTTCGTCTGCTTTTTTGTTTTTTTCTTCGAGGGAAAGAGGAAGGGTTCTTCAGTCAGTCATTCCATTGTACTCCTGCAGAGGCTGTGGAATATGCGCAGCATCCTGGTTTGCGTGAGGGAATAAGTGAGTCCACTTCACCATTCCATATGTCACAAAGAGGGAAAGGTGGGAGGCGAGACCTGTCTTGGGTATCAGCGTTGCTCCGCTATTGCCCAGGGCGCTTGCCCCAATGCAACACAGAATCGCAAGCGGGATTACCCATCTGGCGTGAAGCAGAGGGTCCGGGAACTTTTCAGGTGCCCAGGGGATGCGGAAGGATGTGACCGGAGGAACCTATGGTGCAGCTACAAATGCGAGGACTTTTCGATAGCGCCCCACACCTGACCCTTCCCGTTGGGAGAGGTGCTTCTCCCTCTCTTCAGTCCATCAGCAGCGTCAAACCCTGGTGCAGTGAAGGACCGCTTCATGTTTGTTCAGGCCAGCGAAGGAACAGGCTGGACGTGTTCGAAGTCACAGAAGATACCGTCAGCTCACTTGTGGAAATACCCCGTGTGTTGTCCCACCGGGTGAGCCTCCCCACCCGGTGGGATAACCCACAAGGTGGTAGCCGCGTCTGCTAATCCGTGCATCGACCACCCGCCTAGGGTTTCTCGTGCTTGGAGATGCTTCAGGACACAAAAAGGTCTGTACGCTGCTTTCGTTGCGCTCTGATAGCAAGTAAGGAGAGCTATAGCTGACGAAGTCGTAGGCGTTGACGATCTGGTATCCATGAGAGGCTGGAGTTATCGAAAGACCTCGGAAGCGGCAAAAGGGCTGCCAAGCGGTGTCCAGTGTCAGCAGTCTCTAGTGACTTGGAGGAAGTCAGTTTGCACTTCTGGAGGTCTCTTTTGAAATGGTCAGAGGGAACTCATCCAAGATGCTGAATCAGATAATGCTCCAGTGAGCTGACTTTAGTCATGAGCACTCTAGATGTTCACCGCCTGCGGCACACGAGCATGGAATTCAGAGAGCGGCAGGAGGAAGGAGAGGGAGGAAGTGCTGTGCTCCAGTAGCTGCCAAAGAACCAGTGCTTCGATAAGGAGCAGTTTCCCGTGAAAACTCCTTGGGGTAGGACCTCGGATCGTGTTCTCGTCTGCAGGTGGCCAGGATCTCAGGTGGTCACCCGAGGGACTCGCAGTGCCGACTGCTCATTGGAGGAGGACACCAGTTTTCTGTTCTCTCCTCTTTTGCGAAAGAAACCAGAGTTTCAGGGACACAGTCGGAGATGAAAAAGGAACTCCAGGAAGGACAGGGCAATCGAGTATCTGTGAGAGGGTTATTACCTATTGTTTCTTCTGCGAGTGTTCGATTCTCGTGGTGCTTCCAAGGGTCAAAAGTCATATCCACGAGGTAGACGGGACACACTGATGAATGATTGAGGAGAAGAGAGAGAAGGGGGTTGAATGAGGGAGACGAACAAGGAGCATTTGGGAGCCCTCTCCTTCTTCAAATGACAGGAAACTTTCCTTCTTGGATTGGGACAGTCTACTGCCCGGTACTGAGGCTGACATGCCGGATTCATTCGCCAGCAGCTTTCAGCAAAGACTGAAGAACAGCAGCAGTTTCCGGATATTTGGAAGGGAGGGCACCCTCGGGCGAAGGGGGCGGACGCCTCGAGCGTCGAATGAGCGTCCACGAGTGTGCACATCCCACCTCTTCCGTGCAGGGTCCATCCGTTTTTCTCAACCGTCCGAACTGAGGACTTCCTCAGAGGAGCCTGGTGGCTCCTCAGGAGGGCAAGGCAGCAGCCTTTCTTGAGGACTGTTGTTCTTGCTCACCCCTCATCCTCTACCCTCAAAGCATGAGGTTCCCTTTCCCTGTTTTCTTACTCCCCTTCTCTCCTGCTTGTTTGTTCCTCTCCTCCTCCAGCCATTCGCCGCCTCACCCACTCTCTTTCTCCTGGAACGTTCTCCCAGAGAGATTACAGAGAGGCATCTGAAACCTCATCCACGCAGACAGAAGGCAGCTGAGATGGAAGCAGGTTGCCGTCCCTGGGAGCTCTCTGCTTCCCGGAGATGCGGCGCCGGATACCACCCAGGTGTGTTCCTCTCGGCTGACAGCGTCATCTCCTCCCGCTTTGTCTCTCAGCGTCCGGGAAGATGTGCGAAATATTTCCTGTCCTCGAAGACGAGGGGATTTGACCTAACCGAAAAAAAGAGGGAGGTGGAGAGAGAGGAGGAAGATCCATTTAACGGTTGCGTGCCCCGGCTCCTTTTCCTCTTCCTCACTCCCAAGACTGCTGTGGAGTCCTAACGATGTGAGGCGTCCCCTGGCCATCTCTGGCCGCGCCACCCTCCTCGCGACATCTCCTCCTCTCCCTCGCCTGACCACATCCTGAGAGAGAGAGAGAGAGCCTTTTGAGATCTCGAAAAGCTTCATTTTTCCAGCGTCCTCCCTCTGAACCAGAGGGGCGGCCTCGCAACGAGGAGCCTCTGGGAACGCTAGCTCTCGGCTCGTCATCCCCACCGAAGAGGAGCTTGGACAAGAGTGTGAGGGCGCTCCTGGTAGTCTGTCTCCAGGCGAGGTGAGGAGCTCTTCTCCGCGGCCTTGGAAGCATCCCGCACGCGGGAGACGGGTTCGGTCACGTCTGCTCGGCAGCAGTGGTCCTCAGTCCAGGGGAGGTTTGGTTCAGGAGCCCTTCTGAAGCTTCCAAGAGGGCTCGGGAGCTCCAGTTAGCAAAGGTGTAGGCGCTCACAATTTGACCCACTAGGGGTCTGAGCTCGTTGGGAGCTCCCGGAGGCAGCAGGAAGGTCGTGAAGTGGCGACCGGCGTTGAAGATGTTCATCTTCTCGTTGTAGCTTCTACAGAATCCACTCGCGTCGCACGGGATGGGGACCTTCACATCCGCCGTTTCCGATCGGATGCTGCAATCCTCATCCGTCTCGCAGGGCTTCTCTCCTATAACCAGGTCATCCACGTCAGACAGTTTCAAGGTCTCTCCACACATGACGAACTGCTGCCTGCGGAAGTCGTTCATGATGGCTGGCCCTTTCGGGAGCATCGCTAGGTGATGGATGAGTCTTCCCAGGTCCACGCACAGCTGAAAACAGAGGAGAAAAACACAATGTATCCATTTCTTCTGAATGCGAGCCTCTCAAGCGTTCGTCGGCCCGTGCAAAGGAGCGAGAAGAGGCAAAGAAAAACCAACAAGAGCGGACGAACCTCGGAAGACGCTGGACGAGTAACCTTGGAGCCCTGAGGTACTGGAATTCCAGACATCGGGGAGGGACTAGGGAGTGATCCTTTCACTGCTGCAAGTTGCGAAAGAGGATGAGGTGCCTGCGCGGAGCTGTAAAGCTTCCGGAGCTTTCCGGGAAACGACCGGGACAGTCCTCTCAAACACAGAAGAGAGCGCGCGGCGGTGGCATGGCGCAAGGGCTCTGCCATCAGCCTCGCCCTTGCATGGAAGGCCTACCGCGGCGGTGCTCAATGCAGGCTCGCGTGGAGGCGTGTGCCCCCAACCGTTCAGCCTACTGATTCTTTTGCCCAGACCCGCCCCGGGAAGGCAAGAGGATTCTTTGAGGGTGATGGGTAGGTGGATTCTCCTTGTTGCTACTCCTTTCTCGTTTTTCAGGCATCGATGCCTCCCTCCTTCACTTTGGAGCTAGCCAAAGGCTCTTACCCTTCACCCGCCGCGATCTCCTTGGAGCGCATTGGATGGGCTTCAGCTCTTGCACATGTTGTGCAGCAAGCACCACAAGCATCGCGCGCAAGCAATTCGCGTGGTCGTGCAGACACGGCTCCAGCAAATGTCCCAGCCGAAGGTGCGGGGGAACTGTTGGTCTCAGGAGTTGACCAACGAGTCCAACCTTGGGAAGATAGCTGTGACCATGGAAACGAGTTCCGATACCTCTCCGAACAAGTATGACGAGAACAAAAGATGCGAGAAACCTCTGCATGTTGATCCATAGCTTGCATTTGTAAGTGGCTACTGAGATGCTACAGGACACATATCTACAGGAGAGCTGTTTTCGTGAGCTCTTCCAAAGGAACAAGTCTTCATTCGACCTTTGTTTAAAAGGCCAGTAGCGACCCCGCGAGGAGATCGTTACTATTGGCCTAGGATGATAGAAAATCCAGAGTTCTTTTTCTTCTGTCTTCGCTGTTTTCTTTTTTTTTTCTTCGGGTTTTCTTTTTTTTTTTTGGTTCGCTAAGTGCGCCTCAAGAGCCGGTTGCGTGCCTCGAGCCGAACATGGCCCTTTTAAACACTGTTTTTTGTCTATACGCCACTCCGCCTGAGGCAACCCGCAAGGGAAGGCGTGTAAATTCTTCAGGATAGGGGCACCCCGGGATGGAGTGGTCCGCCCTATGAGTCCAGGAAAGGCTCGGATTCCATTCCTCTCACGCTTCGGGAAGGATCTCCCCCATCCGGGGGGGATCGCACCTCCTACCCTGGTTGTCAACGAAGGGGAACCCCGAAGGGAACCTCCTTCCTCATTCTCTCCGGAGGGAAACTCCCTAATGGGGGAGGGTCCTCTCCATTTCAACTTCTCCGGAGGGAACCCGCAAGGGAACCGCTCCTGTGCACTCCTCTGAAGAGAACCTGGAAGGGGCGCTTCCGAAACTCAGAAGGGGTGCTGCAACTTCCCGCAGGGAATCGCTCTCGCTTGCTTCCTTGTGCACTCTGTGAAGAGGCGACGACTCGGAGGGACCCCCGCAACAGGGGGAGTCCACTCCTTTGAATAACTGGAGAGGTGTCCGTGAGGGCTCCTGCTCTATCTTGAAACCGGAGGGATCCCCCGGTATCGGGGAGGCCGCTCTCTGTTGTACGACAGGAGGGGGAACTCCCCACTCCTCTATTCCTGGGAGGACCCGAAGGTCTCCCATTGTTCCGGCCTTCATCAGGGGCCTCCCGGCTCAATCCACCGTCGGTGCCACGCCCGAATGTCTCGGCCAACCAGCGCCATCTTGCAGGAGAAACTCGGAACCCAACGACGCAATGGCGTCAGTTTCTGCCGAAGTATTCGAACTCGTGACGCATGGTACCACACGCGGAAGCCTTAATTACAAGGCCTCCGACGCGGGCATTCGACCTGTGTTGACTGCCTGACATTGAGAGACCTCGAACCTGCCGACACACCCGACGCAGGACAGAAGCTACCTTCCACCATTCGCGTGGACCATAAAATCATCTCTGGATGAAAGGGCTTCAGGAAGGAGAATCGGCTGCGGCGGAACGGGTGCGGCTACACTCATCGACCCTCTCCGAAAGGAATGGAAAGAGAAAAATAAAAATTGGCTGGCAGAAGAAGGATTTGGTCCGCGTCATCAAAGGCACTCCATTTCGTCAGAGGTGGCAGGACTGCAGGTCTTCGAAACGGGAAATCAATAAATCTCCAGCCATGATGACAGCGAACGAGTCCAAGTGCGTGGAGGCATCCGCTCTCGACAGATCAGAAAATCGGCACCAGAACGAAAAGGGAACGTTTCTTCCTCCTTCCCTCATTACTACCTGTCAAGCAGACACTTGAGAAACAAGAATGCCTACAATATTGTTGACGTTAATGCAGGGCTGAAGAGTGCATCTTGAGTTCTTGGAGGAAGAACACAGGAACTTTCGAATCTCGATCTCTTTTCTTACGCTAAATCTCATCTTTTTATATTGATCTTTGCATCCAACCTTTCCTGCCAGAGTTCTTGCCAGGACTCGGAAGGAAGCGTTTCCGCTTCCCTAGTATTCGAGAGTCCCCTTAGCATTAGCAACGTGCTTGTCCCTTGCCCTATGAGTTTTCTTTTTCCCTCAAGGAAATCGTTGAGAACATTTCAAAAGAGGAAATCAGAGCAAATCGATCAGGTGCCTCCACTGTTTGTTCAGAACCATAAGGAAAGCACGCAGCCAAGATGATGATGGCTGGGAGATGCAAAGCATGCTGATGGGAGGTATCACGGATGGCCCATGGGGGGTGGGGGAAGGGGGGAATTTTCCATTATTTCCTCAGTTGAGCCGTTCTCTGGAGAGACCGTGGTTCCTGTCGGATAGATTCACAGTGGCCGGTCATCCGACGAACGCTTCCAGCCTATCCCGGGACTGTTGGATGTTCGAGAACACCATTTTGTTCCCGACGTGCTCCACATGTCTGTTGGGAGTATATCGGTTCTTTCATCACCTTGCCGTTGGCTGAGGATCTTGACCTCAAGGATCAGACAATCACCTTTCGCACGAAAGTAACAGACACACCTTTAGGGACTGAGCGAGGAGACAATCTTAGCGTTTTTCTCTCCTTTCTCTGTCTTGAGCTTTAGGAACCTCCACTGAGCTTTCGTAGGTGCAAGCGGCACCCACTCTTCCGTCTCCCTAGTCCACTGGATCTGAGTAAAGGTTCGGCTATTAGTGGGATAGCCTAGTTGGAGGCCATTTGTGGGAAAACTTCTTTACCTCGGTCACCAGTTCATTATTTCTTTCCTGATGAAGTTCCAATTGCAGATGTAATGGTTGATGACGTTCTTGAGGAATTTCTCGCTTGCAACACCATTTGTGTTTGGTGTGGTTATCATAGGATAAAGAACCGGAAAAAATGAGCTCTTCAATTACGTAGAAGATACTATAAGTATTCTATGTCTTTCAAAAGTGATCAGTGAGCAAGGGCTCACCCAATGAACTGCATCAATACCGAATAGCTGCAATCATGAGTAATGCTCAAGGAACGCAGGAACCGATTGATGAGCATCAGAGTTCCTTATTGGTCAAAAGGGAAAACTTTAACCTTTGGGTGAGGAGCTCATCGGGACGTTCTGTGCTGGCAGCACGCGATCTCTGTGGATGGAATGCTTCTCCGCGTGCCGCGTACTCGACTGACGTGCTGTGATGGAGCGCTTTATGGAGCGCTCATCAAAATTACCATTATAATTGTTTGTTTACACCACATAGAATAGAATTTTTTTTATTTTTCTCAAACATTCACTGTTTATTTGAAAATTATAATGATAATTCCAATGAAATCAATAATTTATTTGGGTGTGGTACAATATAATAAATTATGCCATTCTCGGTTTCTCAGGTGATTCCCTGAAAAACCGAGAACAGTTAGCCGAAATAAATGGAATTCTGCCTGCTTTCGGCGCTAAGGGAATTATGTGTACATCTCAAACATGGATAGTGTCAACTTGCGTCGCGATTATATGGTAAAAACATTTGTCAGACGCATAGATGCTTCCGCAGCACTCGAAAAGTTATAAAAAAAAATGAAAGCTTTTGGCAGTTTCCCACAGATCAAAAGTTTTGTCGGATCTCATACTCAGACCCGAATGACAATCAAGGGCGACGACGCCTCGAGGTATGAAGATACAGGCCAGCATCGTTTCCCAAAACTCGAATCTCGAGGAAAACGCTCGAAATCCCCAATTCTTGATGGACCAACTCTGATGGTTCAATCCGAGTTCGTCTGAAAGTGTGTTTGGGATGTGAGGAGCGAACACCAGACCAAAAACTCGGGAATAATAGGTGAAATCAGCCTCAGAACGCAGCTACGGGAATATCACGAACTACAGAAGGGATCTGCAACACGGGAGGATGCTGCGGAGCATGCTTGAACTCTCCATGCTCGAATTCAGAGTTTTCTGCATTCAGACTTCAGCTTCACACTTTGCCTCCTCGTAATATTCTTGCTTCAAACTTTGGAGGCTCACCTAGGAAACAGATCCTGTGCCTGAAATGATACCAAACGTTGCCGCACATCCTGATGCTACCATTTCATGACACGCCTTCGACTCTGCAGCAGGAGGCGGCAGCACGGCACCTCGATCGCCACAGACACGGAAAGACACGCGGGCCGGCGGCAACCCGAGAGACGCCCGGCGTACAGTCGTCGTCGCGGTCACAGCTGACCCACGCTGATGCGCGTTCGAAAGCATGCCGGCAGCGTTCGAGAAAGAGGAGCACTGGAAGTGCTCTCACGAGGAACCAAGCCAAGGGTCACTTCGAGCTATCGTCGTCGGTACCCCGAGAAGGACGACGATGGGGATTCCAAGAGCGTGCGCGAACCCGCTCAGAAAGTCGGTGGATTTTGCCGCCCAGCATCCACCATGACCGGGACACCGACCGGACGCACCCGTCAGACAGCCTCCGGAGCAGCGACCAGCGTGGAGCGAGTCGCCAGGAGAACACCTTCACCCTCTGGATCCTCCCGACCCGAGAGATGCAAGGAAGTCGTCAGGCTTGGATCCAGAGCGCGAATTCGCCTGTGTCGGCAGAAAACAGCTGCGGGTTCGGATGCTGACGAAGTCATGTGCCCGTTGTGAAGGCCTCACCCCAACCGGGAACACCTCTTGCCCGTGCTCACGAGTCCCGTTCCATCATGGCCGAAGCTGGCCACGTGGAGGGACCGGTGGAAGCCCTAGAGGATCCTGCGGTTCTTTGCGCAACCCCGAATCTTTCGAAGAGACGTTGGATTGAGCCGGAATGCTGGCATCGACGCAGGTCACGGTGCCTGAATCATGGAGTCTTCGGGAAACGGAGTCGTAATCCACAGAGTCCCGCGCAAGGGCATGATTGAGTTTCCTGCTGCAAAATAGGATTGTGCTCAACATGGAGGAGCACGAATGTGAATCTGTTGCAGCATCCCATGAAGTAAAACTGAGATTTCTTCTGCACGTACAAAAGCCGTCCGCATAGAAAAAGTGGAGGAGGAATCCGTCGAGCTAGCAGATGCCAGGGCTTTTTCAGTGGGGATGCAACACGTCGGAACAGCATTGAAATACCAGATACTCCATTTTAATGCATGTTAGCAGCGTGTAGGTCGAGAGTAATTTCTTTTCAACCTCACACACCTCCTATTTCCACCACTCTGCAACACTTTCAACGCTAGTACTATCCTTGGATAACAGTCCTTATCAGGAAAGATTATTTGCGTCTGCAACCTACCGTTCTTTTTATGCTGGAAAGTGGTTGTTAAGAAGTATCTTCCTGCAGGTCATTCTTTCAAGATCGAACCCACGATCGGGTTTTCCGAAAGTGAGCAGAGAGACAAGGATTCCGAACCAGAAATTTGGAAGCAGACTCTTAAGATACAACAGGGGCGCGCTTTAATGAGATCTGACACCGGGGTTCACGTGTTTCAGTGTCAGTCCTCTCTCATGAAAGCGTGTGCACGCACCCTAGGACTTTTTGACAAGGAAACCTAGCCAGAAGCTGCAATTAGGTTCAGCGAGACGGATTCTCGACTGCTGCCTGTAGGAGGCAGCAGGTCAAAGAAGGGATATTTTAGTTGTCTGGGAAGGTCCGTGACTTTCTCGAAGGTTTGACAGTATCGGGAAAAGAGGTCTTTTCGTTGCGTAGTTTCACACATTTTCCTCCTCCCGAAGCATCAGGCACAAATCGTGTTTTGATTTCCGCAGCAGATACGCTGATTCTCTGTCCCTAGTAAGGGGTAAACTGCTCATTGAAGACCGCTATCGAACTGGAGCAAACGGTTGCCCCTAAGCGCTCAGAAGAGCTGCCTTGCGCTTCTGCATCCATATTCTGTAAAGAGAGGCACTCTGGTGAGCTTTGTGCTTGAAAAGTGCTCCAGCCGTCGCCAAAGGTGCATCTTGCAGTATTCTTTGAAAAGTAGCATCGACTCACGTGGCGGCGGTCCTTTGGGGATAGATGACCTTGGCCATAGTGATCGCTCTGAAGTTGCGAAAGGAGCGTATCTCTCCTGCGGACTGCAGTGTATTCACTTCCATGATCATCGTTAGCATTCCGCCGTAACCAAGAGCAAAAAGGCTGCACCGGAGAAGGCGGCATTGTCCTTTGGCTTTTGATTCACTTCGATTCAAGTCCGCGTCACTTTGAGAGGCTTCTGCCTCGGACTGTTCACTTGACGAACTGTCACTGTTCACTTTGTTCACTGTGCACTTCAGTTCTCGGGACTTTCTTACATTCTCTTGTCTCGAGGACAGAAACAATTTTTTAAAAAATGGGATGACTTTATTACATATTCTCTTCCTTGAGAATTCAGAGAATCTTCTCTTCCCTAAATCTCTCCCAGATTCGATCACGACATGGCAGTTGATGTACTCGTGTGCTTTCGAGCCCGCGTTGCTCATCACGAACAACTGTTCCTATTCAGCTTCTCCTGATCGCATGACGAGATTTCTCCACTCTCATCCAGAAACTGCCAGACAAGGTGGCAGCAGTTCACGTCCATCTTTTCAAGAATCTCTCATAGTCAACGAAAATGGAACATTGTCTCCTCCCTCCCTCCTCCCCCATCCCTTCTCCGTGCTTTCAAAGAGTAGTTGTCCTGCTGTTACGACGAAACAGCTATGGTTCTGATTCAGATGATGAGGATGTTTGGCAAGCAATTCAGCTAGAGTCTGGAAGGCTCCGTGCCTTCGAGTGGATTCAGTGCATATCACTGAAAAGAAAAAGGGAGACTGCGGTACCGAAGCGAAGAACTTGTTTAGCACTCTCAAGGATGCAGGATTTCTTAGTTTGGAAGCTGGAAACGGGAGAACTGGCTCTATGGCTACCAGTTAGACTCCCTAACTGAAACAAAACGGAACGGCAATTATTTACGTAAATCCATAGAGGGAAACTGGGTGGAATGACCTGCACGGAAATGCAGATGAGAAAATCGCGCTGAGAAGGTTCACACCAGACATAGATGGAAACGCATGGATCTCCTCGGGGAGTCGCAATCGACACTCGAAGGGCGGTTGTCTTATACTCACCCTAAAGTGACCGACGGTGGCGATCTACGGGTAGCTGAGTCGACAGCTGGCCAGATGTGATCGTGTGCGAAATTAATAGTCACTAATAATACTAGTGCTGCTAGCAACTGAAAGCTTCAGCATGCACAGTGCTATTCCTGCAAATGCCAAAAAATCTAAAGCAACAGCGCGAAGCACGATCGATTATTATTATTATCACTCATTTCTTTTTTTTTCGTTCTTGCTGCTTTTTTCCTGAACATGCAGCACTGAAGAAGAAGGAAAGATCGATTCGGATACTTCGTTCCTCAAGTCATACATTTTTAGTATCGAACAGATCCATCATTGCATTAAGCGAAAAACAACCTCTTTACCTGGATGCATGATCTGTGTAGGAGTAGTTTGCTTTATCTTGTTTACAGAGGCTTGCGACCAAGTTCACAAAACAGCATGCTGCAGCACCTGCACCCGTTCCATAGATTTCCTCTCAGAATTTACCTGAACTCGCTTTTCCCAGGACATCTGAAGCAGCTGGGTTAAATCCAGTGACTCGCCCAACTCAGTGATCAGAGCGGTCACCGTACTTTCATCCTCCATAGCAAACGGCTTGTCAGGCACGCAGTATCCAAGAATCTTAAAGAAACAGAGGATGTGCATACCTTTCTGTTGGATGAGCGCGTTTACGTGATCCGCCGCTTCAAAAGGAAAATAACTGCTCATGCACGCGAAGAAATCATTTTAACAGGGAATCAGCGAGTTGATTCCAGGCAGCACACGTTTCAGACGGGATAATTCCCAGAGATCCATCTTTCCGCTATTGACCTCATTTTGGAACGACGATAGCAAGGTCTCCCTCTAGACGCCGGAAAAAGCCCATCTGCTCAGCCGGCCGGAAACTCGGCGGCAGCCAAGACACCATCAGCACGTTAGCGAGGTGAAGGATCGGCCAGAAACGTGTATCTTCCGCATCACTGCATGCCTTACTCGGAGACAGACAGATCTTTAATATGCTCCCCCTCAGAAAGTCATTAGGTCTTCAGGGAGCCTCGTTTCCTCAATGCTCCCCCGTAATCTTCCCCTCGACGACAAGTTATTTTCCGGTCGCTTCAAGGCCGAACCTCTGTAAATGTGCTTATCCCTTCAGAGATGTGCATCTGCATTATCAGCCGACTCTCCAATATTCTTTGACGAAGACTCCCATCGTCTTATCAGTTTGGAGTAGGATGCTCGTCTTCGGGAGTATCCTGGATCTTTATCAGAGCACTGATTTCCGCATCTCGCACTCTCTCCGTGTGCTAACCGAAGTACCCCGTAGGGGTACTTCAGTTAGCACTAGAACTTTGAGGGAATTTTTTCCTCCTATCCCATTGCTTCCCAACGGGTATCACCTAGAAAAGCACACGACGTTTCAAGAACTAGTTTTCTACCGCTCATCATTGATTCCCTCCTTGCCGGGGATTCCCCTAAAGGAGAGGACAGGCGAGCTGGCTGCTGGCGTTCAGCACTCACCTCGCCTCCCTCCTGGTTGTCTCCTCAGCAACCATACCATCTTCAAGTCACTTCTGTAGTCTCATATCCTGCCTCTTCGCATGCCTTTTTTGATCTTTTTGAGGAGCAAAAGGAGAAAGCCGGCGCTCCCCTCCGTGCTTTCAGTCCATATCACACGCATCCCAGGTATCTCTTCAGGATTCGGTGCGCATTTCCAATGCATCACCATGGGGGCGCCAGTTGGCTCCGTCAAACTGCTCCTCTTAGCTCTTCCGTGCTGGCTGGGGCAGGAGTCAGAGCGGTGCGCGTCCCAGCCTCCCTTCTGACGGAAAGTCAAGGATGAAGACGTCTGCAGTTTTAGGATTTTTCGTCCTTCCTTTGCATGAAGCTCTGAGCATTTAGAAGACGCCGCCCGAAGTGGGCCCCTCCGCAGCCGACCTCTGAAGGCAGCTCCACCGCTGTTCAGGACACCGCTAGCTCACCGCCAGTGCTGGACCGAATGTTGTCGACTCGAATCGCAAGGGACGTGAGGAAAGATTTCAAACCGCGCTCGCCCACAACCAACTTCCCGCCCACTCCGTTGCGGCAAACCGACGTCCCAGGGAAACTACGTTTCGTCCATTGCATCAGCGAGAAGCCTGCGGTAACTGGAAGGCGGCTCCTCGTCCCTGTCTGCCTCTCCCGCACACGGCTACAGGAGGATCTGCAGAAGTTTCTTCTGCAGCCGGAAGCGGAGTCCCGGAACTGAAACGTGACTATGTGTGTGAACGAGGGGAAAGGGCGAAAGGGAGCTCTTTGGAAACAGCAAGTCCAAAGGTGCTCAAAGGGAGTGGACAGCCGAAGTCAGCAAAGGGCGCGAAGGGCGTTCGGAGTTTCAGGTGCATCATGTCCCAGTAACAGAGAGAGTAGTCTTCCCTTCCCTTTAGCGAAACAAAGCGCCGGGAAACCTGCAGCACGAGGTGGTGACGAGGCGGATTTTTCAGGGGAACATTCAGAAAGATAAGCCTGCCTCTGCCCTCCGCCCCATTATCTCGAACTGAGGATGGACCGTTTTGCTTCTCCCTGAAGCTAAAAGGTGTTCTTTCTGCTTGTCCCCTCGCTCTCCGGCTAGTCGAAATCGCCAGAAGGAAGCCTCAAAATCACTAGATTCCTCATGCAGCTTCGTTGTTGCAGATCTATCTTCCCGACACCTAGAGATGAGGGCGGAAGGCACAAAAAGAGAACAAGTCGGCGCTCCGAGGTGATACAAAGACATTTCATAGGGTTCTCAAAGGCACAATGAGGAAGGAGAAAGGACACCATTTCTTCTTCTGTTTCCTCCAGCATCTTTTTCTCTTTCGCCTTTCCCTACTTCCATTTTTTGAGCACACTGGAAAAGTACCAGATGGTTCCCACATCCTCGAGCTGAAATCCCTCATCGTGCAGATAAATGCTGCTGCTGGACCCATTGAGCTACTTGACTGACTAGTTTAAAATGTTTCCGCTCCCCCTATCTCTCACGTAAACAAGCTCAAAGACAACAAATTCCGAAGATTCCTTTGCCTAGAAGCACAAGCTGTCTCTCTGCACATGTACATGGTGATGAAAGGGCAACTGCGAAAAAACTGCATTCTCCTGTGCTGAGGATCTCAGAATGGGGGTCAGAGATCCAGAACTTCGTAAAGGAACGCTATGCATCCGAGCGTAAGAACTCGTTTTTCCAGGATGAAGGTGAAATGCAAGCAGAGCGAAGGAGCACCAGTTCGACCAAGTGGTCATCACCAAAGAGAAAAGGTCCTTCTCGTTTGCCGCCGGCCAACTTCTTGATTTTGATGGCACTCATTGAATTACCCTGTGAGAACGAGGAATCTGAGTAAGGGAGTCAGGATGGCGACTTTGCAAGATCCTTGAGACGAGCTCTGGAACTGGTCTTCTCAAGAGGTGCAGACCATATGGCTTTGAGCTCTCCTCTCCATTAGCACCTCATCCCGGTTGTCCGGCGTTTCTTGATACTTCAGGCAAACAGGAACCACCTCATACACTGCTGTTTCCCGTCCTGGGTTCGGAACGATCCTACTTTGATTTCAGGGTCGGCGATCTGAGAAGACAGGTTTGTTGTGTGGTTGCTGATGCTTTTTCGGCGCCAGCCAGGGATCTGATCTTCTAATAGGATAGCCATCTCTGGCACCAAATGCTTTCAGGATAGAAGAAGAGGCAACGAGGCTTTGGACCGCTGGGATAGCTGCAACAACTTCCTGACCCTCCAAGCGAATGAGACCGAGGGGTCGAGAGGATCCCCTTGCTGTTCGATCGAGAGAAAAGGGAAAAGAGATAAATCAGCCGCCATTATTCTACCGGCACGAAATGCACCCAGATGATGCGGAGAGGTATGGGAAGATCCTCTTTTCCCCATGGTCGGCTGCAGCTCTTCGGAAACAATAGCAGCTCTCGGTTCAGATCCTAGAGTCAAAGACCCCAGGACCTTCCTCCTGTTCCTGCCGACGCAGGATGCCACTACCACAGGAAACAGTGCCATCCAAGGGTCTCCGAGGAAAAGAGCTCACGTGATGTCTCACATGTCCCTTCCCTCTCTCATTTTCCATTCATTCGAAAATCTGGATGGTCCGGGGCGTCATAGGAACAGCAAGCGACCTTCAAGCGTCTCCGCGCTAGGCATTTTATCCGGAATCCTGGATCGCTCTCCCTCCTTGTGTCGCGAAACATGCACAGCCTCCAAACCGCTGAAACCAAAACGGGACTTTCGGCTTTCTGCGTGGCAACAGTGTTGTGGGGAATTTCAATCATGCAACCCTACTGCCTCTGCCTTCTTCTGGAAAGGGAACTGAACTTGTCTGGCAACTCTCCACTGAGACGTTCTTAAGCGAAATCAGGCATGCCACCGGGAGCCTCGCGGCATCACGTAGAGTCGCGTGACAAAGGATTTGGCGGCGAGCGGTGAAGCAAGAGGAGAGGACGAGCAGTACCCTGGAACCGCCGCGTAGTGATCCCGCGCCACTGCTGGATTGGAGTTGCTCTCTCGCTCAGATGTCAGGGCAGAGCGGCTATTAGCAGTCGCAGCGTGGAGGGATTCGCGGCGAATTGAAAGATCGAAGCAGAAACAAAACCTCAGAGATTCTAAAAAACCTGACTGCGATGATGCTTTTCAGGAAAGAGATCTGCTGATTGTGAGCGTCTGAAATGGGATTCGATCAGGGCACCGGTCCATCGACAAACACCACAAAGACCCCTACTGCACACTAGTGATGAAGGAGATGATGACGCTATGCCTGGGGATCTGAACACAGTTGTGAGGGTTTGGTTACATGGAAGCTGACAGCCGCAAGAATCCTTTCGGATAGAAGACGTGCAGCCTCCTCCTCACCTTCACTGAAGAGGACTTTGGAGTCTAGTGAACCTAAATTCTCAGTCGTCTGTGTCCACGAACAGGGATCGAGGTGATTTGCAAGCAGAACAGGTAGAGAGGAATTCATTCGACAATTCAATCCTCCTCCTCTACTCCCTCCAGTTTTGATCCCTGATTGAAATTTCCATCCCCTCCCGCTCGTTCGCAAAACAAGATGCCGTCGAATCCTGCAGGCTACGAGTCCTTGTCTCCGTCGGGAGTTTCAGGTACCGTAAAGAATACTAAAGAAGGGTGCTGACTGAATTTTACAAAAATGCGCCGTCACGGCTTGGGTGATGCAGGAGAGGAGGCAAAGTGAAAGTGTGTTGCTGGTGCTGGTAGAGGACCGGACCGACCTTGGAGAGACTCACACTCGAGAGGGATCGCTGGAAATGCTGGCACCAACCCACCTTCCCACGTCTCCCTGATCTTCTTGGCAAGCAAGCAGCATCTTGCTGGCAACGCTTTCCCGGTGTGATTTTTAAGAAAATTGACGTCTCCGGTACCAGGCGAGCTGCGCGCCTCTTGAGCGGTTGCGAGTGTTCGTCTCTACGGAAACGCCATTCGCCCCGCCCTTCCTCATTAGCAGCGAGAGCACCTTCGTTATTTTCGAATGCATGTATACATATGTACACACGTGTGAATGAATGCTCATAGATAAACGATGTGTTTGGATCAATGCCGTATGCTCGATGTTTGAATGAACGTGAATACAGAAACAGAGAGGTGAGTCACGGGGGGGGTGTACAGCCAGAGGAACGCGGCTGAGCCATCTCCGGCACAGATCACGCTGAAGAGAGCTGCCGAAATGGGAACCAGCCCTGCATCTGCGGCACCTGACAGTGTTCGGCACGCTGTCAGAGTCGAGAAGGCAGAAAGCCGTAAAAGGCCGCAGCTCTATTCCTTCTTGCTGCCATCATGCTGCTGCTTTCCGTTCAGAAGAAAAGTGGAGTGCATCCTTTTTTTCCCCTGCAGATCGATGGCCGCCAGGCAGCACTGCACGTTCTCGCTGAGAAGTGATTCGGTCCAATATTTTCCCACAGCTTCCCACTTGAATGAACGTGCCAACTGGAGCCATTCCTATAGCTTTTGCTTGCCCGTGTCGGTAGCTCCCCACCATTTCTTCCTGGGACTTGTCGATCTCTATTGGACTTTTTTTCTGCACATCTATACAGAGCTGTTGGTGAGAAGTCTCCAGCCTTTTCGTCACCTCTTCACAGAGAGCAGACTGATAGAACTCCGCCGGACAGCTGAGCTTTCACAGTCGATGGTGAGGGGTGATCTCTCTCCTTTTCGAACACTTCCGAATGTATCAGGGTTGCTCTCGGAGGAGTAGACGACCATGTCCAGGATAAGCGTTTTCATCTTTTTCAGCTACTGGATCAAGATGGAGCCGGAAGTCCACTCCAAAGATCAGCTTCCTGCAGCTCAAGCCCCATCCTAGATCCCTTCAGCTGCTCATCCGATGCAAGGCCACAAACAGCGACTTAGCACGTGAGACAACGTCTTGTGCCCCCCCCCCCCCCCCCTTTCTGCCTTCTTTTGCAGCCTCGCTCTTGCTAACGACAAGCAGTTCTTCCTAGCCGAGAGGGACGTTGAGACAGTAGGCGCGGACAAATCTTCAATCCCCAAATCAGATGCCCCCCCTACAGCGGGGAAGCGCCTCGAGTTTCTGCGTAATCCTGAGCATGACATGGCTTGACCTCCTTCCAGTAGTGATTGCTTCTTTCTGAAGTCTGAACCTTGTTTCAGACGTCTCTCCTTAAAACTCCTCTGGAACTGACGACCTCACTCAAGCGGATTGCCAGCGAGTGAGTTTTGATGGGAGCGTCAAGTTCTGCTTTATTTCAGCTCTCCTGGACTCATCCTGGTGAGGTGTGTCCGAAAAGTGATCGTGACGAAGGGCCTTCTGGTTTGCTGTCAAGGTCTGTTTGTCAAAATCTTGTTTTCTCATCCTTCAATGTGGCTCGTTGTTCGTCTTCGTCGTCTAGGTGACCTTTTTACGTTTTCTTCATGATGAGACATGCAGATTCACTCTCTCATCGAAATCGAAAGAATACAGCACACCATTGGATGCGTTTCGCAGAGTGCACGAGCTGTTCGCGCGAGTGTATAGCGTCAGCTCTGAGTGGTGGTGTGCAAGGAGCGTGCGTGTGTGCATCTCTGTGGCCTCCACGTTTGAGAGTTTGCAGGTTCTCTCATTCTCCTCCTCAAGCTGAAGCGTCCACCAAACGCGTGAACGAGGATGTTTCCTTGGCAACGCCGCAAACAAGGACGTCATCGATTCGTTCCTCGTCATCTCCGGCCATTGAGCTCTTCCTCGCCACCCCTTTGTTCGTGACCCCCCCATTCGCTGTCTGCCCTGTGCTCCTGCGGCCTCGTGTGATCGATTTCTCCCAGAGGCTCAGCGGCCTACCCGAGACATGCACGCCCCGGGGGTGAGCAAAAACTGAAACGATGGGAGGAGGGAGCGCAGCTACACGGCAGGCGGCAGCTCGGAAAGTCCACGGTGACCACAGGCGGAGTATTGACCTTTCTGGGTGAAGGGTGTCCATTCATGGCGTTCACAGTTCATCGCTCAGCGAGGTGGTGTGATGAAAGGGCGCGAAAAGGCTGTGCCACGCGCGCTTCCTGGTGGAACGTCGCCATTCCGTGGGCTCGGCTTTCTCCGTTTCCAGGAGCCGAACGAGACCGGGGTCTTCCGGGAAGCACACAGACGGTTGCCTCCTCCGAGAGTGCGTGGCGTGATGAGCATGCATTACGGCCTCTCCTTGGTCTTCTAACCCCCCTTTTTTCTTAAGAGGGATACAGTGATCCTTCAGGACCCGGAAGCAACCCGGACTCCGTCCCATGATGTCGCGATCCCCGTAATCCCTAATCTTCCCGGATCGGAACACCGAGAAACAGTATTGAAGAGGAAAGGATTAGCACCTGCGGTCTGCAAAGGGTACGTCCCTGGCTCCTCGGGTGCCCTCTTAAGGCCTGGAGATAGATAGATAGATAGATAGATAGATAGATAGATAGAGAGAGAGAGAGAGAGAGAGAGAAGCAGCTCAGTGCAGGGAACCGCATAAGGCGCTACACTCGCCAAAGGAAGCCAAGGAGCTGCGCTTCCGGGCTCCCGAAGGCGGGAAAAAGAGGAGGTTAGCGGCATTTTTCAGGGAAACGCAGGAGGAGGGGAAGGGGAAATGGAACGCGAAGGAAATGTACGTCATTTTGAGCACGCTCACGCACACAAGAAGGGAACGCAAAAGGCTGCCCTCGCAGCGTGGGGACGCTGCGAGGGCAGCCTTGGGAGACAAGAGGGGTCCCCACGGAGGAGGCGTTTTTGGGCAGTCGAGCCTCCGGCTAGGAGCTCCCTCACGTGGAGCAGGAAAAATGGCTTCTACGTCCCTTCTTTCCCCCCCCCCTCCTCTTCCTTCCTCTTCCCGTTCCTCGTCCATCCTGCGGGAAAGCGAAGCTCCTCGGTTAGCAAACAGCAAAAAAAAGTATCCCAGGATCCTCGAGACAATCAGGGAGACTTCGCTAAGCGGGAAATCGTCCGGAAACTTCCAGTAGCTGATCCGTGGTATCCCGGGAAAATGGGACTCCCCCTCTCTTCGGGAAACAAACGAGCTCCCGCAACATCCTTCGCTTACACTGGGAAATTTTGATTAGAGCTCCCTTCTAGACGGTGAAATCGAGGAACAGAAAAAGTTTTCCTGGAAGATTTTTCATAAATCATCCCGGATTCATTCTCTGAGAAAGCTGCGCCTTCCCTGAGAACTTCCCCCCACTGTTTATCGTCGTACGGCGTGGAGCAGGACCGGCACCACCGTCTCTGAAGCCTCATCGAGTCGCTCGACGAGCCGGACGGCTGCTCCAGATGAGGAGATGCATCATCCGTTGAAGGGTTTCCCGGACGTCGAGCCTCGCTCCGTTCCGGAAGGACAAAGCCGCAGGACTCGAGGGACGTTCTCGAAGGGAGGCGGGAGATCCCGACTCACAGATCCCGAGCTTTTCGTCACGCCCACGGTTCTCCCACTTCTTTCCCAGACTCCTCGGAGGCTGGAAGGAGCGAGGCGCTCGGACCCGCCCGTCGTCCTAAAGGGGTCGAAGATGCTGTGGTCCAGGAGAAGCAGAGTCTCCCAATGCTACCCAGAATTTCCCCGCGCCACCCTCCTGACGGCAAGCCTAGAGCTCTGCTCCCCTTCCATCATCACCCGTTTTACACTTCTCCTCCTTGTTCCTCTCAAGACAGCCTCATACACTTTGGAGGCCGAGGTGATTTTCTCGGCAGGGGAGCGGGATGGAAACCCACGGGTATCTTCCCTTCCTTCTGGGCAGGGGGGGAGAGGGGAGATCCGTTCCTTCGCTTTGGCGGAATGTGTGTCCCAGAGCCGGGAAGAAGAGACGCGATTGCTGCTGAAAGAGCGCTCCAGTGTTCGCTCCCGCACACCCGTGGCAACCGCATATGCGCGCACGTGTCTACAGGATGCGCGCTTTTCCGCGAGAGGGAGAGGGCGTGCTCATCTGGAGCTCCGAAGCGTGCCGCCCGCCAGCGTCCCTTTCTCTCCCGGATAAAGCTCCTGATATTCCACCCAATTGTCCTTACGCCAAGGATTTACGAGCGGGAGTCCCTCCCTGAGTTCGGCGCGAGAAACTGCGCGCTGCATGCGGAACTCATCTCTCCCGGCCGGCTCTTCCGAAATTCGTCGTGCCTCCGAGAATCCGGCCGAAAGCGAAAGTGGGAAAATGCCTCCCTTTCCTCCTTCCCCGTCGGAGAGAGAGAGAGAGAGATAGAAAGGCCCGTTTTCCGCTCGCATTCCGTTTGTCTTTCCCCGCAGAATCCCGATCGCCCTCTCTTCGACGCTCCCTGAGCGCTGCTGTTCCAACCGCCGTGTTCGGGAGGCACCGCGAGCATCTGTAGCCCTGCCGCTCTGCCCTGCTTTCGCGTCGGTATAGTCTTCTTGGCCTGCCCTTCTGTGGAAAAATCAACTTAAGAGGGACCATGGAGCGGAATGAGGCTGCTGCGCCTCTACTCGTAGATTTTACGCACTTTTCAGAGTACTCCAGTGACCGTGCGTGTCTCAAGTGACGACACAATGTTCAGATGCTCACTATGGCAACGGGTCCCTGAGCGAATTTGCAGCTCTTCTGAGATTCGGCCTTTTGTTGGAGCCGTAACCCGACGTCCGTATAATGGAACCCCACTACACACCCTGACTACGTGTAAATCCCTGCAGAAGCTGTCCTGCAGTTTTCGCAGATACGAAAGCTCATAAGATAACTCGTGAGGGAAGGTGGATAACTCCATCAGAAACAAGAAAAGCTTTTTTACGTCTCCTCCAAGGCGAGATTTTAGGGATCGATGGCATCCCAGCAAACACGCGGATCCTCAAGACAGCCGTACCTCCTGTCGCAACGCCCTCCTGAAGACTGCCCGCTTCAGTTAGAAACGTTCGATGGCGCATCATCCGCCCCGCGCTGCACATCGCCTTCGCACCTCCATGGATCTACATGAGGATTGTGCGTGGACTGAGACTACATGGAACCAGCAGCCGCAGGGCAGGAAAAAAACGGCTTCCCGCATCCACGAAACGAACGCACTCCACCTCCATGAGTGCCCACTCTCCTTCCGGGATGTCAAGATCCACGTTGCGATCGGCCGGATTGCAGAACACAACATGCATGTCGGAGGAGGCACGTACGAATCGGACCGCAAGCAGGGCACAGTAAGCAGGACTGGGGATTCAAAACGAAACAGGGGTTCAAGCACCCGTCTCTAGCCGGTCCACCGGATCAATCTCAGCCATCAACACGCAGCGGCACCATCCAGCAGCCTCCAGAAGCATCCCTCAAGAGCGACCAATAGGCAGAGACCCTTCCCGCTTCCCCGTTCACCAGACACGGCAGCCGGAACTTTGAGGGTGAGTATTTGAGGGGTGTAGTGGAAGAGGTCTTCGGGTGGCTCCGAGTCTTCTATGCCACGTTGCCTTTGAGGCTGGAAGCAATCCCGAGCTTTTCATCGCTCAGCGGGGGTACTAAGTGCGATGAAATCCTCCAAAGTGCGCCTCGTCCGCTGCAGCTCGCACACGGGTCGAATGCATAGCGACAGCTTTTCCGCAAAGATGTCGGTCGCCGAGGTAGGTAGGAAGGCTGCCGAGTCGAGAAGACCCTGAGAAACGCACGGTCCCGGGACGGGAAAGAAATTTCACGGAGCATCTGACCAGTGAGAATGAGACCCGCAAGCATGCAGACCACAAAGATCTTCTTCTGGGAAAAAAAAAGCTGGAGCCTGCTGCAGCTCGGCTGCTCCTATGATCTCAAGCCAGAATACCCAGCAAATTTCCTCAAGTTTCAAGAGTCCGGAAGCAGACATGCATGGAATCGACCATCGGAGGAGGGGGAGAAGGAAAAACCGCCCTTCTGGCTACGGGAAGCGCCTGAACGGAGATCCCGGTGGTGAGCAGCAGTGAACGCCTTTGGGAGAAGCTACGAGTGCTGTCTGAGGGGTTTGTCTAGAGGATTCTGGAGGGCGTTCGACACTCGAGAAGGGGCAGGGGAGGAAGAGCATCGAAAAACCGGCCCTCCAGCTCTCCATGGAGAGTCGAGGAAGAGCACGAAAGCGAGCAGTTAACGAAGGAGAGGGACCGTGGTCTCCTCATAGACGCTGAAGTGAGAGTTTGAGAATCTCCCAAAGAAAGCAACACTGAGAGAAACGCACCTGGTGAATGAGTACCGCCAAAGGTTTCACGAACCGCTATCTAGACAAAGTGCACCCAACACGAATAGAGAGTGCCAAGATAAGACTGAGAGGTAAGTAGCTGTGGGCGTCACTTGGTAATCTCCGCACAGACTGCCTGCCTCTGCAGTCTCAGTAGCGATGATGATAAGATAAGCCCTCTTGCTCTTTTCGCGGTTGAAGCATTCGTGAGAATCGTCAGCTTGAAAATAAAAGCGTCTTCCTTTGTTGTTTTCTTTCCTTGGATGGCTCAAAAGAGGACCAGGAGAGCAGGCAGTAGAGCAAGCAGAAAGGAAGCTGCGTTCCCAAAACGAAAAGGCGCGATCTTTGAAAGTCATCGAAATGGATGCTAGGAACTTTGGTTGTCTGAGGTCGCTTGCTATTTAGGAGCAATCGGGTGCTGTAGCTTGCATGCTGAGGTAGGCCGAGAGGATGGGGGAGGAAGGCCAGTATCACGTACGTGTCGCAGGAACCAAGCGATGGCTTCTCGAAGTTCCCACGAAGATCCTTCGTGATTAGAGGGCCTATAGTTGGTTTCATGAGGTCGGGATCGTGTGTCCCTTCTTAGCACACTTGAAACCAGCCTTATCTGAGGCGCAGAGGCAGCAACAGGGACAAAAGAGTCCGAATACATCCTTCTGTCAGACACAACCCTCAGCAGGGCACTTCCCCCTCCGCAAGCCTTGGTCAACTGCCTTGAGGGCAGCAAGCAAACGGCAAGCGAATGAGAACTTGGAAGCTGCAGATGGAGACAGATAGTACAGAGGTCGCTAAGCAGAAACGGCGCAGCAGTGACAACCAGCTCCTGCCCCCTTCTTCCGTTCCAGAGTTCTGGCCGGATGGAGAAAGAAGAGCAAAGCGCTGTGGCTCTTACGAGAAAAAGCGCGATGAGAAGAGGGGGAGAGCGAAACCTCGAGCGCAACATCCCTCCGCTCCAGACTGATTCAAACGGATGCTCCTTCTTGGTGACGAGAGCGGCACGGAGCCCCAAGGCTTCCAGTTTACAGTTGTCAAAGATCAAGCGTGGCATCGAGCAGGAGCGATCGGCGGCGGCTCCTCCGCTCGCGGTCCGCGGAGAGTGAGGGGGCGCCTTCTCCATGCGGTCTCCTCATGTGCATGCTCCTTGGATCAGGCTGGGTGAGCCCTGACGCTTCCTCCTGGAGGACAGTCTAAGAAGGTTTCGGTGAAAAATTCACCCTCCGGGCTACCGGTCTGCTGTGCTTTTTTCCATCCTCCCAAAGTTTTCCAGAAATGCCTTGCTTTCTTTCCGCCTTGCCTTCTTCCCCTTTCCCTCCTCAGTCTCCTCCTCACAACCCTCTGTCTGGCACGTTTCTTCCTGGGAAGAAAGGCAAAGCATTCGCCGCTCTAGTAGGAAATCGGTCTTTCGATGGAACAGGAACGCCCGTCCGTCCCGTCTGGGCCGAGGCAGACGCGATATAGAAAGGGATGCAGTCACGGGAACCTCTGCGGGACCAGACGCTGGAGATCCCTGGAGATCGCTTCGACCTCCCGTTGCGCCACTCGCTCGCTCCCCTGTTTCTCCCACCTCCCCGGGGAGTAAAGGCGCGCGCCGAGCTCCGCCTCCCTCCTTTCTTTGTTCCGGCTTTTGCCTCTCCCCTCCTCCTCCTCCTCCTGACTGCCGGAAGCTGCCTCGAGGTCTCCCTCGCAGGGAGAGCAGCAGTCCTCGTCCCGTTTCCACCCTACCGGGACAGTCGTTCGACAAACAGGTAGGCTGAGTGCCTGCCGGCGACGACCCGCCAGCCGGAAAAGGCGCTACCAAGACCCCGTTTCCTTCCCCCTTGCAATCCCACATATCCATGCCGCTGAGGAGAGGGTTCCCGCACGCCGGGAAGTGGGAGGATGGAAAAATCGGAAAAAGGAGCTCCGACCTCCGCAGTCTGAGGAAGTAGCGCACGCTGGTCCAGAGAATATCCCGATTCCTCGAGGGCGAATCCGCGGAAAGGAAAGAGGAGGAATGGGGAGGAGAGAGAGAAGATTCATCCAAGATGGCCACCGCCTCCGCATGTCGAAAACCTTCCGAGACGCTTCCGCGGGCTTGGCTCCTTCCCTGCCGGCCTCCCAGTCTGCCGCCTCGCGGAGAGGGCCAGACTCCCCCCGTCCCCTCTGGATTGATCGGTTCCAATTCTACCCTCCTAGCGTAGGTCTAATCACCTCCAGCCGCGGCGAGGTTGAGGACTTAAAGGAATCGGGACGCTTGGGATGGAGGAAGACTAGAGCATCCTTGCCATCGATTCATCTCGGGGATGGCCCCTCCATCCTCCCTCTTACCTTCCTTTCCGCAATGCAGCGAGATTGGGAAGCTGAAGCAGGGATCCTCTCCTCCCCACTCACCCGCCCAGAGCAGCGGGAACACTCTTCGTTCCCGCTTCCGGAGGGTTTACCCCCCTCGGAAGAGAAGGGAGGGAAAGCGGTTAGGAGAGAGAACCATTGTGGGGCACTCTGGTTCCATCCCTTCTGTGAAAGGAGTAGAGAAGCGGCCACGGAAGGGGGGTTCCCTCGGCTTTTTTCCCCATCCCTGAACTCTCCTTCGGACGTCCCCTTGCCGAAGGGGAGGAGAAGGCCTTGCCCGGTTTCCAAGGCTCCTGGAAGTCTCATCTCGCTGCTTCGGGAAGAGAGGCAGGGAGGAACGGCGTGGCTCTCCTTCTCCTCACCGGAAGAGTCCGGCACCACGCGGGACACTCTAAAACGGCGGCGGAGGTAGCGGCCCATTTCCCATCGAGTATGTCCTAACCACAGCATCCCTCCTTTTTCTCCGCCGGAACGCGGCAGCGAACCTCCCTCTCCTCCCCCCCTCTTCCCACGCGCTCAGCGCGGCCTCCCTACCTTGACGACGTTCGGATGGTCCAGGATGCGCAGCATCTCGATCTCCTTGAGGATCTTGGCAGAGGCACCTCGACAGCATTCGGCGGGCGATCCGCCCTCCTCGATGCAGCGCGTCACATCGTGACCGTGCACGTTGACCTTCTTGACGGCGACGGCGTCTCCTCCGGGAAGCCGCGCCCGGAAGACGGACTTGGTCCAGCCGCTACCCAGGAACTCCTCGTACCGAATCTCCCGCAGGTCCCCGCACCGCCGTGGGCTCGCAGCCGACAGGAAGGCGAAGAGGGACGGCAAGAGCAGCGAGCAGGAACCCCACAGCAGCGGCGGCGTCTTCCGGGATCCCATCGCTCCCCTGCTGCTCCGGGAACAGGACGGCAGGAAGCGTCCGAGAGCGATCCTGGCGGCGCCGCGAGAGGCGATGCGCAGGCGCCACCGCCGAGAGTCTCGCGGGCGAGCGGACGGACCGCAGGAGAGCGCGGTAACGGACGGTCTCTGGGAAAGAGGAATGAAGGAAGAGAGTGTGCAAGCAGGAGAGCTTTCGGCACTTCCGAAGGAAAGAGCGTCTCTTTTGGGTCTTTCCCTCTTTTCCACCCTCACACATCCCATGACCAAGCGCACCCTGCGGGAAAACAGCCCGCACCCCACGAGGAAGAATGGGAGGTCGGGACAGTACCCACAGCTGACTCCGCTGAGGAGTGCACTGTCTTGGAAGACCCACCCCTCCCTCTTGGAACTTAGGGCATGCCTGCTTTTGCCTCCTTCGCCCGCCCTGTTTCTCCAGGAAAGACAGGTCTCCCTGCACATGAGCTCCAGGCGACCGGCAAGCTCGGCCCCCGAACGCGCCACTGCTAGATGATGGGGAGCATGGGGAAGGAAGAAGAATCGATCTGCCGTGGGTCGGCTCTCCCAGGAGAACGAAGGAACAGGGAGCGCCCGTAGGTCGAGAGGATGGTGGGAGACTGCCCTTCTCTCCGGGAGAAAGCGCTGTCGGGGCAGAGTTCGCCATCCAACTCGTCCCAGGCGCTTTTCCCATTTGCCTCTCCTCCCCTTCCGGATGCTGACGTCAGCATGAGACGCCGCCAGAAAGCAGGATCGAGCGAGAGGACCTCGACATCGGGGAGAAAGGAGCTCCTTTCCCCTTTAGCCCCTCGAGGGATCTGCACCTCAGATCCACTTCTCTCCGCCTTCCTTCTCTTCCGAGTCATTGCTCAAGGCAACGGTCCCCTAAGGGCGAGCCATGCGACGAAATTCCTTCCTCTGCTGCCCACCTCAGGCCTCCCGGAGCGGTTTCGCGACCTCCATGGTGATGGACTCTCCCCGAGCACTCCCCCTTTTCCAGACCAAGGGGACTCCAGACCAAGAAGAGAGGACCATCTTGGTCCTCTCTTCTTTTCTGGAACTTCTGAAAGGAGAGCACTCCCACAGTCCCGCTGACCTCTGCAGGAATTCCACTGGGATCAGAGAAAGCAGGGGCAGTCCATGGGAACTTCGGAACCGGGAAGCCCTTCGGAGCAGGCCGAGGTCCGAGGCTGCCACTCGTCCTCGGACCGGCCAGGTAGCGGAATGGAGAACTGCCGAAGGGGATAAAGGGCGGTTGAGGAAGGAGGAGAAGGAGCAGATATGCCGCTGGAAAGAAAGCGCAGCTCCTCCTGCGATATCGCCGCCGCCCAGAAAGGCGGAGCCCCGAAGGAAGCAGCCGGAGGCCGACTATTTCGTCCTCATTGAGCTTCACCTGAAAATCCTTTGGACCGAGGACGTCTGGAGTGCTCGCTGTTGCTGAAATCCAAGATGCATAGATGGGGAACTGCCGTGGGAGGGGGTCATCCGCGCCAGATTGTTGCAATGGGTCGCAGAGCCGGTGGTGCTTTGCTCTCCACCTCCTTTCCTCTTCCCCGCCAATCCTCAGAAGGCACAGCAGATGCTTGGATCTTCGACTCTGGGGATATACGGCGCGCGCTGCGCGACCGCTCTCCCGCAGAGGAGGAGGCGGGGGGAGAGTTCTCTGCAGATGGCAGCACCCGCCGCATCGTCGACAAAACCGCCGCCGCCGCCTCCTGCAAGCATCGAGAAAGCTTGCAGGGGTACGATGAGAGCATCAACCATGAGTGGGGAAGAGATCACATGCCTTTTCCTCGCGCGGTGCGAAACTCCATCGGGAAGAAATGTCGGAGAAGCTCAGAGACTGCAACATCCTCCGGGATGGACGAACCTTTGCGCACTGGAAGGAGCAGGAAACACTGGCGGATGCTTCTTCGTTGCGAGCTTCAAGCGCTCGTCCTGGAACACGAATGAACGAGGATCGGAAACTGAGAAAAATTCCTATAAAAGAGCACTCACGCTCCAGAAATCCCATGGACCCATGAATCGGGAGAATGACCTCTCGAGATGGGCGTGGATAGGGTACACCATTAGCAACTTCTATTAAGAGATCTAAGAACAGGCGAGAGGTCGTTGGATTTCCTCGCTGCTTCTCTCGTTGTCTTCACGTAATCTTCTAGAATCCTGAACGAGCAAGATCCTCTGCTCTGCTTGCCTCTCGATGTTTGCCTCCACTCCCTGGTATGATCCTCCTAGAGAGGAACTGTTTGGAGACGGTTGGGAGTGGTACCCTGCCTTCAGGCAGAGGAATTGCTGGGAACCCACAGCAAAAAAAGTGAAAGATGGTTGACATGCATGCTGGGTCTTTGCCCTAGCAAAGAACTGCTCCTCTAGTCTTCAGAATGAGACTCCGTGATAAGGATGTCTCCACTTTCCTCCACGGAATTATGTCCTGGTAGCTGTGACACCCCTTCACAGCATCACGACGAGCGTGCCCTCCCCTCGTCTGCTGATTGGAATCCTGCCGGTCCACAGCGGGCAACCCCACTCGCGTCCAAGAGATGGAGTGGGAGATCCGCTGATTCCCAGCCGACCTCTGGAACTCAGCACTGCATCAGGGTTGATTGCCTTCTCCACGCTAAATGCTTCAAGAGATACCCCACCACCACGAAGCTCCCGTGCCTTCAGGAAGCCGATGAGCATTCTCTTTCTCCTTGCACTCTTCCCAACTCTTCACCTCAGGTTCGTCTGATGAGTTTCACGTCATCAAACGGGAAATGCCTCTCTTCCTGCTTGCCTTTCCATGTGATACAGACAACTCCCCTTTGCTCCTGCTCTCCACCTCCACCCTGACCACCCGTTTGCAGAAAGGCGCCATTGTCCAGATTCACGTAAGCCCACGGATTCCCTTTTCATCTTTCATTGCAGGAGAACGCTCGATGAAAGGTCCTCTCTGGGAGCAGCGGATCTTCGATGCAAGGGTGTTCCGGAATCCACGCTTGCTGCGAACCCGAGGACGCCGGCTCTCGGGTTCCTGGTTCTCTCTCTATCACAGAGGTTGCCCCTGATCCGGAAACTTCCGATACCGCAGCCTCGTTCTTCCTTCGCTTTTCACCACATTCCGTTCGCTCGTTCGAGATGGAGCCGTGGTCTCGTTAGAGAGCTCGTGGTAACGTCGGCTCCCGGGCTACTTTGCTGCACAAACTGAGTTTGTTCGATTCTTTACTTTGACTTGGTTTGGTTAACCGTACTGGTACTTTGCCTATCTTCCTGTCACCACCGTCTGATTATTTCTTAAAATCTGGTGGCATTGAGGGCAATCCCGATATCCTGATCGCACTAACCACTAAATTTGCTCTTCCAAAACTGCTGGATGAAAGGGAAAGTTGCTTTTCAGACTGTTGTGGCTACGCTTCCAAGTGGCCCTGGAAACCATCCGAAAACTTTTCGCCGAACCACAAAGGGTAGGCCTTTTGTGTCACTGAATACATTCTGGAGACGATTGAAAACTTTCGCGACTCCGTGGCCTCAAACAAGATTCCGGAAGTGTCGCTTTCCAGTTTCCAGACCACTGTGGAAATGGGTTCATTGAGGTGCTTGTGATACGGATACACTGGACTGGTGGATGCCAAGGAAACGCATGTTTTTTTGCTGTTGTTGTTTCTCCTTTAGAGGATAGTAACGTGAACTGAGTACTTGGCACTCTAAATTGATTGCAAGAATACAAGATAAGGGACGACCAAACATATCTTGAAAATCGATTTCTGCTTTTGTTTCCTTTTTCAAACATTCTTAAAGACACCTCAATTTTTTTCCAGATCGAGCCCTCACAAAAAGAACTTATACAAATGAAAATCGAAAGGGTAGGATGGAAAAATTTTCCTCTAATAAACTGAGGTCATTCGTATGACCGAAGATTCCCAGATATACACTAATGGAACGATTGCTAGCGATAAAGTAGTTACAAAGTTCCCGTAAAGGAGATAAGCAAAAGGAGCCTGGGGGTGTTTTTGCATTTTGTTAGACACTTTGTCCAAGAGCAGCAACCGCGTCCCAAACCAGAACGAAGCAAAGTTACCGTGGTACTGAAGCCTGAAATCCTATTTTCAGAAAGGATGACCTAAATTTCGCAATTTCTCAGGCAATTTTCAGACGATGAAGTGGTAGGACTGCTTGCATGCCTTGCGTTTAGACGTTCTTCAAATGCAATTGCATCATTTCAAAAGTACCGTATTTTTTTTTTTTTTTTTTTTTTTTTTTTAATGATGAAAGAGTTCCTCCGTACTTTATCACACGCGGTTTCAGTAAAACACAGAGAATCGGAAAGACTGCCATCACAAGAGGGACCTATAAATTCATGGAATATGCCAAGTCGAGCTGCTAATTGATTACGGTCTTTTTCTAATCATCGATTTCTAATTCTTGATTCTTGAATGTGTGAGTCATTAATTCCGGAAATTCCACAAGTCTGTGAAGAGTTTGTTTGAATTCCGTATTTGGCAGTGTTACTATGTTTATATAAGAGATTGAATTTCATAAAAATCATCTCAGGGCACTGGATGGGGATGGATGAAAAATGGATGTGTGAAATATGCCACGAAATGCAACGTCAACCTGCTGCTCACGTTCGTGAATGGCATCAGTTTTGATGATGTTCACTTCTGTGCCCCCAAATGCATTTGGAAATATTCTGGAGACGGTGCCCTATTGAAAGGGAAACGGGGCTCTGATACTGTGAATCGAAGTCTGGAAACTTAAGAGTAAGAGTTTCGATCGCGGTGCCGCTCGTTGGGCAAAAGAACCATCAACCGAAGCCCTGATCGGAGGACGATTGTGATTCCTTGATTAGGGAGTCTTGAATTTCGTGGTTAAACACGCACGAGCTATGATTTGGAGAGATTGCAGCATCGAGGAGTTGAGGGGCGCAGCAAAGGTCACTGTTCCGATCACAAATGCAAGGGCCGGCCGAAGAAAAGATAGGGTGAGCCACGGTGGACTGCAGGATGACCCCCGCAGAGCATCGCTCCGAGGCGAGGATGCTGCGCGCCGCGAGACGCACGGGTTGCGACGATCGCGGGATACCGGAAGTGGAGCAGGCAGCACGCGTGCACGGGAACACCGGGAAGGAAAGGGTCCCGAGGGAACGCGTAGTGAAAGACCGATAGAAGCAAAGGCCGGTGAGGGAGATACGCGCGTTTCCGCTAAGAATGGTGTTTGGCGACGTGTACGGCCTAATGCCGAATCCCATCGAGCATGGGATGACCTGGCACGTGTTCAGGGTTGCCAGCGAAAAGCGTGCCGGCACGCATTCAAAGTGTGTACGTGTCGTTCACGGGAGCCTTCATTTTACATTCAGCTTTATTGGGAAGTACGAAGGCAGGACATTCGATGCACTGCACTTCCTTTACAGCGTACAGCACTTTTTTTGCACAGTAAAGAGCAGATAAGTAGCACAGTAGAAGTTTTTTGTCGGCATCGATCCTGTGAAATCAACAAATAAGCAACGATAGGCACGTGAAGTCTGAAAAGGACTCAGCATGTCATTTTTCTAACTTTATGTGTAGCTTGCCTTCACATGATCTTTGAAAGTTAACCAATAAAGTGTTTATCGTATGTGAATTATCATTAAAATAAGAATAGCTTGAGAGGTGTTTGAAAGTCTTGAAAGGGATGCATATGACTTTCGTTCCCCATATACGTTGATGCCGCAAAGAATGCTTCTGTTAGATTTCTATAGCAGTGAAATAAAAAATTTGGACAATCTGTTTCAGAAAGGTAAACCAAACTGTATTTTCGAGTTCTTTGTTCCGTAGATTAATGAAAGAGAGGAAAATGAACGTTTTGAACGAGAATATCAATCTGTTTCCAGGTTTACCATTAACACCTTATCCACGAATCACAGCAAGTACTGAAAGGTATGTCTGAATAGAGTAAATTCAGTCAATAATATGTCTTCAGATCCTTTGCATACATCACTATGCAAGAGAGACAGCCTACTATTGTGACAAGAATTATTGATCATTTAAGTAGATTCAAGCATGTGATCAAAGAGAAATACGGCGAGGTAAGAATTATTGTAAACGTATCTACTCAGAAGTTTACTTTTGCATTACTTTTGATTGAGAGATGAAAGCACCATTGCACGATGGATATTCACTTTGTTATTTTGATGCTCATCTGAAAAGTTTTTTCCTTGTCAGCATTTTCAGTTAGGTGTTGGAAGTGTTGTATCTGAGAGGATTACAGTTGAAGTTCCCATTTAATACTGATAAACTATACTCAAACAGTTTCTTTAATATGCTTGTTTGATAAGTTTACAAAAACTTTTGTTTTGGCATATTCAGTCATCATATTAAGATTCAAATAAAGAAAAAAAAAAAATAGCTGAATTCTAATTTGTTTTTACAAGGATTGCAAAGATGATCTGCTGACCTTAATCAATGGGCTGGCTGCCCTTCGTAGTGAGTTGCTTACAAACAAACCAATTACTCCTCTTCCTTCTCACTCCACTCATGCTGCTGTATGGAATGAGTGGTTGAGTATGAATGAAACAATTGGAGCAGATGGCAAGAAATGTGCCTTTTGGTTTACTTCATCTTGGTTATTTGTGGAATGCTACTTATACAGGAGAATATGGGAAGCATTCCTTTCTAGGTAAGATTTAGAAGAAACAACTTTCAGTTACCGTTTAGCAAATATTTTAAGGATTATGATCCATTTGGAGAACAGAAAGAAGGTGGCTTTTTGTTGTCTTTACCAGCAATTGAAATTTTAGCAAATTTTTTAGTACACCAGATAGATAATGACTGGTATCAGAAACAAGGTTTGAAAACTAAAATATATGAATTGCTGAAGGTTAGGATTTGTCCCTTGTGATCATATTTTAAAAGCAGTTTGCACAGATTTCTCTTTGGAGTAATAAATGTGACACATGTTTGTCTGCTGGTGCTCTTGCACCACAACTGAATGATCCTCTAGAACAAGTAAATGATTTCAATGCTTTCATAGTAGCAGATGATTTTGATCTTCTGTGGACATACCTTGATGAAAACAGAGGATTGTCCTTGGGTGAGTAAGGAGAGTAATAGAGTGTCAACTCCAGACTAGGCTTTGTTGTGGATAATATGGGTTTTGAAATATTTGCTGATCTTTGTTTGGCTGATGTCCTAATTTCATTGGGATTTGTTAGCACTGTGGAATTTCATGTCAAGTGCCATCCCTGGTTTGTCTCAGACTGCATGAGAAAAGATTTAATGTGGATGCTGGATTACATTCATAAAAAGGATGGCACTCATTATCAGCAAACAGAAACTACTGAAAAACCATCAAATCATCTTGTTTTTCTTGCTACACGTTGGAGAAATTATTTCAATTCTTGCAAGTGGAGAATATATGATGATGATTTCTGGACATTTCCCCATGCTTATTCACAGATGATGAATATTCGACCACAGCTATACAAGCATCTATCTGGTTATGGACTTCTGATATTCAAAGGTGATCTCAATTACCGCAAGCTGACTACAGATCTCCAGTGGCCACCAACTACACCATTTGAGACTGCTCTTTTGGGATTCCATCCTGCTCCCATATTTGCATGTCGTACACTCAAAGCTGAGACCATTGTAGGGCTTGCAGAAGGAGTAGCAGAAGAAATGAGGCACAGGGATGAATCCTGGATGACTTCAGGCAATTATGCAGTGATGCAATTTAGCCCAAAGCGAATTTAGTGCATTCATTGTAACAACACCATTAGTTAAAAGATATTTGCTTACATTCTGGAGGGATACATCCAAGATTGGTACACAATTACCTGTGTAATTGCAAGCAGGAGGTTTTTGTTTAATATAAGTTTACCTGTGGAACTATATGCCGTTAAAAGGATTTGTTCCACTGTGATCTCTGTTTGTTGTTCTCAAATAATACAAATGATGCATAATTAATTTCAGTTTAGAATTGACTGGTCTCTCAGTCCATTCTGTTTTTTTTTTTTTTTTTCATTACTTCATATGCTAGCCACTACTACAAAGGAGAGAATATTTGTTTAGCATATGCATAGCAGTTTGGAATACATGTGGCTTAGCACCAATGGTTCCAATATTTCGACCCAAAGTTTCCATGCATCTATATTCTGTTTGTCACTAATAATAAATACACTTTGTCATTTGAATTCGAGACAAGGTGTTTTCATTTGAATGTGATATTTTGCATTTGAATGTCATTTGCATTCTGCTTCACCTGGTACCACAAAAGGAGGTAACTCACGTTTTTGTCGTTAAATGTGGCGAGTTTTAATGATGGCATCATTTTTGCAAATGGCCTGCTGCTCTACATTGAAAGCTTCAAATGTAGATATCTGTCATCTGCTGTGATTTAACACTTGCGATTCTTAAACAGAGGAAAAAGCTGCAAGCAGTACAAAGGCCAGCTGAAAAAGCTACTTATGGTCGCTGTCAAGCTTTTGCTTCAGATAATGCAGTGAGTGTGTCATGTTAGCTAAGTTCAGAAATAGTAGTATTTTATAGTTTCTGAACTCTTGAGGGATTGCACCACTGTTTTCGGCAATGAATATTGTGCCTGCGCAGTTTCGCTGATACTGCAATTTCGGTTTTCTTATTACACGGGATCCCGAAAGATTTTTTCACGTTTATCCTTCCCTAGTGTTTAAAACTACGTGAGTTCTGGTAAGCAATCTGAAATAGGATTCCTGCTTTCAGAGCCAATGGAGAGAAGTAAAATTTGAGTGTATTTTCGTGTCTCTTAAAATTCAGGTTTTATGAAAGCTCCACCTGCATACTTGTCTGGTAGTTTCACCTAGGAAGTAGCAGTTCTTCAATCAACTGATCCACATCACAGTCGATTTTTGAAAACTGATTTCAATAAATGCCACAGTGGATGTGCATTTTATGCATTTGCTATTAGAAGAGTAATTCATGCGTACGGATGTTTTTGCAGAGTTCTCATTTTGATAACTTTCCAAGTATCTGTACTTACGGATCACATTTCCAAGCACGTGCTTATAATGTAACCTCAGGAATCTTAATTTTTTTTTGCTGCAAATGTCTTGCTTATGTATGCACTTACAATCATGGAATTCATTTTTTCATCCTTGGTTCAGTTTTCGAAGCCCAAGTTTAATGAAGGCTGGTAATCAGGTCAGTCACTGTACATTACTGACCTCGCATGATGATGGAGCTCACTTTTCTTTTGATAATGTGAAAGAGCGTCAAAACCGAAACTGACATTATGAGTAAAATGCAAATGTTTTCTGTTTTCGAAGAATGAAAAAAAAAAAAAAAAGAGTGGGGGAGGGGGACTAGGAAGAAAGAAAAACCAGAAAACAGAAGCATAAAGAGAAAACAAGAGACAGAGATTACTGAAATTAAGGAACCGAAAGATAACATGAAAGTAGGTACTTCGGGATCGAATGCAATTGACAAATCATAAGGATATAGGAAAACTGAGACTATGCAAACCTCCCAAATTTCACAAGTGACGTAACCGTGTTCCCCGATGACCGAAAATCAACTCAAACATCAAAGTATGCAGGCACCATATTGGTGTTTCCGTGAATGTAAAAACAAATTCGAATGAATTAAGTAAGAAAAATTCAAGATTTGGCATTTCAGAAGAATGGGAGTTTTAGAACTATCTGATGAGCAATGACGAAGTTGGGAATATTAGGGATGCAGCGTCTGCTTTTAAGCTTCATTTGGCAGCCCTGGGAATTGAGCTTGCCAAGCAAGAGTGCAAATAATCGAGCATTCTCTTCGCGAAGGAAAAAAAAAAAAGTTGAATTGTGGATTTGAGAAAGCGATCGCCTATCTTTACTTCAAGCACTTAAAAAGTCGACTTTCAAAGCCACTGGGATTTTAGGTGGTCACCTGGAAGAATTCAACAACAGAACTCCACTGATCCGTTGCTAATGAAAATCGGAGGCATTTTCAATTTCCTTACGGTCCAAGATTCACAGTGAGAGTTTAAATTCACAAGACAAAATGGTAGATAAAAGCAGAAGAAATCCGACGAAACTCGATTAAGATTCCAGCAAAACTGGAGATTTGTTCAGAAAACGAGCTGAGAGTATGAAATGGGCAATGATTGCTTGTTGATTCTTAGCAAGTTCATTAATGACTATGCTAAGAATCAACTCGTTCTTAAGTCATGCACAAAAAGGAAATTTGTAAAGTCGAAGAACCTGGGCCGTTGGTGACAAAGCACTCGTTAATCAGTACTTGAACTCGGAACTAGCAATTGCTAAGCGTAGAGTAATGCATGGCACTTTCTGTACAATGCAATTTGATCAACACGTGGTACATTGACATTTGCGAAAAGGAAGAAAGAAAAAGGAACAATGATCTGGGCCTTTGGCTGAAAGCAAACCGTGAAAATATGAGAACGAGGAAATTACTACTTTTGGTAATAGGCCACCTATTTCAACGGCAATAAAAATGACTAGAAAGTCACATCAACACATTCACGCATTAAGCAGTCTCTTTTCGATACAACAAAAAGAGAAATTTATGACACGAATTCTTATACTTAACGTATCGATGTATGTATGTAGTTCTTTAGTATTTATAAATGTTTGCTGACATTCTGATAGTTGACTTTCATGGATGTAGTAATAGGTTCCTATAATTTTCGTGAAGTTCCAATAAAAACAAGTACGCTAATCTTCAGATCCAATTCGCTAGATGTCATCCATTTTTGGAAACCTACACTAGAGAGCCAGAATAAATCGCTTCATGAGATGGCTGTGTACTGATTGGATTACTCGAAACATATCAAAAATATTCCGAAGCCATCTTCCCTCGAATTACATTGGCACTCCTCCATGATCTCATCACTCTAATGAAGAGCGATCAAAACGATTCACACTTTGAAAAATGAACACTTCCTTGATTTTCGCTGCAACACAATGCCCTGATACGTCTTGATTTGTTTCACAATATTTCACAGCTATTCGCATCATGAAGATCCGCTGATTTACTTAACATGAATCAGGAAGCAACCATTTGAGCAGGGTTAAACGATGCAACGCAAGTTTGTCTTGGGAATTACATTCTTTTGAGGGTTTTTCTTCTTCTTTTTCTTTTGCCTTTTGTCTGCTGCAGGCCCTACTCCCATAGTCCAATTTATTTAGCTGCCTTCTGGTCCCGTGCGTGCTGTTTACGACAGAGCTTCGGGCCTTCCTGTTCCAATACAACCGACACATGCAAACGTGCATCTCGGTTGTATTTTCAAAACGTTCTTGAAAACATGCATAGATAGTTATTTGACACGTCGAACAATCCCCTATGTAAAAAAGATCGAATTCGTCTCAATTTCCTAGAATTGTGTTGTACTGGCAATTCCCAAACGGGGCTGTACGCGGCAGCAGCGTCCAAAAATTAGCAGCAAGCGGAGTCTGGCAGCTCTGGCTCTGTCCTTTTATTTCCCGTGAGGCTGCAGTCCGTCATTTGCTGTAATTTGAAAAAAAATTGTTAATAGGTTTGACTATAGCACTTATCAAACATGACACTAATTAGTGCTCCTCCGGGCACTCTTGCAGGAGAAAATTATGATCCTGCTTTTAGCTTCATGCTTTAATTTATGCCGACAGCTTCCAAGCTGACATTCCCCTGCCACAATTCGCGTTTCAAGATTTTCATTCTTCTTCTGAAGAGGGAAACAATATCAGCCAGTGCATCTCAATAGAAACAGCAAGTTGCATCGGAGGAACAAAGATCGAGAAACGAAAGTCAGTGGGCATTGAAGATGATTCCTCTTTTGTTTACTTTGAGTGCATTAATTTCAATCTCACTTCCTTTGAAGGCAAAGACAAAAGCCATGAGGTGAACGAATATCTGGAGCAGCGGTAATATACCGTCAAGCATCTCCAGTTCGATTGGTAAATAATGATGAGGGAAGAAACAAACAGAACAGATAGCAGATGATGGCCGGTTTACAGTCAACAACAGCCTGAAGAATACACTTCTTCAATTATTCCCTAAATAGTTTCATAAATTGCTTTGGATATTGTAATAAAGGAATCATGATGACGATAAGAAGAATCACTATGGAGACTAAAGTCGTCACTGCTAGCGAAACAACGCAAGGCTATCTCACAAACGATGAAATCAGTGATCTCTTCATTATAAATCTAAGAGAAATTCTTTTGGAAATAAAGTTTCGAAAGCAGAAGACCTCTTGAAATCAGTCGTTCTCGCAGACAGTTCATCGATTCCTCAAGTAACGGGAATGAAGAGTTGACGAGAATTGGAAAAAACGACGTTATTGTATTCACTTTTATAAGCCAGCTTTATCCACGGTGAGCCACGGTTCTTTTACATTCTGCGATGATGCCCTTGGTTTTCAAAATATCTGTACAGCTTTCATTCCATACAAATTGCTGGAGTTTTCATCGTAGAAGAAAAGGAAAACAAGAGACACGCAAAGAATTCACCAATGATGTGATCATAGGTATCAGATGTGATATATACGTAATTTACCCATGTTATCGTTGTGACGATCACAGTGTCATATTTTAATATTTTTCAAACCGAAAGTGAAAAATGCTGAAATGAAAATCTACCACAGAGGCCAAACCAATGGAATGTTTCCAACTGATAGTTTATTCAGTGCTCTTTGTTTCTTGGTTTAGAGATGCAAATTTTAGATCATTTTCCGTTCCTTCTAACTCCACCATTTTAGTCATAAACTCTTGCATCTGACCAATATTGAAATTCTTTACTGCCGTTCGTTGTCTGCAGGTAAACCTACGATAGAAGAAATAAGATCCACAGCTGCAGAAATGAAACACCGAACTCGGAAATGCCAAACACGTTTCCGGTAAAAATTTCCTTTGCACACCAAACCCAAGAGAACATTGACTTTGTCGTGAGGTTTGCCTTTGCTTGTGTTTACCACAGGGGCAAACACAATTCGGGTAACGTGGTGTTTCTACAGAGATAATGAGGCACCACCACCACCCACCACGTTTTCTCCTTTCATAACCACGCGCAATATCTTCTCGGTTCAGCATAAAAAATCGTACCAGCAAAACATGCAGCAAATATTGAAAACAAAAATGTGATTCCGAAGATATGTATATAGAGGCAGAATTAAATCTACATATCAACACCAATCACCCCACTGGTTTCAAGTGTATTTGGATCGTCCGCAGGATTTTCCCACGGTAAGATCACGTGACTGCCTCCTTCACGAAACCGCGCCAAGCAACGGGAGGCTGAGAGGACTCGACAGTGGCATCAGCTGAATTAAGAATCCCTCCCTGAAGAACAGAAAATCGATGAGATTTCTTGCTGCTTCCATCTCGCCTCGAATTCCTGGTGAATGTTTCGTTGGCTTGATCTTCCCGAATGCTCCATTGGGAAATCACAAATTAAGACACATTGAGGGTATTCAATAGAACATTCTAATGATACTACGATGGAAGCATTCGCAAGTTGCGCACTTAATGTCAACACAATGTGTTTTTCTAACCCACAGCTATATTCCCAGTGCGTCACTGCATAAGGACAGACTCTTTTAGCAGCCACAACGACCATAAGGATGGTCCTGTTGCAATGATTATTTTAGGCAGCATCGACTAAAGAAAGACATAAAAGACCTTCCTAATCTGTAAAGAACCATTGAGAAACAGGCGACGTTTCATAGACTGGACCATGACCGCCAAGACTGCATCTCCTTCCACACGAAGCAATCATCCGCGCAGGACCGAAGTCATGAAGGTGAGCATCGCAGTCCAGGGATCACGGGAGCAGCTTCTGAAGGCGCGCCAGAGACAGGATGCAAAGCATAGTGCATCCAGGACTCTCTTCCATCAAGCATGGAGACATTCACGAGAATTTTGCTTCGATATTTCTTTTCAAGCCCAGATACAGAGTTTCCTCGTGTGCAAACATAAACGCTTTACAGAATTTCTTTATTCGGAAATCAAAAAAAATGACTTTGTTCTTCCTTTCTCGTGGTCCAAACCTCCTATTTCTGAACAATCCCAAGATGAAAAACCTTCGCAGTGTTCAGCACGGAGGAGAGAGCTTTAATTACTATGTGACGACCTTGAATTTTTGGAGCAGTACACATACATCTGCTCATTCCCAATCCGTACAGAAGGATTCTTTGCTAATGCAACGAAACACGCTCTAATATAAAACGAAGGACGTACAGAACAAAAACAAAAAATTCACGAAAGTGTACACGGGTGAGTACGCACAGAACCGGAACTACCACGTGATTGTCAATGCGTACGATCAGAACTGCAGTGTTGCCACGCGGTGGTCAAAACCCAAATCGTTTCTAAATTTGAGTATGGGCAAACAGAAGCGATCTGTTCTCAGGCGTTCTGATGGACACCTGCCCCTCCCCGCCCTTTCAAGGAATGCAATCCACTGTATCGATGGCAATCAATAAATACATTCTCAGTACATGTACTTGCAATGAATGCTCTTTTGAAATGGATTTTTTCTCTTCCAGTAAAATCTGTTTAGCAAGAGACTGATTTGAATCTTGAAAGCAAATAAGGAGGGGTTCAATCAATAACATCCAAATTTGTGAATTTCTTGCCTAATCCAAAATAAGGAAAATGAACGAATCGGCATCTCTTAATGAGACGCCGTGAATTTGGAAGGGGAGGGGGAGATCATTTTCAAACAGAATACCAAACTGAACTGAACTGCCAGGAATGGAATGATCCCCGCAGCACACGGATTATTCGTATAGGGAAAAAATGGCGACTGTCCTCGCACGCAGTGGTGAATCAACCCTGTACGATGTTGTGGATAAATTTCAATTTTGTGGCACACGAAGGGTCTTTAGGAATAACAACAGCGCATGACTTGATTGCGTTGAATTTTATTTCAGTTCGATTTTCGTGAATAAAATAGCGCAAGACACACATTTCAACAAGGAGAGTGATAAAGCTGAAATGATGAGGTTGTTTGCATGGATTAAACATCACCAAAGCTCTAAAAACTTTTTCTTACTTCAAGTTAAGTAGTAAACAAACAGTACTATATTATTCCCGTATAACCCATAGGGCCCGTACAACGCGCAAGGTACATCTACTTCATTTGTCAAAAATACTATAAAAGTAGCCTTACTTAAGTGATAATTACTCACCAATACGAAATCACTACTACATTAAAGGCTGCAAAGCCGACATGAGAAGCAGTCCTTGATTTACTGGTGCAAAGGAAATACGTTAATCCAGAAACGATGTACGCGCCAATGCCATACAGGAAAGTTTCTCGGAAACATGGTACTTCGGAGACAGAACGTCCAAACAAGTTCTGGAAGGCATATGTACACCAATTCAGTATTTTACAAAAGAAAATGCATCGCACGCTTGAATAGACCAGGCATGCATAATTGAAGGAACAAACCAATCGGATTATAATTTAAACTGTAATCACAAACCCCTATTTAACGCAAATGAATCAAAATTACTTTGGTGATTTCAATAGAAACCGAGAAATCAGCACAAACATGGAGACAAACGGTCTGGGCAGTATGCTCTCAGTCGACTTCGATACAAAGTGAAAATTCCAGAGCTCATGTTCGCACAATTACGTTGCTATTATTTTTCTGTGCACCACATGAGGGGAAACCTGGACGAGAATGCACTTTATCGTAAGCCTCAAATCATCAGATGAATTGAAAACACAGAACAAATGCAAATTTTACAAACTCTGCAGATTTACAAAAGAAGATCCCCCCCCCCCATCTTCATGGAAATACTTTCCAGAGTTCACGATAATACCTAAGAGAATTCAAAATTCTCAAAATTTTACAAGAGATAAAACAACAGAACATCTGAATTTATAAAAATGGCTGTGCCTTGAGGATTAAGGTTTCAGAATTGAAAAGAGCATTCAAAAGTCCTATTCCAAGGAAGATTCAGACTGCAGAACTTGCAGGCAGGAATGGAACGGCTTTCATCTTACAAATCGAACTCAGTACCGAGGATCATCAAGCTTGACTCCTCCAAAGCAAAGGTTTTCTGGAAGGCTATATCGAGACACGATGAGGGATGATGAAACAGGGAACCTCTGTCTCTTAGCAAACACGAACACACATCGAAAAACAAGCACGAAAACACATCGCCACTCAACAGCGCGCTGGATTATGAAGGAAATCTTGGCAGCTGTTGGTGCTTTCTCATACCATTTGATCTAAACAACGTCTGGAAAATTCGAGAATTCAATAAATGATCTTGTTTTTATTTACGTTTTCAAAAATCAGCAAAACAAACACGCATATTGGACACCACAATTCTCATCATCAAAATGCCAGATAAAATATAATGCAACTTCACTGCCGAATTTCCTCTATTTTTCATATTTTTTCAAGTATTCAATACTCCGCACTGAAATCTCATCAAAATTAGGAGACACATTTCCAAAAATTAAAGACTTCAAAAAACAAACCTCCAACGATTTTATCGGAATGACATTTTTGTGTTTCTCATCCTTTCCAGCGATAAATATGAAGATCAATGCAATTTTCAAGCTTGTTTCTACATTCAAAACAAATCGTATTTCAGAAATAAATAGATAAAAAAAAAAAAAAGGAAACAATTCTTATTAAAGGCTGCAAAAACTAAGTGTGCATTTCTTTGGCTTGAGGAATTTAGCAATCCATTCGGATATACATACCTTTTAGTTCAATACACAAAGCGCACATTGGTTTATATACAATTTTCGATTTATATACCTTGACAATGCTGATTTTGATGGTAGCTGAAAAAACTTCGGGTTCTGAACATCTCGTACCACGTTAAGGCCATTCTTTTGGGATTCACATAGCCCTTATAAACGGTATGCGAAAACATCCGGATGTAAAAGCACCGTGAAACATCCCTTGTAGGACGCAAAATATGGCAGTAACATTCGCTGCTATTTCTTATATTTGTGCATTAATTTTCGATGCATTTCTCATTTTTTTTGCGATTTTGCATGTAAGTATCCTATATAGTCACTTTAACCCTAGTTATAACAATAATACCGAAGTACGGAATGAATTTGTAGTTTATCACCTTTTTGCATGAAAGAAAGGGTGTGAGGGAATGTAAGGAAAAATTTGAAACACGCTTCGTTGACATAAATGTTAACGATACAATTTGCGGCACACATGTGTATGCACAAAACGAACTTTTTATGGATCTTAATGTATGAATTGCATTTTTCTCATATTTGAAATCACATGAATCATCATCTTGAGGGGTTCTCTTATATTTTAGATAATTGCCTTTGATGAACTGAAAAATGATCACAAGAATCCAATTGATCAGTGCAATACCTTGAATCCTGTAAGCATGTTAATCTTTAAACATTTGCAATAACATCAGTCTTCCTAGTTAATCCTGCCTGAATATGGTATGCACATTCTCATGAGCATTCTCTTCTTGGTTTCTGGACAATACATTGTATTAATACTTAATATCCCTCTTGTTGCTTATCACATACACAGGTGGTATAATTTTTCTCATTTGTCAGTACATGTCAGTAAACACATACTTTAGTATGTGACAGTTATTTAGAAACATTAGAGGCTGCACTTAAATATTTGTATAATTTATGTAGATATTTGCATCGACCTGTTATGAGCAACTGTGGTATCTATGACCCCACAAGTGTTTTAAATGCAGCAACTTTAGAAATATGCATGAAGGAAGGATGGATAAAGTTGGCATTCTATTTACTCATGTTCTTTGTTTATCTCTATGGGTAAGTTTAACAATGAATAACAAAGCTTATTTTGTTATCAGAATGATTATTTCATTGGTAAGCAAATAAACTACAGCAGTCATCAAGCAGCAAATAAGATCAGTGTACTTTGATGTGAATTATTTCTGCAACTTCTCTTGTAGCCATTCTTCAGTCAATTCCTCAGGACTGCGTATCTCAAAAACATGAGTTATATTTGTCTCTTTAACCAAGGCCAATATGGAACCAGCATACATCATATGTATCTTAGGTGAACAACCTTTTCAAAACATAAATTGTATTTCATCAAATATTCTAAAATCTACCTGCAGAAGTGCAGAAAATTAAACAAAGAGGATATGATATGCGCCCATCTGAATGTATGATTTTGTGACAAAGAAGAATATAACGAGGTTCATGAGTTGGAAGGGCTTGTTGCAAATCTTCCAGCGTTATATCCTAGTTTATAATTTATTTGAGAAGCAAGCATCCCTGACAAACAAACCTCCAGCAGAGATTCTACACAGATACTCTGCTGTAACTGATCCACTTTTACTGAAACATAGCAGCAATCAGATACTGCAAAAGCAGTCAACTAACTATTAAGACCTAATTATAAAAATCTCATACCTCATATACAGTCTTAAAACACTTACATATCAATGCTGCATTCTGTTTATCATGCCGAAATTGGAACCTTTTAACTTGCTCTTTCATAACATCAGGAAAACTACACGCAACAACATTTCCTGCCTACAAAAAGAAATTTCGACCCCTACAAAACAGTTTTCTTATTACAACAAATTTATCATGCTGTGAAAATATGCAAGGGAACCATACGTTGCTAAAAAACAAATGCGGATGCCTTGAGTCAGTACACAAATAACATGAAACAATGAGCAAGTAATAATACACACAGGTCCACGAATAAAGGAATCTAAAAACACTTACCATTTTTCGGAAAATCCAGTACGTAGCTGCAAGGAATCTGTATTTTGCAAAAGCGTAATCTCACAATATATTCAGAATGGTCAGATACCTTATTCGGCCATTCGTCAATTCAATCCCATTTACAGGCGAAAGCTAAAGATCATACGGTGTAAACACGTGTATCACAAAAGGGTTCTAAGGCTCAGCTTGAAATTCCTTCTCCGTTTTAATTATCTAGAGTAATCAGCACAAGGAATACAAAACAGAAGTGTTCATAGTGTCTTTTTTTCCAGGAAACCGTAAAGTGTACTCAAAGAACTGTGAGAATGCATTACGTGCCTATGTGTGCCTTACGTGTGGTATTTCTCATTTATTGTTTCAAATTCTGTCAGCTTCCACTGAAAATATATGTGACCTGTAGTATTGAAGAAGAAAAAAAAAAACTTGGCAAAACTCATGGATAATCTCGCTCATCGTTTTTTAAATCGGAGGAGTAACTTCTGGTGTACTTCTGCGTCCCCTAATTTTGCCATAATAATATTTATTGTAGCTTTTGCAACACAAATGTACACAAACTGCAGTTTTTACAACAAATTTCATTGGGAGTGATTACGATTTCAAAGATTTTTATAGTACAGGAAATGGAGGAAGGTATACTCCAGTTTCTGAAACGTCCAGGAATTCCTGTGATCCAAAACTATTTAGAGAGTCAAAAGTTAGATAGGCTTAGTTAGATAGGCTGTCGTTGTTTGATTTGTAAACTGGATTGTAAATTATTAATGTATAGAAAAACCATTACACCTAAATGGAGGTTTACAATAGACGAGCATTTTTGCTAAAAAATGAAAATTCATATGGACTACATGTATTTCCTTAATTTGCTATTAAATCAATTATTTGTAATTTATCCGGTGAGAGAAACATGCTGTAATTTTCGAAATTCCTCATCAAATTAAAGTCATCAAGTTAAAATTAAAGTTAAAGTCATCCTGAGTCAAGTTAAAGTGAAAGTCATCGTTATCATACTACACGATTTGAAAAGTTAGTATTCTTGATTTAAAAGATAATCCTTCTGAGTTTGAAGATGATATATGAATCATAGGGTTCTCAGTTCCAATTGATTTCACATTTAAATTCACATGAACCATTTATTTAGCTTTTTAAAAAAAGCATCAGAAAGGTTTCTGTCCAAATATTCTTTTTTTTTATTTTATTCATTTGCTTATGGTTACTAATACTGTGAGAAAATAATCATTGCAACAGCATTTTAAATTACAAGTGCATAATCATACTCATCCAATAATAAATGGTATTCAATAACTATACGATGTTTTCCAATGAATGTATTAATTTTCTGGCAATTATAAAATTCATACTTTTTTTGTTTGTTTTTGTTTTCATTTGAATGTTTCGAAAAAAGGCCGGCCGCGTATATACGCTTTCTTATTGTCAATCAGGAAGTATATTGAATGATGCATTGTACATTGATAGTACCGATTTCTTCCGGAGTTGGATATCTTTCACGTGAGCAGATGGGCTGTCTGAGGACTTCTAAATGGCTCTGTTCTAGTTTTTGGTTGGAATATGGTAGAAGTTCTGGGCAAGGCATTATTATTTCGAAAAAAAAAAAATAATCATAACAATTCGGGGAGTACAAATCCTGTAATCGTTTTATCTCTGTCCCTAAGCAGAGAGTTGCAATATCTGAGGTTCTTTCGTTTTCCGTTGAGATATCTTGATCTTGACACACATATTTTGTGATTTGGTGATTCAGGATGTCCTTATTGCTGGATGTCGCTTCTGTGTTCACTTCAAAGAGGCAATCCTTATTCTCGAGCCTTCTCCTGTTGTGCCCTGTTTCCTACATTCACATTTATGAAGATAACTGTTTTCTGATTTCTAAGTTAAATAATGTTTTGATTCTTGAATCGTTAGCTTTTGAAGATGAGTACCACAAAGACTTTTTAATACCCCTAATCTTTTTCAGGTAAAAACTGAAATGTCTCCAGAGTACAGATAAAAGATTCTGCAATCGGATACGAACGGAAATCTCATTAACAAGAAGCTTTCTGCTGTAGTTTTCTGCTGTAGAGTTGCTCTTCAAAAGCAAACAAATTGTAAAACAAATAAACAAACAAATTCAAACACCTCCCTTTTATTTTATGCTCTGTGTGCATTTTCTTTTTTTTTTTTTCCATGTGGTATCCGTTATACCTATAAGTGAAATCTCATACACTAGAGAATTCTTTGTGCTGTCTCATCATTGGTGGTGAACTTGGATTTGAATCAATTGAAATCGTAGAATGAAATTTTGCACTTCTACGCACTGTTACATTTCGTCGTACTGCCGTCTGATGTTTACCTTTTTATGATGCTGATTTCACATAAGTCTCCATTAGGAAGAGTAATTTCATCTCATTGGTTTTAGAGGCTGCCTCTTGTCTCCCTGCTGACTTCCAGAATCTTAATTTCTTTGCATTTCCGATCAATTTGGTTGCATCCTCACACATCGTAATTTGGAACAGGGAAATTGTTTCGTTACCATATTCTTGTTGAACCTTCATATAGTAGACGAAGAAAGTATTTTGAAAAAACAGAATGAAAGCATGAAAGGATCGCTTATTTTTGTCTGTCTTCTTCCAGAATGCCTAAGACTGATAAGTGGAAATAAAGACCTTATGTTTTGTGCTTTTTTTCACTCTCTCCATCCTAAAGCTATCCTCACTGGGTTTGAAAGAGTGGACAGAAAATGTTACTATTGCCATCAGTACATAATCGACATGAATGAGGTTTCATGATTCTTCCTCATCGTGTTCTTTCAGTTGCTTCTTTGTATGATTTGTTTTTACAAATACCTTTCATCAATAACCGATCCTGTTGCTGAACAGCGGAAACATTGACAGCAGTAAGAATCTGTTGTGGATAATAGAATATTCTTCGTTATTTCCGATGCTTTCAATATCGGCGTAGTTTGGTTCACTTTACATCTGTACCTCTGTCACGAGAAAAACGAAAAATGTCTGTCTATCACTGCAGCAACCATCCCAGAATACAGATTAATGAATGAGGGTATGTGCCCGGAAATCACTGTTTCCTCAACTTTCCAGTCTAAAAGTTTGATAGAGTGAATCTTTTTCTTTCATCCCTTGTTGGGTACGTTATTTCGCTGTGATGAATTTAGAGGTCGCTGGAGGCACAAAAAAACGATTAAGGAAAGGATCCTGCCATGATTCCGTTTGAGGCATCGCCTACGATCCAAATAGAGGGATGGATTACGTACAGGATTCCGTCTGAAGTTCAGAGTGCGCACCAGAACTCTGATCGAGCCGAGTAATATCCCAATAGTCTTGTGCCTCCTGAAGCTTTGGAGATAGGCATAAAAACAATTCAGACCTTGTAAATTAAGAAGCTTTTCTGGGAACAGTTCGGTTAGATGGGAATCAATAAAAGCTCGCAAAACCGAGAACTTTGCAAGGTGAAGGGCAGCAGATGAAAAGATGAATCAAAAGATGGCTAGCAAGATGAAAAGATGGAATTCTTTGAAGGAACTCCAAGGTTCCCCCAAAGGATAGTTCTGGTAAGGAAAACGTTTGTAACGATATTTTTCTTACCAGGAGAGAAAGGGCAGTGCGCAAGGCAAATTGGTGAGTGCTTCTCGCCTTCAAAGGCACCTCTAAAAGCCGAAGGGATGTCTGCATCTTTTAGATGTATAGCGGAGAATCCCGACATCCTTCATCGTTTCCCTTCCTTCATTTGAATGATCCATTTGTCCTTACTCTCAGAGATAACTGGGAACTTCCATTCGGAATGCGTGCATATTCCACCGGAAACTGCCAAGCAGAAACTCCTGCATTCTCTTTTTATTTCCTTAATAATGGTTCCAAAACAGAAAGTAAAGTTTAGTCAAATGGTCAGCTGCTAAGTATGGCTTTGTGTCGTTCTCATTCTCCAAGGTTGCCCTTGAGAATCGGTAAACGAGCTCATGAAAAACGCTGCATAAAGAAAGACAGGCATGGAGGTTAAAGCTGGTAGGGAGTGTGCGCTTTCTCTTATCACACTGTTGGTTAGCTGTCCAGCTGACAAAAGCACACAGAAAAAAAAAAAAAAAACTAAGGAGATCACTCAAGATATAAAAGAAAAATGCAGACGAAATGCTGTGAGGAATTCCATATCAGGAGATGTATTTCGAGGGTTTCTTTTTCTTCTTGTATTTCTAGTTTTTAAACGAACCTCGAGAATAATATATGCGATCGACTCTCTGCAGTGGTGCCAAGTGATTTCAGTGAGTCTACTCTGAAGGTCCAAGTCTTGGGATTCGAAACTTTGCTGGTGGAACGCAAGAAAAGGGAGCTTGAGAAACCGGCATGTTTAGCAATCTCTCTGAAGAAAATGTTCTAGGAAGCAGCCGCCACCGCTAAGAGTCCATCGGTCAGGAGAAACCTTGTCGGAACACCATTGTTTTTGCTTTCCCCAATCCGACAGGCAGTGTGGAAGTTTATTTGAAGCGAAATAACAAAAGGCACGAAAGAAAGTCTCGTTTCAAGTCCCTACTTTTGCGGTTTTCTTTCTCCCTCTTCTTTTACAAGGTTGTTTCAGGCCGAGTGCCTTTCGCCACTTTCCTCATCAGGCAATATTTTGACGCCTTTCCATCTCTACTTGCCTTCTTTCCACTGAATGTATCCGCTTACTGCATGCCTATGGTAGCTTCTGGTCTGCTCTTTTTGTACAATTCTTCACATCTAAGTTTGGCTCACAATCTGTATCTCCAGGTCCTCCTACAGCTCTCCCCAACACGGACATAGAGGTAATGTAAAATTGATTGACTTCTTCTCTCGTGATTCCATCTGGTGTTGCCACTTTCTTTCTGACCTTCTACGTCTGGCATGGTGTTCTTCCTAGGATGATCGGTCTTCGCTCATGAAATTCTGGCTCAGCCTGATCTTTTGCCACAGCACCGTTCACAGCACCAAAAGGCAACCAGGAGTGTATGCGACGAGCCAGAAACATTTGAGGAAATAGCTGCTTAGGGCTGGAAAACGAGAACGAATGGCATGAAGAAAAGGAGATTCTTCCTAGGTATTCGTTGTTACCATTTGTTAAAGAGTGATCAGAGTGTCTACACGTGGCTATTTCGATCTCACCGAAATAGCCACGCGTAGACTATCTTCTTTCCGTGGAATGGTCGAATGGTGGAACGCTCAGGCGTTTTGTCACGTGCGCAAACAGAAAGAAGAAAAAAAAAAAGAGGGGACTCAAAGAATCTTGTCACGAATCGCTTGCCTTGGTATCTGGAATCAAAGCAACACGAGTACGGAAATGAAGCTATAAATAGCCGAGTGACCTGCTCGGAAGAAAAGTGTGGTGGAAGCGCGAGAGCCGAATGCTTGACTACGTTTTATGTGCCCATTGCATGTTCTCCTCCCCTTCCTTCGACCGGGAAAGTGTCGGCAGCGGCGAGCCATCCCCTTCGCGCTGCGGCGGTCATGCATGTCCGCCTGCAAACATGAACGCTCCCCTTCCGTGGTAGCACACCGGCTCTTCTTGGTTCCTGACCTTGCCTGTTGCTAGCCGGAGAGCACGGTCGGCTGCCCTTCATTTTACACGGTCCTCCACGGTCCGAGACAAGCCTCTCTTCGCGCGTGTCTTCCTTGGCTTTCTCGCTCGTTATCGAAGCAGCACTGAGGTTCGGCGGGAGTTCGAGCAACCAGCCGCGTCTCAGACGGTGTTTCAATTCCAGCCGCGCAGCAGGAGAGCGCGGCTGGAATTGAAAGCACGAAGACGGGATCCCGACACGATCGCAAGACGACCTCACGTCAACAGTAGCAGCGGTGGCGGTAGCAAGCAGTTGCTTTTCGCCCGGCATCACCGGGTTCAAATGAGGTCGTTTTCAGCTCTGGAGAGAGGAAGAGGAAAGTCGTAGCAGGGAGCAGAAGGTCTACTCGTTCGGCATGGGGCAGGATAGCCCCCGGACGTGGAAGAGCAGCCGGCAGAACTCCTTCGGCCGTTGCACGAAGGAGCTTCCAGTTTGGCTAGCGTCCGCTGACCTTGAAGCGCTTGGAGGAACTGGCAGCCTCGTTTTCCCGGATGATTTCTTGGCTCTTCCTTTGCTAAGCTACCGCTGGTGTGATTCGAGCCGGAAGAAGGAAGACCTTTCCTTCTGGAAAGGCTGCACGAGTGTTGCGCCGCTATTTTCGGACCTGATCTTCTGACACAGAACCGTTTACCGAAATGAGAGGGAACCAGAGATGGTAGTCTAAGTAACGAGCCAACCAGAAACATTTGAAGAAACAGATGCTTAAGGATAGAAAAGGAAAACAGATGACATGAAAAATAGGGATATTCCTGGAAAAAGCTGCCTCCGGGTTCTGCCGGAGCATCCGGAAGAAGGTATTTCTCTCCCGCCAACATCGGTGTATCGACAGCAACTCTAGAATTTCGCCTCACCGGCACGCAATAGAACAAGAGCACGAAAAAGGAAGAGAAAAAGAAAAGTGGTGAATGACGAGAGTATCCTGTGGAGGCTTCTGGAAACGCGTTGCTGTCCACATGGGTTGTTGATGATGCTCCTGGTGAAAGCTCTCCTGAAGGGTGGTGCTGAGTCCAGAACCAGGAGCTGTCTGGCTCTTGCGCGCCGCAGAACACAGCCAGCTGCGCTGCCAACTTGGATTCCTGCTGCAGGGGAAGGAAAAGGGAGAGGGGACGAAAAAAGGAAGTCTGAAAGTCTGATTTGGCTGATTCCGCCTCCGCAAGACAGGATGTTTGCTTTTCGGCGTGTAGTCCGCCTCCCTCGTTCCGGTGAGCCCTTTGAAGGAAAAACGTACCACACCCAAGAAGGAAGCAAAAGTTCCTTCTATTCTCCTCTTCTTCCTTCGTGGGGATGTGTGCGCTCTCGAATAGGAACACAGATCCCATCTGTGACGTTCCAGGGTTGTCCGCGCCAGCCATCGTTCAGACTGAAGTGATTGGAACGTCATAGCTGGTGCTCGCAGCAGGGCATTCTTCAGACACTCCTCGTTTCATCCGAAGGGCCAGAACTGCGAAGCAGGAGGACGATGTGTGGTTGCACCGGGAGATGGCACTTAGCTCGCTCCAGGGAAGAGGGATAGGAAAGGATAGTGGGAGACTTCCACCGCAGGAGGAAACATACGGCCCGATTCCTCTTTTTATTCTGGAAGGACAGGTCTCCACAAGCCTCGTGCGAAGCCCCAGTCTCCCCTGCAGCCGCCACGGGCGTTCCTCTGCAGGTAACCGAGAGCAACCCTGAAGCGCACCTGGACGCTGAGGCGCGCTCGTTTTAAGGCACAGAACCCGCAATGCCTTCGGATGAATCCAGCAGTCCGTTGATCGGGGACCGCCACCTCCTAGCCTCCTCCGCTGCTCACCAGAAGGCGGCGGGTGATTTCGGTGGCAACGGCTCAGTAAGTGGATCAGAAGAGCGGGAAAGTAGGGTGAAGGGCACCCTCTTGTAAATCTGAAGGCATCGCTAGGCGATCTCCACCCTTCCACTCCCTCTCTTCCTCCTCTTCTCCCAGTGTATCATGTCCCGTATTCCCTCCTGGGATAGACCACGTATTTCCCGTCCTCCGAGCTATCCTCGTTTTGGATCGACACGATGTTCACGACGGACGACGACCCCGCTGGCTTCTTGCGCACCGGCTTGGTGGACCCTTGGCAGCGAAGGGCGTAGCACATCTCTTTGGTCATCTCGTAGAAGAAGGAGACCTGGAGTAGAAGCGAAGGGCACAGGTTGCTCTCTCAGGGCTCTGTACGTACGTCATCCTCCTTGGCGACCTTCCTTGACCGCTGACAGAACTCGCACGAGGCGATGATGAAGGAGACGAAAATGCCTCCCATCAGCACCACGAAGACACCTCCCACATTCGCTAGCCCCAGCTCGTTGGCGGCATTGCTGGTCATGCTGGACTCGTCCTGAGTTGCAGAAACAAGGGGGGGAAAGGCAAGGGTATTCCTCGGCTTGAAGTTGGCTTGCATCACCCCCCCTTAAAGAGGAAAGGCGAAGGGGCGTAGCGCCACACCTTCCCTCCGCTCGAAGGAGAGGTCCACGCCTTGCACGCAAGCGAAGCGGAACGCGGGAGGGTGGAGAGGAGGGGAGGGGAGAGTGCACAACGCAGGGTCATGAACCAGGAAGGAAGGAAAGAGCAGTGGGCAGAGTAGGGAGGAATCGGTGAGCTGCGGCCTGTAGGTATCATCAGAAAGAAGAGGGAAGGAACGTGCAATTTTCTTGTCGATCGGGACTCTCGGGATACGCGAAAAGAAGCATCTCCTCAAGTTGCCCGCCTTTGTTGCGTCCCGAGGCGTATTGGTCCGGTTACGGAAGCACCGGATGCGTCTGAAAGAAGAACCCGTATCCCTATTCTCCCCGTGTAGGTCATCGGTGCGCCAGATGGGCGTCTAGGTAACGATCCCGCTAGCGAAGAACTTGCGGCCTTTCCAGGATGCCCCAATGCTTCCGCGCATCGCACCCCTGGACCGGAGGAAGCCTTGCTTCATTCCGGAGGAAGGAGGAAAAAAAGAGAAAGTTCCCCGAGGGACATATTCGAGGTACCTTGCACTGACCCCCGCCCTTTTTCTGCTTCCACCATTTGGTCTTCAAGATGTGGAGAACGTTCTTCTCCTGGAGCTGAAGAATGGCTCCGCTGATGAGAGCACGGTAGGGAGAACCTAAGGCACGTAGAGTGATGGGTTTTACTCCAGTAGGCGCCCACTACAGTCCCCTACCAGGAGGCAGAGCGATCCCGTAAGCCTTTGAGTCCAGCGGAGAACCGACTTGCGTTAGGTCGCAGCGGCGCTCCACGATGTACTCGATGGTGGTTGACTCCATGAAGAACGCGTACAGCCCGTTGGACTCTTGCACTCTGCGCACGCCTTCCTGGTTACTTTTCGTGAAGACAGACGGATTCTGCGAGGCCATGAAAGACCACATCTTGTGATAGATGGGGAGTTTGGAGTCCTGAAAACGAAAGCGGGGTCCCAAAGAACATGAAGAAGAAGGAACGGAAGTCACCCTAAAGAACGCCTCCGTGGTTCCCGACTCCATGTTGCCATATTTAATCTTGGTCTGCTTGGCAAGGTCTTCCGCGCTCTCGATGGGAGAGTCCATGCGCTCCACGGTGAGGAAGGCAGCCAGGTTGGCCGTGTAAGAAGAAATCATGATCAGTGTGAAGAACCACCAGCATCCGGCAACCATGCGGGTGGAGATGGTTCTTGGAACAGAACGCGGTCAATGGAAATGCGCAAGTTCCCCCCTCATGGGGTCAGATCTTTCCGACTCCCTCCCTCCCTCCAAGGAGAATCTTCAATGAACGTGCTTGGAAGCATCGAGCTCGGGAGGACTTCTTCTAGGAAGCTGATGGTGAGGAGGACGGGGTGCCAACTCTGGGGCTACGAGAGGTCTGTGGGAAAAGGTCTCTGGGTGTACTCTTCTGCCCCCTGGAGTGTTAGGAAAGGAAGAGGACATTGCAGGTTTGAAACCAGGGTGCTCGAAGTCTCCACGGCTAGCGCCGAATTCCAAGGTCCACAGGGACCAAGCAAAGCGGAAGGCTAAGAGGAGGTAGTCTCAGGACCGGTGCAGGAAGACTTTCAACAGTCGGAGTTGTTGGTGCAGGTCGGATGGAGCTCTCGTAAGGAGATGGGGGAGAAGTCTGCGGGACGAGGGACAGTTGGAACGGCAACTCGGACTTTATCCGGAAGGCAGGCAAGAAAGGTCACGAGCAGAGTGAGGAGAATACCCCTCCAGGGACGCAGGCTCGGTTTTCGTGGTGCATCCAAAGGACAAGTGGAGAGGCTGAACGGAGAAGCTTCTTTGACTCTCGAAGACGGAGTTGCAAAGGGCCACGCGAGAGAAACATCGCGTTGCTTTGCCCTGCGGCCTCCAGAGGAAGGCTCATCAGGGTTCTGTGCAGGGTGCAGGAGACTTTGGCATGGAAGAGAAAGGGTTCAGCAGCTGGCGATTCTGGGAGAAGCGGGAGCCCCGAGAGAAACGGCACGCGATGCGCTGGGGTCAGGAGGAAGGTCTACCTCCTTGATGCACTCGTCATCCTGATCGCCGCAGGCTGACAAGCCCATCCCGAGGGGCAGGGTAAAGGAAGTGAGGTAGAGACCCCCATCGAAGTGCAGGAACCCCTTTTCAGGGTGTTTGCTTTTCGGCGTGTAGTCCGCCTCCCTCGTTCCGGTGAGCCCTTTGAAGGAAAGACGTACCACACCCAAGAAGGAAGCCAAAGTTCCTCCTATTCTCCTCTTCCTCCTTCGTGGGGATGTGTGCGCTCTCGAATGGGATCACAGATCCCGTCTGTGACGTTTCAGGGTTGTCCGCGCCAGCCCTCGTTCAGACTGAAGTGATTGGAACGTCATACTTTTCAGGAGTAGGTCGCGCGGAGCGGAAAACTCAGGAGACCGCTGGAGGCGAGTACATCCTGGTGGTTCGAGGTCAAGTCCTCCGAGCGGGAGGCGGGTCATGGGAGAGGCACCTGACGAGGGAGGGCGGGGTAAAAAGCAGACCTGGCGCTCCAGCACTCCTCCACCTCCTCCCTCTCGAGTGAGCTACTTGCACAGATGACCCCCTAGACCTTCCTCCCTCTCCCTTTCCTCTTTCTAGACTCCCTTCCCTCCCCTTCCCTTTTTGCCTCGAAAAAAATTCCCCGATGTAAGCTTATCCTCAAGCACTCTTACTTGGGGGCTATGTCCGACCCTTGCTGCATGAGAGAGCCGATGTTGTGCCAGAAGGCGTTTGACATGTCCAGCTCGTTCTCCAGGTGATCCGGGTCCATGTCGCAAGGGTGAGGGTTGACCCATTCGTACGGGGAGATTCTGGAAACAAGCGCAGGGATTCCATCAGGGGTGCTCTGATACGGGAAGGGCAGACTTTGCCTCCCCTCCCCCTCTTTCCCTGAGGAAGAGAGGAGGAAGCCCAGACGCCTCCCTTGGCTCACCGCTTTCCTCCATGAGCACAGAGAAGAGGGGAGGGGGAACATCAGGGTACAGAGATGCCGAACTGCCCGAGCTGCTGCGCTCGTCAAGACGCGCGGAGTCCGCGAGTTCGAGACTGTTGACTTCCGAGCTCTCGCATCCGGCGCGCAGACTCCCCGAGGCAAGGAAGGTTCGCTCCGCCCTGCTTCCCTTTGATATGGAAGGGATCCCTCTCCTCACCCCACCGGCCAACAGTTCCTCGGGGACCGGCAGGTGAGCGACCCAACGCCCTTCGCGCGCGCATCCTCTCCGTCTGCGGAAGCCGAAAGGGGGCGAGAGGCCCCCAGGGCAGCAGCGGAAAGCTCGCCTGTTTAAGGCGAAGGGTGGTGACCACTGGATCGAGTGGCCCTTCTTTAACTCCCACCCTCCTTCTCAGATTCCGCTCTTCTGAAAAGAGTGGCTTCCCCAGTTTGCTGCGCTTCTCGTAGTGCAGAGAATGCTGGGAGGAAACGGATCAGCGAGGCCGGTTTCCACTGCAACGCCCGGCTGGGATGGTTTGCGAGGAAGCGCGACAGTGGGTGGCATGGAGGACCCACCCAGCCACGCAAACACACGAAAATTTGGTTACGGGATACGAAAAAGTAAGGGAGAACTCGGAGTCCGTTCGGGAGACGGGAAAGAGAGCACGAGAACCGACCCTCCTCGTTCCTTGCACCTGGCCAGCATGAAGAGCAGCAAAGAAACCCCGAAGTACGCTGCAGCCATGTAGATCCACACGTCTACGGACAGGGGCGACAGGAACGAGAAGAGACTGGGAGCCTGCTTTGTTGCCTTTTTGTAGAGGATGGAGATCCCTGAGGAGAGGAGCGGCGTAAGCGCCCTTGCCGAGGGAACACCCACCGGTGTTCATGAAGGGCATCGTGAAATCCACGTCTTGCTCCCGGTCGTAAGAGATGGTGAGGTCCGCAACCGCCAGATCGGCTTCCTGGAAATTCCGGAAGCTGCACTACTGTAGCTGAGCAGGAGGCAGGGAACAGGAAAGGCATGCGGAGTAAAAGGAAAGGAAAAAAAAAGCGTTCAGACCCCTTCCAGAAGTTCGCCGATCATCCCGTTCCATTTGTTGGTCTTCACGTTCTTGTTTCCGCGGTTTCCGTCCACGGCCAGCTTAAGGGTATAGTTGAACCCCAGGAGCTTGGAGATCTCATTCAGCAAGTCCACGCAGAACCCCTCAAAGCGATTGTTGCCGGTCAGCTTCTCCGTGGAGTCCTTGTACATTATGTAAGGGTCGTTCTGGAATGGATGGTGGCTCTGAGGGGTCGGCAGTGTCACGGGTTGCGGGCCACTGACAGATGAGGAACATGGGAGAACTGCCTTTTCCTGTGACATGAAGCCGGATTGAAAGGAAGAGCCGATGGCGACTTTCGGAAAGGATTTTCCTGTGACATGAAGCCGGATTGAAAGGAAGAGCCGATGGCGACTTTCGGAAAGGATTACGGAAACGTAAGTCAGGGTGATCAGTGAACATTTACCAAGCAACAATGCAGTCAAACAATGCACTTCGGTGACAGCTCAACAAACAGTTGTCGGAAAACAATGCGATCAAACAATGAACTTCGGTGACAGCTCAACAAACAGTTGTCGGAAAACAATGCGATCAAACAATAAGCTCCAAAGGTAGTAAACAATTTCTGGACAACAATGCAGTCAAATAGTGAACTCTGACGATAGCTCAGCAAACAATTACTAGAAAACAATGCAGTCAAACAGTGGAAACCGGTAACAACAAACAATGCAGTCTAGCAGTGGTAACACTGAGCACTCGTTGAGGTGCTCTGATGTACAGCAAAGGAGAGTATCGAGGAAAAAGCGATGAATAGCAATGTGATCTGACTCGTGACAGCCGAGAGCGCAACGAGCTGAGGAAAACAGAGGCAAACCAAAACGGAAACCATGAAATCTAAAAGTCGAAGGAAATGCCAAGGAAAGCCTCCAACAAGGGGACGGATGCTAGAAAGCTCGGTTACTGATTTCAAGAATGATTACTGGGAGGTCCCTGATTTGCGAAGATCCGTCCGGAATAGAAAGGAAGGGTGTATCCCTAGATTTCGTAAACAGTTGATAATTCGGCTTTGTTTTGCTCACATTGACAACGGGAATTGCCGCGCAGCTGACGCTCCATTTCCAGAAAATGATGTGGCAGTATTTTTCCTTCGACACAGATATGGGAACACTCGCTTGATAAAACTTTAAACTTCCTTGTTTGGAAGGTTCAAGCGGCGTGATTACCGCTGGTCGAGAAAAAGAATGGAACTTCGGAAAAACTTGGGCCGAGCAAGTTGAAGTCGTGAGATCCAGGAGAGCACGAAATTTCCTGTTGGCGAAAGCAGTCCCCACTTTTTCTCGACAATCCGCCCGCGAAAATGGAGATGCCTTGACTCCTAGTGGGAACTTGCGATTTCAACAAGAACTCCGGCGATGAAATGCTTTCAAAGGTTCTTCCTCGCGCTTAATACACTCATGTTCACTTGCTCACACGAAATAAGACGTGAACACATAGAGTTGGAATGTACCCAAAAGGAAACCCATGACTCCAATATTAACAAAGTTATTGTCTTTCTCTTGTTTGAAAGCATCGTCACAAGATGCCACCTTGATCTTCTCACAGTAGCTTCGGCCCTTTCAGTCGCTCCAGAAACGCGTTACTCGGGAAACTGAGCTTTTTATTGCCCGAGTTTCAGGGAGAAAATCCGGACTTTCGAGTCAACAGGAACTTTTGTCTCAAGGACTAGGTGGTGGCATATCTTCTGGCTGGAGTCCAGTAGCCATAGGCTCAAAAGCCCTTCTATGGAATGAGGATTTCCAACACTTCGGCGTGCTCTCATTCGGAAGGCTGCCAAGGTACCCAGCCACCCTTGCCTTCTGCCACCTGATTCAGACTGGGCCACTGTAAGCTCTCGGGGAGCTGTCCAAAGAGATGTCTTTTTCCCTGAAGAGGAGAAGTAGCTTCTGGGGAGCTACTTCTACTCCTTCGAGAAAAGTGGCTATGGAAATATTCCTGCAGGCATTCTCTCAGCTTTTGAGAACAGTCTGTTTAGAAGACAATGATCCTTTTGAGCTACAGAGTGAAACTGAAGGAGAATCGCGGAGAGAACCCCAACGAAAATTCCCACCATCTCACGGGACGAAAGAGACCCTTCTGCTTCCCCATCCCAGATGCTTTTTCTGATGTGAAAAATGCGGGTTCCTCTCACTCACCAGGACGGTACTAACTATGAGTGTTTTGTTAGAAAGCGTGTCCTGTGGTTCGTGGAAGACTTTTGGAGACGTCCTCGTAAAGTTGATCCCAGTCAGGGTGTTCCAGCCCCCTACTTTGGTGAGCCCGTCTTTGGTCAGTTCCACGATGTCCAGGTCGAAAGTGGTCCTGAACCCTTGGCTGTTGAAGCGGATGTGGCCACTCATCCCTTTGTGCTCGATCTGAAACGAAGGAGGATCACCGGTAAACGTTCTTTATCATGATCATTCATTCCCGTGTCCACTGTGTGTCGCAAACGGACGTTACTTTCGTTGACTTTCTCCTCAGAAACGACTGAGGGACTTTTTCTCGAAGAAGCTGCCGAAGGAAGCCTTTCTAAAGGAGTTCTGAACGGAGGTTTGTCATTCGTGAAGACAGGATTTGTTTATCGCAGCTGACTGAGCATCCCAGATGGAAGGGGAAGGAGATCGGTTTTGCAGGGAGGAGGGGAAAGCATCAAGAAAGATAAGCATCTTTTCCCATGCCAGAGTGACGTCATGAGACCAAGACAAGACTCAACCCTTTCAGGACACACCGACTTGAAGGAACTCGAAGGAGGATGCCCGAGCAGCAAGGAAGCAGGGGCTGTTGCTCCTGCCTTCCAGAGAACAGTGGAGACGCGCGCCCAGCAGGGTTTTCGGATGGAACCACCTGATCAAAGAGGATTCCTGATTTCATGGGCAAAACCTTAGCGGATGAAGAAGAGGACGTCGATCAAAGCGTTCTCTGAATAAGACTCCGAAAAGGGCATAGAATCAGGGTGCTCTCGGCGTCCTGGACGCGTCTAGTAAAGGGGAGGAATGAGGAAGGCATGATCTACATCGTCTCTTCGAAGCGCGGGACGACAACTGCTGACAAACAATCAGGAGCAGCCGCTTTCGTGAAATCTGCACTCGCCAGTCATGAGGAAATGCATCTACGTCCCCTTATGAATCGGGATGCTCACGGAAGGTTTCCGCGATCTTCCGACGGCCTGCAACGTGAAGAGCTCGTGGACATCAGAGGACCTCAAGACTCGGTTTCGGAGTGACCTCGGATAGGAGGCAGCAGGGGATGCGTGTCTATCACCTCCTAGTCCCGCATCTACTCGTCGTCCATGCAGCAGAGACAGGAGTTAACCTGGTCAAATTTTTTCCGAGGTCTAAGGACGAATTCGTCCGGAATAGGGAGAAGCAGAACCCGGAGCGTTCCAAGAGGAAGAAGATCAGGAGTGGCTTTCAAGTGGTAGTCCAGGTAGGAAGAAAAGGGGGCAAGGAGCTGCAAGAAAGAAGGAAGGTGAAGCCAGAGGCGCCGGGTAAGACGACTCGAAGGCTGCCTGACGATGATGAAAGGAAAGGGATGCGAGCCCAGCGATTCGCGACGTTCCTTCAAGCAGAAGAAAAGAAGAACAGAAAGAAAGTTGCCGATCGAGGTGGGTCTGAGGGTCACCAGAATCGTCTGGCAACCCACAAACCTAATCTAGACCATTTCCGTGGGAAAAAGAACCGAGGATCGGAGGGAACAGAAGGAAACTGGAAACAGAATTTCGTCTCCTCGGGGACCAACAATCTCGGAAGCTCTGTCGAGACCGAGAGAAGAAGACAGAGCGTCTCTCCTTTTCTGGGGATGCTGTGAAGCTCGAACAGCCTAGCAAGAGAGCCCCTTCCAGAGTGATTTGAGGTCTTTAAAATTGCAATGAGGAAACCAGAGTGGAAGATCTCCAGGGAATGGTAGGAGACTGCTAAAGACTCACTTGTTGAGCCGATGAAGAAACACAAAGGAAGGGCAGGGAGCCAGAAACGCCTGTGCAGGGCAGGAAGAGGGGAAGGTCAAAGGAGACGGAGCATAAAAAGTTCCCCAGGTCTCAAACACCAACCAAGCGGCTCAAGGACGCATCTCCACGACATTAATATGTTCAAAGGAGTTCCGAGGTTGCACCGACATGTCTTTGGATCGCTCCGCGCTTCCTTCCCGACCGATCACAGCTCCGGAGTCTCCCCACAACCTCAGTTTCCGCTCGGATTCCCTCGTCTCTCCCTCTTTCTCATCCTCTTCGGCTATTTTTTTTTCCAGACCTCGGTCATCGGGAAGGCTCTCCTCCGCGGAACATCCTAGTCAGACGTCCACCTTTCGAAACGCGAGAAGGCGCGGCCACATTGCGCGAACCCCGCAAACCACCGGGAGGGGAGACGACCTCCAAGAACGTCATCTAAGGAAAGTCTCTGATCATTCCGCACCACCTGTCTTCGAGTCCTCCGCCTGATGCACCGTGAGTGGTGCACCTAGGAAAGGCAGAGAGTTCTAGTAGGATGAAAGCGCCATTTCTCAGAAGAGAAACGGCGCTGGTGGCCTCCTCGCAGAGGAAGAAGGCATTCTTGCTTGTATGCTGAGAGCACCTCACTTCATGTGATCTCTCCTTTCCTCGGGCAGTTCGCATCAGGCACAGTTTCCCACTTGGGTTCTTGTCCACCTCATCCCACTGCCTCGCTGCTCACACTCGAAGGCTCCCCCCCCTTACTTCAACAGCGACAGGAATCGGCCTGTTTTGGAAACCGGGAAGTCCCCCAAGGACTAACCAGCTTCAAGTAGTTGACGAGACTCGATCCGTGGTCCCAGTAGTTGTTCTCGTCGCACTGCAAGGGTCTCACGGTGACCGCCTGACTTCGGTCCAGCTCTCTGAGTGCCTTGGCCAGTACCATCACCGAATCGTAGACCAATGCTGTCGGCGTCTACGGAGAAGGAAAATGGTCAGGATGATAAGGGCGAAGAGGGAGCCAAACTCCATTTTTCCCTTCCTCCAGAACCTCCCTCCGTCAAGTTCCTGGGCCATCTCTTTCCGATGTCATGGAGGCTCTCCGAGACATCACAGGGAGACCTTGGCATGCTCGGCAGCTCAAGACGAGGCAGGAAGACTCCCTTCGAGCCACACTCCCATTCCAAGAGATGCAGGGAGAAAGCAGCACACCTGAAGGGTTTCCTTGGTGATGCCAAGCGTTCTGCCGAAGCGCAGCTCCCCGTATTTCCAGTGGGAGAGGATTTTTTCGACTTCTGGATCGGAAGGGTCGATCAGTCTCCATCCTGTTATGTTCACTTCGCTGTGCCTGTAGTCTTCCAGGTCGATGGTGTGGAGGTCCTTCCGGGAAGAAGGAGTCAGCAAATCGCAAGGCATTCTACGCCGGACGCTCAAAGCGACTCCAAGCGAGCCGAGAACACCCCAGCCGGGGCCGCAGTAACTCCCCAAGAGACAGGGATGCCCAAGACTTCCTCAAAGCTTTCCCGGAGCAGCCCATCCTCCCAGTGAGACGGTAAAGCGAGGTCGTTTACCGAAGGACCATCTCCAGGAGAAGCGCTCATAGCTGCACGAGCGCCAAACTCTCTCGGAAGCCTGAGTTGCCAGTCACATGAAAGCTGTGGGACTCCCTTCCTTTCAGAGGGTCTTTGAGAATTTTCGTACTCAGAAGCCTCGAGTATGGGGTAAGCTGGAGGAAAGGAGGAAGGGGAAAATGCATCAATTGAGAAAAATGAACTCTTTCGATGTAACCGGAGGCAACGTTCAGGAAGCCTGCGATCGGCGGTTTCGGTTCGGACAGAGGGATGGAAGGAAACCACGGGAGCACCTTCCCGCTCAGCACGGAAGCACGGGACCTTCCCGCTCGACGACACGGAAGATGCGGTTGCGGGACGGTTGAAAGGCAATACTCGTTTCCCTGGAGATCGAAATGCGTCTTTTCGAGCGGGGCCGTGGTGCATTCCAGGCTTTCATGGCAGAGTTCGCTTTCCCGTTAGAAAGCCACGGAATCACGCCGAGCTTTCCCTGGGGATCATTTCGACCGGTTAGTCGCACTGTAGTCCGGAGCCTGCTGACGCGAAAGAGCAGCAGCAGCAAGAAAAAAAAAAAAAATCTTGGAAATGACCTAAAGTGACCACTCTTTTAACGAGAGAATCATGACAGTAAACATTTATTGCACAACAACCATTTGCGTGTTACGCCGATGAACAGAACATCGGAAAAGCCATTTTCCTCCCCTCTCTCCCACTCTCGACAGCAAAATTGGTCTGCCGATGTGCAGACCAGCAAGACGAGCCGTTTCGGCAAGAAGTTATCCCCACTCGAGTGTGAATGCGCGTAAACGATTCTGGGCTTTGAGGCGAGAGGGAAGCACGGCCTCACTGAACCCGCACCATGCCAACGAATCTGCGCAAGAGAGACTGCCACGGGAGACTGCCAAGTCCATGCTTGCGGGATTTCTTCGGGACTATTGCCAACTCGGAACCGCTTCTGCGGTAGATGCTTTCTCAGATCCCCCCCCCCTCCCAAATTCTCTGCAGCCTGTGCTTTTTTGCTGCAGAAGAAAAGGATTTGCTTCTGGCAACTTTCAGAAGGCACCTCTGAAGGCATTCAGGCGTTAGCTTCGTAGCTGAAGAGAGCCCGACGAATGGGTTATTCTTGTTGAAAACCGGACACTCACGTCATAAGCTCATAAGGACCTCGAAGCGTGGAGTCCCCAGGATAAGACGTAGTCTGAAAGAGGCGCTCTGGCAGAAATTTGCATCGAACAGAACGAAAGATCGGCGAAGACCCAGAGGACTGCCAGGAGGCGCGAAAGTCGGGCAACGTGGTGGTCCCTGTCAGTCCAGAAAGTACAAGCGCGCCATGGTGTTCTTCCGAGGCAAACAAACGCCACGCAACTGCGGAAACGGAAAAGATGGACTCGGAGGCTGCAAATTTACAAGGCATCTCTTGGGCGCAGTGATCCATCACGCGCGGGAGCAACTTTCGGTTTTCGTGTGGTTGAGCCTGACGGAATACGGACAGGTGCGGCTGCGACTCCCGAACGGCGCATTTTCTGCTTTTCTGTTCTTTTTTTTCTTTACGCAACTCACCATACGCCCGTCACGAACACTCCAGGATTGTCCTTTGGTGACTATAAACTAATGTCAGAGGATTGGAAGGCAGATAAACACACACACCGTGAGATTTTCCAAGGATGAATGAAGAAAAAAAAAAAATGAAGGTAAATGTGGTTTATGTGTTGTGCCGGAAAGCTCAACAGGGCCTGATCGGAGGGAGGGTTTCTCTTTCTCACCAGGCTGGAGGCGGATCAACAACTTCTGTCTCGCTCCCACAGCGCTCTTGCTCCTCCCGCAGAAATAGCCGAGGAAAAGAAACCGAGGTCGCGAACCTTCCGTCTGTGGTGTGCTCCGGAAACGAGCCAATCTACAGGCGGACACCGCTGCTCGAATCCGGTGGATTTTCCCCCACCGGGACCGTCCGGTTCGCTTTCCGGAGGATGATTCATCTGCATCGCAGACAGATCATCCGGCGCTCCCGGGTTGGATCAGATGAGTTCGCGAGGCATACGCGGCTGGCAGGCGACGAGAACACCGCGGATCTTTGGCGGCATCGCGGCTTGCTCCGCCGGCTTTGGAATTCCGAAAGCCGGAAGGAACGCGTTGGAGCTACAAAGAGGTCGGAAGCGTGAAAAGGGGGGAGCGGTAGCCCAAAATAGGCAGGGTGCGCGCTTCTTGAGGAGAGTAAGGTTGTCTGTGAAGAAAAAGTCTCGCAGAGCCCCATTCCCTTTCCCCGGAGACAAGAAGTTGGCCAGGAATGGGAGTGGCCGACATCTCGGCAGCGTTCTCGCCTCGTTGGAAGGGACAGTGAAGGAGAGGGATTTGATTTTAGCTGACCTTCGTTTTCGTCATCGCTAGAAGGATGGATCTCGCTCAAAGGGAACAAAAGGGAACTTGGAGGCTGGAGAGGGAAGCGCGGAGAGGGTGTAGTTCGCATTTGCCGTCGTTGCAACTCGGTTCCGCGAATCCTTCCTCCACAGCGCGCTCACCAAAGACGTAATGAGGAAGCTGTTCTGTGGCGATATCATCCCAATCTGCTGCGCCTGCTTCAGAACCAAAGGGATCTTGTTCCTCTCGCAGTCGAGGAGGATCCTGGTTTCCCCCGCCTTCTTCAAGGATTTTAAGAGAGACCTGGAAAACAAGAGGAGAATATCAGATCACTTTTCGAAGAGGACTGTCTCAGAGTGATCTCCCATCCGATCCAAGGAAGACACGTCGAGACCGCCCAACGGCGTTCGAGAAGCAGGGCGACTGTTAGCGTAGCTGTAAAAAAGCGGATTGCCTGCGGAATGCCTGGCTATCCGCAGGGAAAGCGGAGGGAAAGGAGAAACGGGATAGAGAGGGAGCCGGATTTCCTTTTCGAGAGTTCTTTCAGGAAGTCGTCGAAAGCACTCCGATGTGAGATTTGGGGTGCATGTGGAAGAGGAATTCTACAGCCTCGGGGTTACACGAAAGCTCTGAGCAGGTTCAGTGGGAGTCAGTAAGACGATGAGTTTAAGGCGGTCGTCGAATACCCTTTATTTTCCCGCTAGTGTCGTTCCTAGACGGAGGAAAGGAAAACTGTTTCGTCTCGTGGTTAAATGAAAGGTAATTTGAGCACAATTTCTGTGCGCGGAGGAAAGAAGTGGCCCCACTCTCCAGGGAGAGAATCCCCTTCGAACGGTCAGGTGTTTTCGTCCTCTTATCATCCAGGAATAAAGCGGAAGAATGCCGCCCCTGCTCAACTCTTCCAGTCGCACACTGAGGCATCTCAAGCCTTTGCGTTGATTAAGGATCCTCTATCAAGATTTCATCTGAATCCCAATTCAGGATGCCATTTTTTTTCTGATACTGTGCGCTGCCTGTTTTTGTGGAGGCATCTCCTTTGACGACTGTTTCCTTTCGAACGCTCACGAAGATGGACGACGAAGATCCATGGTCACTAGTTAGATCACCTTCATAAACGTGGGGAAATCGAACTTTACTTCCAATAACAAGGTCTACGGCTCCTGTTTCCTTTCGCAGTTGCATCCCCTTTTGCGACTCTGCGGCGAGCTTTCAAAAAGCACAGATTCTTAATGATGAACTCTGCTCAAGTGTGCTGGAACTCCGTTTCAGTCATTCCGGAAAACCGGTAACGTTCGGAGGAAATTCTTCCCTCCCACCCCGCACACTTCCGAAAACTGAGTCCTTCAGGTGTGCGGCACGAGCAGTTCCGCTTGGGCTACGCCTAGAGTTAGCAAATCTCTCTTCGTGCCCGAGCAGGGACCTTTGGTCCTCTAGCGGAAGGTGCGGCGCGTTGGGGTTCCTCACGAGTTTTCTGCGCTACGCCACTGAATTACAGATTAATCTCATGGAAGCTGGGCTGAACAAGGTTCCCTCCCATCTTTGCTCTGATTTCTTTCTTGCTGCTGGTGAAACTTCTGGAAGCTTTCCCTTACTAAAAAACCAGAACTGATAACCAGAACTAACTCGTCTGCCGAAAGTGAGCTTCTGCCTTCGTCTAGAATTCCTCAAAGACAATTTGGATTCTTATTGATTTGTGACGAAACGCTCCCGCCTTCCTTTGCCAAATTGTTTCCCAAGTTTAAAAAGGTCGTTTTTAGGATTTTCACTTTTCAAGGTTGTTTGCTTCCTGAGGAAGAAGGGATTGGCACGAAGAAAGTTGAATAATTTCAGGTTGTTTTGATCTTCGATCTTTAATCTGTATAGCTTCTACATCGGTAGCAAAAGGTCAGTCCACGACGGGTGCTAAGTAGTGGAAAGTGGTCCCCGAGGTGATGGCTTTGCCGGGCGAGTTTATTGGATAGAAGACTCCCAGTAGCTTGGCAGCATTCCTTTTCTCTTTATTACAGACCTTCGGTATAAGATACAGAGAAAGCATCAGATCTCTACAGCGAAAATCTTGGTACGGAAACTTTGAGATGAGAGTTCTTCCGATGTTCCTTCCATGGTCTCATGGCAGAGGGTGCATGTCTTGTTTCGTGAATCATATACCCATAAGAACCTGACCAAAAAATGCTCATGAGCACCAGAAACAACCCGTAGGCGAGAATCCTGAACTATGTAAAAGTCATGATATTGTTATCAAAAAATATTGGCTGCATTCAAACCCACTGGCCACTTTTGCCCAGATCCAACCACAACGATATGCTTTTTATTTGGTCATACCATTCTGCGGTCAATCGCGAGCAAATTAGCAACACACTCCTCTCCTCGCGAGAATCCACCCATCCTCCCATTGTATTCAAATTGACGAAGAATCCTAGAAGAATCGAAGAGATAAATTAACCTGCACCTCCAAGATCCACAGGGCACACCTGGGTGACCAATGACCCGCTTCTCTTTCGTTTCCATAGTTGTCCATATTTTTGCATTGATCTATTTGTTTTCTACTCCTAAACCCTCCGAGGACCTTGGTAGGAGCTGATCTGCAAGGCTGTGGTCATCCTAACACCTCGGGACTCACGTGGGACCATCTGTTCCGCCTTATTTGTTTACTTGAGCGCTTATTGTATATCCCTGATTGGAATGAGCTGCCTTTCTGTGGCTGGACGAGAACTCACTCTGGAGATGTGATTCACATAAAAAAATCCCACCCCCTCTGTCAGCTGTGTGCTTGCACAGCCAAGCACGCAAGGCATTCCTCCACCTTATGGTGCAGGTAGTCACCGGGAAAGTTCTTTCATCACTCTGCTCCTATTTCTTCTTCCTATTCGCACTCTTTGAACGATCTTGGCCTGAAAGACCGAGGCAAGAAAGAAGAGATGTTTACTCTGGTTTGTTTCTCGCATAGAGAGGGACCTTTCAGAACGGCGCTCCTGAAAGCGTATTCCGCGTCCACGAAACCTTCAAACTCATCTCTCATAATTCGGGACTTTTCCCACGTTGCCAAGACGTTTCGTTCTCTTTTGAATCTCATGACGCCCAGTGAGTTTCCTCGCTTCTTCACGGAATTCTCTGCCCGAAACCTGAAGGGAGGAAGAGTCACGTCTCGTTCTGCCCGCCACTTTGTTGCTTCTGCCCTCGCAGATCTTCTGCGTGTTTCTGGATGTGGACACTTTTCACAAGAGCTCTTCATTTTCGATAAAGGTGATTTATTCGTCTCTTGACTGTTTTTTTCTTCTTCTTTTTCTTCTTGTTCCTATGGCGATGAGAAGAGCGAAGATGCCGCAGCAGTGGTTCCACGACCCTGAGATCAACGGCAAACACCGGGACAGTCGAGAGCGACCTTGCGACCCCTATGGGGCTAGTAAATTAGGAGCTCCTGGAGGCAGCGAGGCAGGTTCGAGTTGCTTCGCATAAGGAGTTCCGGAAAGTTGCTCGAAAAGTGTGCCAAAGGGCGAAGGGAAAGCCTCGAGGAATGTCCCGGAGTCGGGAACACCGCCCGCGAGTCTCTCGCGGGGCGGTAGGCCAACTGAGAGAACGTCCCACCTTCCGGTTCACAAATGTGACAGATCCCCCTGTGCAGTTTCCTCCTCACTTCCTCCTAAACTGCCGCGGGCAGAGCGTTTCGTTCCGATGCCGGCACTTCTCAGACGCACCCGGGACCGTTTGTCTGGACCCCGTAGCTAGCTCGCTGCGGATCCATCATACAAATGAGCTGAGCCATCGTGGTACTCCTCGACCAACATTCTCAAGCTCCAATTACATTACAGATAACTTTGGTCTTCAGATAAGATTAAGGAAAAAGAAAAAAAAAAACATTGCACTTACAGTGGAACGGCTTTTTTTTTTTTTTTTCTCCCCTTCATTTTTTGTTGCTTCTTCGTGACTGAACGCGCATCCATCATCAACATCCTCCTCGTTCCTTCCCCGCCTACTACGCCGTCTCGTTCCTTGTCCTACTTTGCTGTGGAGGTCAGATGAGAGAGCATAGGGAAATCCTATGCAGCCGCATTCCTGTCCCCCACGGAATTCTCCCGCCTCATCGGGATCGCAAGGCCACAGGGGTCAGGTAGGAGCATCCAGACACGAGACGCTTTCACTCTCCCCCCTGTTGGAGTTCGACGGCTGCCGTCCTACCCGCCACGTGCCCACCTCCACTCGCAGCCCGTGCATCCCGACCGCTCCCTCTTTCCACCGGAGAGTTCCGAGGATCACTCCCCATTAGCACGGAGTCGACTGACCGGAAGACTCCTCTCCGGGAGACTGCGTGCGCCCACCGGGAATTCCCACCGTCCTCAATCTCTCCCTCCCACGGCAGTGAGTGCAGGAGGTAGGCAGAAGGACGCCGCCGCGGTGCGCAGGCATCGCCCCAACCCAGAGGAAGAGAGAAGAGCTCGGTGACACGAGAGGTCACGCACAGGGGGGAGTTAGAGCCTTCCCCCCTCTCTGAAAGAAGAGGACCCCGCGAGCTTTCTTCTGCTCCACCTCACGGACTCCTCTCTCGATTCCCGAAATGGGGATGGTCCGCGCGGAGGGCTTAGCAGCGAGACTCGGGGTACCTGTAGTCATCCCCGACGTTCAGCTGCCGTATGGTGACCTTGACATCCTTCGGGCTGGATAGCTGGATGATATTCTGCAGCCTCACGAGGCTTTCGTTGTCCTGGTAAATGATCGTGAAGGACTTCCATCCTCTGGCCCTGATAAGATCGATGAAGGCCTGCAAGAAGACGAGGAACGTCCTTCACCACCTTGTGGATAATGCACCAGCGTCGAGCAGCTTGCTCCCCTCTTTTTCAATCCTCCCTGCGCAGCGACGAGAGCCAGGATCCCTCGCGGGACGTACGTGCCGCTGGGCACGCGAACCAAGCGCTCCTAACCTTGGACTCGTCTGACCCTTGGAAACAGAATGCTGGTCCTTCGCTCAGTGGTATTGCGGCACGGCCGGTGAGCGAAGCACGCCGGAGTCTTCGCTGGCGGTGGGGAGGGTGTTCGGTTTTGCGGCGACTTTCCCTTCGGTCCACGGGAGATCACCTGCCTGCCTTGTCGCCGTTTCTCTCTTCGCAACGCGTGTCGCCGGAGGGCGCGCGCGCGGTAGGGACCCTGGGTTCGAGTGCGCAATGGAAACTTCGCTATCGCCGAGCGACCGTAGACCGCTGATTACTGATGGGGGGAGGGGGGGCTCGCTGACCGGCACAAGGTCGGAATTCACTCCTCGACGGTACGACAGCACGAGGAGGATTCGCGTCTCGTTCCGGTTCTCGGATTTCGGTCAGAGTTCCGACTTCTTCACCCGCGACGCTCCGGCAGCGTGCGTGGCGACGGAGCACCTCGCAACTGTTGCTGCTGCTGCCGCCGCCACCGTCTCCTAGCAGCTCACGCGGCGGACCCTCCCTTTCAATCGAGCCACCAAAGTCGCCGAAGGGCGGAGATGCCGAAGGACAGGGATCTGCACTCGATTCCAACATCTTCTGGCCGCAGCCCAGAGTGAACGAAAAAAGGAAGGGAAGGTGAAAACTTCGGCAGTCCATCCGCTTCCCGGAAGCAGACAAGCGAAACCGGACTTGCAGCGAACAGAAAAATCCTTCCGCTTAGCCGTCACCATGGAATCCCCCCGTTTCTCGTCTGATGCAAACCAATAACGACAGTACCCCGCAGCACTACTTGCGGCGGCGGTGGCGATTCTCTCTCCCGCGAGCAAACTGAAGCTCACGACAGCAGTTGTAGACGAGCGCCTCGACTGGACCCCTGGAGAGCATCTCGAGATGCCTTGCTCCATGAGCTCCTCCCCTGCCAGTTCTCCTAGCTCGATTTCTGAATGAGTTTTGGGTGTGTTCGTTCGGTCTGTCGTTTGTTTTCCTTGACAGGAAACGGTTGGGTAGCAGGAGAATCCTTGTGGCGCCTGACAGAAAGGCATCGCGACCCGAGTGGTGAGTGGACGGAGAGGTGGACTTCTGGAGCGAGTTTTGGCGGCGGGAGCAGAAGGCAGAAGAAAGAGAGGTTCTGGTTACCGGGATCCCGCGTGGCTGATCTGGAGGAAACCCTGAGAGCTGACCTGCATCGCTCCGCTCCAGAGCCCATGACCTAACGGCACCGGGTAAAGGTTCCTTTCGTGGTGCCGATCTGGACGACAAGCTCCGCGCGCGCTCCCCCCTTTTCCTCCCCCCCCCCATCCGTCTCTGTTCTTGGTGCGTGTATGCATCTGTACACTTTCAGTTCCCGTTCGGCGGATTCCCAACGTGTCCCAACCGCACAGCGAACCTTGCTCCGGGAATATTTGCTCTTTTGTATTTCGTGCAGGGTTCCGTGGAAGGGAAGATACATATCTCAACAGTGACGATGAGGAAGAAGGAAAAAATGAAGACGGAAACGAAAAAAGATTGTCAGTAACCCCGTAACGACGGCACGAAGCCATGTTTCAAGGGAGAGTGTCTTGACCATCGTCAGGGCTCCTTACAGAAACCAGCGGTGTGAGGCGGAGGCTGAAAGACCCCTTTTCAGGGAAACGTGGAGGAAGGTTGCGTCCGCGCTGCCATCGAGTGGAACCAATCGCATCCACCGCCGTTCCTCTCCTCGTCTTCCAAGCAGTGCATTAAAAGGCCTCAGCTTTCCTGCAGCTCAGGAGATGAGAGGTGAGGAGCCACGGTTCTGCGCCTCTCATTCCGAGTGAGATTCACACGTTCGGTTTTTTCCTCCTCTGACTGATCCACTCGATTCGGATCACCTGAGGCAGCAGCCGCTGCCGTTGCTAAAGCTGCTTCATGAGAGTCCAACGTCATTTTTTCCTCTCTCCGCTGGATCCTCGACTTTCCCGTCCACAACCTTCCTCTAGAAGCCGGTTAGCGGCGCACCTGAATGGAATCGACACGGAGGCAACAGCCTCTTGGAGCAGCTGCTTCGACGCCACATCAGCTTCCAGCAACCGCAAAGCCCGACCATGCCGCCGGATGGAGCCTTGTCTTCTCGTGGTGGAAAGAAAAAAAGAAACGGGATCTCTTTAATTCCCTTTGTTCGCTTTCGTCCACACGAGGTCGAGGTCCCTTGCCTATCTCGCTTTTCCGTCTCTGCGTCTTCGATCCCCTGAGACGCTTCCTCTCGCTCCGCACACGAAAACTCTGCGCCTCTTCTAGAGGATACATCCTTTTAGAAACAGCGCTCAGCATCAGTTTCACTAGCGCAGATCACATGCTGGTTTCCGCCGGGTTTATTTCCTGCGGATGTTGCGCAGCCGTCGGAGGAAGATTTACACGTACACGCGTGCGATCATTAATCAGCGCGTGTAAAACGTAATCGACGCAAAGCGCAAACCGCAAAGGCGCAGCAAAGCCCCTTCCTCTGGAAGTTTCCAAGACACCGCGCAGCATCCTCAGGTGTTGCGCTAATCCCACTGAATGTCTGGTTCATCGTGCTAATTATAAGCTGCATTATAATAACAGATCGGTCGCGCAGGACTTGCTTGCGTGCGCAAACAAGACGAAGACGAACACGCAGCCATGGAAACGTACCAGAAAGCTTTCATCACGGCTGCTACTAACGAAATCAAGAATTGCAGAACCGTTTACGGGCTCATTCTTGACTGGTTCCTAAGGACGACTGCCGTCTTAATTGCTACTGCCTTGGGAACATCATACCACACCAGCAGTCGCGTCCGAGCACCCGAAAGTACGGGGGAGGGGAAGGGGGGCAGCTCATGCTTCAGCCGGCTCGTGTTAGTGTGCTCCGTCGACAAGCGAGGGGGACGTGCGCGCGCACGCAAACACCAATAGTAAGGGGGAGGGGGGGAGCACGCCCTGGGAGCTCGCGATTTCGAGCGTGACATGCAGCGACCGTCGCCACCGATCCCGAGGCCCCAGTGGTACGGCCCCCCTCACGCGTTCTGCGAGCGTGCTGCACCCTCAAAGCGTCCGTCCGACTTGCTCGAACGCCGTCGCGCGGGAGTACGCGCGCCGGGGGAGTCACCCCGCGTCTCTCCTCAAACGGTGAGTAGGACGACTTCCCGAAGGTTCGCGGCGTATCGGCGGATACCCGCGCGGAGGTGTGTCAGTCCGGACGGGAGCCCCGGAGACGGCGGGCGGCAGATCCCGGAAGATGGGACGCAGAGCCGCCTTGCTCGAGAGGACGAATAAATAAAAAAACTCAGAGGACTCTGGGGGGACGGAGCTCGCGGAACTTGAGGAGTTTCGCCTGCCCCCAGTCCCGTGGGATTCCGGACAAGCGTTCGCCAGAGCTGCAGGGCGGCGGGATGGTCGCCGAGATCAGGGTACCTCTGCGGCTGGAGGGTTTCCCATTTGCCGGCCCCACCCGCCGAGCCCTGGAGATGACTCTTCCTGGCGCTCGGACTTCCGCTTAGGCGTCCATGAGCTCTGAAAGCCTGGAGCTCCTCACGTGGTCCCTGGTTCCGATCTGGGCTCAGCCGAATCGGTCCGGGAGCGAGCCGACTTTCACCGGGAGCCACTCCGGGCACGCGCGCGCCCTGGAGCATGAATTGCGCTGCGCGTGGGGGAAGAAGGGAATTCGACATTGCACAGCTGCACCTCTCCGGGGTCCCCTCCACCAGACACCCCAACGGAAATTAGGGGTTCACAAGGGAGGGAACCTAATCTTTCCGCAGCAACCTAATCTTTCGCGTGCGCCCGGCTCCATATGCGTGATGTTGAGAGGTGCAGGATGAGAATAGCGCGCACGAAGGATGAGGGGGGGGAAAGCGGTGCACACGCTTCCTTCCTCCCTACCCTTCCATCCACGAACGCCCGCATGCTACCCCCCCGTCCAAACCGTTTGCCCAACCTTCCAGAGGCTGCGTTTCAGGAGTTTCAAGCGGCAGTCGCGTCTGCCCGCTGCTGCCCTGTCTTTCCTGATTTTCCCGGACTGCACAGCTGTCCTGCTGCCGGACAAAGGCCGAACGAGAGAGGCTGCCGACCACGCGGGAGACAACCTCCGGCAGCCATGCGGGGGACCGATCGCTTCCTCGCCGCACCTCCTGGTTCTCCAGGAGCACCACGGCGGCCGCGCACCAGTGCGATGGGCATCCCCCTGCTCCGCCGCGCTCAACCGCAGGATGCCACAGTCACCGAGTCCTCCCTGCCGCTGACAAAGACCGAATGTTCTTTTTTTTTGTCGTGATTATCTGGGTCGCACAAGAACTGTCACGGAGGAATTATCGGGACTCGCGATGGTCAGATCACCATTTTTCCTTTTTCCATTTTCTTTTTCCCATCCTCTTCCCTTCCCCCCTCCCCTTCCCCCCCCGGGAAGCGCGACTTCCTCCTCCTCCGCCAGCACCGGGAACTCACACGTCCGTGTCGTCAAGACGGAACTTCCTCGCTGTCAGGTTGCCTCGGAAAATCATAATCTCGCGTAATTAGCTAATGAAATTAATTCCATCTTCCAGAACGACCGCGGGACGGCGGAATTCTGCCTTAGTGCCGTCATTACGCCAGTATCATGAGAACTGAATTCTATGGGAAACTCTTGGACCGCACGGGAAGCTGCCAGGCTCTCTCCTTCCTTAATTTTCTGATTTCATGACCGAGTGCTTCGGGGAAAAGAGGATTGCCCGCTCGTTCCGCGCACCGCACGCGCTCCTTCCTACGGAGGAGGGAAGCTTCGAGACGAAGGTCTCGGATGCTCCGCTGAAACTCGTTCGAACACTCTTTTGCGAGATCCTGCAAAAGAGGAACCCCTCTAGTGAGCAGCAGAATGGGAAGCGGGACGAATGTTCTCCGGGAATCGCGTGGGCATCATAGAGGCAAGCTGCAAGAAGAGTCTGCGTTCCCGCGGTGCACCTCTCCGCTTCCCGTTTCGTGCATGGCACACCTGAGAAGCGCATCAAGCGATGCTACAACGCGCGGGTACGAAGGTACTACTGGGAGAGAAGGTACCGCTGTTCTTCCACCGGAAACGTGGTCCGGAACAGAAGCGAGGAGGGAGTCATCCTTTTTCATGCGGCATCCAGGATTAGCTCCGAGAACAATGGACCAGTGGGTCGCGAATTTTCAGATAAGGTCTGAACAGCACAGAGGAATTTTCCCATCTCTGGACCCAGCAGCTGACGTCTCGTTCAAAACAAATAACAAAAAAAAAAAAAACAAATGAACAGAAGAGGGCAGTACAAGTATCGCACAAGGCACCCTGCAACTCCTTTTCATCTCAGAGACTCTCATCTTTAACGCGAGCGCGCGCAATCGGCCAGAGTTGACGCTCCGCGGCGTTCAAGAGATGAGCTACCTGACTCAAGGATTGGGGATGAGGATACAAGTTCAAAGAGTATTCTTCTCTGTGGATGCGGTAGTCCCATCTCATCTCTATGTGGGGCACCTCCATGGCATCGCAGATGGACTGCACGTGGGCACTAGTCGGCTCCGTCTGGGGTCCCAATATGCTAACGACTCCCAGCTTAAGAAGGTTGCACACTGAAGGAAATGAAAACTGTCACACGCATCGCACGAGAGAGGGTATCACTGACTATCAGTTTATGAGTTTGAAAAGGTGCCTCAATCACGGAACATACAGATTCACACTTCCTTCCTCCAAGCTGTTCCGATCCTCGGCCGCTGCTTAATCTCGCCGCAAAGCATTAGTGACCATAATAACTATCAAGGCGTTAGCCATTGAGCATAATAACATTAAGGCATCGACCAACTACTTAGAAATACACTGACCACCCTAAACCTCGAGCTTTCCCTTAGGCTGGGGGAAGGGAGGGAAGGACAAAATGGTATCAAAGAAGTTAAAGTCTCGTTAAAGTCTTGGAGCGCCCTTACTGGAAGAAGCCGTACCACTCACTCTAAGTGTTATTCATTTGACCATGCAGCCGAGGTCTTCCATCCACCTGCAGCGGCAGGCCAGAGAGAAGCTTACCTTTCTTGGACGCCTTGAAACTATCTGCGGATTCTATTTTCTCGATGTGACCGAAGAGTTTAGAGGACGGTATTATGCTGTTGTCATTGTTGATTTTCTCTATGGAGTAGCGGAACGCCACCTCCAGAAACGGATTGTCCGTATTAAACAGACCACCTAAAAGTAAACAGGTAAGAATTTCAATACCACCTCGGATGCCATTCCAAGAACTCGAGATCAGAGGAAGACTTGATTTTCCGTGCAAGATGAAAAATTCGGTGTTGCAGAGCTACAGTCTCAAACAAACGAGCAATGTTCTTCCTGAAAGGGACAACAGGCGAGATGTGAAAGCTTGTGACAGTAGTGACCCCTAATGGACGTTCCGTTCACTTCGAACGAGTTCAGTAGGCTGCCAAGAACCGACGTGGTTAAATTGCAGCACTACCTGGTGGTGCTTCAATTCGACGTGTGCCAAAATCACAAACAAAAAGCAAAATGGTTCCATGAAATGCAAGGGGGTGCAGTGGGGTGTTTGGAAATCGAGTGGAGTAAACCACTAGATGGCAATCGCGATACGGCGTGCATGAATTCCACTCAAGTCTGGGGGGAAGGGGAGGGGGAGGAAGGTTGTGGGTTTCAAGGCTTGGCGGTGACACCCTGAATTTCCGAAGCATGAACGTGTAGCGTAGGCATGTTCTATTCGTAGGGCGCCCATGGCTGAAGTGTGGACCAGCGGACGCCGAGTCGTAGCGGTTGGGATCGCGGCGTAACGTGAGTTCTGGTGGCACTTTCTAAAGAGAGGCTCGCGTCGTGTTCCAAATTGTCGTAAACAAAAACAAAAAGCTTTTGAGGAAGCGGGTCTTGAAGGAGTACCGACTGAAAATGAGGTCAACACTGACCCTTCCTTCCGCATTTCCATCGAGCAGTTGCCGCATGGAACGAGGCGGCGCACCACGGCTGCTTGGACCTATGCGCAGCGTTTGGCTCCTCATCAGTGGTCTTCAATAAGAGGAACCGGCAAACAGGAAAGCGAAAAATTTCGAGAGTGAGGAGTGATCCTCTTGCAGTAGACAAAGGAGTCCCTGGAGCGACACGAGTGCGGCGATTTCGGTTTTGTTTCGTTTTTCAAGTAGCTGCCCACTACAGCTACTTGAAACACTCCGCTGCAGCTCTTCCCTTACGTGATGCTGCAGCAGAGCGAAGACAGAGTTACATGCGTGCTCCTGCGACTTCTGAGAAGGGAAAGCCTTTGAGAGAAGACACTCGACCGAAGGCTTCCTGTTCAGTTTCCTCGGGATTAGGAAATCCAGCAGGCAAAGTGAAGGAGACAACGAAGCAAAGCCATGGAACGAAGGCTGTTCAAAACTTTCCTTTGATTTTCACTTTCCACATCCTTCATGACGTAAGGATTAGGCGGCTTCACAAACAAGAAGGGTGCTCTTGAATCCACCGATTGCATGTTTATGCCATTGCAATCACACGAGATCTAATAACAGGGTTAACTTGTTTACTATCATTTTTGACCTTAATAGCTTCCAAAGCTTCTTTTTTTCAAAAAAAAAAAAAAAAAAACTGCTCCTTTTCTTTGGCTTTAGTCTTCACGAAGGTGCGCTGTACTTTCACTGGAAGGGAAATTTCCTGTCCATCCAGGTCATGCAAAGGGTATGCTCCCAAGTTTAGGACTAGAAATTTCAGGAACGGGTCACATTCCCTCCATCTCTTGCGGTCTTTGAGTTAGCCTCGACTCGCTTGAGAACCACCAACGGATTTGAAAGGAATTTTTAAGATGTCAGCTTTGTCTTCCCGCTGCTGGGGCGGAATTCCCTGTATCATCAAGCAAGGTCAGGTAACGTCCAAGTGGAACGTGGTAGCTTCTGCAGTTGCCTACACATACTTGCGATGAGCTCCTTTCGCTTCCTGAAGCACACGGAGCGTTCAAATTGGGGAAGACGTGTGCTGAAAATAGAATCCCTCGGGTCTTCTTTAGCATCCTTACAGATGAGGCGCAGCTAGCGCGTGCGCGAACTGGAGAGCGGTCTCAGATTCCCGAAATTTCCAGAATCGGGAGAATGCTGGGTGCACAATGCTGGAGCGATCCGTATGACAGATCCTCGTCGGAAACCACCGTAGTTCCGTGGGTCACCATGGCACCTCCAGCATTCCAAAACTTTCCGGTGGGAATGGGTTTCCCCCTCTCTTGCAGGTGCACTTTGAGCCAAGTGCATCTCAAAAAAAAAAAAAAAAAGATTTTTCCCGTGTTCATCCTAGGCCCACAGTGGTTACCCATCTATGCCATCTAAGAAAGGCCCGCGGATGAAAGAAGCGATGGAGAGAAAATCACATCGGGAAAGTGCATTTCCTTCCAAACGTGTTGCTAAGGGAGCTGCGAACTTTCCCATTCTAATACAGAGTCCCGAGGCCGCAAAGAAGAGGAGGATTATTCTCTGAAGAACACAAAGACTGCTGGCTTAGAAGAAGCAAAGGTGCTCATGCGAAGGACGCTTTCTTGGAACCTTGAAAGCTTACTCTCTGAACCTTGTTCTGTTCTCGACTAGTAGGAAGAATCCCGGAACAGGAAGACACGGGAAGGAATGGTTTCGACCAGATACACAGGTACAGCTTAGCGTCCAATAAGGGACTGGTTTCTAAACAGATCGTGTAAAAGACCCTCTAGTTTAGCTCATTTAGTCTTTCGTACTGCTGAATTCTCCCATCTTCTTGGGAGCGGGCGAAACTGTTGTTAGCAAGCGGTCCATCAGAGACTACCATACTGTTCTCAGGCTACCATTTTTCTTTAGAAAAGGCAAATGTTTTTTCTGTTCTTCCATGTTTAAGAGAGAACCTGAGTCTGGAAAAAGTTTTTTCCTCTTGGAAATAGAGCTCTTGAAAGCTGCAGAAGTCATCAAAAACTGTTGTCCACTCTTCATCAAATGAATTTCTCTCTCCTCAGCAGCTGTAACAATGGTATTTTACTGTTTCTTCAGGTGGAGTATACTATCTTCTTAGGGGAGGGAATCAGAAGGTATGGAGATCGCGAAAAACCCGGAAGGGGCGAGCTGACTCTCTTGCTCTCTGGCAGTCAAATCAACAGTCGCATTACTGGCTGTTTGCTGCTAATCAGAAGACTTCCAGATCACTGGACCAGCATACATCCAGTTCTACTAGAGTAGAATTCTCTCACCATTCTGAAACGCACCTGTCCTTTAGGATTGTTCCTCACTTTTTCAGATACGAGTCAGTCCTTCTAATTGTTCAAGACGAGACTTTTTTTTCTCTTCCGTTTAAGACTGTTTGTATGTAAGGAAGTTTGAAATCGCATCCATTAAAAAATGTATCGCTCATCCGTGTGCTTGTTCTCCTGGAGGGTTCCACAGCTGGCAAATATTCATGGTCTCTGATCAGGTCCTTAACAAACGGGTCTTTCAGGGGATTGCAGCTGACCATGGCTCTCTGAGCTTAGCTCTAGCGGCAAGGAGCACAGCCCTGGTTTCACCTCAGTAGCTAGGCATTGTCTCCTCACCCATCCAAATCGGCAGTTGCGCATCCGGAGGGAACGCCCTCGGATGAGCTTTACGGTCTCTCTCTACTGAATTCCCGTTGACGCCAAGAGAAGGTCAGGAAACCCCCCGTGCACGTTCCTCAACAAAAGCGGTCAGCAACCTGACACGCTCCACGGCCGTTCGTCAGCGTGCTCGCCCGGCTTTGCGGAAGCTTGCGACGTCCAGAGCATGCTCGAGGCGATCAAGCCGAACGCGAGTTCAGGGACTGGGAACCCTGAATTCTAGGGCTGCGCACATCAGCACGAACCCCCCGGCTTCGTGACCATGAGCTCGCGCGCGATGACGAGTGTCCTTCACGAAGTCGTCGAAAAATCTCTTCGAAAATTTCGTAATGCGTTTCGGAAACCGGACAGCCTATTCAGTCCCCATTCACCTCGTTCTGCTATTCAGCAGGGATCAAACGTTTTGGTGACAGAACGGCATTGACAAGCATTTCCATTTATAGCTGCGCTTGCGTAGGTGTCTCTGAAAAGCGATCGTCTTCCGTACTTTTTTTGCTTTCTTTCCGTGACTCACTCACGTCTGTAGTGAGGCGTCTGGTGGTGAGATCAGCTCAAGCGCATCCAGGATTTTTGCGTTTTGCAAAGTGAACCTTCCTGGAGGCTCAGGTCTAGATGACCGGAGGAACTTGAATGGTGTGCTGCTGCGTTCTGATGCGTTCAGCTGATGGTCGTAAAGATGACACTCCGTCATGAATCCTATCCCAGCGGCGGTTTTCCTCCGATCCAACGTATCTGTCAGGAAGTACCATGGAGACGAATGGTCTGCATTTTGACAACAACCAGCGAATGAGCGCCTCGAGCAAAGACGCAGGACAGGCATCCTGGGACTTCGGTTCGAAGAAGAGAAGGCTTCCGCTTGATGCTCACGCGTGAGGCTGTACCGAACCCGGCATTCAGCGAAGCCAATGCCGCCGCATCCCCTTGTATCGAAGGGGAACCTCGAAGAGGGACATGCTAACATGCACAATGACTGTTACTAATATGAATGAATTTGAAACAGGTTCGCGCCGTCTGGTTGACTCATCGTTACACTTTGATCGTAGCCAAAAGGCTGAGAAGCGATGGATTGACTCATCGTTACTTGGCAATCTCGGTAACACACAACATGACAAGGGTCACCAAGGAGAAGAAAAGGAAGAAAACGCGGCAGCTTTTTTCACGTACAGGATGACGCTGGTTGACCTGCAGGATTCAGGTGTTCCCGTCGACTGGCCGGGATTGGAAATCGATCCTCCGGGGTTCTTCCAGGAATCGAGGAGCCTCGGTTACTCCTCCGGTTGTGAAAATGGAGTCGTGTCCGCTCCTTTTGGGGGGAGTCCCTTCATCGCGTACCACGGAGCTGGTTGATACCCCCCTTGGGGAGCTGTCTCTCCAGCGTGTCAGGAGAGCTCCTGCCCCCTTCAGAGAAATTGGGGAGCGTCCCTCCGGGGTTCTCTTCAGAGGAGGAAAGAAAGAGCATTTCCCTTGCGGATTCCATCCGAAGAAGAAATGAAGAGCACCCTTCGGAAAGGGTCTCTCCGGAGCGAAAAAGGATGTGCCCTTTGGGGTTGCCTCCGAAGACAACCAGGGAGAGGAGGGTTCCTTCGGGATCCCCTCCCGAGCGTAAGAGGAACGGACTCCTTTCCCCAGAGCCTTTTTTGAATTCCTAAGGTGGTCTCTTCCCGGGAATCCCCCTAACCTGAAGAGCCAACACGCACCCTTGGGTGGTGTGGAACAGTGCTAAAGAGCTTCGTGAGTCTTCCTGAGGAGGCGAACCGTTCTTCAATACTCCTTGAGAACCAAAAATAATAATAACAAAAAAAAGCTAGAAGGAATGCGACGAAAACAAAGTTTTCATGCTGGGTGCCAGAGAAAAGCAACATCTATACTGCGTAGTGATCATCACATCGATTCTTGGAGGGAGCATTTCCATACGTGGCGAAGATGCACATGATAAAAGTGAGTTTTCTCTCTCTTTGCACATCGCACATCCCCCTGAGATCCAATGAAATCACTGGACTGTACCTGATGCTTATTGCAAGAGGATGGAAAACGCACGCTTCCGCATGCTGTGTGCTCTTCGAGACGGCGATGCTTGCTCGGAATCGTAAAGACAAAAAAAAAAAAAAAAGGAAAAATTAATTGTACAAGAACTGCTGTACGAAATCACTTCGCTTGCTCGAATGACGTGCACTGATCTTATTGCTGTAATCAAGGTGGCCACAAATCCGATCCGTGGTCAAACTACCAAGAAGTCAACGAGTAATGAATCGCGATGCGGACCATAAAAGCCGTGATGGAATGCCTGTCTCCCTGCACACACAACTCGGGTTGTGAACCCAAAGGGAACCATCGCATCCGGTGTAAACTGGAAGGAATGGCAAAAGGTGTGGAGATGAAAATGCGCGTGGGCATGTGTTGTGTGCCTGGGGATGCGATGCAATTAAGGCACGCGGCAATCGATGGATTTTTATGCAACTTTGTAAGATGGGTGATCTCTCTCGCGAAAAAAGATGCAAGATGTGTGTTCAGTGGGTGAAGAATGATCGGTCATGCTTCCTCACCAACGTACGCTTCGTTGGCAGGACTCTTCCATGCTTTGATTCACAGCAGCTTTGCGAGATAACTGGTGCTTTTCATCTTGCAGCGGCACGAGAGCCAAATTCTTGTTCCACGCCGGTCGATCTCGATGATTGGAATCGGTCGTCGCTAAGTCCGTTTGGACGGTCTAAATCAGCGAGAGACTGTTCGCTGTCACCACAGTGCGCCGGAGCCATCGAGAATGAATGACCATGGAACCGCACGGTCGGAATCGCGAGTTCAGGTCGTTCCCGAACCGATACTTTCTAAGATTGAAGTCACTCTCGAACTGAGATGCAATAAGAATAAAGTGCAGGTTTCTCTTTCAGTCGCTGGCCTTCCCCCATGTTCTCTCTGTTAAATAAGTGTCAGCCTTAAATGTTAAACACAAAGGAAGAGACGAATCAGTAATACAGCATACAATGATTTCGGTCCACAATATTCGAAACGGAAACCCGTGGTGACTCGCCTTGCAGAATTCTCAAGGCAGATTCTAATTCTGAGATATCATGAAGATATTCCGCGCCAGGGATGTACGGTTGACGGCTTTTCAAAGATGCGACCGAGGTTCTGTTTACTTTTCACTGATAGGTATGACGGCGTTCTCGGCAGTTAAAATTTCGACATCCTTTCTTAACTGAAACGCAGCATCAGACGGAATCAAGATGCCAAAACTTCAGGGGAGGCCGCCTTGAAAGTTCATACAAGAATGGGTGGCAGAAGATGTTGATTGGGGAGCATGGATACTTTTTAAGAGGGCAATCAAAGTCCAGCCTCGAACGGCTGACCGTGTCTGTGCTTAGCTCCGCATTGCACGAGGTGAAAAGGTACCTCGACCTGGTTTTCTTTACCTCAGCAGCAATCACTCACTGCTTCCTCGTTCCACCACTCCGAACTTCAGTCACAGCCTCCAGCTTTACGCTCAGGATCTCACGTGACTGACGAACAGGACAAGGATAACTTTCAAAGGAACCTCCTTATGCCGGGAGTAGGGATTCATCAAATGTCCGCTAAGATACTTGGAAATCGGTCGAATTGTGTTTTCAGTGTTCCACTGCTATCGCGAGCGAACTGCCACTCGCTCGGTGAGCAGAATCCAGAACTCCCGAAATCAGTCATTGGTTAGGAGCGAACTAGTTTCACAAGGTACGGAAGGAGCAATCCTGAGCATCGGGGATGTGCTGCCAGTCGGCAAGTCATGCGAGCATCCAGCAAGGACACATCCGAGCCAGACAACCCGCACAGAGGGGTGCGAAGCAAAAAACCTTTTCGGCAGTGGATGACGAATCCATTCTGCTCAAGTACACGAAAGCTCGGAGAAGATTCCAAATTCAGGAACGCCAGGTAGGAGGGAAGGATGATTTCGATACTGTACTCAGTGAGGGCAGCTTCACCATGTTGCAGCCCACGCTGCTCGCTGACCTCCAATCTCGGCACCGCCCCGGAGAGTAAGCGCGCATTGAGAGAACGGCACTTCCCTGGAGCGAAAGAAGATGGGCTGTTCCTGAGGACCGTGTTGAGGACAGAGTGGAGAAAAAAATCGCGCTCCATGCCGAAAAGGACTGCTGCTTTTTTTTTTTTTTTGATGTGAGTCGTTTTAGTGAGTGAGAAAGGCAAAGCAGGAGAACCCCTTATGCATTTTTCTTTTCCTTGCACTGCATTTTGTGCTGCCACCCGGCATGGATCTCATGGAAGCCAATTCGCTTCCGGCATCAGGAATCTTCTGCGGACTCCCAGCAGGGAAGAAGAAGAAAAAGAAGAAAGAACAACATGAGAGCCCCACATATGCATCGCGAATTGATCGAAGAGAATCCAGAACTTGATACAGATTTTGAAAGCGGAAAGCTTCGCTCTTGCCTTCAATGGCACTGCTCCTATGTCTTGGAGAAGGATGAATATCTCGAGGTGTTTCAGAGATCTCGACGAAAGGGAACCTCTAAAGTCTCTCAACATCCCCTTGGAGAGGCACTTAGCAACAGTGCGGCCCGCAACGCGACCGACACTCTCTCATGGTGATGTGGTCAGGCAGCATCTGTCATCTCCATGCTCAGAGTAGTCAAGAATCATGTAAACCTTGACTACTGTCTCGAATCGGGAAAGGATTCGCAAAAATCGTCTGCTCGAGACGTGCGCTCCTAGCCTTCAGCTGCATCCGCTGGTTTTTTGTTGTTTATTTGCAACACACTGACTGCTTCAGGAGGAGAAAAGCAATCCAAAGAAAAAAGAAAAAAAGGAAACACACACACATCGAGGTTTCTCTGATGTTCCCTGCTTTTTGATCTCTTCGGCATTTTTGTTTTTTGTTCCATAAATCAGGCTTGGCAACCCACTGTGAATGCGCGAAATGGAAAAGCAACGAGCGGAGGCCGAAAAGGCGTATAAGCGGACGACGGCGCATACGACAGAGGTGCCAAACGTTTCCGCCACCGCACATTCTGAGAGAAATCTCCCAAGCGTGCTACGCACTCGCGACGGCTTCTTTGACTACGCACTGATTCCCCTGTTGTTATCGTTAGGTACCACTAATATTATTACTACTACTACTGCGACGTTCCGTCTATTTCTCTCTACTCTTGTCTATTAAAAGCACTTTAAACCACAAGTGCATTTTACCGATGCGTATGACGTCTGGAAGACCGGCCACCAACACAACAGCACCCAAGGAGGCTGCGAGGGATATCAGAAGCATTGGCGCTGTATCCTCAACGACTTGGACGTCAATAGCAGAACTCCATCTGCGAAGCAATGAGGGTCTTTGACGAGGGCGAGGACGTTCCTGGAACTGAAGAAGCAGACGCGTATTTCACGTGCAAGAAGTCAGCAACCAAACGGCGGAGGTGGAATCAGGTGAGGGGAATCACCTCTTCTCCTCCACCTCCGCCCTCCACCGATCCAAAGGCGGATGTGCTAAATGTGTCTGTTACAAGTTAGGCGTTTTCCGTTGTCTTGGAGAACGGCAGGATCGAATGATGCTGAGTACGTCGCACGCCCCCACTTTCCTCTTCCTCCGATGCAGCTTCCGAAAATCTTTCTGCTTTTTTTCGCCAGCCTGCTACCCTCCCTCCGTCGCACGAAGGACGAAAAGGCGCCGCGCGCGCGTATCCACCGCCATCCACCTGCCGTCCATCTGATAGCGAGCACACCACACCCAAACCCAGTTTCCAGCGCTGGAGCCAGAGCTCCAGACGGCGCGGGAACGCCACCTCCCTGCGACGACCCCCGCGCACCTCCTTCGCACTCTTTCCCCTCTCCTCCTCACAGCTCTCTCCTCGCTGGACGCGGGGTAGGAATGGGGACGGAGCGGCATGGCACCCCTAGTGTTCCACTAGGGGTGCCCGCCTTCGAAACTTCTTCCTGAGGGAGCGGAGAGCGGAACGCTCGCACAGTACAGCGTCTGGAAGGACTGAGGAAGAACGAGATGCTCGTCCCCCAAGGGGTGAGGGTGAGGATGCTCCGTGCCAAAGGGACAACGGAAGGAGACCTGCGCGGAGAGGTCGATCCGCACGTCCTGCGCTCGCCGCTGCATAGCGCTTTCCGAAAGAGAGGAAGCGCGCTGGCGTATCACGCACAAGGGTGCCCCCTAGCCAAAAATGGGTGCTGCCTACTTTTGGCTCGGGGCGCGGGGCACCCTGCACCCGCACCTCCTTGCCTCGCCTCGCGCCGCCTTTGCAGCGCAGGTTTCCTCTACAGGAGACCCGATGGTCTCGCGCACGCGCGCTCCCACTCGACGCCGAAAAAAGCTAGCATGAGCAATTCCGAGGTACAAGCGCACACTTTGGAGACGCTCGGGAAGGATGCGCATGCGCGCAAATACCCTTCAGGCTGCAGTGACGCAGGCATCCTCCGAGCTGCACGCGTGCCAATTCGGCGACGGAGACGTCGCAGCGGAGGTACCAGGAGCGCGCGTTCGCGGGAGGGGAAGGGACGGGAGGATGCGCGGTGAGCTGAACCGGAAAGCGTCTCGCGAGTGGGGTCCTGCGCCGCGAGACACGTGACCGATCTCCTTGATATGGAGGAGGAGGAGGCCGTGCTTGCCCTCTCTGTCTTTCCCAGGAGCGATGCGCAGCGTAGGTCGCGAGGCGGCGCCGCCGCAGAGAGGGCGAGCACGCGGAAAACTTCGCACGCACCGCGCAGGCGCGAGCGGAGAGCGGGAATTCCCCATCCGGTGCGCGTGCGCGCGCGTGCGCACGTCGGTCCTCAGCTTCCCGGGTAGCCGTTCCCGCGCTCTCCTCGGCCCGTTCCCCTCTCTGACCGGGGGGCGTGAGCGATGGCAGCGACTCTGGCGGCTTCCTTCCCTGCGCGCGCGCGCTGAGCAGCCACGTGCATCAGATACGCGTGACGCAAGCACAGATGGGTACTTCTGGAACGCGTCCGTTAGCTTCTTCGCTCTCTCCTCCCCTCCCTCCAGGGATTGATGGAATGACCTCCGATTTACTTGCTGCGAGCCTTTAAGTAGATCGCAATCTGCTGCCGCTGCCTTTCATCTCGCTAACGACCCATAGCGACCAGCGTAGGGCTCTCGATCGCGCGAGATTTTGTGTGCACGCAGAGACCTGCGCCGGCGCAGAGCGTTGCTGAGTGATTGGAGGGCAACCTCGGAGAGCCCCCGAGTCAGCAACGTCCGCCGGCGTCGAACGGCACGCGGGGACGTGCCGCCTTCTACGGGTTGGGTGCGGAACGCGCGGGCCTTCTCGAGGGAGTGTTGCCCGATGCTCCGGTGGGAACGCGCGCACGTGGGGGTCTCCTTGTCAGAACGAAAGTGGAGGAGGAAGTGAGCACCGCAGAGGTACGCCAAATGCTCGCGCCCCCGTCCCACTCATGGCTCGACTCTCGGCTCCCTGACCGAACTGCCTCCCGGGGCGCGGCGCGATCCCGGACTCTGCACCTCCACCCGGGGAAGGAAAGGGGGGGGGGGGAGACAGCCGCGATCTCCTGCGACCCTAGCGAGTGCCGAGGACCCCGCCTGTCAGGAAGAGGAAAGGGCCGAGGAGTGCGCGCATGTCCCCCTGGAAGGTGCCACTGCCTCAACTCGGCGAGTCTTCGGGTCGAGGCGCCGCAAGCCTCGGGCATTTTCCCCTGTCCTCCTTCCTCTCCGTTCCTTGAGGCAGAGACAGACGGGAACCTGACCCCGTCCCCCATCTTCGTGTCCCTCCTTCCTCCGCCCTCCTTGAAAGTGCGAGAGGAAGGGCGCGGCGGCACCAATACGTGACTCTCCCGCGCTGTCGCAAGGGGCGGCTCGGGGCGAGAGCGAAGACACCAGCAGATGCCTGGCCGCTTCCACCATCCTTTCCCTTCGAGCCGAGTTCGGGAAAGGGGAGGGAGGAAATGCAACAAGGAATCGATTTCCTCCTTCTTTCCTTCCCTTCCTCTTCCCCGCCCCCATCCTTTCTCGGCTGCTTTCCCATCGAGCTGCATCCTCTGGCGCTACAGTGGCGCTCCCAGTTACCATAGGGAATACGCGGTCGGGTTGCAGGAAGAGGGTGCTCTCGGAAGCGGAGCAGCAGGACGAGTCTGTTCACCGCTCGCAGCGGGCCTCGCCTATGAGGGCAAGGGGGGGGGGGGGACCAAGCGCGGCCTTTGCGTTGACCCGGTGCCACGAGCTTCGGGGGTGAACTCGGCAGACGCCAGGACTCCCGCCCCCCCCCCCCTCACCCATTTCCCGGAGTCCCGAGGGTGCGTTCCATGCAGTTCCTCTCCTGTCTCCGGCTTCCACAGTCTGCAAGAAGGGAAGGTTGGAGCTGCCCCCGAGGTGGACCTTGCATGCGCTCTTCCCCGTCGTCCTCAAGGGCGGGGACAGCTGCCCCTGCGGCGAAGAGGACGGCGGCGCCAGTTGGTTTCGGGAGGGCAGATGCCAGGGAAGCGGCGGCTCCCCGGCTGCCGCCCATCGACCCTCCCGGAAGAATAGGGAACGCGAGCATCCCTGCGGGTGGAAGTTGCCGTCGGATCTCCCTTGGAAGGTGGTCCCCCGGAGAGGCAGAACAGGGGAGGGGCTTCGGAGGATGGGAGCCGTGACCCTCGGCCAACGGAACCAAGGGGCGAGTGGGGAAGCAGAAGGTTCCCTCTCACCGTCCCCATCCCGCCTCTCTCCTGGGATCCCCGCGCCCTCCCGATTGTCACTCTCTCCGGATGGATGGCATCGGATCCCTTCCTTACCTGAGCACGGCGGGACGCGCTTCCTTCTGGCCGGGGACGACGGGGAGCACTGGAACGCTGGAGGCGGAGCCTCCCGGATTTCGGCGGAGGGGGGGGGAGGGGGAGGAAAATGCTTGGCTCCCTGCCGCAAGAAAGGAGGTGGAAGGAAGAGGAGGAAACGGAGGAAGGGGAGGAGGTATCTGAAGCGCGCTCGCGAAAGGCAGGAAGAACTCGGAGGACGCCCGGCATCGAGATGAGAGGGGGAGGTGAGAATCCGGAAATTCCTTCGGGAAGAAGTGGGAAGCTCTTCCCTCTTTTTCCGGATGCGCTCCGCGCTTTCCCGCCTTGGCGACGTCGACCTCCGTTCTGCAGGATCTCTGGGGGCGCGCATCCCGAAGGAGGGAGCGATCGGGACGCTTCGTCCCCCCGTCTCTGCCCCCCCGGCGAACGGAGGGTGGGGGCTCTAGGAGGCGGGTACGCGTCCGGGCCCGCGGAGGAACGGGAGAGGCGGCGCGGTCTCCCTTCCTCCTTTCCCTTCCTCCCTTGCCCCCAGTAGCAGCAGATGCATCCGTGTCTAGAGCGCCTGTCCCGGACGCCCACGCCAGGCGCTGGAGATAGATGAGAGACAGAGATGGCGGCGCAGATGCTACGGCGCGACGCCGCTCGGCGCCAGCCGAGGACGAGAAGCGCCAGTGCCGGAGAGGTTGGATCGATCGCCTCGGAAAGGGGCCTGGGACGGAAGAGGGCGCGAGCGGGACCCCTGGCGGCGGCTGCTTGCCCGCGAGAGCGCGGCTCCCGTAGCGAGCGGGGGAAGCTCACGGACTGGAAGACAGGCGCGTTGCCCATGGCGACAGACTGCAACGCACCCAAGGGACTTTTCCATAGTCCTCGCAGGCAGGCAACGGCAGCCAAGGACGCCGGCCACCGCGACGCTCGTGAGCGTCCCGGCTCTACGGACGATAGGCGGTGCGCGGAAGGCCATCCCGTGAGCGGAAGCCTCGGATCCAAAAGGAACGACGCGGAAACATCCCTGCGGGGGCTTCGCGGATCCACGACCCGCGCGAACTCCAGCTGAGTCAGCGAGCACCCCTTCAAACTTCGAAAAAAGCAGAGATCGACCCCGGCAGGACTCGAACCTGCAATCTTCGGATCCGAAGTCCGACGCCTTATCCATTAGGCCACGAGGTCAACAAACCAAGCTTCTCTGAAGTTGCATATAATTTTCAAACTCCAGTGTGTGAAGCGAATGGACGTTTGCGCGTGGGTTTTCGTGCTTCCAAACTTTTTTTTTACCGCTTGCTCTCCCCTGCAACCCAACAAATTAACGATAGGAATGCAAGCGAATCGTCTGTTTTACCCATATGATGGAGCATAACTTTTAAATACCGTTTTGCTTATAACATTCGCGCGTACCTAGCGTCGAAACGCACCCTTCCGTTTACTGGGTGGGCACATCAAGGGGCACGAATTTTAAGCCTTGTCCATTTGTTCCTGAACGAATCTTCCGCGTCTGTCCCTGGGTTACCGGAACTACCAGTTTCTTCGCACTCCTGTAAAGCATTCCGATAAGCATGTTCGCAGTTGAATCGACCTAACCAGGAAGCTACGACTGTAAACCCATCTGAAAACGCGATCGCTGGAATGATGTCCAACTCAAACTGGATCTTTGGATGCTGCTTCTCATGTTCTCGAAAGCAAGAACGAAGAAAAGAGCCACGTATCCCATTCACTACAGTATGAGTAAGAAATCCAGCATTAAGGAATGAAACAGATTTAATCTGCAGGATCGAATGAAGGGAAAGACCCTCAGGGAATGACGTTGGAGGAAGGGAATCTTTGCGGGAACCGCCTAGACAGGACTTTGTGTGGCTAGGACGGGAGGAAGGCCACCAAGGCGATGAGATCAATTCTTGCTCCTTCTTCACGGCACGAAGCAAAGCCAAAAAAGCATCGCAGAAACTGAAGATGAGAGTTTCATACTCCTCCTTGGGTGTTGATGCTGCTTGAGTGGTCTGGTTGGACCGGTATGAAACAGGAACATAAAGAAAAAAGTGCTCTTATTTAATTGCTAACAGCTGGGCAGCAAGCGACGAAGTCCTAGCTTGGTTCAAGCCGAGTATGGAGGCATCCTTTGTGCCGCTGATACGGAAATGTTGGGATGCATCCACAACCTTCCATTAGCGTACTTGAGAAGCTTTCCCGGAGCTGTGTGCACCCCCGGATCACTAACAGCTTCGAGGAGTGTGATGGCAAATCGGATGCCCTGTGGAATCGTTTTCACAAGTGACCCTGGCGGCTAAAGAGCTCGTTCTGTTTGAAAGGACCCAAGAGCCTTGACCAGCGCTGAAATCCGCGAGTTTCCTCACTAGGGTGTCCCCAGTGCTTCTTCTCCTACGTGGGGTTGTGATATGGGAACCGTGTCTTTAAGCACCTGAGCCTCTGATCGCCTCCAGCTGCAAAGGGGATGCATGGAAGACGTTGCTTGATCCTCCCTTGCACAAAGGAGTCTGCATCGGTCACCTGCGAAATGCTCCTCATCGCTCACTCCGCGTGCTGATGGATGGCGTCTTCGAACCTCTGAGCAGTCGTGGTGCTCCAACGTTGCCCGGGACAGTCACTTTCGAGTTACGGCAGGGCTTCAGGTGCGAATCGGGCAAATGTCCACGTTACGAGGCTTCCCTTGACTTTTGACCGCCATCGGGCCTCGGTTCTGTGCCTTCTAATTGTTAGCAACCACAAGATGTCGCTTTGCGCACGCTCTCCTCCTTCACGCCCACTTCAGGTCATTTCCACTCGGGGGGTGATTTATTTTGCAGCCTCGATTTTTATCTCGCCGAGCGATCCGTGTTCTGAGCAGAGGGCAAGATGAGAGATGGACGAACGAGACCGCCGGAAGGATGACACTGGTTTGCACGGGGTTCCTTCTTGCCAGAGCACCTTCCGCATTCTTTCTTCGGCGTCTCCGCGGCCCACAGCACTCATCGTCCAAGTGCAAACACGCTCTATGCAATTGCACTACGATCGGGAACTTTGATACCGCAACTCAGGACAAAGACGGTCACCAAAATAAACTCTCATGGGACGCGGGCAGCGATACGCTCAGCTTTCCTGAGATGGAAAAGCCTGCAGCAAGATCAGAGAAGCATGGAATCATTGGAATGGTCAGCCTTGGAAGAATCCAGATAGATCTACCATCGCACTTCTCCGAGGACTTGCGCTCGGCCAAACCTCTCTCAAAGGCGGATCTCCTGGACCACCTCTTCCATATCAGACATCCATGAGAGCAAATATACTCCGGGGAGTGTTTGCCACTTCGCCAAGATCTGCGCCGACGGCGTTCTAAGGCGCCATCGGTGCCCAAATTCTTCTGAGACCCTCCTCCCCTCCGGATTCTGCCGTGCTCCTCCGTCGGGAGGCAGGAATGACTCTGTCCCTGCGATTGGGTGCAGACCCGACGCGCGTGCGCCGTCCGTCTTCAGGACTGGTTGCTTTGGCCGGAGAGTCTCGTTGCGCGCTCCTTAGAGAGATTCAGACTTCCGTGATTGTTCCCGCTCTGCTGTTCAACACCTTCCAATGGAGTCGCTGAGAGTTGCATTGGGAGCTCTATGCCCAAACGCTTGACTCATCCCGCAGCGCCAGTTCTGCCGACGCTCGAAAGTGTGATCACTGGGAGCGCTCACGAATCAAAGAGCGTGCTTCCTCGGTGCCTCAGCGTCTAAGAAAGCTGTACTTCCTAGATGCCTAGAGTATGAGCACAAGTTGAGGTCATTTCGGACCCAAAGCTACCCTCTCTTTATCGGATGAGACCCCTTGTTCCTTTCGTTTCGATGTTATCCTGAGGGTACGCCAAAAGGAATTAGTTACCAGAAGGTTTGATTCATCTTCCGCCCATGCATCAGTCTGTGACGGTCTGCTTTCATGTCAGGGTCTCTGCGGTCCTCTACCGGGACTATTGTCGTCTTCGTCAGTCATTCTCTCGAGCCGAGGCAACACAGATGTCTCAGCCTACCAACACGTGGCACTTTGCTTTTATCTTCAGGAGGGATGAACAACAGTCTTCGAGTTTCTTTTACGAGAGCTCTTCCTAATCGGACCTGCCGAGGGCTTGCGCACAGAGCAATCGGCTCACCAGAAAGATGATCAGGAAAGCTATCATCCTCGAGAAGAGCAGTTTGAAGAATCCCAAGGATCTAACACGGCGTTGATGGAGCAGACTCAAGATGACGGATGAGTTGGTGAGGCGGTAAGCAAGATTCTAGATTCGATCCCGAGTTCTGCCGGTTCATCTCTAGCAGCTCATTCTAACGAATGCATGCACAGATTTCTAGCGATTCATTTTCTGGAAATAATCAGCTTTGCGTCTTCGGGAGGCGTCTGCCTTAGACTCTTGGGTACCACTCGAAGATCTGCCAATAAGGCATGGCCACTCTTAGATCCCAAATCTTTCCTCTCGGGTGTCCTTCGACCCATGTCTCGGCTATCTCGCAACGTACCCATGTCTTTCGGATGCTGAGAGGCTCGACTCCTCTCGTTCCCGGAAGTTGGCGTCTGCGCGCTCCAAGCTTTCTCGGAAACCTCGTTCCAAGAGGACCGTACAGAACAGCAGTGAACCTCTCCTGCCTACCTAATTTCTTGCCCTCTTGCCCAAGACCGCTTCGGCGGCGTGTCTGGATTTCCCATGCTGCAGAGGGCAACGCTTATCGGTCGAATCTCAGACGTTTCGCCACGCCTTTGCAGATTCCTACGATCTTAGGGCGCAGCGTCCCCGTACCTACGTGTCTGCAGTGCACGGTCATGTTTCCTAAGCGACCTCCAGAGGAATGCGAGGGCAGTCTCCTCTCCTCCCACTTGACATTGCACGCAGGCTCCCCTGTCACAGGAGGAGACGGCAACTGGCGCGCCACTTGTGGTAAATTGTCGGCTCGGATTCATCGCTGGTCCATGAGCAGACAACGCTCCTCGTCCAGCTTGCTCTCTTTGCAGAAGCAAGCAAGATTTCCTGAAACCTCAGAGGGAACAAAAGGAAGGACGATGTCGCCCACTTCCTCCTTAAATGGATGGATGCTTCCGGGAGACGCGAGTCGCCCTCGTCAGTGGCAGGAATTTTAACTCCTTGAAGACCATCTCGAGAGCTTTTGATCTTCTGAGGGAAAGGTTAGTGTCACCTGTGGGTCCAGACAGCGTAGGCGGGATCGGTCATTTTCGACTACAAGCGTTGTGAGAAATCTCGAGCGACCCGCACGTACTCGCAAGGACCTCTAGAAGCTTCTTTGTATGAGCCCCGGGAGCCGTGGAACTTCCGGCTGATCCCGTTCGGCAAACCTGCTGCCACGAGTCCGAGCTACAAACTGGTTCTGATCAAACAGAGCACATTGAGAAGAGGAAGAGGAGGAGGAGGAGGAGGGAAGCCTCGATCGTTCCAGCTTCCCTACGTCTCTTCTGCCGCCGAACGGACGCTCTCGGCCAATAGGGGCGTCTGGCTCTCGGGGAACTCAGGCGGCGCCTGCACTTCCGTGTCCCTCATCTCAGCAAGCTCTCTGGCGGCTCCTTCGTCCTTCTTATTCTAAGGTCCTCTCCCTCCCTCACCAGTCTTTTCCGTGCTGGAGCCGGCTGAAATGGCACCGCGAAGGGCAAGACAAGGAGCGCCGGTGTTCTCGTTCTTTCCCTTGCTCTCGGCGAAGAAGGGAGCGTTGCCGCTGCTTCCGAAAGTACGGAGGTCTGGAACTTCCCCATCTTCACACGCCAGCTTCTCTGGCCTCTCCCATCCGATCCTTACGGGTTCCAGAGAAGAGCGGGGGGTTCCTCTCGCCAACGCTTCGCGCGCGGAGAGAGGATCCGCACGACCACGGTGCGTGGTTACCCGCAATCCCGAAAGAGGGTCATCCGGGGCTCTCATAGGAGCCAAGTGGCGTCGCGCCTTCACCGTGAGCTGGCGCGCGCGGTGCCTCTGGTGTTCTGAAGAGGAGGCGCGCAGCGACAGAGGAACAACGGACGCGCGGGCGGACCAACTTCCGCTGTGGAGCCGCCAGACTGCAGAGAAAGAAATGAGGCCCAGCGTGCGCCGAAGACGACGCTGCAAGCACGAGAGAGAGAGCGACGCACCGAAAGGGTTAGAGATTGGTCGAACGGGAGGAATAGAAGCAGCGGCATTCCGTCGGCGGTCCGCGGAGTTGCAAGCGCAAGTGGAATGACCTCATTCCTCAAACGAGGAAGAGGTCCCAGTGCAAACTCCCTCTCCCCTTCTCCCCTTCTTCCCCCGCGTTGCTACTGCTACTGCTGCTCCCCCTCCTTCTCCCCTCGCGAGAGAGATAAGGATCTCCGCCGAAGGAGGAGAAGGAAACTGGCTCACCGGAAGCGCACTCTTCTCCAGGCAACGCCGCGAGACCGTTTCTTCACCCTCCTCTTCAAGTTTCCGGGCAGATAGCCATCTGTTTCCTCGGACGCGGGCAGGAAGAGACGTCAAAGAGGACGGAGAGGAGCGGAAGGAGGAGAGCGAGAAGAAAAATTCCCTTTCGTTTTCTCGGCTCTTGACTGGGAACGGCGTGCGAGGAGGAATCAGACAATCATCTAATCAGACCCGGACCGCGCGCGCACGCTCCCGGGTCTCTCTGCTTGCCCCTTGCTTTTCCAGACTCTGACACCCCTTGCCCTCCTCCTCCTGGTTTGGCTGCGAGGAGACGATGGCGCGCCATCATGTCCACTCCTGCACTCCTGCCCGGACTCGAGCCCGCCTCTCGCTTCCTGCCGTCGCACGGGCGCAAGAAACCGGCTCTTGCTCCGTCGAAAGAAGGGAGGGAGAGAGCGCGGGAAGGGAAAGCGGGGGAGCCGGCGGAGTCTGCAGGAGTGCAGCCTCCGCCAGACGCCAGTAGCTCCTCCGCTCCGAGTTGCATGGAGGAGGGAGAGGCAAATTCCTGGACTGCCGCGGGAGGAAGCAGAAGAGAAGATGCTGCATCCGCGATGCCTTCGGAGGGAAAAGCCCCGACCAGCTCTGTGGAACCGGGGTGGGTGGATCCCAGAGGCTGCTTGAGCGGGAGAAATCACTCTGCCCCTGGACGTGGGTGCTGCTCGGACCAGACCAGCTGTGCCGCACCTTACCCTCTCCTTTTGCACCTACCTACTCGAGGTTTACCTACTTTCTCACCGCTCCCCTCCATCTTACCACCTTGTCAACTTGCGGGAAAGAGCGCCAGGGGGAGTCATGACTCTAAGTGTCATGCCCGGCCATCCTCCTCTAGAGGATCCTCTTGTGTGTCGCGGAGGGGGATGCCTCCGCTCAACCAGGTACAAGTCTGAGAAGAGGGTGGGTCGAAAGCATCCTTATCCTACTCCTCCTACTCTCTTCCTCCCCGTACCTTCCTCTCGCTGCGGGCACAGAGCTAAACGCCGCCCCGTTTCTCCAGATCAGAAGACTTCGAACACGGCAAGGCGTTCCCTCCCTGTCACGTGGTATCGGCAGGTCAGAAGAGGGATCTCCTGCAAGGAAAGCAAGGGGAGGGACCTTCTGATGGTGGTGGAGACAGAGGACGCTTGTCCTTTGGAGAGAGTCTGGATCTTTTCTTTCCTTTTGGAAGGGAAACCTGCCTTCGCGATCTCCTGTGGTGGCCACCTCTCGGGCTCGGCAAGTGACTCGAGGGGCGGAGCCCTTTTCCGCAGCCGGAACATCCCCTCTTCCTTCTTTTACATGACCCGGGAAATGTGCTGTCAGCCATTCGCAATGCCGAAAGCACCGCGGAGGATGGAGGGTCTCTCAAAGGAATCCCGGTAATCTGAGCCCTAGGGGATGTAGAAGAAGGAGGAAGAAGAGAAGGAGTCTGCAAGGCTACGGGGAGGTAGGAGGATCTTGGAGCCACGGCAGCGGAGGGAGGGAAGACGCAAGGGAATCTTCCCGCGGGAAGACAGCAGGGAGCAGCTTCCTGGGAGGAGGAAGCGAGCGAATGAGCGCATTCCTGCCCCAGAAACGGGGAGGAGGCATAGCAGAGGTGGTCGGGTAGGAACGAGGGAGGTTCCCAGGGGAGCGCCTAGCCCCGAAAACTCTTAGGCGGCAACCTCGAGCTGTCATCGACTCGCCAGATCAAGAAGAGCGGCTGTGGCATCGCTCCGAAAGGCCCGCAGAACGCGCTGGCGCGTTGGGACCCCGGATAGGGCGCGCATACTTCCGGATAAGGGTAGGAGGAAGGGGGGGATTCCCTCTCGGGGAATGGGGAGCGTGAAACTCTCGGGAATGAGGCGGAAGGGCTCGGCCCCGCGGCGGGCCTAGGGAGGAAGCGAGCTCTCTTGGGGTCGCGCGGTCGGGTGCGGAGAAGTGGAGAGAACCCCCAGGGACGGGAAGGGGATCGAGAGAAAGGGGTGGCAGCGCAGCTGCCGACAAGAGCGGGCGACGCGAGTTGCAGCCTCTCTCCCGGCTGTGAGGCTCCCACCTACGCCATCCGCTCGCAAACGACCTTGAACTCTTAAGCGGGGGTGAGAGGAATCGACCCCGCTGCGTCCCGAAGACTTCAGCGATTTCCGGCCTTTTGCGCTAGTTTCTGAGCGGAGCAGAGGGAAGCCGGGAAAGGTGTGCCTCCCGTGTGAGAAAAGTCTTTGGACGTCGGCCTTCCCTTCCCCCCTTTCTGGCACGAGAGGATATTTGCCGAGGAGTTCCGCGGGACCGCTGCAGGAAGACTGGAAAGGGGCGCCTCCCGGACTGGGGGGAGAGGTTCCGGGGATAAGGAGAACCCAGTGGCACGCACTCTTCCATCTCGACTCCCACAGGACTTTTCAGGTCTGCAGAGACCGGTTGCCGGAGCCCTGCCTTCTTAATCCGCGCTTGACCACGGTTCGTCTCTGGGTGCCAGCCAAGCCCTGCCCTGCGCCAGCGCGAGATGCACGCATGGCTCAAACCCATCTGCTCCGCCGGGAATCAAATCTTTCTCGAAAACCGGATTCAAGAAACCTTTCCATCCCGAATCGCTGAGCCATGTACTTGATACAGATAAAATTTTGCAATGCTCGGGAACGAATGTGGAGGACTAGGGAAGAGACGTTTCCATCACTTTCGCAGCCTATTAATCACGGTTCTATCCATCTTTCTTTTTCATCTAGAGAGCCTGGTCTCTCGAGATGGATTGCTCGTGTTCCAAGCTCGACGCCGCTTCTTCTACACCTACGTAGTCCAACTCTCCAAGTCCCAGGATCAAGCTTGGGAGCACTCCGTTCGGGGCACCCAGGTAGGGGAGCCGCCGCCGAGATTTGAACCCAGTTCCTCGTGTTCGAGGCCGCATTTCGAGGGCACATCTCAAAGCTGGCGCTGTTTCAAACGTTCAGGTGGACGGATGCTCTCTTCTTCTGCGTCTCTGTTGTTCCGTGTCGTGCCCCGCGGAAGACATACTAGTGTTGCTGCGAGGAGTTCGTTGCATTTGTTGAATGGATCTCTTGTTGCAAAGCCAATGGCAAGTTGGTCTCTGGGTCTTCCAGACAATGGTTCAGGTCCAGAACATGTTTACTGCATTTGATGTTGAATCACACCTCAGGGGACTGAGGTAGGATGGAGGGATTTCCAGATCGTAACATGTTTGATTCCCTCACCGACGCTGTGACCTTCCTTAGAGGGCATCTGGAAAGCGACACCGCAGTAGTAACTCTCCGTGTCCTCCTAAGCCAGTTTGAACTCTTCCAGGGTGTTGTCGAAAGAACGCCTCGATCCGGTATAGCTGCGAGTCGGCGTCCGGCATTTTCTTCTCCCGCTAGAGGACTTCCCATCTTCCATGTTGTTGTCTTTACGATGCAGCTGACAATCTCGTCGTGATCCTGGTACGAATGAACGAAAACGCCTCTGGCACTGGCTTAGAATGTCCTTCGAGTCTCGTTATACGAGATACATCGGCGGCAAGTTCGATCTTCTCCTTGCCTGCTAGACACTTGTGACCAGTGAGTTCAGTCGTGCTGCATGATACGAAAATCGTATTTTTTTTTTCTGGAAAATAGGAAGCAGCCTCACACAAAGCATGCTTTTTTCTTAGTACAGCTGCTTGTGAAAGATTTCTCATGCCTCACTGTTCAGGATCGCTCACACATTGGACGTAATCTTGCTCCTCTGTGAAGAGTAGCGTCCTGTATCAGCTAGGGTTCTCCGTGGCTGTGGATGAGAGAACCTTCATCCGGCTTGACGCCTTCTTACAACGCTCCAGACTTTCCTTTGTCACTAGGTGACCTCGTAAATTCTCCCAATGTTTTCCTGGACAGTGTGCTCTTACCGGAGATCGGTACTGAAATTATCTTCGTAGTCGCGTCCCGTAGAATGGGAACAATGGAGATCTGCAATAAGGGGTCGGGAGATATGAGCAGCTTAAAGCAGCTCTCAGATGTCTCAGCGTTGCCATCAGGCTTGTTCGGTGACAAGCACTCTCCCTGTACTGGTATTGGTCTGCGGAGTCCTTCTGGGAGGATTTAGGAATTCTTTAACCATCATTCTAATGTCTACGAGTATCCAGGGACGCCAAACTGCTGAGAATACACGAGTTCCAGGTTAAGAAGAAAAAAAAAAAAAAAAGGAGCTTTTGTCACGTCCAACTTCTGGCAGGAGCAGAGTCTGCAGTCTGTCAGTCGTTGGCCGTGACCCACGAGGCGTGGTGACACTTCCTTGGATTCAGAAACAAACAAGTGTTTCCGCACGGCTCCTCGATTAGGCAGGGTCGTTCTTAATTGCCCGGTGTACCAGGGTTAAAACGAGTTCATCAGCGCACGGTAAGAGGAAGGCAGGAAAAAACGCTAGGGTTCCACTGGAAACACGAGCAAGAATAGAGTGGAGTATGAGGGGTACGGACCAACAACGAAACAAATGAATGAGGGTTGGATGAACTGATTTCAAGGTGTCGATCAATCACCAGCCTTGCAGTTCCTTCCCTAGTACCCCAGTTCACGCAGACCCCGAGAGTCTGCGTCGAACTGGGGCACTAGGAAAGGAACTGCGACTCATGAAATTGGATCGTGTTCAGCAGCAGATCCGATCCTTTGGAATCTCTTCTGTCTTCCTGGGAGGAGGAAGCGAGAGGGCTAAGATAACTTTAGCTGTCCTCATACCAGGGGGTCTCTTCGATCCATGAGGACAGCCTCCGACTTCGTTGAAATCAGAAGACTTCAAAGTGTACGTTGGACTTGACTTGTGGCCGCACACGCACCCAACCGCCGTCGCCGGGATCCCGAAGTCTTTGACAGCCATACGTCGACCCTGCTCACCTTGGTGGTGGGCAGCCAACCCACGTGCCAGGAAGAAGCGGTTTCGTCCATCTCTTAGCCTGAGGGAGAATCAAACGTGACAAGAGACAGTTTGCAGGAAAGAGGGCTATTTCAAGATGCGGAAAGACGTGGAACACACTGGAGACTGCGCGGACTCAGCAACACGCCTCTGGCGTGAGATACTTGTAGATGTTTTCCAAAAAAAGAAAAAAAAAGGGTGCACAGTGCTACATGTATTTTTCCGTGCCTACTATTTTCTCTGACAAGTCGCTTTGTAGGTGCTTCATATTTTGGAAATCCCTGAGGTCCCCTCTTGTCAGAAAGAGGTTCCTACTTCTTGACTCGAAGTGTCTTCCATGAAGCCATTGACCGACCTGCTATGCTCCCAGGACAAGCCCGAGAGCAGGGTCAGTTCAATCCCCCATCGCTCCTGTGTCACGGGGAAACACGTCGAAGGCTCACCGAGAAGTGGCGACCTAGGGGACGTCGCTCAGGAAAGCAAACACAGCAAGTGGGGGCCAAAGAACAGCGAGTACGGAAAAAAAGTTTTTTTCCAGGTCGATGCGAAGACGCTCCTCCCAGTCTCCCACCTTCCCACCAATCCCTATTCCAAAAACTGCCCTAGGCAATGCTCTTCGCTCATTTCTTGACTCGAACGTTGCTTCCCCCGTCCCTTTCTACTGATCAACTTTGAACCTGCCGTCGCTTCTTTAGGTCGTCAACCCACCGCAAATCCCAAGGGCGCGCGCGTGCGCGTGCAAATACCGCCTTGGGTCCTGACGAACTAGGACGGCCACTCTCCCTTTGTTTGTTTATTGAACGTGAAAAAGGCCCCTTTACTTGGTAAGGTGGAGGAGAGGACGGATAGGCGAGGAGGGCAGGAGGAGCTGGGCCAGCTAATACACTCGGGGCAGGGTGGTGTCAGCAGCCGTTACTCGGGGGAACGGTCGCAGTCGGGAGTTAAAGAGTCTATATTGAGGTTATTCTGTTATCATCCTGCTCGGAACGACCAAGGCTGTCAACCTGCTTCGAGGCTTCTAAGGTGAAGCGCCACTACCCTGGGCATCCGACGGAGAACGCAGCCCTCTCCTGAAAAGGTGGTGTTTGGAGCTGCATGCACTTTGCACCCGAAATGTCCTGGTTTCTAGAGGCAACGAAGGAGCGTTTCCCAGCAGCAGAGACCTCTCAGTGATGAAGGAGATGGAGGTGAACTACCTGTTGAGCCTGGTGAGTCTTGAATCTGTTCAGCGTATCCCAAGGCATGAGCCTTGGGATACGCTGAATGACTGATGACTCCGGGTGATCTTTCAGTCGTATCGGGTCACCTCTTCCGGCTCGTGACGATCGTGGGAATTGTCCCGAATGCGCCTGGACCGCAGCCGCTCAAGGAATTGTATGGAAGCCCCTGGTAGCAGCAGAATGGGAAGTCATCTCACCGCTGTCACGGGCAGACATTAGCAGGCGTTGAAGAAAAACGAATGAAGTCAAGTGTGCCTGGCTCGTCAAAGACCAGGCAGGAGAGGTCACCTTATGAAACGATGACGAATGCTCATCGGAGAGCAGTAATGGAGCAAAGAGGCCCTTAGCTCACCCTACAGATCTCTGGAGGAAGGAGCTCATTTGGGGAACAGTTTGTGATTCACGTCTGCATGGAGTGCTATGCCGCATAAAGATTGCTTTGTTAAAATTTTGTCACGAGGTCTCGAGACCAAACAGATAAGATCAGTCGACACGCAGCTGTTGCTACCTCAAGATGAATTGCGATAGCAGCCGTGGGAACGAGTGCTGCTGTGGTGACACTCTGAATCGAGGTACCAAGCCAAGCACTCTCTCTTTGGAAGGGCGTCTAGCCCGGAAACTTATCTGCGATGTGAGGACGAGTTCTGTCAGGGTCCAGACAGGGGGTCTGTCCCTCCACTGAGCGACGGTTGAGTCCACCCGAAAAACATGAGGCATGCCCTGAGAGCGTCAAAAACTTTGACGAAGGGACTGCCAACTTCGGGTTTGTGGCTGTGCCAGAAGCCTTTTGAGAGCCCTCCAGCTTTCGGTGAATGGAGCTGAGGCGGCAGTGCCCCTAAACATAGCAGCCATCGACATCCTTGAACTCCGTTTGACCAGAATTGAAGAAGCAGCCTGGACCCAAGGAAGTGGGCTGTCATTCAGGGAAAATCGTTAGTGGAATAGTGATGGTGACCGGGATGGAACGTCATGGAAATTTGAGAGCACAAAAACGACCGAACAAGAAGAAATTCTTCCGAATTTGTCCGTCAGTGGGCTTTCTGTCCAACTGGAGGAAGATGCAAGGCAGGCATCAATCAGTGCTCAGCAGCTTCCTGGAATGTTCGACTTGAATAGCTCTCTAGCTGGCAATCTAAGAAGCAGCACAAAGTCCCAATGAGGCCATGGCAGCATAGCTTTAGCACACTTCACAGATCTCCATAGATCGAGAACAAAGATTTTTGTTTCACCATGGAAAGAGGAAGTGAGGGAATCCCCTTGACTTCAAAACTGTCTCTTATCCTTTCGTTCTGCAAAAGTGGATTCTATCCATTTTCAGTAAAAAAAATCAATAAATGCAAATTATACAGATCTTAGTCACATGGTGTCGATAGAAATTGTGAATTTCTTCTTTTCACGAATAGCCTTTGAGCTGCAAAGCGTGACTCCTGAGATTGCACCGGCTCGCTTTGGCCAGAAGTCCAGGTGCGCGGTGGAAAAGATGCGGATTCTCACCCCATCGATCATGATCTCTGAGAATCGCATCGCATACAGGTCAGCTGATGTCCTTTCAAAAAGTAAGATGACCCTACTCCAGGGGAGATGGGTGTGTTTGGAGATGAGGTCTCATCGAAAGTTCAGGGATGCGCATTGGAGCATTATCCGCCTGTTTCCCAATCCACTTCTTCGCCCCTGGAGAACAGGGGCTTGTAGTCCTGCTCCTTAGGAGAGGAGGCAGGAGAGGGAAGTGCTTGCTGCAGATGGAACTGCCATTCCAACCGCTGCATTTCGGCGGATGACGCAGCTGGTGCGTCCGGTAGGTGTCTCGGCTGCGCCTTACATTGGAACGCACCATCATGCATCCCGTACGATGTCACCGTTCCCCGAACTCCAAGGTTTCGGATAGCCTCCCACTGACGCTCGGGATGAGGTCGGTGCTCCCCTCAAGGGAAACGGAAAGGCGATGTGCGCCCTCCTTCGTTTGTCAGGCATCCTTGAACGCCATTGCTGATCTTTTGAAGGGACAGAAAACGTCGATGACGATGTCCCATGCCACTTCCGAAGTACCAGGTCTAAAGAAAGTCTTAAGCCAATCGAATGGGATCGACCACGAGTCCCTGCTGTTGCTGCGCCGCCTCTTCAGCTTGGCTCACCGCATCACGGTCCCTTCCGACAGCGAGACCGACAAGGATTCAGAGTGTTCCATCATCATCATCATCATGCATCTTCTACACGATCTATCCTCCTCCCCTTGTGGGAGTAGACCGTATGGGGTGGTCGGTTTAGGTGAGCCACTTGTCTGAAGGCACAGTTCTCCAACGAGTAAGAACTGGCTGAATGCACGGTGTTGTCTCTCCCTTTTTCGGAATGCTCTTTACTCAGGAGGGCAATGACATGGTTTTCCGGCACTCATGGTCATCGGGAAAAGAGGAAGCACACACACACAAAAAAACATTCCCAAGAATTCTTGAGAAGGTACAAAGTGCAGCAGAAGGTGTTACCATCGAGGAATCCTAGGCGTTCTCCTATGTTATCCTCTTTTCTTCTTACCTTCTCCCTGGTCTAAGAATAGGATTCGTGGTAGGCATGGATGGATCAGGTCCAACGTCACTCATAAAACTCGGATATTCCCTCAACATTTTAGCTGTTTTTCTCTTGCTGAGTTACACCGAGGAAGATGAAGATACAGACGAAACTGTGTTCAAGATCGGAAAAGTAGCAATGCACCAAACTGGGACAGTCATTGCCCCTCTTGGATCTCATCCATGAGACCGAGATCAGATTCCAGAATCTTCTGAAAGGCATCCTGTTTTCTCAACAAGCCTGTAGTGTCTCTTGGAGGATCCTCCAGCTCTTGGGTCCTTCCGGCGAAGGAACTCGCAGAATCCGCATCTCCAGCAACAGTGCAGACTTAAGACATCTGGAGAATCAGTTCCCAGAGCATATCTCATCGCTACACAAACAACTGAACTGTCGCCTGTGGAGACTCCTCCTCTCATGGTCGATGCAGGAGCCATTTTTTTTTTGAGATTGGAGATTGCTTTGTGGATTCGAGACTTCGCCCAGCTTCCAGATGCCTGCTTCAAAGCCGTCTCATGGCAATCGCTCCTGTTCTTATCCCCACTGGGAGAGAATCTCCTGGACACTCGATGGAAGGTCGAGATACAAAGAGTGAGCGAGCACGCCGCTGCCTTCCAGAGGAAGATCTCCACCTCTTCCTGCCTTTCTCTTTCTTCACGGGACAGGGAAGTTTTGGGTGAAACGAATCCCACTAGATGAAAGAAACCCTCATGTGGCGCCAGTGCCTGAGGTGACAGTGTTTGATCGATAGGGTGGGGTCTGCAGGTTTCCCTGGAGCGCCAAAACGCAAAGTCCTCTGGAGGACACCAGAGGAGCGCGTAAACTTTCTAGGAAGGGCACTTAGTGCAAGGTGGCCAGCTCAGGAACGTTCCTTTCCCCCGGATTCCAAGTGGCAGAGAGCTTGAGGTTAAAGCCAGCCGCCAAGAAAACACTCTTCCAGCTCCACCGGCTGCCGGTGAGGGAAGCGAAGAACAGGAGGAGAGGGAGAGGAAACAGTGTTGCAGCTCAAGGAGAAAACAGCGCGTTCGCCTTACAATTACGAGCAGCAAGCAATTCCACATTTATCAAATTTTATAGTGGCACCCATCCTAAGGATGTCACGGCTGAAGATGCTGCGTGTGAAAAAAAAGTTTTTGTCGACTGCTAATCCGAAGATGCCTGGAAAGCTTTGGTTTGTGCAGAAACGCGATGACCATCCAACGAATCCTGTCGTGAGAGGAAAAAATTCGTGGTTGCCAATCTGAGAAATTCGCCGAACGTGGTTGTCGGGGTGAAAGCAGGCGGGGTGATTGCTGGATGTTCCGATCTTCTTCAGATGTCACTGAACCACGAAAGTTTAATGGAACGGTTTTCCAGCTTATCTGGAAACCTCGAGGCGTCCATTCTTCAGCAATAAGATGAAGAATGGATGTCTTTTGATGAGGAATCCCACTCAGACTCGTCCTTTCCAACCTCAGAGCTTTTTGCGATCGTTATGCAGAAGATAAGGAGAGATCTTCCGGAAAGAAGAAGCAGAAATCGATTCTTTTCCTTTCATTCTGGAGAGAGCTATCCAAAGCGCCTGAGGCATCGGTGCAATGAACTGAGGAGTGAACTGAGTTCCCTCAACTGGCTCCCATATGGGAACCCTCTTCTGCAAGGGGGGGATCCGTGGCTGATTTCCGAGACCCCACAAAGTGAATCGCGAGAACGCCCTGCAAAGGATAAAGGAATTTTTGAAAAGATGGGCATTCCTGACTTTCCGGTTTCTCGGATGATCTGTATGGTGGGCGAGTTCAATCCAAAGCGTAGGTAAGTGAGTTTTGGGGGCATCGTCTCTGTGCAAACATCCTTTTTCGGAGGTGAGGAAACTATGAAATGAGGCTGTTGCTGCTGCCTGGAGCAAACAGAGATGACATGACAAGAAATTTCTTGCTCGCAGCCAGATTTTACAATCGGAATGGCCTTCCAAAGAGCGCCTAAAGCGTCTCCAGCAGGTTTTGCTTTCCCGAATGCTCCGGTAGATCCCATGAGCTCTCGACAGCACCTGATCCTCTTTCAGGTTCACTCACAGAAGAATCATCGGAAGATGCCTTGAGGGAAGAATTGAGACGTGCAGTTCGGGAGTTCCCGATAAACGAGTGCGGAGAGACTCGCGGGTGAAAAAGGCGGTTCAGAAACAAATCCCCGCGGAAACACTTCGGGAAAACCTTGGTGTCTTCCGCATTCGGAATCGAACAAAGGGCTTGGTGTTTCTCTCGTCCCTTGAGCAAGCTCTGGTTCCTTCTTGTCGTAACTGTCTTGACCAACCCGGCCTTCGAGAGACTACAGGTTCTTAATGGTAGGTAAAAAAACGGGTGATCTCAAATCGAGTTACCGCCGTTTGTTTGGTTCTTCCGGTAATCCGTTGGTTTTTCGGGTTAAACCAACGCATGGGCGGAAGTGCATCCAGTCGTAAAAGCCAAAGACGGGATTCATCTCTTGCATCTGATATGCGATCTGCATATCAGTGTCACGAGTGTTCATCCTTTTCACATGGAAAAAAAAAAATAATCCATGTACGGGTTTTGGACCACAATGCTTTATTCTTCTCGAGACGTTCCGGCTCTAGAGAGGTGCACAAGAAGAAATGTTGTAAGGCTTTTAGCCACTGTCGTCGTATTTGGTGCCATGAATTCGAGCCAATCATTATAAAAAACATAATAGGCTTGATTTTCACCAGCCATTTTTGATCGGATGAAGACGAATAAGATGCACAATCTATTATCATCTCAGTAATAAGTTGCAGAGTTTGCTGCTACCATGCTTTTTATTCACACACTAACTTAGGATCACTAACTAATTAACTTGAGGCTCGCATTGATTCCGTATGCCATCACACACGGGGGTAGCCATGGCAATAAAAAAAAAAAGGCTCCCTCGTATCCAAATTCTCTGCTTAACAGCTTCTTCTTTCTGGCTTAGTAATCGCTGGTGCCCACTTCGGGAGCATCGTGTGTCTCCTCAGAAGTGCGGGAAATATCTTCCAGCCTGCGTCTTTCTTTGATCTTGCCCTTCGTGCAGATGGCCTTGTGTTTAGGAAGGAAACCAGGTGCACTCCTTCAGCGGTAAGGGAAGCTGACTCGAGACACACAGTCTGCAGCGGTGCCTCCCTTCGACAGAGGTCCATGTAACCTTACTTTTTCTTTTTGCCTTTTTCGCGTTATTCTGGAATCTTTCTGATATGAAGTACGCCTGACCTGCGTTCGCGTTCTCATTTTTATCAGGTCGTGCATCGTCCTCTAGCCGAGCCTGATGGGATCAGGAGCTGCTGGAAGGAACATGAATGCATCTGCGAAGCGTGGAGACATTAGGCAGGTCATTATAGTCGATGCACTAAATGCTCGTAGCCCAAGTGTTTTTTGTCCACAAAAATAGTTCATATTTCCACCAGGGCAAGCACCACTTTAAAGGTTATCCATCCTCATTTTGCTTTTTCAAGGTCTGCTTGCTAGGTCTCTGGAAAATTCCATTTGATTGTTTGAGCATCCTGAGCAGAGATGCTGCAACCAAGCGCGTCGATTCCTCTTTGCAGAGAGAAGCGGCGCCCGCGAAGTCCCGAGTTCCTGTTTGGTTTGAAGCATAGATGCTTATTTTAAAAAATAAAAGAAAGGAGAGGACACTTTTGCACACGCCATCACACGGATGACGGCACTTTAATTTGGGGGAAAAGGAAAACACCTGAGGAGCTTTTCCTTATAAGCAACCCATAAGGAATTGCAGCCACATGGGGAGAAGAGAAAAAAGAAGGAAAAAAAAAAACGTTTATTACTCATTAAAGCGCAATTCATCAAAACGGATATTCGGAAACCGTCCACGTCTCTGGGGAAGCAGTCCTAGCGGGTGCAGGGAGGTTGGCATGGGTAACGCGGTCTCTCCGGCGCTTGCATCCTTCCGAAGGGAACGCGACTTTGCTGGTCCTGCGGATTCCGCACACCGCGATCTGCAGCGGAGTGTGAAATCATCATGGGAAGTCCTTCAGTTCGGAGACATTAGATGCCAACACCACCGCGTGTTCACTTATCACTGATCGTTTCACTTTTACGGTTGGCTGCTTGCCGCCGATCATCAGAGTTCCTTGCTTTCGGCGGTCCGCACCTCGGATTCGGTGCTGCTGTTTCGGTCCTTGCACTTCATGCATTTCTAAGCACCAGCCGAGAAGCAAAACTTTTGCGAACACGGAAAGCCAGGGAATTGCGGAAATCGAAAAAGCCAAGCTGTTCGAAAAAATCCTGTTCTTGAACTCGTTTCCAAAGTAGAATTTTTGGCTGTTACCATTTCCTTGACAATTGCGAGATCATTCTTTTGGGGAGCTTCAGCTGCCGGAAGCACTCTAGAAACTAGAACGATGAGATCCACCGTCATTTTTTTGTTTTTTAAATAGATTAGCTTGTGTTCACAATCTAAAGGACCGGCTTCCCGTGTGTTTTGCTGGAGAACCTCTCTTCGTATTCCTTGACTGATGCCAGTATTTCGATGATAGGGTCGAAGTCCTGGTTCACAGATCTTCTCCTTCTCCCGGTGATCCCGACCACATAAGCGGGCAACACTATAGGCATCAGGAGGAGCAGGCCCATGAACGCCATCTCAGTCAAGATGATCGAGCTGTCGAGAATCAGACTCAGTATTGGGAAGTTGATGGCCAGCTCTTCTAACGGCGTCAGAAACGAGGTTGGCTTGGCGATATTGGTGGGAAAATTCATATCACTAGTCCCAAAGAAAGTGGAACCCCAGTTACTATTGACAGCGGGCGTGTTCACTGGGACATCGAGCTGCGCAGCTGGAACATCGAGCTGTGCAGCCGGAACATCGAACTGTGCAGTTGGGATGCTCATCTGTGCGGCTGCAGCATCAAACTGTGGCTCCGGAACGTCGAATTGTGGAGGCTCGGTACTTGGTAGGTCGGTTGTCGTAACCGCCTCAGATGCACTGCTGTTCACGAATTCCTCAAGAGAGCCGGAAATGAGCGTCGGAACGTTAGCTATGTTCACAAACTCGTTCTCGAGATGAGGTTCTTCCGTAATCGACTCGTCGACATAGACACCGCTCCAAGGGATGTTGGCTTCAAGTTCGTCTTCGTGGATCGTTTCCGACGTGCTGAAAATCCAGGGAGATTCATCTGCGGATGGATGTTTATGAAGAAGATCAGGGAAAGAGCTGTCTTCAAGCACGACGAATTCAGCCTCTTCTTTATTTGGAATTTTGGGAGAGACAACTTGGTTGTTCACGATGATTTTATTGATGACGGCATTTGTCATTTTATCCGAGTTTTGATGTTTGTGGGGTGCGTAATCGGAAGGAAACCTCGTGGTCGAAAATTCGTACAGGACGGGGCCACTTTCGGTGTTTTTCATCGACGTAGTAGGACTCAGTAGGCTGGCATTCCTGGTACGCCAGAATTCGCTCGCACTAGAATTTTGATGCACATTCCGCAAGCGAAGGAATTCGTTCGTTATCCTGAAAGACTGCGAAGTGGACATTGGATGCCTCGTCTTGTCCCAGTACCTCCTTCTGTCGTTCAACCTCCGCAATGGGAGATTCCCGATACCTGCAATCACACATCACATCCACTGTGAGAAAGGCGATACAGAAGACCCGTGAGCGCACCGGAAATCTCCCTACAGGCCCACCACCACGTTGCATGGGTGAGCATTCTCGAGACCGGCAAAACGGCAGATGTCAAATGAGTGCGTGGAGCTCAGGCGAAACGGTAGGAAGGAGCGCTCGATTTTGCAGAGAAAATGCCTGTGAGTATTGGGGCCCCTCAAGGGAAACAGCCCTTTATCGCACCATGTCTTTTGCGTCACATGGGAGACTTTTGCGATGAAACTGCAATTACTTGTGTTCCGTGCAAACGCATGCTTTCAGCTTCCTATATATATATACATATATATATATCACATCAAGTCATTGCAAAATGACTTGATGTGATAAATTCTTTAATCTTGTTTCCACTCTGTACCGCTTCAAACAAATTACGTCTGCTCACTGGCGTTTTTTTTTTTTTTTTTCCCCTGTAAATCAGCTCTCAAAGGCTGATGAATCCCGCTGACGCTTTTTAGTGCACAAGAGGCACCGAGGAAACGAATAGCAGAAAATACCCGGGTGCCTATTGGGAATGCTGGTCAGTGCTCGACTCGCATTTCCATCCAAATCGGAGGAAGGGACGGGAAAAGTGCGCGGGATCAAACGAGTGCAGGGACGCACAGCTCTTCAAAGGAGCAGACCGACGGCGTATTCATGGGAGCAAGCGCGAAAAAAAGAACGTAACGTAACATGCATAATAGGAGGGAGCAAGGAGGCACGTGATCCCGGCTGGTTTCCTCGAATTAATGTGCATTATGTGTTATCAGCATTATGAAACGCTGCAGGATTGCGATCGCTCAGAGCTCGAACGCAACACGCAAAGGACGTTCTTAAGGAGCATCCCCTTGCCGAAAGTTTTCTCGAACAATCCCGTGGGGGTCAGCTGCTTCGTCTGGGTTGAAAAAAAAAATAATGGCAGCTTTCCGAGATCGAAATCATCCCCCGGTCTAACAGCCCGAATGGCACTCACCTTTGCCTTCTATCCACGTGAGAGGAGCTGCTGGAAATGTATGCAGAAATGCGAAAAGAAGCAACAGCATGGCAGCGGAGTTGTCATTCAATCGGACCTTCGATGTTAGGCACGACAAAGAAGAGTTTGGCCCTCAGTTTGCTGACAGGAACTCGGTCAGTGTACGTTACATTTGCCGGTCACAAAAGTTCCGCTAGGAAGGAGGGGCTATCGAACATCGGGTTATCCGACGGTACGAAGGTTTCCACTAAGAGGAACGATTTTCGAGCCATCAACTGTTAGCAGAAACGATGATGTTTATACTTTTGTTTCACCAGGGGGGATTCTGATTCGTCGAAAGTCTCCGCTAAATTGCATCTCGTCGGTCGACGGGATACGTCGACTCATAAACTCTGAAAATCCTAGCAGGAAGAGGAGTTCACACTTTGTGTGCTTTCATTTATCGTTTTTGTTTTTTTTTGTTTTTCCAGGGGGATCTTCTGCCGAAATTGCCTGCGCTCGTGCTCCTGGACTCGGATTCTTCTTATCATAGCAAAAGACAGCCATTTAAAGTCGTAGTAACAAACACTTACCGCAGATACGAGAGCTGCAAAGCCCACTGGTCTCTCAGAAGCAATTGCATGACCCCCGGATAACGTGTAGCAGCCCCTTATGCAATGCCATCTGCACCGAAACGGTAGAATTTTTGCAATTAGAAGGAAAATCGAGCCCCGAATCTGCATTTGTTTCACTTTCGGATGGTGGCGTGCCTCCTGGTCTCCCACCGTGCTTTCTGGAGGCATCGGATTATTTTGCTAGTAGCAACGGCAGATGTTATAATTTGGCGTCTGAATTCAGAGCACTTAGTACCGGTACGTAATTGCATGATTGGCATGTGGAGTTCTAATGGGACAGCAGCAATCCCATTCGGAATGTAACGTTACTAAATGGATTTCGTTCGAGCCGTTTCCAGAATCCTTTGCTCATCGCTCACACGTATTTCCGCATTCGTTTTACGCATGCCGCTTGACGACGTCGGATTGTGCCACAGCAGCCATCTTAGCTCATCTGAACGAGGGAAGAGTCGAAGAATCATGAGCACCCCTCGTTCTCCTCCTGCCTTTAATTTGCTGCTCATTCCAAATGGGACGAAAAAAAAAGGGGGGGGGGAACTCGTTTAATCATGTGCCGCGTTGAATGTGGACACAGTCGTTGGTTATCAAGGAGAAAATCATGCGGACTGACGAAATTTCCCCTCTTGAGGCACTTTAAATTTATTCTATGAATATGCTGTTTCATAGTGTTCCTGTCCAATGGGGAAACGTCGAGAGATCAGTATGTGACGATGTGTGAGAGTTCGCTGACCAATAGAGGGAGAGAGAGTGACTTTTCAGCATATTCAGTTAATTGGAATGAATCGTCTGATTTTCAGAATAAGATAGGTTTGGCCCTGCAATCCCTACTCTTTCACAAAAGCGAGGCAATCACGATGGTCGCTGCCCGATGGAACACACGCGACACAAAACGCAACATTTCATGCGGGCCGAAAAATCCACTTAAAGTTAGTTGGAAGCGCAAAGCCATCCTTCCTACTGTGGCAGAGAAACAACCACACGAAGAGGAGAGAACGTTCTCTCGGGGTAGCGCGCAACCGGAATTCAGCCGGAATCCAAATTCACCACCATCCGGTGCCCACCGGCTCGATCAGGTTCTGGACTCTATCTCCTGCAGGTTCTGCCTCGCAGCTTTTCTGTCAGAGCCGACCATGAGGAAGGAAGGAAGAAAAAAAAAAAACTCTTCACGCTGCAATCTCCTTGCAGCTTCACTCTCATTCGCCCTGCGCCGGAATCCTTCGCTTCCTCTTGTCCTCAGATGAGCTGCAGCTCTCTGAGGATCTGAGGAACTAAGTAAGGTCGTCCCACTGTTCGATTGGCACGTCCGGATCGGCGACAGCCGACTCGCAGTAGTGGACCCCAAACCTTCTTAAGACCGAAGAGCATGTGGCCAGGCGGCAGTGCAAGAAGCGCTCTGCAGCAGAAACATGCGGGTCTGAGATACTTACGCGGCCAGCTTCAGGCTGTCTCCGACTTTTCCTAGGATTCGAAGTGCTTTTCGCTTCTCGCCCACGGCAGAAACCGTTCCCTAGAGACATCAAAATCTTCAGTCTATTTAATTTATAAACGAGTGCCTTTACGACTTGGTCTTTGAATGGAAAGCCTTTCATGAGGCCGAAGAATTTCTGCTGTCGTGGACACCACGTGATATCAACTGCGTGATTCTGTACGCTGAGGTTAGGATATTGTGAAACTCCTCTTTTGCTCGGGAGATCGCCCACACTTTGATATTGGCCAAAACGCCGAGAAGCGATCCGCTGCACCGTTCGGGAGAACGGGTTTCCACTTCCGGTTGAGACATTCTTTCGCAAATAAAGGAAACGGAAAGCCTCGAACGTTCGGAAATGCTTGCCCGAAAGTTTCCTCTTCGTGCCCTGCCCAGTCTTCACTCCTGGAGAAACCTGCATTCGGGAATCTTTTCGTCTCGGTATGAAAGCCCTCGAGCCGAAGGTTTCTCAACGGAATGCCGTGAGTCCGTGCTTGCAGCAGTGTGCCCAATTCTTTTTCAGTCAGGATGAACACTCCTCCACGGGAAAACAGCCTCCTTGGACGAGCCGGTGTTTTGCCATCCACCTTTGCGTGAAAGAGGTTCCTTCAGAAGAATTCGCGATGCTATTTGGTATTAGCCAAGAGGCCGAGGAGCGATGTTATTCGTAAAAAGAAGCAGCGAAACGCCATTCCTCTACTATTACCATGCCATTTATTCAGAGACAGGAATCTCCGACTAAAAGGTGCCCTTAATGAGTCGCTGAACACATTCGTTAGGCGCTGCAATCTAATAGCTGCGCCTCTGCAGAGAAACACTGCGTTCTGAGAAAATGGATGAATGGGGAGGAAAGGAGGAAAGGGAAGGAATTAGCCGATCCATTCAGACGAACTTTCCTTCCATCTTCAGGTTTCCGCACGGTTCTGTTTCCGAGAGATGAAGGCAAGACCGTACAACCAGGCCAATTGCATCTTTCATTCTTTAAAGGAGGAAAAATTTGAGCCTTTTTTTTTTTTTTTTTTCAATCGAATCCCGTGACATAAAGATCCTGTGTAACCATGTCGTTCACTGGGCTTTTCCCATCAACGGGTGTCCTATCAACTTTCCCATGCCATCGAACCCCTGGGATGGGAAAGTCAGCTGATTCAGGCTATCTACGAAAGATAGAAGAGAGCTTCAAGGCTTTACGTTTTAACTCCATCTCTTACTCAACACACCCTTTTAACATGCTAACAGCAAGGGAATTCAGTTCATGCAAAGAAAAAAAAAAGCAAAGAGGAAACAGGGCAGCCACTGTTTAGATGAGCAAGTGCATTCGGTTCAAAAAAGCACGTAATGTTTTGGAAGAAATAGGCGTGGCACTCAAGGCAAAAAGAAATAACGGGTCCCTGCCCATCGGCAGAAGGCTGCACGGCATTAAAGGAGTGAAACGCTACTCGAAAGATATTATCCTCCTGCGAGTTATCTGTCGAGAACACGTTAGCGATCTCGAAAGCTCTCTGTCTGCCGGAGCTCCAGACGAATCAGGGCCTATTCTGCTGAATGGGTCCGTGCGAGTGGAAAATCCCAATGATAGCGACGACAAAAAGTGTTTTTCTACAAAGTCATTCGTTTTTTGTGTGAGAGCTCAGGCAGTCCGCTCTGCACTCAATCTTCGTTGCAGCATGAGGAACTATCTGTTGCTTGGAAAGAGAGAGAGAAGGCACTACCACGAAATCCATTCACAGATACATATTATGTATTCACGCACCTGAGCGTGATTTTTTGATATGTTTCGAAATATTTGCAGACAACTGGAATGATGACCTGCATTCAAACGTGACCACGTCGAATCGTTTGAAGCGGAATAATTTCCTACAGGAGAGCCGACCATTCCTTCTCCCTTGTTGCTAAGAAATGAAGTGCACGAGAACGAACACATGAACTGAGGTTTCTACCTCAAGAGTTTTTTTAAATCCCGCACCTTAGGACTGCCGACGACTTCATAGCCCAACGGGAGCACAAGCCAAAGTATTGCAAGCTGGGGAAGGGGGGAGGATGCTTTGCCCCAGACAGCCAGCCATATTTTGGTATATGAGCAGCCGAAGCGTGTATTCCAGGGCTATGCGAAAGGAATCGTGTCCTCCTCGGCGGGAAAATGACGGTCACCTACAGGCTCTGTGGAAAGCGAAGGAATGTTTGTGAGAAAGGGTTTCTTCCTGCTAGTGAAAGGTACAGTAATTGCCTTGCTAACTGGCTCCCGGAGAAGTGGGATCCCATCCTCGGTCCGCTCTCCCTTCCCAGTAAAACTTCTCCTTCCGTTTTTTTCTCTTTTTGTTTGTTTGTTCGCTTTCCGCTTTTCCCTTCCCTGTCGCTGAGGAAACGGACCTCGCCGGCCTACGCACCGGTCATGGCATGCTCGGTGCACGTGGTGAAACCAAGTGTTTCACCATAATTGAACATTTTAGTGGACTATTATTATTATTCTGTTTAACAATAACTGTCCCGGCGAAATCGAGTGGAAAAACCAGCTGGCCGATAGGTGCCACGGAAAAGGCTGGACTGATCCATGGGCTGCACTGATCGCTAGCGATGTGGACCTGCAGTGGGGAACTTGGGAAATCGAGAAAATGCTTCACCATCCAAAGAAGCGTAGGCAAATCCGCGTAGCTGATTGGGGTTCTTTGGGAATTGCCACGAGACACTCGCTATCTGGGTCCCACGACGCACCTGTGAGTACTCCGATTCTGACCCAATTTCTGGTGATTCTTTGACTGCGGAGTGACCAACCGAATGGCGATAATCTTGCTTCCCACGATCCCCTTCAGTTTCCACTATTTTCCTTCCGACTGCTTTTTTTTTTTTGGTTCCCAAAGTGCTGAAGAACCGCTCGCCTCCTGAGGGGAGGGGGACTCACGAAGATCCTGGGCACTCTCCACACCGCCCAAGGAAGCATGGAACCCTTCAAGTCAGGAGAGAATCTCCAGGGACCACCTTAGGAATTCAGGAAGGGCTCTGGAGTAAGGAGTCCGTTCCTCTTACGCTTGGGAGGGAATGCCGAAGGGAACCTTCCTCGCCTTAGTTGTCTCCGCAGGTAACCCCGAAGGGAATATCTTCCTTTTTCGCTCCGGAGAGACTCCTTCCGAAAGGGAAGGCACTCTTCATTTCTTCTCCGGAGGGAACCACTCTTTCTTTCCTCCTCTGAAGAGAACCCCGAAGGGACGCTCTCAATTTCCCTGAAGGGCGTTCTCCGAAGGAAGCAGGCGCTCTCCTGACATGCTGGAGAGACAGCTCTCCGAGGGAGGTTTCAACCAACTCTATGGTACGCGATGAAGGGTCTCCTCCCCCCAAAAGGAGGGGATACGACTCCATTATCACAACCGGAGGGGAACCTCGAAGGAGTCCTTGATGCTCTGGAAGGACCGCAGAGGGGGGTCAACTTCCAGTCCCGGCCAGCCGACGGGGGCATCCGGGGGCTTCCACTGGTGCCGCAACCGAAGCTCATGGGCCAACCAGCGTCATCCTGAAGCAAAGTGTCGATCCTTCCCCGGGCGGGACTCAAACCCGCAACACCTGGAGCCTCAGTCACAGGGCCGACAAGGCGGGATCCCCTCCCGATAATGGCCCCCCCACTTTGGAGGAACATGAGTCGCAAGGCAAGCCTCTCAAAGGGAAGCACTGTTGCGCCAAATGGTGAGCAGAAGATGAGGACACTTGGAAAGGATCGAAAGATGCAGCGCGTGGCCAAACAGAGATCGTGAAAGCGCCAAGAAATCGAACCTGGGCGGAGTTCGCCGCATTTCAAGGAGGAAAACAAAGTGGTTTTCGCAGAGTTCTGCTCAGCAGCGTTTGGACCCATGTCCAGACGCACGAGATCATTCCTCTTAACCTTTATTCTCAGCACTGTTCTAACCATTCCCGATCCATTCCTCGAGAAATACAAGAAATACGAAGAGGAGGATTATGATAATACGATGATTAGTGGAGATCTACTTGTGAACAGATCTAAGGCAAATAGGGTGCAGTCTACCTCTCCTGCTAGTTAGAGTACTTAAAAAAAAGGTGCCCCTACTCTAACACAAGCAGGTATAGAATATCCAATATGCTCTTTGGGAAGCATCAGTTGCGATGCTTCCCACAGCGCAGACCGGATAACCCTTAATAAAACACACTTTTCCAGTATTTCAAAAATCTCATACGAGAAGTTCTGGAATTGCATACTAAACGTTCTGGAGGCTCTTCTTCCATGAATCCTTCCTCCGGGAGTTCGTGCCACCGAGACGAAGTGAAGTGGGCGTTGCGTACGTGGTGCGTGCCTCGAGAGCAAGCGAGAAGGGAAAAACAAGTTGTGACCCATCTGTAAATACAGAACAAGCAAATATTGGGAAAGCTTCAGTCATTTCAACCACTGGTCAAGGACCAAGAATAGCTGAGATGTCTCAGCTCGTCCTGCACATTTCAGCTGTGGTGTTTACCAGATCCTTATCTTTGAAGGATTTTCCTCTGCTCCCTCGAATAGCATCTTGGTTGGCCAGTACTTTTCTGGATACAGGATGGCTTCCTGATTCGTTCCTAATGGCAATTTGCGAATAAAGTTTCCTGGAGGGAAAAGACCCTTCCAGAAGCTGGCAAGACAGACTGGTCGAAACGGGAAAATAGCAGATCTTCCGAAAAGAAGCAAATCCTTGAATTAGTTTCCCTTAGAGTACTCGTTTTAGAAAAGAACCAAGACCCTTTGGAAACAAATGTTTTTGACCCATCCTACCCCTTCCTCCCACTCAGAAATCATGAATCAGAAAGACAGCTGCCTCACAGGCGTTTGTTTCCAGTGAAATATCTTTGAAATAGGTATCGGATCTTTTGTCAAGTCTTGTCGAAACCACAGAACGCGATTATCCCAGCACGAAGGTCCTATTAGTACAAGATCACAAATTACCTTCCTTTCCTGTGAACCGGTGGCCCAAGATTATGGAGCTTGGCTAACTTTAACCACTAAGGAAGACAGAAGAACTGACAGTCCAGAGTTTGCATATGAGAGATGGATTTTAGGGAAGGCTATTCGAAAATAGAACCGTGGATCTTCAAGCCCTCATGCCAACTTAGCTGATAGTTGTTTGCACACCATGGTCTGTCTTTACGACATCGTTTTGCGCACAACCACAGTCCTGCTGGATCTGGTAAATGGAAGTGTTCAAATGGTCACTAGGAGTCTCAGGTTGCAGGCAAGCTCAAACACCTTCATGCTTGATGGATGATGATTGAAATGGTAATCACCATCAGCTCCAGGGAGGGTGGAAATCGGGTGAACCATTTTCTGGAGCATCATCAGCACAGTCCTTATGGAATGCTGCCCTCGGAATAAGTCAATCCCAAAGACAGAGTTCCTAAATTCGTGGATTCGTTTTACGGAGGAACTACGATGCAGCCGGGAGGGTACGCGGTAGTCAACATTGATTTTCTCTATTCCTCGACCTGCGTCGTCCCCGACCTAGTCGGAACAGGTCATCTGTTTAAATCCACTTTGATTTTCCCTGTAGCTGGAATCCTGAGGCTCTGGCTTCGACATGTATCCCTCATCAACACCGTTAAGAAGACCTCTTGCATAAAACCATCGCCGGTACAGCATGCTGCACTGGGAAATACTCTTGCGTTCTCAGAATGGAGTTAGGTTTCTCTATTTTCTGCCTGTGGACGTCGTGTTTATCATTTACTCTGGCAATACCTTGAAGAGACAATCGTGGTGGATTCCTCCCAATTCCATTAAGGGAAAAAAAATGGAAATGACTAAAATAGCTGTTAGGTTCTAGAGAACACAAAAGAGGAAGTTTCCTGGATGAAAGCAGAATTTTCAGAGATGACTGAGAAAATGCTTTTCCTGTGAAAGAGCAAAGAAATTCTACTACCATGCTATGATTTTTCGCGGATGTTTCGAAAACCCACAAGAGGAGGCTCTGTGCTACCACTGCGTGCTCCAGCAAGTTCCTCATTAAAACCTGTACCTTCATGTTCTGCATCCAGTTGATGGAGTCGATAAGGCGTGGACTTCGCCCATTACTTTTCAAGAAGCTACAAGAGTACTTGTTAGAAATTTAAGTTCATAACAACAAGTTACTACCAATAACTTTGAGTCTGTTAGCTTCCTGGAACTGCATCCTGCCAAATGGACCGATCTAATGATGGCTGTCTGCTTAGCGTCCACCTCTCGGTCTTCCCAAGAGAAGCAGTTTCTAAAGCCAAGAAAATGCCAGTTGTCTCACATGTCACTGGAGCGAAAGATCAGATCTCTCAGAAGATGAGCTCTCTAATCCATCTTCCACAAGATGGGCCACAACTTGTTTTTTCTTCTTGCCTCTCGAGGCACTCACTACTCACGCAAGACTCATTTCACTTCGTCTCGGTAGCACAGAATCCCGAAGAAAAGATTCCTTACAGGAGAGTCTCCAGAACTTCTCTTATGATATTCTTGAAAGAATGGGCTGACTCGTGAAGTTAGCTACTGAAGCTGTTTCCCTAGAAACAGTGAGTTCGATCCGGACGAAATCGAAGAGATGTGTTCTGAGGAATGCTCTCTTGAACAATTCTGTTTGTTTCTCTTCCGTTCTTGGCAAAGAGCTTGGGCAAAATAATAATTATGATTAATAAATTTGCAAAAGAGCTCATTAATCTACCAATAACGTGACCTTCAGCAAACGAAGATGGCATCCCCTTGCTCAGGACAGTGAAAACCATTCATGTCAGTGTCATCCGCAGTGTCATCCTCAGCTGTCTCTAGTGAATAGAACAGTAATGTCTTGGAACCTAAGCAAAACTCAAAATGGAAACATAAGCAGCAACCATTCCCGGAGCTGGATACAATTCCACTTGTGTGCGCCGAAGGAACACCAAAGTCCAAGTAACGGTTTGACCAGCTATCCAAACGCGTCCCTTGTAATTCAGGAACAGGAAAGCGGCATTTGGTTCCTGACGTTTCATCCCACCTCTCAAGTCAAGCCGAAAATCTGAATATCCGCGGGACCCCGCTGGAGTTACCCTTCTTGGTGCAGCGAGCGTGTAAGGAAACTGGAACGGGATTACCCTACTGCAAAGACAGGAAGCTGATAATCGCAAGCAGGAAATCAAGCTGGGCAATCTTGCCTGATTCTCCCCGGAAGATTAGACGGAATTCAATTTGGATTCAGCTGAAGGGGGAATCCACATCCCTCTGGCATCCTTGGAACAGGTGCTCTCCAAGCAGTTCTCGTCGCTCAGGAGTGCAGCTTGTTGGAGGCGAACCAGGAATGACCAAAGACTCGACCATTTATTCATGATGTTTGTTCGTTACATCCATGTTAAGAAAGGCAGCTGAAGACAGATGAGAGGGAAAAGGGAAACTTTAAGGATACCCATCGCTTGTCTGTAGCTCTTAGTGCGCCCTTGTGGCGATGCCGTGGGATTCTTGGAGGTTCTGCCGCTACGGGAAGCGACCCACGCGAGTGCGCGTGTCCCAACAGTGGGGGACGATGGAGCGCACGATCGTTCCCGCTTCCCATGTGCGCCTCTGCTTTCCTTCTTGGAGATCCTCGACCTCCCCGGCACTTCATCACCGCGAAGGATCCCGCGAAGAGTTCTCTTGCTGGTCAGGCGACGTGGCACCAACCAGTTCTCGCCGCTGCCTCTCCCTGTCTCGCGGCGCCTCTTCTGGTGACGCTGCCGAGCGTTTCCGGCGGGAGCGCGTTTCCTCCCCCCGGATGCGGTTTCACGTGCTCTCCCGGCATACATGGACGGTCGGCCGTTGGTGGGGTTCCTCGGGTCGGCGGTCGCACCCCTCTGCCTCTCCGTCGTCCGGGTGCGATTGCCGCCCAGTCCGCGGAGGATTCACCCGCGTTCTCCTCCGCATGAGCGGCCGGCGCCACGTCACCTACTCTGCTGCGAACTCGTGAACAGCCCAGGAACCTCTCGCGTGGACCAGCTGATTGAGCAGATTGACCACTGCTTGCGCCTGTTTTTGTGGTGTGGAAGTGGTTTCCACGATTCTTCTAGGTCTGAAGAGAGCTGCAGGCAGCTCACGGTAGCCGTGCCTCTGTGTTCTTTTTGGGGTTGGAAGAGGATGAAGATGCCTTCTTGTCGGGGATGTGGATACCCTGGATCGGCTGCTGCTACTGCTGCACGTCCCGGGGAACCGCAGCACCGAAGCTGGCTCTGAAAGAGTGCGGCCGTGTTACAGCAACGATGCTGCTCCTGCCTCTTGCTTCTTCTTCCTCGGCGGTTCTTGCAACAGTCGCGTCCCATCCTGCTGTCGAAAACGGGGACTTCGGAGTTCGTCCGTTTCGTGTATGTGGGGAACCACGGGTTGTCCATCACCCTCTTCGACAAAAAAGGCAATAAAGCCAAACTCCTCTTCCCCTTTTTCTCGAAGTCATCCATCTGCGCATTCCTGGAGGAGGCGTGCGACTTGCATGTAGGAGAGCTAGCGCTGAGTGCCATAGAACCCGCCGGGAGGGGACACTGGCAGAGCTCTGGATTAAGGATTCCAGCACGGGATTTTGAACTTCCTCTCCCCAAGGTCCGGCGGTCACGAACTTTTCTATGTGGCAACTGGAGAGAGATAGGGAACACCTAAAGACCGTCCCTTCTCTTCCAAGCTGGGAAGAAGCACGCGGAACTCCTGTTCCTTGGTTACACAGAGAACACCGAGGTTTGATCCCAGCGGTGTAACTCGTAGTCTAGAGTCTGAACATCAAAGAGGCGTCGCTCATCCACAGCTGCCTCTTCCCTCTGGCCACTCCACCACTTCATCTGTCGGTTCTCTCCCCTCTGGAGGGAACGTTCCCCATTCTTTGTGACGGCGCAGGAGTGCTGACGCATCCGTAGGACCTGAGGAAAGCTGCACACTACCGGTATCTAAAAGTTCCCAAAGGTTCACCTTCCCGTCCCCTTCTGGGAAGATCTTGCGAGCTGGTAACGAGAAGGAAAGGGACAGGGCAGTGCTCGAAGATCCGCAGGTGGAGGACCTCTCTGCGGGTGACCCGGCTAGCCATGGCTGATGAGCAGGCATGCTCTCCGGGATCTTCTGACTATCGGTGAACGTCCAGTCGTTGCTCTAGGGGTGTATGACCCTCGGGAGAAGAGGATAGCGCTTTCCGGAGTCACCGAGCCGCTTCCTGCGATGCTCCTCCCCATTCGAGCAAAGTCTCACCTCCCGAAGAAGACTCCAGTCCCCTGAGAATCGCCTCGGATGGCCGTTTCTACAGTCTCCGCACCGTCGCATTCCTCTGCCAGATAGCGGTGCTTTCTTGCAAGTTCCTCCCTTATCCTTGCCCTCCCCGGCTCCCCATGCTCGCTTACGCAGCTTCGGGATCTTTTGGCTCGGAAACGACGGCAGCTCCTCTGCGGGGAGCGTCCAGAAGTCCTCGGACCCTCAAGTTCGGAGCCTGGAGCGTTTAAGCTGCGGGAACGAGGTCACTCTTCGAGATGATGACGTCTCCGTGCAGGTGATGGATTCACTCCTGACTTGCGCATGCTCACCGTCGTCCGCGCGCGCATGCGCAAGACGAACTCTTCGTCCACTGGTGGAGGCGAAGAATGGGGTAGCCGTCTTTGCAGCACGGGGGACAGCTTCCGGAGGGCGTGATGGAGAACTCTCTCCCTCGGAACTCGTACAGGATCGTCCGCTGTCAGAGTCCCGAGGGATTGCGCCCGAACCGTTTCCTCGTCCCAACCCCCGCTTCTCCGCCATCGTTTCGGGAGACCACCTGCGCCCCATCTTTGAGAGAAAAGAAGAGGTAGCTTGAGGGAAGAGGGAGAGCACAGCAAAGATCGAAAGACCCTTCCAGATCTCCGGGAACTGGACCAGGATCCTCTTTCGAGCGCACCTCAGGAAGGCGTAGGGTAGCGCGCTGCTCGACTTCCGGGAACTGGAAACGGCTCGGCAAGCATCTCCCCCTTCTCTTCTGGGGAGGGGATTCAGGACGAAGCTAGGATGGAGAGAGGACGAACCGGGAGCGACGGAGGGCGGGAGAAGGACTGCACCCCTGCTTTCCCGACTAGGAGGGACACGGTCTCCTCGCATCTTTCCTGCCTCCGGGATCATCTTCCCAGATCTTCCGGGAGAGCCCTCTCTCCCGAGCGACGGGGAAGTAGGAAGGGACACATGAAACAGGATGTCCGGGAAGCGCCTCCTCCCGGGAAAAGTAACTCCTCGCTTGGGACCGCCGGAGGGAGTAATCCCTGACTCCTCCTCAGCGCATCTCATTCCAGACTCTCCCCCCAGTCCACCCCTGCCCCCTGCAGCCACTTCCTGCGGGGACAGCGAGACGACGACGCTCCTCCATTTCCTCTCGGAGGGAGAGAATCCCCCTCCTCCCCTTCAAAAGAAAGAAGGAGGGAGAGAAAAAAAACTCTGGCTGAAGGTCTCGCCTGGGTGCAAGCAAGGCGTTTTATTGGCTGTGAGGTCCACCATAACGTGTGACGCTCCAGGAGGCTTCCGGGAAAGGCTGCTCTTGGATCGAAAGGGACTGCGCTAGCGCCTGCAAGGGAAACTCCAACGGCTCTTCCAAACTCAGAGTCAAACTGAGTGCGTGTGTGCGTGGGTGTGAGTGTGCGTGTATTTATCTCTCTCTCCCTCTCTTTGAATCTGTCCTCTTCTTCCTCCTCCTTCTCTTTTCTTCGTTTTGGCCCTTCGTCTCCAGGCGACACGGCTTTCGGCAGCGGCTCCGACGAGGAAGGGGGGAGGAGAGGGAGGTTCCGGTCCGCAACCGAAGCTATCACAGGAAACAGGAGGTCACGGGTCAGAGGTGACCGAAGAAAACGAGTAAAGACTTGGACTTGCGCATGAAGCGCCCCCTGCCCATCGTCGGGTCGCTGGGCTGGCTGGCGCTGCGCGGGAACGGCACTTTCCTGCGGGAAGTGGGACCCTTTGGGGCAGGATTCCTGCGATCGGGCTTAGAGACGCTCTCGGAGGTGGAATTTGGCAGAGATGCCGTTGCCGCCACCGTCGCCGCGGGTGGCAAGGGGTAGGTGACATCGGAAGAGCGCAGAGGCATCTCCAGCACGACTGGTGCGAGATCCGAGACTGGTTGCAGCTTCCAGACCCCTCCTCCATCCGAGTTGATCTTCTTTAATGCCTTGTTCACGTTCCTGGAGCTTTGTTGGACTCCGTCGCGCACGGTCCGCGTCAGCCTGGGTAGGCAGGAAGTGTACAGAGTGGACAGGTGGGTCAAGCGCCTACCAGCTGTCCATGACGATCCCGTAGGATGGCGGAGGAACGTACTTGGGCGGCGGGTCATAGGATGTGGAAGATATCTCGGGCTGCTCCCTGGCGTCGAAGTCCCCCGAGGCGCTTCCTCCCCCGCTACCAACCGCTCCCAGGTCATCATCGAAACCTCTGCTGACGTTGGGCCTCCAGAGCTGCTCCGTGGCCCTCCCCACTTGTAACTCCGTCCGATTGGGAAGGGGAGGCTCACCTGACTGAGGTCCCGCGAGCCGCTGCAGCACAGATGGCGGACGAACTGGAAGGCCACCACCGCTAGGACCACGAAGAATGGCAGGAGCTGAAGCGTCCAGCTGGTGAGCGCGACCCCGAACGACCATTGCTCCAGAGCCCGGGACCACACAAAAATCTCACCAAGCTTTAGGGACTCCATGCTCACGGACTAAGAAAGAGGTGGAGGAAGTAGGAGATGAGGAGGGAAGCCCCCACACCCACCCCCCACCACTCCAAAAAAAATAGCCTCCCTCTTTACCAGCATGAGAATCGGGATGGTCACGGTGAAGCTGATGGTCAGCATCTTCAGCAGAATCCTGGAGCCCCAGAAGCGGGAGCTAAGGGGTACGAACAGCGACGCGACCTCCTCGGCGTCGCAGGGGTAGCGACACAGCAGGAACAGCACGATGACCATGGAAGACAGCAGAGCGAAGATCCACCAGCCGTTGCCGACGACTGTGTCGAAGAAGTGGATGGCGACGACGGAAGTCTGATGGTACGAGTGACCTCTCACTCCCGGTTCGACCAGTGGATTGCGGAGGGATCGGAGTAAGAGTGGGGATGGAGAGTGAAATGGGTGCGTGGGTAGGCGAACTGCGTACCTGGGACGCGAACGGCAAGGAGATTATGAACGTGGCAGTGGAGGAGGCGACGAGGATGGACACCCAGAAGCGCTTCAGCTTCTTCGAATTTACGGCCACGACGCTCTCCACGAGGAAGAACCAGACGGTGACCTGCAAAACACGGAAAAGGCGGAGGGTTAGGGCACTCGTTCCCTCCCACTTTCCACCGCGAGAGAGTACCAGCTGTCCGAGTCCGGCCACAATGAGCGTCAGGTAGAATGCGATGGCCCAAAAGGGGACGAGCTTGCTCGAGGTCGCCCCGGTCATAACCGCGGGGAACAGCTCCATAGCGAGGCGGGTCGGCCTGTAGTGGCTGCGGTTCGTGCGACCCGGGGCGGAGGTCAGCATCGTCCCCACGAGCATGGCGCCGATCCCGGGAGAGTGTTCCTGCTGGTTCTTGCTTATCTGGGGATGATGCCCTCGGAGGCTCGAGAGAGACCCCGGGTTCCACGTTTCTGGGAGGGAGGAAGGAAGAAAAGGAGGAGGAATGGGCAACGGGGTGGGCGGGGGGGGACATGGGTTCCTCGCGCGGAGCGAGGAAGGACGCTTACCAGAGGTATCGAAGGTGTACGAAGATCCACTGTTTTCCAGGAGCCTCAGGCAAGACATGGTGAGAAACGAGGACAGCAATAAAACGAGACTGACAGATAGGATGACAAGGCAGGCATCTCGTACCAATATGCGCCTCTTTCTTTCGTGGCTGTAGATCTGGACGATGACGACCCCGTTCATGCCCCAGATCATAACCACTTCTCTCATGGTGATGAGCCAGAACTGGAATCAGAGAAGGAGCGTCATCTAGACGATGATGACCTCGTGAAGTCGCCGGTCATCGGAGGGAAACGACAGAGCGGGAGGAGAAAGGGGAGATGGGGAAGGAAAGAAGGAAGAGGTGAGATGTCCTCGGACACTGCTCCTCTCTCCTCCGAGGTTGGCGGGATGGGGCGGGAAAGAAGGACTCCTAAGCGGTCTTCAGCCGCACCCCGCCGTTGGAGCGCGCACTTCGGCCACGAAGCCTTCGGAGACTTCCCGTCCCGCTGGCCCCGCGTCAACCGTCGTCTCTGCTTCCTCCGTTCCGTTCCTTCTGCTGCTGCAGCCGGTGAGCGAGCTGGTTGAACCGTCCCCTCCACACCCATCCTAGGAACCAGCTGGTTGTCTGGTAAGCGGACACCACTCGCTCTTGCAGAGCCTCCCAGGGAGGAGGGATGTGGGGACAGTCCGAACCCCGAGGTAAAGTTCTCGAGCGCCCCCGGGGACGAGTACGTGTGCACCAGGGTTTCCCGAAGGGCTCAGGGGATAGCGACGGTGTGCTGGCGGAGGAAGTTCTACTGAGGAAAGGAAGGGCCGCGAGAGCTCGTAGGCGACTGCTGAAAAGCGCCAGCTTGCGGCGTAGACTGCGGTCACCCCGAGCTGGGGCTGCGACCCGCACCCGCGGCGGACGCGCGCGGCCTTTCCGTACCCATGCACGCCCCGCCCAAGACGAGACCTTCCGCGATTCGGTTCCTACTCGCCCCCCCGCGCTGAAGGCGAAGGTCCCTCCCTCTCTTTCCCTCCGGGGACGCAGGAAACGACTCGAGATCGGACCGGATTGCGCAAGGCGGAGGTGGCGCTCCACTCGGAAGAGGGCGGAAGGACGCTCCGAGGAGGCCGTCCTCCTGTCTTCACCTCGGCGTCGCGCGGCCACGCAAGGGATGCGAGCCCGCGACTTTCCCTTCCACCCGAGCACGGGCTTGCCTCTGCGTCGCGCGGCAGCTCTGGGAGAACGAAGGCGCAGGCGCGGTTCGGCTTACCCAGGCGTCTTTGAAAAAATCGCTGTAGGTCACGCCGTCGATGCCGAGGGTCAAGTTTCCGTCGGTCATGGAGATGAATTCGATGCCCACCAGCAGCATCCCGAATATGGTGATCAGGGAGGTGAAGTAGACGATCCTGCCGAGGGAGTTGACGCCTAAATGAGGAGGACGCAGAGCAACGTCGTTGTCGCCTCCGACGGGGGACGGAGAGGGAGGAGACGGTGAAGGGGGAGGAACATCACCTCGTATGAGGAAGAACAGGACGATGAGCCACACGACGGCCAGGTTGAAGATCGACTCGAAGTGCATGGGCCCGAGCATCATGGCGTCCTTCGTTCCGTAGGCGGAGGAGGCGGCGTCCTGTTTGAGGACCTGCACCCTGCGCACACAGGAGGAGTGGGGACGTGCATACCCCCGCGTTCGTTCGGCGAGATCAAGCGCTCCCGCCACCCCCTCTCCTATCCCAAGCGCAGGAGACCCTTCCGCTACTCACTCGAAGTAGCTGGACACAGCCGCGAGCAGGGAACCGTTCCTCCAGTGCTTGTGGTGGCCTGGGGGAGGAGCACGGGGGGGACAAGACACGGGGTGAGCGCAAAGGTACCCCTGGGGGCTCTTACACAGCTGAAAGGCGGAGCCACCGGAGCAGTCGGACCAGTTCTGGGTGAAGAAGTCCCTTGGGTAAACGAACAGCCAGGAGATGGGCACGGCGGAGTACAGCGCCACCATGAAGTAGGCCAGGGTGAGCGAGATGCCGATACCCTGGAGGGGAGGAGGAGGGCACGTGGCAGGCTCCGTACTGGACGGATCGGGGGGGAGGGGAGGGAGCATTGGTGGGTCAAACCCACCATAAACACGGGGCACAGGTTCCACATCCGGAAGGTACCCGTCCCGATGTGCTGCCCCAGGGCCATGAACATGACCAGCATGGGCACGCCGAAGACGGCCGTGAAGACGAAAAAATACAGCAAAAACGGTCCTGGAGGAGGAGAGGAGAGAGAGAATGGGAAGGTCAGGCTGCAGCGTGGGGGTGGAGGAGAAAGGATGCACCCTCCGGTGGAAACCATGTGGGGTGCCCTGGGGAAGCCCGAGGGCTCTCTTCTGCACCGCCGGCAGGACGAGAGGACCCACCGGGAAGAGCCGAGGGAGCCTCCGGACGGGCGAAGGAGGTTGCGTGACCTCCGATCCGGAGGTATCGGAGTTCTTCCGTTCGCTGGAAGCGCTGCGGCCACCGGGGGAGGAGGGGGAGGGAAAGACGTGCAGGCAGGGACAGCAGCTGTGCGGCTCCCTGACAGGGTCACCTCCCGGGGGACCCCCTCGGGGTGGATGGTTGCGCGGGAGGCCTGAACACTGCAATGGGCTGGTGCGCGAGGGCGCCGGAGAGAGACCGGGGAGGAGGGGAGAAAAGGGGGGAGGGGAGCTTCCGCGGCGCAGCCTCTGGACCAAACCTTTTAGCAATGCCGACACGACGCCGAACCGGTCGATGTTGTACCACCCCAGGATGCAGGACACTGAGGCGGCAGCGGCGCTGAAGTCATGGGGCCACGGGAGGAAGCGGCCCGGGACCGGGCTGTCCTCCAGGTTCAGCAGCATGGAGTTCTCCTCCTAGCCGGCGCGGGTCGCGCTGAAACAGAGGTCACTCGTGTCAGACCAAGCGGCCGGGGACGGGAACGGGGGGACCTGTACCCTCGGGATCGGGGAGAGGGGGACCGGGCGAGGTGAAGATGGCAGGGCTGAAGGAAGAGAAGAAACCTCTGGGAGAAGAGGCGCGGACGCCAGGTGGAGAGGAGGAGGCGGCGGTTGCCCCTGGACACGTCCGTGAGGCATGGGAAGGAGAAAGGGAGGGGAAAGCTGGAGGAGGCATCCCTCACCTAGGGGCGTGGCGAGGTCCCGCGGGACCGACCCTGATCCTGGTGTGTGGGAGTTCCTCCTCCTCCTCCTCGACGTGGCCCAACGAGTTCCCTCCTGCTGAGGGTCCCCTCCGGGATTTCGACCGTGGCCCAGAGGCGCCCTGTATCCTGAGGGGAGAAGAAGCCGTGGTGGGAGCACCGTCCGATAGCGTGCGCGCGCGCGGAAGGGAAAGGAGGAGGGAGTGCGCGTCCCTGCGCCCCCAGGGATTTAGGGGGAAGGTTTTCCTTTTTTTCTTCTCCTTTTTTTTTTTTTTTTTACCGGTCATCCCTCCTCCTCCCCCTCCGCGAAGAGGGGAGCGGTGCTGCCGCCAGGTTCGCGGCTTGCCGGCCGGCCGCACCAGGGCGTCCGCGGGGATCTCGCGCTTCGCCGGAGCTCCCCGGAGAGTCGCCGCCGCCAGTCATGGGGGAGGGGAGAGGGACCTCCTCGTAGCTCACCGTCATCGGGAGTGGAGAGAGAAGAGTAGCTGCTGCGCGAGAGCCGGGAGGCGGAGGAGGCGAGTGGGAGGAGACCCACCCCCTCCCTCTCTGAGGGAACTCCCGCCGGAGACGAAGGCGGCGTGCACGCGCTCTCGCGCCTGACCTTCTGCGGTCGGGGGCGGTGGGCTCACCTCCGTAACCCAAGGCTTCCATGGCACGGAGAACGGCGCCGGTGGCTCGCGTGCAGCTCGGGAGAGGACGAGAGGAGCGAGCGCTCCCTCCCGAGGTTTCGCAACCCCGCCGCTAGCCGCGCACGGGCGCGCGCGTCGACTTCCGCTGTGCTTACCCCCGGCCCCGACAGCCGGCCGCGGAGAGGAGGTGCAAGAAGAGACACGAGGACCAGCTACACGTGACTCCACGCGACCTCGGCAGGAAGGGGAGCTCGCCTGCCTCCCCACTCCATTCCCTTCTACGCCCCGAACTCCCGCATCCCTCTGTATCAGGGCGACCACCTCCGCGAGAGGTGGTGAGAGCGGATGGGGGAGGAGCGGTGGAAGGAATCCTCCCGCGCGACCTTGGCAACGGTTCCGCCGCCGTTTCCAAGGTCGTTCCGAGAGCACGTTCTCGATCTTAGCGTCCGACCTTGACGGCAGGCAGCCCGCCCGCGGCTCGTCTCCCCCTGAGGCGGCGGGCCGATGGCTGACACTCTGGAAGCTCCGCAGAAGGCTCCGTGACGTGCGGGAGGACTCGTCAAGGAAAATCCCTTTTCCCCGTCCCGTCCTCCTTCGATTCCTTCCGCCGGCTCTATCCCCGCTCGCGCGCACCAGGACGCTCGTGGCCTTCGATCCCTGACCTCGGCAGCGGCTCGACTACTCTCGGAAATGGCCCGAAACCTCCCCTCCCCCTCCGCTTTCCTTCCTGCCTCGTTGCGTGGCACCGCGTGGAGACGAGCAAAAGGAAAAGCAGCCTCCACCGGGCTGACGCATCCTCTGGCTTGCAAAGGTCGTTCGGGGTCACGGATACGGCATCGCACCTCGAAACAAGCGGCTGAGGACACCGCGCGCCGGGACGAAGGATGAGGGGCGCCTCTTGTGATGATCAGCATCTCCACCCCCTCACCTTCTCTCGATCTCCCGCTCGGACAAACAGGAAAGGCAGGGTCCAGGACGGGTGCATCTCTCGCGCGTGGGAGGTCCTCTGTCCCACCCGGAAGATGCCGCGAGGAGTCTGGGGACGCACGGCCTCGCGCGGGAACGAAACAGCCCCTCGGGTAACGCGCGTGGAGCAACGCAGGGACACCACGTGCCAGGGCTGAGGAGCGGGTCGCAACCGCTCGAGCAGCCGGTTGCCATGGGCTCCGCAGTCCTGCGGCGTCCCGCAATCTCCTCACGACTTGATGTGGCGGAGCGAGAAGATGCAGCCTCCCCACTCCCCATCTCCCCCTTTGACCGGACTCCCGGTCTCCCGGACGACTCCAACAGCGCATGCCAGAGTCCTGCTCAGTCGGAAAGAGCTGGCGTGAATGCTGTGTGCGTGCGTGCGTTCGCCACGATAGTTCGCCACGTGCAGTACCCCTCAATTACCTAGAGAACGGTTCCACGTTCTCCCGCGAGATGCCAGCGGTGCTAGGACGAGACGCCTAGGGGGACGGTGTCGTTTCCACTTCCGCCCGCGAGATGCCATTGGGAGAGACAAGGGGGGAGCTGTCCGATCTCGAAGTACTGCCGTTGGTGGTACCTGCGCTTGCTGCTGGAAGGCAAGTACGCGAGGACTGCGCGTAGTGCCCGGGAGAGGCACAGGGACAAAGCGAAATGGGAAGAGGCCGCCGGGGACGCCTCTGGACACGGCGGGGAGCTAAAGGCGCTCGGGGGAATGACGGGAGGGAGCAGAGAAGAAAGGAGTTGGGCCTGCAGAGCAAAGTCTGCACGCGGTCTCACCCCCACAGTGAGATCGACAGGGGGACCCCTCTCGTTTCCTCTGCGCAACCCCTTCTCAGCAGGGTGGAATGAGGAAAAGGGGTGTCGATCCGTGGACCACTCCGACACCGGGGCGAACGACCCGGAAGCGAGCGAGCAGCTGCGGGGATTGACGTCGACGCACGTGCCTCCCCGTTCCCTGATCCTGCTCCCTCCACCCATCGCCACGCACCCCTTCTCTCTCGCATGCGCTTGCTTCCGCTGCGGGATAGAGGAGGGAGAGCAGAGATGCAGGGGTGAGATGCCCGGGGGAGAGATCCCGCCTAAGATCCCCAGAGGAAAAAGAGCCCGATTCTCCTTCCTCCCTCCCCCTCTCCCCTCTCACCCACGCACCCTCACTCACCTGTAGCTTTTCGGATAGGAGCCCGGACTATCCCTTTTCTGCTGCTCGTCGTCTGCCCGAGGCAGCCGGGATGCTAGGAAGGGCACGGGAGGGAAGGCAGATCAGTCGCTTCCAGGAGTCAGGAGAACCGCACGTGCGCACGCCGCATCCCGGATGTTGACTGAACTGACCAGATGTGGGTTACTCCGGCGCATGCGCGGCGGCGAGCCGAGCGGAATGCCTCGCCCGCAGTCATGGAAGCGTAGCGGCCCGTTGCGGCGGCAACTGCAACGCCACCCCGCTGCTCCGCGGGTCCGGCCAGCATCCGATACGTTCCCGCCGCCACCACGAGGGTCGGGCGCTGCTACCGCCACGGATGATCGCTTCTCGGCCTTTTTAGCTGCGATCAAAATGCTGCTGACTCGAGGGCAGCGGAAGAGAGGAGGATGCTGAAGTCTCAGCAAGGAGGAGGAGGGGGAGGGGGAAGAGAAGGAGAAGAAGAGAGAAAAAACAGAGGAAGACGCGCGCGGAAATGTCGCTCGGATGCCCGCAGCATGTCAGGAGGCATGAGCGACGTCCCCTTCCGCTCGGGAATAGGGTCGGGACCCCAGGAATTCTGACACTCTGCCTGGTGCCGGCGCTGGTGCGTGCTCCGGCGATCCCTTCCTCAGTAAAGGACCACCGCCTCCCGACCGAGCGGCTCCCGGAAGCAGGGACGCACAACCAGGTGCTCCCTCCCCCGAAGAACTTGTGGTCCCTTCCCTTTGTATGGACACCTCTGTGTTCCCCCTTCGCTGGAAACAGGATGTTCTGCTATTCCTGCACTGGGGCTTCCAGTGCAATCAGCGCAGGCACCTGGTTTCCGGCGGAGTTGCCTCCCCAACTGTCTCAGGAGCGGGGCGATTGAGTCGCTCTCGCATTTTCTATTGGAATGCTGTGACTTCCAGATGTTATGGCGGAGACTTGCTTCGGCACTTCGTCGTCCCCAGGACACTGCCACCAGTTTGCTGCGGCTCTTCTTCACCAAGGATGGACTGAAGAAAGGCACTGTGATCGCAACCATCTGTTGCATCCGCGCCATCGTGACAGCCCGCCGTAAGCTCGAAGGAAGTTCGCAGCGAAAAGACGCCACCAGCATAGCAGCAAACCTTATGAAGGTAGCTGCATGGTGGCCTCGCCTGCCCAGAAAAGCCGCCAGGGAAGTCACCATCGTCAAGCGGCGCTTCTAGAAGAAGAGGAACGTTTTAAGCCAAAGGTCCCAGTTCCCACCATTCCTTGTTTTTTTTTTGTTTATTTTGTGTCCCTTCACTCCGTTCCCTTCTTTTTTCCAAGCCGGCGTGCGTGCCAATGGTCATCCCAGTTGAACTTTTTGTATGGGCGTCTCTTGTTTCTTGGAGGGATACATATCCCTTCAAACTTGTAGTTTTGTAATAAACGTCCCGGCGTGACCGGGTTAAAACCTCCTTCCCGGCTTCGCCCCAGGGGAGAAGTCGACCTACGTTCCTCCCACGGCGGGAGTGGATGCGCTGGGTGTTGATGCCGCTGCAGGAGGAGGAGGGCCAGGGTCCCCAAGGGACAAGCACATCTCTTCCAGGGTGAATCCCTCCCTACCAGGGAAACCGAAGAAGATCATCCCCATTATTCCCTCTATTTCCCTTTGGTCCCTTCCCCCTCTCCCTCTTTCTTGCCTTCCGGCCTGCAGGTAGCGCCTCTCAGGAAGAGCGGCAGCTACGGACAGCTCCGTGCGCGGGTGACGTCACACTGGGATCGCTGGAAGCCTTGAGGCGGCGGGGCGCGGGAAGATGCATCAGACCCGACGGCGCCACTGCCGCCTCATCTTCTTTTCCCTCCACCCCTCTCTTCACCCGAGGCCGCTCGCCTCACCCAGGGAAGGTTGGCTGGGAGCGAGCGCGCTTTCGGAGGGGCTTCCTCGCTGCTAAGAAACGGACCCCCGCGCCCTCTTGCTGCTGCTTGAGTGATGTGTCCGTCAGCCCTCTTCCGTGCATCCTCCTCCTTAGGAGGGAATACCATCTCCAGGCAAGCCTTTTCTGTTTTCTCGGTGCACAGCTCCGGGAGAGCCCTCTGCGATCTCTCCGGGCGTCTGAGAGGTGGCAGCAGGGTCGTTCTCCTCCCGCAGACACAGGAGAGTCATCAGTGAGGAGCGGAGAGAGCCTCCGAAGACTGCAAGGAACCGAGAAAGGAGCATCTGCAGCAGAACGCTGCCCCCTCCTGGGTCTCTCCCTTCTCCATAGGGAATGAGGAAGCACCTACAGGGTCACCGGCGAAGATCTGGTCCAGGTGCCCCAGAAGGAGTCCGCTGCCGCTACTGCCGGATGAACCGCCTAGCAACCCCCCATCAGCTCACATTGGTCACGATGCCGCTCCTGGAAACTGGACTGTTGATCAGGGGAAGGGGAGACAAGGGACCGAGGACGGACGTGCTGCTGAACATCGATTAGGGGGAAGGGACGCCCCTGAACGGCGGAAGGCTGCATTTGTTCCTGTCTTGCTTCCCTCCCCCCTCCCCCCCACACAGGGGTGACCAGGGGAGGAGGATGCGAGCCTCCGTGCCACTGGTTCGGTACATAAGGCGGGGCATCTGGAACGCGTAAGGGGGGAGAGGACAGCAAGCATCATTCCGCTGGAGTGCCGCCAGAAGTCGGGACTTTCCCTCACAAAGTGCCCGTCAAGAGCTCTCGAAAGGCCCGGAGGAGCCAGGGTGCTCCCCGGGGATGGAGGGCGTGGTCGCACCTGGGAGAAACCGGTGCCCAGGAGGATGCAGGCATCGGACTTTGCTTGGACGTCGTTCCTGTCTAGGCCTGCGGATCCCCTCGGTTGCCATGGCATCATCAAGGAAAGGGAAGGCAGCAAGTAGCAAGAAGAGGCGTCACTCTCTCTTCCTAAGAGCGCAAGCGCACGCAAGTCGCTGGCACCGCGAGTGCCTCTCCCCTCCCAGGTATCCGATTGCTGAGTGGGGGAGGATTAAGGGAGGAAAAGAAAGATGAGAGGGGGAGAAGGAGGAGGGTGGCAAGAGGACCGAGATCCGAACCAGATGATGTCGGACAGTCCGTCCTGGAAATCCGTCTCTAAAGCCCCGGAGGAAAATAGTTCCTGCCGAACCCTTTTCCTCTACTCCCACATCCCTCCTTCCAGTCCTCTTCTCTCATCCCAACTCCCTCCTCTTCTTTCCTCCGCTTAACTCTCCTCGGGCAAGAGAAAAAAAAGGAATAGAATGAGGGCACGAGGAGATCCAAAGCAGCAGAGAGGCTCCCTAGCACTCCTCCCTCCCTCCCCCTCGTTGCTAGGAAGCTCTGGAGCGTAACGAGGCGTTTCGCCTCGCACGACCCGTGGCCGTGGATAGGCATTGAAAGGAGGGAGTATCCGCCACCCTTCGCTGACGTCAACCTTCCAGGCTGGGGAAAACGAGTATGTCCACCTCTTCTGGAGGAACTGCAGGATGGCGGCTAGGGGAGGCGCGCACACTCGCAACACCAAGGAGATGGAATACGAGTCCCGACCTCTCCTTCCCCCTTTTTCTTGGCAACGAGAGTGAGCAGATGAATGGAGGGAAAAGGCTCATCGTTGCTAAGGAGAGGAGGAATGCGCCACCACTTGCTCTGCCCTCTTTCAAGCGTCTCCATCCTTCGCTCCTCCCCCATTCGCAGAACCTCATCCCTTCTAGAGATTGCACTCCCTCGGAACCTCGTTTTCATGGCTCCCTCTTGGTCTCTCGCTCCTCTCCTCTTCCCTCTCTTCTCCTCCTCTCAGCATACGGACACCTAGGAGGGAAGAGTCTCGCGCGCTCTGTAGTCGACCCGTTCAGCATTCACCCCTCCGGCGAGAGCGTGCGGTCGTGCAGAGAGCACGTGCCCCGCGCCACTGGAGGCTGAGCGCGGATCGGTGCGAGTTTCCCCCAATCTCCCTTCCTCTCTCGCCACCTTCAGAGCGAGCGAGCCGGAAGCAGAGGACTGCGGACGCTCCTCCGTCTGGACGTCCGATTCGCCCTTGTGCGGCACAGCCCCCCTGAGCTGGCAGCCCTATAACTTCCCTGCATCAGGGTCGAGGAGGTTAATTCCGCGATCAGGAGCTTCGAAATCAGGAGGGAGAGCGCGCCTCTCCCAAGGCGGGAAGGATGTGGGGTGTCCGGACCGCACCAGTGCGCCTGCTTCTCAGGGTTGCCACACCACCTCTTCAGTTTTGTTTTACTTTATTTCATTTCATCTTAATTTTCCTGTTTCCTTCTCGGCTTCCCTTCTCTCATCGGTGAAGAAAACGAGAAAACAAGCTCCCTCCCCTTCTCCCTTTTCTGTCTCCCCTTCCTTCCTTCCTTTTGGTCCAGGCGCAGGCTTCCCTCTGCTTCGCTTCCAGGTTCACGAGTGAAGAGACTTCTATCTCCCCTGCTCCTCCATAACACTCTCCTCTTCCTATCCCTGCCAGTCTCTGCCCCTTCGGAGACGGTCGCGTGACTCCTCCTGAACGGTCTCTACTGGCGCCACCTGTGTTGTCGCCGCAGCATGGATCTCATGGAGTCCAGGAATGTTTCGCGCTCCCGGAATCCGGCCTTCCGGCTCCAAAAACTCCGGAGGAGGAGAGAGACGCTTCTGAGGAGGCTGTCTCAAGTGGAATAACTTGGGGGGGAGGGGATTCTGGTGATGCTTGGGAAAGGGTGAAGAAAAAGGTCCTGGCTCCCTCCCCCGTTCCTACTACTGTTCGAATTCCGGGGCTGATGAAAGGGCGGTCCCCTTTCCTCCACGATCTTGTTTCTCTCGCACCGCCTCATCCAAGTTTGGAAAGGGGAAGTCGACCCGGCCCAACTTATTGTCTCGAAAACCTCTTGTGGAGAGAAAACAAGGGGAGAAGAGGTATACCACTTTTGTGAGAAATGGGATCGGGAAGAAGAATCGCCTGGAACGGGAGGACGACGAGGAAATCCTATTTATCCTAGAGAGAATGCGGAAGCGTCATCAAGGGGAACTGGAAGTCCACCTCCCCTTCCCCTTCACCTAAAGAAAATGGAACGGAGCTCGCCTCCTACTGGAATAGGGCCTCCCCTTTCCCCTCCCCTGGTCAACCCGTCCTTCTGAAACGATCGCGCGGCTGCAAGCCGGTCACCACCGGGGAATCTCCGATTATTGGAGACCTCCTGTCCCGGGAACGCTTCCTCCCCATTCCTGCCTTAGTGATTGGGAAGGGAAAAGGAGGGCTCACTCCATTGCTGCGGTTGGATTCCGCCCACGCTTCCTCAGGAGCGAGCTTCGCACTGCGCCACTCAGACGGGGAAAGGGTGGGAGGAAGAAGCCAGAACTGGGAAGCGAAAAAACGAGAAAAAAATTGAGCGCCTCACCTCGCTCTGAAGACGCCCCGAAGGAGACCCTACGGCACTGCTGCTCCACACGTGAGGGCTAGATTTTTTTTCTGCCTCCTCCTCTCTTTCCCTCCTACTCTTTTCTTCGACCCTCTCCCTCGATAGCCCAGCTCTCTCTCGGGAATATTCCTTCCGAGGTCGTGTCCTGAGAAAGAGAGGAGGGCGTTTGTTCCCTCGGGCAAAGATCTCTCCAAATTCCAGAGCAAGGACAGGGAAGGGTTTTCCCCGAAAGTCATCTGGGATCCGCTCACTTCCCGGTGAACGAGTTCCGCGCAGCATCAGATGCAGCGGGGCAGCCTCCCGTCCTTCGTGCCGCGTTCTCCCTATGGTGCACAGGTACGTCCGGGCTATCGACGGCATCCGTCTCCTCCCCGTGACCTCACTCACTGGTGGAGGACTACTGCCCTGATTCAAAGAGCATCTGGAGGGAACCCCAGGAGGTTTTGCTCTCTCTCTAGGAAACCTCCGAGGACGCCCTCGGAAACGGATCATTCTTTTGTCAGGAGGATTTTTCCCGATTCAGAAGCTCCTTCCGCAGGGAAGTGGTGTCTGGGAAACCCTTGCTTTCCCTCCTTCCGGTCCATCCAAACTATCCGTCACCTGCTCGCTATCACTTCCTGCTCGTGTGTTCAGGCAGGGGAAGAGGAGGACGGGTAGCGATCCGGCAGGAACGCCAAGCGCGAGTTTCCCTCTGCGCAATGAAATGCAGACGCAGGCGTAGGCGGACCCGTCTCCACGGAGTTTGCATCGTTCTGCCTCCTTTTGGATGTGGGAAGGGGGGTGAGTGGGCGCGCGCGACCTGGCAAAGTCAGCCGACGCCGACTGAGACAAAGGGAGAAGCGAACGGGAGATCCGAACGATCCGACGGGCGCACGGTCACCTTTTGCAACCTCTGAGTTCACCTCGCACATCCACTCCTCCTGAGTAGCCGGGAGAAGGAGACACTGGACTGCACAGCGGCATCATCACATCAGCAAGTTTGGGGTCCCACTTGCTTGGATCCCAGAGGACGAACCTAGAGCTCTAGGGCGAAGGGAAAGCTCTTGCGTTGGGTGTCGCCTGTCTCCGTGGATACTCACCGGAGATGCTGCGAAGGAAGGAGAGCCAGCTCCAAAGGAGTGCCCTGAGACCGTCTGGATCTGAGACCGTCTGGATATCGATAGCGAAAGGATACCCAGATCTTCACTGCCACCATTCCGGGATTTCGAGGTATGGTGAACCAGAAACTAATAAAAGGAGGTTAACATGTCGAACTTGGAGGCGTTTGGCTTTATTGCCTTTTTTGTCGAAGAGGGTGATGGACAACCCGTGGTTCCCCACATACACGAAACGGACGAACTCCGAAGTCCCCGTTTTCGACAGCAGGATGGGACGCGACTGTTGCAAGAACCGCCGAGGAAGAAGAAGCAAGAGGCAGGAGCAGCATCGTTGCTGTAACACGGCCGCACTCTTTCAGAGCCAGCTTCGGTGCTGCGGTTCCCCGGGACGTGCAGCAGTAGCAGCAGCCGATCCGGGGTATCCACATCCCCGACAAGAAGGCATCTTCATCCTCTTCCAACCCCAAAAAGAACACAGAGGCACGGCTACCGTGAGCTGCCTGCAGCTCTCTTCAGACCTAGAAGAATCGTGGAAACCACTTCCACACCACAAAAACAGGCGCAAGCAGTGGTCAATCTGCTCAATCAGCTGGTCCACGCGAGAGGTTCCTGGGCTGTTCACGAGTTCGCAGCAGAGTAGGTGACGTGGCGCCGGCCGCTCATGCGGAGGAGAACGCGGGTGAATCCTCCGCGGACCGGGCGGCAATCGCACCCGGACGACGGAGAGGCAGAGGGGTGCGACCGCCGACCCGAGGAACCCCACCAACGGCCGACCGTCCATGTATGCCGGGAGAGCACGTGAAACCGCATCCGGGGGGAGGAAACGCGCTCCCGCCGGAAACGCTCGGCAGCGTCACCAGAAGAGGCGCCGCGAGACAGGGAGAGGCAGCGGCGAGAACTGGTTGGTGCCACGTCGCCTGACCAGCAAGAGAACTCTTCGCGGGATCCTTCGCGGTGATGAAGTGCCGGGGAGGTCGAGGATCTCCAAGAAGGAAAGCAGAGGCGCACATGGGAAGCGGGAACGATCGTGCGCTCCATCGTCCCCCACTGTTGGGACACGCGCACTCGCGTGGGTCGCTTCCCGTAGCGGCAGAACCTCCAAGAATCCCACGGCATCGCCACAAGGACTCGCCGAGAAGACAGGCAAAGAGGATGACATGGACGGTTTCTGGGTTGGTCTGGATGCTGCGAGAGCGATGCCTTGCAGATTTACTGTTATTCTTCGAAAGCCTCGGCACTTCTCATGCCGAGCAATCGTACCATTTTCCAGCTATGGCGTCAAGTGGTTTAACAAGAGTCTTCAATTTGGAAATTCCCTTTTTCAACGACGTTCCTGGTCCTCTGGGAGGAGAGAGCTTTTAAGATGAGATGCTCTTCGAAGGACACCTTAAGCACTGAAGTTCGAGAAAGAAAATTTTCTTCTTGTCCTTGTGATCGCCAGACAGATGTTTCAGCGCTCTCCCTACTGATTCGACATGAGAAAAATGCTTGGCCATGCAGGAAGAGTGGAGACAATCGCGGAGGCTTTACGCTGGCGAGGGAGTGGTGCACGGTGGATGTCGAACGGGAGACAGGATCGGCTCAGAGAGAGACACGGGGTCGAAGAATCAAAGAGCAGTGTTTGTCTTGTTGGCAGCCGCGCTTGCCGATTTTTTGGCGGTGGGCCCGTGGTGGCGGCCCATGTGGCTGCGGTCTCCGTGCGCAGTACCAAGCGTTGCGGGTTCGAATCCTCACGTGAAGGATCGACTCCGAAAAACGGGTGCGTCATGGGTTTCAAGTCGCTCCCTTCCCCCCAAGATGATGCTGGTTGGCCCACGAGCTTCGGGTAAGGCACTGGTGGAAGCCGGCCTCCCCCGTCTGGACGGGATTGGAAGTTGCTCTTCCGGAGTGCCCCTTTGGTTGTAAAAATCCACTTCCTTTGGGAGGAGACCCTTCATAGGGTACCATAGAGCCGGTTGATACCTTCTCCCTTTAGAAGAGCTGTCTCTCCAGCGTGTCAGGAGAGAGCCTGCTTCCTTCGGAGAACGCCTTTCAGGGAAATTGGGAGCGTCCTTTCGGGGTTCTCTTCAGAGGAGGAAAAAAAGAGTGGTTCCCTCCGGAGAAGAAATGAAGAGTGCCTTCCCTTTCGGAAGGAGTCTCTCCGGAGCGAAAAAGGAAGATATTCCCTTCGGGGTTACCTCCGGAAACAACTAAGGCGAGGAGGGTTTCCTTCGGCATTCCCTCCCAAGCGTAAGAGGAACGGACTCCTTCCTCCAGAGCCCTTCCTGAATTCCTAAGGTGGTCCCTGGAGAGTCTTCCCTGACTTGAAGGGTTCCGTGCTTCCTTGGGCGGTGTGGACAGTGCCCAGGATCTTTGTGAGTCCCCCCCCCTCAGGAGGCGAGCGGTTCTTCAGTACTTGGAGCACGAGGGAGGGGGCATGAGGTGAGCAGTCTCGATCCCTCTGAGAAATTGCGGTGGCAACGGAAGATGCTCTGCTTCCCAATCACAGAACTTCGTCCTTCACGAGGTCTCGATTTTCCTAACGCGCAAGTGCAAAGGTTGGAAGTAGGAGCAAGAAATTCGGAAAACTACGAAAGACAGAGCGAGGAGGGGGAGGAGGGGAAAGGAGGCTGCCTCTGGTGTTCCTCTCCCTCCTCCATTCATTTCCCTTCCTCCTCTTCCTTCCTTCCCCGCGAGTGGCCAAACGACGTAACGTAATGCGCAGCAGACACCGGCAGGTGCATTTAAGTGGGTTGAGGACCGGAATGCCCAAATGGCCTATCAGGGGATTGCATCAGTGCTTCGGCGCGACCACTTGCCACCGGCGTTTGTGCACACACGGAAGTGCGTCAGAAGCACGAGCGTGCGGCGCGCGTCGGAAGACCCTTGGTCGCAGAAGTTCCTCCCTCGGCGGCGCCTCCTCACCTCTCCGAACTGGCTCGTCCCCTCAAGCTGACCGGAGTTTTCCACTGCCGCCGGAAGCCGCGTTGCTTGCGCCTTCCATCTTCCGAGTGACAGGGATGAGGGATGAAAAGAGCACCCCACGTGACTATTTGTTAGCCACCACCAACCAGCCACCATCGGTTCTCAGCAGTCCAAAGGGATAGGACAAAATTTCGATCATTCCTTTTCCTTCTTCCTTTCCTCATCTCTGGACCGCCCTTTGCATCCATTTGCGTCGAAAATGCAAATGCAGTTGGACTGGTATTAAAATCACCACTGTCCGAAAGGATGTCCTTGTCTCCTTGGATATCATTCCAGGAAAGCACTCTGTTAATCCTAATTAGAGAAGTCCAGATAAGAGTTTAAAGGTTCGTCAGGAGCGGAGCGGCAGCGCATATTTAGCCCGTCCATTAAACAGACCTATCTTTCCCTTTTTACGCAACCATGGGCGGGCAGCAGGCCCTTTGAACTCGCGCGAAGTCTGGCGCTGTCCCGAGCTCACGAGGTGGTGCGCGACTCGTCCCTACCGCCGCCTTGACTCCTTCCGGACGAGCCGACGGTGCGGTCAGCCCGAGGTGTCACTCGCAGCGCGGCGGCGGCGGAGCGCCAACGCGAGCCACTGCTACAGAATTGGTTCCTCCTTCCTCCATGTGGTAAGGTGAGGGGCGATGGGCGTCGCGCGTGCTGGGAGAGAAGAACGTCCATGTCCGAAAGTGAGAAGCATCTGCTGGTTCCATTAGCAGCAGCAGCCGCTTTCCTCGCTCTCGTCCGCCTCCTCCACGCACGCTCGCGGGGACGAATCGGTGGAGGCTCCCACAGGCAAAAGCTATCGGGAAGAAAAGGCGGGGAAGAAGGGCAGAAAGATCGCCTTTAGCCACGTTCCGTCTGAAGAGGTGGTTCCCCCACGTCCGAAAGAAGGCATTGCCTCCAACAGACGAAGGGAAAACGTGCGCGCGCGCGCGCGCGCGCGCTCACACGGGAAGAGATCAAAGAAGGCCGAGAGACCGGTCTTTCGGTTTTTGCCCAGAATTGCGGTGACCCTGATAAGCGCTATCTAAATTTATTCATCCGCAGGAATGTTTCGGAGATGCTCCTGGGATTTCTGAAAGACTCATCATCGCCTCCATGGGAGCAAGCGTCTCGAAAAAAAGTGTGCGCTCTTTCCCGGCTGAACCTACCAGCCGGTACCCCTCCGTAACGCGCTTCCGGATCTCGGGAGCTCGGCTTAGCTCAGGAAGATCGTCGATGGTGATTTTCCACCCTCTCGCCCGGGTCTCCAGCGGATCCCCGGAAATGCCCATCGATCCCTATCCCGTGTCCTGCGCGTCCTTGCTGCACGCATCCTCTTCCTTCCTGGAGATTCCTGAATGGGCACCGAACGCCGGGGTCACAGAAGAGTATGGATTTTTTTTTTTTTAAAAAAAAAAAATAAAAAACACAATTTTTTTTTCTCTACCCCTTTTCCTTGCTTCCTCCATGAAACCCCGAAGAGGGTTGCGGGCGAGGAGGTATCTTGCTGATCGTTTCCAGCTGCTGTATTCTCCCAGTAGTTGGCGGGACGCTAGGGCGCGATGCAAACTTCTTCCGGATGACTCATCCACTCATTCGAAATCCCTCCGGAGAGATAAGAGAACCCTCCAGGCGTCACGGACAATTTCTTCACGGAAGCTGGCCGTGCTCTTTGTCGAGGCGCTCTTGGAGATGCTACCAGGTGACATAGAACTCGCATCCTCCGTTTGCATCGACCAAGTGATCTAGGATCCTTATCAGGTAGGTAAGAACTAAGATAGGTAATTTGCTCCTCTCGGTCATGCTTGCGCCGTCCATCTTGCGATCTTGATTTCCTCTGTTTTGTTGTTGCCTGGGAGATCACTGCAGATGATTATAAATCCAGTCCAGCCCGAGAGATAGGAGCTTCAGCAGGAGGATTATCCACGTGTGGAGATTAAGATTATTGGAAAGGGTAGCGGGTGATGAAAGGCAAGATGAAGTCCACGAAGAGGTCTATGGGTGGAGTGTGGGATGTGAGTCATGACAGCAGGATGCGGTTCATCCCAGATGAAGAGAGGGAATTGTCTAACAGTGGATGCGATGGTATCCTCTTCGAAGGGGCTGTGTTTTTCGGGACGGGAAGGACGAAGGGTTTGGATGTGAAAGGAGAAGGGGGAAGGATTGAGAAAGGGAGACTGAGAGAGTGGCTTCTTTTTCAAAGCCATTTGTCGAGATGATGGGATGCCTGCATTCTTCGTAGCGTCGGAGGATTGTGGACTGGACTGGAGCGCGTGTCGTTTTACAAGACGTTCATTTTTCCAACAAACCAGTGGACAAAGAAGCAACGAAGACGACGTCCGAAGATGAACTTGAGGAGAACAGCCTGGAAAGGCTCCTTCTTAGAACCGATGAAGACGTGGAGAAGGGAAGCGGTTGACCTTAGATGGAGTTTCAAAGGCTAAGAAGGAATTCCAAGGGATACCACGCATAGGAAGATGCCCTTTATTGGAATCCGGAATTGCGAGAACTGCACCTGCAGATCGCGTGCATGCGGGTCACATGAAGAGGAGGGGGGTCGTGGGACAGATTTCTCCAAAAGTCTCAAGGCACTCATCACAAGCGGCAAGGATTGAGAGTGTGCTGCCCCTCTCTACGCGTCTTGTTTACGACCCACACCTTCCCTTGTGGGCGCAGCTCTCACGAGGTGGCCATTCAAGGTGAGCCACATGCCCGAAGCGACCGTTTTCCCATGAATGAAGAATGGCGGAGACGGTGTCATCCCACAGAGGTGATCAAGAAGTTCTTGGGTGAGAGGTTGCAAAGACAATCCTTCGTGTGGATGCATGGGGCTCACAGAGAGCTCAGAGGTAAACCACGCGTACAAGTGGCTAACGCTTGCGAAGAAGCACAACAGCACTGTCGAAAAGAGGTCGTGAGAAGGCCAGGGTCTGGTGTGAAATGAATCCAGGAGCGAGAATATCAGGTGGGCAACTGCGAGAACTTGGGAAAGAGCCGGATCGCAGGAGGGAGACCAGAAAAGAGACATAGACCACTCACTGGTTTCCCTCCATGGCATGGAGAGAACCCAATTCAGTGTAAGTGGACATGGGAGAATTCGAAACGTTTCGAGGTAGAAAGGCGTGAAGAAATTTTCAGGGAAGGAAAGGGAGGGCGGATATGCAAGCAAATCATAAAGCGCATCCTTTTCAGGTTCCCTTCGGAGAAGAAATGAAGAGCTGCCCCTTCGGGGTCCCCCTTGGAGAGAGAATAAGAGAGTGGTTCCCTTCGGGGTTCTCTTACAAGAGTAAGAGGAACGGGCTCCATCTTCGAATTCATTAGGGTGGTATCCCTTCGGAGTTTCCCCCTGACTTGCACGCACCCTCGGGTGGCGTTGACAGGGTTTCAAGAGCCTTGTGAATCCCTTTGTAGCGGCATCTCCGATACTCCCAAGGAGGCGACCGGTTCCTAAGTACTTAGCGGCTAAAAAATAAAAAAACATGACCGAAGAAAAAAGGCAAACTGTAAACGAAAAGGCGGGCCCAATGAATGGAAGGAGACGGGCATGACAGTCTCGAGGACCTGAAGATGCTCTCACATCTGAGGAAAACGAAACTGATCCGTGGATACGGAAAAGCAAAAGAGGTTCTGTTGCTTCACCCGAGATCGCCTCCCACTCAGGGGACACGAAAACCTTTCAAAGCTCCGATTCTCTCTGCCTTCGGAAGGAAAGGCCTCCAGCGTCGGTAATGGCAGGTGTGGTTACATTTTCCGCCACACGACTGCACGGTTTTGGATTCAGCTTGGAAAACTGCTGAAAGTCAGTTGATTGCACCGGGGAACATCAAGGAACGAGGCTTCTACTGGGTGTGGTTCCTTCTGGATCCTCGACACGATTATTTGAGCCAGCGCTCTTTCTAGAACTCAGGGATGCGATCGATTGAGATCGATTCTCTCAACTGGCGCCACCTGGTCGTCTGATCGGGAGCTCGCTGATAGTTGGTCCATCCCGCCCGGTGATCCGGAGTTGCTCCTATGTTCCGGCTACGCTGCATGTTAGCACGCACCATCCATCTCTTCGTGGTTTCCGCCTTTGAGAGGCGGACCTCGAGTTCTCTAAGCATCCTCTTCGTTCTTCGGGCTGCAGCAGCCCCTCCCAGGGATCTCATACCGATTGCTCACGCGGAACCTGGAACCGCTCTGTCGGCAAGCAGGAGAGGCAGTTTCCTGCGTTTGGTATCTCGTTTTTGGGTCGTCTTCGGTGCTGTCTCCGCTTTCTCGCAATGGACATTTAGCCGGTCCTCCGTTCACGTGAGGAGCGCCAGGTCCGGTCAGGGCTCTGAGCCGGTCGGCTCGGGGTCATATCGGCTTCCATTTTCGTTGCGCTGCTTCCTCGGTGAAACTGACCAGATAGCCTCCCGGATCTCGTGGCAGCGAGGTGGGGATTTCTCACGGAACGATCGAGAGAGCTCGTCAAAGACTCCTCACGTCTGGAGAGAGCATCTGGCTGCATAGAGCAGAGTGTCTGAAGCGGCGCTCGGGGAGCCGCTTCAGACACGTGGTCTATGCAGCCCCGGTACGCAGGGAGTGGCTCGATGGCGCTCTCCCCTGATCCGGGTGCTTCTTGGTCATCGGAAACGCGCTGTTCCCCTGTGCTGGAACGTGTGCGTGCGCCAGAGGTGAATTTGCACCTCGCCCATGCAGACCCAACGTGAACTCTTTGATGGCCTTTTCGGCGCGCTGTCTTCGAAGGTCCGGAGTGCTTGGATTTTCCCGGGCGCTCGGCGGCCTACCGTCATACCTATTGCATACGTCGCTGCTCTGCTTGGCCATCTCTCGGACGTGACCCCGGACAGAAACGTCCTCAAGTCTTGGTATGAAGAAGGAGTCTGGATCGTTATCTCGGCCACCGTACGCAGCATCGTCCTGGAGAGCTTCGTGGCGGCTTGGCGCGGAGACGCTAGCGGCGTGAGGCGACTGAAACGTGAAAACAGACCAGGAGTCGTCTATTGATCGGAAACATTGCCGAGAGGGAGCTCCACATCTTCAACGGCGAACGGCCGCAGCAGAGGAGAGAAGTAGAAGAGAGGTGGTTCGTGCAGTGGCTGGAGTTGTTGCGTCTGATGTTGTTGTTGTTGTATTTTCTGAGCTCACAAATTCCTAGACGTCTTGATGTGCAGTGAGTTCAGCAGTTCCACTTTCCCGCTTTCTGTGGATTATACTAACCCACATAAGCGGAGCAAAATTGGCACAGAGTTTTGCCTTCGCTCTCGGAAACATCTTGTCCAAAAAAGGAAAGGCCTTTCTGAGACGCGCGCCCGCTCTCGTTTCCAGCAGGCCTTTTTTTTTTTTCTTTTGGAGTGGCCACAAAGCTGCTGTTATGGAAAAAAAAAAAGACACATCACTCGTGACCTCGTGAACATGGAGCGCACGTGTCATTTACAAGAGTGGGGGCACCATGCCGGCCTTACTTTCTAGAAAAGAAAATTGGATGGGCTCGTTTTCTTTCTGTCGACAGTAAGATCGGAAGCCGAGAAGTTCCCGAGAGTATGGAGGAGAAGTCTCGGGCGATCAGAACTCCTACGCCGGCAGCACATCGGTGGGAGAACAGACGGTTCCACGGACACGTTTGGGGAAGAACCAGCAGCGAACCCTTCTGTCTGGCGATCCGGCTGTCTCGACGGACATCGGAGAACGTTTGGAGGTGCCTCTCGCTGACACTGCGGAAGGAAGCAAGTAACACGGCTCTCCTACCAAGAAGGAGCCAGAAAAGTGGTCTCAGAGTGAGGAATCGATGACCGAAAGAGACAGGTGGGATATTTGATGCACGGGGATCAAAAAAAAAACGAGATCTTCAGATATTTAGTTCTCAGCTCCGAGGGTTTACCAGACAGCCAAGAAGTAGGTAAGAAGCAAGAATTTCAGATCCAGAAGGGAAGAAACCTGCAACAAGAATCTACGAAGCCATCATTCAGACACTCTGCTCCATTCATGAAGGATATCGGATCAATGACTACAATGTTTGCAGTCTTTTGGAACATGCAGTTTCTCCAGGGCCAAAGGCTCCTAAGAAAGCACTTTGGTTCTGACGACGGGGATGCCCTGCATCCATAGCTATTTCGAACATGGGCTTATTAGTCTGTATATTCACACACGTGGCACGTTGCTGGAACAAGTATGTGTTGTTTAAGGACGTGTTTTGCTGACATGTTTCAAAAATTCTGACACCTTTTATAAATAATTGCGGGGCCTTCTGATTACTGGAAACAAGTGTCGATCAGGTTTTCCCTCAGGGACAAAACCTAATCGACACAGCAGGCAGGGTTTTCTTTGTTTCTTTGGGATGTCGTGCTGTTTCACCGAGGCATGGGACCACGGCACGTGACTTTGCCCCTATGAATGCTCGGACGGCTTGGAAATCTTCAAAAAGTGGCTGATGGAGCGGGACTTGGGACTTCAGCAGAAAACGCGGGAAACGCTTCTGCTTCCTTGATCACCGTGTGGAGCACCCTGAATTAGCACATCAGAAGTATCCTCCCGGGATTATTGCCTGCCAACGCAATCCCTTTGATGCAGGCAACTGATGATATGGGTGGAGAAGTGTGAAGCTGTTGCGCCACGGAAAGCTGATGGGCCACATACTTGAAGCGATTGAACGAAATCCGCTGACATCATCTTCGGCGATCATGGGAGTGTGTGCAAGGGTTAATCTCCCCAGGAAGCTCAGTTTATCGCCGATACTGGTACTGGTATGAAAGAAGCAGGCTGTCCGAAACTGCCTCGTATGCTGCGGTTTCAAGCATGCGGGTTCCGGGATGCCAGGAGCACACCAAGAGCGAGCCATTGCGAAACTGCAACCAGCTAGGAGGCGAGGAAAAAATTTGAAGCCACTAATGGTAATGTGGAATGGTACGGCGGCGGGGAAGATTGTGGGGATGCAATTTTCAAAAGCATCCTATCGAAATACTCAGACAGGAACTAGCGTACAAGGAAACGACTTAGGTGGAACGAGAGACTACACAGGATGCAATGAAACTGATCGTTGGACCGCAACGCCACTTCATGCAGAAAGGAGATAAAGGCAGTCCATCATCTGCACTAGCTGCCTCTGCTGAATCCATTCGATCACAGCCTCTCAAAAGAACTCATCAAGCCAGCGCTGATTGAATTCCTCCGCCAATGACAAGGATAGTCGTAAGCACGCGCATGGTAGTAGTGCGTATTATGCGTTTAAATGTCGAAACTTTTTCTACAGTTTGTTAAGTAATTTGTTTCAATAGCAACTGTTAAAGACTTTAACAGTTCTCCAATACAATACTCACGAGCAATTCAGCACGAAGAACATTTTAAGCATTAAATACTTCGCTCTAATTTGTTTCGTAGTTCATTCGAGTGCATAATCTGTTGCCCAGTGAAGCCTTCTGCTTTATCACCCCATCCTTTAAATGAGCGAAAGCGGCATCACTAAAGTCATCGGTTTGCTCACTGGAGACGACGCCATTTTTTCACCGGAAAGACGAACGAATCTGAGGCTGATGCTGAAACCACTGCCTTCTTTGCCCTGTTCCTGAATTGACACGAACGTGAAGAAGAAGGAATTTGGAAAAGCTGGTGGCAAAATGGCCAACTTGCCCAGTATGTCCGCAGGTTCATTTTTGCAGCCTTTCTTTCAGGGTTTACACGTAGCGTCGCAGGATCGTAGCAACTGCTTCGTTGGGCCGCCGCATCGTACTGGTCCAACGTGTACCACCAAGTATCCGGAATCCAGGATATATGTGTGCACGCGCATTTTGTACGCATTTGTCTAGGTCTCTAGGAATCCAAACTTACCCATTACAGTTATGAATTCCATTTAGATGTGCTGCATACACGAACATGCGTCTACGCAAGAATGCATGTTCTTGAATCTACGTGAAAAAGAAGCAAGAAATCGTTTTCTTTATTCCCACTGCGTCTGCCACATGGCAATCGCAGAAGCTTCTCTTCACGATGCTTTCATCTCGAAGATTCTCCTCCCATTTTCGCTATGCTCCATCTCTCTCTCTCTGGACTGACTTTCACTCAGGTCTTGCTTCAAGAGACGAGCTCGCTCCTCTTCCAGTTGCAGCAGCAGGAAAACGATTCTCTAGCTGACAGGAAGGCATCAAAACACTCCAACAGTGGCAGGGAGTGCGAGATGACGGACCTCCTTGCTTCGGACTCGGGGAAAGGGAGCAGCTGAGAGCAAACTCCCTTCCAGTCGTTGGTCCTCGCCCAGATGTTCTCTCGGAAGTTTCCCATCCGCCTGTCAAGTGAACAGAAGACTTCCAAAATGCTTTCCCGCCGTGCTGCAATCAGTGCGTGGCAGGAATCAAGAGAAAGTTCCCACCATTCCAGCGCGCGCATCGCTTTTACCTGGGAACAGTTTCGTTTTCCCTGTGTTCCATCTCTCTCTGGCAGGCCCGGTGAGTGGGCATGTTAGATCCCAAACCTGAAGAGTCAACGTCTCGTGCCATAACGTGCACCAAAGTTCGCATCTGAGAATGCCATCATTGTGGGGAAGAAACAGATAAGGAACGTGATGTTTACGCAAGTTCTTTAGATGGGAACAACGTGGCAAATTGCGTGCTCGCCTTTAGGCTGGATGGTGGATCAGTGCGATAACTCATATTAGACCGTTCCTAAACACTGAGACCTGAAACACCAAGAAGAGCACATGCTGCATCCATCACACGGGTCTTGTGTCGTGGATCCCATTACTCACAGCATTCGTAAAGGATAACAAATAAAACGAAATAAATTTTTGTTATAAATTCACATCGCGTGAGATTCATATTTGGATCTGGGTGCAGAGTGGACAATAAATTGTGTTAAATACAGTTCTCTCTCATTTCCGCGCCTTAAGAGTCCTTTCCTTGAACCTTTGGAAGAGTGGACCTAAGAGTAAAGTGGCGGTTCCGAGAAGATCGAACAGAAAGGGACTTGGAACATGTCTTCTAATCATTTTCATTATGCGAAATAGTTATGCGAAACTAGGCACGTCTGTTCCCAAATTGACTATCATGCACAAACTAAGCATCTTCTTTGTATATATTTGTTAGGCAAAATGTGTTTTATTCATCGAAAATGCTGCACAGATTTCACGAGGTATGCGATTTTCTCATAAACGAAAAAGATGAAATATCGCTCAGGAAGCATTATGATATCACATGAAGCATTATGCTTCATGTGATATCAAGGCTAAATCGGTTTGTCTAAATCAGAAATAATAAATTTTCCATTTTGGGAGATGAAGAACTGGCAAGTTGGCTCTTCCTCTAAAGAGGGCATGAGAGCCGTGCATAAAAACGTTTGAAGAACACCCAATATGGCTTCATAGGTAGCAGTGTTGACCTTCGACCTAGCTCAGTTTGCTGAGGTCATCACATCACACTCATTGTTTCCAGCAGGCAAATTTGCGGTGCCGAACACTTTCCGTTACTTTCCGCCCGATTCCTCGAGAAGTTCACTATTTCCCCAATCATCTGCTGTTTGCTCAAATATCATCGCCTCAAAATTGAAAATAGGCAGTTTCTTCAAAGTGAGAACAGTAACGCATGGATGACACCCTGAATCCATGAACTTTGATGACTAATGATTGGGAGAGTTGTTCCAGGAGTTTGTTGCCTTATTCTGTTTGTAGGGGTGGGATTCCCAACAGCCTTTACAGATCTTTATAGAATGTCTTTGCATGGTTTGTATCGCTTTCCTCGCAAAATAGGGTATTCCTTACGGCACTGTTGAACTTCCGATCTTGGGGCTCTCCTGATGTCTCTAAAACAGTGTTGCCGTTATGGGCCTTTTCGGAGGTATTTTATTTTTCATGGAAAAAAATTTCCTTTGGTTGTTCTATCGAGCAACGGTTTGCAATTATTCGCCTTTGTTTTTGGATACCCTGCAACTAAAATCACGTGATCCGAGACTTTTCAGAAAATTCTCATTTTTTTGAAGTATCTGAAGATGACGTAAAGATGTTGGCTTCGTTTGCTGAGGATCGCGAAAACTCAAACTCTCAATGTGTAAAGAAATATTCCTTTTATACTTCAGATTCCAAATGAGAATATGTTTCAATAAAGGAAACTGATGCCATTTTTTTTTTTTCTTTTTTCTTTTTTCTATGTGCGTGCTTGATTTATGTTGCGTTTTTCCTTTTGTCCTTTTCCCTTTCCTGTACAGATTCGCAAGCTTCTATTCAGTCTGTTTAAAGAACTGTGACGTGTACATGCCGGTCATCTCAAAATCAAGGATACGAATTGCAGAATTCTCAGCAGCAAGTGATCGACTCCTTGAACTTCTTGAAACCATGCATGAGTTTGTCAGTTTAAAGCCCGATTGCTAAGTGTGTCAGATCCACAGAAAAGGGTGCATTTCGAATCTTTGGCGTCCTTGCTAACAGATGCAGAGGATGCGAAACCGTGGCTAGGTAGTCCATAGGGACTAATCAGCTTAAGGGATTTAAGACCTCACGGAAGCTGCACTATCCTAATCTTGTGGTGCATTAATCCTTGCAGAGCTTCCAAGCCGTCGTACACAGAGGTTCGTTTTCACGGAACGAGGGATGTGAGGCTGCACAGTTCATCCTCATGAAGGTTTCTGCGAATCATACCAGGAGAACACCTTGTGCTCAGAGGCTCAGAAGTATTTTAAATACGGATACCCAAGGTAAGCCTTCGAATGGTGCATGCCAAACGCCATGCTCTTGCCAAACTCGTTTCGCAGCTCGGCTGGTGAATCCGTTTTTTCCACCGTGCTGACGCCATCTTACCGAACTCGGCTTCCTAGACTGATCTAAGACGGGTCGGGAGTTCTGCCCGAGCCTGATAAGCCACCAGGGGAAAGACGGTGTTTCGTGATTCGGTGGTTCCTTTCGACTCGCATCGGCAAAAGTGTTTCTGGGGATCGCTCGTGTACGTAATGATCATCAGATCGTGTTTCAGATGCGTAGCAGTAGATGAGTACATAATCCGTGCCAGGCGGAATGAATGTAATTCCATGAATTTGTGAAAGAGTGAGGACGTGTTCCCATAGTTAATCAGACGCCGATTACACGCACCCAAATATTTTGACCAGTCGTGACTTAAGAGGTATTTGCGAACATGCCGGTGGGCGTATTCTGAAAGGGGCTGATCACATTTTTATCCTCCCTGCGCCTGACCCCTCCTTGCTAACACGAAAATCTTAAGGGTACGAGCCTGAAGGAAGTGAGGTTCCCCCGATGGCACACCCCCACGCAGGTAGACATGTAAAGTTGGGATATTGAATTTGGCTGCGAGCTAGAATAGAAATTGCCTGCTGCGTACAAGTGCAGAAATGTTGACTTACATATCGAATCGGCCTTTGGAGAAGGTACGTTCTAGAAAGAATACTGGACACGGGATTCCAGCTGTAATTTTGATCCTTAAAGTAGTGCTGAATTGTCGAACAAAGAGATAGAGTGCATTAAATGAATATATTTGAGGTGCGTGAATAGGATTTTTTTTTTTTTTCGCATAGAGTTCATTGGCTTTATACCGATGAGTATGTCGTGGTTCATATTTTACATTGCACGCTATGAAATTTGATCGATACAACTACTTTATCCATCTCTACCATGTTTTGCAGAAATCTTATCTCCGAAACCCAATGAGATAATTACGTAATTTCGATTCGATATTTCTTTGACAAATAACCGTTTTATTGGACGTACTGACCCAAGTATCCGTGGGTCACTCGTTTGAATATTTCTTCGATTTGCATGACACTATATTTTTGTGCTTTGGAACATTTTAAACGTTTGTAAACCAAGTGTGCTTTTTTTCTTCATTGGTAAACAAATGCTTCCACTCTTGTTTCATTTCCTGCTTAAACGAATGCTTTATCGGAAACAGGAAATGAAACAAGATTGGAAGCATTAGTTGGTGAGTTCAACTTGAGGAATCTTTGGGTGCCTTCCTATGAATCCTTTTCTGTAAAAGGCTGTTATGAATACTGCAAGCAGTGCTTTAGAAACGACATCGTTTAAAAAATGAAGTAAAACGGAAACGGCCTTTGACAGCTTGATGCAGATCCAAAATAAGAGAACTGTGTGTAGTTGGCTCTTTTCCTTAGATTGAGATCGATGCAAGCACATTGCAGTCTGTTTAATCTCAGATCTTCCAACAGCATCATCTCGAAGAGAAAACGTAGGCATCTTCGTTTCCTAATCTTTAGGTTCCCAATTTCCATTTTCATGTGAGCGGTCCATCACTGTTTTGAGTTGGGGTGTGTTTCGAGGAACAGTAGAAAAATGTATCGTATCACATCTTGTTTTGGGATGTAGCAACAACATTCAGCACTCCAGCTCATGAGAATCACGGTCTCAGTCCTCTCCTTGTTGATTTCCGTAAATGTTTCTTCAGCTGGAATTCTGTAGCAATTTTTTCCCCCCATTCTTTTGGATCCAGGCTGCGAGTCATCCAACTAGTATTGATGAGATTTGAAAAACTTTACTCCATTGCTTTAGATATTTCGCGTCAGTAACGACGAGAGCTGATCTCTACGTATGCGTCCGTTGAGCAACCAGTTTCTAAAGTCCTAAACTAATTATTGAAAAAAAAAAAAAAAAAAGAAATTGGATTATTGTTCATTCCTGTTATTTCTAAACTCCTTCATGGCTTATTAGGGTAGGAAAACAAAAATGGCAGTGGGACAAACCAGTTTGGAATGTAGATGCTTCTGCTGCAGCATTACGGATTGCATTCCGCAGCTGCAGGGGTAGCACAAATCGGTAAACTCAGCTATCTCTATGGTTTGGATATAATGGGTTCGGAAAGATGTATTCTTCTGATGAAATATGAAACATTTTGGAGATCGGATGTTTTTGTCTAGAAGTTTCGGAATCATCATCTTTCGTGGCTTTGATCATAATGTTCTCATTTAAGAACACGAGTGCTTGTTTTTTGTTACTTGCAATTTCGAAAATTAGTTTACTCTCTTGGAGAGAAGTTTTTTGGGGGAAGAAATTTTTAAGAATTTTATTTTTGTTGCATACAGTTATGGAAAATATTTCCAATTAACCTGTCTATTATATTTAAACCTTTCTGCTTTGAAATAATGCTTTTATGAGAAATTATTTCAAAGTTTCTTCAAGGTAGGTTATGGTCATTTTGCCTACTACGCGAACTTCATGTGTTGCTTTACAAATATTGGAAGTCCAAGTGTCCTGTTTACATTAGCAGTTTGCTTTTGTTCAGAAAACATTGACCATCCTGTATTTGTATGTAATGAGATGTTAAATCCAGCTTTCGTCTGTGCTGAGGCAAGCAAAGAAAAAGAGTGTGCAATCTGAATGATGAAAGCAAAGTCCATACTCCAAATCATCATAGTTAGTATGGAACTTCTGTAAAAATGAAACACAGACGGAATTTCATGTGATGTACAGAGCTTTTCAAAACCTGATCACTTACAGAAAGCTTAAACTTAAGAATATGTGAATTACCTTTCAGTTGTGATCTCTTCCTAATGTGCATTTTCTAGTAAAGGAGATCATTTGTTTGGCCTGCTCACTCTATTTTGGAAAATGAATCCAAAAGTTTTTGCTGCTGAATAGATTTATACAATAAACAAGAAACGGAATGTTTTTATTGTCTGGTTCAAATGTATTCACGAAAAAAATATTTCAGGAACAGTGCTTGAAATCTGTATCGTGAAATACAACTAGATCTAAAATTGAGCCTTTTTCATTCGAAAAAAAAAAAAAAAAAAAGCAGTTCATGAAGAAAGTACTTAATTTATTGCTTTTGCTTTTATTAGAAGTGAGACAACCATCATATCTTCAAGGATAAATAAATACATTCAGCGATATTGGGATCACCTGATTTCTGCTGCTGCAGACAAAAACAAAAATGTCTTTTTCTATTTGTTTAATTATGACTGCTATTCTCCTTGCACTGAACGACAAAGCTCGTTGCGCAGTCAAGCTCTCAGATTAGCGAATGATACTTGAAGGCCTATTTAGTATTATTAATTATTTAATTTTAGCCAGTAGTTCAAAACAGACTATAACCAGTACCCTTCACTCCGATTTGGCTCATACGCCTAACACATTTGATAACCCTGAAAGTATTGTGTTAGTGTTTATTTTGTAGGGTAGTATGCAGGGTGTACGTAAAGTCAGCAAACGTGTTGTGTGTGTTAGAACAGTATAAGGAATATGTAATATGTTTTGCTGGTAGATTTATGTCTTCCTAAAAAAAAAAAAAAATTCATTTGCTAAACATTATCCTTTAGCGAAGACTCAAGTTTTCGTGGCACTATATCTCCATGCATATTAGGAGAATTAATATAATTTAAAGAAATATAACTTAAGTCATATACTATTACTAAAATAAGGATTAGCGTTAGATATGCCACGTATTAAAAGTAGCATGTTGTTATGTGTTATTAGAAATGAAGACAAGAGTATGTAAAGTTATGTCGTGAGCGAGCGTTTTCCACTACTAGTCCCAGAAAGGTCGTTAGTGATTGAAAAATAATTTGTTTAAATTCCAGTAACAGTAGATCGCAAAGCATGCAATTGGGATACCCATGTAATCACTAAGTAAAATGAAACTTCTTTTATGTATTTGTATGGTTACTATTCAGTTATCTTGCCATGATAATTTGCTCTCATCTGCCCACTACGCACTTAACCGAAATAGATCATTTTGTCGTATATACCAGAAACCAACAATTAATTTGCACTAATTTTTGCAAACTAGCAGACCGGACTTTTAAGTTTAAATCTGCTGTTTGCATCTTAAAGTATTGCTGTTCCAGTTTCATTAATGTGAACAATGTTCAAATATCGCAACTCTTTATATTTGCAAGTGCATGCTTTTTTGTTTCAGTCCTATGCCCTTTTCAGGAAACAATCCTGTTAAGCAGGGATTAATCGTAATGTTTTGCATGATAAGATGTACAAGTAATAGATGCTGCCATGTTGCACACAAAGTTTGCCTATTATGTTGCACTGCCAAAAAATAAAGTTTTTTTTTTTTCTTTTGCTTGTATTTTATTTTGATGGGTAGTACACATTTAGCACTATATCTCAACTGCAATTTTGCGTGTATATGTTCTGACTCAACACTAGTTCAATTTTATCCTGCAGGAAAACTGCTGGATAATGGAAACAAATAGTTATTTGATTTTGGAAGAGGATGACCAAAATGTAAATTCCAAAGGTAAATGATGAAAGATTGATTGAGTTTTTCACCTTCCTTTGTAGCTGTCAAGAAATTTGCAGCACAACTGGGTATAAACTTGAAAACCCATCCTAACCTTCAGAAAATTTTTCAGCACTGTTTGGAACAAAAACTACCTCCCTTTTGGAAAGCCTGGTATGTATGTAGGAAAAATAGGTTCTACATTGATAGCATGAAACAATAGTTGGGATCCACAAACAAAACAGATCTTCTATTTCAATTTCAAAACTCGTCAGTCCACCTGGCAGCATCCTTTAGAATTCTATGTTACTACTCTTGTCCTGGGAACTTACCAGTCTACCCAGAAACAAGATCAAGATGTGCAACAGACTTCCAAGAAGAAAAAACCACAAAAACTTGATTCTTACAATGTTGCACAATGTAACAAATGTTTTGAAACTGACACATTGTATGACAGATTGCACCAACTCGAGCAGGAAAAGCTTTCTTGGCAGCAAAAATATCATCAGCTGAAAAAAAGGGTAGCTGTTATCAGAGATAAACTTCTTGGACTTGGAGGACCATCTTTGGTGGAAATGCTCTCTGGAGATGCACTAGCAGAATTACAACGACGCTCTAGTGATTCCTCCAGCACAGGAGAGGATGGTGTAATCAAGCTTTCACTACATCCAGTGAGTCTAATGTTGCAAATGAAATCTTACTCTATTATACAGCAGTTGCCCTCAGTTGTCCCCCCCACAGTCCACAGTCCCAATTGGGAGCACTCTGCTTCCTGTTGTCACTCTCCCTATGAGGAAAGCTGCACATCAGGTATTTGCAGCAGTTGGGGACAAGGTCGCAGCACCAATGTAGGCGGACCATGTGAGCCATCTGTGGCAGATCGAATCCGGGAACATCGACAATGGCTTCAGTCTATGCGTCAACAAGCAGGGCTCATGCCCACAAGTCTTCTCTCCTTCCAAACTTGTACATCAGTGCGGCGATGAAAATAAGCAGACTATGGAAAAACACTGCTAATCCTGGCCACTGTGGCTGAACACCTATAATTTTCAAATCTTTTATGGTACTTTACAGTAAAACTCATCAAACCTGGTATAAGATATGCACCAAACAAAATCCAACAAGAAGCAATGATGGAGCAAAAAGCTAGCACAAATCCAACAAAGAGCCATATCTTGTTACCATGTGGACCCAAGCAACCAGCGGAGTAGCTGCTAGCTGATAAGCTCTCTTGGGATACCATGTTAACCCTGGATGCAAAACTGTGAAAGTCAAAACTACAAAAAAGAAATTACATTATGAAAGCCAAAGTGCCCATGACACCACAGATGTAATAGGCAGGATGAAATTCCTTTCCACTGGGATAACACGCAGCCACATCAATGATTAGCCACCATCCAATAAAAAACTATTTCGAAAATAACAAGTGCATGATGGAAAGGTACTTACTAAAATGCTAGACAACACTACTACCACCAGATTTCTGTGTTCTCCATCTTCCAGCCATTCTCTACACCTGAAACGCTCCATCCATACAGCCATCTATATATTTATACGTATTTGTACGTATCCGTCTAAAATGGGAAAATAACACTACAAAAGTTACACAGTAAATCAGTAACAATGATAACGTGATTCATACTCTGGCTGTTTTCGGGGTAAATTATTGCTACATAACGTGTTTTCTTGAGAGTAGATTAGCTCAAGACGAATTAAGTTTACATTCACCAAGCATAAGAACTCGCAAATAACAAGCTCAACAAAAAATTTTCTGTCTAACGTACTCAAATGAACAGGAAAAAAAAAAAAAAAAAAAGGAAAGAAAGAAATCCAATGCGCTCCCAGCTACCATATTAGTTGAACATAATTACAAGAAGCCAATTACTTCTCAAGATTGTCATCCAAACGAAAAAAACTTTCGCAAGTCACCCCGAACGTTTCAAACAGTGCACACAATTTCTGCTAGTCTACGGAAGAAAAATCTTACCAGATGAATGTTATTCCGTTCCCATACATCCATTTAGCATAAGCATACTCCAAATGCCTTCCCCAAAGTAGGCATCTGAAACGATGGGTTTCTTGCCTATTGCGAAAACCGAAAACACTGCACCCTTCAGCAATCTGCAGATCTCGGACGCATCGGACGTACGCAGGCACACCAACCGTACACACCGAACTACACTCAAATGCAGTGTTCGGCACCCAGAAGGCATGCACACAGCCACCGGTAAACACTGCATTGAGAAGGGAGAGCAAGAAAAATTTACCATCTGCCAGATGATGACCATCATGATGCAAAGTGTTGTGAGTGTTCGGCACATTGCAGCAGCAGAAAAACAAAGCTGTCTGTGTGAAAACAAACATGCCTAACCAAAATTAACGAATAAGTAACCATCGGAGTGTGTTAGGTAATCAGACTGGTAGTAACTTCGAGATAAATTAACGTCGTGGGAAAACCGGAAGCTCTCAGATCTAATTTTAGAATCCCCGACTGTGTTCTTGATGAATCGGATGCAAAATTTGGGCAGGAAACATTTTTGAAGTAAGTTTAAGGATCCGGAAGATTCATTAACTGGAATCTGTGAGCCCAGGGGAAAAAAAGAAAGCTACTCAAGTTTCACTTCTCGAGAAGAATTGCAAAATGAAAACTATTCACATTTCATGAATTCATGAACAAATGTGCACCAGACTGAAATTCTCTTAAACTGATAATTACAACATCTTGTGTTTTTAAATCCCCTATTGTGTTCGGAAACGCAACAGGACATATTTCCAATGTGGATAATGACGACTACATTTTGAAATGATTGAAATTACAATAAAGAAATGCAATTCATAAATCAGAAATAAAATGAACTTTCATATTAGAGGAAGCTTTTCAGAAGATTAAGTAAAAATACGTCATTCCACTACACTATTTTATTATTCATTTACGCGTAACCTTTCCTCCTCTCTATTCGAGGGAAGATCTAGGCGTGTTTAACACATGTGCAGTTATTACGAAGAATACTTTCAAAAAGAAACAGAAGAACCAAAAACAATGTGAATTACCTCTGGTGATCTTGGATTTCATTTCGGTGCCGTTTTTTCAATTCTCTAATGATACTACTGTGGAGCACTCTAATGCGTTAGTTATTTTGATTTTGATTATTAGCATATGTGTTTACTTTAGTCGCTCGTGAATGGGAACTGCTTTAAGATTCACACTTTAAAAAAAAGCAAAAAAAGAAAACAGATTCTGACTTTAAATTAAATGAAGTAAAATTAATTCTCAATTGATGATTCTAATTAGCATCACATAAACAAGAGACTACAGCGAATGTATTGCTTATAATCGATATATCCCTACAATCTGATTTCAAATAAAATTTTCAATTACATCCATATATTGAAGGATTGGAAACGACACATGGGAGTTAAAAACCCGATTAGATTAAAAACTCCAGCCCGAGGCAAAAAGTGAGTTGGTCTCTGAGTTTGTCAGCAAGCTCTTATAGCTTGATAACGAACGCATTTCTATGAATGTGTCATCAAGCTGTGTATAGCTCGATGGAATATTATTTGCTATATAATGGGAAAGAAGTCTACTTTTCATTTCTATGAATCTGATGTCAACATTGATAGTTGATCTTGAAAAACTTCGAATTTAATTTAAAAACTTTGCACTTTTGCTCTTACTTGAAAATAGTATTTAATATATTAAATAATTTATTATTATTCAAATAATATATTTAGGTAGGAGCAAAAAATGGAATTGATTCCAAGCAATCTTTCAGCAAATGTTTTTATGACACAATTCTATTCTTAATTTGGTAAAATCGTCACAATTAGTCACTTCATTAGGATTTCCAGCGTGGAAGAAAATTCCAACATTTTAAAAAAACGATTATCTCTGCCTGAAACTTTATTGTAAATACGTTTTCCAATTTTCAGTTGATGAATGAGAAAATGACCTAAGGACTATTATTGCACACTGGAAGCATCAAAAACACCTACGAATTTCGTGAGCGGGCACAAAGCTGCAAGGAAGTTTACTTCTTTGGACGGCAAAAAAAGGCAGTGATAAATCCAGCAGATATACCAGAAGCACCGGAATTACATCGGAAAGATTCAGTTACGTAAAACGAAAGATTATCGATTTAGGTTAGCGAAAATTCCTGCTATCTTTGTTTTCCGACCACCAAATCAATTGGTGCAGAAACTGCGTTGGTCGCTCTTGCACCAAGTTGAAAGGGGAGGACGACGATGGCTGCTCATCCATCGGTGGCCCCGTAATGCCCAATTTGATGGAATAAAAAATTCAAGTCATGCGGTAGTTTTGTGAACGCGAGAGTTGAATCTAATAACTAAGGAGACAATAAAGCCTGGAGATTATGGTAAGTGCTAAGCATTTATGGGAAAGCATGATCAACATATACTGTTAATCTGGATGGCCGGAGTCGGGACTCACAGAGACAGAATTTTGAGGTCTGCGAATGTCGAATTCCATAAAGAAGCCAGAAGAGCACGTTGTTTATAAGGGAAAAAATTTTTTTTTGTAATTTACAAGTGCCTAAGCCATAGGGAAGAGCAGGGCGTATGTGAACTGTGTGCCCAGTAATATAGAATCGATTCAGTTCACAGTAATTTATTTCGGCTAGTTTGCTGCATTTACATTTCACATATACAAAATGTTCGAAGACGTGCCCATGAGTTTAAAGTAAATTTCCATCATTAAGCAACTGACCTTGGTATCAGTAATAATAATAAGTTAATGAAATAGAAATTAAAAAGTAATTAAACATTTAGGTTTTTGCAGTTTTTATCTAAATGTTGTCTGATAAGGATCATTGAGGCACTGTAAGGAATAGTGCATTGTCTCTCCACATTTGTACTGTCTGTTGGTTTGTAGTTGCTATAAGTTTAGAACTTTTAAAATTTGTATATCAAATGGACACGAATTAATGTCTGAATAAATTGTTATTAGACATATACAGAAAACTGAAATCCATAGAATTACTCATCCTTTTTTAAGATGAATGACAACAATGATTTTGACATTTATGATGAGATGCTCATCTTAGAAGATCAGAAACAAGTTGTAAAAAAACCTTGTGATAAAAGTAGAGAAGATAAGAATATCACTCCACAGGTTGGATATTGCAAGTGTTAAATGTAACAAATGTATCTTGGTTCTGTAGGAAGAAGACAACTATGCTAAGTTAGCCTCAGAAAATGAAAACCTACGTAACAATATCTTTTCTCTTTATCACACTGCTAAGCGTGAGATAGCCAGAAAAGACCAGCAGCTTTCTGAGGTCAGACAGGAGTAGGTGTGCTGCATTTGATCCCAGTGTGTTAGAACCACACTCCCTGATAGGCTGGATGCACTCATTTTCAGAAGGGCCAGGAAAGAAGACCATTGGGAAACACGTATACAGCCAGCAAACAAAAGAATGCGATGGCGCAATGCACGCACCCAGGTAACATAATTGAATCATATGAGCAAAGGGTTCCTCATTCACACAGTAGACAGAGGCTAACGATGGTAATAGTGAATCACAGCACCAAGAAACCAAAACCTTTGTTACTGTTGATAATCAGAATGAAAATGGAAAATTTGCCTCTCGTTCACGCTGGGGCCTGTTGGCCCTACCCACCAGTTTGCTTCAGCAGAATGTGGAGAATGTTATAAATGTAATGCCATCAAAAGGACTCACTAAATTAGGAGTCTTTTTGGAGTATTTATTGATGCAAAATCCAGTTCTCTCCAACAAATCAGTACCTAACTCATGTCCTGAGGAAGCATCATGGGTGGATAAGGAGAAGTTGCGTTTGGACAAAATTCACAGAAAGGAGCATTTTGTAAAACGCAAAGATTCCTGCCATTTGCCTCCTATAAAAGCAATTCCTTCCCAACATCAGTTATCAGATGCACATCCTGATAAGCAAATTGAAGTGTATGTGAAACGAGAATAAATATTCAGGGAAGCACATCAAAAAAGGGAAAATGGGCAACATGTGGCTGAAGTAAATCAACCAAAAAACACACTGTGCCAGCTAGTCCTTCATACAGGCTATATGGGCTATCAGGAGTACGTGCTTTTTGAAACTCCTCAGTAAAAAGAAAGCGTGCAAACTGTTGAGCACGGAATAGGTGCATTGGGTCTCTGGTCAGACGATACAACAACAAGAAGACATAACCATTTCCAGCTACTCCGTGACAAATTCCTGGGCCTTTCTTTAGTAAACCTTTTTTCCAGATCAGGTCACCTATCTTCATGCAAGCATCCAGGAGTTGTTTCTCACCCCATTTCAAGTATGCACGTGCTAATAGGTAGATGATACCTGGAGCTCCATGACACCAGTGAACTAGCTGATTTTCACACTGGGGTTCCAGGAGATCTGCAGTTGTTACAGGGAAATTCCCTTCTGCATCTTGGAGCAAGAGCAGATGATTCACACACTCTTTCAACATGGAGTCAACACCAGCTTGTTCCCGTAACCATTGAGGTAGCTCCAGGAACATCTGCAGTATGGAGCTAAGGCCATGAGCTGCTCCTAAAGACAAACTGCAATCATCACATCAAAGAAAATTTTCAACTCACCAAAGTACTCTACACAATGATATGCATACATCAGAGGAATACGAGAATTGTGTTTTGTTGCATAGAGCCTTCCTGACTGAAACATCGAACTAGCTACTGCATACATCTGTTTCTGAAGAGCTGGACAAGGACCCAGCATGCTCTGCAGCCAGATGCCTCCACAGAGATAGCCAGCTCTTCCTACTAATAGTTCATCCCCTCCAAATGATAAGTATCCCACAGGAATACAGGCTGCTCCAGCATCAATGTATTCTTGCAAAAACTTTTTCTCTTCTTCTTCACGTGCTAAAGCAATTATGATGGAGGCACTGTTTCCAACATTATGTACCTTTTTCATGTGCATAAACAGCAGCAACAGCCAAAATTCCTGCTCGGCCCAGGAGAAATGCTGATGCATGGCATGGCTCAGACATTGCTTTCTTTGACTGAGCATAAAGAAGTGCTGCTTGTAAATACTTGTCACCTGCTCGCAGAAATTCAGTCTTATCAGGAAGGAAACATTTTGACTGGGCAAGTCTCAAGAACATGTAAGCAATGCCTCCTAGTCCTGCATATAATCCACCTTCACATGCACTTTGTGATAGTTCTTGTTTATTCTGAATTGTTGTGACAAGATCTCTAATTTTTGCTTTCTCTGTAGCCATATTCCATTCATTCTGTTGACCAGAAAAGTCTGGCATGCGATTTTCAAAATATCTCATTTTTTGCTGCACACAAATTCCAAACAAGGTAAAATTTATTCTCTGCAAAAGAAATGATTTGTATTGGAGCTATCAAATTTCCCACATTGCATCAAAACACACTGCTGAAACTTAACTGCTAAAACATTAACACAGTAAGACAACTTTCACAAGAATGCTTTGTAGTTCCTAGTTTTCTTATTTTTGGTTCCCGAATATTACCAAAGAATCCATTGTCTTTCAAATACTCACTTTTATTTACATTCATCTTGTCTAGGGATGTTCCGTGAAAAAAATGCTCTATGAAATAAACAAATCTACTGAAACGACATCACGCTCTGATATGCTTTTAAGAATCTCTGCATGGATATTCGGGAAGCAGAAATTACGGGGCTACAGTAATATTAGTAATGCCGGAAAAAAAAAACATAAACATTTTAATCGCGCATTCTGGCGCGGCAGGGTCTGCAAAGTCAACCGCATTTAATATTTACGGATACTTTCACTGGAAGTTTTTGCATATTCTTCGAAATACTTTCGTTTTCTTGTTTGTTTGTGTTGCGGTTGCCAACTTCGAAAGCTTCCCGCAGGGGCGCCATCGCAGCCGCAGTCCACCCACCACACACAGCCCGAGGCTCACCGGAGCGCGGTTGCCGCGGTTCGGATACTGCCAGATCACGACAACCTCCAGCATCCGAGTGTCTAATTAGAATTCCAAAAGACATGAATTGAAATGCAATTTATTTTCAGAACACTATTCATCATCAATTTTATCCAATAAGCGATAGGTAAACGTGAAAAATTAATAAATAGCAAATGAGGTAACAACGTGGCAGTTGATGTAATGCTGAAAATGCTCTAAGGAATCGAGGCTTTGAAATTGCTTTAGCCCCGAACTTATAGACCATCTAATTAACTGACAAGAAAAGCATGCTGCCACTTAATCAACTGTTAGTGGCTAGATGAAAACACTAATAATTCTATGGGAACATGGGTTTCAAATTTGCAAACGTTGGGAGTCACAAATCTATCTTGTGAAATTTCTTAGTTTAGAAAACAAGTAAATGAATAGTGGAACACTAAACATCCTATTTAGCTGTTTTCGCTTTAGAGTAAATAGCTTTAGGATTCCGTCATTTTTAGACTACTTAAATCTATCCCTTTTCGGAGGAATTAAACAAGCTCTCGTTTACTGGGCAGTGCATTTACAATCTTTGGACATTTATGAATTTCTGAAACCGAGTACTAGTCGTTTCCTATCATCCTGTGGAGTGCTAACTCTTTCAGTGTTTACTTTTATACATGGACGAGATCTCTGGAGAAACAAGTTATCAAGGCAAATGAAACATCCTTCTTAGGAACTTGAATCCTAAACCAAGTATACTACAATTAAAAAAAAAAAAAGTCCACATAGAACACAAACACTTTTTATAAATTATGTTACCAGCTTTCGAGGGCAAGGAAGAGACAACAGTTCGCTATGTAAGCTTGGTTCTGACCCAACATGAAATGAGTGCAGCTAAGCTGCCTACAGAAATCGATTTCATAGAAAATGAAATATAATTTCATAGCTATAGTAGCTGCATAAGCTGAAGAGGAATTTGTGGGAAAATTATCCATCAAGGTTCTGATACCAAAAAGTAAAGGACGCCTAAGGTGCAAGGCTCCTGAAAACAGAATAGGTAAATATGAAAACAAACTCGAAGCTCTGTGTTCTTGGGGCAGCACTTCCGTAATGGAATTTTAGACTGTCCAAGAGGCTTCAAAGCGGTTATTTTAGAAAGTCCCCGATATTTCTTCCCACGTTGTTCTTGTCCGTAGCCTGTCTGCTTCAAATCTGCGACTTTATTTCAAAGTGAGCGAGGTCAGGTACATAGAATTAAAAGACACATCAAAGAATTTCATGAAGTTAGCCCGGAAATAAAACACATGTACAAAAAGAGGTGCAATCAAAAGCAAGAAGAACTCTAATTCAGAAACGTGTGATTCCCGTGGGGGGTTTCCAGTAGTACCGGCATCCACTGTGGGAACATTAGGAGTCGAATGCAGTAGATCAGAATGCGTCATGGGGGTTTTTCAGCAAACACATGATGGCATGTAAAGGTGGATCAGAGACCTAAGAAAAATACTATGTAACAAGGATATCTAGAGATAAGGGATTCCACAGCTTCGGAGGAATAGCCGATGCATAAGTCTCTGAAGTGAAACAAGCATTTCAACGGACATGGACACAGGGAGAAACCCTAATGATTTACACATGATGAAAGCTGAAAGGATATAGGAGAGAATCCGACATTCCTGACGGTTACAGGTCATATGTATACAATTCCTATGTGAAAAGAGGCACTACTCTAGGAGGGAAATGGAAACAGGGGTGCAAGACATGCATTTAAATGTACTAAAATACGACTCTCAGGAGACTACATTTTTGCCAGAAAGTGCAAGCTGCTTAATCGCAGTAAGGAAGGAAGGGACACAAGACATTTCCAATGTAAGTTTCACAGTAAAGAAGGAAGAATCAGGAAGGGCTGCGTCATATGAAAAAACTCGGCATTTCGTCCTTATTCAAGGACCAATGAATCGACTTCTATGTCAAGACGCACTGCAGTGCTGCAAACAGCAATTAGAGTGGGAAAGAGATGGAACGAGGCAGCCTCGAAGATCAGGGTCAAGCAATGACAAACATGAGACAGCAAAACAGCTCAAGAGCTGAAAACAGCCAAAAGGAATGAAATCAACATAGGCCGCACGCTATGGAAAACGATAAAAGATAAACATCCGGAAATAGGAATGGAGAAAGCAGATTTAAAACTGCCAACCGCAGCAAAAACTAGGTGAAGTTGAACAAAAGGAAACCAAAACGAAAACCAGAGCTGAAGGAGTTTTTGTTCCGGCATAAAAATGAAATCATGAGGTTTCAGGAATTAAATAATACGGAGGACCTATTCTGGGATAGCTTTAAAAAAAAACGGATTCAACTAATCGAAAAAGTTGGTAACGTCCTACCAAAGTAGATACGATGAACTTCGGCAAAGAAGCAGGTAGATACAATGAATCGCAGAGATTCCATATACAGATTATCCTATATCAATGACGAAAGGCAATGAGTACAATTCTTACATTAACGGACATGAATTGCAGCATTCTATTCGGGGGAAAAAGAGCACTTTGATCACAATTTTGTAGAAGAATCGTCAATAGACTCCATGATACTGAAGAACATCGAGATAGGAAGAAGGATCCAATGGAATAGCCTGCCATGCCTGAAAGTCGGTGGATTCAGAAACAGCAATACGAACACATATTTTCAAGATGTGCTTCAGACTAAGGAGAACGCTAATGCACTTGCAGCTTTGAAGTCGATGTTACTCCTAAAATTATCTCCAGGGCTGTAGAAACTAACTGGGTAGGACTGGCATCTATCGACAATTGGATCTATCATATGCATACAAAATGCTTGCCTAGAAGACTTGGAGTAGCTCATCAACAACCAGGTCATCTGCCCATAGCAGAAGGGAATTCTTCTATATGGTGAAGTTCAAAAAACAAAGCAAAACAAAATAATTCAAACTGTACTTGACTGCTCTAGGTCATGGGCATTGCGTCCGTGGACCTTAGATAAGTACTGGGATGATCCCGCACAGGCTGCTGCATATGATCCTGAGAGAGAGCGAAAGAGGCGGGATCTTCCGAAACATCTCTGCTGATGTTTTGGAAGATACCCTCCTCCGCTTGCAGGAAGCATTGATAAAAGGAATCTTCCACACATGGTTTCAGAAATCTTATCATCAAACTCCTTGACTACTGGAAGCCTACATGCTTGCACAGACAATATCCTTGACCACCAAAGACATTCAGATTTGTCAAGGGGTAGAGCAGGGTTGTCCCTTAGCTCCCTGCTTGTCAATATACTATTGAATCTATTTTACGTAAAATGGAAGAGCACCTTGCTCTAGCATACGCAGACAAGCTGGCATAGATAGATGAATCAGAGGGAGGGATACGTGAGCACCTATGCATATTTTACGAACTATGCCAAAAAGTTACCCATAAAATCCAACACGTGCGCTTCACCACATCTTGGAACAAAGACAAGACGAATAAGAAAAACCACTGTCAAGATTGATGGAAGGGACCTTGAGATATTGGACTTCGGTTAGGCATACAGACACCTTGACCAACTATCTGGCTAGAATTTGTTTTCAACTGAACCCACTAAACAGCAAATTTTAGAAAAGACGAGCCATAATGGATTATGCGTTGTTTGCATGGCAGAAGCTGAGCTCCCTGAAACTGTTTCTTGAGAAGCTTCGTGCACCATCAACGTTTAGGAATATTCGAAGAGGCGGAGTGGACTTTCCTGAACCTAGCATGAGACCACTGTACAAACAATGTGCTAATCTACCAGTCAAGAAGGCAAATGAGTGTGTATATGCCAACAGTTCAGAAGGATGCATTTTGTGTGCCCAAATTACCAGAAGTGGCCGACAACTTCGCTCTCGACAACTGTTTTAAACTGTTAACCTCTCTTTATCCGGAAGACTCATCCCAGAAGATGCTGCAAATGGTAGTAAGGAAAATTACCCAAGCATGACCAACAAACGATGAAGAACTGAATGAATTTATGTACAGAGCGGTGAATGCAAGGTGGACTAAATCCAGTAGCGATATATGAAATATCTGGACGATGGAAAGGCAAAATGAAGGTGAAGTAAGTATTTGAAAAAGAATTTCTTCGAATTACATTTGGAGGCTCCACGGTTGTTGCATTTATGAGGAAGAAACGTATCTCAAGCCCAAGGACGAATCACTGCAAGGCAGTGTGAACCTCCTGCATTGACAAGCGTTCATATCGAGGGAAGGCAAGGTCTGCTCACCCGGGTACGCCGGGGCGTTTATTGCTAAACTATCCAGGAACAGAGTTCCCGGACAAAGAACACAGAAAAAACGAAGGAGGGGATCCCCGACACGCAGGTCGGTATACCGAAAGTTCGGAACGGAAGGGAGGGGACCACAAATACACATTTAAAAAATAGAAATAAAGATATGGGGAGGGGTGGGGACAGGGGTCTTTGGTTTTGGCCGTTCCTTTCTTTCCGATCACCGGCTATGGATGCCGGTGATCTCGCTCCTAACGCCCTCTGGAAGATGGGCCCACTCGGCAGCCGACGCCATGTTCACGCCGGCTATTCCGGTGGCCTGACGACGAATCGCCAGCTTCTCCAGCTCTCGGTGGGTCTCAGCGATGGCACGGGTGCAAGAGACCGTTGCGATGACAGGTGGCCAGGCGTGAGGAAGCGGCGCATCAAGTCTGCTGCGATGTCCTCCTGGTGAAGGAGAGCTGAGGCCAGTCTCCGCCACAGTCCTTGGAGGGCACCGCAGCCCAAGAGGAGGTGCGGGAGCGCTTCCACGACCCCGCACCGTTTACAGTTCGGGGACACATCTACCCCGTAAACACGGTTCGTCCGCTGGTTGGAGTGAAAAGCCCAATGCACCAGCATGATGACGTCCTGTTTCCAGTTTAGAGGGAACACAGAAGTGTTCAGACACGAGGGAGGGACCACAAGTTCTTCGGGGGGCACACTCAAGTGTTCACTCCACCGAAGGAGTCCCTTCGGGATGTTGCGAGGCGTGGAGGCGTCTGCCAGCTAGCAGGTGGGTCAGGTTGTTCCTGCGATGGTGCAGGCGACCTCCCACCTCGCCGATAGGCATTTGTCATCACTTGCCCCGAGGGCTGACAGCGCGTCGGCGAGGGGCGTGACGGCCAGGCGAGTCCACTTCTCCTGGCTGTTCCAGACTTCATCCACCGTACAGTACGGAGAAAGGTTGGCGCAACGGAGTTCCAAGAGGGAAACATCCTGTTGCTTTGCCCAGGCATGCAACGATTCCTGCCACCAAGCGTTAAAGTTCGTTGTAAGTTCGTTAAAGGGCTGAGTTGTAAGGATTGGACTTGGGTCATTTCTGTATAACGGAGAAAACTTTCGGTCGGCAATTATAGATGCAAACATGCGGCACCACTGCAGGAGCGGCCATGCAGGTGTGGAAGATTGGAGGAATCCCTAAGACATACTTAACAGATGCATTTACTACCAAAGCGTGTGACGAAAAGACAAAGTGATCAGATCAGTACACGTATGGAAACAATAGGATTCGGTAGCTAAGACCACTCCGGAAACGAACTCCGGAAGCTAAAGTGGTGCACCAGAGAAAGTGCTCATCCATCCCCACATTCATCCTGGGCGCCGCTGGCACCTATGAGTTATTCAGTAACAGTAAAAGAGCAAAGACGGGAAAAGGGGCGTAAACATCTTTGGGATATGATGGTAGCATCTTTGTGATCTTGAGACCTGGCCATGGACCACATATTACGATACTTTCCAAAAAGTAGGGAGAGTACCTCACGAAAGCAATATTATGTTCAACTGTACACTGTCTTGCTGCTAGCACGCGACTATCAGAATGCATCGGAAAACTCGACAACGAAGTTGCTACTTTAAGAATAGTCAATAAATTCAAATGGACAAAAGTAAAAAAAAAGAAAAAAAAAAAACATGGTTTTAACTGTTGAAAGGCCGAAATGAACATTCTATGTCACTGGTACTTCCAGTTTGCAATTCCTGAATGCAAAAACAGGAACATGGCATTAAACGGCTACGCGCCCAATGACACTTATTTTGTTAACGGATTGTACAACTATATCAGCAAGATGCAGCAGAAATAACTAAGCAATCGAGTTGGAACATGAAAGAAATCCCATAATTCTGATAATGTTCGTGCATAATGAGTTTTATTAACTACGAATGACCTTGAATGGGAAACCAGGCTAGGGCACGTGGTATGTTGAATAGCTATGGAATATTGATATCAATAATCCTACCGCAGAAGTACAAGCTCCTAGAATCATGTCCAGTTTCAAAAATGGTCATTGCACCAGTGGAGTATCAAATATTAAGCCGATAATGACATTCATTCAAAATAAGCGTGTTCTGGGATTACAGAAGAGAATGCAAGGGGGTGAGAGGTCCTACTGTTTCAACTCTGTTCACCTTAGCTGTAGTGTAAACTGATATTCATATACTTCTAACACTGAATAAGACAGTGAGGTACTGATGTCCTGCTCAAAAAGCCACCAAGAGGTAATGAACCTAATGCCAACAATGAATGCAAGCTCAATAAGAAACAATACTGAAATATGTTAAGCATGCACAATAAGCAGAAAGTTCCTGAGTCCAGTAACAGGGCATAACACATGTTCCCTGGTGGGATCCACAAATGCAACTATTGCATCTTGTAACTCCATTCTCTTGAGTAAATTCAATTGTTTATTTTGCTGTGTTATGCTTCCCAAACAAGATTTGACAACTGAAGGTTATCTCCTTTGTTTCTGGTCTTTGAAGCTTTGCAACTTCGTCATTTTGATGACTAAAGGGAAAAACGGAAAATGGGTTCAAATATTCTAACTGTATGTTCTCATTTTTCACATGTGCTTGACACTTGTCATTAAACCATTTGTATTCCTAGGTTCACTAAAGCATTTTCCTTGGGGTGAACTTACAGAGCATAAATGCACACTCAAGGCTCTCAAAAGCTTGTTAAAACATTGATGGTGCAGTATCAGATTGTAAGGAGTGACAGACTACTACTAATGCTGAATTATGTGATGCAATTAGAAAGTAGCTGCATGTTACCAAGATCTCTCTTAATTTGAGATTTTTAATGCCTTTTGTAGAGCTCTACGTAAGGTTTTAAACAAGGAAAATCCAAATGGAAATCAAGTTTGCTTATGACTTTCATATAGAGTGCGATGAAGCACAAATTTTTATTTTGCCAACATATATAATAAACTCTTCCTGCACATCCACTTGCTTTCTTGAGTACATCTTTCCATCACAGTCTGTTTATTCTTTTAATTTTAGTTTCCCTCCATAAAGAAATTTATCCCACAAACTAATCCTTCAAACAAACCTCTTGACTGAACCTCTATTTTGCATCTGCAGCAATCAGTTTTATTCTTTAAACATGGCTTTCTGCCAAGTCTTTTGGATGCCACTGCTAAGCAAGGCAACAACAATCTGGCAGATGATCTGGCAGATCTAACATGCAATCTAAGCCCTTTTCAAAGCACTTCGTATTTTTCTGTGAAATATGATCTCTCTACGGAATGCTTGACAAAATCAGCTTCCCCAAGGGGTAAAACCCCCAGTATTCCCACATTCACAAAAGGAAGCAAGTTCGTGAAGGCCACTTGGACAGGAAAGAAATCACCTGAAACACCCTTACAAGTGAATTCCATACAACTGGATTTGCAGGAAGCATTGATAAGAGGAATCTTCCACACAAGATGGCCTTTTTCATAACTATATTCCCCATCAAACTCCCTGACCAATGGAGCTCCTGCTCCAGAGCTGAAAATTAGTCGTAGTTGATAGAATTATAGCAAGGCAGTTTTCTTACGGTAAAGGAATTGTAATTGTAACACCATACAGTTCTTGATCTTCTCGCTCCAGACTGTACTCAATGTTCACATCACACCCGCCTTGCCCATTCTCTTCAGGCCAGCAGTTGATGCTCAATGGCACCAAAGAGTCATCTTGTGACTGAAAGCGCCATTTAAGAACACCAACATCAGAATGCAAAGGAAATGGTTTGGTAGCATTTTTCAGACCCAACTGGGATTGAGAACGAAACAGCTCTTTGTCTATGTTGGGATGTGTTTGTAACTGAACACCTGGTTGCTCAGTAATGTCCAATTGCACTCGAATGCAACCAAAATGTTCATCTGCAATATGAAGCATCAGAAGTCCTGTTGCTTCCAAAGAATGCAGCCCCCCATCACGGCCCATGGATAATGACAACTTCTCTTCTATGCGCAAATGTACTCTATGATCCAGTTAGATGCCATAAAAAAAATAATGTGGCTACTCACGGTGCTGAAGGTTCAGAACTGTGTATTCCTGGACCATTAGCAGATTTTCTGTCAGAAACCACCTTCTCTCCTTCTAATTTTAGTTGGTCTACAAATGAATCAACAATAGTAGCCTTGGTAGTTAACTTCATGATACGATGGGGTTCTAATGTACGGCTATTGAGAAAATGTGTAAATCAGAGAAAAATATAAACAACCAACCTAGGAATGCTATAGGTAGGTTTGACCTCAGTTAATGGTTTTTCTACATCTGCAATAATGGTAGGAGCAGACACAACATTGCTGCTTATCAACCCAGATCTCTGCCCTGATTTTCCTTGTTCCACACGTAACCGCTGTAGCTCTTTAGCTTTATCACGACTCTTCTGTCGTGCTTCTCTTTCTTGAGATTGTCTAACAGCTTGAAATACTTTTTCTTCATGGGAATCCATTTCCAAGAAAGCACGAACTTGAGGTAGAGTAACATTCTCTCGATAGCCTAAAGCCACAATTTCATCAAAAGCAAACAGCAAGCTGAAGGCATTCTCTAAGATGTCAGCTTCTGCCAATGTCTTGCTGTATTCAGAAATCTACAGCAAATGAACTGCACAGGACTTATATCACTCACCACCCGAGAAAACAGCCTCAAAGTCTCCAGATCCTCCAAAATATTGCTTGCCTTTGTTGTAATTAAAACCATGTAAAGCTGATCCAAAGGTTGATAAACATAACGCACAGCTTCTGTTTCCACAAAGGTGTGCTGTTTATCCGTTGACAGTAACTTGGGAAATGCTGCTAGTAAACCCTCAATTCGGGTTTTGGTCATTTCCACAAACTGCCTGGATAGCAGTACTGGAAGTAAAAGATCACAGAAATCAATGTACAGCATTTTTAACTATGCAGGAGTTTGAAAACAGAATAGTCAAAATTTAATTTTCAGTAACACAGTTTGTACCTTTTCCCAGCTTTGTGCAGACTGCTGCAGCAAGAAGCACCTAGAACAAACAATGCCAGTTAATTCTGTACAAACTACCAAAGATATACATGCAGCATTATAACGAAAAAAAAAAAAGGGACTTTCATAATCCAACTTTCATTAATGGCTCCAAATATTTTTAACAAACCTATCATAATACTATTAATATTCAAAACATGAAGCATGTGCAAAAAAATAAAATGACCTTTCTTCAGCTTCTTAAGATGCCTCATGAATATATTCGAATACATTCATCTTTGGTTTCCCTAGTTTTTCTTCTGGTCTAGTTTGAAATTTGTAACACAGATTCCTATTTTCTTGAAATGTATAAAGTGTTAAGTGCTTTATACCATTTACGTATCTCCTGTTATTTTTCAATACCTGAATGTCACCTGGTTTTCGTGCTAAACGTAGAAAACATTGCTATTTAATACATGGGCCAGTCTGCCCACATTTTGAAACCATTATCAGAATAAATCAAATTTTTCTTTGGTAATCAAACCACCTTCTCTCCTCAAATGGTTAAGCTTTGATGGGGGCCGGTAGTGATAATAACACTAGCAGACTGAAAATAATGATTTTCGTGGGGGAGGGGGGTTAAACGTTTGGTGAATGGTGAATAAGACCAATCTGCATGAATCACAGCTTACATCAACTGTGGTTACCGTACTGTCTTTCGAATGCAAAAACCGTTAATGATCTCGAAAATAGTGAAGTGTGGCAAAAATCGACATTATCTGTACTCGTGGAAATCCCTATCACGCGGGACGTTATGGTGAATGGAAACTTTTTCGTTGCAACGTGCACACACCTCCTGCAAAATTTCGACGGCGGGCACTTTTCATGGACTGCACAAATACGCGATTTTCCTTCCTTTGAAACAATTTTACCGCGGGAACTCACCATAGCTAGTTGGGGATTCCTTCCACAAAAGCCTCCACAGACTGTGTTAACACATTTTGCACTGCTGCACCGAGTGACGGTCCGCCATACTTCGCTCCTGACGTGTCAACAAAATCACATCACTTTTTCCATGTACGTTCCGCACATGCAAGGCAAAGGCTGGCCGGCGGGAGGGCTGCAAAAAATTCGATCCCCGTGTGGCTGCAAATTAGAAATGGGAGGCAGCTTGGTGGAAAAATCGAACGGCTCCCTGCGATGCAGTAGCCTGGGCCCCCTGCCCCCTCCCTCCCTCCCCCCCCCCCCTCGCAAGGGATCCTTTCGACGTCCCTCGATTGCAGTCGACCTTTCCCGATCGCTCGTGTACACTTAGCACATGTACATCAGGGTCCCTTTGGGCTTTGGGAGCGGCGATGAACCTGACCCGGAAGGGAAACTCGTGCCCAGGTTTCACCCGCTCCTTTGGAAATGGAGTGTACAGTACGGTACTTCAGAACGGCGGCGACTTCTCATGATCTCCTCAAAAGAGATGTTCCCAAGCTCCTTGGGCCTGCCGCTGCTTGCAACACTTTTCGGTGTCGCCGAAGTGTTGTACAAAGGCAGCTTGGATTCGTTGATATGTCAGTGGCCAAGTTTCCCAAGGCTGAGATGACTCGATCGATCTTCAATTTGTGGTATACCGTGAAGTGTGGTTTGTTTGCCTTTGTGAACCGGTGTACCCAGCCGGTTCCATCCCCTGGCCTTGAATAAGGGAGTGAACGCCTACTCTGACTACGGTGTAGGGATAGAAAGTGCACTTTTCTCTTTTTCTTTTCGAAACGACACGCCGAAGCTGGAGCGAACAAGGGAAGCGGGTTTGTCCCGAAAATTTTCGTGATCTGTAAATAGTGGATAAACATCAAAAAGAACCTCCATGCTTATGTATGTGCCACTACATTCTTTCAACGAATAATATGCTGCAACAGGAATCGGAATTCAGACACCGTCGTCAAAAACCTGCGCATTCAAATTTCAAATTTCCTTGATATCAAGTGCACCACGCCGGTTTTGTCTTTTCTGTCTCCGAAGTTCTTCGACACGGTTCCACGCCATCAGAGGATGGGCAATTCTTCAAGATAGGGGGTACCCCGGTAGGGTTCTGCCCTATGAATCCAGGAGGGACTCGGAGTCCGTTCCTCTCACGCCTGGGGAGGGATCCCCGGAAATGGAGATCACCTCCACCCTGGTTGCCTCCGAAGGGGAATCCAGAAGGGAATCTCCTTCCTTATCCTCTCCGGAGGGACCCCCGAGGGGGTACGCTCCATTATTTCTTCTCTGAAGAGAACCCGGAAAGGATCCGCTGCTGGAATTTCTCCTCCGGAGGGATCCCCCGCAGGGGATCCGCTCCTCTTTTTACTCCTCTGAAGAGAACCTCGAAGGGACACTTCCGAAATTGAGAAGGGCGCAGCTTCGCCGAAGGGAACGGCTCGCTTCTCTGCACTCTCTGGAGAGGTGGTGGCGAGGGCACACCTACTCCATCAGTACGACGCAGAGGTTCTCTCCTTCACAGCCAGAGTGGTAACTCCCCACTCCGTGCTTCCTGGAAGGACCCGGAAGTCGACTCCCATTTGTCCCGGCCCTCATCGGTTTCAACCGCTCCCAGTGCCGGATGAATGGAGGCCGACCAGCGTCATCTCGCGGGAGGAACTCGGAACCCACGACGCCCTGCGTCGATTCCGTTCGGGGTATTCGAGCTCGCGACGCTTGGTGGTGCCACGTGCGGAGACCACCGTAACCACACGACCTCTGACGCGTGCTGATACTCAGTGGATTCAAAAAGAGACACCATTCAAACACCAAACTCAAGGCATCCGACCAGAATCGAAAACAGATTGCTCGTGGACCGTGGAAAGAAAATAAAAAAGATGATGCATCTCTTGAAAAACTCAGTGTTCAGTGTTCTTTAGCAAGGTGACCCGCTCTCTTTTAATTGACTGAGGTCAATGTGAAGACTGGATTTTATGCTAGCAAAGCAGAGCAGCGGACATCGCTGCCCATAGATCGATTGTATGTTGTGGCACTTAAGACTGCCTATGAATGCTTACGAAGCAGTCAAAATAAAAGATTACTTATAGTCTTCTGACATTTCAGCTTCTTAATGAGATTGGCATTGAAGTGGCTTCATGTTATTTTCTCTCTCTTTCTCTCCCTCAGAGCTCTCAGTTTGATCTTTCTTCAGTTTCTTCTACTCATGCAAATGCACTTCGGCTTGAATTCTTTATCGCATTAGTCCAAAAAAAAATTCTAGATGTGACAGCTGACGCAAGTGTACCAAATAGAAGACCAACTGAAAGAATGGCAGCTTATGAAGTGCAGAATACGATGCACATTTCTAATTGCAAAGGTTTTTTTGTACAAAGAATTTGACCAGCCTTGTAGAAAAAATTCCGCTTCTCCTAAGATTAGCAATTCCTAATTTGCTTGTTAAACCATTTTAAGGGAACTGTTTGACAAAGAATAGGCAACCATGGTTTATTTTCTTGTATAGCTACGTGCAAAGGTGTCGAGCCATTATTATTTATATCATTAATACCACTAGCATTTTTGCCTCAAAGAAATTCAGTTTCAAGCTTACTATCATACTGAGAAGCCACGTGTAAAGGTGTACTGCCATACACATTTTGAGCTTTAATATTAGCTCTGACAGCAATACTCACAATAAAAAATGCCGGTGTGAGACCGGTATATGTTATGCTGTTCTCTGACCTAACTCAGGTAATTTTAGGAGCAATTACTCTATTGCTGCACATACCAATAGCCATCGCTATAAGCTCACCAAGTGTTTTCATTCATCTCATTTTTGGATCAGGTTTATATTTCTTATGTTATTTAAGAAAGATCTGTATCCAAAGCTACTCCCACATCGCCGATCGGCACATCTTCCCCTTCCTGAACAGGAATGTTTTTTATTACCATTTCCGGGATGCAGGGTAATCTCTGCGAATGTCGCCTCTGCACATCGCAATTTCGGCAGAACGAAATTCCTTAATCTGCAATGGAAAGGGGGAAAAAGGCCTTCCGAATCGCAGCAAACGGGTCAAACTGGAGCACGCTGGAAATTCGAACGGGACAGCGCGATGAAAATTTCTTATAACGTAATCGTCCGATCGGATTGCCCTCTTCATTTGTCTTGAAAACTTTACTAAAACAAAGATTCGAAATATAGCCTTTTCCTGCAAGAGAATAAAAAAGCAGAAGCGCTGACTGGAATGATATCATCTGAAAGTCCAAAATCTCATCTGACTTTGCATCATTTTTCATGATACGTAGGTTTGTGTAGGGGTGTTCATAACGCTTCTTTTGAACAGAAGCTTAATAAGATACACAAATTCAATAAAGACACTGTTTTCATGCCATGTGGTTTTCATATCCTTCTGAGGTTTTTTCGCTGGAAAAGTGCTTGACCGAGAGTCGATTTCTAAACGTGACATCACCTATGATGCTTGAAAGACACGAACATCAAAAAAATGAATGACTCGAGTGTTGCAAAAGTCCACAAAAATAAGTGGTAGCTTGAATTTGGTGGAAGGCGCCCGTGTGTTCCTAAGTGCAAGATTCCCTTAGGGGCAACACTTTTTTTCCTATACGGTTTTGCAAATCAGGCTGTTGGGTTCCCTTCCGGTCCTCTGAACGAGTGAACTTTGCGCAAAATAAGCTCATGTGCAACAAAAATAATGTCCATTTTTATGGCAATGTAATGTTTTAATGAACCCTGACCTGTGAATAGCAAATAGCTTTCTCGTGAAAAGTGGTACTGCCAATAAAGTAAGGAACGAAGAAGTCTCGAAAAGTGCCCTCCAAGAAGCCGCCGATCGCTACGGAAGCGACAGGATCAACGAAACGACGCTCTGGAGGAGCGACCTACCGCCGGGCTCCCCGGATGACCTCCTGATGTTCCATCATGGGGGAATCCAGAGCGGGTCCAGAATGCAAAACTTTACAGGGAGAAGTGAAGATGGAAAGTGCAAGGCGTGTGGTGACAGGGTCACGAGACTCCATCTCCTAACCTATCCCACAATGCACCAGGACTCGCAGACCCTGAAATGGGTCATGGCGTTGCCGAACAACTCGACCATGGAAGTCCTAGCTGGGATGTTTCTGGGAAACGGAAACGTTCCCCTATACAACCCGATGCTTAGGACGACACCACTGCCCTATTCATCACCGCCATCCTAGTAAGATGGTGGAAGATGAAGAAAGTCAGCACAACCGCATCCTCCATGGAGATCCTACGAGGAGTCATCCAGAAGGAGATCGGAATCAGGAAAACTGCGGAAAAGTACCCGCTTGGACCTACAGGTATATCCTTAGAAGGACTGAATGCACCGTCCAGGCACATCCAACACGTGGTCCTCCCAAGTGCAGACCTACCCATAGTGACTCCCCAAAGTGGAAAAGAAGAAAAAGGTGAAAGTGAATAAACTCGAGCGTGTTCGATATGAATGAAATTGCAGTATGAATGAGAGAAAATAAATTTACCCCACCCCTTGTGGGGCTTGGGGAAAAACGAAGAAGTCTCGAATCAATTGAGGAAAGTAAAGTTCAGTCTAGCGATTTCGAGAACACCTTTTTTGGCACAACTTCAGAAAGGCACAACTTCTAGGAATATTCGTACAAGTCTCTTTGTTTTGAAATGATACCCTCGGGGAACAGCCTCTGACAGCATCAGATGGTAGCAAAATGGTAGAAATGAAACGAAGCGTTGCAAAATAGAATGCCAGAAACTGCACTTTTAGCGGTCTAATCACGTCAAAAAAGCTTGGAAATCAGCATCTCACGAATATTTGATTCTTAGAGTAGAGTGCTTAATTATAATTACCTTCCACTAAGTGCAATTCTTTTGGTCTTTGTCCACATTTTTTAATTTTGCTCCCCAATGCAACACAGGAAAAAAAAACAAAAAAAAAAACATTGCCCAATTGTGACTAGAATTTACCATCAAGTAAAGATTTCTTCTGAGGGATGAAGGAACTGCATCCTGCAATGGCAAGGGTGCTGCAGGATGCAAGGGCTCGCCGATTGCAAGTCCCTCTTCTCGAATAAAGAGCTTACCATGTGGAGGGGGGGACCCATCTTGCTCGATGGCAGCACCAGGGTGAATCGTTGGGGGGAAAAAAAATACCAAGTGACCTTCAGTGGGAAAGGCAAGTGCTAAATGTTCCATAATTTTGAGGTTCTTTCGGCAAATCAATTTAGGAAAAAAGATCGTTATGATCACTAATAAAATATATGAAGCTACAAAAGGGTAATTCTGTGGCTTTGAGAAAAAGGTTGAAGTGTGGAGCTAACTCACATCCGGTATGTTTTAGAAGAAGAAGGAAAAAACATGGATTTTTTTCTATTTTCGTGGAGATTATACTGGTAAAGTTTTATCTGAAAAATCGACTGATGTGGAAAAAGTTCATCTGAAGAGACGGCACACACATATATGAAGTCGTTTGCATCACTAGTTTGGAAGGCATTCACTTTGAATGTTGGCACAAATGGCGCTTGCTGATGGAAAATTCCGTTTTCTAATCGCTAAAGAACCAATCAAGCTGTCAGCTTGTGAGGCTGGTACCCCTGATCCATTCGGAGAGGCCAGACTCGGGAACGTCACGTGCTTGCGCGGGGAGCTGGAACCATGAACCATGTCATGGAAACGACTGCTGGATCGGGCGGTCGGCTTGGGCACTCAACTCTGCAAGAGCATCAGCTAAGGCAAGCGTAGAATGAATTTCCCTTGAGATCAAGGTTGAAGGCCTCGGATCAATGAGCAATTTTGCTTTTCACACGGGTGTTTTTCATTCTCTAAACATTTCACAAACAGCTGCAAGCATTCCCTCGAAATCAAGAGAAGGGCTTGCAAACGCTCAAGTATCTCTCCGGTCTTTTCACGGCACAGTGTGCCCGAATCATCTGCCCTGTCCTCGCTTTTCTGCATGGCGGCAGCGGCATCTTCCTGGCTCTTCTCTTGGGAGACGACACGAAGCGCGATTTCCGGGAACGGTGCTCTTGGACGTACTGGCGCACAGGAGACGGCGAATTGGAGCTGTGGGGTGCCACGAATGGGTACAAAATTCTTTCTCGCGACGCTCTGGAAAGTAGGAACTACTATGGGGCCTCATGTTGGAAAAAAAAAAGAAAAGAAAAGAAGAGGAAACAAGAAACAAAGCAGAACGGAAACGAAATCCCCAAAGATCTCCCAGCATAAGATCAAAAGGCAGCCATCTCAAATCTCTTAAAGCTTTGCTTGTTTTCCGTACCAGGCTGCGCAAACGTAACTAAAACAAAAGTCAGGTTAAGCTACAAGGTTGAGCTCTGCAATCTAATTCAAAAGATTACGGTCCGTAAACCAATTAAACCGAGTAACGGATTCTTTCATTCATTCGGTTTCATGACCGTAACGCCTGTTGTGTGCCAACGGGTATCCATAGCAATGCCTGCTACGTACTCTCGGATGCATGCATGCTAAGGTGATTTGCTCTTCCCCCCCTTCCCTCCAGGAACTAGATTCCACTCAATGCTTTCGACTGGAGTAAGATACTTGAATCAGGATAACGGGCTAAGGAACGGAAGCACGTTGTATCGTTTTCAAGTGTGCACATCGGACCTCCACAGTTGGCACTCCCGTCTCAGTCCTCACCTCGTCATATCCTGGAATTGGTGCTTTTCCTTGGTGACGATTTTTCTTCCTCGGGACACATGCGCCCGACTCCACATTCAGCTGATTTTTCCTATGAAGCCTCGAAGGGCGCATCCTAATGCGATCATGTATCTTTCCCGCTCGCAAGTCTTCAGTTTATTCGGCTTCCTCAGACCGATTCCCAAGGCAATTTCATTGGTGCATGCTGACTGCAAACAAAAATCTCCTTCTTGAGGGCTGACTTGTGATGTGCACGTGAAAGGGTTTCATAGTTAAGCATCTGAGCAAATATAGTTAAAGGCAGTTTCAAAGCTGTAATTTCTCAGATGCTTAAATATGAAAGTTGTGTTGCGAGTAGAATCCATTTATTACTTTCCTCCCATTAGTCGTTCAAATTCATCTTAATTCGTATCATGAACCAAAGGGAAGAGCTGTCGTGTGTTTTGGTGAGCGTTACAAACACATCAGTTGAGCACAGCCAAATAATTTGAAACGCTTTTTGGAAAACTTGCAAGTCTCCCTCTGCAGTTGGGTCTGTGGGCATCTTGGATCGTTCTTAGATAGTTCTTTTACCATCTCCTTACACGTGGCCTCTTCATCATTTCTTCTTTCTTGGCTGTGGCGGCTCATTTTCCTTACGTGTTGCGTAAAAATCGGATGCCTCCTCATTGAAAAAGGCCACTGCTTCATAGTTGGCCTCGTGCTCAGCTGTGCAGCGAGGTTCTGTCCTTTTTCTTTCCCATCGGAATTTTCCACCTCCCGGATCTGCTTTTCGTATCTCTCTGCTAATCGAACAGAAGAGAGTCGAATCTGCTTTGACCCGCTCTCATGAGCCTAATGAGCTCGCCTCCTGATTTCGGTTGGCACTTGCGGAACCGGCTTCCACGAGTAACTGCTTCTCTGGACCGTCGAGCTGGGCTCTGCTCCTGTTGCCATGGCAAGAGGCCCGCGGACCACACGAGGGGTGAGTCCTCTCATCCTCCGCGAGCGCGAATCTTCATCACGAGCGTCTCGGCGAGGACTGCGAGTCGGCGCAAAGCCACCTGCATCCATCCACTTGGATCATGAGCGAAGACGTTTCACCTCGCCCAATTTTCCTTTGATTTTGAGAATCGGTGGGCTGCTTCCTCGAATGTCTTCTGCAGAGCAAAATGTGCGACGACCAGCTGCACGGCATCATCAGGCACAAAGGATTTCACTTTACGGAGGGAAAGGAAGAGCATGGGATAGGGGGACCCTTGCGCTGTGTGGATGCATGTGGCTCGCCCCCCGCCAGCGCCATGCTTCTTTCATTTCGTCTTCGGAATGCATTGAAAGCCGAATGAGCTCTCACGTTTGATTTCACGTAGCGTTCAGTCCCGCCAACTCGTAGGTATCTACAAACCTACTTGAAGTTTAGGTCTCGCTTTTTCCTGCATTCAGCAGAGTGCATCCTTTTGGCAGTCCGTGGCAAATTCGTACCATTGATGCTCTTCCACGCTTCTTAACCGAGAGGATCGCAAAAAAGTGTATGAAGAGAGAAAAATTTCGTCCTCGCGAAACATTTTGCTTGAAAAGTCATTTCGGATAATTTCATAAAAGTAAAGGAAGAGTTTTGACTATTTGTTTTTTTTTTTTTTGCTTCGCCCTGTGAGATTCGTTCGAACGTGTGCTCTGAAGTGTGCAAGGTGCTTCAGCAGCCTCTAGCCTTGTCAACTCTTACCTACGAATCACATGTGCCGTGGAGACTAGAAGGATCGCCGTGGTCTCAAATGATCACATCACGATTGCGTTTAGAAAGATAGTCGAATTGATCTTTTTGATATGTGAAGCATACACGATGAGACATTGCGCTCACGGGCACGTGCACATGTGACTGATTCGAATCCTCTTGGAAGATGACCCCTACTTACGAAATTATTCATCTCTGCTTAATTTGATGGGGCCGCACGGTCGCGAACTGTAAAGTACCTGAGTATTTAGAATTGAACGGCCAAGTGCTGGTTCTGAACCTCGAGTTTTTCAATAAGTGGTTTACCATATATAGGAGGTGAGCATCTGTTTGGGTGCCACGGGGGTTCTCTCTCTCTTTTTTTTTTTTTATCAAGCAGCAATGTAAACGCGCAACATAAAAGTGAAGTTACGGATGCATAGCACGTGCGACAGTTTCAGTTATAAATAAAGAAAAACTGGAAAAGGTAATCGGGGAAAAAAAAAGGGAGAAAGAAAAAGTGGGCACCGGGAGTTGCTGCTTTTCCTTCAAAGAGGTTTTTCCTTTACGTCATTGCATCGGAAGCCGATTTTCCCATTTTCAGGAGTTCACGCGTCCGCTTTTTGTCTCTCGTTCAGAGCAAATCGTTTCGCGGGATGGAACGTTCCAGAAGGGACATTTTGTCATATACTCTAGCCAAAGGAAAAAGACAAAAGAAGAAAAAAAAAAAAAAGCACACGAAGCGTGCAGCTTCCAAAGAGAGCATTTTATAACTTTGGAGATTAGCAAGAGAGAGAGGTTTTACCCAGTTTCGTTCTTCCGGCTGCGGGACTGCAGAAACTTTTCTATGTTCAGCATCCTTCTCACTGTCTTATCTTTGGGTGTTTTGTCGATTACTGAACTTAAAGAAGCACTCTTGTGGAGGCCGCACTGAAAATCTCCTCTACTACCTGAGAGCGACCTTACTCTTTGACGATTCGGTGCTGCATTCATAGAAATTGAAAAGTGGGATCCAGAAACTAAAAAAGTTCTTGCCTGGGGAGACAGATTCTCTTTTCAAACTGTTATGCGGTTTTCTGAATTCTGTTTCTGAGTCATAGCGTGCACTGCCACTGCATCGCGACCTTTGGGACAGGGATCTTGGCTTGGTCCTGAAACACGACGGCATTTCATTCCGAGCACATGGGTGGACGTTTCGAAGCCTCAAAACGTCGGATGGGAAAGGGGGATTTCCGCAAGCGGATGACATCATCCACGGCAAGTCATCCACTCCCACGCTCACGCGTTGGCGATCCGAGTAGCGCGCCGGTTGACCAGCACAGCCAGAACTGCCGTGTAGGGCGGCGGCGGGGAAGGGGGGTCACACGGGCAGCGAATGGACACCACCAAGAATTTCACGTTCTTCTCACCACCACCACACCACCCTCCCATGAGCAAAATCAACAGAAAATGTTCAGTGGAAAACGAACAGATACTGCCTTCATTTGCTCATCTATGGATTTATTTAGATTGTGTGTGTGTGTTTTGTAATAAAATGTAGTTTGGCTCCGTTATTGCTTCCCCTATTCGCAGACCAATATTCGAAATCATTCGCAAAAAAAAAAAAATCTGGGCTTTCAAAACACCATACTGTAAGAAGCGATTTTCTCAAATGGAAAAGCCATGAAAATAGCGAGCGCGAAAATCCATAATGAATCCATAAATTTTTTCCTTAGATCCATAATACGGATCCATAACTGATTTCTGATGGCGTACGCTTATTGATCATTCTACTCTCACTCAATGAAAAATCAATGCAACACATATGCAGTTGTTGTTTAAGGCGGGTCAAGAGAAAAAAAAAAAAAAAAAAATCAGATCCATCCCATCCATTCAAACGTGACCCCGAAGAATAGGAAACGAAGTGGTTCCATAAAGGATTCCAAGAGACTGCACGCACGACTTTTATCCATTCGTTGAATATCCCTTTCCGAAATCGAAAGGTCCAGTTCGCAGCCACCGATTCGATCCGTCCGTAAACACGCGTGCTGCTCGCTGCCGGTTTTGTGAGAGAAGAAGAGAAGCTGAGGAGAGAGAGAGAGAGGGAGGACACATTTTCCCTGAGACCATAAGTGATTCTTTACTCTCCGTCTGCCGAGGGACACACGTCTTTATAGCACCAATGATTTTATTTTACGAAAAATTAAAATACCCACAGATACTTTCACCGGCACCCAAGTCAGGGACAATACCAAACCTCGAGGGTATATCCTTTAGAGAAGAATAGAGCATTCTGGATTTTTTATCCAGTCCCATTTCTAGGATAAGCTTGCGTAGTGCCCTTTTCAGAGACGTCTCGATCTGGCGCTGCTCTTTAACCTGTCATTTGAAAGGGCATCATTTTCTCTGTGTGCGTTTCCCCAGCGCCTTCCAACCTTTCGCTTAAGTTGATCATTTTCAGCGGATAAATGGACCACTTGCTCCTGATTCAGTTTCTTCTCTTGCTTTAGTTGAGCATCGAGCTGTTTGAAGGCCGTCAGAAGATTCTCGTATCTCGGTGACCCGGCGGATTCGTTTTCTTTCATGCTGCTCAGCTTCCTGCGCAATTCTTCGTTCCTAGAAAATGCCAATCTCACCATTCGGGCGGCTGCCGACTGACAAACGACATCTCGTCTCTCCATTGCACAAATAAATCCCGACTTGTGGCGCAAAAAGCTCATCAAGGAAAAAGAAGAAGAAGAAGAAAAAAAAAATGTCAACTTGCTCTTTCTTGTAAGCAAGAATCTGCATGCAGCTGGAACTGTTGCGACAGGCTTCTTGCAAGCGACAGACTTCTTTGTGCAAATCGTGGATGACAGCATACAGAATTTTAGTGTCTACTCCGATGTACTGGATGGGTAGAGGGTAGCTGATTCTGAAAGATACGTCATGCTTCTCGTGATGGTGAACACCTAGTGCCAGAACAGGATGCGGAAAGCTTGTCGATATTCGGTTCCCATCAAGGGCGTCGGAGCAATTTCAGATACAAAATGATTTTCTAACGACTAGGAAAAGCTAACTTGAGGGCACTTCTATTAATACTTGGATCCTGTTTTTTTTTTTTTTTTTTTGAGGATTCTATGGTCGCCGTTTAAAATGTTCCCGTTTCTCCCTCTGACGTGCATTGTCTTCTCCTCCCAGGAGCCAGGGAAAAGTGCCCATTTGTACTCAATTCATCCAGTTTGCCATTCATTAGCAGCAATCTTTCAAAAGAGATGATGATTCCGTTTCGTGCTTCTTCTGTCAAGCACGGGAAAGCGTCAGGCAGGCAGTAATAAGGTCGTCATATCCTCGGATGTTTCGACGAACAGATTCCCCGAAGATTCGGGGGAGAAACGCAAGAAAACAAAAAGACGTCGGCATTTCAAATGCCGCCGACTTTTCGTGCAGGCGAGGGCGCACGTTTCCTGCAGCCATCATCGTCGCCGGCGCCATAGTTGCAGCTTCCCTGCTTCCGATTGCGTTTATTCTCCAGCACGGAATCCGTGTTCGAAATTATGCCTGGGTAAGCTCATTTGCTGCTTATTCTTGGGACAGTTCCGAATTCAAGATAACCGGATCACCGGCACGAGGGAACACAATGACAGGCATTCAGCTTCCAGGACGTATGTTTACTTTCCAAAAGAACAGCAGAAGCTTTGGTGAGAACTTCTTTTGTCATGCAGGAACTTGTAAAGGCATTCTCCCTGATCGTATGGAAAGCGAAATTTCTGCTAACCCCGCCCAAACAGCAAAATGGAATTTTCTTTGGCCGCAAAAGTTGCCTGAGCGTCAAGAGGAGGAGGGCCTCTTTTTTTCGAACTTGTATGCATCCAGCAAACGCCAAAGAAGATGGTCACCACCCCTGCCTTCATCGTTTTTTGTTGTTTCATTCGGGGTCAAACCACTTTTGTGTATCTTCTCACGTTTCCTAAGATCCCCCATTCAGCATAATACTCATCATTGCAACCGGTGATTAAATTCCCCAGCAACATAATCTTAAATGCAAACTTTAGTATGGAGTAATGACACGTCTTTATTCTCTTTCTACCCTTTCGTTTTCTTTTCACGCCTTTCTTTCGTTTTTTTTCTGCTTTTTTTTTTTTTTTTTTGGCACGCCTCCGTTAAGAGGAAACTCTCTGCACGGATTTTCCACATCCTCATTAAGAAAAAAAAAAATCATTTCTTCCTCGCAATACGGGAAATTTGCTCGTGCACATATGCTAAACTTTGCATCTGCATCAAACGACCCATCTCCGCCGCCCTTATTGCATAAATCCGTGTCCGAATGTCTCGAAAATGGATGTCGTGTGTGCCACCATCGGTGGGCTCCATGATTTAACAAGCAGCTTGATATACCCTTCCGGTTTTCTTCCTCGTGTGTTAAGGGCCTCGGTCTTTTGAGAATCATGTTGTTTGCACATCACTGTTCTTCAAAGGTTGTTGTTCTTCAGCTGTTATATCCTGCAGTTTCTTTTCTCCGTTAGAACTCGTAGATTGTACGTTTTTTCCCTTTCTTTGGCAATGTATTGTGAGCCTTCGAAATTACATCTTGCCCTCGGATCAGCATCTCCCCTGTCTTCTGATCCACTCAAGGATTCGAATCTTTCGATTTTAGGGAGCAGCGATACCTCTCTCCAAGTCACGAACGACTTGCATAAAATCTTCAGGAATCTTGCCTACTTGGCTTTTGAAAGGTCACCTGCCCCACTGTCGCGAGAAGGCATCGACGGCCAAATGGCTCAGTAGGAGGCTTTGAGCTTCGGGATGGTCCAGAGTTCTGCCTTGGTGGTGCACTCTCAGCCTCGGATCCCGCTGCGCAAAGCGCGTCCTTTTGGCTCCCCGAAAACATCGTGGGTTGAGAAATTCGGTTTTCAAGATGACCGTCAGGTAAACACACTTTCCGAATGGTACACGTCTTTCTGGAAAATGCTCGGAAATGCTCTTCAGATGCAAGAGAATTCGATCTAATGGTGAAAGGTCTGTGGAGGAGGACACGGAATCATTCGGGGGCCACTCGGGTTCACTCATTGCTGGCATCGAAAATTCTTTGGGGACTTGGGGAAGAAGTGCACGATTTATACATTGAGTTTCCTTTTGCTTCGGTAAACCTCCCCCGAAGGAAAATCCAGGAAAGCAAACGCTTCTGCATTGATCATCCAACGTGGTCAAAACTTTAACAGCGCAAAAAACGAAACGACATAGCTCCGCGCAGTTTCCTTTTGCTTAATGGACCGCCGTTTTCGCTTGCTGGGTCACAACCACTTCCGTTATGAGCAGCGGCTGATTCGTAAAGGCGTTTTCAGAGACTTCAGCATCACGGTCCTGGTTTCATTTCATGCTACCAATCATTTCTTCATTCCATCGGTCTTCCGAGGAATTCCCGAGGTCTGGCTAGTAAAATGAGAATCCGTGGAAAGAAACGCGAACGACGTCCACTGATGGATGGGCTCTGATCTTCATCTACCTGGTAAACACTATCAACCCGAAATCCCGCATGCTTTAGTCCGTTTGATGTTCACAGAACGAACTTCGCTTTCTTCAAATTCGAAATCCGCATCACGGTGAAGGGTTGCGACTATCTTTCTAGCACTAATGGAGGAATCAACGGAACTGCACGCAACTTTGTTTAATTGACGAAATGGAACTCATCGGCCAGTGCCCTTTTGATGTTGTGTGGCAGAATATTGTGGGACGATGGGGTTCCAAAGTCGGCGTTTCGGCTATGAAATGAAAGGCTAGACTGTGTTTGCTGAATCCGAAAATCTCGTGGATGGAATTGACCCTCATTTCTCCGAGTTCTCCACGTTGATGCAGTAGGTTCCCCCCAGGAGGGGTCTTAAACTGTCTGCAGCCCGTGAGTGGAAGCCAAAACACGCTATCCAGGAAGAAAATGAGTATAAAATGAAAAATTCATGGAACTCCAGTTAGACTCTCTCTTTTTGTTTTAAATGGCTCTTTTCTGCTAACGATTTTCGGTTCTCCCACCGCCTATGCAAATGATCCTGAAAAGATCCTTAGAAGGAGCACGCTGGATCTCATACTTCTGAGTTTGGTTGGAGGTGATTTTTTCCTGAGCACTGATCCACCCAATGCGATGAAGCTTTAGTCAGATCGAAATGCCATTCGGAAAGTCCTAAGGACAGCTTTGGTTCCTGGCCAAAATGATCCTTTGGTTGGGATTGAAATGCTGCCGATTTTGGCGGCTTCGAATCTCCAGCGTTCCTCCCCGTCCTCATTTTTGCAGCGGCATTTATGAAACATTGGAGGCATCGTTTCCTCACTGTACTTGTACTCGTACGATCAAGTGGCGATTTGTTTCTATTCGAACGCCATCAGCTCTCAATTTGTGTATTTTCGACACCACGATTCTTAAATCAAAATTGTCCGCATTGCGAAAGTAATCATCTCGTATACTTCAAGACGAAAGACAAAAAAAAAAAAAAAAAAAAAAGGCTTCCAGACGAAAGATGCCGATTCCACGAGCACAAGGGATTGAGAAAGTCACTAATCGAATACGGAGAGTTGGATAATGCGCGTATAAAGTGGAAAAGAGGACAAAAGAGGAGGGAAAAACAAACAGGACCTTTTCTGTTAGAAAACTACGGATGAAGTCGCTAATCGCTACCTAGTTGAGTCCATCGACGGAGATTTCATCCATCAGTTTCAGATGCTTGGGAAGAGTTGCTCAGATACATCGCTCGTACCTTTGTTTCTCCCCCTTTGGTCCCTTTATTGACTACTTATCCGTAGTTTGCTTTTGTTTGCGTGATGAACGGATGAAATCTAGGAGAATTCTTCATCCAAGAATAAAAAAATAGCCGCCTGCAACACTTTTCAGTAAACACGAAGGACAATAGCAGTTGCGCCCTGCTCACTTTTGTTTACGTGCGATCTTGAACCCACTCTAGTAAAGGTCACTCTGGTTTGGTTTCTGGTCAACCCAATCTCGGATTCCCATTTCGCGCGCATAATTGATAGTCTGAAGCCATCATTTCGTCACATCATTGGTGTACCTCGCGTTCCGGATGAAAACATGGCCCCAGATGATACTTTTCCCGAGGGAGTTTCACAACGAACGAAGACAACGCCTCCATTCTCCTCCATTTCAAAACTATGTTTCCGAGGCGATCCGAAAACGCGTGCGTTTAGAAACGCTCCAGCCAAAGCCAACGGAAGCTTGTAGAACACAGATGTATCATATTATGCGAAACGCCTATGGAAATCGGAGGAAGGAAGGGGGTTGGGGGGCGAAGCCGCTCATGGAAATCGAGACAGCTATCAAGCCACCCTTAAGATGCCCGAGACTCGCGTAAGCAAAACATCCGAGCAAGTCGAAATACTTATCAAACTCCGAAGAATATTTGACGATAAGGTAGCGTTTTTGCTGTAATGTGGGAGAAAGGGGTTTGGGCTGCGCCTGCATTCCGTCGTTGACTTTTTTACTCCTCATTTGCTCCAGGTCGGCATAGCCGAGAACCTCCAGGGATATACTGTCGCTATTCTGTGAAAATCATCGTCATCGATCCGTCCAGGACCGAGTCCCGACTTACTTTGCTCAGACCAGACTGCAGCATGCACACGAAAGTAGAGAAGCTTTTGAAATTTCCCGTTTTGAGAGTGATGTCTTCTATATCTGGAAAGATGCGCCGGAATGAAATGCAACCCCCTCCGATCCGCTGCTCGTGGACGAAGGCTCCACGTTTTCATAGTGAGCAATGAAATCCGCCAGCGAAGAGAACCTCAAGGCGCTGCCCGTTCTTCACAAACGCAGTGCAGAAAGGGGCGAGGCGTTTCGGGTCCTCGAGTGTCATCCTGTGTGTTCGTGTTCGCACTTTCGTGTTACGGCGCACTTACGTGTGCATTTTCTTGGGCGTGAGGTTCTTTTTCTGTAGCTTTGAGCTTTTACGTGCGATTGAAAGAAGGCAGCCAGACAGATGGCCCAATGCGTGGGCAACGGTCTGCCGTTCTTTCCGTTGTGAAGGAAGAATGAAATTTTGAACACTACTTCGTTTCTCGGTTGCTTGGTTCGTAGGCCGAATTCTCACAGCCGAGTTCACAACATCGCAATCAAGTATGCTCGAACTTTATTTATTCATATCCGTAGATGATATCGTTATGAAATGTCAAAATGCTTCTTTCTTTTCCTCGAGTTCCATGAATGCAAGAAAAGAAGAGAGGGGAGAGGGGAGGGGGGGAAAAAAAAAGAAAAAAAAAAGGAGGAGATCAGCACCGTATGAATTCCGACTCCCGTTTCATCCAGATAAATTACGGCTGATGATGTGTTTGGGACGCATTCGAGCCCTCGTTTTCATCCGCGCAGTTTCTGAGTGAGGATGCTGTGGTGTACTCGAAAGTTCCTTCTCTGACTGGCCATTACCATCCAGGAATAAAATAGGGCAGCAGGAAAGATCCCATTTTCACTTACAGCTGGTGATATTTTTGTTACCTTTTGGAGTGTAAATTCTGTGATGTCGCAATGCTGAGCCGCGTTGGGTAAGCCTGGAAATTTAAAGTCAGACCGGAGAGAAGAAATTCCAGCCACATGGGCCTGAAACAGCTCAAACTGCGGCGGCTGCTGGACCGCGCGGCAATTTTCCAAATTTTCCCGGATTCAAGCACTGTTTATTAACGAAAGGAATTTGCTACCGAAAAGCTCGATTTTCCGCAACGGGATGAAATTCCGCTCCCATTGAGAAGACGGAAGATTTCCGAAAAGGAACCGGAGAAAATTGCAAAATAAACGGAACTTCATGGGGAGCAGAAGAACCATTTGCTTGGGACCTCGGAAACCCAACGTGGTGAAATCCGAAGGAAAATTCAGACCTTCCGATTTCATCAATAGCTCGGAAAGGAGCCTTCGAATTGCGCGAGAAGTGACTGCGAGATGCTGCACGACACATCCCACGTGTTGTAAATTCCCGATGTTGGAAGCAGTTCCCCCTCGGAGGAAAGAACATGAACTGGGATTTATGGAACCGCTTCGAACGAATCTTGCCAAGAAGAGCTTTAGGGATCGAATCTGTAGGATGATCCAAAGCGGTCACTAAATCTCAAGTAGCCATCGGATGCAAAGGTGGCTTGCAAATCTGTGGCTGCAACGAATTTGTCTAATCAAGGAGCGCGTGTACATTCCCTCCAGGTAACTCACGAGCATGACCTTCGAAGAACTAAATGAAATGGAATTTTCAATTCTACAATCCAGTCGGTGAAAAAAAAAACGATCGTTCAACCACATCAAATTCAACAGAAACGAAATTTCGAAAGGAGATGGTTATCGGTTCAACTTGATTGCCTGGCTTGAATAGTTATTCGATGAAATCTCTCGGTCCATCCTGGAAGAAAAGCTCGAATATCCTCCTGGCATTGTCAGGGTGATGACGATGACGGAATAGGTGAGTTTCCGCGTAGTGAAAACGGATCAGTAAAAAGAACCGATCCGTGTTCTTTTTCCTGAGCATGATGAACGGAATGGATTTTCCCTCTGCTCTGGATAAAAAAGCCAATCGAAAGGTGTGTGGCACCCGTGGGGAGGGGGGAGGGGAGAGAGTCTCACCACGCACAAGAACGAGACGTGTGTTATCTGTTCAACCAGCAGGGTTCCCAGCTACCATGAAATCCGACAGCCGCCGTGCTCTGTGCGAATGGTCCACAACTCGTTAAGGTCTCTATCGAAATCGACCACGACCTCTAAATGAGACTGAAAGAGCGTCAGTCGAAAAAGCCACGGCAGAGATTTATTGAAACCCGAAATCTAGATAAAGAGGAGATTCAGTGGTCAGCCGGCATGTTTTATATTTCTCCACAGCAGCACGAATCATTACTGCAGCAGTCAACGGTATCGTTCTAACACTTCAAATCATTGTCATTATTTTGACTGAAGCAGAACAACTTGCACATTAATTTCAACGCTTAAAAGATAAAAAAAAAAAAAAAAAAAAAAATCCTACGGGGAACCATAATTAACGTATCCACGAATCCTACCCTGGAGAACACAACCTGGCCAAGGTCTTTCCTTGCAGGAGAATGCTCCACATTCTCCGCGGCTTTTCAGCGGAAGAGCGGCTGCTTATGCACAGAACACAACTACGGTGAGGAAACCACCGTGTCCAGAAGCTGACATCAGATTACGGAAATTCGTGTAAGCTTAGACGGGAAGTTGCTGCAGGTTGGGAGGAGGGAACGATAGGATAAGGCTTGATAGATGGATGTTAGGCACGTTACTGAGCTGAAAACAAACGCGACCGTTGTGGTTCCTTTGAGAAAAAACACGCATTTTAGCGTACTCTCTCGCACACCTCGGAGGACAGTGATAATTTTGCAAGAGAAAGGCAAAAGCAAAGGTGACTCGGGTCCCCACGTACAAGCCTTCCTTTTGCGTACTTCCGAAGTACGAACGGAACGCATCCGGGACGACGTATGTTGCCATACGTGCGTGAAGAATCTGTTCGTGGAGACTGTCGTCGTTTCCATGGGTTCTTCGCAGCTTCGACAACCGTGGATCACAACAACCTCTTTGATTTTTCCATGGGATGCACATCCGCAGAGGCATCGCAAAGCACGACGAAATCCATTCCGTTCTGGTTTTCCAAGTAAAACGGTGGATTCTGTTGCAAAATGTCTCTCCCCTGCCGTGCTTTTTTTCTTTCTTTTTTTTTCTTTTTTGCAGCTCAATGCAATGCCCGACCTCGGAAGACTTGCAGCTTACGCGGGATTCTTGATTCCGTGATTTCAACTCGGGTTCAACTACCAGGACCCTCCCGCGAGTGTTCACTGAATGTCTGTGTCTGTGTTCTCTGTGGTTTCACAAGGTGTGTCCCCCCCCCCTCAAAAAAAAAAAAAAAAAATTGCTTGCGTCTGGACGGCTTCCTGCCTCCTTTTACGAGCAGAGAGGCAAGAAGAGAGAGACAGAAGAAGAACGAATTCCAGCAAGCGGAGAGGAAGAAGCGAAGAATGAAAGAAGTAACAAATCAGGGGAGCATACATCTTAAGCGCTCCTGAGCAAAGGGGCTGTGGCAAGAAATTATGACGAATGGCTCGTCCCCAACGTGATTAGCAAACACAAAGTTTCTACGCAGATTCTTTGGGCGAAATCAAAGGGAACGTGCAATGGTCACCGGTTCCTGATCACGATAACTGGTGCGTGAACTATCAAAAGTGTGGATGCCGACGGAATCATGGACGCAAACTTGGATAATAAACGCTTGCTAACACTTGAAAAAAAAAAAAAAAATGAATTACTCATTCACTTTGTACTGCGTTCGCTGGACCAGATAGGCGCAAGAAGATCCAAGTTTCAAACGGTTCTCGTTTCTCTAGAGGAACCGGGATGCTGCATGGTGTCTCGAAAAAGAATGTGCATGCATTTCTTACTGCTGAACTCGAGAAAAATTCCGGTCAGCAGGTCGCATTTTTTCGAAGTTCGGTACAGACAGTAACAGATGCTCTCTCTTTAGTTGGTAGTTTTGTACATGTGGCGGACACAGAGGGTTTGCATCGTACATGTTTACACTCAAAATCGGGGTAGGAAGCGGAATGTGTGCGATGATGATGATTCTGAGACAGAAAGAGTGGTCAGCTCGTTTCGTGACCAAATGCGAGCCAACTCCTTCATCAAACTATGGGACTTTCGTTGTTGTTGTTGTTGCTAGGAAGAACTCCAGAACACTATTTTCGACATCTCGGTAACCGAGTGCGAACAAGAGACAGGCAAAGTTGCATTTCCACAGAAACTCAATGGAGACAGGTATTTTATACCAAAAGTTTTCCGCACTACGAATATTCAACCTGCTTTTTTGGTTGTTGATACTTAATGACTGTCAAGTGGCCACTGGAGATCTCACGTGGATTCTGCCACTGAAAATATTCACCTGCTGAAATACTCACCTGGAAAGATGAAAGGGAGGAGGGGCAAGAAGCAGATGAAAGAAGGGAATGTGTGAAAGACGCTGCACGTGCAGCCTTTGTGAAACTGAATGTCTCGCCGCGATCACTTAAGCAAATAACCCAGGAGGCGAAATTATTCAGAGCATCAGAAGTAATGCTGACACGATGCGAACTGCAGGAGCGGTTACGGCTCCAGTGTATGAAAGCGTTGCTGTGGCAACTCGATTCGTTTCACCAGCTCGGAAATTCCGCAGGACGTGGTCGTGCTCCGGAGGAAACGAGGGTGGTGGAGATCTGGGTCTGGAAATGGATTTAAGGCGGAAATGAAAAACAAGAGAAAATCAAATCGCAGATGGATGCCTCTTTTTGCTGATGCTGCTGAAGTCACGATCTTCGCGGCATGCGCTATGCTTTCTTCCAGACGAATTTCTCCGGAGTGAATTCCAGCTCGAGTTGTTTGCAGATGGTCCGAAACCGAAAGTTGGCCGATGACAGCGCAGATCTGAAGACGCGGAGCTGTGGGGTTCCAATTCGGCTTCCCGAGAAAGGAACGGGGGAAACCATCTAGAAAGATGATTTCCCCCGTTCCTCAACCCCTCCTCCACACACACACACACACACACACACACACACACACACAAGTTTGATCATCTCGAATGGAAGCTCCGACTCGCATCTCCAACCCGCTGATTTCGTTGCAGCTGCTGGGATGGAGATCCTTCTGCTTACGTACGCATCCCCGTCTTGTGATTCTTCCGTGATTTTGGTATGGAGGTTCAATCCTTTCCCTCCGCCTTCACCCGCTGTTCCATCTCGAAACAGCAAATACTCCTTTTCTCAAAGGTTAAAAAACGAGAGGTGCAATGCTTAGGTGGTTGTCCACCGGAGAAACGGACAATGGGGTACTCGACGATGTGAATTTATGCACGCATGATCTGATTCATGTGTTCCTTTTCCAGGATTTTTACGAGGCCGGATGCATGGAGAAAGCTTCCTGTGTGTGCTTCAAGGGAAATGGCTTGGATGTCGAAAGCATGTCCCCAAAAAGACAGCGCTCGAACACGTTTGCCTTGAGAAGGACTGTGCGAATGGGAGGATCAAAGGACGAAAGGGAAAAACTCTCCTCGATTGATCGTTTGCGGTCCTCGAGGGTGGAGGTTCGAACGACGATCAAGAGCGGGGTAAAAAAAAAAAAAAAAAAAAAAAACATGACGGATTCCGACGAAAGAGAGAACGGTAGGAGCACGAACGACGGAGGAGGAAGAGGAGGGAATCGGGATGAGGACCGGAACCCGCGAACCGGCGAGGAATAGAAATTCTTACACTTTCTTTCGAACAGAGAGTGCCACTGCTCCGAAGAATCAGTGTCTATGAGCTGGACGTCGACGAAAGCGTTGTCCATGATCTTCATGTTGAGCACGTAGTTTTTCCCCGTTGAGGACACGGTGGACGTCAGGAAGGTGGGCTCGACCATCGCTTCAGCTCGGCAGCTCGTAGGCCCAGGTGGGAGCGCAAGAGGTCACGGCGCCATCGTGGTCGGAAGACACTCGAGGCACGGCACGGAAAGCGGCGAAGAGATCCGCGACCGCAGTCCTTCGCGCAGGCGAACTCTCACAATGGTCCACGTAACAATGGGGGGTCGCTCCGCATTGTTCTGCGTGCGGGGAGGAGGAGAGTAGTTCCCCGTTCCGGCAATAGATGCCTCCCGAAGACGTCCGCCTGGATGCCGCGCCAGCTGGGACGCCGCTGGGGGTGGGGGTGGGGACGAACCGAGCTTTTCCTGGAACGAAGGAAAAAAGAAAAAAGAAACACTACTGCGGAGCTGCACGCCTTACGTCGCGATGGATTTCTGAAGAACTCGCTGGGAACTCGAAAACGGTCCTAAGGCCGGTCTCGGGGCAGCCAGGTTGGGAGAAGAATCGCAAGAGGGACCCTGCGTCGCCCTTGCTTTGTTTTGCGTTCCGAAAACCCTTTTCGAAAACCGCCGAGCGGCAGAAAAATTGCTTCCCTCTTTCGCTGCTCCTGCCGGCTCGCTTGCGCATCCGAAGCGATGGGAAAAACTTCTCGAGATTCAGCAGCAGCCGACTTGCCCGGGAGGAAGAAAGTTTCCCTCATTGTTTTGTCACCATTCCAGCTTGGGTCCATCTGTCCAATTCATTCATCCTAATTGCTTACACAAATCGTCACAGCGGTGACCGCATCTGCAAAGAGAGCGAGAAGCGTCCGATTTTTTTTTCTTCTTCCTTTTTTTTTTTTTTTTTTTTTTTTGAAAAAGTAACGGATTCATCTTGATTGATGCCTCTGGCAGAACGTGTATTCGCACAGCTCCTGAAGTGGAGGCACATCTTTCTCGGACCTGGAAACTGGAAGTGAATGCTCAGGTGGACGTCCATCGGAGAAACGGACAATATGGCTTGGGGGTACTCGATGATGTGAATTTATGCACGCTTGGTCTGTGCCTTTGTCACTGCTGATTCACGTGTTCCCCTTCCAGGATTTCCACGAGACCAAATCCATGGGGAAAGCTTCCCGTGTGTGCTTCAAGGGAGACGGCTTGGACGTCGAAAACACGCCCCCGAAAAGACAGTGCCCGAACACGTTCGCCCCATGAATGATCGTGCAAATGTGGGATCGTCGACCGGACCGTGTGCTAAAGAATCTCGGCATCCTGAAAAACGAGGATGCATCCCAACGATTTGCTGCAGTGCGGGGACTCTCTGGACACGAGGGAAACTGTTTCATCACGTCTGCTGAAGTTCCCGAAAGGGAAACAGAGCAGCGCGCTTAGAGATTGTTCCTGCTTCCCGTGAAGCCAGGTTCGGGGAGCGCGGGCGGGACGAGGGAAGAGGGAGCAAAAAGTTGAGCAGCGGCTGGCCGATTGGGATCGTTGAGGAATGAGATCGAGATATTGCGAGACGGTGACGGCTCGCGCCACCGGTTTTCCGGAGGTCCTCACGACCAGCTGAGAGGCCGCTGATCTCCACTCGGCTGCGCCGGAGCACTCGAAATCGGATCATTCCGCAGTGCACCACGCTCGATTCGCCCCGATCGGGGAGAAAAACCCTCATCCCGGCTTGCTGAGGAGGAGGCATTTGGAGCTCAGGATTTGCAGTCGTAGGCTGCCCCACAAAGACCGTCGGAATTTAACCTTCGACCCACCCGGTAAATCACTTTCCTTCCCCCCCACCACCACCACCATGCATAAAACGGATACGGGTGAAAATATCAAGCAAGATGGCGCCCGAGGAAAAGCTCGTTGCTTCGTGACCGGGCAGCCGATTGCATCTTGACGAAGTCATTTGGAGCGGCCGTGCGTTTTGCATTGCAGCCGAGCACCGGTGGGGGGGCGGGCGGGCGTGAAGAGAGCGCGAAGTGTTTCCGGTGCGCGGTGTGCAAATCTTTCTGCACACATCATCCCTCCTTTCCTTCCCGCTCGCAATTCCACTCGGGTCCTACACCCCACCCCCCCTCCCATTCCCTGTCACCACCGCCACCATCACCGCCATCCCGGATCGGGAAAGGAAAGCGTTCCCCGCGCCTAAGAGCGCAGCCGCCATGCCCGCGAAAGTACGAATTCCGATCGGGAGGAATCCCGCTAGCGGTCGCTAGATCCCTCTTCGCGGGGAGTGGTTCTTTCTGGAAAGCGTGTGCCCGGGGTCTGCGGAACAAGGACGCCTCAGTGTGCACGTTGAGAAACTCAAGTCTTGGGGGCAGAGCGCGGCCGAAACGGCAGGGTCAGGACAAGCCTTCGCTCTCGGCGCAGAGGTAGACCGCAGTGCTACTTCCTCGGCCATGCCGTCCGCACGAAGAGGAGGCCCCCGGGCGTCGGCTCCTGCTTGGGCAGATCTCATGCCGTTTTCGCGATCGTCGGAAAGACCATCACCCTCGTCTCCTGATGGCTGCCCTGTAGGGAGCCAATCGAGAAAGAGGAAAGAAAAAGAAAAACGTCGGGGAGGAGGCAAATAGATGGATGGAGCCGGCGCGCAAGCACTCCTCTTCCGGACAGGGGGGTGGGGAAGGGGTCTCGCAAGTGTGTGCTCCTGCAGGGGACCGTGTTCTTCCTCCCCCATCTCCGCCCAAGCACTCGCTTCCGACGATCCCTTCGAATGCCAGCGGGCTCGCTTCCGGCGAGGGAGGTCCGAGACGACGACTCGCAGGTCGCCTCGGCTCCCGGCTGCCTCAAGGCTCATCGGACGCTTCTTCGCGACGGCTGGAGAGGGCGCGCCCGTCTTCCGGAAGGAGGGCGAAGCGGCGGAGCTTGCCTCCTTGCTCCCCGTTGCCGGTCGTCCTTGCGTCCAGTCCCCCCCACCGGCGCTAATGAGCGAGAAATCGGGGAGGGGAACCCAGGCGGAAAAGCGAGGATCTGCGGCAGCAGTTCCTCCGTCCCCGCAGCGGGACTTTTCGGAAGGAAAAAAAAAAAAAAATTTTTTTCCTCATTCTTTCTCCAGCGTTTTCCCGTTACGGTTAATCCCTTTTTGTTCCTGCTGCTGGTGCGAGCGAAAGGAAGAATACGGAACTATCAAAGGCAGACATTAGTCCGCGGTCATTAAAGATGGATGATCTTTCGTTCCGAACCTAATGGGATTACCCACTTCATCTAGCTGGAAATGAGCATCTCGCGGAGGCGACGGCAGCGACGAACGGCAGCGCCGACGGCGGCGGCGCAATGAGTCGGCGCGCGCGCTCTCGAGAACTGAACGGGGAAAGGAGGAGGGGGTGGGGTGAGGAGAAGGAGGCGGAGGAGGGCGGGGCAGGGCAGTGGCGGCGTGCGTGCGTGCGTGCGTGCGCGCGCGACCGTTCCACAAGTGCCACTGGCATTCCTCCTCCTTCTCCTCCCGGCGGACTCACGTGCGGGCGAAGAACGTGCTTTCCCCGTGCTCAGTAGGGACATCTCCAGGCGGCCCGCGCGCGATGCATGCGGACGGACGGATGGCTTTGGAAGCTCAGATACTCGCGGGGGAGGGGGAGAAAGGAAGGGCGGAGTGCAGATGCAGGGGTGCTGCCACCACTCCGACTCCCCTGCTCCCCGAAGAGGAGCCGGACGTCCCTTTAGAGAAGGGTGGAGGAGCTCCTCCCTCATTTCTCGTCCTTCTCTTCCACCCTCTCTTCCTCTTCCCTTCCTCTTCTTTTTCTTACTCCTCTTCTTTCTCCCTTCTGGCCGTCGAGAGCGCTTGTTTCTTTCGTTCTCATCCACTCTCGGCCCCGGCTCCCTCTTATGAGAGCGGCTCCCAGACGTCTTCAGGGTGCAGAGCGACTTCTGCATCTTCCGAAAGTCTTCCCAGCACGTGGGTCCAGTAGATGTCCCCACTGTATCGGATGCACAAGGTCACCATGAGGTGCCTCATCTTTTCTGAATACTTCCTAGGGACTCCAAGATCTTGAAGAGCGGCTTCGTTTTCTGGATCCCAGGTTCCAAGTGAACCGATGAGGAAGGCAAGGACTTTACGTTACTTTTCGTGTTGGGTCAACTGGAGGGTCACGCGTCAGTATTTTTCTGTCTCCTCCCTTCTGGCTGTGCTGAGCGCCTCCTCTCCGTTCTCGGAAGGGCAGCAGTCATCCAGTACTGCCATTTGGTCGCCCTTCTGCAGTGCAAAGTCGGGTCGTAGGGAGGAATGCACTTCCGGAACCTTCTGGTTCGTCGAGATCAAGGTCCACTTAGCTACCTCCACCGCAGCTTTCCACGTCGTGCGGCGCAGTAGGAAGAGGAGAGTGCATCTTGCAATGATGATTGACAGTGTGAGGCAATCTCATCTCACACTCTGCATCGCCGACATGTGCGATCCGCATCTCCCTTTCTGGTTACTCCTCTTATGGGAAGAAGATTCAAACGAGCAGAGTGGACGAACCTGCAATCCGAAGACCTCAGAAATTCCCCAGTCGTGAGGAGGCAGCTGGACGCGCGGTCCAGACCCACACACACTGCATGGCCTTTCCCTGATCCGGGTGCTTTTCTACCAGGGATTGCGAAGCATGCTTGCTCTCTCTGAGCTGCTCTCATGCCGGAGGCAAACTTCTTGTATTTTTGTTGAAGCGACCCCGCCAACCGTAATGTTGGACTCTCCACCCAAGAATTCCTAATGATATTCACTTCCTGAAGCCTGCCTTCCTCTCGCCTATATGCTAATGACATCTCCGCTGGCTCCCGAGAATTTCCAGCACGAAACCTTCCAGGATCCTCATCCGATGGCAGCTCGAGTATTTTCTGCAACACCATTTCTCAGAGAGCCTCCTGGGTCAGCTCCTCGACAACATTGTCCGGGGAAGTGAGTAATTTCAGGTAGCTGTCTATAATGAATGTGTCTGATTGAGCAGTCCGCTTCAGTTGTCCCGGGCAGCCTTTCTTCCCATCTCCTTAGAGATACTCCTTAGAGGTTTGCTGCCCGGGCCGGGAGATGCAAGACTTTCTTAATCTTCCGTTGAACTTCTTGGTCTTCTTGGTACCTCCATTCTTCCTTTGGGTGTTCTCGTCACCAGCCTCTTAGAGTAGACTAGGCTGGAATAGAAAAAGGTCGTCAAGGCATCCATCTTCTGCCACGTGGACAGGCCACTGTCCAGAATTGAATTCTCTATCTCGCATATTTCTTCCTTGGGAGGAAGGGAGTCTAAAATGTCCATTCCAAAGGACTTCCCCAGAAATTTGTATGCCTCTGATAAGACGATGCAGGAGATTCTCCCTCTTCTCACCCTTATGTCCATTTCCCTCGGTCCTTTGAGGATCTTACCCCTGTAGTCTGCCACTTCGCTACACCCACCGCAGTGTTCTTCCTACTCTTCTTTCTCCCTTGTTCTTCCTTGGTCTTGGCCAAAACGCCGAGAAGCAACGTCGTAGTATCAAAGCGTGACCTTTCTTCCCCTCCCTCTTCCTTTTCATCTTCCTCCGTTCCGGCTCTGTCCTCATTCTGCTGTCTCCGCTTCCGGAAAGAACGCGCGATCGAACGATGGCAGCAACAAGGAACGCTTTTCCACAAGCATTCGCCATTTTGGGGGCGGCAGCAGTGACGACGACTTTTCCTTTCCCCTCCCCTGCTCTCCACCCGCTCGCCATCCGCGTCCCTTCTTCCTCTTCCTGCCCCCTTCCCCCCACCCCTCCCCGTCTCTTTCCAAAGAGATGCTGCGGCTGCCGAGGGAACCGTGAGCGGTCCTCTCGCCAATGGTTTTGCCGTTAGACGCAATAACTTCCCAAGAGCAGGAGGGAGGAGAGAGGGGAGGGAAGGAGGGAGGGGAAGGGAGAATCGCGAAACAAGCAGGATTTCACGGGATTACCTCGCGGACAATGCGAACGCCCTACCCTTAATCTGTTGACGAACTGACAGCGAGAGTCCCCTGCGCCGCGGACTTCCACCCTCACTTCATTACATCTGTCGTGACATCTCCCGTAACTTTGAGCGCTTCACTTGGCGACGCCGTCGCCCCGGCGGGGCGACGTGCGGCGCGCCCCCTCTCGGGACGTCAACAGAGAGGGCCGCGGATGAACTCGTTCGGGGGGAAGCACCCAACGGGGGTTCGCCGCGCCCGTGGGGCCGCCATTCAACAGGGACCGCATTGTGTTTCGCAACAATCCGGAAAATGAGGCGTTGAAAGGCGGCCTTTGAAAGGAGCACTCCAGCGACCCGCGGCCCTTTGTGGCGGGAGGAAGAAAACGGGGAGGGGGGGAGCCCCTTTCTTCCCGGGACAAATTGCTGACAAATCGGACCTGGAAGTTATTTAGTCTGGAGGACGGCTAAATGCATGGGCGATGGCAGTGGGGTGCCGCCGACGCGCCGGGGGAGAATGCCTCCCGGCGGGGGGCCTTCCTCCGAAACCTCGCGCAGTGTCCATTAAGGAGCAAATTGTTGTCCGGTCGCGTCGAAAAGGAACGTCGCGGAACCTTTTTAGCAAGAGGCTTCCTTTCTTCTTCTTCCTGCCCTCCCTTCTCGCCCCCCTTTTCCACCCTTCCCTCTTCCCCGGACCTGAGTTCTACCTGGGAGGAGCGCGTCCGGCAAGGGGGTAGGCCGGCCGCGGCGAAGCTCCCGCCAAAAGCGAGCACGTAGCCGGCCGGCGAGCAGCTTTGGCAGCGCCGCCCTAGCGGGTGGCAAGAGTCCCCCGCCAGCCCGGTAGGGGTGGAATGGTTTCGGAGCGGGCATGAAAGGGGGGATACGGCCGCCGCCTCGACCCCTCCTCCTCCCTTTGCCCCGAGGTGGGGTCCGGCCATCCCCAGCCATTCTCCAAAGAAGGTAGGGGGAGCTGGCGGCGTGTCTTCGCCCCGTTCGCCGGTTCGCTGGAGGACTCGCGTAACGAGGAAGGCGAGGGACAGGAGGATGCAAGAGAAAAGGCTCACGGACTCTCGACAGACTTTGCAGGAGCTCCTCCTCTCATTCCTTCTAGTCCGAGCGATCGGCTTCTCGTTGACGCCCATCCGCTTCCCCTCCCCCTTCTCTCCTCTCCCTCCCCCTCAGCGAGGCATTCCTTCGCCGGTACAGCAGGGGAATCCTTTTCACGGCTTCCCTTCGAACTTTTCCTTTCCCGGAACATCGAGCATCTGGCGTAGTCTCCGCCATTCCATCTCGCCTTCCCCGGGAAGCGGCGAAAAAGGAGGGAAGAAAGATCTAGGCTCCTGGATCATGGCGATCCTCGTCTCGTCTCCAGGGGAGGAGGAACGTTCCTCCTGCGTTGACCAGGAGCAGCGCACCCTTCGCTTCTTCAAAATGGATCAGCGGTTTCCGTTGCGCAGGGAGAGAGGAGGAAGAGCGGAGCCTTACCGAATCGATCCTGCCCGGGAGGGCCTCTCGGTGGTATTCGGCAGGAGATAATGTCCCTAAAGTCTTCGACTCCTGGCAGATGCGCGAGCGCCGCTCTCCCAATTGACGCTTCCCTTTTGATGTGGCAGCGGGGGTTCTGTATTTCTATTTTATTTTATTTTTCCCTCCTTTTTTTGGAGAAAGGGAGCGAGATAGAAGGGGAGGGAAGCTGTTTGTTCTAGAGCTCCTCAGCATGGGCGGGTGACTCCAGGACGGGCCTTCTGGAATCGTCTGAATCGAGTCCGAATGCTGGAATCGCGGAATTCCGAGGAACAGAAAGTACCTGCGGAGAAACTTCCCCTCTGCACTGGGTCCAGGAGCCTCCCATCACACTGAGAGGGAGAGACCGGTGCGTAAAACCAAGCCGTATCCGAGATCGAGTGTGCTCAGGATGATACGTCCATTCCAATCACCCCGCAAAGGCAAGAAGACTGTCCAAGGAGGCGCAAGGCGAGATGAGTGGCGAGCATGAGAGGTCGCTGCCAAATATGAAGGGATGATGTCCTCACGCAAGGAAAAGGAAGAAGAAGAAAGGTTTTCCGTGTGATCCCGTCCATCCCTACGCAAGGGTTCCCTCCGGGAACGCGAGGTTTCGGAAAAAATCAGGCGCTTTCCTTCACTTGCTCCCTCGGGATTTGATATGCCTTTTCCCACCACCTTGCTCTGTTCCTTCTGAGGCAGACTCAGTGCAGGGGCATTGGAAGGACGTGCAGTGTGGCCACTTGAGAACAAACACCAAAATGACACCAGGAACTCCCTGCTGTTGTGGCTTGAGCAGGGAACGCGCACGTAGCGTGTTCTTCGGGACAGTGGAGAAATGCAGATCGAGTCGGGCACTGTTCGCGGCTTTTTCCAGAACACCGGGAGGAGGCTAACGAAGCGACACCCAAGTGTGTCCAAGGCCGAGAGCCACTCTCTCCCACAAAAAATTCTATCTCTGCTCGAAGCTGCATCATCCGGCTCACATGCTGACCTGCTCAAACTGACCCGATGATCGGTCCGGAGGCTGGAGTCGGCGACAAGCGAAAGGTGAAGGCCGCGCGTTGTTTTTCGGGAGGCAGCAACCGCGAATCGCCAACGTCCACGCGAAGGTACTTGCAGCGACCTTTCAAGAGAGTCCGGCATTGCAAAGATCGCAGACTGGCAGCTTCCCTTCTCGGATCCTCGCAGAGGGCTCCAGAGCTCTTGCAGCAATCACTCACACCCCTGCACCAGGAGTACCGATGATGGGAACCTCCTCTACTTTCGGATGCTTCAAGAACATATAAATGGAAGTCGGAACTTGCCTGTGGCGCAAGCCAGGCCCTGTTTTAATGGCGTCTCGAAGGAAACTCTCCATCCCCGTGGTTTTAGCTCGTGAAAGATGAACTGAAGATGCCAATTCCTTGCCAGCTGTGAGGAGCCGATCAGGAATGCTCGTCTCTTAAAAGTTCTTTTGATTGCCAGAAGTGCGCGGCATGACAGGGAATGGCACCATCAGACTTTGGCGGCGACTTCTGTTGCCGTCTTTTCCACCCCTCGTTGAATGACTGGAGAAAGCCGTTGACAATCGACTTCGTTTCCAGACTTCCTCTAATTTTCTCCTTCTAGGAAACGCAAGAATAGCATGCATTCGATCCCGTCCCATCGAGATCCATTTCCGAACACAATGCAGAAGAGGGTGGTGTAGTGGTCTCCTAAGCCATGGAATTGAAGAAATGGACGTAGAGTGCACCCTTGAGCTACCGAAATACAAAACGCTGACGAAGGGGAAGGGGAGGAGGTGCCAGGAGGAGGTTGGAAAAGTGCCAACAAATAGGGAATCCCCAGGAAGCATCACCAAGACCTCAGTGCTTAATGAAATGAGGCAATTACATCCCATAGAGTGATAAAGGAAACACTTCCTCTGCTCTGTGATTCTATGGAATCTAGCCCGAATGCATCGCCCAGCTAACCCTTGTTTTATCCAAGTAATGGCGCACGTGTAGAGCACCAAATTACGATTAAGAATGTGTCCAGTGCAAGATACAAGGCAAAGCTACACAGTTGGAACTCGTGGTCCGCAACCGACCAATCTCGGCCCAAAGCATCGGCCAGAGCTGCATTCCCGAAAAGGATGAAACTATCGCTTTCAGAGAGTTCGCTGCCCTTTCGAAAGATCGGCACTTGAGAAGGCACGCCTTACGAAAGAGAGCACACATTGCAGATTGGTTCCCCTGGTTTTCTACCAGGGGGGCATCGACTTCTGTCCAAGAGCTACTTAGGATCGCGGTACTCGAAAAGAGGTGACGCCGTATAGAAACTCGAGATTCCTTATACGCACGGCGGTGCTTTCCAATCTAGGGTATAGATGAGGCATCTATTGGAACAACGTCTGGGTCATCAGCAGAGACGAAGCAGCTGGAACAGCAGGAACCTCATTAAACCGTTTTCTCTGGATTGAGAGATGCAAATCCTCTCTCCAAGAGTGAATGAACTGAGCTGTGAGAATGGCAGAAGATGTTCTGAAATATGCGCTCCACACTTTTCCATAAAGTCAGCCAAACTGGTAGGGTCACCTGAATTGCCACAGTCTCTCCCGTGTATTGACTCCAGAAGATGGACACTCTGATTGCTTGTAAACGCGCTGAAGAAGACGCGAGATAAAGAATGAGCTAGCGATTCTGCAGATTAGGATCTGAGCTGCTTCGATTTTCTTCCTGCATCAGTTTCACTTCCTGTACGTAATTTCCCAATCAGGAATTTGAGGCGAGAAATGATTTGACCTAATTTGATTTTCACCTCCAAGCTTTGTCTTGCAAACTGCTGAACCCATTTCGGGTTCCAGCCTCAAGTTGACATCAGTTCTTGATGAGATGCGAACACCGTGTAATCGAACACCCTCTTGCGAGTGTGTCTGTGTTGTTGGTCTAAGCTGCTGTGCATCCAGCTCTATGAGTGTTCTGGATGTAGAGGTGCTGTGAAGACTCTCACGTGACGAGATCACGAATCTTGAAATCTTTAAGAAATTCACTACATTTTCATGGATTCAGCAGCAACTTCTCATGAATTTAAATGAACTTTCTTTCGGTCTTGTTTTCTCTTGAGTTACAGCTGCAGTTAGCACACGAAGTAGGTTCAGGTTCAGGTTCTTCAAGAGGAGCGTCATGTCATATCTGCGAGTTCATGGTACGCCGCTCACTGGAGAATACTTCTTCGTTTCAATGGACATAGGACCGCTGGGACTATTGGGTAACAACACTTTCACTATCTCAATCGATTTGGAATTCCCGAAGCAGTTCATCAGGGGGCGCTGCCACATGAAGAAAGGCAGGTGAGAAAAACAAGAAGCACGAGTAGGTGCAAAGCACGAGGGAGAATGGTAGTCTTTGTTTACGATGGATACAGAACTCGAGGCTCAGGGACAGATTTGAAGAACAAGTAAAGATAACTTCGAGACCTAGGAGCATGTCAGACAAACACAAAGACCATCAGAAAATGAAGGCGAAGGGAAGATGCGTGGAAGGGTGGAAAAGAATGACTGTCGGCGGATGGGGATTGATAAAGATCGGAACCGAATCCCCTAGCAACACGCCTCGAAAACCGAGGAATTTGGCTTCTTCTAATCCCGAAGAGAATGATGGGAAACATGAGATCGTGTTCTGAGGTCGCTTTCGACCGATGGCGATCGTATCGTTCTGATGACGTAGGGAGGCCTCTTCTGAAAAGTCGTCGACGACGGGGCTGTTTGGACGATTCTCGTTGTCTTCGTCGCCGGAGACGGGGCATCCTTTGGCGGTCGAATTCTCATTCCCAGGATACAGCAGTCCACCGGCTGACGGGTGACTTTCTCTGACTCACCAAAGGACGGACTCGTCCAGAAAAGCAAGAGGCAGTCCAGAAGAAGGACAGGATCAGACTTCTCGGCGGAGCAGAATCGCAGCAACCAAGGGGAAGGAAAGGGTACTACATTGTGTAGTACGAAGGAAAGGGTAGGTGAGAGAGGAAATGTCGTTCAGGAACGATGGTGGAGCCAACGATAACGATGGAAGAGGAACTCCAGCGCGATCGCATAGGCGCACGGGCAAGCTCTGCGTGATGCCCCTTCGAGGAAGTCCGGCAAGCCAGAGGTCACCAGAGCAGCACCTCACCACCTCCATCACAACACGGTCACCGGCAAAAACAACAACGAAAAAATCGCTTTGTCGAAAGGAACTGTCAGGAGCGTAGGGTCTTCCAATCAGCGAGCGGATCACGCCGAGCCAATCTCCCATGCCGTTTGGCGCGTGATATGCCGGCAGAAGTCGGCTCGGCTTTCAGGCTACCAGATGGCGCTCCGGAATTCACCTACGGGAGAAAGCGGAGAGCGGAACTCTTCTAAAGCTCCGCGCACCAGGGGCGGGCGAAAAGAAAGAAGCAAAGAATTCGGAGAGAGGACCGAAGGCAAATCAACCGTAGGCAACTGAAAGATGCTGGTCCAGCATGCAGAGCACACACCGGCGGGATGCGACACATGCGGATTGGCTACAGCTGGAACAGGGTCAGGTCACGCACTCGAATGCCGTGGTCCCAGAACCGGGATTGCAGCTACTGGAACGAAAAAGAGACGACCCGCCTGCTTCAGGGGTCTCGCGTACTTTCCTTCACCTTTTTTTTTTTTTTTCTTTTTATTCGCCCGGAGTCATGGTCTGTCCCACTTTGTTGCTCCAAAGTCCCCCTTTTGTTCCGAGGATGTAGGAACCTTGCTGCTTGAGGACGAGTAACCGCGAAAAGAGAGACCATCTGTGTCAAGTTTCCTTCTCCAGGAGTGGTCCATTTCGAAAGACTCCTGAGGAGCTGAGTGGCACACGGGAAGGAAAAGATCAGCCACTTCAGTTCCCTTCAGGCACAGTGAGCTGAGCGCAGCCTGCAGATTAGGATCTGAAAATACCGTGGAGGCCTGTCTGTCCCCTGCGATCAGCCTTCCACGAAACCCGCATCATCAGTGAGGAGACGCGGGACGGAAAGTCCGCGAAAGTCCAAAGATCTGAAGGAGGAGCCAGACGTCTCCTGGCAATCCGCTTGGGAAGCGCGGGGGAGTGGAGTAAGCGGTCCTGAGGAGGGAAAGCGCACCAGCTGGACTATGGACGTGTGTGCTCATCGATCGGGGAGGGTCTCGTCTCCGGAAGGACTGCTCGCTGCCAGGAAAGTTGCGTCCGTTCCTCGAGAAGAAGTGGGGAGGTTTCGAGGAAGATTCCCAAAGGGAAGCCGATGCGTAGAAAGTAGCTAAAGAGGGGACTTCTGCAAAGGAAGAAACCGAACAATCCGTTCCCCTTTACCTCGGTTCGTCCTTCGTCCTTTACATCTCCTCCCTCTTGCCCACTAAGGACCTACCTGTCCCTTCCGAAAGCACCTTCTTTCCCCAGGTACGCGATGAATTCCAGTGTGAGGGCTGCTTCCCCTTTCCCCGACGCGAATAAACGTGGAATCTTCCAGAATGGCCGTCCTCTAGTACGTGTTCTTCAAGCAGTCTGGGAGGTTTCTCTCTGTCGGTCGTTGTCTTTCGTGGCCCATCGTCAGATCTGCAGCAACCAACCGTCTGGGGCAAGGAGCGCTCCTCATAGAAGTTCTTGGATTTCGGGAGCTTCCCGAAAGAACAGAGGCAGAACGGAAAGCAAGCGAGGAGGAGAAGAGAGGAGAGGGAGGAGGAGGAAGAAGAACGCAAGAAACGGGAAGCACCGGGGCTGGCCCTCGAGCTTCCCCTGCAGAAGAGGAAGGAGAGTTCCGGCATGGATAAGGAGTATCCGAGGTCAGAGCTTTCAGCAACCTCCCGAAGATGGAGTAGGACGGGAAGGGATCTCTCCCGTCAAAAAGGTGTCACGGGGGGAGGAGGGGAAGAGTGGAAAGAATGAGGAAAAGCATTCTCAGCTCTCTCCCCCTGAACGCGTTCCAGCGGAGCTCCAGGAGATTCCTGATTCAGGCGAGAATGTCCGGACGCTTCCGGATCGTTCCGCCGACGTCGCGCTTCCGTTCCTCCTGTTTTTCCCTTCTTCCTTACTATCCCTTGCGGAGAGAAGGTAGTTCCTGCGCTTCGAACTGGAGATCTGTGGCGCGTGGCTCACCCGGGAGCGTTACTTGGCTGCTGCTGCTCCCTCCGGATCGAGTGTTTCGACGGACCCCAGACGGCATCTGGGTGAAGAAGTCAGGGGCTCTGAAGTGACCTCGGAGGAAGAAAGAAAAAGGAAGGACCCCCGTTTCCTTCCTTTCCAGGCGGGTGAGCCCGCCATCTATTTCGTGGGAGGAAGGTATCTGGTTGCGTCCCTTTGCTCCACCGTGTTCCTGCCCTATCGTCATGTCAACCGGAAACCCGGCGTCGGAAGCTGCCGGTTGCCGGGAGCGGGGAACAAAGGAGGCGGAGGCACGCAGCGGGCCAGGAAACCACCAGCTTGTCCCCCTCCTCCTTTCGAGAGCAGTCGGGCGTTTTTTTTTTTTTTTTGGCTCCCCTTCCCTTCTCTTTCCTCCTCTACTTTCTGACACATCCCTCGGGATCGAGTCACGTCCGAGAAGCAAAGGGATTAGCCTTCATTCAGCCGGGAAGCCGGTCCTGTTCACCCCTTTCCCTGCTGAAGCCTCTGAAAAGACTCGCCGGCCCTTATCTTCGGGGCGGATCGAAACTGCGACTCCCTCCCGACGGGAGCTGCGCGCATGCAGATGACTGTTGCGCCTCCTGCCCTCTCCCCTGTGGGAAGGCATGGCTGGAGGGAGCGCCGCTGCAAGGCACGCCGGAAGCGTGCGCCACCCCAGGGATCAGGGGGTTTCGGGGGGTAGAGAGGAGGGGACGCGCGCCATTTCCCTTTCTCCTCTTCTTCTTCCTACCGGAGGATTCCTCGCAGGAAGGATGAGCCCGAGTAGCGGCGGCAAAGTCCCCCGCCGCGGCGTTGAGGATAGGCCGGCCGACCCCGGAGGGCGTGAGCGAGGCAGAGAGGTCGCGGGGGGGGGGGGGGGAGAAGACTTGCAGAGAGACAAGGGAAGCGAGAGAACGGGCTCACGTGAGGCAGGAGGGGGATAGGGCCTTGGCTCCGCCCACCGTCTGCGGCAGCCATTTCCGACAGGATTCCTATTGGTGTGACTCCAGAACGGGGGGGAACGGTAATCCCTCCGCCGCCCATCCGCCAAGGAGAGGGAGCCCTCGATTGCCGGAGGACGGATTTGATTTATTGCACCCTTCCCGGGACGTCGGGCCGAGCTCGCCGGAGGAGCGCACCTTCTTCTGGGTCTACCTTCCTTGCGTCCATGCAGCTGAAGAACTCCGCCACCATGGAGGCTGCAAAGCTACAGAAGCCGTCCGTCTCCAGTGAGTTCTTCCGTCTCTCGCGGCTTCTTCTTCGCGTTGTCCCTCGCTCCCTCGCCCTGGAAAAGAGGAGCAGGAGGGATGTAAGAGGACGGTCCTCTCCTCGCGCACGTGCGTGGAAGGGAGGAAGGGGTGGGGGAGGGGAGGAGGGACGGGGTCATTGAGGACTGAGGCTCGGAGGAGGAGAAGGAGGGTGGTTTGAGAGGATACAAGGTGCTCGCGTCTCCTCTGGAGGTGTTCGTGCGCCTCCAACTACCGGAAAGTCCAAAGATCTGAAGGAGGAGCCGGACGTTCCCTGGTAATCCCCTCGGGAAGCGCGGGGGGGTGGAGTAGGTGGTCCTGAGGAGGGAAAATGTCTCGTGCCTCCCCACAGAAAGGGGCAGAGGGAGACTTGATGATCCCCTCCCCTTGACCGGTGCCGCCGCGCGTGTCTCTTGATTGTTCCTGCCGCGACCCTTGAGTGGGTGACAAAGGTATTCTCCTCTTCCTAGACTTTCACTTCTCTCGGAATCCCCCGGGATCGCTTCGGCATCTTCCTCTCCATCCACCCTCACCAAAGACCACTGGCCGCTCGGAGGAGCTGCTTCATTTGAGGGAGAAGCAGAAGCTCTGGATGGAGCAGAAGAGTGCGGAGGCATCCCGGGGGTCGCTTCTCCAGACCGAACGGCTTCCTTAAGGAAATACCCTCTCCCTCCCCCCCCTCCCTCCCTGGTTGCTGCTGGTGCCGAGGACGTGCCCGCGCCTATGGGAATAGGAGGGAAGAAAAAGCAACATGGTCGCCCCGCCTCCGTCCGGGCTTCGAAGTGGCTACCCTTGTCTCCCTGCATTCCACCCCCTCCCTTCCGGGGAATGGGGCTCTTCACAGCGCCTACTACCCGCCTGGGCAACCTCTCTCTTGCTGGTAGGAGACTGGCTGGCATCGCCACTCACGTGCGCCTTCTCTTCTAGATCGCATCCTGCTGGACATTCCTTGCAAGGTGTGCCAGGACCACTCTTCGGGAAAGCACTACGGCATCTTCGCCTGCGACGGGTAAGTACACCTGTTTACTTCTTCTTCCCTTCCTTCTTCTCGTTTCCTCCTTTTCTTCCCCCCTTCCCGAAATTCCCCCTGGAAAAAGCCTTTCTTCCCTACTTCTTTCCCCAGGTGCGCCGGATTCTTCAAGGTACGTGACCTCGGACGGGCGGGGTCCCTCGTCCAGCCTTTGGGGCCATCGCTTCCGCCCCGGGTAGCTGCTCCCTCAGGAAGCGCTCGCTCCCGGCGTTCGCGGTGGCAGGTCTTGTGCTGGCGCGCGAAGCCGTGGTGGAGCCTCAGCAGGAGAGCGTCCCCTTGTCTCACCCTTCCTTCACCTCTTTCTCTTCTTTCCCTCCCCCCTTCCCTCCCCCGAAAGGCGATGGGAAGAGCTCTTGTCCTTCTCCTCTCCCTACCTGACCGCCTTGTGTCCTCTGTTCTCCCTCCATAGAGTCGGGGCCTTCGAGTCGGAGGTTATCCCTCCCTGCTCCAGCAGCTGCTCGTTCCTTCGCTCCCCTGGTTCCCTTCGCTTCCTTGTAAGATGCTCGCTGCCTCCGGGAGGCGACCATCCAGCCAAACCGGGAGTCTCCCGAGAGTCGGTTGGCGTCTGAGCCCCCATGACGCATAAGAGGAGGCTGCACGGGGAAGGGATGGGGAAAGATGACAGAGATGCGCGCGTATCCCCGCTTGCTCCCCTGGGGGTCCATCCGATGCAACAGACGGATGGCAGGAGATTGAAAAGGGGGGTCATGCACTGCGTCTCCGCCTCTACAGCTTTAGTTGCCACGGAAATGGGAAGGGATCCCTCCTTCCTTCCTTCTTGGGACGCAACAGCAGTGCTGCAGCTCTCCTACAGCAAGGTTTCGCCGTCCTGAGGGTATTTTCTAAGGGGAGGGAGCAAATTGGTCACCGGCAAAGGGATATGACGTGGGAAGGGACGATGATCACTCCACCTCCTTTCTCTTCTCACTCCCGACTTCCCGGAGGAATGCACTAGGTCCTTCTCGGTGCAAGTCCCGTCCTCCCTCCCTTCCTAGAGGAAGGAAGGGAAGGGAGGGAACCGGATCACCCCTCTTTCCGGAACCGGGCATCCGAAAGGGCGTCTCCTGGGGTCCTCCGGGATTTCGTCTTTCTCCTCCTCTTCATCCTGGTCCCGGCGTTCCGCTCCCGCAGGAGTCCCACAGGCAGCGAGGAGGAAAGGGCGGGCAGCCGGGGGGGCTGCGAGGACGTTGCCGTCGGCAAGGGTGGAGGACAGGAACGAGACTTCCCCTCCCCCCGCTGCAGCGTCGCGTGCGCAGGAAGGTCGGTCTGCCTGATCTCTTCGGTCCTCGGCGGCGGTCGTCTCCCTCTCTCCCTTCCACGTTCCCAGCCGTTCCTCCTCCTCCTCCTCCTCCTCCTCCTCCTCCTCCTCCTCCTCCTCCCCTTCCAGGCCCTTTGACCTCCGCCCTCCCGGGAGGACGCGCGAGTCTTAGAGTAGGGTCCCTCCGCTTTCCAGAGGTCCATCCGGCGCAACAGGCAGTACTCCTGCAAGGTCAAGAGCCCACAAGACTGCAAGATTGACAAGACGCACCGCAACCAGTGCCGCGCCTGCCGACTGAAGAAGTGTGTGGAGGCCGGGATGAACAGGGAAGGTGGGTGCTGCTTCCGTCCCCGAGGAGCGTTTGCTTTCACCGTCCCGACGGGGAGCAGCAGTCCAGCACGAGAGGGGACCCAGGAACTCCACCCTGAGGAAGCAGATGTCTTCCCTCTTCATGAGGAACAGGGAAGTCGCCGAGCGTCCTCCCGCCGAAGCCGTGCTGACTACGACCTCCTCCTCCCTGGGGGCCTCCAAGCTCGAGGAGAGTCCCACCGCGGAGACGCTGGCCAAGTCCGGCGTGGGATCTCCCACGAGGCTGCTGATGCCCTTGCCGAAGGTTGGTCTAGCGAACGGGAGGGGAACAGCAAGAGCAGGACTCGACCTCTGACCTTCCTCCAACCCTTTTCACGGTGCAGTATCCCGGTGCCCTGATGATGCCCCAGTTCGTCATGGAGTCCCTGTGCGAGTCGGCAGCTAGGCTGCTCTTCGTCAACGTCAAGTGGGCTAAGAGCGTCTCTTCGTTCACCAGCCTTCCCTTCCGAGACCAGGTCGGTGCAGGTGCCCTCCAGAGGGCGTGATGGGCAGGGAAGGGAAGGGAAGGGAGGATCAGAGCAAAGGGAAGGGGAGGGAAAGTCCCAGGACAGTTTCCTGCCTACCCATCCCACCCGCGTGACGATAGCAGCAGCACCCTCGTTTTCTCGCATGCTTTCCATCGAAGGGGAGACCTACTGGTGGGGGCTGGGAAGAACAAATACCCTACTCTCCTTATCCCTCGAATCCGGGTATTCGGAGGGCTGCAAAGATCCTTCTGCCCCGTGAGTCCCCTGTCCTTCCCGTCCGACCGAAAGGGACTCGTCGAGTTTTTTTCGGAAAGGCAACGTCCACCTCCCCCCGCGTGGTATCGGCCGGCTCATACCTTTTCACCGAGTCCGGGCGCCGCGCCCTCGCTCCCTAGCGACGCCGGCCGCCCTCCATTTTATGCTCCCGCAGAATCGTGCGAGGAGCCCGGCCCGTCTGGCACCGTCGTCGAAGCAGCGGCTAAGTCACCGCTGCCCTCTCCGCGTTCCCGTGTCCCACCGTGGGTCGTGGACCTTCCCCACTGGCTTACACTTCATTTGTTCTCCTTTTCTCTCCGAGCAGCTGCTCCTGCTGGAAGAGGGCTGGAGGGAGCTCTTCATTCTGAGCGCCGCCCAGTTCATGATCCCTGTGGAGATGGGTCCGCTGCTGTACGCCCTGGGGCAGAACCAGGCAGAGTCGTCGGAGAAGGTGCTGCAGGTGATGAGCGAGGTGCGCCTCTTCCACGACCTGGTCGGCAAGCTCAGACAGATGCAGGTGGACCCCACCGAGTACGCCTGCCTGCGCGCCATCGTCCTCTTCAAGACAGGTGGGTGGGTGCATCCCCTATCCTCTTCCTCCTCTCCCTCCCTCCCCCCCAATCCTGCCGCAGGGGCAAGGGGATCAGAGAAAAGAAACCAATGAAAAAAAAAAAAAAAAAAAGGAACAATGCTGGCGGCGATAGCGACACCGGACATCCGCAGTGGCCAAAGGGCATGGTTTTCCGTCCTCCATCCCTGAGCCGATCCTTCTGTGCCGGGAAATAAAGGGAAGGAGAAGTTCAGGGAGGAAAGGACAGCGGGGAAACGAACACGCGAGCGTCCACCTGAGATTTGCGGCTCAGTCAACAGGTGGAAACGCGCCTCTTCACCCCTTTCTCTCCCTTATGCTTTCCAATCCTGATCCACATCATCGTTGTCACTGTTGTCATCGTTACCTTCCTGATCTCCTCCTCCTCACCACCGGAATCGCCTCTTACTCCTCACCGTCATCGTCTCCTTGCTTTCTGCTTCTCCTTTTTCTCACTTCTCCCTCTTCATCTTCTGCTCCTTCTCATCGGCATCTTCCCTTTCCCCTCTTCCTCATCCGCTGTCTTCACCCTTTCCTACCACTCTTCGAGATCGCCTTCTGTACGGACGCGCGGCCGGCTTCCCTTCTCGATGTCCCCCTTCCCCTCTTGGAATCGAAACCGGAAGCGATAGGGGTTGTGCGCGCCCGCCCTGACGGCAGATAACGACCGTCACCACCGTTGCCTTCGTTGCCAGCGGGCGCAAGGAGCGCCTCCTTTGCGTTCGCTACTGCCTCCTCCCCGCGCAGGCGGCTGCCGCAGAAGACACGGGAATGCTCTCCGGTCGGTCGCGGCGTCCGCATCCGCCCCATCAGGAGAGAGAGCGCCTCGGCCCTAACACCCCTCTGGAAGGGGTGTCGGGGCCGTGCGCGAGAAGGGCAGACTCGGTGGCATATCGATGACTTCTAATCTGCCCCCCTCCCCCCTCCCTTTTCCCCCAGCAAACAGTGGCGCCGCCGAAACGTCCATCAAGGAGCGTCAGCCTCGGAGGTCCTGAGGGAAACTCTCTGTGGCGGCGCCCTCGTCCTTTGCGTTCCTGGAAAGTCATCCGGAAGGGCGCTCACGGGAGACTTCAGTGAAGAGCGCAGCTCCCTCCTGGCAGCGAGGGTGACAGCGCCCCGAGAGAGCCGGCTGTGCGAGGTCGCCCTTGCGACGAGCGGCACAGTAACAGCAGCGACTCTGCATCTCCCGACCGCGAGTTCCCGGGCCAAGAGATGCGGCATAAGAGGAGGAGGAGGATGAAGTGGAGGAGATGATGACAGTCATGGGAGCCTTGCAGGCGCGTTGCTCTCCCCTAGCAGCTCCTCCCTCCTGCAACGGGCACAAGGGAGGGGGGGAGATGTCGTGCCTTAATCCCGGGGCATTCCCTGGACTGCAACGGGTGAGCCGTGGGGATTCCGGGAACGTTCGGCGTCCGGGAGAGAGCAACGGGAAAGGCTCGCGGGGGTCGTGGCACGGGGAGCGGCACAACTTCCTCCCTCCCTTCCCCCGTCTGGTCTCTTGGCTTCCCTTCTGCCCATCCGCTCCTGCTTCACTCTCTCCGCTTTCCGGACTGTCTGGGAGCTCACCAGACGAATCTACGCCCCAAACGAGGAGCACTCCTTCTTCCTCCCAGATTTCTCTGGAGAGAGTCGTGGTCGCCACGGGAAGCGGAACTTTGCGCTCCGGGTCGGCGGAAGGGGAACTGACGGCGACCAGGGTCGTGAGGGTCGACTCTTCGCCCCCGTGTTCCCTCCACGGAGAAGATGGTGTCCCCACGAAAGTCGGAAGACCAAGATCGATTGAATGAAATGCGCGAAGCCCCTGCCTCACTCGCCACCACGTGCGCATGCGCCGCTGGGGCGCCGCGGTGCGTACGAGGGAGCTCGCCCTTCTCGAGTTCAAGAGGCGGCCATCCGCGAGAGACCCCTCCGCCCAAGGTTTGGAGAGCGGGCCGTAGCGGGGTTGCCCTACCCTTCCCTGCCTTTTTCCTTGGACCGTTTCGGAGCTTCCTCGAATATTCCCTTCTTTGATTGTTTGCCCTGAGAAAGCTCCCGAGAAACGTCGGGTCTCCGCCGAGAAACCTCGAAGGGGATGGAACGAGAGGATGGAGAGGAGGGCCAAGGGACCTTCCGGCCTTTGCTGCTCATCCGACCGACAAAGTTCAAAGAAGAGAGGAAGGTGCTGACCCTCCTCTCTTGTTTGCCTTGCCGCGGCGACTGACTTCCTCCAGAGTCCCATCCCTGTCTCCCAGGAAACGAAGCATTGCGAGTCCTCAGGTAAGAGAGAGGAGGCTTAGCGGTAGCCACGGCAGAAGCCAGGGAGAGCCCATTTCCTTCTCCCTCTGACGCCGGTGATGTCAGCTCCCGAAGGGCCAATAGGATGGGGTAGCGCGGCGATGCGCGCGGCATGCAGTCAAGAGCTTCGCTTCCTGCCCAACGTTGCCACGGTAGCGAGGGTGGCTCAGGAGGTGGGAAGAGTGGGGCAAGCAGCACGCCCCGTTGCCATGGTGCGAAGCTTGGATGCAGCCGGAAGCGCAGGGATACGCCTCTGCTGGAGATCCTTCTCGCCCGCTGGTCGCGCGGCGGGATTTCCATGACGTCACACGCCGAGGGCTGCCTGTTGACGGCGGCAGCACTGTTGAGCCTCCTCCCTCCTCCCTCTTCTCCTCATCCCGACGAAGACGAGAGGGGGGTGCGGAAAAAGCGGGATAGAGGAGTGCGGAAGACTGGGTGGCCGTCGGCTTTCAGTCGTCTTCCTAGGAAGGAAGGTGGAGAGGGGGAGGGAGAAGAGGAATCGCTCCCTCTCCTGGAGGATCAGATCTCCAGGAGAAAAAGGGAACGGTTTCGGAGAGATGAACGGTGTTTCTCGGAGAAGATCACCGAGAACTTACGGATGATTCAGAGGGAAAACGCCTCAGTCCTGCCCCACCCTGGGCCACACGGTACGTCCATTGGTCACCCCGAGCGGATCGGCGGCGTTCTGGAGGGTCTGTCGGGAATTTCGTCATCGGGGAGGCGGAAGCCCGCAAAGACGGGCACCTCCTGTGGTGTCAGGCAAGCAGACTGCAGTAGGAGATGGCCGCGAGGCACTCCCGGAGGAGTGCATGTCACTCCCCTCCCTCCCTTCCATGGCTTCGCTGCCGCCGAAAGAAGGGGAGGAAGGGAGAGGAAGGATATTAGCACGCCGCCTGCTGCCTCCGCCCCGGGAGGGAGGAACGGGGAGGCTGGCAGAGAGGGAAAAGGGAGAGGCGAACCATCGCCTGGCTTCCCTCCTTCTCCTTCCCCGACTCTCCTCACTCGGGGAAACAAAGCGCCGGGAGCGGATCCCATTGGGCGGGCGCGGAGCAGCTGCGTCGACCGCGGCGATTGGGCGCGCGCGACAGTCGAACTGCGGGCCAGGCCGGGAGCGTCGTTTCGGCATGCCAGCCGCCGCACAGGGAGCACGCAGCGAGCGAGCAAGGCGGTGGCCGCTTTGGTGGCGACTCTGATGGTGGTGGTGCGCACCGTACCTCACACGGAGTGCTTCTCTCCATCCGGGATGAAGAAGAAAGTCACTCCTCCACCACCGTTCCTACCTCTTCCTCTTGTTTTCTTCTTCCTCCTCCTCCTCCTCTTCTTTCTCCGCTCTCCCTCCCTTCCAGACACCTCTCCCCCTCCCCGTCCTTGCTTCTCTCTCCCCTCCCCCGTCTCACGCCGTTGGCACGCTGTGTTCCAGTGTTCGCTTCCGGATCGGCCGAGATGCGGGGACTGAGCGACGTCGCAGGGGTGGGTGCGCTCCAGGACCAGGCGCAGCTGACTCTCAGCAAGTACATCGGCTCCGCCTACCCAGCGCAGCCGTTCCGCTTTGGCAAGCTCCTGCTGATGCTGCCCACGCTCCAGTCCGTTTCTTCGGCGACCATCAAGGACCTCTTCTTCAAGAAGACCATCGGCAGCATGTCGATCGACAGACTCCTCTGCGACATGTACAAGTCCAACGACCTGTGACCCTCGCGCACACCTATCCGCCTCCCTCAAGACTGAGGGCGCCGCGGGGCCTGGAGCGGAAGACGCGGTGTGGCAGCGTCCCTTCCCCGCCTCCGCGCTTCCCGCGACCCTCCCCTGCGGGAATGGTGGCGCAGGAAGCTTCGCAGCGCACCCAGTCGGGTGCTTCAGATGAAGCGTCTCGGCGGCGGTCGGGATCCCCGCCGGCTCTTCGCCATGAGCGTCGTCGCAAGCGCTCGCGCCCTCTCCCACGACTCTCTTCCTCCGGGAAGAGTCGCTCGGGCAGCGGGGCACCTAGCTCCTCCTCCTGTTCCTCTGGAGTGCTCCTTCCGAGATGGCGAGCCTCCTCTAGGCGGCGTGGTATCATCCTCCGAGGCTGGCGCAGATGAGGATTCGTCGCGCCCCTTTCATAGCCCGCTCGACCCGCAAAGGTCACAGGAGCCCGAGATGAAGGTCGAGATGAAGAGCGGAAATAAAATCGAAGATCGAACCGGGGGATTTTGTTTTCTCCTTCCTCCTTCTCCTCCTCTTCGCCTCTCATCTTCGGCCCTGGCGTATCCATTCCTGACTCCCCTCCCCCTTTTTCTCGTCACCTATTTTCGGGGAAGACCCTCGATGAGCTCTCTACATTTTCTCCCAAAGCGCGAGACTTTCATGGGAAGTTGCAAGACTCCAGCATCTTTCTCTTTGGATGCTCCTCTTCTTTGTTCCCTCTCCCCTTTCTTCCTCCTTTTCAGCCCTCCTCGCTCCTCTGGGAGGCCAGTCGTTTGGGGGAGTCCTCCGCCTCCGACACTTCCTCTCCACAAGAAGAAGGGGCGGGGGAGGGCGCGCAGTCAATGCTGTCCTCCAGAAGGTGGCGTCGGGGGCATTGGCTTCCGGTTCAGACGAACCGCCTCGGAACGATCCTTCCCCTATCATCCGGGACTGATCTACCGACAGGAGGAGTTCCAGGACGCTCTCTTTTCGCACTGAGGAGGAGTACGGCAAGATGATGGAGGTGGGAGGGGTGTTTTCAGGACCACCGCGGGACCGGCTCGTGCAGAGCGCGCGAGGCGGCTGCGGTTGCCATGCCGACTCCCACCCGAACTTCAGCGAAGGCGCGCGCGCGAAAGGATTGACGGGGCCTCAGCGTCACCCTTCCCTCGAGGAGAAAGGGTGCCTCTCGGACCCGGGAAGAGGACGCGAAGGGGCTCGGTGAGAGGGGAGAGAGAACGCCTACGATTGAGAGCAAGGGCTCAAGAGGGTCCTTGTACTGCTCACAGGCGAGGTAGGATCACCACATCAGCATCTGCCACCGCTGCTTCCGCATCTCACGGAGGTGAGATCAGTCGCTGGGCCGATGCTGTCTCAGCGCTTGATCGATCGTCGCCGCTCTTTCTCTCACCTATTGAAGTTCATTATCGAGTCTGGTTGTCCTTTCTATCATTTTTAGCTGTGCATTCGTCAGTGTTGGCTCTCTCGATCGTCACAGTCATGCTCTCGGTCGTCGATGTTGGCGTGCTCGACTGTCAGCCATACGCTTGATCGTGCCTGATCGTCCTTGTTGCTTGCGTGCCGTTGTTATTTCATGTACATGTTTTTCCCATCGCCGCCGTGATGTTCTCGCCTCTACGCTCTCCTCACTGCCCCTCTCTTGGAGGGAGACGAGCCGGCGCTTTCCCCGGACGCATTGCCCGCACCCCCTCGGTAGTCTCTCCATTCAGGTGTCTCGACGGGGAGAGCGTCCCTACCTTTTCGCTTGTAGGGAAGCAGCTTTTGCGGTCGTCCGAAATACCCAAGCTGACCAAGGATGCAACACCCGCGTTGCTCCCTCGAGCAGCCGTGACCACCAGTTCTCGTGTCCCTTCCCCCATTTCCCCGACCTCACACGGCTTTCCTGGTAATCCCCTGGTTTCCGAAGGCTGTGTTATCCTCCCCCTCCTCCTCCTTGCTCCTCTTTCTCGTTGTTCGTTTTTTCTTTTCTTTCTTTTCCATTGTCTCCGGAGGGCAACCAGAGAGCGAGAACAAGTCCAACAGCGGCGGCGGAAAGACTGGCGCCGAAGAACATGAGCAGTTGGGAAGAGAAATTAGCGTGGTCGGTGGGCGCAGAGCGACTGGAAGCAGTTCTTGTTCTTCCTCCAGGAAGACCTCTCCCGCGGTTCCACAGAACGGGACCCAAGGCAGTATCGCTGTTCGCACCGATGGGGCGCCTACGAGAACCGGAAGCGGAACTGCTCCCGAGAGAGTGCCTAGGCATTCCCGAGGGATGTCTCCCTCCCGTGATGAGTCGAGCTGCCGTCCCATGAAGCTGCAACCGTGAGCAACCGGCGCTGGACAAGCGATCGTCTCCCGAGCTCCAAGCAGCTGGTCCCAGCAAAGCGTATGTGCGTCACCCGGGAAACTCTTCTCTCATTGGCCCTCCCTCCCCGGGAGTCTCTCTGGGAACGAGGACAACGATGAGCTCGCCGCGCCGCACGCTGAGTTGGCCTGCGGGAGGTTCCTCAGGGGAGCTCTTTGTCTCTTCCTTCCTTTCTCTCTCATTTCTTTTTTTCCCCTCTTTTCGCTGTTGTTGTTGTTGTTATTTTCGGAAGCGGACATCCCGCCTACCTTTTAGGGCGCAGTCCTCTCAGTGGCAACCCAGGGTAGCGGGGGTTCCGAAAAGGGGTCGAAGAGAGAGGAAGCGGTGGTAGCTGCTCCTCGCGAACCGCGTGGAGGCGCCTGCGCCGGTCGTTCCCAGAGACCCCTGAGCGATTCCGGGATCCGATCGCCCCTCCCATTGTTCCCGAGGGAGAAAGGCGGCGAACGCGGTCATCACAAAGCGCGTTCCAGAAGCTTCGGGAGCAGCTCGGAGGAGGGGATCATCCCTCACCCTCAGGGAGCGAAGAAGGGGAGGCGTTGCGAGAAGCGCCTCTCTCCGGAGGTGCCCTGAGACGAACGCAGGGGAACACAGGAAGAGTGGCTGCCCTCCCACTCGTGCACAAGAGAGCCTCCCCCGCATCTGGACTGAGACGAAGAGACTTGCTTCTCAGGGGCCGGCTCCTGGACCCGACCACCGCTCCTCGTGGCTTCTTTTCCTGTTTGCCTCTCCCTCTTTCCGCCCATTGCCATTGAACAGGTTATTCCCCAGCAACGTCTCCCTCGCTCTCGACCCAGAGACTCCCATTCTTTTTATTCCCCTTGTGTGCGAGCCGTTCTCCGCCCAGGAATACAGGAACACCTGACTTCCGGGACGGTGACGACGTCCCTGGCACCCCGAGGAGGCAGCGGGTAGGGCTCGCCCTTGCTCTTAGCTGGCACCTCAATATGCCCGCGGTGCTGCGACGCTCTCTGCTGGCGAGGCCACTGCCTTCCAAAGGCGCTGCGGAAGCAGCGGGAGCGCGGAGCCTCGACTGAGCATTTTCAGGAAAGTTGCTGCCCCCGGGGCAACCGGACTCGAGTAAGCACTTCTCGGCACTGGCAGATCAGGAGGAGCGAGAAGATCTCCTCCCCCTCCCCCTCGGATGGTACATCTCAAGTTCCTACTCCTTCCTTCCATCTTCCCGAAAGAAAGGAGCCAGCTGGATAGATGGGCGGGAGGCGGAAGAACTCGGCAGACCAACCTGCGGGAGAGCCCTTGGCGCTCCAGAACGGCTCTCTGCCAGAGCGGAGGTCCCTCAGGTGGACTGGAATCCCCTCGCTCGCTCCTCTCCCCTTCCTGAGAGCTCTGCCGCGAAGGAGTTCCGCCCACGAGGGAGAGCGGGTCGCCTTCAGTCCAGAGCCCAGAGAGGAACTCGACTTCTGAGCCCATCACCGAAGGGCCCGGAGAGTTTTCTTTTTTTTGGTTCGCTAAGTACCTCAGAACCGGTCGCGTGCCTCGCGGCGCACGTGGCTCCTTTTTAAACATTAAACACACTATTTTGTTTCCACGCCCCTCCGCCCGCAACAACCCGCAGGGATGCGTGTAATTCTTCAGGATAGGAGGCACCCCGGGATGGGAGTCCGCCCTATGAATCCAGGGAGGGTTCGGAGTCCGTTCCTCTCACGCTTGGGGAGGGATCGCACCTCCCACCCTGGTTGTCTCCGAAGGGGAACCCCGAAGGGAATCTCCTTCCTCATTCTCTCCGGAGGGACTCCCCCCCAATGGGGAGGGGCTGTTCTCTCCATTTCAACTTCATTTCAACTTCTCCGAAGGCAACCCGGAAAGGATCCGCTTGTAGGAATTTCTTCTCCGGAGAGAACCCGCAAGGGAACCGCTCCTGTTCACTCCTCTGAAGAGAACCCCGAAGGGACGCTCCCGAAACTGAGAAGGGGCTCTGCAGCTTCGCGCAGGGGAATCACTCTCGCTTGCTTCCTTGCACTCTGTGAAGAGGCGGCGACTCAGAGGGTCCCCCCCCGCAACGGGGAGGGTCCGCTCTTTTGAACCACTGGAGAGGTGCCCGTGAGGGCTCCTGCTCCATCTTGAAACCGGAGGGGTACTCCCCGGTGTGGGGGGTCCGCTTTCCGTTGTACGACCGGAGGGGGAACTCCTCACTCCTTGATTCCTGGAAGGGCTCGAAGGTCGACTTCCATTGTTCCGGTCTTCATCGGAAGCCTCCGGCTTAATCCACCGCCGGTGCCATGCCCGAATGTCTCGACCAACCAGCGCCATTGCAGGAGAAACTCGGAACTCGACGACGCAGTGGCGTCAGAGTTTCAGCCGAAGTATTCGAACCCGCGACGCATGGTGCCACACGCGGAAGCCTTAACCACAAGGCCTCCGACGCGGGCCCGGAGAGAGAAAGTCGCCGCTGCTCGGGGAACCCCGCACGATCTGCTGAGGCCAAGTTGTCCGTCTCGGAAGCCGAGGTGGCAGCATGCGGCCGAAAAGCAGGAAAGGAGTGGAGATCCCAGTCCGGAAAAGGGCTGGCGCTGCAGTGGCCACGAGAGGACTGAGAATACAACCATGCGACTCAGGACTCGATCCTGCAGGTTAGCTCAGCTGAGGAGCAGCGGGAGCGCCAAGAGGAACGAGTGGATGATGAGAGGGGGGGGGGGGAGGAAGAGAGGGAGAAGCTACTTTCAGAGGACGCCGGAAGTGCCGTCGAAGGCTGGCAGTAAGACACCGTAACGACTCGAGAGGAGTCTGAGGGCGGGAAAGATTGGTCTGAGGGCAGGCTAGAGTCCGGGGACTCCGATCAATGCGTCTCTGGCTGGGTCCGGAAGACCAAAAGAGGAGGGCGAAGCAAAAGGCGAAGAGGACGAGCCAATGCTGGAGAGTCGGGCAGATGAAGTCCTCGCGTCCCAAGGAGACCTTCCAGGCCAACTCCCTGCCCGCAGAGCACCTCTCCGTCGCCACGGTGATCCGCGGGAATGCGGAGATTGCTGCGCCAAGGTTCCGTGAGCCTTCTGCTGCCTCAGCGCCTCTGGAAGGTAGTGGCCTCTTCATCAGGGAGCGCCGCAGTACCGCGGGCAGCTTGGGGGGCCAGCTAAGGGGAAGAGCGAGCCCTACCGGCTGCCTTCTCGGAGTGCCAGGGACGTCGTCCCCGTACCAGAAGTCAGGTGTTCCACAATGCCCGTGCGCCACAAAGAAGGGAGCCGTTACAGGATAAGGCGAGCATCAATACGGGGGACGCGGGAGGGTCGAGGTCGACAAAAGGCCTTCCGGAGTCGGGAAGGGTTGAGACTCCCGCTTTCCCAGGCGGAGGCGCTCCAGCAGCAGCTCGCGGTGGCTGACAGGGTAGGAGGGAAGGATGAGTTGAGGGAGGTGCCCTCCCCTCGCAGGTGAGCAGAAGGTGACGAGTGGCTCTGAAAGTCGAGAGCGACTCACCTACCCACCGCCTGAAAGCCAGGTCGTCCGCCGGAAGAGGCAAAAGGGAGGCAGCCCTGAGGGCGGGAGAAGGGAAGGGAGGGAAGGAAGGTTTGTGGAAGGGTGGCCCCATCCTGCTCGGAAGTAGGACCTTCCCTGTCGAGCGCTGCCCCTTCTTCCCCTTCTTGCCGGAGGAAATGGGCGTGGAGAGGGGGCGGGAAGGCTTCCAGCACGGGCACCCCTCCAAATTCGGCACGCCCCTGGCGGTGGCGGAGCCAAGGAAACGCGCGCTCGAGGCGAAAAGCTTGTCACACCGCTCCGACGGTGGAGGCTGGACAGGCATGGCCTCCCCGGGAAGGGTGTGGCTCTCCTTCCTTCCCCCTTCCCTTTCCTTGCCTACCTGGTCGCACTTAGTGACCTGGCCGGACCTCTTCGACAGAACGGCACTCGCGCCTGCCCCTCCGAGTTCCGGAACGAAGCGAACTGGGAAAAGGGATGAGAGGGGTGAAACATACGGAGGAATGGGTTTCTTCAGGGGGCGGCGATAAGGAGGAGATGCACCCGCGTTGCTCTTGCACAGGTGGGAACAGCAGGTGGTCCTCATGCTCCTCCTCCTTCGTTCCTGACCTCTCTCTCCTTCTACATCTCCCTTTCCCTTTCCCTCTTCCTGTGCCTCTCGAAGCCGGGAGGGGGAGGGCGCACTCCTCGAGTTGTAGCGTTCTTCCCTTTCCTCCCCCCCTTCCGCATCCCGGCGCTCTCACATGGCTTAGTGACCCCCGAGCCGTCTTCTTCCCTTCCCCCAGCATACGTGCTGGATACCCTCTCTCCTGCCGCTGCATCGCGTAGATCCTTCCCATCTCCACTCGGAGAGGAGATGCGACAGGGACCCGGCCGCGGACTCCGGCTCTTTTGTGCGAAACGAAGATTCGACCTCTTCGTATCGTATGACGGAGGACGTCAGGCCCGCGCGCCCCAACCCACTCGCGATAGTTCCAGAATGCTGGAGGTCACTAATTTCTTCCCCCCTTCCCCCTCTGCTTCCCTCTCGGATCTCCTTTTCTTCCCCTCCTTCCGGGGAGGTCGGAAGTGCTTGCTCGTCGTGCTGGAAACCCACTGCTGTCTCTGCGAGAGGGCCAGCAGCCAGGTTTCCGTATTGCGACTCGGCTGGCTTCGAGGTGCGCTCCCTCGTGGAGGAGCGGAGAAAGCAATCCAGGGAGGGGTGTGCGGCACGCCGCCCGGAGGCCGCGACGTCAGGCAGAGGCCGGGAGGAAAGGAGCGGTGGCATCTATCCGCAGAGTGCGGAACTACAACCTGTCTCCATAATCGGAACGGCCGCATTGCTCAACAGTCCTCCCTACAGGCATTCCATTGGGAGAAAGGGGACTGAGAAGCACGCATTGGGGAAAGCAGTGTAAAGGCTCACCGGATCGTGAGGAAAATCATCTTGCCAGGTGCGGTAGAAGATCCTACGTTCCCTGGGGAAACAGAATGACAACGAAGGGGAAGGCGATTGCCCCCGGTCGTCCTCAGAAACTCCCTCGAATTTCTCCTCTGCAGCATGAGTCGTAGAAACAGGACTTTTGAAAAGATGGAGAGATCGGGGGTTAGCAGGAAAGTGATCCGTCGGACCGTTCACCTCTTCCCCTATCCTACCCACCGGAAGTGTCCCTAACTGGCACACCGCCTCCTAGAGAGACTGAAGGGAACAGACGAGAGGGACATGCGTTCCTAGCCTCCACGTTCCCCGAAGCCTTGAGATCGGCAGTGGCGAAGCCCTGCTGGAAAACCGCCAGCGTTCCGCAGCTTCGCGCGCGCGACTTCTGGCTTCCTGGAAACGTGACATCCCCGAAGGGGTAGGAGACATGGACGTCGTCGACATCTCCAGTAAAGGCAGCGACCGGTTTGTTGATGCCACCTCCTTCTTCAGGAGGCAAGGCGTGGGCCCCATGCGCGCGAGCCCTAAGCCACTTCCTGGCTGAAAAAGCCTGGAAAGCCTTCTGCAAGACGGAGGGCTTCCCAGGCTGATGGGAAAGCTGCGATCCTTCCACATACGGAGGGGCGGCTGCTGACTGGAGAGAGAGGAGGGGGGGAGGAGCTTTCCTCGTCGTCTCCACGACAACTGAGCTGTAGACTCTTGACTCTTCCTCCCTTCCCCTTTTCGAGCAGCTTCCTGGGAGGCGCTTGCGGAAGAAGACGGACTTCTCGTTGCCAAGAGCAACGCGAAGAAACTACTCTTCGAGTGATGGGGTGGCGAGGGATGAGGAAAAGGGGATCAGGATGAAACCCAGTGAGTCGGTGCGCTTTTCCTCTTCCCCTTACTCCCCCCCCTTCCGTCCACTTTGCCTACTCCCTCTTCCGCTGCCTATCAACAGTTTTTTCCTTTTCCGTTTTTTTTTCCTCCTCCCGATGTTCCGCTGCAGAGCCACTTCCTAGGAGGGAGGGAGTTTCGGCTGCAACCCTCTCTCCTCCCACTTATTATGCTTTTTTTTCCTGGCTCGTTCTCTGGCGCGTGAGGGCACTTGCGGTCCACGCCCTCCTCCTCCAGCGCGGCGCCCCAGAAATAAGCAGCTCCGAGGCTTTCCGATCCATGCCCGTGGAACGAAGGAACGTTCGTCCTCCTCCGCAACCGCACCAGAGAGGATGCTCCTCATCGCGCTTACCTGTCTCTTCCCGACCTCATCCGTCCCGTCTCTCTGTCTCCGACGGGGAAGGAAGAAGCCTAGCAGCTCGTTAGGCTGCTGGAGCAGAGGGCCGCAGGAACAGCCACAGAGGAGCACGACCTGTCGGAAGAGAGCAAAGGAAGGGGTCTCGCGGGGCCCTTTCGCTGCGGGGGAGGCAAGCCAGCTTCCACAGGATAGCGGAGATGAACCCGCTGAGCCCTTCTCCCTACCCGATTCTCCCCCTCCTTCCTCCTCTCGCTTCCTTCGCTTTCCGCCAAGTCCCACCCGCGACAGGTGGACGAGAAGTACCCTACGGGGGAAAAGGAGGTCAACTGAGTCGGGCGGACAGCTCCTCTCCTCCTCCTCCTCCTCCTCCTTTCAGCTGGTTTGGTTGCGTCTCTCGGTCACCTCAAGGGGAGGACTCCCGTCTCCGGGTGCAGATGCGGGTCTTCACGACAAGAACAACCGCCATCTTGTCCTCCCAGAGAAAGTCTCTCCACTTCCATTCCTCCCTGCCTCTGTTACCCTTCATCCTCACGGACATCACCACCACCACCATCATCATTAGCGTATTCGTCACCATTTCTACCACCACCGTCAGCAGCAGCAGCAGTATCTCCATCGTTACCACTTCTACCACCACCACCATCAGTAAAAGCAGCAGCACCTTCGTGAACACCACCATTCTTTTCCTCTTCCTTTTTTTGCCTCCCCTCTTCATGCTCCTTCGCCGTACGGAAACGTGTGCGCTGCTTCCTGTCCCCCACCCACTCCCCTCCCCCCTCAATTTGCGTCCCCTCCAGCGGTTCTTGACCGTTTGTTCTCCGTCCCGCAGGCGTCCATTCCGGACCCCTCTTGGCTCTCCCTCTTGCAGAAAGCTCCCCCTGCGGGAGCGGCATGGCGCCCGGTTCGCACGTGCATGGAGCTCGGCTGCGTGGCGGTGCTTCTCGGCGTGACGCGCCCGTCTGAGCTTCGCTGTGCCGCGGGGTGCGTCCCGGAGCCATGCTGTCCCCGTGCAGGAAGAGATTCCTTACTCCTCCTGCAGCGGCGCGGCCCCTGGATGGAGTCAGCTCCCGGCGCCTCCAGGGGAGGCGAGGGAGGGAGTGGGGGAGGAGCTCTTTCTGAGAGGAAGAGGGGGCAGGAGAACCCCTCACGCTGGGCAGCCCACCGGAAAGCATGGGCGTGGTCCTCCGCCCTTATCCTCCGCTTGCAGTCTCCTCGGTCCCGCGCCCAGAGTGGATGTCCGTCCGCCTCTTCCACTTCCCGCGGTCGCGGGCAGCGGTGCGGAGAGCAGCGGTCGTCCTCCCGCTGCATTCTGAGCGCGTAATCCCAAGCAGGGGAGTAGCCGCGCATCCGAGCAGCGGGCGCGTCTCTCCCTTCCCCCCTCCCCCTCCGCGCGCGCGCACGTGGCGCTCGGCTGCGTAGTGCGCACCCCGAAGGAGGAGGAGGGGGAGACGCTTTCTCGAAGGCCTCTCCCAATTTCGCCACGCACCGGTGGTCCGTGACCACTTCTACCCCGCCCCTTCTCTCTCTCACCCCCGCGGGCCGCTGCCACTGGCAACTCTGGATCCGGAGGATGAGGGGCGGAGACGAAAAGGGTGGAGGACGAAGGACTGGGAGGAAGGAGGCGCCCTTCCCGGGGGACGCGCAAGCTCGGCGGAGCGTATCCTCCACCGAGACCTCGTTCCCCACGGTTGCCCAGGCGACGGGAGGAGGGACAGAGCTGAGGAGGAGGGAGAGGGATAAGGGCCTCCCCGAGAAGATCCCGAGACGCGCCCCAGACGCTAGCTTTCGTTCCCTCCTCCTCCACCCTCTCGACGAGAGGGCCCGCCCGCTTGCGTCATCCCGAGGAATCTCGAGAGGCCCTCAGCGAGCAGCCTCGCACCCTCCTCCTCCTCCCCGTCTCTCGAGTGGGGCAGGCGGTGTTTCTCCACGAGGAGGGAAGGAGAAGGAAGGGGGAGGGAGGAGAAGATAGCAGCTTCCCTCGCTTGCCTCCGCGTTCGCCGAGCATCCACAACTGCCATCGGTCATCTCCCCGCAGCCATGCGCGTTTCCCCACCTCACGCCCTTTTTCCCCTGTGGCTCCTTCCCGGTGACACTGTGCACGGTCCCACGTGGTGGGAGCTGCTGAGGCAGCTCCCACCACGTTACCCTGTCTTTTCCGCAGCCCCTCCCCCTTTCAGGTCTTTCTCAAGCGACCGAGCAGCAGGGCGGTCACCATCATTGTTTGCATTTTTCCCGCCAGGGCTGCGGGCGCTTTAGCTTCGGAGTCAAGAATGCCCCCCCCCCACTCCTCCCCCTCCCTTCCTGAACTTTCTCGCTGCCTATTTTCGGAAAGAGCATTTCTCAACCGCTCCAGATTTCGAGAATTGCGCGCGTTCCTTCGCTTCTCCTCCTGGGAAAGCGTAGCCGACTCACCCCCCCCCCTCCTCCTCCCTCCTCCTCCCCCGCGGCTCTCCTCCGGAGACTCGCGGAAAGCAAGGGGAAGAGGAGGGGGGTTGCGGCGACAGCAAAGGAGCGAGTCTTCGGAAGCCTCTTCTTCTCTTAGGTCTTGGTCCTCCTGGAGGAACGACCGCTTGCGATGCGCCGGGCAGCGTGTGGGAAAAAAGTTCTCGGGTGAAGCCGAAGGGATCGCGGGACGTGAAGCATTACCTCGGCTACCGAGCCATCCCGAGGAAAAGGACTACTGGGGAAAAGGAGAGGGGATGAATTTTGCTCCCGCCTACGCGCTTCCTTCCCCTCTTCTCCCCTTTCCCTTTTCCAGAGGAAGCATGGGGCAAAGGCGGATACGGGAAGAGAGGAAGTTGAAAAAATGCGGCCGTTGCTGCCGAGAGGAATCTGGAAGCTGCATCTTCTCTCGGTACAAGAGGAGAAGGAGGAGGGGAAAACGAGGAGGAGGGAAAGAGGAAGGGAGAGGGAAAGGAAAAGGAGGAGGAAGAGGAAGGGAAGAATGGACGAAGACGAGGAGCGTTCTGCTCCCTCAGTCGTCAGCAGGGAAAGATCGACCAGTTCCGCGTCCTTCTCTTCCTTTATCGTGAGAGGGATCTTCTCCAAGGTCCCTGGATCCTTCCTGGTGGACACCTGCAGGAAGAGACACTAAGGTAATGGTCGGGTAAATCTGACCACCCTCTCTCCGTGGATGGGGATGGATGAAAGTGGGGGAAAGTGACCTTCCCGCTGAATTCGGGTTTCTTACCGATGAGCACAACTCCCCCCCGCTTGCCTCCCAACGCGCAGAGAAGGAAGCTGATGGGCACGTCGGGACCCTCACCGCAACCGCAGGTCGACGGTGCCCGTGGAGGACCTACGGACGGAGCAGAGTCGAGGGGCAGGCGAAGAGGCGAGCAGCTGTTCGTTGCGTTCGGAGGAACAGTCGGAACGAGGAGATGGAGGGAAGAGCAGGTTTGATGCTCGGAGTGCAACCTATCGAGCCCTCCGAGGACCCGCCCGGATGATACTCCTGGAGTCGTGCCGGCCGCTTCCGTGCGTCTTCCGCGAATGACCTTCCCATCCGTCATCCGACCGCTCTCGCCTCTCTCGGTTCCCTCCTTCTGCTACTGCTACTACTGCTTCAGCTCATCGCCGACGTAGGCTCGCGTGCGCTGCTCCGCCTAGAGGCGTCCACTCGGGGAGATGAGGCGCTCGCGAAGAGACGGAGGTTTCCTGCGGCTCCGAAAAGCGGCGAAAGCGAGGGGATGGAACTATTTCCACCCATAGCGAGGAGCAGAACCCCGCCGAAGTCCCTTTGGAAGGGATGCGAAACAACTCCCGCCTCTTTGAACAGGTCAAGCGCCACCGCAGCCGGAAAGATGGGCGCAGCGAGCTGGCGGCGGACCTCCCCACTCCCCGCACGTATGGCGGCAACGGATGGTGGGAGGTCCAAAGCGAGAGGAGCACGAACAAGCACGGGAGAGAGGCGATGCCCCCTCATGCTTCCCGCACCTGGACCTCTCTCGAACCTCGAAAGCTGCATCTCTTCTGGCGTCCCGTTCATTTGCCATTCGTCCGCTGCTCGTTGGTGTTGACGACGTTTCTTCCGAGGCTCTTAGGCGCGTTGGCAGAGAGGGATGAGGGAAAGGCCGGAAGCCGACCACACAGACCGGAGCCTGTGTTCCCGGGTGGCCCTTGCGTCCTTCCCGGCTGATGGTAAAGTCAGAATACAGCTCTCGCGCACCCTCTGCTCCTCTTCTTTCGCCTCTCCCAAACGGGAAAGATTCTCCTCTTTGCAAGGTCCTTTAACAAAGTCCTCCCCAGGCCATCGTCTCTTCTCGCCCTGCCCTTCTTCGGAGACTCCGGGTGAGAGAGGAAGAGGAAGAGCAGCAGGGGAGGAAAAAGGAGGAAGAAGGGGGGAGGAGGAGAGAGGTTATGGAAGGAGTGGAATCGGTTAGAAGATGAGAAGGAGGAAGAAGAGGCAACGCCGATCTGCAGTTGCGGTGGGAGTCCCAACGGGTCATCAGCTTCCTTCTTTCCTGTGCTTTAGGAGGTGAGCGGGGAAGTTGTGACTCGTCGGCAAGGAACCCGACCTCAGCGAGAAGGGAGGAGTGGCAGCGGCCTCAGCTGCGGACTGACCTTACCGTCAGCACCAGCGCCGTCTCCTGGGCACAAAGCCAGAAGCGGAAGCAGAGAAACCATCCGGTCACCTCGATGCGTCTCCTTCACAACTGACCGAGCAAAGCAAAAAGAAAAAGAAATAAAAAAAAAAAAAAAAAGATGAAAATGAAAAAAGGAGGAAAATCTCTGGAATTTTTCTTGTGTTCCTGGCTCGAAGAACGGCACATTCAGTTTACTGGGCTCGCGCCTTCGTCACCCGTCAGCAGTCGGAGAGAGGGGCGGATGCGGAGGAAGAGCTGCGGCTGTCCGGAGTGGACGCAGCTTCGGAAGCTTCCTCGGAGCCAAAGCGATAGACATCCTGCATTCGCCGCTGTCTCAGAATGGAGGCAAAGAAGAAGTCGGACTTCGGTCCATCCGCACGTGGAACGGAGGAGGAGCATCGTGGATCTTTCGCAGACCGCGAAAGAACAGCCGGGCGCCGAGAACGGAGGTGCAGCTTCTGGAGCATCTACCCGTCTACCTGCTCCTGGGGTGGAGAATGACGTTGCATGACAACTGCGTGGTGGCTCCCGATCCTGCGCCGAGAAATGCGGATCACGGCGGGTTCATCCGGAAGAGCATTCGTCTCCGGGTCGAAGCCGGCGCAAAAAGAGGCTAAGGAAGAAGACGGAAGAGGAGCGCTTCTGAAGACGCTAGCACAGGTGTGCCCAGGAACACGAGCGAGCGTCATTTCTTCTTCGGGCTCAGGGGAGGCAGAAGCTCTCCCTGGACACATCAGAAAGGCACCACGCATCACCATCGAAGCTTTCGTCGTCGTCATCATCCGTTGTCCGCCTTCACGCAGAGACCGTCCAACGCGGCCTTTTTCCTGATGCTGTTTTTCTTTTTCTTCTTTCCTTCTGGCACGCTTTGGTGAGTCCGACAAGGCTGAGCACGGCTGAGCGTGTCGCCTCCTCCATCGAGGCAGAGCGACGCGCGTGCGCCGTTTCGAAACCGCCGTCGGGCATGTGCACCTCCCGCCAGAGCGGACACACTCAGCTCGCGAGAGCTCTCCAAAGATGAAGACCCTTCCCCTCTCTTCTCCCCCCCGGAGGTATCCTAGCTCCCGGGTCCGCCCGAGGACCATGAAATCCCACGCCGCTGCACACCACCGGAATCCCCCCAAAGCGCGGAAGCCTCGGATCTTCCTCCGAGAGAGCGGGAGCCTTCCCGTCGCCATCCGGACCCTGCGAAGAGGCCTGCGGGGAGCCAACCCAATTCCGGTGCATCGCTCGCAGTCGAGGGGTGGGCAGACGGGGGAGGTGTTGATGCCGGCCCCCTTTCCCCCTTTCCCCAGCGTTGGCCTCCTCAATATCGATACGCTTCTCTCTGGCTCTTTCCCTTCTCCCTACTCCTCGTTCCTCCTCTTCCTCCCCCTCCTGATTCTTTCCTCTACTCTCCTCCGGAGTCACAGACTGTTTCCCCCTCCCGGCAACACGCTCTCTTCCCTTTGGCTGCTGCCTCCGAAGAGCGGGACCGACGGTCCTCCGACAGCCCTCGAGGATGTGAGTGCCCAGGCACTTCCTTGACGAGCTTCAGAAAGGAGGCAGAGGGGAGTCTCCTTTCTGCTTAGAGGAATTCAGGGAGCACAGGAGTCTCCTTCCCGTCTGTGGCAGTGAATTCGCGAGACAGATTGCCGCGTGCGAGGAGCGAGGTCGTCTCAGCTGGTCTGAGAACAGGGGAAGAGAAGAAGCAGAAAATGGGAGAGGGGAATCTCTTCCAGAAGAGCAGCACCCCTCCCTCCACTCTCGCTCCCTGAGACCCTTTCACTCCTAGGGAGGAGGAACGAAGAGCGTTGAGGTCACCTCCTTCACGGTAGACCTGCTGCCTCCAAGCCGCCGGCCGGTCAACTGTGGACAACAGGCGGAGCGTGCCGAACGCGACTCTGGCACTGGAGAGGGCAGCGGACATTTGGAGCGGGAGGCGCATGCACGGGAGCAGGCTGTCGAGGAGGAAGTGCGGCAACCCCATGGGCATCAGGGAGACGCCGGGGATGGGGTCGCTAAGTCTCCCGCCTTTTTCCGAACGATCGGAGAGGGAGGAGGAAGATGAAGCCATCTGCCAGGGAGACGACCCTGTCCTAAAAGATTCTTCCTGCTCCTCCTCGCGCGTACCCGGGCAAGGATGTGGGGATCCTTGCAGACTGTTCATCGAGAAATCGGTCTCCCCTGGAAAGTAGAGGGGAAATGGAAGTGGACGGGGAACGCATGAGGATCAAGAGGAGAACGAAGAGGGATGAAGGTGAATCAAAAGGACAAGGAGATGGAGTGAGAGTGGATGGAGAGAACAAGGAGGAACGATGGAGGAGGAAGAAAAAAAGGGAAAGAATGGCAAGAGGAATGAATGAGGAGGAGGAGGAGAAGTAGACTGGATGGATAGAAAGTGAACAAAAATGAAAAACCGCCTCCTGGTAACGACGGGTCCTTCCTTCTCTCCTTTCCAAGGAGGAGTGAATTCCCCGTAGGGGGAATGAAAGGAAAATTCGGAAATTCACATTCGTGTCAGTCTTTCGGGTAGATGGAGCAGCAGCGTTCCCCCGCAGATAGGCAGTCCAAGTGCCTGCCGCCTCTATGCGGGAATAAGGAAGAGATGACTCCCTTCGGGATTCCCTTCAGAGACAACCAGGGCGGGGGTTCCCTTCGGGGTTCCCCTACCGAGCGTAAGAGGGACGAACAACTTCCTCAGAGACCTTCCTGGATTCATAGGGTGGCCCCTACGGGGTCGCTCCTTCCCTGGTCTCTCAAAAGGAGGAAAGGGAGGAGGAACAGCCACAGCAGAAGCCGCGGGTCCTTGAGGAGCTTCCAGACCGGGAAGGTCAGAGAGAAGAGGGAGGAAGAAAATCAGAAAAATTCCGCTTCTTCTTGCGGCTGCCGCTGCAGCCACCAAAATTCCTTCCCCCCTCATGCCTCCCCCCCTTCCTCGCGTATCCACATCAGAGGGAAAGTGCAGCGGAGCGTGACGCTTGCGACGCATGGAAACGGTTTCTTAATTATCTCCAGAGTTTCCGAAAAACACAAAGAAGAAAAAAAGAAAAGAGGAGGAAAAACCTCGCCTGCTCCAGATTTTTCTCTCTTTTTTTTTTAATTTTCCTTTTCTTCTTCCTCATCTGGCCGTAACGAGAGGAAAGAGGGACACTTCCGGAAGTTTCTTAATCCGGCCGTCGTCGGTGGTGCCGCCCTCCTGCTCCCGATGCCGGAGGCTGGAAGTGAGAAAGACCCTCTCCCTGCTCTTCCCGGGTGCCTTGCGGTCGCCGTGGCCGCTGGCGCTGCAGCAGAGACCCTCCTGTCCGAAAGCAGCGGTAACCCCTGGACCGCCGGAGCAGACGCGCTTCCTCCCTTCCTTCTCCGCAAGGACGCGTTCCGCCAGCCGGACCCAAGGTGAACGGGAGAGCGAAGCGCTCCCGGCATGGGTGGCCGGGCCTCATTTGCCAACGCGCCGATAAAAGTGAAAGTTAGTGAAGAGGGGAGGAGGGAAAGAAAGAAGAAGAAGGGAAAAAAAAAAAAAAAAAAGGAACCGACTCACGCACGCGCTTGCTCGCTCGCTCGCTCCCGCAAAAAAGAAAGAGCGGGAGAAAGAAAAGCGCCCGGGAAGAGCAAAAAAGGCGCCCACAACCGCCCGTAGTCTCGGAGTGCCTCGGTGCGCTGGAGGACGGATGCTCCGGGATGGAGCTCTCGAGGATCCTTATGGTAAGGTGGTCGCACGGGGGTGGGTGGGTGGGGGTGAAGGGTAGTGGGTGTGGTCGCCTCACTTCCCAGGATCCTGCCTCAGGGTCTCCGCTCCGCTCCCGATCGGACTTCCCCTATGGGATGGGTCATCATCCGTTCCCCTTCGCGGTAACCCGCAGGCGCGCGCGTCCTCATCCTCTTCTCTCGGTCCCTGTGGGCAGGGAACTTGCCGCACCCGCTGGGAACGAGGCCTCCCTCGGGAACGGCTTCTCAGGAGAGGAGGGGGTGATCCCTGGTGAGTGTCCGGCCAGCTTAGAGTCACGGCTGATTTCTGGAAACCTCCCGGAGCTCCCCTGGGAAACGAAAGGGAAAGAGGAAGGAAGCAAAGAGTCTTGAAGACCAGCTGCCTCCTCCCCCGCTTCCTTTTCTTGAAGTCCAGAGACGGGCAACTCGAGTTTCCCCACCGGCTCTCAGCTCCAATCAAAGGCAATCAAATCTCCCCCTCGTTTGCTACTCTCGTCTCCTGGCGCCCGGGAAAGATGCGCGGCGCTACCGAGTTGGCGCTTTTGTGGACTCTGGCAGCAGTCAATCTCGAGACACACAGCGGCTCCGACAACGTCCGTTCTCCCAAAAGCTTGGGTTTCCAGAAATCTTCCTGGAACAGAGGGATATGTCCCTCCGCAAGCTCCAGGGGTGAACACCTCCATGCGTTCCTTGTTCATTCCTTCAGTGAGAAACAACTCCACGAATGAAGGAACAAGGGAAACCTGGCGCAAGGAAAAACTCGCCTCCACCTGAAGCGTCCCGATGGAACGTCGGAAGGACTGCCTCCGACGGAGGGAGGGGTCCTCTCGCGCAAGGGGAAATTTGTCACGCGGCAGCCAGAATCCACTGGCCGGTTGCGTCGTTGGTGGGGGAGGGAAAGGTTGAAAGCCAAGCGTGGACGACCGAGCGCGCTCGCGAACTCAACCGGAACGAAAGGGTGCCCGCAGTCACGGGCCGTCCGTCTTCCCCACCTCCTCCCTCCCATCCTGAGGCCGGAGGGCATCGGAGAGAACAACGTCGCCTGCTTTCGCACGAGGAGGAAGCGGTTGCCTTCGTGGTCGTCGCTCGGCTCAGAGCGCGGATCCCCAAGAGGATCGCTGAGAGCGCCGTGACGTCATCTCTGGACATCATCGCTTTCGCTCTGTGCTAGGGGGAGATTCGTCGATGGGAGCACGAGCAAAGCGGCAGCAGCTTCCTCCCCGCGGCCAGGTCGTTCGTGATCGGTGAACCGGCCGCTTTCGCGCCGCCAGTTCTCGGAGCGGACGCAGAAGAACGAGGAGTAAGATCTTCGGGTAGGGATCGGAACGGCGGATGCTCTTGCCTGCGACCAGCATCTTCCGCTACCTCGAAACCGATGAGTCGCTGCTCCCCTCAATCCTCCCGAGAATCCCGATGCGCTGCGTAGTCCCACCGTAGTCCACTAGGAGGAGGGACGCCGCTCTGCAGCCATTTGTTCAATGGCTAGCGCGTTCTGAAGCTGAGAACATCCGTCCTGCTCGTCCAGACATCCAGAGCTGGAAATGGTAATCTTTTACTCTTCGTCACCCTTCTTGGTGGCCAAGCCAGCGAACCTTCGAGCATTCAGGTGCCTCACCCGAACCGAGGAGAATGAGGATCCTCCAGTGCGCTTATCTGGTTGATCTTCTGGCAAACTCCAAGCCACTCTCAGACTCTTCCTTGACTCACGTTCATTTCATCTCTGGTCCCCATTCTAACGCATCATTCATCCGAAATGGAACTCGCTCCCAGGAGCTCCCGGTTGCACCGGACACCTCCCGGTTGCCTTTCTCTTCTTTTTTTTCTCATTCTGCTCTTCCCTGTGGCTCCCGTTTCCACGGAGACTCCTCTGCATGGAGATATCAAGAATTTGGAACTGGTCTCTGTCAAAGGTCATTCCGTCGTTTCGATCCTGGTGCCTTCCACTTCAGTCCACCAGCCTCACTCTTTGAATCATTGCTTCGAAACCGACCGAGGGAAGCCGAAATTTGCATCCGCACCGCTGATCTCTCGAGTTCCGGGTTGCCAGCTGTCTCTTCAGCTAACAGCACTTCACCACCACAGAAAAAAAGAAAAAGGAACAAGAAGGGAAAACATTCCATCTACCTGGAATGGGACATCAACAGGCCGCATGGGCTTCAAATACCATCATCAGTGTTCATCAACAAACTCACTATCCTCGAGAAGAAAAATTAAAATGCCCAGAGTCCGTTAGCAAAACAGCTACTAGTAATTAAAACGCTGTCAGCTTGCGTTCGGTAGGGTCCTCGCCGAGCCCGGCGCGCGCCGGCGGTTGGGGAATGTGACGTTCGAAAGATTCCTTCTTTCCGGGATTCATGGAGTCCGTCCAAGTCCGCTTGAACGCGGCTGTCTCTCAGAGAGGACGAAAGGCCCGTACGATGACTCCTCTCGAACGTTAAGGGAGCTCTCCCAGGAGTCAGGTTGCACGAGAGTGCATCCCTAAGCGGGTGGTAAACTTTATCTGAGGCCAAATATGACCACGAGACCGATAGCGAACAAGTACCGTGAGGGAAAGCTGAAAAGAACTTTGAAGAGAGAGTTCAAGAGTACGTGAAACCTTTCAAATGCCGTCTTTTCGAATGCCGCCTTTTCGAACGAGAAAGTAATATTTTTCTTTGGTTCGAAACCCCTTTCTTTTTCCAGATTCTGATGCTATGGTGGTTACCTACACAGCAGCAAAGGATTTTCGAAGAGGATGACGAACTCAGGCAGCTTTTGAGTCTTCGCAAGAACTCCAACAAAGATGTGAATCGCAAATTCCGTTCCAGCCAGGTCTGGACAATCACGACTCCCATCCCTCCCAAGCCCAAAACCTTCCGACCCAAATTCAGACCCCTGAAGAGGAAATACGAGCAAAGTAAGTTTCGAGCCCTCTAGAAATGGGACAGTGAGAAACAGAGAGGGGAAACTGATGCCCGTTCGTAGCAGCAGCAACGCCCACGACTATCCAGCCCAGAGTGACAGACGCGATGCTTCATCCGAAGTCACCCATTCGCAGCTTGCCCTTCCTGAGGAAAGCCACCTCCCAAAGCCCAACGCCAGATCCTCCCGTGGTCCTCCTTAGCAAGGACATCAGCAGGAAAAGACTGCAGTCATCGCATGATCCTGCATTGGCTAGGAAATACAAGAAGAACAAATCTTACAGGAAGAAGGAAAATGCTACCGTCAGGACTCCGCATTCCAGGAAGAACTCTGTGGACAGGGTTCGCTTTCCGCTGCCAGACTTCTTTAGGAAGAAACAAAGAGAGGAAGTGACCGCTGATTCCGGTTTCCCAGGCAACGATACAAATCCACACTTGAAGAAGGCTCCACCGGAAGCATCTAAGACAGACGTCCAAGAGTTTGCCTTCAGCAGCTCTCCGCTGGTTGACGATCACAAGGAGAGCAAATTTGTCGTCAAACTCGTTGAACCTCCACGAGAACTGGAAAGGGTCGAGCTGAAACCTGTCGTCACCTCCGTCGTAAGCCCTCCTCCCTCACAGAGGATAGGAATGGCGAAAGGGAAGAAGCAATCGAATGATCCCGTCTTTGCTCCGTTAAAGGAAACCCTGGAAATTCCAAAAGTTCTTATCACCAAAGATACGGCGAAATCCTTCCAGAATTCCTGGACAAACACTAATTTCTCGAGATCTAAGTTCAGGGAAGAAAGCTCCTTCGATGACTTCATCAGGAAGCAGCACGACTCTACTCCCAGGTACCTCGTAAAATCATTGAGAGTTTCCGCGTAAATCAGCATCTTCTATTTCTTTCCTTTCTTTCTTTTTTTTTTCGAAAGAAAAAGCAAGGAACGTCAACGAGAAACCAGAGTTCGCAATCCAGAAGAGATAGGCACGCAGGTGCCGCAGAGAAACCAGCGAGGAAGCGACCTGGTCTTGAGATCTTCCAGCACCCGAAAACCTAAGCTACACCGCGCCCCAATTGGCAAGAATGAAGCTACTAAGACAGGGGATCCTCCTGGGCATTTCTCGGACACAAACCAAGAGATTAAGATGTTTAGCTTTGAGAACTCCGACGGATCTTTCACATTCGGATACGTCGGTGCAGATGGAAGTTTCCGAGAAGAAACGAGAGGTGCAGACTGTATCGTCAGAGGTGTTTACGGATACGTAGATCCGGATGGCATGAGCAGGAGGTTCACCTATAGCACGGGAAACCACTGTGATCACGCAGCAGAGAAACAGGAAACTTCTAGAGGAACCAGCAATTTTCCTGTTCGTCCAGAGCCTATTTCAGGACAGGAACGACGAGGGTTGAGAAAAAGTATTCCTCCAAAAGATAGCAGCAACTTTGCCGCATTTTCGGGAGACGAACAGTTTCACCTAGCAGCCCCTCCAGTAGATCGTGAAGCTAGAAAGAGAGATGCGTTTCCATCAAATGTTGGTTCTGAGCGACACCCAACGCTAACCGGCCTGGGTTTTGATTTCGACCAGCAACTGCGTCTTCTTCTCAACCAACCAGTCCTATCTACTCAACAAAAGACTCAGAGACAACACAAACAGCAACAGCAGCAGCACGAAACTGTGAGAGTGGTGAAGGAGAGCGCTCCGGAATCTGTGTTGCGTTCTCGAGGAATTGATTTCGACAAAGAACTGGAGGCGCTGCTGCGGATCAAAGCCCCAGAACCGAAGGTGCTGAAATACCAGTTGGGTTTCCATAAAATCAAAGCTTGTATTTTGCAGCAGAGATCCAGGCCATTCGAAGGAGGTGCGACCCACGGTGCTGTTCTTCAAGGGATTCCTTCGATAGATGACGTCGACTTCCCACCGGAAAACGAAGGGGATACTAAAGCGTTCCTTTTGCCGAAAAATGTCAAGACGAATGAAAGGAAAGCTCTTCTACAACATGGAATCTTATTTCGCAATCTTCGCTCGCTTGAATACACTTTTTGATGTTCGTGTTTGCACAGCCCCCACCAATCGTGTCGCAATTCTTTTGAGGATTAAGGGGGTAAAGATCAAGGTTTCAGGAATCGTGCAACGAGACGATTAATAAAGAATGTGTTTCTTTTGAGCATTTTCAACTGAGCTCTCACATCTCTGAATGGGAACACCAACCTGAAAGATACTGACATTCTTCGGATTGGAGCGTGTGCTGCGCTCACCATTCGAACCGTAGAGGACAGTCCCTAAAAAGGAACGAGGAAGGTTAGGATGAAAAAAGGGCTGGAGATCGAAAAAACGGAAAAAAGCGCACTTTGATCAAAGTTTCAAATGTCAAAAGTCACCACAGTTTGGTGATACGTTCCGAGAGGTTCCAGACTTAAATAGGGTAGGTCTGTTGAGGAATCAAAACAAGATTTCAAGAGAGAAGGGACGTGCGAATGAGCAAACACCAACAAACTGACTTTCTGGTTTCATGGAAACTCCTCAGATTCCTTTTCTCGCATGAGGGATCATAGCAAAGGAGTGATGCTGAAACGACCGGTGAAAACAAATGAACTGCAACAGTAGGTTACTCGGAGCTGTTTGTGGTTTAGTCCCTTAATGTCTTTCTATATTTTCGAAGGGAGTGGTCACCTATTAGGCGTGAGGAAGCAGTCCACAGCGTAGCGAAAGTTTTTCCGACCTATACCCGTTGTAGGTAACAAGCGCGCGCAAACTTACCAAATGTCCGTTTTGAAATCTCATGGATCGGAGATTACTTCAGTTTATTCGATCGGGATACCTTCAAGCAATATATCATTAAAAACTCGACCACTGACGGGTACTACCTGGAGTTGCTGCTTCCTTAGAAATCAATTCTCGCAAGCAAAGCGTCGCTGCTAATGATGTACATTCCGCATCTGCCCCTTCGTATTTGATTGCTTGATCTTACTAAAACTGATGAAGACCCTAACGAATTCTTACATTGAACATTAGATATCTATATAGTAAAGAGAATGAAGTTTAGTGCCCAATTTTATGACCTTTACAAGATGTGGCACCATACGAAGTTAACTGGTATAGTAACTTGAAGGAGTGTGAGACCACGTGTGTTAAGGAAGCAAATGAAAAAAATATATATAGCCTTTTTAGGTTATTTAAGCTTTTATCAGTCATTAAAAGTAAAAGTTCATGTCAATTCACTTGAAACTGCCTAACAAAACACGGTAATGGTACTAAGGAAACGTTCAGCGATAACCCTTAATGACGCAACGTTATACAACAAATGCAGATGAATTTGCATTCGAAAATAACACCACAGCCAGGTGATGAAAAACTCCTCGTACATGTCGGTACTTATGAGATTTTTTGTCTTGCAAAAAAACATGGAATTCGAAACTGGCGCTGGTTATTGTGATCGGAAAGATTAAAAAGAAAAAGAAAAAAAGTGCGTAAGTCACAGGTGTAATCCTGACGATACGACGCTATCCTGACTCTCCCCATCTTCGGGATGCTGTGTAAACCGGCATGCCTGCTGTGTAATATGGGCTATGCAGTTTGGTTAAAAGAACCATTTCCTTCGAAGCAATCGCCAGCTGGTCACTGTAACACTAAAATCAGTGTTTGCAATGCTACCTTGACCAGTTTAATCACACTTTTCCTTATTTGTTAATCTTTGAGTAATTGCGGGGTAAAAGTTACGGTTTGTGGCAGAGCAATATGCACAAGTCATAGATCGCTGCAAATCGGTGCTCTATTTATCGCTGGACACTACCGGACTGTGATGCAAAGGAAAAAATGATACCATTGCCCAGCCCGAATTCAGAATCAAGATTACGAGATCCTGCATTTCACGTAACGAGTACTTTACGGTATCTCGGATGCCTTTAATAGCTGCCAAGTGTACATTACGTGAATTCATCCTGATCGGCGATTCGAATTCTGATCAGGAACACGTAAGCATCTTGGAAAAATGAAGATGCATGCAGGTGAATTCTGTGCTTCTCCTGGTAGCGGGCACGAGCCACTTATTCACAAAAGCATACGATGAATAATTCGTCGTAATTCTCTGTTACCCCCTAAAAAAAAAAAATTCGCACTCGCATCTGAGGGTAAAAACAGCAATTTTTTCTTCTTCTTCTTCTTCTCCAGAACAGGAGCTTAGGATGCAAAACGCTTAGGCAGCAGCATATTCTTCAATTGCATCCACTCGAGAAGCCATTATTGTTCCGTTTTTATCCCACTTTCTGCACATGGTATCACTGACCTTCTGAATACATTGATGAGAATTGGTTTCACAAATGCAGCGTCAAGATCGGCTTCTTAGGATCACTTTTTTGTCATTCTCGAATTGTTGTATGAAAGAAGAAACACTTCCTTGAATTCACCACATTGCTTTGATCAAAAATGGAACATCACAAAACCTTGTGTTTGACTTGCTCCAGAATCTGTAGACTGCTTGCTTCTATGCCTTTAACTCCCTATTTTTATTTGGAGCAGGAATGCTGTGAAAACATCTTCAGCAATGGCCAACAGGGAAAATTCCGTGAAACCATTGAAGCAAAGTGCATTTATAATCATTCGCAAGTTTGCTTGATGGTGTGCTGAAAAAACTCCAAATCGCAGTAGTATGTAGATATTCTAATGATATACAGATGCTTGATCAACCCAGTCTTTCAGTATTCGAGAGCAGCCGACCTCACAAGGAACTATACAAAAGACATGAATGAAACTCATGGAAAACCATCCACATCTTTCGAAGATTTCTGACGTATTTTGGATCACAAAATTCGATAAAAGAATAAGGCATTCATTCATCAAGATGTCCTCCAAATCCACGAAAATTAACGCTAACCCTGTCACTCATTCTTGTTATCTCAATCTGATTTCTTTGATGCTTCGCCCCTTTTTCGATTTAAATCGTTCTTATATTTTCAACTAGCAATAAATTATCCATCTGTCCTGCTCTCGATCAGGATGCTGCCGGTGTGCAAAGTCTTCTTATTTTCGGGTGATGCATACAGCTTAGAAAGTTTCAGAAGCTCTCTCGGGCATTGAACTTTGGATTACATCTATCACCTAAGGAACATTACAGCTAACAAACATTACGGGTCGCGGAAATTTATCCATGCATTAATAAAATCGTTACAGTGTTTAAAATAAGTTAAACTCATGTCTGACAAATATTGTGCATGAAATATTGAATGATATCAGTTTGAATCCATCTCAAGTTGAAAATATGCATTTTCCAACACAGCCATTTTTCATGCAACAAACAATTTCCGTTTCACAGATCAGTACTCATTTTCATGAATGAGAAAGAACTAAAACAATAAAACCATTCAATTAAGACCTTTATCTCAAGAACAGATGCAAACCAAAAAAAAAAAAACGGCATAAACTCCTTTGCATGGAATAAACCATGATGGATATTCATCCATCATGCTTTATTCCATGAATGTGTACCTAAAAAACTATTTAAAAGATATTTCATCTGCTAGATCTTTATGCCATATTAAAAATAGCAACTATTTAAAAAACACAACATAAAAAGCTAGTCAATTAACAATTCGATAAACATACAGCAAAGGGTTTCCTTATTAAATCATGGTTATTATGTGCTTGCATATTCCCAACAAAATACTTGATTTATACATTCTTCTCAGAATCCCTCTTCTTCACCATTTAAAATTACAAAATTATCTTGAACATTATTCAATAAATTCAAAACATCACATACACTAAGTGATTTATATTTCCGTAAAAGAATAAACCAGCAACATGCATGCATGAATCTTCAAAAACATGAAAGCTCATTAAAAGGCAGAGTCAACTGATGAACAATATGTCTGCTTCCATTCTTATTTTAGTTACAGTTTATCTACCAACAAAAAAAATCAGCTCGAACTTCGTGATTTTTGAGTACTCTCCATCAGCAAGATTTCATGCCTCTTCAATGTGCATTCACTTTTCTATTAGAAATTTATCCAATGACCACCTTAAATAAAAATTTATAGCTGATTCTTGGTTATCTGACTGCCATACCTGGAAATAAACAATCTTAGAGTGCATACATATATTAACAAGGCAACAAATGTAGGAAAACCATCGCAAGCACTGAATTTCACAGTGCTCCTCAACATTTTCCCTTAGCTTTAGGTCTTGTAAATAAAGTCTGACCATTCTCATAATGTCAAAAACTTTGTAAATAAGACCGCACAGAGTACACACAAATGTATATGCAACATACATACTCAAACAAATACAGATGTAAAGATATGCTTGTATGTGAGTAGATATCTGCACGTACATATATTTATACATACTGTATGTGTATAGATACATACTTTCTGTTCTTACCTAACAAAAATTTGAAAATGACTTTCTGTCACTCAAGTAATTTCTTTTTAAAAGAAATTACTTGAGTTAACACACACACGTGCACAATTAACACACACACGTGCACAATTTTCCAGGCACGTAAGTGCTTATAATGGTCTGTGAAAATAAGTTTCCACTAGTCATATAAAAACATTCAAGTTGTAATCGCGGCTCACATAAAACTTAATAACGATCTAATAACCACGTATCAAATTAAATCATGATGTGCTCAAATACTTACAAAGTTGCAATGTGTTGATGTATACTTTTTTGCCACCGCCTGCGCCATAGGATAGCAAATCTGGCACCGACCCCGATACAAAATCTCCACTGTTACCTATGACAATTCTGCAGCAATTCAGCGACGATATGCATACGAAAATTTCATTTTAAAAAATCCCTGTTTTGCAAACATTTCAAAGAAATTTCCTTGGATATATGTCCACCCCTTCGCCAGTAGAATGAAACTGAATTCAGATTAAGCGACTTCTGTATTCAAAAACATTTTGGTTGTAAAGTATACAGGGATTTAATCACCTGAAACATGTTAAATCCAAGCAGCAACTTTCAGACGTCTATCTTTTAATTCATGGCTCTCTAATACGAATCAAAAACACATAACCAAGCTTTAATTCATTATGGACCTTGAAGTTTTCCATCTGTTTGAAATTCTATTGGTATCTAGGCTACGTAGATGCTATCATACAGCCAAAATATTCAAAAGCATAAAGGAAAAAATGGATGCATTATTTTATATGTGCAATCTGAGGTGCTGAAAAAACTAGGTGACTTATCGAAGTGCACTTGCTTTGGTAAAAGTACTTCGAATTTTAATCAAAGATTTGAATCCAAGCAAGGATTATATTTGAATTTTTGCAGAACCAAACTCAAACTGATAGAAAAATTGAAAGTTTCCGGCCTTTGCTCAAAACATTTTAACTTGATAATTAGAGTGTGCGATTGCAATCCATGGAAATTCTCAATGCATTTTCCATTTATGTTAGTAAACGAGGAAACAATGTTGTGTTCATGCTTCACACTAGAGAGATTATCATCGGCACATTAATCAGGCTCTAATAGATTGATTGCAATGTTCACAGGGTTTTAATCTGAAAAATAGATGAACGTCGGATGACCACACATTGTCAATACAAAGTTGCTCAACGCAGTCATTCCTATTTTCACTCCCTTGAATAATTCTTCGCAACTAACTAACCTAGAAAAATAAGACGATTTAAGAGAGAAACTACTTAACATCTGGAGATGCAAATCCCAGTTTATACATTACACAATACTACATTATATTTTTTTCTCCCCAGTTTTCAGAAGATGATCATATTCTTGAATCTTCTAGAGAATCTTTTCGAAAATTTTGAGAAAGTAATTGTAATATACTTTTAAACAATCTGTCAATTGTGGGCATCATTTAAAATAGATGTACTTTTTCAATGTAGGATACTGATGTTTCTCTTTGGGCAAAGAGACTGGAAAACAATACTATACTCACTACTTTGAAGACTTTGAAGACTACTTTGAAGCAAAGCTAAAGCCAACTTAAAGACTTGTTATCATGAACATTTCTGTTCCATGACTTGACCTTATCTATAAAGGTTCTATCAGCTGGTTCAAGCAGAGATCTCGTTATACATTCTAAAGAATTGGATCCGTAAAACCACTGAGAGTTTCAGCTATGTTACAATATTCATTATTGCAACATAAAATGATACAATAGATTGTATTGATGTAAGCATGTTTGCAATTCTGGACAGCCTCCCGTAATGATCTGATTACTATTTATTAGGGCAATGTGCATTTATTATGGTACCATACTCAATTCGTCTTCTAGGTTTGTGAAATCTGGATGGATCCCTTCAGGAAAAGGGGCAAGTACGAATGTATTTCAGTAGATTTTGAGTTTGATGTATTAAATGCGTTTTGGGGGGGGGGGGGGGAACTGAGCTCTTTTCCATACGTCTAAGCATGAGGACTTACTGCATTGCCAACATCTTAAAATGCTTAGACCTTAACTTATGTACTTGAACAAAAAAATAGCAGAAAGATGAAAAGGGGAGAAAGAATAGATCAATTGGATAATCAATGTCATATGAAGAATAATAAACAAACTGATATCAAAGTGGGAGATGGCATAAACAAGTAGCGACAAGTAGGCATCAGCTTTAAATACGAAGAAACAGAAATGGCGAATTCACTGGAATCAGGAAACCGAAATATTTATAGCAGAGTGCCAAAATAGACAAAAACAACGAACGAATAAAAAACAGAATGATATAGTCATGACTAAGTGAAATGGAAGAAAAAAAAGTTACTATTCTCGTGCACATGAGAAAGCATATTGCTAATATGATCAGAAGGGTTCTCCCAAATGAGCACTCCATAAAGGAAAAATAATAGCATAATAGAGATGATCGTACATGGGTGTTTTGTTTTCGTATCCATGAGAACGAAGACACTGCTATCATTCAGTCGTTCAGACTATATCTATCAGGCTATTTTCTAGTCGATACATGTGCTCTCGATTACTTTCCATTTTTTATTGTGCATTGAACGAAGAACTTCTTTTTATTCTCAGTGGCATGCAATCGATGCATCGAAGGAGTGATATTCACGACTAAATCATTGGAAGACAATTCGTGAAGGTGATATTACATGAGGTGTAATTTACCTACGATAATGGAAGAATGTATGGATTTGTAAACATTGAAAGCTAGGCTTCCACTTGAATATAATCACAAGTGAGAAATATCGAAGAACACTTCAATGTTGGCAACATAAAAGGGCATTGATTTCTCAAAATGCACCTGCAATTGCTTTTCAGACTTAGAAGCAGTGTTTATGGACAGATAGACACGAGAACTATCTTGTGGATAGAGATACTTGCATTCTTATTTCTGGAGATGCATGAGGTGTAGATATCAATGGATATGACATTCACATTCATTCCTATCCTATCGTATATGATCCTTCACTCTTTCTATACCGAAGACAGTGATGCTGATTTCACTTAAAACTAGAAAACAGCAGAAAGAATGCATGTACTCACGCGCACAACCGAGCAGTCAGTTACACTGTTTGGTCCAAAAGTATTCTGCCCGTTAGAGTTTTCAAAACATCCCGAAAACAGTAGCAGGTGAATTTTGAGAGACCAAACCGTTAGTTTTATGCTGATTTTCAATTTTGCAAGACAGACTGAAATCGCCGAAAACTGTTCTGTCTTCATACCATGCAAGGCTGCCATGGCCTTTTCCTCACCATCAGCGAGGCAAAATGGTTACACATATTTTGCTCATAAGACTTCCGCTTATCGACAGATATGAAGATAAAGAAAATACCATGCAAGACCGCATGGATTCCTTATACGGCTACAGCATAGGAAATGACGGAATCTGCTTGCTGCCAACCAGGTTGTTGGAACGGAATCCTGTTGAGACAGCAAGGAAATTTCGGGATTTTCCATGTCATGGCCGTGTACGGATATTCACACGATGTTGCTTTTGCAAAGGACGTAACAAAAAAACACAAGAGAGTACTCAGACATTTTTTGCACACTGAACACGTAGGTGATACATTGCGATAGCATTCTCTCTCTCTTGCATTGGCCAGGATTAAACCGACCCGAAAAGCATAACCCAAGTGTCTTTTAGTAGCGTGTTGTCGTGTAGTACACGCTGCTGCTGCAGCCGGCTTGGTCTCGGCTGAACACGAAATTTTTAGAAACCGCAGAAACTTATAAAGGGCACTCGAAAGAGCAAAATCAGATCCGGGTGTGAAGAGGATTGCAGCATCCTCACGTGTGCATTGCAACGAAAAAAAAAAAAAAAAAAATCCCAGGCAAAACCGGATTCCCGTGCTTGCGTGTTCCTTCTTCAACGAGTTGGGAAAAAACGTTGGCAAAGTTGGGCACCTCGCGTGGTCCTCGCGAACTTTTGTACTTTCACGCGTTGTATCAAATAATTATGCCATCATTACTGTTGCAAGTGTTGTTCTATTTTAATAAATGGTATTTGCTGCTTTTTTTGAGTTTGGAAGTGTTTTTAATGTTCCACAAAGTAGCACAACTTGTTTACCCGTTCTATAACATAATTATAGAATTCGTGCTCTTATTGCTTTTAACTTGCATCGAACTAGAAAGAACATTGCTGGCAGAAAAAGGAAACGTTGTGGAAAATCCAGTTCTTTTGGGTATTGCATTATTTCTAACGTTGCCTGGTTTGTTGAATGCAGTGTATTTTATTTTGTGGCAAACTTATGTTCTAAGACTTGAAGTCATCACTGGTGCCGTATTGCTAGGCTTTCAAAGCAGCGAGTTGTTTATTGGAACTCTTCAAGTAATTAATACTATCAAAAATCGGAAACACGTTTGACAACGAATTTGGATTATCGACATTTAGCAAATGCCTCCTGGTAAGGAAACTGAATAGTTTGGTTGTGTGTTTACTATCTGCAAATTGAATTCAAGAACTTTAGCTTTTCTCAAAAGAAATTGAACTATATAATGATGTAATTCATAAAGGATTATCATGTATTAACAAGTGGCACCACAACTGTCGTGATATTTGCTTTCATGGTGCATAATAAATGTAAGCATTTAAATTTAAAAAATTACATTGCATTAAAATCTCGTAAAATATTCCATTATATAAATTGGCCATGTGGGTAAAAGTTGGTTCATTACATATATATATGTGTTTGTTACAAGGTGCTGAATCATTGTTTTCTCCAGTGATGCCAGTATATACGCATGAACATTGCACTAAAAACCAGACAAACTCCCAAAATTCCTAAAGAAGAGATGGGGTGATGATATATGATACAGGAAAACACAACTGAAAACCCCTAAACCGCCATCTGGTTATTATGTATGCATGCAAGTTGCACTGACCTGACGTATGGTTACCATGATGATGAAAGTGACGGCACCGAATTTCTTAATAGTATAAAAGAGCATTATTTGGCCCAGGGCAGAACAAATGGACAGCAATAAGCAATCCCACATAAACTGGGGACTCTAAAATAAGGCAGCTTTCAAATGAATGATGCAAAAACCCTATCAGCATACCTTGAACAACAGTTCTACAGAAGCAGCCAGCTGACTTTGCTGCAGCAAGGAGACAACTGTAAGCAATATTGAAAAAGCATTGACACCTGCCATCATGTATGCAGGAGTTACATTATAATGAGAGAAAATTTTGCTCTGCCAATTTGCTGTGAAACTGTCAAATAACAAATATGCACATAGCAGTAATAATCCTGAGGCAGTAGTGCTGACATTTTCACTGTGCATATCCTGGCTACCCCACAGAAAAAGAGCCATTCCAAGAGAGATACCACCTGCCGTGAGGTAATCATGAAGTGGGTAACAGATACCTGATACCACTGTTCCCATGACCATTGTTGGAATGATTTTGCAAGCTTTGGCAAGTACCTGTAAAGCTTATGAGAAGTTATTTGAATAAGCATAAATACCTGTGTGGGAAAACTGACATACTTGAGGGCTTCATATTGGCACCACGAACTTAACACATTGGATAAGGAACACCAGGAATAATACTGGAAAGGTGGTGATTGTGTTGAAGTAGGTGATAGCAGTACATGCAGAAGTCCAAGAAAGCATGCAAAGACTCTGTTTACAAGCACTAGAAACTGAGAAGTGGTGAACTTCTTGGTAGGAGTGTCCATGGCTGCGTACTCCTGTAGATTGAAATATGCATTTTTGCTGTTGTTGCTCATACCTGAGTCATAATTTTTTCCTGAAGAATTCCCCATGTCACATAAGTTACTTGCAGACCACAAAAGCAATATGCAAGCAGAAACAGTTTATGCCTTCTGCTTGTAAACTCTCTAGAAGTTCCCTTCTTAAGAGAATTTTGGTCAGGAACTGGACAATTTTCAGTGCTTCCATAAATGCAGTGATGAATTCTAGGGAATCGAGCTATACAAACAGTATTCAGTGTCAGTTTATGGGTATAACTTAACTTACATGATTTTTGAAAGATGTGGTATTTGTCAAATAACTTTAAAATAAGGTACCCCAAAATGAAAACACTAGCATATCCTAAGCAATTTAAAAATAGTCTGTACATCCATGTGATCCTGAGAGCTTCAATATCTTGTAGTGACCAATTCCAACTTGAGTTTGCATTATTTCCAAATGCTACTTTAGGATACATTTATTTCACAACGTAAATTAAAATTACAATTGGTAAGTGGTTATTTAATTCATAATGGCTCTTGATCAGACACTCACGGAAACAAATACTTATGTGAAATTCTGATTCCAATTTAAATCACAATTTTTTTGCATCTCAGGAAGGTTGTTTCTACATAGAAAATCAATTGCTATTTAATCCACAAAAATGACTGCAATTTTCATTAGTTTGATCATAATCTTGTGGGCAAACAACAAATTCACTGTTGTAGTTATGGAAGCTGGTCAGGCACTCAGAGGCATATACTGAAAGGATAAATAAGGATTTGATTAAAGTCAGACTCGTGGGTTACGAAAATTTGCTTAACCTTTACAATTTTCGGCATGTGAAACACTTGAATATTTGCAAAGGCACGTTTATACCTTGCAAAGGCCAAACGAAGGCATTCAATCATGAAAAATATACCGGAAATCCAAACTTTAAAAAGCATACGTGCATAGCAATTCTTTTCCTTCCATTTCAAAGGTAAGTTTCAAACCGTTGCTTCTTGGAGCATGCACTGAAACTTTTCACTTGTGTACACACATTTCTGGGCGGCAAATGTGGAATTAAGGACACTTCCCGTGCATGTCAGCGACATTTAAAGACCGCCGGTCGTCCTCGCGAGAATTGGCAACATTTCTGCCATGGGGCGCGCGAGTGGGTAAGCCAAGTGTCACATCTGCACGAACCGAGTCGAAATGCAAGACATCCGTGTTGGTGTGTTAACAGGTAATGCTTACCCATTTTGAAAAATTTCTTTTCCTGCTGCCTTCCAGTCGATTTTCGTACACGCGAAGTACCGTTTGATCGGACGGTGATGCAAAGTCGCAATACAGACGAAGTGCTCGAATTCGTGCTCCACACGAATTGTAGCATTTGTTTTGTTTGTTTCTTCCCGGAAGAAAGAAAAAAAAAAGAGAGAGAGAAACTTGTAATGAGCACACACGTTAGTAAGCAACATAAAAATGGATTTGCGGGAAAAGTAAAACGGAAAACGAGAAAAACCTTACTATTCAAAAGAGAAGTTGGTACCGAATCGTATTGCAAGAGTTGAGAACCGTGCGATGCACGCTGATCCGCGATCCTTCCCATGGCGTGGAATGGAATGGAAGGGGGGGGGGGGACTTCCGTACATTGGACGCACGTTGTTTTTCATGCATCATTACTTACATGACTTGAATGGATTTTTGCACGTTTTCGCTGTCGCGCTTGTGGAGCCAGGAGCTGCAGGAAGCGACAGGTCTGCCCACAGAGAAACCCTTCTGGAGTACCAGTCGGTTCCCTTCATGGAGGTTGCAGAGGCCTCATTGACCCGTGGGTGAAGACTTTCTGGGAGCCTGCCAGGGGAACACTCGGTTGTATCGGGAAGAGGTGTGCTGGCAGGCGGTAGCCGGGGGACCTTTCCTAAGAAGTGTGGAAAATTTTCAAAGTCATCTGATATTTTTTGATAATTTTGCAAAAATTTCGGACTAGAATATTTCTTCCTTTCCGAAAATGTTGTTGTTGCAGTGTCTTTTTTTTTTATAGTCTTCCTTTTCCTGTTGGAGACGATTTTAAAGTTGGCTGTTTACAAGCATTGGAAAATGTTTCCCATCACTTTTACACTGCGAATTGCCTTTAATCAGTATTTGTGATTCTTAATTTTTCTTTCAGAACTTTTAATTGGTTTCAGGGATTATTTCTTCGACAGGTATTCCACGTTCTTATTTCCGGTTTGTTGTTTTCAGGCCTTTTGCCCTTCCCCCCCCCCCCCCCCCCCAGCAAATTCCCGTTCATTCAAAGAATTTCATATCTAAGAATTCTACTTTCGGTTCTTGGATTGTCTTACCTATGAAGTGATATCAACCAATTCCTTTTCCGGCCTTAAAATCGGAGTGCTTGCTCTTCTCATTTCCTGATTTGTTGCGAACGGGTGCAAAACTCTTGAAAGCATAATAGACCGGTTCTTGTTTTTCTTTACATGTAATTAGTATTTTCCGAGCGTCTTGACGGCGTTCGTCCATTCCCACCGAACCTTCAGTAGGTGATGGCCATTGCTCCAAAGTCGTCTGTGCTCGGCCTCCAGGTGAATTCAAATCCTTCCTTATGGCTGCGTGCCTGCTAAGGACAAAGCAACTTCTGAGAACTGTTGGTGCACAAGTGGCTGAATCCTTCCATCGCTCGTGTTAAATCTTCCTACCGGATAAAGGCTGTTCTTTGGATCGTGGAAATCGTCCTTATTGGGGAAATGGTGGTCAGTGCAGCTGAAAGCAGGGGAGTCCACAGCCGGGGTCGCAGTTCTTGCTCGCAGCTTTTCTTTGCTCAGAATTCAGAACACATGGACAATGTGAAAAACTCAGGAACAAGTGTTCAGCTGTGTACTTATGACGCAGACGAATGCATGGAAGTGGATGCTTTGGAACGTGCCCTTCAATTGCGGTGTGGTTAGAGCCTTTCATCCGCTGAAGAAGGAAAGCGAGAAACGAAAAATGTTCATGTAATGATTATGTATGTATGTTTACTGTGAGGAAGCTGCAGTTTTAAGAATAGTTGGTCTCAAACTGTGCGTCACGTAGAAAATTGCGGAGCTGGATGCTGAGGAAATAAATCACAATAATCGTACGATGGTTTCTTTGAAAATCCTTCCCGACATCAACATGGGATCTTTGGGATATGAAAAAAAAAAAAAATTGTGCTTCTTTCAAACAGTAATGACGAAGGAAAATCATAATTCGATTTGAACATCACTCTTCACTGCTAGGGCTTGGGCGACCGATTTCTGTCCACTCTTTGATATTTTGCAACAGCTGCTTGGATACCTGGCAGCTTGCTGGCATTAGCTTTCTCTGGTTTATCACATATTTTTGTTCTTCTTTTTTGATGTCTTCATTTTCTTGCACCAGGTGGAGTTTTTTTTTTTTTTTTTTTTTTTTTACCGCTTAACTTTGTTTACATTCCACATCATAGAAATTGTATATGATAGGAAATGATATGTATTTCAAATATTCTCCAAATGCGGAGAAAAATAAGTTATGAAAACAAAATATTTGTCTTCCTGTTGTTCAAAGTCTTGTGAGTTAATTGCCATTGTACTCATGATGAATGTGACATGCATATTTTTACGAAATTGTGATTTAGTAAGCACGTCCTGCGCCAAAAATGAGTCCTCCGACCGCAGTGGACCATCTGTTGTGATGGACATCGAGTCAAAGCTAAGCAGAAGCCGTGTTGTAAAGCGAGCTACTGTTGCTGATGAAGTGGAATTGATCCAGGTGAGTTTTTCCACAGCTCCATCCGAAATCCTGTAAATTTATCTCTCATCAACAAGAAATACACCCAAGTGTGAAAAACGCTCGCTTTTCAGGTGTCGTTCAGAGGTCGCGTTTGTACAAATCCTGTGCCAATTTTTGCAAATTCTTCCAAAAACAGAGAGCGAACACCGATTTGCAGCAAGCTTCTAGTCCACTAAAGAAACATTTTTACTCAGAGGTCGTTGTGATGTATTCTAACTGCGCTTTGAGTTTCTGTTGCAATGGCTGCAACACGATACGGAAGACTGTATAGGCAACATAACGGCCGGGTCACAGATGATAGGAGCCCAGTCTTCCCTATCTTAGCACAAAGTTGTTATTACGTTTTGGGAACATAGGGAAAATCCACTTCAAATAACCGAAATTTCCTCACATCTCGGTCTATAAGACCAGAAGGAACAGCAGGTTTCCAATCTGCTTCTTGCGGTGTAAGGCTGTCCCAACGTAACTTGGAACTTGCCAAGACACGTAGTAGTTGTTAAGTCGCAAGATGAAACTGACTCCTTAGGTAATTGGTGTTCACTGTACCTTTTGTCTCCTCACTTTCTATTTTCCGTGCATTCTTCAGACTGCAATTGTGCTGGACACGCAGGGCGTGAATCCGAATCTGTTTTCCACGAGCTTTGCTCACATTCCTCTGGTACGGCAGCATCCACAAAGATATCTCTTGCGTGAGAGTACCAAGAAGTGATCACCGAATTATCCTTTTTGCAAAGAAAACCGTAGCATCCTTTGAAAAAGGGATGAGGATCTTGAGGATTCCGAATGTGAAGTGCACTAACGGTTCGTTGCTTTCGCTGTGTTGGCACGAAAGAAGCCAACTCGAGCAAAGTTCCGGTGCCACTGAATCTGACCGTGGCTCCCCGTTGTGCCGAAGAAGTTGTTAGTCACATTGGAGTGCGATCGGGCGAATTCTTCGCGCGTGAAGCGCGTACTCTCGGAGTGAAATTCCGGGAATTAGAAAAAAAAAAAAAAAAAAAAAAAAAGGAAGTCCGATTTGAGCGAACGAAAGCTTATGGAATGAGCGGATATTCGAATCTGTCCGGCAAATGTGACCTTGGAATTTTTTTTTTTTCCTCCAAAAAGTTGACGAATTTCGAATGGATTCGCCTTGAAGGAATAGGAACCTTTTTCAGCCAAATAGATAACGCCAGACAAGCAATGATTCACCTTGGCACGCGTCCTAAATCAAAGACAGTAAGGATGGAAGGTGTAAATTCTATTGAGGTTTTTAACAGGCAGTGACTGCTATGTTTTGCTTATCGTCGTGCTCCGCTATCTTACGTTACCATGAACAAATTTCTAATCGGTAGAATGGATCACGAGGGCGGATGACGTGGTGCTTGGGGCTGATTCACAACCATCACTGGGTCCAGCTGTGCATCTTTAAACAAAGAAGTTACGAAACCAAAACTCTTGTTTCGCCCAACTTTGCAGCTTGTGCCTAGAGGATGCTCCCACAAGACAAGATCATAAAATGGAGCCAGGAACCGATGGAGTCGTTTCTGCTCTGTTGTCTGTTCTAGATGCAGAGAAAAAGAAAGCTGTTTTCTTCTTTCTCATGCTTCCAAGTTACTGCCTCTAGTTTCTGGGACGCTTTATGGAAATGGTAATTAGTTTGAATTCATTTAAATATGAACGACGCCGTACGGCAGGAGAGATGAACATGACTCGGGAAGATCAACAGCGACCAGAGAATGGTTTCCATAATAAACCTGACTTTGTAGCTGGAGCTTTGGGTGTAGGATGTGAACATTAGCTAGCCTTGCTTTACGGGACTAGCTGGAGTGTGTACATGATCTAACCGTTTGCTAGATGAAACTACAAAAATGAAGGTGTGGCTTCATATCTGCTGTTCACAACGAAGTGGCCGTTGTATTTGGAGGGGAGTGAGGCTTAACTTTAAGATCGCATGTTTCTTCGATAGAGACGAAATGAAGGTGCTATGGAGCAATGAAATGGCATACTGACCAAATCTCCATCCATTTGCAAACCACGTCTTGTGTTTTTTTTTATTTGTCTTTTCCCGCTTGCGCATGTTGAGATACGAGCGCTCGGGTAGTGCATCTAATCTCTGGAAAGTGAATCAGTGTAATGTCACGGGAATAATTTGCTCTTCTCGTATGCCCTTCCAGACTGAGTTCTGTTGCTTTCACAGAAGTGGTAACAGACATTTGTGATTTAATGCTTTGCTATACGCTTTTCACGTAGCTACAGTTCAACACATGTACATGTTTCCTTAAAACCAAAGAATGCAAGTCTTCTGCCTCCTTTACATGTATATTTCCATCCGTCATTCTGGAACGTTCCCGAAAAAGGCTACTTGATCCCAGAAAAGCGACTTTTGCTGAGCTGTTGAGAAGTTAAAAGGAAAACCTACTTTCCTGAGCTTCCAAAACCTATTCTCTGCACGTTCACGTGACAGTGAGGGTGAAATGGTGAGGGAGCGTTATTTTATGGAACAGGAGAACTGACCTAGGAGACGCTGGTCAACATAGCAATGCTAATTCAAGCTCCTACTGCTGATCGTGCGTATCGCGAGACAGGCCATCCTGAGATAAATGCTTTGGATGAAGTAATGATTGTTAGTTCACCTACTTCTTTACCTGTGGGTAGGAAGAAGAAGCTTGAATTGGATGAAGGAAAAGATACAGGGTGGCAACGAAGATGGTGATGTGATTTCTTATCTGAAGATTTGCGTGGATGCTGTATTGCTTCGTGTTCGTTATTCAGGGTGATTCAGATTCAGAGACTTCATGATTCATCATTTTGGAATTTTGTCTCTTTATGCGTCTTGTTTGAGGCATGACGAATGATCTTTGGAACAACATCTGTGCAGCTTTGAGATTCTCGTTTGGTTTTCCCTCTTTGTTTAGCGTAGTCAGAAGTGGCCTGCTTTCTGGAATAAACACAGGGTACTCATATTTTTGGTCAGAAGATTCCACATCAAATTCAGCGAAGAATTCCTTTCTATCAGTCGGTTTTGCCTGTGAGTGTGCCAGGCGCGGCACTTCGTCTTTGGTTGCTTGAAAATAGTTAGGAGAGTGGGATGCCAGTACAAGCAGTCCAAAGCTCGAAAATGGTCTAAACAAAAAAGGAAAATCTTAGAAATCGAAGCTTCGGGATGTTCGCGAAGTTACTGCCCCATATCCAATGATTTTCCGGAAGATGGGAGGCTTCGCACCGAAGGTGTACCAGTTGCAGCTCTTGCAACGGGTCAATAGTCGTGACCTGCTGCGGCGTGCCTTCACCCGTTTCGATACCGGTGATCAGTAATTCCCTCGTCAACATTTCGTAGGACTGGGTCGGAACACGCGAAAGTGAGATCGTTTGGCTTCCACGTTTTTCGTTGCTGATCTCAATCATCGATTTGCAGAGTCCCATCAGGGACGAGAGTTGCTGGCTTCCATTGCCGGAAAATGTCATCGGACCGAAAGACGAAAATGCACGGTGGTTTTCTCGAGAGTTTTATATCATATGTTATGCTAGAGATAGCAAGAAATTATTGGCTACAGGTCTCTTTCTGTGACACCTCATTTACTAGCATTGCTGTATTCAGTGCAAAAATGCTTTTAGCTGCCTTTCTTTGGCGCTTGATCTGTAACATGATTTTCATATTACAAGTTTCGCAAGTTCTGAAGCTGCTTCGAACCCCTGTGCACTTGCAAGCGGGTATGTAACAGGAAAACAGAATCCTTATCAATGTTGTAACAGCATTGAGCAATAACTGGGCGCTATTAAAAGTAATCAGTTTTTCACAGCACTATTTTCACCAGTTTATGAACACCGTTTCTCTGAGGGAGCGACAGCGAGAACGCATGCATGGAAATGCAGCTGTTGCAAATCGTCGTATGTAACTTGTAACGGCAGCCTTTAATGAAATGCAGCTGGGAAGGAATTCATGGAGAGTGCTGCTGTTGCAATCGGGTTCACTGGATTAGATCTCCATGTTCCTATAAAAAAAAAAAACATGTTGACACAGCACCTCGCAGATGCAAGCCTGGAGAAGTTGGATCCCAGGATCCAGATGGAGCTGTGTCTACGACCCATCGCGTCAGATGCAACCTTCCGAGCCTTGAACGTGCACGTTTTGGGTTCCAATTTCTTTCTCACCATTCCTCACACAGCCGATTACAAGTGCATTTCACGATCGGTCCGCTCTCTCGATTTCCCCACGCGGACGCCCGCCCTTGCACAACCACGGTGACCTTTTCGACCTGTGGCAGTCCAGTGGATTACGAGGACACGAAACTGCTAATGGTCAACTTGCACTCATTAAGGACGAACAGTTTCTCTGGTTGTCTTCGTGATGACTCCTTCGATTTCACTGTGCAATGTAAAAACCAGTCTCTTTGCGTGATCATCGATCCTTTTTTTTTTTGCGTCCTTTCTCGTTCTGCCTTCGTTGCTTTGTCCTGCATATGACTGTAGCATTTCCATGCAGGCCTTTCGGAAAAGCAGAGTCATTTGACGAGCCTCAACGCTGTGCGCTGTACTGCGTCGCATCGCAGCATGCGTATGGTATCTCTACTGCAAGAAAGACCGAGATTTGGGGTGCATCCTTGTCGTAAACAAGAGCACCACTACCAACCTTTAATGCTGCATACGGTTGGCATACATGTAAGCTCTCCGTGACCTGTGCCCGTCGTGTTACATGGGAGTCACCGTCTGTGCGATGGGAACCGACTCCGATTCGATCGGACAGCACGCTCAGTGCCTGATCCTTCCTCGCCTTTGCCAACTTGTCTTTTCTCCACGTGTCGGTCTCCATCGTTACTCACATTGATCCCGAGGGTTCCGCTTGTTCTTCTGTACCGTCCAGGGATGTGCTTTGCGGTCCTCTCTCGCCTTCACGACATGGCACTGCGCGGTACCAACTTCGCACTTGTTTGCGTGTATGTGAAAGGATAGCTTTTGACATGGCTTCATTAGAATACGCTCGTGGGTGCAGATGTTCCGTAGGTATTTGTCTTCGCGCACTCTTGCATCGGATTGAAAATCACGTCGTTTACTGATAATTCTGGCATCTCTGGAGACTCATCTCAGGAGTTTTCTCCGGAGTCGGGTGGGTGCGCTTCTTAAATTGGTCTTGAAAAGCTTTGCATGTAAGGATTGGCTTTTTTATTTTTACTCTGCAAGATAGAGAATCCTACAGATGTACTTTCATTCCCCACTTTTTTTTTTCCAAAACGAACAAACGAAAAAGTTTGCCCTGCAATACGAAAAACACAGAGCTCGATTTTTTCTCAAAAGTTCGCGATTATTCAAAAAAAAAAAATACTTGAATTCGCCGAGTCAGCTCGCAGTCACCAAGACCCCTCATGTGTATTGGTATTCCCCGAAATAGGGTGAAAACCAACTCTGTGAAGTCTGTGAACTGTACATGCGATTCAGAATTGCATGTACAGTAGCCAAATGCAGTTTTCCACACCTACACGTTCGAGAAATGGCATCCTCGGGTCTTTTTTTTCATCTCTCCATTAATGTTCCATCAGAAAATCTTACTGGAGTGGTGTGACGTTGTTCGCCTCCACCTCATCCTGACCACTGGAGGGACCGGATTTGCTGCTGCAGATGTTACTCCCGAGGCAACGAAGCAAGTGGTTCAGAAGGAAGCTTCGGGGATCTCCATTGCTATGATCATGGGTTCGTTGCGACAAACTCCCATGGCAATGCTTAGCAGGTGGGTCACTCCCGTGTCATGAATTCCTTCCTACACGCTCCGGATGCCACAAATGAAGGGCTATCTGCGGAATTCGAGGAAGTACCCTCATTGTAAACCTTCCTGGAAGTCCCTCAGGAGCTTTGGAGTGTCTCGGGGTGGTTCTTCCAGCTATACCCCATGCCATAGATGTCATCTGTGCAGATTCTCCGAATGTCGCCAAGGAGCATCAGCGACTAAGCACCCTCTTTCATGATCGCGGGAACATGCAGCTACCGGATCGAAAGCAAGGAAGATCTTCAGTAACTCCATCCGCAGCTCCCGAGCGTCTGCGGAAGTCGCCTTACAGATTGGTTGATGTGCACGAGGCTCAAAAACTTATCTTGAGCCACTGCATCAGATGGACCAGCACAACATCCGTGTTCTATCGGTCTGTTTCGCCGAGAGGTTTCGAATGATTCGAATTCCGAAGCAGGGATGCCCTCCACAGGGTTCTGGCAGAGTCTGTGATAGCCCCACATCCGGTTCCCGACTTCGACGCCTCCATCATGGATGGGTACGCTGTTTTAGCGGTTGATGGCATCGGACCAAGGATAGTCAGGGGTGCAGTGACTCCAGGAAAGGTGCAGTCCTTTCTATACCTCTCTATAAATGCTCTTATACAAACTTCCTTCAGGTAATAAAAGAAAAGGTTGTACCGGGCACGTGTGTAAGGATCAGCACGGGTGCACCCGTCCCTCCAGGATGTGATGCTGTCGTTCAGGTGGAAGATACAGAGCTGATCCAAAAAACTGACTCTGAGGAAATTGAGATCAAAATCTTGAAGGCTCCATCTGTTGGACAAAACATTCGGTAACCCGAAAAATCGTCAGTTCCACATTCCCCTTTCCTTCCAAGGAAGCGAGGTTCTGACATCGCACAGAATGAAGAAATCCTGTGTAAAAATACATTGCTTAAGCCCGCTGACTTGGGACTTCTTGCCACCTTCGGCGTGACAGAAGTGAAGATCTTCAGGTAGAGTAAAAATGAATTTTCTGTGGCCTCGTGTCTTCAACCCCCACCCCGTCTCGATGCAGCATTCCGAAAGTGGGCGTGCTTTCAACCGGGAACGAGTTGCTGGACCCATGCGAGCAGCCATCCGGCGCGTTTCAGATCCGAGACTGCAACAAGACGGTGTTGCTTTCCCTCTTGAAAGAGGAAAGCATCGTGGCATCTGACAGGGGCATCGCAAGAGACAAGTAACGAATCCTCGAGGGGCACCTTCCATGTCCTTCCTTTAGTCCCCACAGCATATACGAATCCCTTCGGGAAAGTTTTGAGTACGATGATGTCGTAATAACTTCTGGAAGCGTATCCATGGGCGAACAGGATTTCCTGAAGGAGGTGCTTTCTCAGGACTTTGACGCCAGCATTCACTTTGGGCGCGTCTTCATGAAACCTGGGTATGCACAGCAGCTTTTCATTAACATCCACCTGGTTCCTAAATAGGAAGCCCACGACGTTCTCCACGTGCATTTATAAAGGTCGCCTGAAATTCGTTTTCTCTTTGCCCGGAAATCCGGTTTCTTGCATGGTCACTTTTTACTTGTTCGTGCTGCCCGCCTTGAGGGCGTTGTCGGGTCACCCATCATGTAAGCCTCTTCAGATCAAGGCAAGAGTAAGTGCTGTTGCAGCGGATGCGCTGTTGCGAGCTATTCTTCGCGCATCGTCCCCCAAGTCGAAACCTGCGAGCGTTCGACACCCACTGCTAGAAGAGCATGCAGCAGTGATTCGGCCATCGGTGGTGGGCATCACGAATCTCTGGTGCATTCTTTGTTTTGTTGCGCTGCATTCCCGACTGATCGTGTCTGATCTCCAACTTGGAAAAATCGAATAACCAAGTGCCTCTTTTCTAAAAGCAGCAAACTAATTAACAGTATATTGCTTATGGAACAAATGCAAGAATATTGCGTTTTGTTGGCAACCATTTGATGAGAACATCCTCTCTGGGCACTTTATTCAAAATTCTTGATCAACCGAAACGCTTCTATTGCGAAACTCTGGCAGTTGTTCGTATTCCAGGTGACTGGTGACATCGAGCTGGATGAACGACCAGAATACCACCGAGCTACTTTGAGCTTCGACAGCGGAGAGTGTTTACCGGTTGTCCGCAGTACAGGTAACGCCGACGCGTGCCGTTAAAAAAAAAGAAAAAATTTCAACGAAATCGGGCTTTCCTACATGGAGATGCATATCTCAGACACGTTTCATTTGGCATCACTGGCACGTGCTTCTAAAAGTATTACTCCTGGAAAAACGGTAGTAGCTGGGCTAGTTCCCCCTTTTTTTTTTGCCCGCGTTGGCGGCCGTGCGGCTGCGGTCTCAGAGCATGGTGCGAAGCGTTGCGGGTTCGAATTTCACCGGGGGGAAGCACCGACTCCGAGAAATGGGTGCTTCGTGGGTTTCGAGTCCTCCCCTTCTTCCCTCCCTACCCCCCATCGTAGGATGACGCTGGTCGGCCTACAGACTTCGAGTGCGGCACTGATGAAAGCCGGAAGCCTCCGGTTGCCTCCGGTCGACCGACCGGGATCAGAAGTTGACCGCTGAACGGGAGTTCCCACCGGAGAGGAAATTCAGGAGCGCGGATCCTTTCTGGGTTCCCTTCGGAGAAGGAATAAGGAATGACCCCCTTTCGGAGGTATTTCCGGAGAGAATGAGGAAGAGATTCCCTTCGGAGGCAACCAGGGCGAAGGTTACTTTCGGGGTTGCCTCCCGAGTGTAAGAGGAACGGGCTTCTTCCTGGATTCATAGAGTGGTCTCTCCGGGTTGCCTCCTCTAACTCTTGAAGAGTCACGTGCACCATTGGGTGGCTAGGACAGTGTTAGAGAGTTTCGTGTGTCCCTCCCCAAGGAGGCGAAGGGTTCTTCAGTACTTAGAGAACCAAAAGAAAAAAGAAAACACGAAAAAAGAAAAAAGACTGGAAGTAACAGTGCTAGTGGGATGTATTTTATCATGGACTTCGAGAGAACTGACAATAATTTGTCCCACGTGTCCGCGACGGAAAGAACGAATTGGAGAGGAATCGTGAAAGAAAACTGCCGGAGATGTCACCGAGGAGCCAGCGGAAGATACGAAAGTTCGCAGACGCGTTGAGATCCAGAGCGCGATGGAGCGACTGGATCTCAACTCTAAAGACAGGCTCGCAATCTCTCAGAGAGGTCACAGGAAGAGGAGTGCGGGCGTTCACCAACTCGCTCGTCTTGCAGCCGTTCAGGAGTTTTTCGACTCCTGCAATGTTGCAGGAGCACTCCTACCCCGCCGGCTGGCTGCTGTCATTTCGTGCCCTGAGGGCAGACAGAGCTGTAGTGCGACGCTAACCGGGACCATTGCGTCCAATCCTGCAGGGTATCTCCTACCGGTTTGCGTAAGGGACCCCGCAGCGGGCGCAATTCCAAAGAGGCAGCCGAGCACTCCAGAGTCTCCTGCCGCGAGGCATTCCAGTCTATGGGGCGGCAGGCGATCCACGGATGGGCTAGCAGCAACGAGGACAGTCTTCTGCATGCAGAAGTCTGTTCCCACGAATGCAGTGATTCGTACCGCAAGGTCACTTTTGAAGTTTTTCGCTCCATATACATATGTATATGTATAAGTACGGGAGAGCTCCGTACAACGCGGTTTCGTATTACGCGACGGAAATCGTGGCGAAAGTCCACTCGTAACGCGGTAAATCCGTTCCATACGGCGCTGCGGATGGATGTCGTATTGTGTCCGGCAGTTTCTAAAAGGGATTTGATTCAGGGGGCTTGAATTTTCATTCCCACGTTATAAAAGTCTTATTCCAAGTGAGGTGGGCGAACACCTGTAAAAGATTGCAAACGGAGGATTAGAACCGTCCAGAAAAGCGTTTCCGCGTTCAGAACAGTCCTTCTATCGAAATCTTCATTGAATCCGAGAGGAAACTGCAAGGCCGCATGGCTTCATTTTTTTTAATTCCAAACTGTTGGGTAGCAACAGCAAGAAATTTCCGACTGCTGAAATTTTGGGGAGGAAATGCTGCAAGAAATTTTTCACTAATATTCTACTGCAGTGACAACGTTTAAGATATAAAATGTATCTTTTATAAACACTTATCGTATCATCCATGTGTAATCCATAGGGCCCGTATAACGCGGAGCACATCCCTCGCTTTATACGGGAGCTTACTGTGGATGTGTATATTCTTCGCAGTCATCTCGAAGAGCGCAGATTTGATGCTTACGTACCGTATTTACAAGTTCGATTTTTCCACGTAGGTTTGATCTTGAGGTTTCAGAAAAGCTCTCGGAATACATCGGATGATGCAACTCATTGCCGCGCAGTGTTGTGATGACTTCTTCTGTCTACAAACTGTTTGAGATCTTGAGCGCCGGAGAAGGCGCAGGTCCAGGAGTCGCTCTCTCTTTGCCTTGACTTTTCGTTCCGTTTGGGGACTCGAGGTAACGAATCTTTGCCATTCCCGTCACAGTCCGCGGAAGGAAGCCATCGAGTCAGCAGCCTAGCATGAATGACTTGGTGTTGGCAGCTGTCGTAGAACGAACAGACTGAATATCCCGGCCAAAGTGTCGTGGTGTACGTTTTTCTGCACGCGTGGCATAGCGGCGGTTATGACTCGCTCCAAGTAACGCTCCGTTCTTCATGGTTCGATGAAGATGTTGCACGCTGTCTTGTTTCGAGGCTGGCAGTGGACGACCTCTGCAGGACTTACCATCCATGCTGGTCCCGCCATCTTTTCGACATTGGTCAATCTTTTATCCGTTAGTCTCCACGGAAGTGTTTCTCAGGGATTCACGAACTATTCGACAACTGTTCGTGTAAGACTCGTTCCTTATCAGTCGCCATTTTGAACAGGCATTCATTGCGCTCGTGACCTCTTGCGATGTGTCCACGAGTTCCAGCACCGAGGGACGGAATGTTCAAAATCAATGCAATCCGAATTCCTCTGGTTTCCGTTGATTTTGGGTCCAGATGGAGAGAGACAAATAGGCTAAAGCAGTAAGTCTAGTAGTGGACTGTGAGCAAAGGATTCTTAGACGGTCATTTCACTTGGAAAGACGGAAGTGACACAGCCCCCATAAGGCGTTTAGATAAGTGGAGTGGAGTCTTAGTCCACTCGAATTTGGGGAGTGGAATCTCGGACTGCGCTGGAATTCGACAGGGAACCATCGTGATTTTATTTAGGAACCAGGAGCAGTAAACGTGGTGCTTATGAAATTCAACCGTGGCGATTGAATCCAGTGCAAAGAATTTCAAACAAAACTTCCGATTCCAAATCGCGTTGCCAAGGGAGACTCTGAGTTGTACTTGATGAGTACAGTACTAATGCTACCCATCATGGGCGAGTGGAGCGAAACAGGCGAACTGATAGCCTCTCGCGAATCTTGAAAATGAAGCTCTTCGCTCTTAGAAATCGAACCGCTTCCAGAGGTGGCTTCCGGGATCACTTGATTCAAATTCTTCCCGAAAAGATTGGGTTCGTTAGTAGAATCTCGCGTCAAGATTCAGTGTCCTGTGCGGGAGAGCAAACCGAATTCAGGACGAAGTTTAAACGAATTCGTCGGGTTCGCCCAAGTTTAATGGTTTCCGAAGAGATGCTTCCTTGTATTTGACTCTGTTGTGCACGAGATTAGTTTCGAAGAGCATAGGGAATCCGAAAAAGAGCTTTTGAGGGCAGATTGCCATGAAAAAGTGTACACATACAGTGTGAAGATACACCCTTGAGGCAAGTACCCCTTGGGTGAATACAGGAAGTAAAGATCAAAGGTGTGAAGGTTTATCACTCTTACAGTAGTAGAGTTGCAAATTACACTCTTATAGAGGCACGGACTGAGCTCTCCTTGAAATTTGTGAAACGGGAAAGAGTGGGACGATGACTGAACAACTGAACCTACAGGATAGGCTCAGCTATGTGAAAGTTCAGCCTGAAAAACGAAAAAGGTGCACAGTCGAAGTTCGCGAAGGAAAGCAAACGGAGGTTTATTTATGACGGTTGGTGCAACGAGCATGCAGTTGATTGGGCGATTAGTTACTTAAATCGAGTGCACATTCTAAATGTTATTTGCAGTGATGTGTACCAACGGGTCAGGATTCGGGATTTTTCGTACGAGTTTTTGGAGTGCTTTGTTCAAAGCTTGCTCCCTTTTCGGACGGGCGGATCTCCGTCTTCTTCCTCAGTTATCTTCACATGGTGAGGTTGAACGCGAAAGGTTAAAGCGGGGGTTCTTGTCGACGCCGCAACCATTTGTAACGGAGATCACTTCCTTGGGGTACATGAAAATTTGTAGCCACGGGTTCCTGCCTTCAATCCCAAGTTTGTTTGCTTTTTGTGTGTGTGTGTGTGTGTGTTTTTTTTTAGTTGTCTCACACCGAAGCCACTCACCGTGGTGATTGGGGCAACTGCATTCCTCATCTATTCGTCTTAGCCGTATTCTTCTGAAATTTATCCGAATCTCCTTTCAAGGGCGTCAGCAAAGCAGTAGACTGATCAGCCTCCGCGATGCCAACGCTCTCATGGTGCTGCCACCTGCTTCAGAGTCCCGGAAAAAAATTTATTCCGGGGAAACATTGGATACCTATCTGATAAAGCTGTGATTGCAGTGGAGAAGCGCCGAACCAGGCAACTATAAACCTCACCATCATCGTGACTTTCATTCTCTGCAAATGCCAGCTGGCAGGCAAGAAAACAGGAATGGGGGGAGGGGAGGGGGGTCAAAGAAGGAAAAGCAAGAAAAACAAAAACAAGATAATTGTGATGATGCGCCTGTATAGGGATTCTGTGATCTCGAACTGTGTGCAGTTTTTTCCACCAGCTCTACCTCCTCTCTGCCTGCTGTCTTTCTCAGCTGAGTGCTTGCAGAAGAACGGTGGCACTTGGGTAAGGAATGCAGAAGCAGGGACGCTTGGAGTAGGTGCGTTCGGACCTGCGGCAACTCTGTTTCGGGGAAGAGCACGGCAGGGATGCCGATAACTGCTGCGTTTATCGAAGAGTAGCGGGTTGCAGGTTCCTCCTAGTTCTTGTGATGGCTACAGTGATGATGGCAGAGAGCAGTCTGCTTGAAACTTATCATCCGGAACTGAGTTACTCCGGTCTTTTTCTCTTTACGATCCCATCCCGATACACCGGCGAACGGAAGCAGCGAAAGTCCTCTTTCGTTTCGGTTATTGGGGCAGTAGCTCGCCCTCCCCTTGTCCTCCTCCCCTCGGGCAGGTTCCGCTGTGCTTTCAGGAGTAAGGAAGTGCTTCTCGCTAGTGGAGTGCTCGACACACGAGCAGTTGCTTGAAACGAGGGGCACTTGCTGCCTCGTGGCCCTGTTCTTTGGCTGGACAACCCGGACAAACCCCAGCCAGAAAAGGCAGCTGGTACCAGAAAAGATGCTGCATTCTTGATCTCAACAGACTTGATCGTAGGCAAGCATCCTTACACATCTTCCCTGCCTCTGTTTCTGTCTTTGAAAGAAAGCACAGGATGCAACGACAGAAGATCAAAAGCAGATACCTAGCAGCTCCACTCCACTGGGGGGGAAATGAATTTTTGCCTCGAGCCTCCCTTTGTCCCTGTCCAAATAATGTCATAGGGCTTCGTAAATTCCTGCGTTACCTTTGCAATTATCATCAGCTGCAAGGTTGTTCTTCAACCTGCGATCCCTTTGTTTTTGTTTTCCCGCCTTGCATTTTTATAGCAGTGTAGGGATGACACGGAGCATGCTCTTTTGTAGTTTGAGCTTTCTGGGCTAGTTTGGCTCTCTTCTTTTTCCAGCATCTTCAGTCCAGTTTGGTTTTATGCTTCTTGCATTTTCTTCTGGCTCGGCACTTTCTGCAAACACAAGCTTGATCTCGTACTTCTCAGGATTTGAATGTGCCGTAAAGTGGATTGTGCTTCTTCAGCACTTCGGTGAAAACATTTGCAGGATTTCACATATCACGTGCTGCTTTTTATGACATCTGAAGCACACATGCTACCGCCCATGTGTGTCTCAAGCTGTGATTTCTTTAACTTTATAATGAAGTTGCATTAATTGCTTCAATTAGTGCACTTACTATGAATGGCAGAATACCGTGGCATCCTTATGGCATTCATCGTGTTCTACTTTTGGCTTTTATTTATCCATTTATCTTTCCTATAGTTTCTTGTATTTCCTTCTGATATTCCCCCATCATTGAAAATGCTCTGTCGCACGAGCTGTTCGTCTCTGATGTCCCCTCCGAATGGATTTCACACCTAAAAAGTATTCCGTGAGTATTCTTCATGGACAAGGTGGAAGAAACTGATGGGGGGTGGCGAGTTCGAGGCGGAGGATTGAGGAAACCCAAGCAATCGATTCAAACGTAAATGGTATTCTCCTCTGAGGTTTGTTCCCACTTCCGTGATCTGCGCTGGTACCTAGGAAGATTCTAAATCGATTCACAAGCCGTTTTTCTTTTTTTTCATGAAACATGCTGATTGAAGATCTGTATTAGACGACGTATGTGATGCTGCTCGCTCCTTTATCCTCGAAGACGTGGAGCGTCACGGTTCTGTGGGTAGGACTTTCCTCTTATCAATTTGAAGCGCGAAAAGACCCTCCACTTGATAGACCCTCTAAGTGAGCTTAAAACTCGTGATCCTGTTGGCTTCTGAAGTGGTTCCAATTTGAAAAACACGGATCAAAAACGTTGTAGAGTGTTTAGAAGCGGGTTTAATAGGGTAGGCGTAGAAGCCGGGAGAATCGAAGGTAAGTTGAAACTTGAAAGTGAGTGGCACGTAAGGAGACATAAATTAAGTGTACACGGAAACCAGAAGACACATCTCCGTGAGTAGAGCTGGAAGGTGATTGAAGAGTAGGTTGGATGGTGTGATTTCATTTATTGATTCACACTATCTGACACTCGTGCGTGGAGGATTGGTATGCTTGAGCCACAAGAGTTCACAGCAAGTAGCTGATAAAGGTCGGACAAGAATCTGTCAATCAAAAACAGAAGAATCGTCAGTTGCGATTCTTGCAAAATGACATTCATTTTGTATCTGCTTCCGTACAAGATCAGATTGAGAAGAGTCGTGGTAGATGATTGTCTGAAATGCTGTCGGCACTGAAAGTTTCAGAATCATTTTTCTTTTTTCTTTTTGTTCCATCAAATCTCTTCTTCATATTCCATTCCTTCCCTCAGATCTTTTTCTGCTCTGATGTGAGTGTTTTCGAAAATGCTTGGCTCGATGACCAATGATGCTTTCTTGAAAGTGCCCTCATCAGTACCGCTCTCATGATAAAGAATGGCGGTCTCCATCTTTGGATAAGAAGCAGTTGGTTCGGAGGAGCAGTTTAAAGTCCTTCGTTGATTGAACTGAGATATGACGTAGAATTAGAAGAGTAGCTGGTTCTTGCAGCTCAAACTCGACACGATGAGTAAAATCGTTCAATGCAATGCACCTACTCTATAATACTGAGAATAATTGCAATAAGGAGTAACTAATCACGGAAAAAAAAATAAGGAAGCTAAGCCACACAAAGAGTAGGCCAAGATAATGAAAAACAGAAGGTGAAAGGTTGAATTCTGCTTTTCAAAACTTGAGAAGAAGAGCAGTCGATAACTTTTTGGCATGAAAACCTCTCGAAATTTATTCCGCATTTTCCAAGTAGCAGAAAGCAATGATTCCATATCATGAACAGTGATCGCTATCAGTAAATCATGATGATGGGTGGCATGGTTTTACGTCCATTTAATTCGAGCAGATCCATGTTTTCGGATACCTTGAGTAGAGCCAGGGTCGATCGCCCGCAGAACTCAATAATTTGAGCCGTTTTGCCTTTCCCTCGTACCTGAGACCGCAGAAGAACGTGCGCGGCCTGGATGGACTCCCTAGCAGCTGCCCACGATTTCGAGTGTTTTCAGAAAGCTCTCAGAAGAATGGGGATGCGAGCACCCACGGGAGGCAATCTCCAAGAAGGTTTACGTTACGCTTAGCAGTGTATTCGTATAAGCCGTCGTCGTGTTGCACGACTCGATGACTTTGACGGGACTGAGTTGTGCATATGGGGGGTCCACCTTAACAATCATCAAGTCACGGGCACGGTGGACTCCCAATTTCATTTGCTATTGCACAAGCACCCCATATTGACGCCCGTGTGAAGAATGCTTGGGAATCGCACAAGTCCTTCCATCGACCCGGTTATCCAACTGGATCAAAATCAGTCCGCCTGCATCTTCAGTACAGTCAGATGCAATGTCGGCCATTCGCTTCCTTGTTTTCGGTCCTCACGCCGAAATTGCCCGGATCGCTCCGGCCTTTCCGGTGGTGTTGGGTGGAACCTATGCAAACGAAGGGCGCTCCCCCTGGGTCCCTTACGCGCAGCTGGTGTGGACTTCCGCCCCCACTCGGAAAATCTGGTTTAACGCGTTTTGGACGCGTCACGTTCGGTGGTGGGATGCAGAGGACCGATCCAGGCGTCCAATGATCCCTACCCTGCCCTCCCCTTTTCCTAAAAACCATTCCCCTCCTCGTTATCCTTCTTTTTGTTTGGGTTTCCCCTTCTCCTGCGCCTCAGGAGATGACCTCGCCGGTCTTATCACCGGGTCACGACAAGTCTTCAAGCGTGGTAGAAACAAGTGTTCTACCACGACCCAAACGGTCTATAGACTTTATTATGAAATTTTGCAAAGATTTTTAATAATAAATGCCCGGCATATCTGGATGACAAACGTTCGGTGGTTGTGTTGGTATGTGTGGCAATTTTTTGGTTTTTCTCTTGTCTTCCCGATTCATTTCTCGTTCATTCTTCCCGTACGAAATACATGTATACAGGTAACCCTTGTATAACGCGGAGGTTAGGTTCCAGAAATATCACGCGCTACAGAAATCGCGTTGTGTGAGGCTTAGGTTCCATACGAAATGTGGAGTTACGTTCTATGGCTTATCTTTTTGATTACCAAAGCATCAGTGACATTAAAAAAAAGCATATTTCTTCGTTCAAGGATTCATATAATTAAAAGAGCATGGACTATGTAATTAACAAATACATGGCATGAGATTATAAAAATTAAGAATTGTATAAAATGCATTCATTGCAAAATTAAAGAAACGAATATTTTAATGATCATCACTGTCTTCAGAAAAAATATCTTGTGGATGTTCTTCATTTACGAATGGCCGGATGTCGTTATCACCGGAAACCTCTTTGATATCATTTGATATCATTCTCACTGGATGCTTCAGCTGGTCTTCTTATCAAAAAGCTGGTAATGAGACCTTGCTTGCGACTATGCTGCAATGTTTTATTAAGCCCATAAGGTGGAGCCAAACAACCATCCAGTTGTCTTTTGAATTTTGCCGAGCGCTCTGTTGAGAGGTCATCATCCTAACCTTTGTGCCAAACTCTGTCCTTCTGCTGATTTCTTTCAACCGACCTTTCTCTAACGCACTCTGCACGATCAGAATCTTCAGTGGAACTTTCCTTGCCATTTGCATTCGGGTTTGCAGTCTCCTATGGATTGAACCAATCCGTCCTCATCTAAATCTGCTTCTTCACCAATTAATTCACGAATCTCACTTTGCAACCGTGCCGGAAAATCCCTCGCCACGACAAATGTGGGCCAGGGTTGTTATACGACCCGGTCCATCATCCACAGTAGGTACGAAATTCCGATAAAGGACGACACCAAGCCATATTTTTTTCCCCGGCAACCTTTCAGTGTTCCTCGTCCGTTGGCAAGCATGAAAGAGCGACCGTCCCTCGAGTCCCTTCCCACGCGGTCTATTCCCCTCCCTGTGCCAGTTTTGCCACTCAGCGCTCCTTTCGGGGCCCCTGCCAGAATTTTCCATGCACTACGTAGAGGTCGTAGAAATTTCGAACCCTATCGGGTTACTGGAAGCGTCCTCCAGAGATACCGCGAGGAGCTGCTGATCCAAGATTCCTCTTCACGCATTCGTCTGTCGTCCAACTCTGGCTGTCCGTTGGTGTGGCCTCCTGTTTCCCGCCTCTTTTCCCTTTGGCGATCACATTCGGAAAGCTCTCATCAGAGAAATCTTTTAGTTGACTAGGTAGATTTGTCCTAGGGAATCGAGTGCAAAACCAAATGCTTGCGTTCGGCTCCGTACTCCACCGATTTCGTTATTCCGCACTGAGGCCGATTAAAATTTCAATTGGATAGAGCTCTACCCAAATTTGGATAGAGCGCTTCTTGAGCACGAATATGAAGTTTGCTGGCAGCTTCGATTCGTCACTCATAAGCGTTCGTGGATAAAGTGCAAAATATCATAGCCAAAAGGGGAATTTGCCGCAGCAGTGTGTTGGTATTCGGAAGATTGCAAACGGTTATGCCTCGAGAATGCTGCCAAAGACGCTTCCCACGTTATGCGTTATATCTTTTGCATCTTGCACTTGCAACTCAGCAATTACACAGTAGCACTTTTGCATCGTCCATAAGGATTTAAAATTTTCGATGTGGCTTATGGTTTGATCACTACGCTCATAGAAACGACAGATGCGCACAAAACTGTCGATCAAATCTGGGAATGCAGTGCTTATCTAATGCAAATCTTCGAAGGATAGCTACAACATTATCTTAAAGAAGTTTTTTAAAACCGAAGACTATGATGGACACTTATCGTTCGCCCTTCCTGTTGACGCCTGTACTTTGTCGGCATGTAAGCAGAGATCAAAGACATGCTTTAATCCCTTTGATGGTTGTGAATCTGAACTCCATACACTTCATACTCAAGGGAACCCGGCTCAGGACTCGTTTTCGCCTGCAGTGCTTGCGCAGTTCTCCTTATTCCTAAGGAATATGCTTGTGCTTACCTGGCTTTGAGGCGATGTTAGCCTCCCGAACTCAGGGGAGGCAGCTTGATGTTCCCGTGTCAATCCACAACCACATCAAAAGAAGGAAGGACTGCACAAGAAGTAGACGATATTGCAGAGAGGACCATTCCAACCGCCACCCCAGTGCCTCGAGCCATCTGGAAGCAGGGAAACAGGCACCTGCCAGGTACCAGGCAGTGCATGGCAAGCACTTCGCCCATGGAGGGCCGGCCGTCGATCTCGAAAGAGGTCCCAGGAAGCGCCACGATGGTACCATCATCGTAGGCGGCACCAACAGCAGCACCAGCAGCACCACCGCCCCTTTCCTACTCGGTGGTGGCAGCAGCAGCGCCGCCAACCAAGGCGAGCGTGGCGGAGACGAGAAGTCCGCCATTTTCGAAACACAACGGGTAAAGAAACCCCTTCGGAATATGAAAGCCGAGGTCAAGATGGTGACCTTTAGAACTGGAACATTACCTCTCTATCCAAAATGGGAGCGTAGATTTTCCAAAAATCCAAGCCATCATTCGTCTACGATCGGCTTCAGCACATCACTCGAACGACGAGATGCTCATCGGAGATGCATCGAGCATGGCATCAATCCTGAACGGCAGACCGCTGCGAAGAATGGAAGAACTGTCCACCACCAGCGTCTACTTGACAGGGATGACTGCACATAATAATCCGAATGACATCTGGGACTTCCTCTCCCAGTATGGCGGGGTCCAGAAGGTTGCGCTCCGCAATCACATAGAAGAGGTCTTAGCAGGCGAAGCGATGGCCCACATCAAATTGCTCGAGGATGCCAAGGTCTCGGGTGAGGTGTGCATTGGCGCGCTCCCGCAAAAAGTACGACATATTGGTAGCAGCCTGCCTTCTGCGCAGGCTGCAAACAGTTCGATCATCGAATCGGCACCTTTCCGAAGGCGCTCTGCTCCAAGTGTGGCCAGCAGAGCCCCTTCCTCCGAGATTTTACAAAGACACCACTGCGCCACTACTGCAAGTGCTCCGGGCACATCAAGCGGCAGTGCAGGAGGTTCTGGGTGTAACTCGTCACAAAGGGACTACCTCCCGCTGCCTGCAGAGCAAGAGCAAGAGCAACGGCGGCAGGAAGAGCCTTTGGCCATCGGAAGAATGAACCGGGCATCACCGATGCCCTGAAAAGGAAAAAAGCGAAGAACAAAAAGAAGCTGATGGAAGAATACCTTCCCTCACCTTCAAAAGCACCGACGGGGAGCGGCGCGCCCGAGAAAAAGGAACAACAGGTGGTGGTACCGGAAAAGAAAGCGACGACAACTCGCCGCAGCGATCCGTCCGGACAACACGGAAGAGGAACGGAGAGAGGTTCCGCTCGGAATCTCCATGCTCCAAGACAAGACACAACACACGTTCGTGAGAGATAAGTTAAAATTACAGGTGGAGGACGCCCTAAATAGAGCGAAGGCTAAATTCGTCGAGACTAACCAACATTCCCGCCCTCCTCAAGAAACATAAGGGTTGTCCGTCTAGCCCAAGAAAAGGAGACAGCCAACGTCGGCTGCAAAAAATCTGCAGGGGGAAAGCAGTTGGCTTCTCCCAAGTCAAAAAAGAAAAAGCCTCAATCTGCTCGATAATCCCCGATGGCCTCCTTCCTGTCGATCGCTAGGAGCATCGAAATAGCTTCCTGGAACAACGGTATGGCGAACCAGCAGAGAAGAAGACGCATCACGCGCACCATACAGCGTGACGATATCGTGTGCCTGCAGGAAATACACGAGGCAGGCAACCAAATCTGCCTGGTGCTCGAACGACGGTTGGACACCCAGCTGCTCGTGGGTCTGGGCGAGAGGTAGACGAAGGGGATGGAGACCCTCGTGAAGAAAGAGCTCGCGAATACCATCCTGGAAACCCTTCCTCCATGGTCTGGCTACATCGTCGCACTTCGCATGTTCTAGTCCGGAAGCGCGCACCTCTTCCTGGTGAACGTGTACGAACCACACCGAGGAAAACACCGGTATGCGGAGGCAGTGCAGAATCTTCTGCGCAGCAAGGTCACACCGAAGGATATCGTTCTTGTCATGGGCGACTTCAGTGTCCTGGATACCATCTTTCAGTGCGCCAATGCCCAAGGCAGGACGTCGTATCGACAGCTGTCCGAGAGTTAGGACTTCTGTGGCTAACAGCCGCCACAAGCCGATCGGCCACTTCCTACACAGTCAAGAACTCGCCAACCGCATCCAGGGATTCTGAGACATGCAGACATTGCTGCCGGACCACCCCGTGCTGCGGTTCATCCTGAAAATCGCACACTCGGAAGCAGACAGGCAAAACAACAGAACTACTCACCTTGTCCGCCTGGTTCAAAACAATTCCCAGCTACCAGCAACTCGTCGAAACGATTCTGGGGTACACTACCATCCTCTGCATCGACAGTTGGGACAGACTGAAGCATACTATCCACAAGTTCTGCAATTGGCAGTTTGGATGTGGGAAGATGAGGCAAGAAGCGCATAGAGAGCTGAACATCGAAGATCGCTTCCTCTCAAGGTACTAGGAACAATACAAGAGGCGGTACGTGTTCCTCAACGTGAAAGGAAGATCGGTGTGCAAGAAAAGATAAACATTGCCATCGACATCTTCGCTATTGACTGTAGACAGAAGGTGAGGCACACGTCGGAAGAGATCATGAGGGCGTTCCAAGATTACTACGTCACCTTCTTCTGATGTCAAGATCGGATATCTCCTTCGAGGAAGTCAAGGAGGCGTTAGCGGAACTGCACAGAGACGTGGCGATGGGTGCCGACAGTGTTCCCATCTGCATTATCAGAGGTGTCTACACGCCCACTTGCGTCTGTTCCAAGAATCGAGCATCGGAATTCGAGAGGAAGGAAAGCTTTCGGAGTCGTTGTACGGAAGTAGGAGGTGGTGGCTGCCGAAAAGTGGCGATCTCAAGAAAGTCATTGCAGTGGTGCAGCACCCTTCTCAATCTTGAACACAGATACCAAATGGTTGGCAAAGATCTGGACCCACCGCGTGAAGAAGGTCCTGCCGTCGCTGATTTTCTACGACGCAGACGTGGGCCGTGTCTGGACGTGCATATCTGACAATGTGAAGTGCTCCCAGGCCTCCATCGGCTACCCCCGGTACGTCGGCAACAACCTGGTGTTGGCCATGACAGACATGGAGAAGGCACTCGATACTGTGGACCGCGGGATGCTGCTGCGAATCTGGAAAAAGATAAGCTTTCCACAGTACTTCCTGAAATACGTACAGATGATCCTCAGAGATGCTTACTTCGAAATCCGAATTAATGGACATGAGACGGTGGCAATCCGGACAGAAAGGGGAGTCCATCAAGGACACTCCTCGAGTCCAATGCTGTTCTTCATCCACGTGGAAGCTGTATTATCGATTGTCTACCAAAGGATCTGTCTCCAAGGACTCACAATCGGAGGCAGCGGTCTCACTCATGTAGCATATGTGGACCTCTCTTATTCCTGAAAAACGAAAAGGATTAGCACGCACTTCTGGAAGTAGTGAGGTCAGTGGAAAAAGGACTGGATCTCAAAATCAATGAAGTTTTAACTGCTGCCCAGAGGAATTCTGAATCTTTTCATATTAACAAAAAAGTTTCATATGGAGACCCTAGTGGTAGATGAAATTAAGTACCTGGGAATCCGCATCGGAGAAACCTCGGCTTCGCAAGCGTTGTGAACTGAAACCATGAGAAAAGTCAGAGAAGAAGCGACGAAGACATCCGAGCGGAATTCAACATGGAGCAGAGGGCCAACTTGTGAGATGAAGTTCTTCTTCCCAAGGTGCTCTTCAAAGAGGCCTTCTGCCGATGGAAATGGAACAGCTTCAAAGGAAGATCTTCTGGAGAGGACGCAAACCACGGGCTGGGCTCAAAGTTTTATGCCGCTCGCGAAAGGAAGGTGGGACCAGAATGAAGTCGCTGGACCAAGCCATGGAGGGCATAGCTGTGCGACAGCTACTGGATCTCACCAACTACTGGGACCAGCAGCCTTACGTGGGCGCACAGAGCCCTACACGAAATTGGTCAGCAACTCGAGTGGTCTGATATCAGCACTAATAGGCAAACATGGAGAATGGGTTAACATCAACCCCACATCGAAAGAGGAATCGAGGAATAGTGACGACTCACCGATTCAAAATCGTTCCGAGAAGCAAAGTTCTTTAGCAGGAAGAACTGGCAATGGTTATCTCGTATTTCATACCGGTCCCCCGGGAGTGGATATTCCAAAGACCAGGAATGACCAACCGTGACTGCGATTAGTTCTCCATGAGTGGTGGCCATTGCCACGAAATGCGACCGTATCGCTAAGCAAGGAGGTCGATAGGAAAATTCGCTCACAAGAATAGGGAACTTTGGAAGAAACGAAAAACAGATGCATGGTACCTCATCAGTGGAAGTAACGTGACTACCCAAAAAGATGATTCCCTCAAAAAAGCTGCCAATCGTTTCGGGCTCCGCAACGCGAACCTGCTAGCGTCTGTACAGACAATCTGGAGGAGCGACCTACACTCAGGGTGAACTCCTCATATTCTACCACGGAGGCATCCCGAGTAGATCCAGAGGGCAATGGTAGTGCAGATCATGGGACGTAGAACATCTCCGCCAGGATCTCCATGGTCGTCGTCGTCTGCAGGCTCGTCATCGCCTTCAGCGTCCTCCAGTCCTGGCGTAGTGTCGAGCGGGTGAGAACGTGGAGCTGGGTTCCCCTGTCCCCACACGTCTCGAAAGAGGTCATCTTGGCAGCTGCCTGTCCAGTGTGTTTCTCTTCATCACGAGCATCGTGATCAGGAGAGCAAAAATGCGGACCTCCAGCAGAATGGCGCCTGCGATTGAAATCCTACGAGATGCAATCCAGAGAGAAACCGGGATCAGGAAGTGTGGCAGAGTGCATACTCCTGGACATACCTTTACATCCTGAAGAGGATTGCGGATGCTGCCCAAATTAAGAAAATGCCCGCCATCCCCTATTGACCCCATCCAGAAAAACATGAGCCCGATCGCGACAGTAAAAAGACACTAAAACAGCGTGCACGGTGGCATTTGTAGTGCAATCGAAGTAGTTAATAATGGCGGTAATTGTGATTAAAGTTGCGAATGAACTCACCCCGCCGCTTGTCCTTCTGGGAACAAGAAAATTTATTATTTTATTTTGAAAATGGCTCCGAAAATTCTTGGTCTCTATAAATTCTGGGACGGCAGAGGGAACGGTGTGGGGAACATCAAAGAGTCCTCTGATGGATTGCCTTTGAAGGCGGGAAATAGCATATGGATTAAATTTATCATACATATAACCGAAAGAACCACATTTTATTGGGAATGAGTTTCGTATCAGGGTGCTCTCCATCTCAATGCTCCATCTGCAGAGCTGATTGTATGGATCAAGGGAAAGATTTATATTTTTAATGGAGCTGGCTGCGTGAACATTCAAAGGATCATTCTCCAAAAGTTGTCATGTTTTGGATCCCGGTTGTTAATCGTGCACTCTGCCCTCTGCAACGTAGTCATATATTTTTAGCTGCTTTTTTTTTTTTTTTTTTAAATTTCCAATATAAATCATGTTCAAATTTACCTGGTAAAGCATTTTCCTTTTGACTGCGGAGTTCTTTATTAAAAAGTGGATGGCAGTTTTCTCCACAAACTTGCAAGATTGCCACTCTTCGCTGTCATGTTTTTCCTTTTTTTCTTTTTTTTTTCCCCCTCCACCCCTTTTTGTATTTCTTTTCACATTCAGTTGTACTAGCATGGAGAAGAGCTTTCAGCATTATCATTTGAAACACGTTCGAAGCAAACAGTTTGCACCTGGCACTGCTGATGCTGAAAACTTGAAGCAGATCAATACCTAAGCGCACGCATGCTATCTATAGGAGCGTTCCAGATTCTGAAGCATCAATGAATCTGCGTCTTCCAACGGGGATAACTCTATTTGGTGAGGATAACCTTAGTGGGAAAACGGAGTATTCGTGATCGTCCTTCCAGCAACGAACTTTGCCCTGTAATATCCTGCTTTGCTCCCAGAGCGGTTCCGCCCACTCTCTCTGCTGATTTCTCATCTGCCGCATGCTAGATAATTTTCCCTTCGAGGCTCCTAAGCCCCTCGAGAGCATCTCTCAGCCTTGGACCCAGTGTTGGCTAATCCCTGCTATAGATACAATCTTTCCGCTTTGGCGGGTTGAAGATAAACCCTACAAGCTCTGTTAAGGACTGCAAACTTCCTCAGCAAGGTTTGCACGGCTCGTCCACCGTTGGAAGCACCCAAGTCAGTGAGGAAACCGAAGGTGCCCGTGGCAAATTCATTCGCCCGCGTGAGTAGCTTTGGTTTGATTTTGAGCACATGGAAATTCTCGATCTTTTGCATCCATTCACCTGCGATTCTTTTTTTTTTTTTGCCCTTCCTTCGTTCTTGAAGCCGTTTGAGCTTCCGGGACCATCTGTGATATTCCGTGCCTTCGAGGTGTTTTGCGCTTTTTTTCAAGCATAAGAGAATCCGTTACAGATTTTGCAACTTTGTCCCAGCACTTGCACATCCCGGCGATTTCCCTCAAGTCTTGAGTTTTCCCATCCTTCCCCTTCGAGTTGTCAAAGGAAAATCACTGTTTCGGTGACTTACTGTTGCTCTCAGTGGTCTGCAGTGGCATTGGGCTGTGTGCATAGAGGTCCCACACACGGGGTGATACATACATACATACATAGACATTCAAAAGACAAAAGGGTGAGGTCCGATTCTTGAAGGATTCCTGTACTAATCCTCACCTCTCCCACAAACTCATTATTATGAGCGAGATTGACCTTGACCTGTTCCAGCAGATTAGATAAAAAGTGCGTAGAGCTGCTGGGATTTCTCTAGCGTTCTCTTTAGTCAGCCACAGTCTGTGGAATCATGTTCCACTCAAGACCAAGTCATCTCCATGGAATGTTTCGCTGTACCTACTCATCCCCCTTTTCATCCCTTTATTCTTTTAGTATCCCCTAGCAGCCTTGTTTGATGAGTGCGGTTATCCTTTGAGCTAAGCGAATACGAAAGATGGAGAGTCGAAGCTGAGATGATCGGTTCGTAAGCGCTGGACGTGTACGCCATTCCTTTGATATGGGGGATGAATCCGCGGATCGACGACCGTTGCGTTGGGAGAAGATCGTCGAAGCCCTGAAAGTTGGCTTCCTGTCAGCACTCGCATGCTCGAGAGCCCTTCCTCGGCATCACAGACATTCCTGACCATTCATGAAGTCTTCCATCCGGCTTCCTTCTTTATAGTCTTACTGCACATTGATTTTCTGTGGACTCTTCTTCGCTTGTCAATTTCAAGTGCTACGCTGTTTTTTCTGGAATGGTTTTTCCTCTATGTGTTTCCGGATGTTCTTTCTTGTTGTTGCTGTTGTTGTTTTGCGTATCCCTCTAGTCATGTTGATCTGTTCTCTTACGCTTAAGGCTCGGTTCCACCCACCACCATGTACTCGTTCACCCTGTTATGCCTGTGGGGAACTCATTTTTCACAGCTGTATATTTGCTAGGGCATTTTTTTTTTTTTTTTTTGGCATATGCAGAACAACGCCTTGGCGCGCGACTGGGTGGTCAGCTGTGCTTTCATTTGGTGTCTCCACCGGAATTTCCCTTCATGACTTTTCCGGAAAGATCTAATCGATTAAGTAAGCCAAACTATCGACGTTCCTGGTAGGTTCTGGTAATTTTCTTCCCCCTCTCCCTCCCGTCTCAACACCGTTAGATGACTCCTTTGATTGTAAAAAACGTTTTTCTTACACAAAGCGCAATCCCAGCCAGCAAGCAGTTTAGCCCTTTCTGCCCTGTTCTACTGCAACAACTTCGAGTAAATCATTTTTTAGTTTGGAAAGAATTTTGCGCGTATGACGTTTAGCCAGAAGCCCTATGCATGCCAGAGTGGTCGGTTGAAAGACCTGGAGGCGAACGTCCTTCCTGTAATAGCTCTCCCGCCCTCTCTTCCCTCTCCACTTCATCTGTACGACTCGTACCCACGGGCATCGGCATCCCGTTAAAAAAAACGAAAAGAAAAAAAAAAAAGAATGACGTATTGGACTTCCACGCGCATCTTTCGATTCCGAGCTCCGAAATCAACCCTCAAAGAGATGCGGCGTCGCATCGCGCGCTTCTCTGGACGGCACCGCAACCACCGATCGTTCCAACCGAAAGAGTGCGTTGATCGTCATTGCTCCGAGCGGTTGACCTGGTAAGTTGCTCCCGAGCTTATGCTCTATCATTGTTCAGTGCTCACTTTGCAGTTATTCATTACTATTATTATTACTATGTTTCAATTTCAAGAGGGGGGGGGGGATCTACACGTGGCTTTGAAGATCCGCTTCTTGTCACAACCATGGGAAGGAGGGTTCGTACATGTTATGTCCCCTACCATTAACATCGGCTGGACCAAACAAAATTCGCATCAGTTCGACCACAGCGTACTTGACTAGGTTTGGGCTCTTGCGCATCTGTACACCACAACGAAAAATCCATTCCACGTAAAATGAAAGGGTGGAGATTCTGCAGTCGGATTCCATCGGGAAACCACCCCCTCGAAATTCGCAATCAACTTCCAGTGGCCTGTGGAGAGTTCCTTGCTGGAGTCATCACAACTGTCATTCCCGATGGGTCGACTTCACGACGGTTAACGCGCGAAGACGTTCAGAGCGAGTTCGGCGCGCGTTATCGTAGCGCCCACTCCCGCTAGGGACAGTCGCTCGTCCGACGTTGTAAAAAAAAAAAAAAAAAAAAAGTCCTGCCCTGACTTTCGCGGGCAGGGCTCACCCTTACTTTGTTCTCGCGGAGGTCAAGTTACACGGAAATGCATCGATCCCCGATGGGGCCACGTCGGCAGCGCACTCTGTAGGTGGAGAGAAAAGGAGGGAGTCATTGACGACGAAGGGCTCACGCAGGGCTTACCCGGGACCTTTTGATGTAAAGCGTAGGTCCATGTCGACAGAGCGCCGTACCTGGATCTGTATTTCTCTCGTGTCATCATAGAAGCTCATCTGCGTGTTGTCTCAGCTTAGTTTGAGGCACATTGAAATGTGCCTCAAACTAAGCTGCGCGCCTGTTAGAGACAGCCTGCCGAGTGAAAAGTTTAGCTCTCTGGAAGATGCAAACTCTTTACGGCCACATTTTCTTTTCATCTTTCCGATACCCCCCGCGAAATTCGATGGAGACGACGATGCAATGTTTCCAGGGAGGGTGTGTTCACTGGGAAACGCACCACTGTACAATGGTACCGAGCTATGAAACATGCGTGTACATGAAATAAAATGCAGATGGCAGGGTTTATCACATGAAAAAGAAAAGAAAAGAATGCATAAGAATGTTCGTGGGGAGGGGGGAGGAATCGGCTTTGCAAAACCGTTCCTATTTTTCCCACTAATTAAAGTGTAGTTGTGGGTGAAGGGTGTTACGCGCGCAGGTAAACGAATGAACATCTATAAAACATGCCCATGAGTTTATTTGAAAAAAAATTTTGGATGAATAGTCCAAGGAAGTGCACCTTCAGTAAATCTAAGGCAGAGAAAGTAATGACAAGGAATTCATTTTCCGTTTCCAACTGCCTACACCTATTCCACGCACTTTGGGGGGAAACCGTTGCTAAAATGATAGCTTCAAACTATTCTTTTCGTTAACTGTTGATTCTTTTTTGGAAAAAAAAAAAAAACAAATACTTAGTTTTTGATGCTGCCAGTTCAAATATTTTCGGAGTTTGAACTGCTGATGCGATCGTCATTTACATATGCCTACACGATCGCGAGCACCCTAATCCTCCTTGTAGGGTCCGCTGGCTGTTTGGGAGCTTCCAGGGTCTCGAAGGAACAGCTGTGGGTGAGCGAAGGAGTTGAGAACTGAGATTGCAAACTCCAGCAGTTGACGTAAAGGTCATTTCGAGCAAAGGCTTGTTGTCGCCCTGAAGCAAGAACTTGACTTGGTGGTGGCCAAAAATCCATGCACAGGCAGCCCTCCTATAACACGGTAGATACTTTCCTACAAAATAGCGTGCTGTGTGAAACCGTGTCATATGAGACTAGGAGCCAGTACAAAAAAAAGGGGGGGGAGGGGGCTACGTTCCAAGAACTATTGAAGACAAATAATTTTTCAAGTTCATTTTCATTAGGCATACTAGTACATGTGTAACGCGAAACGTAGACCAAAAAAAAAATATACGTAAATACATATAAACTATTTTCGTTTCATTATACAGCCTTCATTTAATAGTTTTCTTCTTCATCGCTTCTCAGTACCATGAAATGAGAACGTTTTTCCGATCGGACAATATCATCTTCACTTTCAGTACTAAGATTTCGTGTACCTTCTGTCCTGTTTAAAAAAGCAGTGATTTTGGTCTGCTTGCTTGTCCTTACCAAGGTCCTTGTAGATTTCGTGGTATGGAGATGATCAGCTTTCCAGCTCCCCTTTTGAATTTTCGGCTTCTTTCAGCGGAAGGATCCAAGAAAAACGATTCTAGCTTCTCGCCTATGCTTAGTCCTTCCTGTGGTATCTTTAATGTAAAATCATTAACTTCGCACTCTTCACCGATGATCACCATCCTCAGATTCAATTCGATTCACTAGCCAAATCCTCCTCGCCAATTTCTTCTTCCACATATACATCTTGGACGTCCTCCACAGCCATGTCCTCAAAACCTTCTCCTCCGGCTTGCAAGTTCTAATACGACGCCATTTTCTGATGATCCAAGCACGTTTCCCATTTCAACCGACGCTGGCCACACCTTCTTCCAGCATGCGGACTTTTTCGGTTTCTTTCGGCGATAAGGATATGACGTCGATGCAATGTTCAATTGAAAATAACTTCCAAAGTCTCCTTTACATCAACAGCTTTCGAATCAGTTTTGTCTGAGATCCATTGTAATGACCTTGAGGTTGTTGACATAATAAAATTCGGGTATTCCCCCGATTGCTTTTATGTACGCACAAATAGGTGGTCAGCCGTACAAAGGCGTTGAGTGTAGTGTATGTACACTTAAGCTCTTGCTGTAGTTGGGGCCATCGATATGTGTGTACATAGTGTGTAATATAGTTTTCTAAATGTGTTGAATAAAAATCGCCTTATCCTGTCGTAGAAGGGCCGTGTTCTTCTACGAGGGTTCCCGTAATTTCTCTGATCGTGTTAGAGAGAAACCGTGTTGTAGGAGGGTTCCGTTTTACGGTAATTTGTAAGAAGAAAAATTTCCATCAAGGACCTCCCCCTTTCGCTAATGGCGCGTTTTCCTTATTCAGCTTCATTTAAAAGCAGACAACATGTAGATATGGAAGGAAAAGCAGATATTAAAAGTCACTACTATTTGCGAGTCGGAAAGCACGAGAATGCTCTGGGGTCAAGAGGGTACTGCTCGCGACCTGCCTTTGAACTCGCAGCTCTCTGGGAAGATCCGATCCTCACATTTGCGAAAGCACGAGAAGGACATTGCTGGTTGCGGAGAGGCACGTGGAACATCTGTAGCATCATCTCAAAGAAAGGAATTTTTTTCCTTTCCTTTTGTTAGGTACCATAAAATAGGAGGGCTGCTGGAGGCTACGGTCTTTGCGGTGTAGGCAGGGAGACTCAATGCTGAACTCCTTCGTTCACTCGTAAACTCTCGAAGGTCCAGCCACCGGAGACAGTTGGTGTTTCGAAAAAACGCTCTGCTAGATCCCTCATTGAAGCCAAAGAATCCAGCTGTTCACAGGAACACGTGGTCATCCCATTAGAATTTGCATGTTTCGTAGACTATTCCGAATTCCATTCTGTAATGATTCGATGAGGACTGAACGCACAGTACTGTCACCAAGCATATCCTAAGTTTGGGATGCATCTCTTGCAAGACCTGAACCGCTGTTGCGCTGTTTCCCTGCTGTAGAAGCTTTTTTTTTTTTTTCTCTCTACTCATGTGTTTCGCCAAATGCCATTTTCTACGCCTTCCACTCCCCTCATGATTCCAGGATTCACGGAGATGGCATCTGAACCGAATTCCCTGCTTCTGTACGGAACCTTCATCCATTCCCTCAACCTCGAGAACCCTGTGGTTGTTCTGGAAGATCACGCGCTAGGTGTGAAAGATGGAAAGGTAAGTGGGATGGGAGTTCCCTGGTCTCTGCAGCCTCTGCACCCGGCAACCTCGCGAAAATGCGGATTTCGCTACTGAAAAAGATTCAAGCTATCTCTTTCTAACAGCAACAACAAGAACAAAAACATATCCATTTCTCTGATTCCCATTATCCGAAAGACAAGTTGGGCGAGGTGAAAAGGAGGATGCAAAGGCACACACGCAAGAATAGGGCAAAAGCCTTCCCGCGAACCGGAAGTTTCAGCGGAAAAAGTCTCTCGTCAAGCAGATCATTCGAATCAGGAAGAGAAATGCAATTCGTTCAAGGGAAGGAAACCAATTGCACGCAATCAATGCATGGAAACGAAGTGCGTCGGGCACCAGTGGTCAAGCTGCTCTTGCCATGTGTCCATCCATCTGGAACAGAGGATGGCCAGTTGAACGGCTATTCCTCACGGCATTCGGAACAGCACAGAAACAACATGCTTGTTTCTGTGTTAAGTTTCATGGGCATGACCTTAGGTATGTTGTTTGGTCAGATCGAGCATTTTTTTTTTTTTGGTCCATGCCACTGGTGACAGGCACATTCCTTTTTACATCTCTTCATCTTCTTTGCTTGCCTCTTCCTTTTGCTTCATGTCTTCTCTTTCCTTTTGCTTTTGCGTCTCGGTCATCCTCCAGACAATGGTCTGGAGGATGAACGAGACGGGGCGTCTGGTAAACATCCGTACTGTGCTGTGCGCAGGAGGCCACAGTCAGATGCCTCATCTTTTTCTGCACACAATTTCGGTATACTCATCTCGCGAAGAACTGCACTGTCTCGCAGATCTCAGGTTCCTAACGAGCCGACGAAAGGTTACGGCTCTGACTTCAGCCTGATGCCCCATCTTCTGGAGCTGCGAGGCTATGTCCTGGTACTTCCCGTCTTTCTCAATCTTGCTTCCTTAGTATTCTCGAACGGTCGAGAGGAGTCAGGTTTGCCTTTTGCAGCACCAGGCTGGAGTTGCACCCAGGAACGTTCTTGTTCGACCACATTATCCGCCATCCTGCAGCGTCTTCTGCTGCTGCCAAAAGCCTGTTCGCCATGCTATCTCTTCTCGCTGCGTAGAGACGAGAGTGCCTCATGAAATGATTCCAAATGTGAGGCAGAGTCTCGTCCCAGGTTACACAGCGGCGAAATCATCTTTCTGCTGGGGGTCTTCTTGCCATGCCCCTGATTGGCAGCAAGTTCGGCCTAGCTGCATGGATGAAGCGGTAGTCCGCGAATCGCAGATACTCCCCGTGGTGAGGAAGTAGCTGGAGGAACGATACCGTCCTACACCTTTCCTTGGTCTGGATGTTGCTTCGTCAACTCCAGCCATGCTCGCTCCCTCTGGGCATTTCGCACCGTACCTTACATCTCTCTCTGAAGTCTCTTTTTACTTTAAAAGTTACAGGGTTGCTCCTTTGGAGGGAGCTCGTATACAGAATGGACGGAAACGAAGCTGATATTGCCGACTCGCGGTATCCATAGCATCATTCGCGAGTTGAGTGTTCTGGGACGCCGGATCTCCTTTGACGGGACGTCACTCATGGTCGTGGGATGTTTTCGTCCGTTGAACCTAGGAGCGCACCAGATGTAGCACTTGAGAAAACCTCTTCGAAGAAGCTGGGGTGGGGGTTCTGCTATTCCACGGCGACTCCTCCGTGTTCAGAGGGCCGTGGGGGTCAAACAGGAAGCGGCACGGGTTGTGGTGGTTCTCACTTTTCGAGGGGATCACTAGTAAGTGGGGAGGGTCGAATTCTTAGTCTATCTGCTGTTACCATCTTCGTACCAACTAAGGTTGTCATCTTTCACAGTCTGTTCCTCGACGCGCGCTTCAGCGTTGTCGGCTCCGCTGCAAGATGTTCAGGAACATCGTGAGGGAATCCTTCTGACCACTGGACGACGCTACACTTTGATCACTTTGAGCTAAGCCAAAGGGCCGAGAAACGATTTGGTGGGGCTATCTTTGATTGCAGAGTTGAGGGACTGAGATTTTTGCAGTTCTTTTTTTTTTTTTTTCTCATAGACCTAGTCCATAAATAGTCGAAATGGAATCATGTTGACCATTGCCTTTTTAGAACAAAAGTCGCAGAATTTGATAACTTCGTCTTTCTGCTGTTATCATTCACAGAAATTATTTTCTTTTCCTGATCTCTGTTGCCGAGAAAGGGTTGTCCATGCCTGTGAGGGACTTTCGATCTGATTCTTTCATCATTTAGAAGGTCAAAGGACCCAGTACCCAAACTAGTGCAGTGAATGATCACTCAATGAATCATTCTCGCATCGGCATCTATGTAGCGTGTTATAGTAGCAGGGTGGGTGGCAGTTTCCACCGTGCTACTATAACACGCCCATCATTTGCACAGATATGGTTTATTGATGCTGTTTATGTGAAGTGCAAGCAGGGATGAAAGCAACTGTAGCAGTTGATAAGATGAGCATGTTTATTTTGTAGAGTTACGATAAAACACCATGTGGTGATGGCATTGAATCGCTCGTCTCATCAGACTCAATGTGCAGTACAAATCAGTAATATGATCCGATTTAAACTGTTTGGATGGCTTGAGAATGATGATTATTTTGCAGAGGAGGAGGGAGAATAATGTGCTTCTGCAGTTTGAAAACTCTGGAAGCACGTAGAATATTATGCTTCCACATCTCATTCTGTAATTTGGTAAAAATCGAACAAAGAATTGAAAATCCATTCTATAAGACCTGGATTTAGCTAACAGAAACGGGGGGAGGCCACTGGAAATCTTGTTCCCTAGTATCTAGGCATCGGGAACCTGTCGACCGCTGAATCTTGTTTTTCTTCTTCTTCTTCTTAAGGCCAGTAGCGACCCCCACGAGGAGATCGTTACTATTGGCCTAGGAGAATGGAAATCCTTGGGTTCTTTTTTCTTCTGTATGCTGTTTTTTTTTTTTTTTTTAAGAGTCTTTTTTTGTGCAGGTCATGGGACTTTCTGAAATTGGGTGTAACTTCACAAAGGTTATATTTGGAGTTCCAAGTCTTTTCCTTTTTTCCCTATCCAAATGTTTTGCTTCCTGTCTTGAGGATTTGATTATTGTTTTTAAAAGGGAGCTTGTTTTGCTCTCTCTTTCGTTTTTCCATCCCCACAGCTCGAGTAAGAAGATTACCTTCCTGCTTTTTGGGCTCGCGGATTCTGGACTAGGATGATCAGTACCATAAGCATGCACAGTGAATTGGGATTATTTTTTTCTCATCATGTTTCAGATTTAGATTAGGTTCCAGAGCACAAGATTTCCAGTGGTTTGCCCCGTTTGTATTTTATTCATCCATTTTCGTGCGAGTCTATCGTCAGAGATGGGAACTTTAGTAGGATGACCGACTTTATAGCTAGACCGGTGGGATCAGAGGGCATTCACATAACCAAAAAAAGACTAGCCTATTTGTGGTGAAAAGATTGGCCACCATGCTGCGGCCACAACTTTACCCGCGACGAGATGGTCACTCGCCGCGCGTGAAGCCGTGGTCAGGCACGTTTCTTAAACGGCCCGCGACCCGTTGCGAAAGCTAATCAGTTGCTACGCAGACGAGACGCGTGCGCATTTTCGTTCTTCCTCCTCAAAAGGTGCTCATCCCGAGATAAGAAGGTACAAAAATCAGTTCAAGGGAATCAGCTCAAGTGATGTTTTGCCCCGCCCAGGAAGAGTGCAGGAGAAAAATTCCTGGTACTTTGAGAGAACGCCTGCATCGCTTCCGGAAGAGTGACGAGCTTTGCGAGAGGAAACCCGCTTTGCTGTGGCTGCTGCTGGATCCGTTTGCTCGGGAGGTGGAGAGCATCTCACCCAGATCTGCACCCGATCTGGGACGGCCTCGTCCTGCACACTGACTGCCTCATCCGGTCGCTCCCCGTCGAGAAGTGGTGTGCCGAGCTTGGGGAATGCCGGGACTACAACCGTACCGATGACGTGAAGGCGTGCTGCTCCGGAAGACAGGAGGAGGATGAAGGAGCACGCAAAGTGCGGTAGTCAAAACGATACGGTTGGCGCAAAGAAGCAGTTCCGAAAGCGAATCCTGGGACGGGAAAATGGGAGAGCCCTGCTCGCCTTCACCTCACTCCCCACCTCTCGGTTCCACCAGAAAGCTCACGCAGCGTGGCGCCCGAGGTGACCTGCTGAGCCGAACTTGAGGGGAGGGGGAGAAGGAGATGAGAAGCACAGGATGGAAAGCACCACGCTGCACGTGTTATTCTAAAAGGAAAAAGGAGAAAAGCTCGGCTGCTGTTGCACCAGGCGTTTCGCCGCGCCTCCTGGGGTTTTCCTAGGAACGTGCAGCTGGAGCACGGTCACATCGGATCTGCAGCTCGCGTTTAAAAAGTCTCTGTGGGACGTTCAGCAACTCGCGACTTCGAAGGTGTAGCAGCGATGACGATGCTCATCTTCCAGGCGTTTTCTTCCAGTCGTGCGAGCCAAGAGCACGATGCGCAAATCTTATGGCGATGGTGGCGACACCACGAAGCAGCCGCAGAATCGTCATACCGGCTGCGGGAGGCCCTTTCGGTCTTCGCGATCCTTTCGGTTCCTGGTAGCCGCCAAGAGGAGCGCCGACTTCTGCTTCTCTCAGCGGCCTTCCATGCTGCGTGGTAGCCAGAGAACGAGGCTGAGTTGAGTCCAGCCGTGCATCAACAGCAACAGCAGGCAGCAGAGGTCGCTGGGGAAGCAGTTTTTCCGCAGTGAGTCGCGCCGTTGCTGACGCAGCTGTCCAAAAGCACGAACAGCATCGTCAAGTGCAACCACGTCGAACTAGACCTCCCCCTCCAAAAAATCCTTTCTTCCGAGTGATCTCAAAACGCGATTGCTTCTCTTGCGGCGTCTACGAGAAGAGACTCCCTCCTCCCCTCCTTTTGTTCCTCCACAAGCACCCGTCTCTCCACCGCCGCGAACAATCTCGCGCCGCCGATCCCCCCTTCCCACTTCTCCCGCCCATCCGTCCAGCAGTCCTCTCTCGCTCCGACCCCCCCCCCCTCCCTTCCCAGAAGTCAAGGCTATACCCGCCTGCCTTAGCCTGCTCGCACCATGCACCGCACTCACCTCCCCGCCCCCTTCATGTGGGGATACTGGAAGAGTCTGCGCTCGCCCCTTCACCGGTCTTTCCCAGGTCTCGTTCCTGTGCCCCCGTTCCGAGCTGCCCGCGGCAGAGGAAGAGCACGGGCTTCTGCTTATCGACGACGATGACGACCACTCCCGGGTCACCACGGTGCACATGGAAGCGAGGTATCTCGTCCAGAGGGAAGAGGGTTGGTTCTCGCACCCTTCCCCCCTCCCAACGATGCTGCCGACTCTTCTATTCTCCAGCCAGTTCTGCATTCCCGGTTTCGTCGACTGCCACCTCCATGCGCCCCAGTACCCCAACTGCGCCCTGGGACTCGACATTCCCCTCCTGGAGTGGCTGAAAAAGTACACCTTTCCGCTGGAGGCGAAGTTCAAGGACCTCGAGTTTGCCTCCCCAGTCTACGACACCGTGGTGGTCAGTGTGGCTAGGAGGGCGCGCGAGTTTCGGTCAGGTGGAGGAAGGAGGACTTGACTGCTGATGTCAAGCCGAGAAGGCTGCTGGGAGGGTCCTCCTGCTCTTGCTGACGCTATCTCGGGAAGATGGAGGGAGGAGGAGAAGGCTCCAGTTTCTCCCTCCTGCTCCTTCCTCCCGTCTTCCTGGGAGAAGAACTCCCCCTTTAGGATGGTTCCGGTGAACCTCCCTCCTCCTCCTACTACTCGTTCTTTTCCTGGACAACCCACCCTTCCTTGTCCAGGGCCAGACGCTCTCTGGAGGAACCACAACGGCCTGCTACTTTGCCACTCTCGACGTCGAGTCGACGCTGCTACTGTGCGAGGTCGCCGAACGAAAAGGGCAGAGGGCACTGATCGGGAAGGTGTCCATGAACAGGATGGCCCCAGACTACTACGTAGAGACCACGGACGCGGCCCTGTCCGACTGCGAGAGGTTTCTGGAGGAGGTCCTCTCACGACAGGTGAGCATCGGGCGCTAGGGAAGGGACAGTGTGTCGGGCTCGCTCCTCTCGCATCCAGAAGAAAGGACTTCTCCCCTTCTTCTCTTCTCGTCCTCTTCCTCGAGGACCTCTTCTTCGTTCTCTCGGGATCACGGGTACCTCTCTTTTCGACAGGCGTCACTTTTCTCTCACTCTGGAGGCCACCAGGGGACTCCCCCTCTGTCCTCTGCTACTTCTCCCGCGGGGTTGCTGCTTGCAAGTTGCCGCAGGATCGCCACATGCTCCCGCTCAGGGTCCCCCGGGGGCTCTGTGGGCCGCGAGGAGACGGGAGGGGCTATCCTCTCGGAACTCTCGATCTTCTGGTTACTGTACGAGAAAACCTCCTCCGTGATCAGAAGGTCCCCCTTTGGTTCTGCCGTGGGAAATTTCTCCTACTATGCTTCTTTCCTTCCCTGATCTCTTGTGTCTTCTGCTTCTTCTGCTGCTGTTGATGATGACGATGACGACGACTCTAGCTCTACTGTTGTCTTCTCTCTTCCCCAGTTCCAGCTGGTGCGGCCAGTCATCACTCCGAGGTTCACCGTGAGCTGCGACCGGCGCCTGCTGAAGGGGTTGGGGAACCTCGCCCGCGCCTACGATACTCACGTGCAGGTAGATAGGGAGAGGAGCTAAGGGGTGGGAATGGGAGAGAGCGAAAGGGCAGCCCCTGGTCACCATTTATCTTCCGAAAAGAGCCACGTCAGCGAAACGAGGGACGAGGTGGAGCTGGTGAAGGAACTGGACCCAGAATACTCCAACTACGTGGACTCGTACGACTCCAACGGATTGCTGACCCCCAAGGTCTGTCAGGGTGCGGGTGGGGGTCGATTGCTTCATCCCTCACTCCTTCCTCAACCTGCTCCTCACAGACGGTGCTGGCCCATGGCGTGTACCTCAGCGACGAGGAGATCTTCGTCCTGAAGGCCAAGGGGTCGTCGGTGGCGCACTGCCCCAACTCCAACATCTCCTTGGGGAGCGGCCTTTGCAACCTCCGGAGGCTGCTGGACGCCGGCGTCAAAGTCGGCTTGGGAACAGGTGCGTCTGCCCTTGGTTGCCTACAGGGAAGGAGACGGGGGAAGGGCTCAGCCGCGCTTCTGACTCCTTTCTCGCCATCCCCCACCGGGCGGCGGGCGAGGAAACTAGGAAGTTTCCAGGGCGGGCTGCTCTCCTGCCGGAATTCAGGAAGAGGGAGTATCGGCCAGGGAGAGCTTCGTTTCCGACCTCGCTCGATTCTCCCTGAAGAGTTGGTCCTGCAGCAGCTTGGCCCAGCCCCCGAGGAAGCTTGCTTCTCCTTGCTCCTTCCCGCACCCTGACCGAGGGAGGGCCAGCCCACTGCTCTTAAGGAGTGGAAGGGAGTGGAGCGCTCTCTCCTGCGACTACCTTTCCGGACGGAAGCCTCTCTCCCGACCCTGCCTTCCAGACATATCCGGAGGGTACGACCCCTGCATTCTGGACAGCATGCGCCAGGCCGTGCAGACCTCCAAAATCCTGTCCCTGACCAGCAATCAGGACTTCCTCCCGATCATGTGGAGCGAGGCGTTTTACCTGGCAACTCTGGGAGGAGCGGAAGGTGAGGCTCCCTCCCGGGGCAATCGACCTCCTGCGGTGCCGCCATTTCAGCCCTGGGGCTTGGCGACCATATCGGGAACTTCCTACCGAGCAAGGACTTTGACGCCCTCATGGTGGACACCAGCGCGGGGCGCATTCGCAAGACCGATGGTGCTCTCGGATCCGGAATCCTGGACGACCTCCAGCGCTTTCTCTACCTGGGAGACGACAGGAACATCGTCCGCGTATACGTGGCCGGGAAGCGGCGCCTGTGACGAAGGTCCTCGGGGTGCCTTCCCTCGTGACTGGCGGGAGGAAGGTTTTCCTCCCTCTTTCCGCATTCGGGACTCCCGAGCGGGGACCTTCCGCCGCATGGCTGCAGCAGGCAGTTCTCCCGGGTGCTCCCCCCCTTCCTCCAGCTCGAGGGCGTCCCCCTGGCCTCGGCAGCAGAATGCTTCAGCACGGCGCGCTCCAGGCTCTCGGGGAGGTCACAGCAAACTCCGACTTCCTTTCTTCTGTTCTATGAAGGCAGCTCGTCTCCCGAGGCCGGCAACAGCGCCGGCGTCGCTTATCCGTGGAGGGTTGCAGGAAGGAAAGATGACGTCTGTCTCAAAGGAAAAGATTCTCTGGGGTTGCCCAAGAAGGGACTCTTCCTGGCGAGACTTCGGCAGATCAGATGCCCCCCGAGGTGCTTGGATCTCCGATGCCCGCCTTGGACTAAACCTCACAACCGAGAGGTGTCCGAAGGTCCGCCTCCTGGAGGAGTCCTTCCAGGCGGGTGGACCTGCTTGTGGGGCGTCCGATCGCCCGGTTCGGGCGGCAGTTTGGCGCCGAAAGGGAGGCCGCATTCAGGCACGGGTGAAGGGCGGGCGCAGGGAAGGCCCCGTCATAGGGAGGAGTTTACGCCTCGAGGCGTCTTTTTCTCCCTCTGCTGCGATTGCGTGGAGGCTTCTTCCCGGAGCGGTTCACCAACTCGGAGACTGTGGCTCCAGATAAGGACAGCGGACTTTCCTCCCTCTCTCTGCCCCTGGAGGCCATCGAATAGAGTTTCGTCCATCTCCCAAACGAAACCCTGCGGTCGCGCAAGAGATGAGCGGACCATAGAGTGTCCATCCCAAATCGTACAGAAAATCGACACTTCCAGTGCCAGTGGGGCAGCCTGCTTCCCCCGTTGCCTCCTTCTCCTTGCTCGTATTATCTCTTAAAAAAAAGAAATAAAAATGAAAAGAGCCCGGGAAAACATGGGGGTCGAGCTTGCTCCTCTCGCATCCAGGAGGAAAGACTTCTCCCTCTCTCCTCTCTTCCTCCTCCTCCTCGAGGACCTCTTCTCCGTTCTCTCGGGTACCACTTCTCGGCAGGCGTCACTTTTCTCTCACTCCGGGAGCCGCCGGGGACTCCCCTTCTGTCCTCTGCTACTTCGCCCACGGGGTTGCTGCTTGCGAGTTGCCGCAGGATCGTCACTTGCTCCCGCCCAGAGACCCGTGAGCCATCCTCACCCCTGGCTCTGAGAATCATCCAGGAGGTCCGTGAGATCCCGGAAGAGAATCCCAAGACGTGGGCGATCCCGAGGCAGCGGCGATCCTCCGGGAAAATCGGGCTACGAGAGCCGTCGCTTGGTGCAGCCTCACAGAAGGAGCCAACGCGGGTCCGCCCCTCGATGTATCCGTGCACAGAGCTGGCGTCTCCACCTTCCTCAGCCGACGAACGCGAGAAGGAAACGCCCCAAGGTCGCTGCCCTCTCTCGCTCCTCCTCGTCCCCCCCGTGGGAAGGGAGGAAGCAAGGGAAATGGCGCGTCAACCCTCAACTGCTGCCGCAGTCCCTTTCGCTCGAGCGCACCCTTCCAGGTGGCTCCCTGCCCCGAGGGGCGAGAGGAAACTGGGGCACACAGCTCTCCCTGCCGAGAGAGAGGAGCGTCGTCCTCGACGAAAAAGGAGCAGAAAAAGCGGCTCCCCGGGGGTTACCTCGTCGTCGTCGGAACTTTCATCGAACGGAAGAGCCGAATCCTCGTGCTCCCGTCTCCCTTCCTTGCCCGGCGCTTAGGGAGTAGCTTGCGAATCGTCCATCGTTTACCCCAGAGCCACCAAGGATTTCTTTGCCTCAGAAAAAAAAAGGTTCAACGTTCCCTCGAGCAGTTTGCTTCACAAATGCTTCCCGCTTCCTGGATACGGAGGAAGAAAAAATCGACGTGCTGTGGCGACGGTGAACAGTCGCTTCCTCCCGCCGAGTCCAGCGCTGGGAACGGACGAAACGGCGACGCACGCGCGCGTTCGGTTATCCGGAAAAGGTGATCCTGCAGGCTGCGGCGCTTAGCGAGAAGCACATTGTTGCTCTTGACCCATGCCCTCTCTGCATCACCTTGCAAAAGGAAAGGGTGGCAGCTTGGTGGGGAGGCAGGGGCAAGAGGAGCTGGTCTGAACCTCCACCGCACACGCTTTGGTCATGCCGATGGGTTCACCGGAAAAGGCCGGTCCCTGCGAGTTTGCAGGGAAAGGAAGGAATCCATGAGATGCATTTTTTTCGAGACAGGGATTCCAGCTCCCGTCAAAGCTTCTGAAAGACATGGGGACAGACGAGTTGGTTAACCGTTCGTCTGAAAGAACTGTGGGTCCATCTTTCGGGAAGGTTGGAAAATAGAGGCATCTTCTGTGTTTCAAGACGATGCTAATGAGGGAAAAGAGAACGAGTGATGGGAAAAAAAAAAAAAACAGTCGAGTGATGAGCTTTCCCACTGCTGCTTTTTCTTTACTTGACTTCCGGGATGGAAAAGGCACAAGTGGAGGAAACGCTCACAGATGCTTGATGGGATTCGTGGAGATGCTGATCTCCCTTTGCAAACGCGAAAGAAACCAGATTGCACCCAGCTTGGAACGACTGTTGCATCCAACTCTGCCTGTACTGATAAGCTTCAGACGCAAACAGGGGAAAATCTGCCGTGCACAGAGATGCACGGAGTGGGTAGCAACAGCTTTCTTCTGCATCCAGCACGCACACCTCGGATCGGGACCGAGAAGTCCACCGCAAGGCAGGCTCAGGGGAAACCGCTTCGTCGTCTCTGAGAAGTGCGAGGGCTCGCGATCTCAGACGGAAAAGCGGAAAAGATCGACGCTGACTCCTAAATTTCGGATCTTCCTGTTGCAGCGACCGGAGTTTAGCGGGAAAATTCAAGGCGAAAGCGCTCGTGGGCTCGTGCCAGTGGTGAAGAACCTTCTTTGTTCCTGCAACGACCCGCAGGTTGACGCACTTCCACGTTGTCAATAACACGGAAGCTCACAAAGAGCATCTGCTCGCCAGCTGCGGTCCCTTGCGCTCCGCTCATCAAGCAATAACAGTGCAAGTCTTGGAGTTCCTTCTTAATAATAATGAGTATTTTCAGAACTTCTAATAGAATTCCTGGAGGTTACAGCTTTCTCGTGCTGACCGACAGAGGCGTAGCTATCGCGACGCACCATCAGAACGGAATTTGTGGCACAAACAGAGGTGGTGATTACTCGTAAGCCCAAGAACAACGAAACATCTGTCATCATGACGTTCTTTGGGAGGGGATCGTCGACCGAAACTGAAATATGACCTTCTTAAAAAAGAAATCGTCTGCACACACACCTGTTTGAAAATATTCATTCGTGTTTGCTTGCACGGGAACGCATGTTTGAGACATGTGCAACTTTGTGATCAGAATTTTTTTCCTTGTGCCTTGACGCTTGCCATGAAGAGAGGCACCGCCGTCTACAGCGAAGGCGCGTGCTGTTCCAAAAGTCGTCGGCTCGAATACGCACTGCGCGGAAAAGTCCGTTCACCTTCGAGTGCATAGATTTTGGAATGTAGAGCTGTCATTTGTGCAAGAGGATGGTCCCACTCCTGTGCCTGTTCTTTGATCGTCTTTGCAATTGGTCATGATGAAAGGAGTAACGAAGCGGCTCCATCCTACGAGAGACTGGACACCTCAGTTCCATCGGCGCGGACGACTTGGTCACGATGGACAGTGGTTGTTCACTTTGCGATTCGCTTCGTCGATTCGCTTCCGCTTGGACAGTCCCTGATTGTGTGTGTGTTCCCAAGCCGGGTGCACCTACCCTCTCTCTTCGACTTGGATCGGAAGAAGCACCTGCATCGAATACAGCGGCTTCTCCGATTATGAATTAAAAAGTGAATAATATTTGCATTTTAGGAACTTTTACAGGACTTTTATAGCTTCTGCTGAAAGGTGCACACATTCCAAGCGTTCCTTCAGGAGGCTGCAGCTGCACAGCCGAGAATCGCTTCTCAGCCTTTGGGCTAAGATCAGATTTCCCGTTCTGGTGTGGTGCTTTTCCAAAGGCTGGGGACGTATCCCGAAACTTGTTCGAAGTTTGTTGATAAAGGATGGCGAAGAGCCTACTGCGCCTTCCATCCAGAGAAGCCAAAGGATATCTCCGTAGACAGAAAGCAGAACTGTTTGGGTCTCACGAGGCTGTCTGTACTCGAAGGACTGATGAAGCAGGCATCTTCATAATAAACAGCTGCTTGAAGTTTTTGACTTCAGTAGGAGGTAATTCTCAAAAAGGCACTACTATTACCACCGGACGAAGGCCTGTCCGAGGAACCCACCGGAAGATTTGCAAGCGGGAGTATCAAGAGTTTATGGAACGGTCGGGGTGCAGGCTTTCTTTCGTTTAGGGGAAAATTGGGAAGTTACAGATGGTAGACCAAAAGTTCACTTTGGCGGAATCCCTTCTCGACGAACAAATAAGGAAGAAGATTAAGAAGTCCCTTCACTTACCACCCTGGGGAGCTAACGTGTATTTGTACGGAGAAAGAACGAAAGGCTGCCTAGGACTAATGAAGTTAGCTCAAGAGTCCGATACCTTCATCGTGGACAGCGGCTTCAAACTGCTAACGTCGGCAAAGCAGTAAGCAAACTTGCAGGAACAACCCTCATGAAATCGTGCAAACACGAATGCAAGAAGCCCCCGACAGATGAAAATCTCTGGGAATTCATGATGGGCAAGAAGATCGCAAGACCCGGTAGAGATGTTGAGAGCCTCTGGTCGAAAGGAAGGGAGGCCTCTAGACGAAAAAAGGCATGCTGTGAGTTTCGGCAACAAGAATCCAGTATCACGGTGGAAGGAATACTCTTCACCAGCAGCGCAAGAAGACGTCTCGCCTCCGGCGTAAGAGCACTGCAGCGAGAGCATACATGGCAATCCCTTATTGAAAATCACGTTAGTCAAGGAAAGGTCACGCAGTGTGTACGCATGCATCAGTCTTCAAGCTTCTTCCATACAAACGGAATCCACTTAAGACACCAAGCCTAAGGTTCATCCATGCGGCAAGACTGAACTTTTACTAAACTCTGGACCAAGAAGAAGGTTCATGAAAGGACATGTCGGCGTTGCGGAACAGAGGACGAAACATTATCGTATGTGCTTAACAGATGCAAAAAGCACTCGCCTTTGACGATGCAGCGCCATGATGCTATCCTGGAAATCATCAAGAAGGCCGCAATGGATGAAGCCAAGTGGACTCTGGTATCAAACAATCGCAGAATGCCAGGAACCACTTCCACTCTAAGACCTGGTTTTAGAGAAAAGCGGCCGAGTAGGTGTGCTGGACATCGCCTGCCCTTGTGAAAACGGAAAGGAGGATTCACCACATCTAGGAAAATAAAGGAAGCCAGATACCAGGATGGGTCGCCATGCGACTCGCAAACACTGGGAAAACAACTAAAGTGCAGGCGATCCTTGTCGGCCCATTGGGGCATTGGATCCTGAAAACGACAACGTTCTACAATACATAGGAATTTCAAAAAGAAGCTGGTAAGGATATGGCAGCGGATGGTAGCCACTTGCATCCACTTTTCAAGCAGCATTTATGCAACGCATGTAAGAAGAAGAAATTCAGCCCAACCAGATGATCTGGACCATGCTCTCACCTCGGAAGAGAGCACCGAGGAACCGTGAAGAACACGGAGGAAACATCATCCTCGAAGGATTCTCCAGAGCCATTCCAGCAATGGTGATTGTAATAACCCAAACGCTCAATAGAAGCAACGCCAAGAAGAACGTTTACATCGGCATGGATTGGTGCCCAGCGTGAACGCTCATGGCAACCCCTTGTGGTTGATCATCCAGCTCAAGGAAAAGCCATGCACTGAGCCGCACTCCATCTTCCATCCGACTGCTTCTTCGCTGCTACTGGACATTACTTACGCTTTGCTGACTGCTGCCTCCTCGATTCAGTCAGAATGAACGTGCTTCCTGTTCGGTGGGTGGCAGGGATATCTGAAGCAGATCGCTGCTCGTGCCGACGATGTAATTTATGGAATGATACTTTGCATCACATACTTGATCATTGCATTATAGCCTCTTCCCTATACGCGACTAGGCATGATGCTGTTGTGGAGAAGATCGAGAACGCTGCAACCAACAAGTGTGTGCCAGGGGTATTCCAGATTTTGTGCTGCAGAAGGGCAACGGTCGGTACTTCCTGTCTATTTGGAAATGGTGAGGAGCCTTTTGATTCTGCCATGAAGAAGAAAGAGGAGAAATGTAGAGATATGGTCCTGCAAACCTCTCAGAAGGGCTGCAAATCAGAATCCTGAACCTTCAAAATCGAATCTCTGGGAAGCTGAAATCCCTACAATTATGGGATGCTTTGTTAAGGTAGGTGTCCCACGACTGCATTCCGAAAAGTTGAGACCTCTGATGATTGCCTCATACAGCCGATATGGTTGTGGAATTTACTGGACACATCGGCTCGGACATCTCCTAGGCGATGTCGCAAACAAGCAATTTCTAGAAGTAAAAGCTGTTGATGAGCAGCATATGCAAGAAGAAGCTGAGTTGGAGCAAGAAGAACGTCCCCAAAAGTGATTCCTTCATCATCACCTCAGAATACTACGAGTAGCATCATCGCAAGAGAATCCGGAAACCAGTTGGTTGATGTCTTTATATGTTTTGGAGCTTCTATATCCACTTCTTGTTTCTGTTTCTGTTTTTTGATCACGCAAAACTCATCTTTCAATCTACAGCTCCTCGAGAACTGTTAAGCACTTGCTGTCATTGAACTGGAACACTAATGCTGGGGTGTGTTACTAGTCTAGTAACACAAAAGAAGACTGAAAATTCAGTTTTATTTCGCCTTTCTTCTCTTTGAATAGCTTTAGAAGAGCAACGTTCACTCTTCCAACGTGTGAAGGGTACCGACTTCGAGAGGTTTCTCGTTGTTTCAGGAGATACCAATGCTCACTCTTCAGATTCCATAGCAGCCTACTACAACTCTGAGGAAAATGAACTTAAACGGAACAGGAGCTGTTGAACTTGTAGAGCAAATCTAGACCAAGAGAGTATCGCCTTCATGTATGAAGCATTTTTCGGAGCAGCAGTTGGATCTCTCAGGAAGAAGAAAAGAGCACCTAGCTGATGTCTCCCTGAAAAATCAGTGAGCCCATGGCACGTGGTACATCACATTGGAAAAATTGAAAAACTCAAAAAAAAAAAAAAGGGTCTAGCAGCCTAGATACAACTAGGAACATTGCTTTTAATTCGTTCTGTTGAGTAGGAACAAAACGGACTGGATTTAGATTAGGATTCATTTCCCCATTGTGGCTAACACCTGGAGAGCAGTCGAGAATTATTCTTCGGTATTCTGGGGTTTCAACCCCTACTGATGTTGTATTGCCATTTGGGCTGGATAACGGCAGACAATCTCATTCAAGATATCTTTTCCAGAACTAGGACTCCACTACGTTGCTTCAAACTTTGCTTACTAGACTGACTCCATGTCGCCCCAAATCGAGCCTCTGCGAGTTTTAAACTGCCTTTCTCAAGGAAATGGGAATTTTTAGGTGTTCACCAAAACAACTGGCATGTTTTCCCGGGGAGTTCAAGAGAACCCGTCAGAATACCAGAATGCTCCGATTAGCAAAGCACTTCGCTACGGGTGTCGAGTCACACAGTCTGGGTCTCTCTGATGGGTGTCGCAGCGTACAAAACTGTGCCTTGTCATTTGCAGCATTTCTGGCTGCTGGTGGTGCTGGACTTCAGAAGAGGAATCCTTTGTTACTTTCTGAGGCACACCGATACTTGCCCCGAGCCATTAGGATTCATTTGGAGTGAAGAGCTCGCCGAAGAAACAGCACTTCTTTTCGGAGAAAAGCGGTGGGATTCCATGGGCTGAGATTTTCTCCACAAATTCGTAGTTGTTGCTTCCAGTGAAAGATACAGAAGAAATGGAGTTCTTTAACAAAGTCTCCTCTGGTTTCTCCCTAATGACTTTTGGCCTGGGCGAAGCACGAATCAGTAGACTAATGGCCCTCCTTTTTCGGGTGTTGCGGACTGATAACTTCGCTCTTATTTATTGCAAATTCCAGTGGAACCAGGAACATATCTGAAGGCATATCCCATTTATTTGATGCTCCCAGAAGGTTGGGAGAGGAAAATCATTTCTCATGAGGCAGCGGTGTTTCTCAAACAGCTCATCAAGTGGTCTTCTAGCCACTCCATATATAGGCAGTTCAACCTTGCTGCATGGATGAAGTGGTGATCAACGAACCGAAGTGATGAAAGTCTCCGGAGACATCTAGGAGATGGCGGTGAAAGAGCGGAGTCACCGGTGACTATGAAAGAGCTTGAACTACGATGGAGTCCAATGCAGAGCATGGCCTTCCCCTTGGCTAGGATGTCCGTCTATCGCAGCGGCAAACATTCTTCTCACCAATGTGAACTTTTAGTCCTCCATCGGTGAGCTCCCATCTTGCTGATGTACGGGAGGAGGCCCACCTTCTCACCGTCCACATGCTTCTGATGTCGCCACCGGGCCGAGAGAATTTTCCACTATTTTCACCCAATAGGAATTTCCCAGGATCTTCTTCTGATGAGTGGTTGCAGAATCCTTCTAAATGCCACCTCTCGAAGAGTCCCCTTCCCAAGTCCCCTGGCGGTGACATCGGGTGAGGTCAGTATGATCGCATGATCTGCCTCGAAGAAGAAAAACCTGCGATGTGAGTGAGAACACCGCTCAAGAGCTCCAGGAGTGACTGGTTTCCCAACTTTCGTCAGCGAAGACACCAAGTACAGAAATGGAGTCGCAACACTAGTGAGAACAAGGTTTTCACACCTTAAAGACGTTTGCAGCTTTCAAAGGCGGTAGATTGGAGTCCGGGAGCTCTGGTCTGGAAGCGTTCGCATCTTCCTGGTGAGCGTGTAAGGAGCGACTTCATGTTCAGCCCGAGGGCACAGGTATGCATCTGAAACGATATGATCTCCCCGAGTCTGTTATCCCAGGTTTGTAGGCCAGCAACTTGGTCGCGTTCCCTGACACGCACAACGAGAACGCCATCCAGATGCAGACGGTGGCTAAAATTTCCCGCTATCAAATAGTCAAAAGTCTGAGGTCAAAAGTGTTGTGCATAGCGTATACAGGGCGTACCGAGGAAGCTTCTTCTCCATTATACTTCCATTTCCGCACACGCACAGGAGCCGCTTGACGAGGTACACGAGATGGTTGGCGAAGATCTAGACCGGCCGAGTTCTAGTCATCATGGCAACGGTGATCTCTCCGATGCAGACATGAGCGGCAGCATGCTGTCGCATATCTGACAACAACAGTACCGGATTAATATATCGGCAGCAAACTGATGCCGGGCTTCACAGACATGAAGGCATTCGACAGGATCACAACTGCTTGTCAGGATCTTGCGAAAGGAAAGATCTTCCAAGCCAGTTCTGCGGGTGGGCAGAAATCTCCCAGGGAGACATAAGAGCACACCTCAACACTCAGGCCAACGGAGGTGAGACCAAAGTCATTCGGGTGGAAGGCATATCCTACAAGCTGACGCCCAGAGTCTATGAGTTCTATGTGTTCTAGTGCTATGGTAGTCCCATCGAGAATGATCCATCATGGTGATCGCTTCAAAGGAATCGGAACGTGAGACTGACCCCACCTGGAATACGCAGACAATCTTATTTATAAAGAATGGAATGGATCAATGCCCTTGCTGGAAATAACCAGGTCGATGCAAGGCGGATTGGGCTTGGCGGCAATCGATCCTCAGGAGTCCAAACTCCTGCACATCGTAATTCCCGGCAGTGTCTCCTTGACGGCAAGGAATTTCGAGTGGGGCTTCGCTGACTTGCTCGAAATCCTCCGGAGGGAGATCATTGTCTAAGTGATCGAGGAGGCTGTCGTTTTTCTTCTTCACATGAGTTGCATAAATGGCGCTTGAGTACCGGATACAGGTGGCCACCATCCGGTGGCTCAACTCCACAAGCTTTCTCTTCAGTATTCCTAAGAACTGGACTGCTTGTTCATTTGCAGGATCCCATGTTCCCAGTGAACCGACGATGATCGCATGCACCTTTGTTTGCTTCCCACTACTTCTGAGCTGCAATGCGATATCTTTATATTTCTTTGTTCCAGGAGCGGATCCTTGCCGGGTTCCCTTCAGAGAAGAAAGAATGGAGCGGACCCCTCCGGGGGTCCTCCAGAGAGCATAAGGAAGGAGATTCCCTTCTGGATTCCCCTCCGGAGACAACCAGGGTGGAGGTGATCTCCATTTCCGGAAATATCTTCCCAGGCGTGAGAGGAACGGACTCCGGGTCCTTCCTGGATTCGTGGGGTGGACCCCTCCCGGGGTAACCCCCATCTTGAAGAATCACCCACCCTCAGGTGGCGTGGAACCGTGCCGAAGAACTGCGAAGACAGAAAAGCAGGATTCCCATTATGTTTCTCACATAGCAGTACTTCTGGAACAAAAAAATTGAATGTTTTCTTTGTTTGGAACTAACAAATACGGCATGTTGGTAAGGCTGCAAATTTTTTCCCATGAGCCCAAAGGAACAAAAAAACATGGATGCAAACGATCTACTTAAGTTTTTCTTTTTTTCAACGACTGTTTCGTTTCGTACAAGACAATAAAAATATTTCAAAAAGTGATTTCAACATGGTATGGTTTTACTAACGGTCGGCTGTAAGAGTTTTATGGATCGGGTGAAGCAGCCTTTTACAGAGGTCCGAGCTCTGATGCAATCGTCAGTATTTTGATCACATCACCGTAAGGGAAAATAACAAACAAGAAAAAAATGAGTGAAGAATATTGTAAAAGAAAATTTTCAATGCCTTCTGCTCAGACAACAAATACAGTTGCGTATGACTGTTCATTCATCAACACTATTAAAGTCCTTATTGCAGCTAGAATAAGGAGGTCGGTAGTTTGGCCCCTTAGGACTCAAACTCGACAGAGATAAACACCCATTATTTTCGTTCCGAGAACTCTGAGATTAGCCTTAATTAAATTCCACTGGAATTTCTAATTATTTTTACTTGCCCTCCATAAGTTGACGGATACCTAGCTACTGACTGTGCTCGTTCCTCATATGATAAGGATGCAAACGTTGCTCACGGAAGTACCAAATGTGTGAACGTTATGATGATTATATGTTATTCCCAGGTTTTCCTTTGTTTTTCAAAAATTTCACTTGCTCACCTTATGTTATCCCAGTCAAATTCCATTATGCACGTGCCCAAGAACTTCCGGTGGACGAATCGACGTACGTCGACGTTGAGCGTGGATTTGAAAAGTCGACAAACGTCCTTTCCAGGAACCAACTGCATCCACAGCAGTAAATTAATGTGATTTAAATCCTCTGTTTTGCCCTACACAACGCGGAAGTGTTCACTGATTCGAAAGTCACCATCCCCATTAATCAAAATTATGAATCAAAATTATCTGATAATTGCCTTTGATCGTTCGATTCGGTTTTGGGATTCTCCTGCGTATCAGCCGTATGGTTTTCCTCTCAAACATTTCTGAAGTGGACTTCGTAAATTCAAGAAATTACGTACCTAGTTATACACAGAAGTATTCATGGAAAATGAAATATTCAGCAGGACATTCACATCCATGAATTCAGTTTACGAAATGAAATGGTAATGGTATTTTTAAAAAAAAAACTGTTATTGGAAAATAAACTTTAAAATTATAAGTCACAACAGATTAATGTGAACCTTACCAAATTCAGTTTCTTTTTTTGTATCATCGAAGGAACACTGAAATATTCCCTACAATGAATTTATGTTGATGTTTTACGTGATAAAATATGCATAATATCAAAGCAATTATAAAGACCTGAAAGTTGATTGATGACTGTGAAAGACTGTAAAAAAAAAAAAAAAAAAACATTAATACACACTTTTGTGGTATTAGAATACTCTTTTGTCCCAGCTTTGTGCATTGAGCCATTATTGAGATAACTACAAACATCTGTTACCAAGGGCAATAAGTTAGTTTGATATGATGTTTTTGCATCCCTTGATGTTTTAAACTGTTAACGGGTATAGTGCTGAATTAGTTATTTTCTTTGGAAATAGGAGTGAAAAACAATCGTACTAATGTTTTATAAAGAGTGAATGGAAATAGATTCAAATTTTACATTGAATTGGATTGCATATGTGCTGTGTTTGTTCCAGCAAAGAAAAGCTTTCATGGAATATTTGGATTTGAGCTGATAGCTTGAGGGCTAGGATGCAGCTGGATGTTACTCAGAATGATGAGGACACCGACATTTAAGAAATCATGCCTTTCCAATCAAAATCAACTGAATGAGGGTAAAGGTGTGTGTTCATGAGACAAGCAAAGTATCAGTTCACATGTCTTTCTTTTCATTTTGTTTTTTGTTTGTGTATAATCTTATTTGTCACCCAAAAGTCATATTTGATTGCAATCTTGACTTCTGTTGTTTTTTGTATCTCACATGCATGAGGATTATGTATTTTGGAAATTACAGTTTTGTTATAATTGGAGACAGTCAACAAAACAAGCTTGGGCAGTTGCAATCTTTTTTCTATAAAAGAAGTTGTATTATCTTAAATACAAGAATAATTCTGTCAATTGTAGTTTGATTGGTTTTACCTTTCTTATACAAAATAATTTTATCATCACACTATAAGAATAACAGATTTTCAACTGATCAATAGTACAGATTAGTTTCATTAGTTCAGGAAAAGCTCCTGAGTCAGCCTTCTTGGATCTGAAATGTAGAAAGTAAACATGGATTCTTAAAAAACCTGGCAATTTACAAGTGAATATTATGAATACCAAGTTGATATAGAGTATCTGTTTGAGCAAAAAGTTTCCAAAGCAAGATTTGAGAGGTGCACATTCTTTATGGTAACATGACCTATGTAGTTAGGAGACACATCTGAATGGCAGTTTGTTAGGTCTGAAATGAATCAGAAATATAACTGAATCCAGTATCAGTTTGTAGCTTGATGTGATTATCAAGATTCAATCATTTCATTCAAAGTAGAAAGAAACTATCTTGTTCATCAAAGTAGCAGTATGTGATGGAGATTGCATGTCCAAAACAGTGTAGGAAAGCAGTAGGATTTTTATGTGCAGACATTACTATTGTTCCAAGCTATTTGTTGAGGTCGAGACTAACTTGTTCATGAACACTATTTCCAGAATTTTGGAGTCCTCCTCTAGTGGGTGCAGCAACTCAAGAAATTGTTTGGGACAAAGAGTCTCCAACTGTAGTCCAGAGGATTACTCGGCAAGCTGCGAGTTGCAAGGACTTCAAAAAACAGTGTGATGTATCTGGAGTAGTGCAGCAGTTATCTGTGCAGATGGGCCACTTTCAAGATCAGGGTGCTCAAGGAACGGACGATGATTTTTGGCAGTCATTCTTGCCGTTAGATGCAGATATTCCACCAGATTCCATCACTAACAAAAAATTGGAAAAAAACAAAGGTCCTTTATCTTGTGTAGCATCATTAGAAATTCCCGAGGAACTACATTTGTTGGCTGTGAGACTGAGAGCAGAAGATACTGGCTCTGCCTCTCAGAACAACATAATCTCATCCACAACTAATACCAGTATCTTAGAAGAGTTGAATGATGAATTGAGTGATTCCTTCCTTTTATCTACAAAAGAAATGGAAGATGCCCTATTTGACCCTTCAACTCAGAGCTATCATGTCCCACCAGTGCATAGCAGTCCTGTTCAACCTGGAAGAGCAACATTTCGTTTGGATGGCAGTCCATGTAGAACACTACGACCAGAGAGTCCATTAAAGGAACTGGTTCAATGCTGTCAAGAAATCTCGGAGCAGTGTACTTCCTTGGAACAAGTGTTCCATTCAGAGCAGAGTGATGCAGAAGTTAGTTTTGGAAAGGATGGATTGGATTTGCTACTTGGTGCTATGATGGAGGATGCTCAGAACTCAGTTGGTGAACATAAAACTGAGGATCTATTCCCTATCAGTGGTGGACAGTACGTTGCAACACAGTCTGTAACTTGTTCCCCTGAAGAAATAGAGGAAAAACGAAAGATTGCGTTGTTAAGAAAAGAGAGAAGAACAATGAAGAGAACCAGCATTTCTGACACTTCACCAAATAGCCAACCACACACAAAAATTAGCCCCAATTGTCAGCCAACATCACCCACATTAATTCCAGGGACACAGCAAGCGTTGAGACGGCAAATGAAGCTGCAAACCATAGGTAGTGGAATGCGATACAAATGAAGATCCCCACTCCATGACTCATTTCTCATGTACCGCAACAATATTGTGATGATGTATTATTGTATCGTAATAAATGTTTCTATCAATTATTGCACGTTTTCGTTCCTACGTTATAAATAAATGCACATGTTTTACTATTGCCATTGAAAGCTTGCCCGGCATTCATATGAGCCATTCTAATGATTCTATCTCATGGTACGCTGCCTGTTGTTTGTATGCGCATTTCTTTGTATTCCGTCTTGAAACAAATTTCCATTTTCTTCTATGATTTCCACATTGTAATTATCCAATGGTCGCGAAAAGTGAAAATCCTTCTCAAGTTTGGGGTGGTGAATGCGCTCCCATTTTCAATCGCGCCAAAGCAAAATAAAGGGTCAAAACGCCTCGAATCCCACGGATGTATCGTCGAACTACGAAGTATTACAAATCGGTACATTCGCACTGCTGCGGAATCGTTCTGCCGAGCCTCCTTGGATGGGAAGCGTGGGCGTCGTATTCCGCGTGAGAGTAATAGGTGATGAAGAATTTCCGGATGGTGACTGAATGGGGTTTCCTCGATTCCTTCGCCCGAAGCAAAAATTCTCCAATTTTCATTTTCATTCAATCCATTTCTGAGGAAACGTTTTGCTCACCTTAGAAATTGAAAGATACCCCTTTTGCAGTTGATATTTATAGTGAGCATCTTGTGCGTTTGTGTTTATGTATTATCTGTTTCGAAATGGTGTAATTCAGCTTATAAGTCATTTATCACAGATTTTTTTGGTAGATTTCTTGCTGCTTAATATTTTCTGCAGTTTTCCACAGTAGGTCTTCCATCCTATGACCTTTGAAAACTAGTCTTTGGAACATCCTGTGATGCTCTCGATCCGTGCTAGCAAGTGTCAACGTTCCCTTGGTCCGATTTTTCCTGTTCAGCTTTGTGTATGATGATCCCCAAAACATCTCAAACCTGACACTGGCTGGTCAACCGGTTACCAAGGAAAGGTTCCCTACGCAACAGCCGTTTCGCTTCCTCTTTGTCCCTTTTGGCAATCGTTCCTGGGCTCGTTTCATCAACAGCTAAACAGATCTGTTTAGCTGTTGTTCCACATGGTGCTTAACATGCTGCAAGAACCAGCTTTTCCGTTGCTGTCTACAAGTATGCTGCTCGAAGCATTTACTTTGTCAGGTAACTGTCTGAGAAGACACAGAATGAACTTTGACACTATTGAGGAAGTCACTGCAGTACCAACATGGAAGAATATGTAAACATTACATACAACATACATAAATACATGCAACATGAAAGATCCATATTCTGCAATCTCATGTTCATTCATTATGTGATGTAAGGGCATTACACAGTCAAAACTTTTGCTCGATGATTCCTTGAAATTCGTTCGTTATCATACTTTTCCCAGCAATCCAACCGAAAGACATCGAGTTCCTAGCTTTTATCCCGCTGATAAGCTTCTGGATACCAGGATAGCATCTGACTAGGTCCCATACAAAATTTGTCAGGATCCAGTCATGCCATCTCAAAAGGAGAGCAGTAACATTGAACTCTTTCTTTAGCATTATGGCAAGCACTTTCTCTAAGGCTTGTGGATTGCACCTGTTCCTTCAAATATCCTATTCTGATCGTTCAATGAAAAACATATCCGATTCTCTCCTGGGTTCCATGCCAGAATGAGATCGTTCCGAGATTTGAGCATTTCCTTCTCTGCTTCAACAGCCACGTCGCCATCACGAAGAAGACCGTACAACATACTAATTCCCAAAACACCATCGTATTCTGGTTATATGTGTCACGTCTCGGTGATCTCAATAAGAAACCGTACCCATCAACTGTAAGGACATGGTTTGTATCATAGCATGTTTTTTGGCATCCCACAACTGAAACCCTTTTCGGTAGTCATCGGAGAATTTCGTTGTTATACCCGGACGACAGCAAAGGAGGTAGTCTATGAAGTCTTCGAAGAAAGAGATTGACATAAACGGGTATAACAACGTTTCTTCCGGGAATTCTTCAACGACTACTGGGAAATAGCATCCATTCCACACATGGACTCTGAAAAATAAACAACAAAATGCTTCCCAACCCAAAGATGTGTGCAGAAATATGGATTATTACCGTCTTGAATTCTCCTGGAACTATAGACTCTGGTTATGGAGGTGAGTTGAAAATCTGCCGAACTGATCCAAGTAATCAGTCTTATGAAAGGAGTTAGAATCGCACAAGTCCTTACTATTCCTGTACCTCAGGTGATTTGGAACAACATAGAGGAATTTCGCACAGATGAAACTGATCGCAATGCAGGGAGTTCTGGTTCAAGGGCTCTAGTTCTGACTTATGCCAACACTTTAAAACAACCCGTAAAATTACAAAATTAGTTACGATATAAAAAGTCCCTTGACTGCAGTATTTTTTTTTTTCACATATAAGTACATTAAGCTTTTTATGAAATGAGGTGATTACGCTAATTTTCCAAAAACCATCTACGTCAGTTCAAAGGACAAACACTGCACTTGTAGCATGGACTGATGTGCACATTACAAGTAGAGTAGCAATTTTAGTACCCTATTGTGTCCCTTCAACTTGCACGCCAGTCCTACTTGCAGTTGTTGCGGCTACACTACTTAGAATAGGTGCATGGGCATTTGTTGCTATCGCATTAACTAGTTTAAGAATACATGAAAATGTTACAAACCTATGTTTCCAGTCGCTGTCCAGAGTTCCACTAATAAAGATGTGCAGTAGGTCTGGAATTCAGTCCCTCCTCATGAGGAGGATTGCTAATCCGCTAAATCTGTTTTGGCGCCCACGCTCGAGTCCCTGTCTATATTGCAAGCGTGAATGGTAAACACTTCGGGAGACATTTTCGTCTTTTACAGCGTTCCGATGGTTTCCGGTAATACTGTCTTTTGATTTTTTTTCAAGGCTTCATCGTCGATACTTTTGTTGCCAAGTATTCTTTCTTTCTGCTTTTCTTCCATCCCTTCGCGTCGTCTCTCAATATTTCCTTTTTTCGGTGAGTGAATTCAAAGATGGATATCTCAAACGCCCCTGTGATTTTAAGGATGGATCTGTATGCTATCATCTGATGTATCGATTTTGTTTGGCGTCTTTTATTTAAGAGACATTCTTGTCATCATCCATTCCGATTAGAAAATTACTGTTGTGAGCTCTGCATTCGAAAGTTTGCCTCTAGGGATTATTTGTAGATGCTGAGCCCACAGTGTCTTTTTCTTTATTGTCCATGTAGAATGGATGCTCTTCCGGTTTGCCGTCTTTGGTACCAGAGCTGTGACAAGCCTTTGGCTATTGTTCATCATCTTGGTATGTTCTCTGCTTGCAGCATAAGGTCGCCTGCCTCACTTTTTTTCAAGACAGGGAATATTGTTTATTTTTTGGATTTCTACGGCATGTTTTGAGCATACTGACTTTAAATATTTCCTTCTTCCAAAAACGTGCATCTCGTTCACAATATTCCTTTTTTTATTTTAAGCAACAAATTGAGAAGCAAGCATTATTGATCTCGGATGGATTCGGTTCATTTGGAACAAAACTAGAACCCAGAACGAAATCAGTAAAATCTTCCTTATAGAAAGATCTATTCTCTACCCTGTAATTGCTCATGGATAGCTGTAGTACATTTTGCAAAATACGTGGACGAATGATTTGAAAATGTAGAACCTTGTTCAGTTTGATAGGGCTTGGCTTTCAGAATTGCCGAATGTTCATTGATTTTTTTTCTGTCAGCTTCCTAACGTGTCTGCTGTGGATCACAGAGAAATCTCGTTCTCTGAGACATGCTTGATGACGATGAGGGAAAGTGATGACGAAGGCGTTTATAGATGTCTATACTTTCACGTCCACAAGTGGCATTAAAAAGCAGCCGCGTTAAGACTTCACAATCACTCAAGGATCGCAAACTATGAGGTGATGATGAAATGGATCGTCACTATATTCCTACACATTAAAAAGCATAGTCATGAAATGTTTCGTAGAGTATTTTCATTCCATTTTTTCAGTCTTCTAGAATGGTGGAATAGCCAAGGTTTGATTCTATCATGATGATTATCTGGGACGAAGTAGGGGAAGTCTCCAAGCATAATCAGAACAAGATGCAACGATGGAAAACGAAACAATCTAGAAAATCATTAACTGTCGCTCGAGAGAACAGCACAGATATACATCGGAGGTAATTTAATTAAGGTTCAATAAATTATGAATTCAAAGCGCAAAAAAAGTGCCGGGGAAGTCTCAGCTCTCTCCAAAATTACTTTCTACAAAGTATCACGATCACTGGATCATTCAGTGTAATCAAGAAAGCATGTTGACTACAAAAATTCTCGTAAACAGCCTTTGAAATCTGCTTTCCTTCCTGGTTCATCAGAATTCCGTTTGATGAATGTCATCTCGAAAACACTTCCAAAAGGACTGCATTCTTGCTGTTGTATTCTGAATTAAGGTGTACAGAAATGAACACCAATCTAAATGTGTTTTCCTTGGTGTTCCCAGACCGGTTGCAACGCCAACTGTTTGTGTCTTTCGCTCTTGAATGCGTTTTCCACTATCATACGTTATTCGAAATGGAAAAAGGATTTTTGAACTGTCATGCACCAAAAGCAGCAGATTCATCCACGGCTTAAAACGAATCATAGAGAAATCCACATCCATTTATCCATTCGAGTAGTTCCACGAAACGCTGCAATACTCGTTCTTTCGGTCTTTCCTTCTCTCCATGGCGGCCTCGTTGCGATGGCATTCCAACATCGCCCACTCTTTTTCTCTTTCCTGCGATTCCTCGTCAATCTGGCGTGTGACCGCGTGCAAGAAGTGTTCAGGTGTTTGAGACACTTTAGCACTTTCGCTTTTCATCTAGGTGACGCAGTGCGTCTGTGATTTTCGCTGTTTCTCACGAACCGATCAGTCATTCCTTCCGGCCGTGATTCTAAATGCAGCACCCCTGCGGCTGAGACGCGAACACCCGGCTGCACCCAAATTGCATCCCTCTTCATCAGCTGAGCGCCGGAGGCTACGTACACGCGTTCGGTGCTGGCCGCTGCCGTGCGCATGTCGGCCCGACCCGGAACCGTGGACGATTCTCAGTGCAGCTGTGATGTAGTCGAAGAATGATGCACTGTTTCATTCTTTCCATACGAGGTATGCACATTATTCCTACCAGTCGTTCCGTAACTTGGAATTTTACCTGGTTCGGATCGGATGACCGTTGATTTTCTGTAAATTTTCTATGGGGATAAAAAAAAAAAAAAAAATGGAGATCTTCCAAGGAAGTTGTTTTGACCCCGAAACGGTTTTGACCATTTGTTTTATTGCCCTCCATATCAACAATTTGTTAAAAATGAAGCCCTTTAAGCATCTGCATTGATGTAACGTGATCTTCGGATGTAATACCAAAGTTTTACTTTTGTCAGTTTTGCTTGTCGCTGCGTTATGATCATTTAATCGCTTTTGCTGATTCTAACATCGTCTATGAAAGAACTATGAATCCTTAAACACGAAAACGGAGTATGATTGTGAAATGCAGTATACCCTTAATAGCACAGTGCACTTCAGGCCATTAGTGAGGGAAAACGTTTGTTCCTTTAAAATAAGAGAACAAGAATTGAACAAAAATAAAGAATCAACAGAAGCAGGAATCTAGTTCTTCTAGAGGTGTTGTGTTTATGGAATGAATAAGCATTCCAGTTCAGAACTTTGATGTTGCCTATGGTATCTCTGCCATCCGCCATACCTGCTATGTCTGGTGCCAACACTAATGTAGGTAAATACTGGATGTCACCACTTCCCTTGAAATGCAAATTCGATTTAGTGTGTGCTTCAGCATCATATCCCTAAAACTATTACATATATCAAATATCTTTTCTAAAAGTAAACTGATTAAACCAATTAGCTTTATCTCTCTAGCATTCTTGTTTAGGGGTTTTCATTCTGCAAAATGCAAGCAGGAAATCATCTCCTTTCAGGATACAATGTTCATCGTTTGCGCTTTTGTCCAGCCTTGGAAAACTGTGATATTTACAACAATCACGAATTGATCTCTCAGAATGACATATACTAACATAATAGTAGCTGATATCTGTTTTGATTGAACAGAAATTGTCACTCAATTTTGCTGACACTCTGAACATAAAATCAAATACATGATCCTTCTGAAGTTTTCATATGAATTATTGAATATAAAATAACAAATCTACTCCAGCCAGTACTCAACTTGAAAGGCAATTACTCATCTCAGTTGCTTGGTTGCAAAAATTAGCTGTGGAAGCTTACAAGCTCAATCTGCATTTATCTGTTTTTTAGAGCTAAATTGTTTTCAGTCACTTAGATGGAAATTTGTCTTGTACATCTCATAAGCAAATACTTCAGTATGTGAGATGTCATACTCCAATCCAATGTAGTCCAGTTCAAGATTGAACGGACCATTAATCCCATCAGCTATGGTGATCCCTAAATTGTTCACTTCTGCATTGTTTACTCTGCTTTGTTTGTCCTGAATTCTTCCTTTGCTTGACAAGAAAAACTTTGAAAATGGGATCTATCATATTTCAATAACACTCTCCAATAATAATTATTTACTTACTAACCTTGGTAATTTGCCAATGGGGACCACCACGTGTAAACAGTGGAAACTGACTAAGATCATTCCAAAATAAGTCTAAATCTTTTCTCTGTCCTAAGCTGAGCACGTAAGTTCGTCCATCTCCTCGAAGTCGTAGTACTAAATGTGTGTAGTTCCTCCAATCATGATAAATAACCCTGTAGAATGAACGCTAATGACTGCAAAAGTGAGCCACTCAGTGATCCATGAGCATACCATTGGTGGTTTGGAGATAATACTGCAATAACCAGCTTGCTGAACAATACCATCTTTGGGGACTTTAGTGGACAGGACTCCACTGAAAAGTGCTTTGCCAGTAGGGGATAAAGTGAAGGTGCATTTGCTATATCCTTCATTATGAGAACTATCTGCAGTGACAGTCCAGTTTTTCAAGTGTTCTTCTCCAGTAAACTGCCACACTACATCAATCTCTCCAGGCCTGTAAATAAAATTTTAAAGTTGACAAATAAACTAGAAAAATGCACAACACCCAACATAATGCAGTTAAGTCATACTTTATTTCACACTCGAATTTTTTTTTAGTTTCAAAAACTGGTTATTTGTTGATTGCTCAAGATTTCTTCATTGGATGCATCAGTAGGTTCTCAAATTAGGCTTTACTTCATTTCTTATTAATAACAGTCTGAACTTTAATAATCAACATAATATTTTATGGATACCTATAAAGTTTGCGGTGTTTTCGATCAAAGTCAACATACAGCAACCGGATGTGTAAATTAAATATGATAACAAAGATTTATTTATGTTTCATTAGCGACTTACCTGGGGGGAAGGACGCATGAGAATCGTTCAAATCGCTCCTTCTGCTCTAAACACCATAAGTCAAATTCCTCAGGTAACTTCTTAAAGAAGTTTGTAATATCAGCTAATTTCACACCTTGTGGTTGGGCATATTCTGACTGAGGATGAAATTGATAAAACGGTGTTCCTTCATGTCCTTTTTGTTTCCAAGGAGGTGCCTATTGTATTTACAAAAAAAAAACATGCAACCTTACACATAACCGCTATCAACCAAAATCTAACCTGGCTATGGATTTCACGTTTCCAGCAACTAAAAACTTTATACAAAACACGATTTCCAAAAAAAGCAAACATCTTGTTAGTGTAAAAAAGAAACTTGGATTTAAGAGGATCTATCATGTGTGCACTTTTTATGGCTACTGTAAACAAATACCTTGAATCGCTCCATCACTTCCATTTATATCTACACCGGAATGTCTACATCTACAAGTTCCTCCTAGTTACCAATGTCTACTCATCGAATGCAAGTCAAATACTTCAGTGTTATCAATTCGTGAAGCTGCATAATCAGTTTTCTTGAATTTTTAAAGAGCAGAGATATACAGAGTCGTTAAACACTTACTGAAATATGAAAAAAAGTATATCCTGGTTAGAGTTATAGTGCATTTCTCACATTAATTAGATTTACAATATTTTCACGTAAGTTTTCGGAGGCTCTTAAAGTACCTCTTGGCATATATCTGGTAGAAGTGTAAGAATCAAAAGGTCTACATGAAGAATTTAAGAATATTTTATTTTGCTCTTGAAAAACGATGTTCTTACACATCTATATTAGTATATGTAATGTTTTTTTTGTTTTTTTTTTTATACCCTCCAATTCAAGGGGATTTTTGGTACATGAAAAAATGGCCATATTTTCTAATTTTGTGAATTCTAAAAAAAAAAAATCCCCTTGGGGTTCCCTTCCAAGAGTAAGAGGAACGGAATTCTTCTTCTGGAGACTTCCTGGATTCATAGGGTGGTCCCCTCCCGAGATAACTCGCATAACTTGAAGAGTCGCACGCATCCCTTGGGCGCCGTGGAGAGTGTTACAGGCCTTCGTTAGCCCCCTCTAAGGAGGTGAACGGTTCTTCAGAACTTGGCGAACCCCCGAAAAGAGAAAACCTGGAAAAAAAAAAGGTTGGAAGGAAAGCAGCGAAAGCAGGACTCAAAATGATTTCCATCATCCCAAATGAGTGACTGGGAGTCCCGGAGATAGGGGAGCAAATTGGTAAATTCCTCTGCCGCTGCGACACAGTGGGAACAGCTCCATAGTCGCGTCCAGAAGTTCTGCCTGAGGCGCTTCCTCCTGATCGGCAGCGCTCTGTGGGGCGCTAAAACTTCATTGCCTGGTTGCTGGGCACGCACCCCCCCCCCCCCTCCAATCCTCTCCAGGCATGTGGACGCGCCTCGCGAAGTGCAAAATGTAGGCGAGTTCCGCGACCCTGACAGTCCAGATCGCCGTGCCCGCCGGACGAAGGCACAGGATGAACGCTCGAAGCCAGAAGAGCAAGTGCCCAGGATTTGGATTCCTGCCTGAATGGGAGGGCACCCGCCCGTGGCGCGCGACTTTTCTCTGTAGCTGCTGTCTTCCTGTATTGAGGACAGCAGCTACAGTGAAAGGAGTGCATGCGTCCCGATGAGTTCATTTCTCTGGGAGAGATCTTCACCGTCGTCAGGAATTCCGAGAAGCTCATAGAGCCAGAGGATGATGCCGTCGGAGTTCATGCATTGTTTCAGGAAGGAGCTGCGGTCCTCGGCGGTCCCAATTCACTCTTCGGAAGTGAAGAAGGAGGTGCCGAGCTGCTTTCGGTGGGGAAGAGTACGTCTCCTCCCTCCACCGAAGGAGAGTTGCGCAACCTATGCATCTGGCGTCCGATCGGAACACATCCCACGGTCCCGAGCATTGGCAGTCCCATAGGTAGTCGGTGAAAAGCATTTCTGCTCCCGGTTCCAGGAGCAACAAGGATTTCACCCGACATTCTATACTGCATAGTCGGGATGAGAGGCAGTTTGTCTTTGGGAGGGGACGTGGGAGAAAAAGCCAACGCTTTTTTGTTTCTTCGTTCGAATGGGAGCCAAGGTTTAAATGATGCTTATCCTTTCATCATTCTCCGCCCAGTCGAGAGGACGTTTCGAATCGCTCAGGGGATGGATTTCTCATTTTCAAGAAGGTTCGAGGGTTTTTTTTTGGTCCAGATGCGCTGCCAGCCATCGTCAGCACTTTGGACTTCCTGCAAACGACTCCCTGTTGCGTTCAGGATAGCAACAGAGGAGATTCCAGGGATACGGAGCGTGGCACAGTGACTCCACGAAACCGCTTGCTTGACGCCCGGGTTGTTCTGTCCCGAGTTAGGACGGTATTCCGTATCAGGACAGTGAGACCGCACGCGGAACCCACGAACTCTTGGAGACCGCAAAGAGATGGGAAACCTAGGGCCTGAGATGTGGGGAAAGTCAAACAGATTACTGCACGTGCGGAGGTGAGCGTATTGCGAGAGGTCCTGGGGCGGATGCTGTGCTTGGTTGTTAGCTGCCGCCATTGTTTCCGTTATTGCAGTGATGCTCCCGCTGATCTTTCTTGGAAGAAAAAGGTCATGATTCTATCATCCGTGTAAGAATGTCTTCATTCGCATCCCCAAGTGCGAAAGTTGGCCCGGAAAACCTTGCTGACGACTTCAGGACTTCTTGAGAAGCCAGTTGTGTGTTTGTATTTGAAGACAAGAGAGAAAGACCCGTCACCACGGCGAATTCAGCAAATTGGATTTGGCACCCGGTTGCGCCAGGGCGTTTGTTTATAAAATAAACATATAAGTCAATGGCAGGATGCGTATCTACAAAAAGAACCGGTGCACAGGCCAGCGAAGTTCGCCTCGACAGCAGAGGAAAAGGGAAACCAAAAAAAATGAAACAAAAAATATATACACAAAAGTAAAATGGGAGGATTCGGGAAGGGGTCATCGGGTGCTGGAGGGTGTCCTTTGCATCCTTGTGCGGATGCCGGCGAGTTCAGAAAATTGGATGAATTCTCAAGTGCTGCTGCCTTCTAGAAAATAATGCGTTGATAGGGACAGATCGCTTTGCAGATCTGTATAAAATGAAGAGGAATGGAAGTAAAGGAAACCAATGGCGCACCTGTGTCTTGCGCTAGCCACGTATCACCATTTGTAGACGCCGCGTTTGGAGAGAAGAGACCCCAGGTAGTACCGCTGCTGGAGATGCAAATAGGCAGGTTCGAAAGTGGTATTTCGATTTGCCGAATGCCATCATGAATCTGGTGATGAAAACATCTGTTTCATCTGTGTTTCCCTGCTTAGCATTGCGAGGTCGTTTTGAGAACGCGCGATCCGCTCAGAGTACATGGACCGCTGGGGTAAGGAAAAGCTCTAATTATCGCACGCTGGACCACATCCAGCCTTCTGATTCTCGATCCACGGAAGAGCACTCTTCTTTCTCTGATCTTCTGTGACTTGAATCTTCAGCACTGACTGCAATCTCATTGGGAAGATCAAACTTCACTCCGCGGATCAGAAATGATGGCAACACTTTGTGATGAATGAGAAAAGAGTTGCCATCTAAATGGTGCCACTTGAGCTATTAATTTAAAAGAAAAGCAATGGATAATGTCAGTACCGGAGGGACTAAGCAGCATTCGGTCCGAACAGATGCTGTCAGAAGAACTCCATGCTGATTTCTCTTGTCCAATGTGAAAGGGAAAAGAAGAAAAAAAGAAGCGTGCTATGCAAATATCACTTAGTAGGAGAACGCGTGAGTTCAAATAGAGTTCGAACAACTGAAGCAGTTGCAATACTCAAGGAAAAGAGTACTGGGTTGTATGTGATGTCAACGCATTCCAGATTTTTAGTGGGAAATTTCTATACAATTGCTGTTTCCCATCGTGTTCAAGGAAGAATTTTAGAGTATAAAAAGTGTTTAGACTTCGAAAAATCCTACCTTTGAGGTGCATTCCTGAGACAAAGAACACGAGAAATCATATCCAGCATTTCCCCCCTCTGCTGCATTCAGCCTCTTTTTGACCTTTGTTTCAAACCACGTAATTTACGAACGGTTACTTGTATCCATATGGCACATTTGTGGTCTACTTGCCAGGTTCGAAATTGAGCGGCACCCATCACCAAAATAAGCGTATGCAGAGCACGTACATGTCAGTTCAAGTCTACACGTTGCTGTGAATTACCCTAAGTGTTACATCTGAAATGGGGAACTTCATGATGATAAACGATCTTTAGCGCTTAAGAATTCTGCAATTCAAAAATCAGTCAGCACAGAATCAGTACTCTTTGCTTACGTGTTGCATCGTGTTGTTTGAACCCTCAATTCGAACTCATGAGTCAGAAAAGATGATGGTTTATCGTCTCTTCTGCACTGAACGAAGTCCCCTCTAGTAGTCGAGGAATCAAGATAAAAGCATCATGCAGTCAAGTGTTGATGAAATGGCCTATCAGACATTCTCTAATTACTGCAGGTTCTGCGTGTCCTTCCGGCACGCATCAATTTTCAATAAAAGCATCCTTTTCTCATGATATGAAAAACAAGTTGATGTCTCTCTTTGCTGAAGCTGTTAACAACAGCAACTTCAACGCCCCGAAGCGGATAGCTAAAATGAGCCATGCATGGTTCCGTTTCGAACATGTGCAAAGTAGAGAAAAATTGCCCTTCTCAAGCAATCCGTCGTCGATGCGCCAACAACCACGGCGAACGCGCTGCCCAGTGAAGAGAAGTGGGGGCTGCACCAAATATGAAGAAATGAGAGATTCTATTACTCATTTTCCAAGGACACAGAGCCTACGACCCGTATGCAAAACCCTGAGGCTACATGAAGAAAGCAAACGCACCCTGCGCCACTTACTGCTCTGTCTTACACTTCATATACTCCCGGAGTTTTCCGATTCCTATAGAGCTGCGGGCCGGTTGTGGTGCCCTTGTCCATTCCTAGGACTCCTTGAACTGGAGGAACAATCACTTAAAGATCTGTTTTTTTGCACTTTGACGATTTGTTCTTTCAGATGCTGACGTCTCTCTGTGGTAGACTTTGACATGGTCACCGCTGACACCTTGTTTCCAGTTTTGCGCATACGGCTTCCACCTGTAGCTGCTTCCGGAGATATGTATGCGTACCCCATCCGAGTGCAATCCTGGCATTTGTGTTTGGGGAACGCTCTGCTGAAATTCTTTCAGATATAATATAATAAACAGTAGGGATCCTTGCCTACAAATCAGAGGTCGACTGTTGATTATGGATAATGTAATGAGTCGTCTCCTTATGGGCACCGAACTTTTGTAAAACAACAGAACCAATAAACGTCTTCAAGACATTGTATGAAGCTTGTTTTGTCATAGTGTGTAGACGATGCCAAACATGGTCTCCATAAGACGTCACCATATGTCATTCCAATTCTGAGCATCGTTCAGCCGGAAAAACCTGGACATTTTGACATCAAATATGGTAAATGAGAAGAAGAAGAGAGGAATTCTTGGAAGAAAGCACCACTCCTTCTGCCTTAGGCAGATCCTTAATTTCACTACCGAGAACTTTTCCTCTCCAAGAATACACCACTATTTTCAAGCATTTTTCTTCCTTTCTTCCTTCACGAAAAGTTGCAAACTTAGATTACCAAACAATTTATTGCTCAGATATGTTTATATTCGTTCCTCCTCTCTCCACGGATGGACCTACTTTTAGCTTTAGTCATGCTCACTGAGGTGTCGCACACGAGCATGCGATGGGTGCATTTAACTCATGGTCATCGCTCTATCCTCGAAATAACTCGAGGTAGAGTAAGAAATCTCAAGAACTTATCTATCTTTTTATTAAGACAACGTTCCACATGCAGAGCGTCAATCCTCTCCTAGATATACCAGAGTGCTAAGAATATAAGTGCCTTCATCGTTCTCCCTCAAGGGCCTGGTGGATGCACCCACGATAGAAAGACATAAAAGTGATCCGACAGGCCTCGGGAGTTTGTGAAGAAATCGAGAACCAGAATTCCTTCCTCACCAAGAGAAGAGATCACATGGTGTTTGCTGTGTTGATCTCGTTATTTTCTTGTGCAGTTTTTGTAAAAAGAAAAAGAAAAGAGGAAACAAAACTGCCCATTTCTGCTGTAGAACAAATATATCATTATAATCAAATCTAATGAAAGATAACTTTCCTTCATTTTCAATAGTTTGTTTGCCTATTCCTTCATATTGCTTACACAAGTATTATTATAATTTGTGATAATTTTAAGTCATATCTACTCCAGAAATTCCAAATCATTTAAGTAGAAGCAATTAATATACGAAGGGGAATGAATATCAGCCTTTTGAAAATCGAAGGCTCCCAATTAAAAATTAGGAAGGAACAAGAGTGTTATAACAAAAGGGCTTACTAGAGGTTCTATAGTAATTAAACATGATTAAATTTTCGATTCACGCAATTGAAATAATAAAATTACGAATTTGGAAATTCACTTTAGGATTCCATGTGAAAGTTCCTTTTAAAATTCTGAAGATGAATAACTGAATTCCCTCTATTCTCCAATGTTTCTCTGTTCAAAAAGTGTACTTTACAATAATTTGTAACATGTTTTTCTTCTTTTTTTTTTTTAACCCTGATGTTGCGAGTTTTCCCGCTTAGCTGTGAACCACGAAAACATGAAACTACATTTTTATTCGTGTAATATTGTTTTTTAATTTAAATTCACATTAGAAGGCTGCATCTTGTATTGGTTTGCCTCCCTCTGTAAACACGCGTGCTTCCTTTCTAGTGAACACGGAAACAAGTTGACATATCTTTTCCAATACTTAATCTGTGTCCACTATATGCAGCTTTAGCCTGATTGATGGAATCCACCACGATGAACTTCTTTCACTCCAAGGGATTACACGGAATGAAATATCTTGTTTCACAGAACTACATAAATCCGTAAATGCTTATGTGATGCTTTTTTGCACAGGTAACACGCATATCATGCTTCGATAATAGGCAGTATTGTGACCGCGGTGCATCTATCAGAGTCTTATCTCAGCATTTATTAGAGTTTTTTTTTTTTAGGGTTTCAGAAACGCATTTGCTGAGTGGGGAGGTATTTGGCACTCCTTGCATCAAAAAAGGTTAAACACGGTTTTCATGGCTGGAGTTCGCGTATATCATGGAGCATGCGGATGTCGATTTTACTCACCAATACAAGCAAATTCAAAGTAGATTAAAAAAGTATGTAAGCTTGGCTTTATCAAAAATATTTCTGTTTCTTGTTCATGTTCTTCTCACCGTTTTTTGCTGAGTTTTGCCGATAATGCTACAGTTCGAAAATTATTTTTGTGGTTACCATACTGGAAAAATTGCATCAAACTCTAAAAGATAATATTGTTAGTAGTACTTTCAATTAAAAGTAAGAGTAACAATATGAAATCTGAAGTTTTTCAATGCAAACAGTAAAAGGAGCGTTTTGAATTTTGAGGAGTTTTGAAGAACAGCATATAGAACCAGTGGTTTATAGATCAACAAACTGGCGAGAGATATGATGAGACATTTACATTAGCATATAAAAAACATGCATACCATCTACAGCGATAAAATGACCTTCATAAATTAGAAAAGGAATTAACAATTTAATTTATATTGTAATAAGAGTTTTTCTAAGATTAAAAACATCATAAAAATATCTTTAGTTTCAATATTTTTCGGAAATCTTCAAATGAAATAATTTTTTCCAATTTTGTGCCCTGCAATTTCCCTTTGGAATTTCTGATAATAAATGCAAACGGTAAACTAATGCTTCCTGGGAGTAGGCATTAGTTTGCAGTTTAAAAAACAAACTATAATGGCCTTCTATAAGAAAGTATGCATGCATTTCAAAATAATCATAGTGATTAAATTGTAACGATTTTGTTCTAGGAGATTCTTAAAGAAGGCTAACTTGAGGAGCATAGCTGAAGAACTTTGTAAGCATACCTTGCCTAAGCAGTTGCCGAAAACTTTGTTGTAGCTATTCTTGCAAGAAAGCAAGAAAATTATGGACAGCAACATTCAGCTGCACTTTGTTATGTTTCATTAGCTCGTTGTAAAAACCTTCTTGGTGAACGTGGAATAGAAGCAAATTTTTTAACACAAGCAGCAAGACTGTTTCTAAAGGCAGAATTAGAGACACATTTCATCAGCATCAGCTTCAGTGAAAATTTAGAATTAGCAATACAGCATTTTTATGCAGCAGCTGATTTATTAGCTACTTTGGGACAAGAACATACATGTATATCTCTGTTTATGGAATTGGCCAATGGCCTATTGAAGATGAATCACAGGTTGGAAGCTGCACGACATTTCAAGAAGGCAGCTGAAATTGCTAGCAAGTCATTTCCTCTAGAACATGTATCAGCACTTCAACAACTGAGTCATGCACAGATCTATGAAGGTGAGTGATCTGAACCAGCAACACTACACTAAAAATTTCTAACAGGTGATTACCCAAATGTCTTGGAAACATTAAAAAATCTGGATCAAGTCACTCAACAGTATTTAAAAAACTGCTTCTCAGTCTTGATGCAAGAAATACTTTATGAGTAATTTGCTGAAATAATTCATAACTCCTTCTGATTTATAATTTGATAGCTGTGAAGTGAGCCTTATACTTATAATTTTGATTACATCTCCAAGCTCCCAGCAAAAGACCAAGTTTTCACACATTCTTAAGAAATATGATTGGCAACTTGGGGAGCCTATCCTGAATGGTAAGCATACTATTTTCAATCCAAAATAATTCCTATACATGAACAATCGCTGATACATTGATGCCTACAAATACTAAATCTGCGCACTTTATATTTTAGCCCCATATAGCAGTACTGATCTTTTTTTATTGCTCTGTACATTAATGCAAGCATGTAATGACGAAGATTATGTTTTATTCCTATACACCCAAGCAGACATTTGGAAATTAGTCAGAGCACATCATCAAGAACTATTACTGGTTCTTGGAAACCAGCTTCAAAACAGTCATGAGAAGTTTCTGAAAGCCTTATCCTCCTAACATACCACACTAGTCTTACAATTAATTGTTGCCAAAGTTTATACATAAGATTTTGAAGGTTTTCTGCATAATAGCGAATGCAATAACACAACTGATTCTTGAATACTAAGTAAACACAACTATTTACAAATTTCCATTATAGAAAGCGAAAATAAAACTTTTGCCTGATAATGAACCACAACATAGTACAAAATCAGTACAAATATGTATTTATTATTCCGAGTAACCATTATATCGCCAAGTGATACCCAAGGAAAGCTTTTGGATCAGGGAGTCCTTTTCGTTCGAATAGGTGGCCCCTTCGCGAGCGCCCCATCCACTTGGCAGGCATGACGCCTGCCTGCCTGCCTCCTTTCGCCAGATCGGAGCGCGGACGCATTTCCAAGAGACGGCCGTTCGGTGCGTCCACCGCCTGCCCACACCACCGGGGGGGGGGGGGACACGAACGTCCTTCGAGGGGTCCTCGATCGCAGGACGCTGTTTCGAGGAGACGCATCCACTGCGTCCGGCGCGCGACGGACGCTCGTCAGGTGGGGGAAGCGTGGAAAGCCACAAGCAATCATCGGCGGCGGAAGGGACTGTTTGTCTTTGCCGCAGCTGCCCTCACGCTTGCAAGAATCCTCCACCGCTCTCAGTATGCATTCTTCGTGGACGGCACGCGGAACGGGTCGGCAAACGGTGCTGCCGCAGCGCGCCCACTCGTTCGTCTCACGATGTACCTGCAGCTGTGTGTAGTGGCTTTCGTCTCGTTCCTCATTGCCTACTTCGTCAAGAGGTGCAAAGCGAAGGCGGGCAGCGCCCCGCTTCCTCGGAAGTACTACATCTGCATCACCGGATGCGATTCCGGGATAGGAAAAGTCTTAGCTCAGCACCTGGCCGACGGCAGAACGCACGTGTTTGCAGCCTGCTTGCACGACGCGCACGAAGGCTGCTGGCAAGGAGGACACAACATCACCAGGATCCGCATGGACGTCACCGATCCCGTTTCCGTCGACGACGCTTTTCAACTGATCGCAAAACGACTGGATGAAACGAAAGGTTCCTTTCACGTTCCCTTCGCTCCCCCCATTCCTCCTCTTTTTCCTTCCCGTTCCTCTTGCACCACTGGGAGTGCCCCGCCGGATCCACCAAACCAAGCGTCCGTATCGTTCGCTTCGCTGGCAACTCGGTTGGCGGGCGCGAAATCCGAGGAAGAAAGGTGCGCACGGGCGAATCGGGAGCGGTTCCTGCGCGCGGGCGAGCACCCGCAACAACACAGTTTGCTCGTCTGGCTTTTGGCGAACCGGGCGCCTCGCTCGCGACGCACGGTCACGACTCGCGCAGCAGGGACGAGACCGTTCTCTGCTCAGCCGAGATGGCTGCTTGCGTGCCCCGCCAACAGCAGGGAGGCCAGGCAGACGCGCCGCTTGCCGCACGATGACGACGACGACCACGAGTGGCGAAGGGCTAAGCCTAAGGGCAAAGGTAGGCTTCCGCTGCTGCTGCTGCTGCTGCTGCTGCTGCTGCCTCGAGCCGGCCCCAGCGGCGCGCGCGCCAAACTGCCAGCTTCTCGGACGCAACCGAGCGAGCGGGACGGCTCGAGGGCGAGAGCGCCGTCCGTCGGGGCGGCTGGCGCTGCTGGTCTTGAGCAGCCCGACGAACGGACGGCGCGAAGGGACCGCCCAACACGGGCTACAGGCGCGACGCGCGAAGGCGAAGCGCGCAAAGGAAGCAAGGCACGCGGCAGGGAAGAGGGAAAGGGAAAGGGGGTACGTGCGAGCCAGAGAGACGGGACGGCCCGGAAGGCGCCGCCCAGGACCGCGCGCGGCTTTCTCGGCTTCGCGGTCGCTCGTTCGCGGCCGGCTGGCTGCACGGGCACCAGGGACGCGCGTGCGCACGCCGCGCTTTCCGGTCGTGCGCGTTCTGCAAGGACCCCGAGCGCGTGCGATGCGCAAGCAGCTGCTCGCCTTTCGCTTCCGGTCGGGGTTTCTGCGAGAGGGCCGGTCCGTTCCCCGGGAGACGCTGGTGGGCGGAAGCGCGAGATGGGAGAGGGCGCGGGAAGGAAATGCAGTGAGTGCGAACGGTCGGACCTCCTTCCGGCTCGGAGCAGACACGGGCGGGCGTCCTCCCCTTCGGTCGGCCGCCGTCGTCGCTCGCGGGTCGACGACGCCGGTGTTCGCTCGACAGCCAGGGCGTGGCTCTCGGATGGCCGGCGCTGCCGTATTCACGGGTGCGTTCCTCGACCCAGCCGCGGGCCGATACTCCGCCGCCGAGGTCTAGCGCTTGCGGGCCGACTCCTGGCGACGACGAGGAGCGGCCCATGCGCGCGCGCTGCCAGCCACCTTCGAAGGAGCGGCAGCCGCCTGCCACCTCGAGTTGGGAAGCTCGGTCGAAGCGGCGCCCGAATGCACGGCGCACCGGGGGCTTCGGGCTTTGCCATCCGGACGGCGTCCCTCGGTGCTTTCCTAGCTCGAGCGCGTCCGCCCTCCGCACCGGCGTGCCTCCGCTCTTGGCAGCGTTGGCACTGCCGCTGCCGGGAACGCGACATTTCGCGCCGCGCTTCCTTCCTCGTCGTGGCCCCATCGCACTCGGGGAAGCGGCAGCGCCCGCGCCCCTCAGAGCAGCCGCGGGCGCCCGAGGCGAAGGCCGCAGCGCGGCTGCCCGCGACTCGCCAGCCAGACGAAGCGAACTCTCCCGTCCACGCGCATCTTTCCATCCCCTTCTTCCTTCCCCCGGCTAAGTAGCCCGCGGTCGGCAGCGTCGTCTCCTGAGCAAGATGCATCTCCGTTGCTCGGCGCGCCGTCTCCTTCCGTGTGGCTGGAAAAGCGGAAGCGTTGCGTTGTCCGCCCCGAAACGGCGCGACGACGCCGGTAGCGAATGTTCGCCGGAAAGGTGGAAAGCGTCGCCGGAAGGCGAAAGAAACCGAAGCGAAGAGCGCGCGCCTTCCGGCCCCCGCACCGTACGTTGCGTTTCGGTCGGAAAGGGTTGCAGCGCTTCCGTTCCCCCGCGGAAGGCTGCTGCAACTCCTCCTCTTCCTACCCCTCCCCTCCCTCCTGCTCTCTCCTTTTTTCTTCTTCGTGCTATTCTGCTTCCCTGCTGTGTTCGTCGCCGTCCCAGCGCCGCCGCCGGGACCGCACCGGACGGCTGCGTCGGGGGCGTTCTCCACTGGACGGCGGACGACGCCGAGCGCGCGCGACCTCCTCGCCAGGAGCCAGGCGGCGTCCGTGTCGTGACGCCGGAAGGACAGACGTCCAGAGGTACCGGCCGAACAGGTGACGACAGACCGGACCCGCTGCTCAAGCCGGATAGAGGGGGGAGAGGGCGGATTGTCGGAGCGAGCTTTGGCTCGCGAGGGAAGGGGGTGCGCCTCCGCGAGCGCGCTGTTCCTCGTCGACCTCGCGCGCGCGACTCCTGCCGACTGATCGGGCGAACGCAGGCCAGCGCGGGCGTCCGCGAGCAATCGGGCAGAGGTGGCGCGAGCGGACCCGCAAACGTCCGACGGCGGCGTTGGCGCGCCCGCGCACGCTCCGGGCACTGTGGGCCGCCTGCCAGCTGACTGCGCGTCTCTTTCAGGAGAGTTGTGGGCCCTGGTGAACAACGCAGGCGTGTTGGTGTACGGAGAGTACGAATGGCAGACGTGGAAGCAGGTCGAGAGTCAAGTCGGAGTCAACCTGCTCGGCATGATGCGGGTGACCAGAGCCGCACTACCTCTGCTGAGGCGCAGCGGAGGTAAACACGGGCTTCTTTTGGGTTGGTAGCGGGCGCGCGGCGGGCCCAGCGGCAGCGTCTTCAGCCGGAAGGCGGGGAAGCGCCGCACTCGCCCTTGAACTCGCGTAGGCTGCCCGAAGCGCCAACGTGCGCGCGCGTCGGGGCGCTTCGTTGGTTCGCGCAGCGAGCGAGAGAGGGCGACGGGCGGCACGCGGTGGAGGGCGCCTCCCTGCGGCGGAAGCAGCGAAGCTCTGTCGGGAGAGCCGGTGACCAAACAGGAGACAGGCAGGCAGGCACGGTCGCTGACGGCGACCCGGCGCGTTGCACGGTCGGGTGTTCCTCGCCGGCTGCAGAGGGATCCGCAGTCTGCCGGTGCAGTGGATGTGGACGCCGAAGTCGCCTGGGCGGGCGGGTGGGTGGTGGCATCCACCTTTGTCCCCGCCCCTTGGCTGTGGCTGGGTGCTGCTGCAGGCTCCGGCGCACCACGTCGTGGAATGGACGACGGATGGCGCCTTGGAGAAGGAGGCGCTCGCGTGCGGCCCGCCACGGGGGGATGAGCGTGGCAGCTGCCGCAACCGAGAACGCGTGCCCTCCGTCCCAGGATCGCACGTTTGCGGCACGCGCGCGTCACGTGGACGCGTTGCGGCGCGACCCAGGAACGGAGGCTGCCGGACGAGCGCTGCTTCCCGTCGCGGCGACGGCATGCTTCCCTCCGCAGGGGCGGGTGACGAGCGACGTGCTGGAGCAAAGGTGGTGCCGGAACGGGTGGCGCTCCTCCTGCCTTCCGCTGCCCTTGAAGAGCGATGTTCCGCGGGAGCGGCAAACCTGTGCTCAGCGATCGCTCAGGCGATCAGCGAGCAAGGCGATGGGAAGGCGTTCGATTTCAACGAACGTGCGTGCGTCCTCTCGAACTTCCCAAGGTTGCGCGGGCAACGCAGGAAGGCGTAGCGTCATCCCGGCGGCGCGGCGGGCGGCTGGCGTCTCGCACGGTCCGTCCGCGTCGTCCGCCGCTGCCCGCGTGCCGAGTTCCGTCGTTGTCCCTCCCCGTCGTGCGGCCGAACGGCGGCGCAGCTCGGCCGACGTTTCGTTCTCAGCCCGTTCCGGTGAGGCGCGCGCCGGGCGCATCCACCCGGCGGCGGCACGCCGTTCGCTCGCGTGCCGAGCCGTCTCCCGTGCTCGTCCCAGCTGACTGAAAGCGCGGCCGGGAGTCGGCGGGGGGGCGACTGGCTGTGTTGGGCGGCGCGTCATCGCGTCAACCTCGGCGATGCTGCCTGCACCTCCGACTGCCTCTGGGAGGGTGGAGCAGGAGGCGTGCGGCGCGTGACTCCGGGAGGCTGCGGGGCTCGCGCGGCACGCCTTAGCCGCCATCGGATGCTTTTCTGGAAACGCGAAGGGTGGCTCTCCTCCCTTGGTGCTGTTGCCTCCTGCCTGCCTGCCTGCCAGCCTGCCTGGTGGTGCGCGCTCCTCGGGCAACCTGGAAGCGGGGAAGCGTGCTGGATGTCCAGCGACAGCGAACCCGACCGCCTCGCCAATGATCTCGACCTCACCGTTTCGCATGCTTTTATTGCCAGTTTTGGGCGAGCGCATCCGGGACACGCGACGGCCGCGGGCCGGTGCAGCTCGCGAAGATGTGCGATTCGGGCTATTTTGGAACAGGGAGTTCGTGCACCGCCGAGAGGGGCTTCGGGTCCTGCAGCGTCAGCCGGGCAGCGCGGAGCTCGCGAGGAGAGGTGGCCGCGGCAGCGGTCGGAGCCTCTCGGGCTGGAACCAGCTAGCTGCCTTCTCTCGTCGCCTTTGGCCTTTCCTTGGAGTAGGCGGTGTCTGCGGCCGCCGGCGCCGGCCGAGCTTCCGCGTGACCTTTTCCCTTTTTGACAGGAAGACTCATTAACGTGTCCAGCGTGAACGGCCAGCACCCTTTTCCGGGCATTTCCGTTTACGCTGCCACGGGGTCCTGTTGCTGTTCGAGGGGTTTCTTCTTGAAGCACAGGCCCCAACGGAGTTTTGTTTCTGCAGCACAGCACTTCCATTGCGCCCGCTTGCTTCGAGCAGGTACGTCTTCTTCCGGGAGTGCGATCGACTCGACCTGTCTGCAGTGGTTCCCGGAAGCTGAAGCACGCTATCGATCCAAGAGGGTGAAGAAGCCTAGGCATATCTGAAGCTTATGCTGTCTGGTGGGCAGGTCTCCGCTGTGCGGTCTGGAGACGTTCTCGGAGGCTGCTTGATCGCCTTTGTTTTTTGTCTGTACGTCCGTCTCAGGCATGTTCGGCGCATTCGGAGGTCTCCATGCAAACGCGCCTGCATTCCTCGTGAAGCGTTGCATCGCCACTGGCAGCTGAGCACTGGAGAACGGCTGGCTCGACCCACGTCGCAACACGACTGAGCGCTATTGCGGCGTTCGCTTTTCCCTCCCTCCTCGTTGCTGCGCAGAATCCGGCGAAGCCTTCGCCTGGGTCAGAGCGTTTGCGAGCGAAGGGGGAGGAGTGGCGCCCCGGCGTCCCTCCTGAGGCTGCCATAGGCTCGCCGCCGAAAAGCACGTGCGCAGCGCGGAGGCGAATGAGGAGGAGACAGGGAAAGGTCACCCGCAAGGAAGGGCACGCCGCGCATGCGAAGAGCGCAGTCGTTGCCTGGCGACCGTGCGCTCCCTCCGTGCAGCTCCGTGCCGCGCGCGTCGCCACGCAGCGGGCGCGGCTTCGCTGGGTGATGAACTCGTTCGTCCGTGGGAAGACTGCCGTCCGAAAGCTGCTGCTCCTTCTTCCCCGAATTACTTATCTGGCGAGCATCGCGGTTGTGCATCCTGTTACGTAGATGAAAGCGACTTTATCTCATTGTTTTTTTAGAGATCCTCTAAGAATTCCAGCACGAAACCTTCGGGTTCTTTGGGTGCCCTTTGCGATTAAATATGGATTCTATTTAAAAAAAATTTCGCACGCAACGGGGATTTTTCTTTCTTCCTTTTTTTTAAAGTCCCTTTGGGTGTTTTCGCAAGTGCTTTCTTTCTGGATCTGGGCTGTTTGCCCAGGTGGTCCGGCAGTCCAGCTGTACGGGGAAGGTGAGGAAGATCCCTTCATCTTCCGATGCTTGCCGTGCACCCCCGGGCTTTCGGTGAACTTGGAACTCTAGCGAGGCTCATGAATTAACACATGAGAATCAGTAATCATCATGGAAAGGAAAACAGAGTGCCTATTTTTGAAGTTTTTTCCATTACTTTTCTTTTTAGGAGCTCAAAGTCATTTGAATGCATTTCCCTTATTCTTTTATCTGTTTGCATTTTGCTCAGCAATAACCAATCAAAAAAAGGAAAGTGGCGACGTTGGGAAACTGCTTGGAACTGAAAAAGACTCGTTCGCTTTATAAAAAAAAAAATAAAATACACAATCAGGATCGCTCTAGTGGGATGTTTCTTTCAATTATGACTTGCTGAGCAATGCACAGTTTTGCAAGGACGAGGTCATTTGGGTCATTTAAAAAACAGAAACCCGATACCCCATATTTGCAAAGCCTAGGAGGAACTCCTTGGAGACCACGGAATTGAAAGTTCCTTATTCCCGAGGGGGGGGAGGGATGCTGAATTCTTTCCGAATCGCTCGCTCCTTGCTGGGCGTGTGCGCTCCCCAGCCGTCCTCGGCTAAGGAGCCGACAGAACACACCTTCCGTTTAAGAACCCAGATTGAGAGATCCCCTTCTTGACCAGTCTCTCTCTCTTCTCCACCGAGCAGAATATTAAAGGTCTTTTTTTCTTTTCAGATAAAAGCAAATTCCACCCCTGACCTGGTAATTATAGACTTTCGATGCAAAGTTCCAGTACCCGCTGTCCCGAAACAGCATCTTTTACTGCCGCTGCATCCATCTGCGTTTCTTGTAGCCGCCTTGCTCGTGCACCACTCTCTCTCTTCCTTGTGACGAAGCAGCTGAGGAAAACGAGTGCCATTCCTGGAGACGGATATTCGCGCCGATTCTTCCTTCAAGTTTATCTTCTTCGTTGTTACTGCCGCGCTCGAAAGAGGGTGCCTATTGGCGAACCCAGCTCTTGGATCCTTGGAACCACAGCTCTTGGAGGGCATACAGGGAGACTCTTGGTCGCCTGCCGCGCGTGTGCCCAGGTACACCGAACTCGCCAGCCTGCATGCTGGCTACTCGGCAAGTTCAGATTCCTCATTAGAACATTTTTTAGGACGCTGTAGGGGCAATAGCCCTACACTTGCTTGTTTGTTTTTACTAAAAAATAAGCGCCCCGGCGCACCCGGGTGTAAAAGCTCTTGGATCCCTTGCACCGCCGGTGGCGCAACAGTGCTCCACTCCCTCTTTGACACTCGCATCCGAATCTCGATCGTCTCCGTTCCGTGTTTTTCCCACTGTGGCAGCCTGCAGGAATGATTTTCATTCCTGCAGGCTCCAATTTGTGTTACCTCGTCCGCGATGCCCTCTTCTTTCGGGTTCGATGCGATCCCTCGTCCAGCGTTTTCCCTCTAATGGATGCAAGTTCCTCGCGGACTGCAATCTCTTGCTCCTCGGGAAACCCTCCGGAGTAGCTGCGCCAGTTTGCGGGCCTCTTCCGAAAATTTTCGAGGCGCTCCGCCCGCGCTCACCACAGTATGCTCCGCATTCGACGGTCGCGAAAGAAGCTCCGACGGCCCTCCTAAGAAGGTCGATCTTCCTGCAGTGGCGGAGGAAACGCGTCCGTCGCTCCAGAAGGGTGAGGCAACCACAAGTTTGCAGATCAGGCGACTGTACCAATTCCAAACTGGCCCTCATTAAAAAAAAAAAAAAATTGCGATTTTTCATTCACATCTGCGAATCGACCCAAACTCACTCAGACCACAGATCAAAAAGGTAAGACGAACAAAAAAAAAAAAACAGAAACCATTTATTGCCTAATAAGGGTTTTTTTCTGCAGGGAACTCCAGACTGCATCAACAACAGCATAAGGAAGCAGTTTCAGAAAAAAATAGATGAATCGAAACAACAGAGGAGCACTGGTATAAGAGATCCTTGGTCTGCTAGAGAATAACGCGTGCTCGAAATCTCGAAACAAAGGACTGTCGTGAAAATTCAAGAACGACGTCATCCCTGCATTCTTCGTCACTGCATCCTGGTAGCCATGGAAGTACGGCGCATAGAAGCACTTCGCTTCTTCAGACATTGAATTCCACATCTCATTGATGTTTTCCTCGTGCCTCTCCATAATATTCGTCACCTTCACGAAATCGCCTATGGCATCCTAACAATGAATTTGCATTCCCCAAAGGTAAAGACTGACCAGGTCGAATTATAATAACCTTGATGCCAAACTTAGATAGCTCATTCCTTAAAGAATGAGAGAAGCCCTCAACAGCGAACTTCGTGGCAGTGTAAACGGAAATGCCCGGAAAAGGGTGCTGGCCATTCACGCTGGACACGTTAATGAGTCTTCCTGTCAAAAAGGGAAAAGGTCACGCGGAAGCTCGGCCGGCGCCGGCGGCCGCAGACACCGCCTACTCCAAGGAAAGGCCAAAGGCGACGAGAGAAGGCAGCTAGCTGGTTCCAGCCCGAGAGGCTCCGACCGCTGCCGCGGCCACCTCTCCTCGCGAGCTCCGCGCTGCCCGGCTGACGCTGCAGGACCCGAAGCCCCTCTCGGCGGTGCACGAACTCCCTGTTCCAAAATAGCCCGAATCGCACATCTTCGCGAGCTGCACCGGCCCGCGGCCGTCGCGTGTCCCGGATGCGCTCGCCCAAAACTGGCAATAAAAGCATGCGAAACGGTGAGGTCGAGATCATTGGCGAGGCGGTCGGGTTCGCTGTCGCTGGACATCCAGCACGCTTCCCCGCTTCCAGGTTGCCCGAGGAGCGCGCACCACCAGGCAGGCTGGCAGGCAGGCAGGCAGGAGGCAACAGCACCAAGGGAGGAGAGCCACCCTTCGCGTTTCCAGAAAAGCATCCGATGGCGGCTAAGGCGTGCCGCGCGAGCCCCGCAGCCTCCCGGAGTCACGCGCCGCACGCCTCCTGCTCCACCCTCCCAGAGGCAGTCGGAGGTGCAGGCAGCATCGCCGAGGTTGACGCGATGACGCGCCGCCCAACACAGCCAGTCGCCCCCCCGCCGACTCCCGGCCGCGCTTTCAGTCAGCTGGGACGAGCACGGGAGACGGCTCGGCACGCGAGCGAACGGCGTGCCGCCGCCGGGTGGATGCGCCCGGCGCGCGCCTCACCGGAACGGGCTGAGAACGAAACGTCGGCCGAGCTGCGCCGCCGTTCGGCCGCACGACGGGGAGGGACAACGACGGAACTCGGCACGCGGGCAGCGGCGGACGACGCGGACGGACCGTGCGAGACGCCAGCCGCCCGCCGCGCCGCCGGGATGACGCTACGCCTTCCTGCGTTGCCCGCGCAACCTTGGGAAGTTCGAGAGGACGCACGCACGTTCGTTGAAATCGAACGCCTTCCCATCGCCTTGCTCGCTGATCGCCTGAGCGATCGCTGAGCACAGGTTTGCCGCTCCCGCGGAACATCGCTCTTCAAGGGCAGCGGAAGGCAGGAGGAGCGCCACCCGTTCCGGCACCACCTTTGCTCCAGCACGTCGCTCGTCACCCGCCCCTGCGGAGGGAAGCATGCCGTCGCCGCGACGGGAAGCAGCGCTCGTCCGGCAGCCTCCGTTCCTGGGTCGCGCCGCAACGCGTCCACGTGACGCGCGCGTGCCGCAAACGTGCGATCCTGGGACGGAGGGCACGCGTTCTCGGTTGCGGCAGCTGCCACGCTCATCCCCCCGTGGCGGGCCGCACGCGAGCGCCTCCTTCTCCAAGGCGCCATCCGTCGTCCATTCCACGACGTGGTGCGCCGGAGCCTGCAGCAGCACCCAGCCACAGCCAAGGGGCGGGGACAAAGGTGGATGCCACCACCCACCCGCCCGCCCAGGCGACTTCGGCGTCCACATCCACTGCACCGGCAGACTGCGGATCCCTCTGCAGCCGGCGAGGAACACCCGACCGTGCAACGCGCCGGGTCGCCGTCAGCGACCGTGCCTGCCTGCCTGTCTCCTGTTTGGTCACCGGCTCTCCCGACAGAGCTTCGCTGCTTCCGCCGCAGGGAGGCGCCCTCCACCGCGTGCCGCCCGTCGCCCTCTCTCGCTCGCTGCGCGAACCAACGAAGCGCCCCGACGCGCGCGCACGTTGGCGCTTCGGGCAGCCTACGCGAGTTCAAGGGCGAGTGCGGCGCTTCCCCGCCTTCCGGCTGAAGACGCTGCCGCTGGGCCCGCCGCGCGCCCGCTACCAACCCAAAAGAAGCCCGTGTTTACCTCCGCTGCGCCTCAGCAGAGGTAGTGCGGCTCTGGTCACCCGCATCATGCCGAGCAGGTTGACTCCGACTTGACTCTCGACCTGCTTCCACGTCTGCCATTCGTACTCTCCGTACACCAACACGCCTGCGTTGTTCACCAGGGCCCACAACTCTCCTGAAAGAGACGCGCAGTCAGCTGGCAGGCGGCCCACAGTGCCCGGAGCGTGCGCGGGCGCGCCAACGCCGCCGTCGGACGTTTGCGGGTCCGCTCGCGCCACCTCTGCCCGATTGCTCGCGGACGCCCGCGCTGGCCTGCGTTCGCCCGATCAGTCGGCAGGAGTCGCGCGCGCGAGGTCGACGAGGAACAGCGCGCTCGCGGAGGCGCACCCCCTTCCCTCGCGAGCCAAAGCTCGCTCCGACAATCCGCCCTCTCCCCCCTCTATCCGGCTTGAGCAGCAGGTCCGGTCTGTCGTCACCTGTTCGGCCGGTACCTCTGGACGTCTGTCCTTCCGGCGTCACGACACGGACGCCGCCTGGCTCCTGGCGAGGAGGTCGCGCGCGCTCGGCGTCGTCCGCCGTCCAGTGGAGAACGCCCCCGACGCAGCCGTCCGGTGCGGTCCCGGCGGCGGCGCTGGGACGGCGACGAACACAGCAGGGAAGCAGAATAGCACGAAGAAGAAAAAAGGAGAGAGCAGGAGGGAGGGGAGGGGTAGGAAGAGGAGGAGTTGCAGCAGCCTTCCGCGGGGGAACGGAAGCGCTGCAACCCTTTCCGACCGAAACGCAACGTACGGTGCGGGGGCCGGAAGGCGCGCGCTCTTCGCTTCGGTTTCTTTCGCCTTCCGGCGACGCTTTCCACCTTTCCGGCGAACATTCGCTACCGGCGTCGTCGCGCCGTTTCGGGGCGGACAACGCAACGCTTCCGCTTTTCCAGCCACACGGAAGGAGACGGCGCGCCGAGCAACGGAGATGCATCTTGCTCAGGAGACGACGCTGCCGACCGCGGGCTACTTAGCCGGGGGAAGGAAGAAGGGGATGGAAAGATGCGCGTGGACGGGAGAGTTCGCTTCGTCTGGCTGGCGAGTCGCGGGCAGCCGCGCTGCGGCCTTCGCCTCGGGCGCCCGCGGCTGCTCTGAGGGGCGCGGGCGCTGCCGCTTCCCCGAGTGCGATGGGGCCACGACGAGGAAGGAAGCGCGGCGCGAAATGTCGCGTTCCCGGCAGCGGCAGTGCCAACGCTGCCAAGAGCGGAGGCACGCCGGTGCGGAGGGCGGACGCGCTCGAGCTAGGAAAGCACCGAGGGACGCCGTCCGGATGGCAAAGCCCGAAGCCCCCGGTGCGCCGTGCATTCGGGCGCCGCTTCGACCGAGCTTCCCAACTCGAGGTGGCAGGCGGCTGCCGCTCCTTCGAAGGTGGCTGGCAGCGCGCGCGCATGGGCCGCTCCTCGTCGTCGCCAGGAGTCGGCCCGCAAGCGCTAGACCTCGGCGGCGGAGTATCGGCCCGCGGCTGGGTCGAGGAACGCACCCGTGAATACGGCAGCGCCGGCCATCCGAGAGCCACGCCCTGGCTGTCGAGCGAACACCGGCGTCGTCGACCCGCGAGCGACGACGGCGGCCGACCGAAGGGGAGGACGCCCGCCCGTGTCTGCTCCGAGCCGGAAGGAGGTCCGACCGTTCGCACTCACTGCATTTCCTTCCCGCGCCCTCTCCCATCTCGCGCTTCCGCCCACCAGCGTCTCCCGGGGAACGGACCGGCCCTCTCGCAGAAACCCCGACCGGAAGCGAAAGGCGAGCAGCTGCTTGCGCATCGCACGCGCTCGGGGTCCTTGCAGAACGCGCACGACCGGAAAGCGCGGCGTGCGCACGCGCGTCCCTGGTGCCCGTGCAGCCAGCCGGCCGCGAACGAGCGACCGCGAAGCCGAGAAAGCCGCGCGCGGTCCTGGGCGGCGCCTTCCGGGCCGTCCCGTCTCTCTGGCTCGCACGTACCCCCTTTCCCTTTCCCTCTTCCCTGCCGCGTGCCTTGCTTCCTTTGCGCGCTTCGCCTTCGCGCGTCGCGCCTGTAGCCCGTGTTGGGCGGTCCCTTCGCGCCGTCCGTTCGTCGGGCTGCTCAAGACCAGCAGCGCCAGCCGCCCCGACGGACGGCGCTCTCGCCCTCGAGCCGTCCCGCTCGCTCGGTTGCGTCCGAGAAGCTGGCAGTTTGGCGCGCGCGCCGCTGGGGCCGGCTCGAGGCAGCAGCAGCAGCAGCAGCAGCAGCAGCAGCGGAAGCCTACCTTTGCCCTTAGGCTTAGCCCTTCGCCACTCGTGGTCGTCGTCGTCATCGTGCGGCAAGCGGCGCGTCTGCCTGGCCTCCCTGCTGTTGGCGGGGCACGCAAGCAGCCATCTCGGCTGAGCAGAGAACGGTCTCGTCCCTGCTGCGCGAGTCGTGACCGTGCGTCGCGAGCGAGGCGCCCGGTTCGCCAAAAGCCAGACGAGCAAACTGTGTTGTTGCGGGTGCTCGCCCGCGCGCAGGAACCGCTCCCGATTCGCCCGTGCGCACCTTTCTTCCTCGGATTTCGCGCCCGCCAACCGAGTTGCCAGCGAAGCGAACGATACGGACGCTTGGTTTGGTGGATCCGGCGGGGCACTCCCAGTGGTGCAAGAGGAACGGGAAGGAAAAAGAGGAGGAATGGGGGGAGCGAAGGGAACGTGAAAGGAACCTTTCGTTTCATCCAGTCGTTTTGCGATCAGTTGAAAAGCGTCGTCGACGGAAACGGGATCGGTGACGTCCATGCGGATCCTGGTGATGTTGTGTCCTCCTTGCCAGCAGCCTTCGTGCGCGTCGTGCAAGCAGGCTGCAAACACGTGCGTTCTGCCGTCGGCCAGGTGCTGAGCTAAGACTTTTCCTATCCCGGAATCGCATCCGGTGATGCAGATGTAGTACTTCCGAGGAAGCGGGGCGCTGCCCGCCTTCGCTTTGCACCTCTTGACGAAGTAGGCAATGAGGAACGAGACGAAAGCCACTACACACAGCTGCAGGTACATCGTGAGACGAACGAGTGGGCGCGCTGCGGCAGCACCGTTTGCCGACCCGTTCCGCGTGCCGTCCACGAAGAATGCATACTGAGAGCGGTGGAGGATTCTTGCAAGCGTGAGGGCAGCTGCGGCAAAGACAAACAGTCCCTTCCGCCGCCGATGATTGCTTGTGGCTTTCCACGCTTCCCCCACCTGACGAGCGTCCGTCGCGCGCCGGACGCAGTGGATGCGTCTCCTCGAAACAGCGTCCTGCGATCGAGGACCCCTCGAAGGACGTTCGTGTCCCCCCCCCCCCCCCGGGGGGGTGGGCAGGCGGTGGACGCACCGAACGGCCGTCTCTTGGAAATGCGTCCGCGCTCCGATCTGGCGAAAGGAGGCAGGCAGGCAGGCGTCATGCCTGCCAAGTGGATGGGGCGCTCGCGAAGGGGCCACCTATTCGAACGAAAAGGATTCCCTGATCCAAAAGCTCGTTTCAGGGATTGTTTGAAGGCATCTATGTGACACCATTTGAATTGTATATCGTGCATATGGATTGGAACTTGGATGCACAACTGTTGTGGATAAACGGTTGTTTGAAGAAGTCAAGCGTAGAAGCCTTTGGCCATGGAGGTTGAGTTGGATTCACTGAGCGCTTTCGTTTGCATGTTATGGTAGTTGTAAACACTGCAGTCCTTTTTTAAATTTGATTTCTATGGAATTTATTCGTAATTTGGAAACCTAAGGAGTTCATAATGCCTTTTCATCGTTTGTTACTGCCACTAGTTACTTATTTGGAGAAATGATTGTGAGCAATGGTGCATTACCGCATGTTTGCATTGGAAACGTTCATGGAGTTTAACACTGCGCTAAATAGGAGTGAATACATAAGCATTGAAGCAGACTTGCTGCTTCGCAAGCAATTTTCGTATTTTGAAGGGTAATGTACCTGGTAAGAGGATTCCCAGCGCACGTTTCGAAATTTCGTACACACTTGATATGCCCCTTAATGGTGATGCCTTTTCTGATTAGCATCTCTCTTAAGGAGTGCCCATTGGATTATTTTCGAAAAACTCTTTCCCGCACAGTTCATTTTAATGCTACACCGGAAATGTAAATAATCCCATGAGTCTCGTCTGTTTGAATTTGGTAATCGCAAATTACTAGCGTGCGATAAAGTGCATGAAGTGTGGGATTTGAAGTTGCACTGAAATTGGAATTCCGTGCACATTTTCTTGTTCACACACGCACCTATAATCTAATTGGCACTTTGATTAATTAATGCTGCACCCTCATAAGGTAAAAATATTAATACAGAAGGAAATTCTACAACTGAAGCAAACAAAATTTAGAAATATTTTTTTTTATTTTTATAAAATTTAGGTGCATGTATGTTTAACACTGTCCATAAATGTATTAAGATCAAATTCTTCATACTGCTCTTCATCCCAAAGTTCTGGTAAAGCATCCAGGATGTCCTTTACGTGGTTGGATTTTTTGGATGCTTCACAGTTAAGTTTCTCACGATCCAAAGAAAACAAATCAAGAAGCTAAAAGGCAATCAGTCGAAACTATATGTAAGAAGCACCTACCTGTTCTGTGCCCATGCTAGTAATGCTTGAATTTTCTACATTAATAATACTGTTGGCAGTTCCCATTTTAAATTTTTGCAGGCTGAAAACAAATTAACAATACATAGGATTTGTTTGTTGTACCTCATAATTTTCTCTTCCAAAGTGCCTTTTGTTATAAGGCGATACACATTCACAACTTTACGTTGGCCAATACGATGAGCCCTATCCATGGCTTGCAGATCCTTCATGGGATTCCAATCATGTTCAACAAAAATCACCTTTTAAGTAACATGGGAATTGTTATTAAGAGCTATAAAAACAGCTAAGAAACTAACTGTGTCAGCACCTATTAGATTTAGTCCCAATCCACCAACTTGAGTAGTCAATAAGAGAACATCAATGGATGGGTCTTCATTGAAATGTGAAACAACTTCAAACCGTTGACTAGCTGGAACACTACCATCCAATCTCAGATAAGTTACTGTTGGCATATGTATCCTAAGAATACAAGTGATGGCTTGGACATGCCACTACTCACTTAAATAAATCCCACTCAATTATATCCAGCATGGCCTTCAACTGACAGAAAATCAATACCCGGTGCTGGCTTACAATATCAGGTTCTCCTAATTCTGTTTGGACACCTATGTTACAATCAAGGAGAAGCTGTTTAAGTGCCAAAAGTTTGCTGGAATGTTCAATATTTGACAAAGGACATTTAGCGGCATTTAGTTCAGATGTCACTTGTTGATATTGTGGATGTGTGGGAGTCAGTACCAACTTGGGATGATTGCACACCTTGCGTAAATATTGCAAAGCCTGAAATATATGCATCCCTTTCTGAGAAGAACGACTATCTTCATATTCAAAAGCTTGTAAAGATTGACTTTTGGAAAAATCCTCGTATAATCGCTCCTGAAGAGAACTCAGATCACAATAATAGTCTTGAGTAATTTTTGGAGGCAAATCTTCCAAAACTTGTTCCTTCACTCGTCTAAGTAGAAATGGCAAAACTTGCCGATGAAGAGCTTCTAAAGCCAGAGCTCCAAGTTCCTGCTCCCGTGAACAAGATTTGGCATCGCGACTTTGGAGAATGGGCTTGCTGTAATTCTGATTGAACTGCTGCTCAGTTCCTAAGTAGCCTGGCATCAAAAAATCAAATAAGGACCACAGTTCAAGCACATTATTTTGAACAGGAGTTCCTGATAAAATAATTCGATGGTGGGCTACAACACTTTTGATGGCTTTAGACATCTAGATAATGAAAATATCAAAGCTCATGAGCATGACATGACTGGTCTGACCTTTGTCTTTCCATTCTTGATCACATGACCTTCATCAAGAATGCAATAGTTCCAACGCTTACTAGAAAAATACTGAATATCATTGCGCACAATATCATATGAGGCCACAACAAGATTGTACTGGTCCAGTTTTTCCCACAGCCTGGAATTTGATGTCAACATAGTGCAAGTAGATCACCACACTGCACCTCTGTCTTTCTGGTGGGGAGCCTGCATATAATACAGCACGGAAATATCGACTCTCCACAAATTTTTCTACTTCATATATCCAGTGAGCCACTAGAGTAGGTGGGCAAATGACCAATGATGGTAAAGGAGCACTGGATTCTGCAAATGTCCTTTCATACTCTAGCTGCCTTTGATGATGATCACCAGCCAATATGCACAATGATTGTAATGTTTTTCCTAAACCCATATCATCACAAAGTATGCCATGAAGCTGATATCTGTTTAAAAATGCTAGCCAATTAACTCCTTCTCTTTGATATCGACGTAGTTCAGCATTCACTGGTACCGGGATTTCATAATTTTCCATAGGTTTCATGTTAAACAATTGATCAAGAAAATGCTGCTGTTTATCTTTTTGGGCTAGCATTGCAGGGGAAAGCTCTGGAGGATCAGCAGTAGCTCCATCTAATGGCATAAGACGTACAAGAGTTCCAAAGCATTGAGATGCAAGCATGCGAACATGGGCATCACAATCACTAATGCACCCTAAAAGAAATGAAAAATTTCTCTTCAACCCAGAAAAGCAGTGGCGATTAGCTTACCAAGCACAGGAACAATCAAGAGAACAATATAGGGTACTATCCGTATAGATAGGACTTGCAATAAATAAAACAGAGCTTCAATAGCACCTTGTCTCTTCACATCAGAGTCTGAGCATCCCAACCATGGAAGCACATGCTCCACAATCAAAACCATCACTTGCTGAATCATTATACTGCTAGCTGCCGCCAAAGCTCGTGCTGCCATATGACGCACTGCACTCAAAGGATGTGCAAGTAAACTAACTATTTGTTGAAGCACAGGAGTGAGCTAAAAACTGAATAATAATGAAGCCTGTCTAGCAGCAAGTTCTACCTGAGGATACAAATCCTTATGTAGCCAAACGCATGTAACCTCGAATAATTTCAAATTTTGAATCAGTGCTTTAATCTTGGCATTAGGCTCGTTTTGAAGATCCTCCTTGGAAGTGCACATTAATGTACCTGAATGTACATCACCAACATGAATTAACAAATTCCACAAAGAAGGCAGCTGTTGAGGAAGTTGAGGCCCAAATTGCTGGCAAATATTCTGCAAACCTAACTCCACTCCTTGCAACTTATTGTTGCTATTGGCAACCTACAGGAAAATTCTTTTCTGGTAACTAGTACCAAACAAACTTTCCAACCTCTTTTCCTTGGTCATTGCATATTAATATCTTGCTGGAAGCTTTATTTCGACGAGAAAGAGGTTTATCTTGCATCTATCGGATACGAAATTATATGCTGTGCACATGTAGAATATATGTACCTCCATTCTATGAAGAATCCATATACCCTGCTGTAAACATTCTGTATTTGCAGAATTAACTTGATTGATGCTAGTTTCCTTGAGATCTGAAGATGTGGATATGCTGTCTATTAAATGTATCAAATCTGGATCCAAAAAGAGCAAGACACAAAGATTACGAATTATTTTAGAATTGGGGCATGGTGATCTATCAGTGCACTGAACCATTAGCTGAGCCAAACAACGTGCAGAAAGATGCTAAAAGTAAAAAGAATACAGGCCTATTGGTTCAAATAAAACTTCATTTACTTGCAGCTCATCAGATTCTTCTTTCTGCAAAAAATCCATCAATGGCTTAATAACAGGATTCAGCTTTTCAGGCAAGCAACCAATACAGACTATTGCTGCCGCAAGACATGCCTGAGTTCTGTGGTTTACGTCTTTTAATGTTCAAGACTTCTGGTTTTATCAACAATACATACATTAGGTGCAGATTTGAATGTTCCGTCTGTGCTTGATGATTAAGTTCCCACAACTCTTTTCTTCTTTGAATGAAAATCTCTGCTACTTTAGTCTTAGAACGTGGTAAATTTTTAATAATGGAATCTATCTCTTGGCAAAAATTGGCTATTTGCTCGAGAGTATATACTGAATTACTTTTTCTTTCTACATCAAATGCTACTTGATAATGCCGGGCAAGAGCAAAAACATCACGCACAAATGCCTAACATCCTTAGGATAGCAGTGTAACATAAAAACAATTCTCTTACTTGCAAACGAGTAAATAACAAAGCAATTTCATCATAGTACACATTCTGAACAACAGTCTGATGCAGCCCCTGAATAAATATTTCTGGTAAACAAGGACTCTGGTTTGATTCCATTTCTTGAAGCTGTTTAGCCCATTCACAAAGGACCAAGCTTACAACCTGCCGATGCAAGGCATTCTTGGATTCAATATAGGCTAACAACAGTTTCCCATAGGTTTCTAATTGCTCTTTAGTGGATTGCTTCGTAAGAAAAACACTGAATAAGCCAAGCAATTTAGCACCCATCAGGCGAGCTCTATATGCTAATCTTTCCTGATTTCCTTCATTGTCAAGAGCAGTGGTATTCGAGCCCAAATAGAAAAGTACATCAGAAGTCTGATTGACATCTGAATGCTGATTAGATGCTGATAACTACAGAGCAAAACTATGCAAGTTTTCCTGTAAATTAAGTCCTACTTGACATGAATTCAATAACAGCAAGTTATTATCGAGGGCCATTTTTGTTGGGGTGACTAGAAGACACAACCAACTGCTAATCTGTGGTGCAACAGACCAAACCAAATTTGGATGAGAACGTGTTATGCAATTCCGAAATACCTATTAATGCACTATTACATATCTGCATTGTACACAAATTTACATGATTTGTACACCTACTGTGTATGTCAGTTGAGCTACTTCATACTTTGGTTCTATTAGTGCCCTTTGAAACATGTGCTGAAGAGTGGCTTGAAACAAATGCTCTAAGGAGTAACCCGATTCTGGATGAGAAGACAGAGTAATCAATGTTTCAAGGGCTGCTTTCCTCACAGATGAGGATGAATGATACAAAAAAGGCCAAAGACGACTTGGTAAAAGGGCTGCTGGCTGAGACATGCTACAATTACTAAAATTTTCAGCTTCTTAAGCATTAAAAAACAGACCTGAATTGTGCCATTGGTGTTGAAGCGAATAAGGAAGATAATAAACCCATTATGCTCTTGGTTGAACCTGTCAATTCATCCAAATCCAAGAGAGATTCCCAGAGTTTGTTAAGCGTATTCATAACACCCTCTGGAACCAGCAAAGGCAATACTGAGCTCACAGGAATCAAGGCAGAGGCAGCCACAGCAGCTACATCATCAACAGAATCAGATAAACTATGGAAGAGCTTGGAGAATGACATAGGAACCAGGTCAGCAACCAAATCCTGTAAAGCACAACTGCTGCTTCCAATGCAAATGTTGAAGCATTATTCTGCTCAATGTAAATAAATCTTATTAAGCTAAAAATTTTAGACTGCTAATTCCACAATTTTATGATTCAATTCAGAGTTAAAACTAAAACATGCAAAAAGTTTTGAGGTATTAGGCTACAAATTAGGTGAGGGGATGGCATTTATAAGAAGCTCCAAATTAGACTAATTTACAGAATATAACGCACTTTGCAGCAAAGAAAAAATTGAAAATATAAAGATAAAAGGTTTCTAGAAGAATCAAAAAACAGATTGTTTAAAATACTGTATACTTAAATATGGAACATCCAAAGTACTTAAAACCATTATTCATGGAACAACTTATAAAAACGACGCAAAACAATACGTGTTTTGGACTATCAAACATACGATAAACATTTGAAGAATTACAAATAACATAACACAAACGAAAATGAATACGCGAATGATAAGAAAATATAGGTAAATATCAGGAAAAAAAGCAACAAGAATATAACAGCAACAAAAAAAAATCTCAGAGTTCAGAACATAAAACTACTACTCTCAAACAAACATTGCATCAACAAATTTTATGAACAAACCTCTCTAACTGCTAGGATATACTTTATACCTAGGAGACCTCCATGACGTGGTTCCCATTCTTTCTGATCCAATATTTGTAATAATATGGTCATCAGAATTTTTACTTTCTCTGTGCTCAAGTATTTCACAACCCAACCTACAAGATAAAATTGATTGCTACAAAGTGCTGAATAGATTAAAAATCCAACCCAAGGCTTGTGCAGAAGATTCTCTCACTGGGGCAACAACCTGGTCGGACACAAAATCTCCAAAACGATCCAAGGCTAGTACACATAGTAATCGGACAGCAACATCTTCAAGCCAACTCTGATGGGCAAATTCCATCTGCAAAAAAGAATGCCAAAGAAGGCATGCTGCAAGAAATACTCCTATGAATAATGACTAGTTCAAATTGCATCAAATTAAATAGTTCATGTTTGGTTTTTGGATTTGGAAACTAACTTCTGCAATAGTAAGCTCTTCCTTCTTCCCTGAGCTCTCCCCATGTTCCCTGAGTACTTCACGTAAAGCTATGGCTGCACCATGTCTCACTTCCCATATAGGTGAAAACAGGTCCCAACACAACTCTTCACAAAATCCTCCTAAAGGCCATTCTCCTGCCTGTACAACCCTAATTTAAAAAAGCAAAGGCTAATGTATTATAAACCTGTGGCTCCAATTCTCTCCAATTTCTTTCCAGAACTTTACATGACATATCATCTTCTGATTTATATTTTTTTGATGGACTGGGATCATCAACATCTGAACTACTGTAGCAGTTGAAGGATTGCTGCTTAACTGAAAGCCAAGTTTTTTTCCTTGTTTGATCCATTTTTTTATACAGAAGTTCGCTAATTGGAATCTGCAAAGGCCTCATTTTAGAACTACTACAAAATTCTAAATCTCACAAGTTTATTGGTATCACTTTCAACTTCTCTAACTGATAATAAATCTTCAGTAGTGAGAATGTTGGCAGCATTCATTCCCAAGTGCTCAGTTAGATCAAGTCCTAAATGTTTACTAACATCTGCCTTTTGCTTACTAAGGTTTTCTTTAGAATCTGTAATATCACCGGAGAAAAATTGATTAACACAATCACGTTCATTACCTCTGAATCCTTCAACCTCATACTGTGAAATATCAGCTGCAACTAATTTTTGACCTTGACTGAGTACATGTATTAGATCAAAATTGGTGAGTTTTAGTTTACAGGCGCACAAATCACTGTCAAAATTCTCTAAAGACAAATTAATGTCGAAACTTTTTCATCGTGAGGTAACAAACCGATCTTTGCAGTACAAACAACTGGAACGGGATCCCACTTTGGAACAAAAGATAGAATAGCCTCCACAGCTTGGCTTGCTGCTATGCGTGTTTCCCATGTTGAACTACGCAAACAATGGAGCACACGAAAAAGAAGCAAATGCAAATCTTGAGGATGAAGTTTCTGCACTTGCCCTAATTGTTGTGCTGCAGCCCTTCTTGTTACAGGAGAAGAACCACTTTCCAACAGAGAAAACAAGCGATCCAATCTTTATTATTTTCTTAAAATAAGCTCATCCTAGGCACATATAACACGTACCTGCTTGCCATTTGCAAGCTGCTTTGGTTCTCCAAGAAAATACAAAAGATTTTTCATTCAAAGAAATGAAGTTTATCATATAGTCAGACCATTAAGTCAAAATTTTTATTACTCAATGCAAATACTTGCAGTACTTTACTCTCATTAATGATAATCAAGTCATCTAGAAAATAAATAAGTCACTTATGTAAAAGCACAAACTTTTTTGTTAGTCAAAGTTCACTAAGAGGTACTCAAGAAAATATTAAAACTTGAAAATTAATTAACACACATTTAATATCATTTGATATTTTCCGTCATGATGAACAAAAGAGCATTCAATACAATTATAGCAAATTTGTCATCCTTCATGCTTTGATTTTAGAAAATCAATAGTCAATTTTTAAATTTTGTTCAAAACTGGTAGCCAGTACATAACTAATGAAAGATAGGCAAAACAATAGAATTCCATCTTTCATCCCACTGCTCCTGGCCAAACTGAATTAGATTACTTTTAATATGATCACTGGCACTGTTTTGTTCAGAATTATTTGGGAATTCCATAAACCAATTTAATAACTGTTTGCTAAGGTCCTTCCAAGTTTGAAACAAAAAACCATGTTCGCCATCATGAACAAGCTCCCCTATGCTGAAAATAAGACTAGCCATCAGTTAGTAGAAGAAAGAATTTACCATGGGTAGCTAAAGGCACATACAGGTAACTGACAAGCAAACATGTCCACAATTTTCATCGGTAAATCCAACCCACTAGTGGACATATGTAAACAAACACCAAGATCAGCCACAGCTAAAAATAATGCTAAATTGTCAATAGTAATAACAAATGAATACCTAGTAAATTGTAATACATAGATGTTTCTAGCCATGGTGCACAAAAAACTACATACTTCCAGTTTTTTTGAATGATCTGATCAAAATAAAAGGCTTTCTTAGGGCCTTTCCCTGTAACTACACAAATTAGTTTAGGATATGTGTTATACCTTATTCTGGCAGCTTTTTCATATTCTGAAAGATCCTGTACAGAATTTTTGAAGAAAACACAGTGAACACTACCATCTAAAGCATTTATTAATAAGCTGAAATCTTCATCTTCTGACCAACTGGTACTTGATACAAGAAGACCAGGCCTTTTTAATTTCTTTCTACATGTACCATCATTCAACATTTCAGTGAACTGTGTTTCTGAATCAGTTGCTGAACCAAAAACACTAGGATACAATAATGAAAGTTTCAAGAAGACATTGTGAATCTCCTCGGAAGATAACTTGTGTAAAACTTTAAGAGGTCGATCAAAATAAGTGATAGCTCTAAAATAAACTGAAAATTAAAACAACATGCTTTTACAGACTGCCACATCAGAGATGAATGTATTTTAAATGGAACAGTAAAACACTTAAATGTATAACAAATAACAAAAGTGGAATTAAAGAACTAGACATTCTCATTTTTGGTAGCATGCAAAACAACAGTAACTGAAAGCTTACTTAATACTCCATCTCCTATTGAGATCAGATCTCATCCCATTTGTCACACACATATTGTTTGCAGCTTGTCTTCCAAATGTTTTCTCAGACCAAGCTGTGACATGCACTAGCCAATCATTTTTTTGGTTGTTGAACTTTAGTATAGTATGTGCATAGTTATGCCAATCAATAATTAGCTTAGACCTTGTTATTAAAGAAAAAAACCAACAAACAGGTAAGGAAGGAATTGATGGTGGATTTTGTACAAGAATAAAATCTGGATATCCAGCCCTCAGAAGACTTAAAAACAAAGATATACATAGCCAGACTGCTTTCATCAAATATAGAAATACGTTAGGTACATCTGAAATTATTTCTAGGTATTAGTATACAGTCCGACACTTTCATAAAGAAAATATTATAAACATTTCTAGAATTAGTTTCAGATGGATTTCAGAATTTACAAATACATTCTTGGATTAAATAAAACGCAAAATTATAACGAAGCATCATTTACAAAAATACAAGGAATCATGAAACAACACGAATTTAGAAAAAAAATTATTCCATTTGGGGACATCACAATGGTGCTTGGATAAGTTGACTATCAAGAAATTGAATGATTGTACGCTAAACAATGAAACAGGCGCACAGCTTCACAATATCCTCATCATTTCACTGTTACAGTCAAGGAAAACGGAATGATCACTAAAAGTCGACAGGCATTTCCTCCTTTTGAAGTCTTATGCAGTATTATTTCCATATTATTTGTAGGCCGCCAGTATGATAAGGCCATACTTTACCTGCACTCCGTATATGTGCATTTGATTGCTTAAAATTGGGATAAATTATTCGTGAACTTTACTGCATTGGGGCAGCTGCACTCGAAAATTTAATTTAAATACGAGCTTAACAGTAACCATTACAGCAAACGATTCATCAATCACAACCTACTTGTAATGTTGGGGAACTTCCTGATGGGATGCAATTTAATATCCGATTCCGTGATCTCTAAAAGAGGTTTGGTCTCTTGGTATCCAATAAGATGTACAATGAATTTATTTTTGTGAAGGGACAGGGCATGGTACTGCATTCGTGGGCTTCTACCAACATCGCCCAGAACAACAACAAATACTTTAGGGGGTTTCCATGATGCTTCAGAAATTTCACCATGGGCAAAGGTGGGCACTTGGTTGCTCATGGTTCAGCCAATGCTTAAACACATGAGTCAGTAAAGAATAGTCAAACTGAGCTCTCCCGGTTACCTCCGCTTCCCGATTCCGCCTTCACGTGCTTATCTTACGAAATTAACCGTAGCTGACTTGGAAAACGTCTTATAAAGTGGTCACAACACATTTCCGCAAAACACTCAACACAGACTGTGGCTTCCAATATGAATGCAGACAGATACACAAATATGCCAAATGTTTCATTCATAAAAAAAAAAAAAAAAAGGAAAAAGAAAAAAAAAAAGGTGGACTGTGGGACCAAGTAGAGTCTACCCTTAAAACTCATCAAAGTGCCAGTTTGTATGTCTACAAGAAAGTCACGAAAACTGTGCTCGGCGGGTCAAATTGACATGGAAAGTAAATTATAGCAATTCATGGCCGTGAACTGCGATACACGACTTTATATCTATCTATGTATGTATATATATACACATATATATGTATACATACATACATGGGAATGCTTGTCAAACTGACCTCCCCCCCTTATCTTTCGTAATTTCCCCCATTTGTGCTTTTCAGCCTTCGAGGAATATCTGGAAAGTTCTTGTCAGAGTCTCTACGATGCCTCGCTGGAAGAGAAAAAAAAAAGTCTGAGGAGTTTTTCCTGGTGTTTCCCCTACACAGTACAATTCGCAAAATGCACTTTTAACGGATAAACGATATTCCTGGCCCCAATTCTTTGGGAAATATCTGTTTAGCTGGTAAAGCTGTTCGGTGGGAATAGACAGACTACCGTTTGAAGGCCCCAAAAGGCTAAACGATGCAAAGCGCTCACTGGAGATAAACTTTCTGACCTTTGACACAGCACAAATCCTGTTTTCAAATGCAGAAAAGAAAACAACACAAGTTTCATTGCAAGGACAAGAAGTGACTCTTTAGCTTCAGGTCAATCCTTCTTACTTCACTCTGTCCGTCTCCCCCCCACCTGGGTGGAAGATTTTTATCTATAAATAATCGTTTGTATCTTTGCATCAGGATCAAACTTGCTTATAAGGTTGAGAAGGTCACGATCACCCCTGCTTACTTTCTTAATTGAAAAAATAAGGATTTTGGTGTTAGTTTCACAAAGAAAAATAAACCCGCCATGCACTTGTGTTCCTTTGGTGTCTGAGTGCCAACTTTGCGATTTGCTTACCTATGGATGGGTAATGGCTGCTAAAAAAAAAAAAAGAAAAAAGAAAAAGATGAAGAAATAGCAAAGAACCATTTCAGTCCATCTCCGAAAACACTTCCGGATTGGAGTCATGCTTTGTTTTAGAATTTGTTCCCTCCATACACAATGTTGGTGGATTCTGAATCCAAAAGCACTTCAGGAAAAAAAAACTGTTCAAACAGACTCGATGCACGTGGAGACGGAAAACGACGTGATTAGCCGATCGGGCATCTCCAACTGCATTAAAACACTGCAGAGTTCAGGATCGGAGATTTGGTTGGAACCTTCAACTTTGTTCTGAAATTCGAGACTGCCTGAAGCTGCTACCCATCTTAAATCAGGTCGCATCCCAAAGAAGATGAGAGAACGGTCTGAAACATGAATAGATCAGCTGACAATATGTAAGGTTTTTACATCAAATTTCTGCTTTACTTCACTTACTCAAAGATATAATCTCACGGTGATAAGAACTGCAATTGCTGAAGGGAGTGTAATAAACGTATCACTGTGGAATAACAGCATCAAGGATTCTGTTGTTCAACCAATGCATACATCGAATCCATTAAAATGCAGTGTCCTGTGATTTGTGCATTCGTGCTGATTGCGTTTCTTGTGCCACTGCGTCTCTGAATCCATTTTGACCTGCGGTAATGGCATCGTGTTTTTACAGTTATCGTGGTCAGCATGAAAATGTTTGAATTTCGAAACTCATTAATTAAATCTAAGCTCTCCTAATGGTCTCAGAGAAGACTGCCATCATATCAAAATGACACCCAGGTGCAGTTCCACTCTTTGACGCTCGCCCAGGATTTCATCGAGTTTCAAGCAATTGATTATTTGAACTTGAACTTGAACAGCTTTCTGAGATACATAGTTATTTAATAGGAGATATAGGTCTGTAGCGTGAAATAACGTGAATACGTGATTACAACCCCAATTTCGATGGTTTCCTATGTAATATACAATTTCTTTTGAAAACATGTGCTTTTGTAAATTCGGATTTTTAGCTCTATTAGGACAGCACATAAGAACGCAATCGTGCAGTATTTTAAACTACTTTGTGACCTTTGGAATGGTGGGTATAAAGGCAGGAGGAATAAAACCTTCAGATTTTGCGTTCGTCATAATCATTAAACCCAGACTGTCATCGACAGTCACATGAACAGCTAGATGTGTTTCCATAAGTTTTACGAATTCAAGCCTGGAAGAAACTCGACGCCTTCGGAATAGGTAACTGATCGGTTTCCATACTTATTTCATACTTGCAGCTGTTGGTTTAATCAACACTCCATTCCTCGACTTGCTTACTACAAAATTTGTATCAGCAGATACGTCCTGAACTGTCCCACTTTGTCATATTGTACGATGGTGGTCACCTTCGAATTCGAATGGACCTTTCCCTCTCCAGTCAAAAGAGTGTCGCTGCAAGAACAGAAGCATTTTCAGATTACAGTCTGTTCTTGGTCTAAGGGCTAGCCAGTTATGACTTACATATTACCAAACTTGCACATCCAGCTCTTACTGTGTAAAATCCACAATGATTTTTTCCCTCCTATCCACTGCTTACATTGTAACACTATTTTAAAAAAAAAGACTTGGGAAAGAACAGATTTTAGGAGTCTTACTATTTTATGTGCCCAAAATGACGGGCTACCATTTAATTTTATGTAAATTATCCTTTAAAATATTGAATAGCTTGAGAATATCAACAAACTACGCTTATTAGGTTTTCAAGTGTGTTTCCTTAGGAAGTCAATAGCAAACGAAAACTGCCATGTTTGAAATTGATGAAAAGTATTTATTTTATCTTTTGCCAATTGCTTCTAGCCATTTGTTTCATATTTGGAATTTAAAAAAAAAAAAAAAAAAAAGACACTGAAAATCCAGCACATTTTTCGGGGACGTTTTTAACAGTTTGCTGGATTCACTATGATTTCAATGCTTCCTTGAATTCAAAATTATATCCAGGATTGCTGATTTATTATGGCATCACTTCGACCGCGTTGCTTGGACACATCACTGTACGCTCGTTTGAAGAAAAACCATACTGCTTACGGATGGACACTCTAGAATACAATATTCGATGAAAAATCTTTCTCTGAAAATAGTTCACAAATTGATTGCATGATCAACACACATACACACAGTAATACTCAATCACTGTTTGCCGGAAGCACATAACATTACGCAAAGATTAGCAATACTCATTACTTAAGTAGTAGACGAAACATCTATGATTCATTACTACGAATAGGAAGGAAACCATTAAGCTCGTTTTCGAGAGATCTTTCCTCTAAATGAGGATGGCACTAAAGCAGCTGTTCAGTTAGGATGGAACGTTCCTTAGTGGTAATCAGCATCATTCAGTACGTGGACATGCACTTTGAATGGAGCAGTGGCCTCGTGCCACATTTATTCATGTGACTGTGTACATGCACAATTATGAACGCGTTTCAACTAGCTGAGTAATCCAAGAAAGCTACAAAATCTGCTCACGAGAAAACTTTATGCTAGAGGTACGGGGGTGATCTTGATAAACATTTAAGCATCACGGAACGAAGAACCGTGAAAGTGAAAAGGCCAGAGCATTTCGGAGAACGAGGTTCGCTGGAGCTTCCTTTAAGATGGGGAGATGATTCTGAGGCCATCTACAAGACAATGCCATAGAGCCAATAGCTAAAAGTGATCTTTAACCTGCCCGACTGACTTCCACTGGATAAAGTACACCAGAGGAAAGGAGCCAAAATTTGCATCGGAGAATGAGATTAATTCCTGCAACGGCAGCTCCTCTACAACCCTTGGTGCACCAGTTGACAGAGTCGATAAAATGGGGACAATCCAGAACAATTAAGTTTCATCCCACAATTCCCGAAACCAAACAGTGAACCTAGCGATTGTCGCGTTAGGACTAGGGTGCCAGACAGTCAGCAGAAAAACGGTACGGCCAGAGTATCTGAGCTCGTCCTCTTATGGAAGCACTGAAAGACGTGAAACTGCATGGAAGCAGCAGCCAAGAATAACAGGATCCAAGGAACACGCAATCCCTTTTCCATGCTCCTTTGACCAGCATGGAAACGATTTTGCCAACAGAAATACTCACTGCAAACATGGCAGCTGTCCTCGTCCGAGAGGTCCCCGCATCCGTCTTTCCCTGAACACAGAATTGCTGAGGATCTGCACCTGCCGTTGCTGCAGCGAAATTGGCAGTTTTGCTCTTGTTGACCTCTTATGCAGTCCTTTTCTTGTTCGTCCGAAGCATCGGGACAGTCAATGATCCCGTTGCAGTACGCGTGTGGCGGAACGCAGTTTCCACTTCGACAACGGAAAGACCCGGGAGGACAGTCTGAAACAGCTGGACCAATGAGCAAACCAGTACGGGAGAAACAGTTTAAAAAAATTTCAGATGATTCGCTGTAACGAAAACTGACGATCCGATTTCACGTCTGCAGACAAAAAAAAAACTTTCGAGGTATTGCCTACAGAGATGAAAACGTAATTAGAGGAAGCTGTTTCCACCAGGAAGAGATGCCTGTGGAACTTTTGACCGCCTCCGAACGCAGAGGGCTCCAGTTTCTCAGAGTCGATGCCTCCGTATGTTCGCACTAGTGATTAATTTGAGTATGTGTGTGTGATTTTTTCTTGCTCCTCTGGTGTGACTTGAGGGTGGTAAAAGGAACATTTCTTCCTCTTGCTATCGTTATGCTTATAACGCTTCTGTTAAGCGGATGACCGCATTTCCTTCCTTTTCCTTCTGAGTCATCGGAATCTCTGAAACAAGCAGCATACTTTCTTTCTCTTTCAAAAATCATGTCAAAGAGGAGACGCATCTCGTCTTACACTGCCACGTGCAACCAAGGAGGAGGGGTTTTGAGATTATCTCCAGCTACTCAGATTTGATCAGGAGATAACGACTGCGCCCAACGGAAGGTTGGACGTGGGACTTCGGGTGCTCTATCTCGAATGCCCGCGTGAAGTAGACCGATGACGAATTTTGGCGCAGCTCATTTCCCACAGTGCGCTGCTAGGTGTTTTCCCCAGAGTGAATTTGAGTTCTTACTGCATTAGCAATCAGCCATTAACAGGACGAAACGCCAATCATTAAATTATCCTGATATCTGGTGTCTAACGTGTCGGTTACCCATTAATCCGTCTGCTCTCCGTGCCTCATTCTATCAGTTTTCAATTCCATCACTATTTTTCAAAATGCCGCGATTACTTCGAAGAACAACGAAATGTCCCAGAGGACCTTGCCGGTTTCGATCCAAGAACGACTCTCAGAGCGACACGCAGAGTACTTCAGGCGACCTTTCTTCACTGTGCGCGGACCCTCTTGATTTTTGCTGCGTGCCATGTTTTTTTCTTTTCTTTTCTTTTTGTTTCCGTTTTGAAAAAAACTGTCCTGTACACGAATCAGGACAGCAATGAAAATTCCGAGTCCTCGCTAAGAGCTGTTGAGTTGTCCGTCAGCAGTTCTTCCAGGCTTCAAACTCATTTTCTCCAAAATCAAGATTTTCCTGTTCGAGAGCCAACTCCTCCGTCCTGAAGAAACAAGGGGAAAATGCAGTCCGAAGAATGAATGTCCATTCTGACACAAAAATGAGGTAAACAACTGACTCAGTGGCCCCAGGATCTGGGAAGACATGAGTTGTCGAGGATGGACGGAAGATGGCATCCGAACGACTTGAATCAAGGATTGCTTGCTGGTGCTGGTGTGAGCTAACCAACGAAGGTTCGATGAGGCCACATTAGAGGAACCGTTGGGATTTTAGTCTGCCTTTGTACTTCTACGAGTAATCCAGCAACTCCTTGTTTCCGGAAACTCCCGAAATCGTCCTAAGTGTAGCGTCCCTTGAATGATTCCCTCACACAAGGATGACGATTTCTTGTTGTTCATCGGTTTTTCTCCACGCATTCACGAGCCGCATCAAGTAGGCATGCACTTGCTTCGCACCCACGGACCTTGATCCTGTGATACTGAATCTGTGCAAATCGATTCACTACCCTGACCGAGATGTTTCTTTTTTGTGCTGACTTTCTGGAGCAATGGCGAACAATCACGATCTGCGCATTCGAGAACATTTCTCGGCACCCAACTCTGGGGTTCGGTTCGAACGACTGCTTTTCGTCAGCTGAAATGCGTGACAAAATACTGCTTGCAGGAAGAAGCTCTGCGTCCACTCGTGCAGCTTTCGTGATGCCATCTTACGATAGATTGGAATTCTTTCCTTTATCGGCTTCTTTAACTTGAAAGATAAAAACGAGGAAAGCCAGAGTGCTACATCAGGACTGATTTAAGAACCAAACTCGAAGCTCTTTCGCGCCTGACGAACGGGAGAAGATCCGAGGTCTTGAACCGTCGTGATGCAGAGAATCCTGCTCTTTCCATCCCGTCCCACGCTTTCATCTTGAACCAGCAGTGGAACAATAGCGGCGGTCTCGCCGTGAATCCAGTCAGCACCACTTATGATCTCTGACCTTGCAGAAAAGACCGTCCTTCGGGCACCCTACGCGATCACGTGCCCACTCGGGGAAAGGTTTTGTGAGATGGCTGTCACGAGTCACGCTGCGCTCTCCCGAGACTACCTCAGGATAATCGCAAGTTCCTTCAGAGATCTTTCCTCGAACGGCGATGCTGTTTCCTCGGTCACGATTTCATTATCCCGGAGTGACCCACTCCGGAATAATGAAACACTAGGGCGGAAGTGCCGCAACAATCCGACCACGTGCCTACTTGCGCTCAGAGCGCTCCTGCGCATAGGGTGCCGTTAGCACGCTGGGTCCCTTCGTCTTTGTTTTCAAAATTGCAGTCTCAGGGGCCGTTGCGAGCGTTTCATTAAGACCGGGATTCGGTTTTGCCTCACATCTAATGAAGAACCTCAAACAATCCGTATTTATCGAATATTTCCCTGTAACCGCGATGCTTTCAAAGAGCGCCGTAAGCATCGGCTAATTGGCCGGCCGACCTATTTAAGAAATGGAGATCCGATCCGGTAAGTGGAAAATCGCCTTCATTTATCGCTTAGTGATTTCAGCATCAGGAGCGAAACCAACGGACGAAGCCGATTCCGCCGAGCCGGTTCTTCTTCGTGAAGACTTCTCCAAGTTCTGTTTTAGCATGAAGCGGAACGGGATAACCTTTTGTGCTTAAGATCCTCAGGTGTGCATCGATCTATACAAAATACCTCTTTGACCATCTTTATGAGCCTTTAGAAATGCGTTCCCTGTTTTACAGTGAGAGCCGCACTCACCTTGAAAGAATTAGTCGGCGTTTTTTGAAGGACGCATCTCGCTTCAGCTGGGACGGTACGTCGATAGTGAGTAGTGGAGCACCATCGATTAGTGGGTAAGCTGCGGCCTATCGCATAGGGTATCGCTTGGTTCTAAATTGCACGACGCACGAAACATTCTAAGCTCTGAAAGGTACAGATCTGAACCCTGCACTCAAGTCGCATGCTCTCAGGCATCCTTGTCTGAGTTCTGGGAATCCTTCGAAATCTAGGAACATTCATCCCAAGGGGGCGGTTGCCAAGATTTCTTGCCATCCATCACACAAAAAGACTTCGCACTCTATTAATCAAAAAAGCTATTTTTTTTTTTTTTTTTCATTTACGTCTCCAAATCTGAAACACGGAAATGTCAGGCTACAAAGTACTTCCGAAATCCTTGCGAGAGGACTTTGGATATTTACATCAACTGAATGAATTCCCGGATTAAATGTGGAGTCTGATCTCGGTTGATAGATAGGGAAAAAACGTTTGAGGTATCCCGGCACAGATGCAACTGTAGCTTCCTGCGATTGGAGACTTTTGACACGGAAGAAGGAACCCATCTCTGGCATTCGTGAAAGGATTAAGGAAGAAAATGGATGAGCACTTCAAGTGGAACAGTCATCTGACGGGCAACGCGCTGTCTCACGAAAGCCTTGCGTAAAGATGGAAAGATTATGGGCAGTGTCATAGAATGCGAGGCAGAGAGGATTCTTTCTTTCTTTCTTTCCTTTTTTTTTTTTTTGTTTTTGTAGCTTCTCAGGAATGGTTCCAAATCTCAGCAATCCGTGACGAAAAAGATTTGCCTCACTGATTCGTCACTCCCCACCAGGTCCAATCAGTGTTTGCTGTGCCGTCGCAAGTTCTAACGTTGACGTTAGCTCTGTGTCAATCACAGGAGTCTTTCCGAAAGATGACGAAGCGTCGCAAAGAGCCAATTCGGCCCTCCGGCTCCAAAAGAACTCCCAGCAACGTGAACCACTTTGCTCTCCTTCGTGCTCGTCTCCCTGATGCACGGACCGAAGCTCTCTCACTCTTTGCAGATGTCAGATTCGTTTTCGCAGCTATGCAACGCAACAAGAATGGCATCTGCGAGTGGAATCTCACGTTCCTGCCCACGTAACCATGGAAATTCCCCCGTCCACATTCCTGGATGAAGTTCGGAGGGACATTCCGAACTTCCGCGAACAACTAATGCACGGGGGAATACATGGTGGCACGGCGACGCCAGGCACCTCAGTCGAGCGAGGAAACGAAAATGGAAAAGCCATGTACTCACGGGACGTGATGGAAGAGATCGCACATCCTTCTTCATCTGACTGATCTCCGGGGCAATCGACTTTCCCGTCGCACAACCATGCCATGGTGATACAGGTGCCATCCTTGCACGTGAAAGTGTTAGCTGGACACTTATAAGGTTTGCATTCGGTCTCATCGCTTCTATCACAACATTCAGCAGCACCATTACATAAATAGAACCAACTTAGACATCTGCCATCGGATCGACACTGAAAAGTTCATAAGTTTTTAATTTTTTTTTTTTTTTTGCGAGTTGGCAATCAGCGAAGAACGTTCGACAGCTTCGTCTTCTTAGGAGGTAAAGTACCAATGCAATTACGTAAGCTGGCAGCCCACATGAAACCAAAACCTGTTTCCGTTCCGGAAATCGCTCGAGAAGGAACTTCTCAGCGTACATTAAATAAAATTGAGTATGATGTGGAGATGAAATCCGAATTAATTCTTGATGCTTGTGCTCGTTCGGGCATGCTTTCATCGAAGTTTCGCATCTCATGAGAGAGCTGTGAAGTGACCGTTTCGAATGCATCTGAACTTTCCAGCTGCTGTGAAGGTTCATCGCATCAGTGACCATTTACTGACTGCTAACTGGCGTTAATGGCAAAAATTTATACATTTTAACCATTAAAGTCAAAGTTTGCCCAGAGGTTTCCATAGTGGAATACCTCATGGAGCAGTGAATATCGAAGTGGTGACGACATTCATTAAGCATCTAGAAGATGATAGCTTCCTAAGATAAGCACGAAGGCAACCAGCGTCCAATCGCCTGCCATTACTTCCAGCATTATGCTTTAAGCGTAAATTAAATAAATTTAAGCGTGTTTTAGCACCAACGCTACCAGCATTACTTATAAGCTTTTCTGCATCTTATATTGCAGTTCTCATTTCGCCGATGACCAAGAAGTTGTACATTAAATGGTTGGTGGCCTCAGAAAAAAAAAAAAACAACATCCCTCAGGAAGAACAAACATCGGGTGCTTTCCAACTAATGAGCAAATAACGAAAGAATTCCTTTGCCGATTCGACCGCCGCATTTCTTTACTTTAACCGAAAATGTCCATCCAACGTGGGAAAACGCAAACAACGGAAAAGTTTCTTCTTGGTCCTGAGCAGAAACTGCCAAGTTTCGACGTTCCGGATGAGATGCGCTCGCCGGCTGGTCATCCGAATACGCGGAGGAACGCGCTCGCGTCAGCTGTGAGGCTGCGGAAAGTCGTCTGCAGCCGCGGGGATCGCGGAGTTTAGCAGTCCGAGAGACAGTGTGGAATCTCAGGTTGCCATCACGCGCAAGCTGCCTGACGCTGGCGTTCTCAATCTGTAACTAGTGACCTGAAACGTGTCGCGGTGGCAACCGGTGCTGTTCGCCGAGCATCTGCCAGTAACGTCAATGCAATCACAGACTCCATTCCTGCAGACGGAATTCGGATCAGCCGCTTGGCACCCAGCTGTAGAATGACACAACTTCCCTATCGTTACCACTTCTTCGAGATTTCCTACCAGAGAAGTACATCAATAATTCTATTCTTCAAAACTAGCAAAGTGATTAACTTGCTCGGTGCTCAGGAGCGCATTTGCCGCTGGCTGGGTGGAATCCCGGCTTGCATCGGCAGGATCCGTACACTTTGGGGATATCGTATTTACAGAAACTGTTCCCGTCATTCAAAGAACACTGTTTCTCCAGCTGACACGGCTCTCCAATTTGCGAATCTACAGGAAAACTTCCATTAGGAATTTTCTTTTTCTTTCTTTCCTTTTTGGTGACAAACAATACATTTTACAGATTCCTTTCATAACATCGGAATAAATTTCCAGCCGAGGAAATCAGGAAAACGAGGATGCGGCTGCTGAGAGGATGAAACCTAGGAAATTTCAAGGTTTGACGGTGATGGAAGAGATGGGCTGAGGAATCCAACCGCGCGCACCAACTCGAGTTTCAAAGCACGTGGAGCAGTGAAGAACGCGAAGCAGATTCCCCCCCCCCCATCAAAAAAAAAGGGCATTCATGACTCTTCGCTTACTGCGTACACTTCTTCAAGAACTTCAAAGGGGAAGTAAGTAAGAAGCAAAGGGAAATTTCATGTCCTTCTGACATGAGTTTGAAGACCGATCTGCGATCCGTGCAGTCGCCGAAGGTTCCTCCAGTCCCATGGCTTGCAATAAACGCCTCTGATTCTGACGGCTCTTTGCAATGAAAGGAGGTGAGAAATTAGCTATTAAAGAAAAGGGGGGAAAAAAAACTATGAATAGATGTTTAAGGTGTTGCATACAACACTCGGAGACTTCGTTCCATATGCCTGACAGGCGTCTGAAACGCAAAATAAAGGAAGATTCGCTTTTTCTTTTTTTTTCCGATCGTGCAACAGAGGTCAAGTGTTTGCTGAAGCAAACTGGTTACTCCAGGAAAAGCGGCAACACGCTGTCGTCCTGCTTTCTACTCAAAGGGAAAGGGTGAGGACATCGTGGAGCGTCCCGATCCCAGATGTTTGCAAATTCGTTTGGAATAGACTGGAAACTTCCCCATGTTAGTTCTGGATGGGACAGCGCATTACGGAAGAGCGTTAGGCCTACAACTACGGGTAGAGGTCACCCCCTCTAGCCCTGGAGTCGTTGGTTCTTCTTTACCCTTACAATAACAGATCGCGGTTCTATCGGAGAGGTTGCATTTTCAGGAAGCGCTTGCTTACATCCCTTACAAAGGAACATAAACCAAACACACAAGACAAGACGAAACACAAGACAATCGTGCAAATGGTAACCGCGTTTCCAGCGAGGAAGCTCTCTTGGACCTGTTGCCAGCTACTCTTAGCACTGTTGATCGTGAGATCTCCAGTGCATCGCTCCCTGCGGAACTAAAGTGCGGTGCACACAACTTGACCAACACACCCAGAAAGGAGTGTTCTTCGGCTGTACACGGTCGCGAGAGCGGCTGCACATCGCCAATTAGACTGTTGGGATCGTCAGCAAAGTACTCTCAGATCGTCACCGCAAAAAGTTTGCATGACTGGATGATTAAGAAGGTTGTCTGGTGATGTGACAAAACAGTCTAGAAGACCCAGGGTAACATGTGCGAGCGCATGAGTGGACGGAGGAGCGCCCATTCCAACCCTGACTGCAAAGACAAAACGATTGCTCTGCTTGTTTACGCACTCATCCACTGGGTGAGCAGTCGCACCACGGCGAACCAAAGACCCGGGTCAGGAGGGGTCAACATGAAACACTGGAAGCTGGTGGTTTCCCATCAAACTGCCCTGGGAATGGGTTCAGAGCGAAAGCCAGATCCAATGCCCCAGAGCGAGGGAAAGATCATCCTCGTAGAGGACACGTGCCCTCTGAGTATTCCAGCAACCAGGTGTTGGGGGTGGCAAGACAGAAAGAGAACAGATACAGAGGAGGATTGACTCTCCGCTTCAACGCCGGAGTGGTGCTCGCGACCTGAAAAAGCAGTCGTTGCAACCTCCGGAATTTAGGAACCAGGAAAACGATAAAGTGTTGTGGGAATTCAAAATTCTGGAGGGACAGGCAGAGTGCGCATCAAATAAGAAACGGTGTGGCCAGAAATATCTCCAGGCTATTGGAAGCCTCGTGGGGCACCGTCCGTAATGAAAGAATTCCCCCTCAAATCACAGCCTCGTCACGAGGCCGAGTCGAAGAGGACAGGCAGGATAGAGACTTGGAGGAGGAAAGTGGTGGGGTTCACCGCTCCATTTGTTCACGCGCTCCTTCTCAAAATGAATGCCATCAAGAGTGTGCGGAACAAAACACGAAGACTGCCGGAAGCCGGGTGGACGCATGCGTGGGAGTGTTCTGATCCCACTGGAAGGAACTGATGGAGGATTCGGGAAAATGAAAACCCAGGAGAAACTCCAAGGCGTGAAAAATCTTCTCCTAGCAGATTATCGGACAGGGTGTGATGTCGATAGGAAGAGAAGGTTCCTTCTCATCATCTCATGTTCTTTTCTCTTTTTTAAAAAAAAAAATCGGCAATCGCGTCACCGGTATCATCCCAGCCACTAACCATTCCTACCCGATCCCGGCATTGCTTCATGAACGCCCTCCGGAGGAGCCGATACCGGCAATCGATCGCCCTTCGGGAAAGACGGGCCCGTCTCTCCCGTGGTGAATCGGGAATCTGCTGCGAAAGAAAAAAAAAAAAAAAACAGGAGGTGTTTGCGCGAGTCCCAGGATCCAGTTCTTGATTTTCATCGGTTCCCGCTTCTTCGTTCCCACAGTCTTCCAGGATTTCCGTTTCTTCCTTGCCATCGCTGTTACGTGCTCCAAGTGTCCTTTGGACGTTCGAAACAGTTGACCTGCGTCGTTGCCTACTTGAATGAAGCTGACGAAGATGGAAGCTCACTTGATCAAAACTCACAAATGATGTTGAGCGCATAGTTTGCCATTTAGCGCGGTGAAATTACGCAGTTCTACTCCCTCCCCTGTTTTTTTCCTCCCCCCATTTCCAAAGTGGCAGGCATCACCAAGGAAACGCTCTGAAAGGGGATTCCATTCGTGGGAGTTTCTGAATGCTCCGCTTAAGGGTGCACTTGCGTGTGCCGGAGAGAGGAATGAAGCATCGACATCTGTCAAGGGAACGCACAGAAACGGCGCAAAAGGCAACTCGCTTGCACGCCCTGGAGAAGGCACTTCCAGGAAACAGAAATCCCTAACTTGGAGAGCGTTAGGGAAAGCAGCCTGCTCTCTCGGTAGGGGGAAGGGACCGCTATCAACTGCGCCAGGAAGCACCAGTGGTTTCGACGATAAAGCTGAACGAAAAGAGTCGATAAGAAAAGAATTCTGCCAATCCATTGAACGTAAGAACTGTTCCCACAGGAAAGACAGTTTCCTCAAGTGTGCCGAACCCTTCTAAGGTCCTTTAAAGGGAACAAACGCAAGGGAAACCCAGAAATTCTTTGCACTTCGGGGATACAAAGCCCGTGGCAAGAGATGTCCAGAAACTGAAATGAAGGTAAACATCAATAAAGGAAGCACGAGGTCTTCTCGAAGCTTCACGATGAGGGACGCTTTGGAGTTTATTTGCTTAAGACTCCGCATAAAGCTTTTGCGACTGCAACATGGAGTATCCGTGCATTTCTAGCCTCGTCATGAGCCGAAATGGAGCTGTTGATGAAAGGTCCCAAGGACAAGTCTTCAGCATTGCAGTCATTGACGATTCGGTTTCACGAATCGTGCGACACTTCAGCAGCTCCGAGCAGCGCTTCAAGAGGGTTGGTTTTGGCAGCTCTAGACGAAGATGCCAAAAATGTGAAGCCAACAGCCTCCGCAGACCCTTCACCGGATAAACTCACCAGCAGAACCAAATCTGCTTTAGATAAACGTATGTATAAGAAGGGGGGGGGGGGAAATTGCTGGTTACGCACTACGGAAAGCGAGCATCGGAAACGGATCGTGAGGAATTCCGACTACGAACAAGGTGGCTGATGACACAAACCAATTGCTAAGCACTGGAGCGAATTATCATGTCGCCTGCTGGATGGAGTATTCAGAGGGCAAAGATCTCTGACTCACCGATCATTACCACGGATGCCTGAAAGTACTGCAATTCAAAAGCATTTCGGCCAACATATCGGAAGCCATTTGTTTTCCTTCACCCTCGACTCCTGTGGCAAATTTCTTACCGCTTCCCAAGAGGCCACTACGAGCTTCTTTTTTTTTGTTGACATTAACGAGTCCTCGCTCCTCCCCCTTTCCCCCCAGAATAACCATTAATTAGTAAGGGCTATCGAAGGGCTTGTCACTGTACAAGACTGGGTGGTGAACTTTGGTGCGGGACATCCGAATGGCATGACGTGAAACCGACGGAAGGATGACGAAGGGAACGCAGTAAACACGTCGGGAACTGAAAGTTGCACGAGGTCTGCAAGAGCACGAAAATAGATGCTGCTGCAACGAAAGCAGATTTTCAAGGGTGAAATGCAGATTATGGACTTCTATGAAAGCTGAGATGAACCGATAAGAAAGTAAAATCCTCCATCAGGAGAAGTAGAATGGATGTAACCGAATGTACGAGTCGATTGTCCTCTGCAGTGATAAAAAAAAAAGCACAGTTGCTCGCAAAAGATGCAACCTTCGAGATTAACATCTCTGGTGAAACAGCGAATTCTCCTATTACAAAAAAGCTGAATCAAGGTTTCGTGGCCAACAGAGCCACCTTCGTTCGGAGAGGTTAATGCGGTTACCCTGCGCGATCAGGAGAAAGGTGAGAATCAATCATCTAATGAGAGTCTGTTGCGATTGATCTCGAGCATACTTGGAGAGACCACAGCAGATGAAGCAAAGGAAGAAGCACCGGAACCCTGTGCTCCTCAGGCATAACGTGTAATTCGGTTCGTGTGCTTGCAAAAATCAACTGGGTGGGTGGATGAGAAAGAAAAATCTCGGAAGCAATGGTTCCCCGTGAAAAGCTGCATTCGTAATAGATGGTCCACGGTGAAGCTAAGCGAATCACTTTAACGATAGATGCTGACATGTTTCGTGGGGTATCATATTGTGATGATTAATTGTTCCTCATGCAACAGGATTTGTGAAAGCAGCGTAACGGGCGAAAACGTGATGACCTAGGAGTTTAACGCTGCGGTCACTTCTGGGACTGTGGCTAATGACAACATCCTCTAGAACAGCGGTGGCCAGAATGCAGACCATTGCGACGGAAAGGTTGCCCACCTCTGGGTTCGAGGGAGTCCAGTCTCGTAGGATTTTTTTCCTTTTACCGGGTCATCTGCTCTTTCCTAGAAGTCCACACATTTTTCTCTTGAAAATTTCTCTTCATTGCAATTCATTTTCATGCTTCTTCGTGGAAACGAGCAAGGCTAAGGCGAATGGCGAAAACGATTAGAGAAGGGATGCATCCAGGAGATGGGATTCTGCTTTCGCATAAGCGATCCCGTACATTGACACGTTGAATTGAATTGAATATCCAGTACAGTACATATTCGCATCTGTGCTTATATTTTCCGAAATTTCATCCACTGAAGGCAGTGATAGCAAACATCACGTAAGCAGAAAACAAACCCTAATTAAAAACAGTTATGCTTGCCAATGAACGAATGCACATATAATGTTCCTACATAGGCAGACATCCACGAATAAATGCACGAATATACACATATGTGCAGACGATTGAATCGGAGTTTAGATTGGCCATTTGCTTCGTATGTTTCGATTTTACCACGGTTCTCCCAAAAGAACGTCATTGTGGAGAACATCTCTGAAGTATCTCTTTGGTGATAGGCCGATGACAAGTGGCCATCGTATCCGTTGGAACATTCACATATGCCACGTACAAAACATTTCTTTCCAAGAACGAGTTGCCATTCCAAATTTTTGCCCGGCAACACTTAAATTTTGGACAGGAAGCTCCCATTGGATCCGGAAAAGCCTTTGACACCGCCTTGGTGAATCCGTTGGAAGAGACATTTTAGAAATGATGATGACATGAGTCTAATAGTTTGCATCCTCATTGGTTAACAGGGATGACGATAGAGATGGCAAACTGTCCCAGTCTAAGTATCCACATCACTGATGGCTACGGTGCACGTCAATATGTGGCCCATTCTGATAAATGGATTGACCACGGCTCGTGTAGACTAAAGGGATGATTGGCATGGGATTTCAAGGAGAAGCTTTTAGGAGTCGCTGTTTGTGAATGTACCAACACATGATTTTTTAAAATAGAAACAAAACAACCGGGATCGAATGCCACTTTTTTCGGCGATGAAAACAACGAAACCAAAGGAAGTCGAGAGATTTAAACAAGTAGGAAAAACCACGAGGAAAGCGAAAGTTCTAAGACACACAGGGTGTCCATTTCACGGTGGCAAAGCCTTCTTTCCAAGAAGCCTATCTGAGCCAAACGAGCGCCACTTTGCTTATCTTCCAGACATCGTTTGCAGAGTCCAACATCCGTTCCCTCACAACGTTACGGGACTCGTGGAAAGATGCTCTTAAGTAAGACGAGGTAAATGTCCTAAAACTTGACTCGCAGATATGCAGGAGCATTTGGACCATGTGTATTCACGCGTGGTGAATAACCACAGAGTACTTAGCAGATGTTTCCTTTCGATTGTATCATGCCTTCCCTCTGGAAAGCACTGCTCCTCCTTTTCCACGGTTCTGACAAAAAAAAAAAAAACGACACTGCCTGAGAGACGAAACTCACCATTCTCCATGCACGCTCCCCCGATTCCTAAGAAGAAGAAACGAATCCGAACCCTCAAGCGACCGAAAAGAGATGTGAACCACGGGGGCGTATAAGCCTGGCAAGTGTGCCGCTGCAACCAATGGTTTGGGGATGCCAACGCAGATAAGACGGGGTGTGGGGAGGCATTGTCTGGCACACGGGGAGGAAAGAGGAGGAGGCCTTCGAGCGGATATGCGCGCAGTAAAGGTCATGTGGATTTCCGGTCCGTGGAGGAACACGCCAGCGCGAGAGCATGGAATGCAAGCCGAGGATGCAAACCCCGTCTTACCTTTTAAGCAGAGGTGCTTTAGGTGCGGTATGAGGCCTGGCTGACACTGGCATACACCATCTTTGCACAGACTGTCGTTCACTTTCAGCTGGCACTGTGCGCTCACCACACAAGGGAAACCCAACAGAGCATCTGGAATAGTTGTGCACTTATAGGGAACAGCCTGCGAACTTCGCTGCCATTTGTACACGAAGATAAAACGGCGTTGCTTTTACGGCAAAGGATTGCAGTCCACTTGGAGACTTTCCCCACTCAAGAGGCTGCTATGAAGGCGGAAAAGGCGCCGCTACGGTTGTAAATGATTGCTAGGAAGATATGGAAGCTGAAGATGGGAAAGCAATCGTTCTTCCATATCTTTAGCTCAAAACTTCCTAAAAACAATCATCCACGAGGATACGTTTCCTTAAAGGAAAGGGTGCATTTTCCTCATAGAGTCTGAATGACGTGGATGCATTTTTTGTTTCGTTTAAAGAAATATCCAAACATCTACGTTCAAGCAAACGTGTTACTGTGCAACGCAGAGACGTCCCGTAAAAAAAGAGTAGCTTTCCTTCCCGTTTATCTCGGTGTACCATTCTAGCTTTATTAAAGTTGAATAGTGCATGATGCCAGCGATAGTAATTTTCGTCTATCCACTACTGAATGTAGAACGATTAATTACCCCGCAAGCAGCGTTCTTCCACTTGAACATGAAATGGAGGACAGGAGCAAGGATGCTGCGTGCATCTGAGGGCGTCGAGGCAACCGGTTGTCTGCGAGCACGACGGCTCTTCGTCGCCTTGAGTCAGTACGGCAACCTACAAAAAAATGTGTGGGAAAAATTACATCGCACGTCAGACACCTTCTTGACAGCGGAACGAGGAATGTCCGTATGTGGAGCTGAAGAGCGCTGCCGTCCCTCCGCTGGAATGAGACAGGGATGATCCATCAAAAGTGATATAACCATGGCTGCCCTCAGAACAATGCCTGCAACGCTCTGCTGTCTGTGATGTGGCATAATCCTTTGGGGGTGAGCAGATGTCAGCAAGAGGCACCCCAAGTCCAGAAGAACTGCAGGAAAGAGTGGTCCTCTCCACCCTGGAGGATCCTTGTAGATGGCTTTCTCTCTTCTTTCACCTTCTGGAGAGAACACAGTTGGCGGGGGCTGCAGCTGTTCCTCTGAAGAACACAAGGCTAGCTCCTCATTCCTCTCCTCTGAAAGGACCAAAGGGCCTTCAGGCACTGAAAGTCACAGCCGTGCGGGGCGGCCATCTGCGTCTGTAGATGTGAGCGGACCTGAATCCCAGCGCCCAGAACTGGGGGCATGAACGTCGAAGATTACTGACGTTCCGTCAAATATAGATTCCCTTGGAGTTTCTAGAAAAGCAAATCTTTCGCGGTATTTTTTTTTTTTTTTTTTACAAAGATGGCAGAAGATTTCGGTGGCTGTTGTGATGGATCGAGGGCAACGGCCTTTGAACGAATCGGAAAGATTACCTTTGTCCTGCTGCAAAACGAACGAACCTGAACGACTACATTCCGGCTGACTTGGCTGGAAGTACGGAAACATTAGAATCCTCTTGGGAGACGCCTTTTCGAATGGCGATGCGGAAAGCAATCGTCACAGAGAAATAACTGAGCGGTCTTAGCTAGAGGCAAAAAAGTGGAGATGCCTAAAGTGCATTTGGAAAGTCGTGGATTCGAGCGAAAGGCATTTGGAGGAAAGTATCCAGAATGTTGCTGTGGTTTATCCTCTGGAAGGTTCAGATCAGATTCGAGTTCCTTTTTTCGAAATCCCCTTCGTTATACGTCTGGGATTTCTGAAAGCAGATTCCTCGAGAATCCAGAGCTATCATGATAAGAGGGAAGAACACGTTCTTTCATGCCAAATGGCATTCTGCACCCAGGATGAATTTCTTGTCGGAAAATTGGCAAGTCTAACAAAGTGCAAAGAAGGCTCGAAGTTTCTAGCAAAGTTGCATCCACAACTTTGCGAAGTAAAGAGGGAACTTCATATGACTGCTTCATATGAATTTCAGAAGTGTCCACAAACAAATCGGGAACGCTGGGGGGTAGTTTCGCTCGCAAACCTGCATCCTCTCCAACACCAAAAGGTGAACTCTCCCACTGCGAGGAGTAGTCATGGCAACAGTGGAACATTTGTGTGCTAGTTGCGGTGTCAGTCTGCATGTTCAGAAGACGTGTTTCGTGTAGACGGAAAAGAACAGTGCACAAGAGATCTCAAGGGTCTACGAGGAATTAGGTAGGGCTTAAAGTCATCATCGCAGCCAGCGCAATGCGGTCTTTGGATCAAGAATGGCAAGCGACGTGAAACTGATGGAAGCAGCTGCCGATCGGTCCAGTGTGCACAAGAAACCAATGGATGCAAAATGCTTTTCCTGAGGGATTTCTAGCAAATTCACTGCCACGCAAGGGCGCAGTTCAGTCTGCCACGCCTACTTCTCGGTACACACCCTTGCAAGATCTTCCTGAGGGCAGTGTAGCTGCACTTTCTGTTCCGTTCCAAACCCCGCGTTTCTCAATAGCCGGAATAGGAAGCGCTGACCTAGCGAAACTTGGGATCCCACTTGGGTGGTTCGCCTACGAATATTTTAGGAAACACGAAAACATGAGACGGGCAGAGTTGCCGTGTTCATTTCAAGTTCGTGCTCTTCTTCGCTTCAGCATGCTTTCTAGGAATCCAGGCTCCGAATGAAATGGAAGAAATGCAGATCGCAGTGGGGATATAGGAAATCCAACAGGGCCGCGAGAGTGACAGAAGATGTATGCATCCTCGCGGCCACACCCGTGTAAAGACAAGGTATCAGACGCCCGACAAAGAGCTCTAGGAAGGACATACGAAATGTTCATCTTCACGGATTTTTAGTTTGAGGTCGGTGGATAGCAGGAGATGCACCCAAACTTCAAGAAATCACAGTACATATGTGTGTGTGTGTGTGTGTGTGTGTGTATACGTACGTGCTCACAACACACACACACCCACCCACATATACGCATGCTTACATAAACATAAAGAAACACAAAGCATAGGTACCGAGTTTTGAAATCCCTTAAAGAAGCTTCTGAAAACATCGTCAGTAGTACAGGAGCATCTCTGGATCGAGCCATTGTGGTTACACCTCCAACCAAAACAAGTCTGTTCAGATCTGAGAACTCTGCTGGATGTGTACACGTCCAAGGTTCGAAACCGGTGGCATGCATACCAGCAACCATTTTGTCCATTCGGTCTACAACGTTTATGCCCGTCCGAACAAAGGAACACGGAAAGTCCTGCGCATCCTTGCAAGCGACTCCCTCGATCGGCTGCCTTCACTCAGACTGGGAACAGAGATCGCGCTTTTTTTCCCTTCCTTCTTTTGCTTTTAAAATCCGGAGGAATAAGGAGAAAAACAGAAACGGCAAGACATGCTAAGCACAAACTTTCGGCTTTTGTTCCGCTGAGGGAATTTCCGTTTCGTGAAAAACGACAGTCCTGTGTTACCGCCAAATCTTTAAAAAAATTGGGACTAGAAAAAAAGGTGAGACCGACGCTACAGAGCAAACAAAGTCTCCTCTTTCATAATATTTTAATCCAAGAAAAATGGAAGGAATCATACTTACCAGGAGAAAATAAACGACCTTTGGTGCAAGGGGCATGGCATCACTTGTTTTTGTCCCTGTAACCTCACCGATCCGCATGAAAAGACGATAGACTTTTGATCTCGACTTCTCTGCTACTGCTTAGTGTTGCCATCTTTGCCTCGGGCGATTATTCACAGAATTCCTCTGGAGATCACCGCTATTACGTGCAATTGCTTCTCTACGGGTCTAGGAAATTGCAGTGAGCGGCTGGTGAGATAAGGGCCGATTCGGCATGATCGCGGATGGTGATGCGTTTCAGTCGCATCATCGAATACAAGACGACTTTCGGGCGAGGGCAAGGGGCTTGAACGCACCGGCCACAGTCGCGCCTTTGAAGCAGAGGGGGGGGGGGGAGGAAAGGGCCTCTCGGAGCGTTCTCTGCCTGCAGTTCTGCTCGACCTGGACTCGACGCTTAGAGTCAGCCGGCTGATTCGGGGCGACGCTAAGATCTACGATTTCCAGCAACCCAGAATCGGCAATTCGGTTTCAAAGGGCAGATGAGAAGAGGCTGCACACGTGAAAAGTTGAAAGACGCGCGTAAGAGGACTTCCAAGAAGCAAAAGCTTCTTCTCTGTCAGCTTAATCGGAAATCGCACATGCTGTTCTTCGTCCCGAACAGCTGTTTTGTTTTTTCCTCTTGAAAGAGCGTTTCTTAAACCAACCACCTCCGGGGAAGAAAGTGACCTTTTTCGCTAGGAGTTTCTCACGATGGTTGCTGCTATATTCAACAAAGTTTGAGTTGTTTTTCTTGGTTTCGAGCATTCTTTTCCTGAATTTGGCTTCTTTCGCTTTTTTGACCACGCGCTTTCTCTGGCCCATGGCAAAAGAGAGGGTGAAAATTCCAAGTTTTCCAAGAAATAATTCCTCGCCCCCAGTTTCCCTCTCAAGCACTACTGGCGCTTACGATCAAGAGTTCTGTTTTTCACAACATCCAGCACTGATCTCCGATGATGGGAAAAAAAGAGAAGAAAAAAGCGAAGTAATGACCTATGCAAGGGTATCCCTCTTTCCTCCACTCTCCACGAACAAGTCTGCACTCAGTGAGGCGGCTAAGTGAACGCGTGTCTCCTAGGCAACAGAGTTTTGCGATGCTGGCCGCCCGTAAGAGCGTCGTTCCCTCCGACGTGTGAAGATCTCGAGTTCCTCCCATCGGCGAAGAAGCGCCGCGTGCATCGTGTGATCTTGAGATTTTTCCGTCCTCTCGAATCGGCGCAGCTTCCGAGTCCGAGGAGTCCCGCGATTCGCGTCGAAGGCCGGGCACCTCAAAATAGATTGAAGGCAATGTAAACAAAACGCAGGCCAGGCTCCTGTGTGGATTTCATTTTGGATACGGTTGTCACAGAAATCATCTCGAGTCCTCGTGGTTTTCCACATACTGTGCATTCCACAGGAACGAGCCAACAAACGAAGAAAATGAGCTTCCCACGGGACTCCCTGAGTTTTTCAGGAGCTCACCTGTTGCCATAGTGAGGCAGGTTGAATCAGTCACTGTCATCTCCATGAATTTTAAAGTTCTTGGAAGAAGAAAAAATTCCTTTTTTTCTTCTTCTTCTCCTTCTCTCCCAACAGTTCTGCACTCGCTGGTAATCGTTTCTCATTTACATGCACTTCGTGAAGAATTCGTTAATTGACGGAAATAGGAAATTATGGTTTTCGGAATTTTGGCCTGCACAGTGCGCAGAACTCGTCATTTACATTTTTGACGTGTCTCATCTGCAGCTAGCAAGTCCAGGTCTATTCTGCTAATTGCATCTTCTTGTTTCTATCAGATGTATATCCAACCCAGAATAGTGACTTCGTACAAACTACCACATGTACGATGCAGTGCCAGTGGTGCCTTCAAGACTGTCCTCATTCAAATACAAGCGCTTATTTTTTTTCCGCTGTTAAAATGAAACATTTACAGTCTTATCATGGAAATGATCTTTTTCTTCTGCATGACTGAGTTGGGGATTGAGCGGATTCTCAGAATCCACTCAATCCCCAGGCCCTTAATGCCTGAGTCAGGAGAAAAGATTGCTCTTCCCTTCCCCTCCCCTCCCAACCACCAAAAACAACTACTCGCGCAATTACTTAAGCGTCAGTCTTTAGGTAAAACCAATCCTATCGCAGATTTCTACACTTTCTAATTAACAGTCTCTCTAGACCTACGAAGACCTACATTTTCCTGCTTTCCCAGATGCTTTTTTCTATCTTTCTTGAACCAACCAATCATTCGGTGGATCCCACTCCATGATGAATGTTTCATCTTAATTTCGTTTCCAGAAATGAATATTCTGACACTTCTGTTGGATCACTGAAGCACATGGTGATTTTTTTCTTTCACGGGTGGGTTGCGCAGAAACTCTTATTTTATTCGTGAAAGACAAAATTTCCTTTGTGGTATGAACTCTTAGTATTTTCAAAATGGGTCCATGTTTCCATTTTTCTTGCCGGATGTGTGTGAATGCGTGTGTGTGTGTGTGTGTGTGTGTGTTCTCCCCTTGTTCTTCTCATGGTTGCATTTGCTTTCTACCGACCATTAACGGCGTCAGTCGCTGATCAATGGCATCTGCCGACTCCTTGCAAACCCGAGTGGTCTTTTTTTTTCTTTTCCTCTAGGCGATGCTCATCTAGAGGATGAGTTTTTTCTCACCAACCGCTTCTTTCACGTCTCGCTGCAGGATGTACCACGGAAGGTAAAAGCTGCAGGACGCCTTGGTTCAGTAATGATGGGTCACTTTTAATCATCTCAACCTCAACCATCTTTCTTCTTGCTTTTTTCATTTCCGCATTCCGTCGATACTTTGTAATCCCCCCTGAAAGAAACGCACTTTTCGTAGATTGATTTTAGGCATATGTAAGTGGCAAACGCTGGAGTGTTCGGTCGTGGGACGTACTTCTGCCTTCGTAAACGAATGTTTCGCTGCACGATGTGCTCATTTCGCAGAGTGGCGACTCATATGTGAGGCCCAACAAAGTCGTAGGAATATCATGGCGTGCTGAAAAATTCTTTAAGGATGGACCCACTTTGGTAGGAACAGATCGTCCAACGACAACGTTCCTCAGAGCTCGTCAGATAAATAACGATAACCTACTCCTGCATTATTTCAAATTCTCAAATTAAGATTGGTCCATGCAGGCATTACTTAGTAATTATGCTTTCCTGACAGTACACATGCTTCGAAACGGATCGTTTTCTAAAAATCTGCGTACAAAGGGAGGCGAGTTTCTGGAAAACCATAAATTTTCAACAAGTGCGTCTGTGTTTTCCACGAAAACACTGCGGAAGTGCTACGGAGCATTCGTTGACTAATAATGATTCGCTGCCTATTCTTCTGCACTCTTCGTATAAAGTTGTCGCTGCCCCATTCTTTCTCACTGCTTCCGAAAAACCTTTTAGTAAAATCAAATCTCTCCTTGTTTCACCCCCCCCCCCTCCTTCCTATGGCTTTAAACTTAAACGAAGCTTTCAAACCAGTTTTGGCTAACAATTTTCCGTTCAGTGACTTTCTGGGTCATAAATTCCAAACGTTCAGTGATAAACAGAAAGCGCTTTCGACGAACAACTGAAGATTATCTTCGAGAACCAAAGCAACAACACGTGCGCTTGTTCTTTCCCTCTAATATGGAACGAGCTGCAAACAAGGCAGAGAGTCAGATCTAAGAGAAAAAATAGAAGGACAGAGAACTTCACCGAGTCCGGAAGAGGCACCGAAGGGAAACTAGGAGCAGTTCTAAGACCATGGCAAGGGTTCTTACGTTTGCATCTGTCACGTATCGTAGCAGCTGCGTTTTTTCATCTGATAGCTTCTTCTTCGTCGAACAGCGAAGCCAACGGCGACGTGCTTTCGCTTGACCGTAGTCGCCGGCAATCTTGACAGACTCTTGCTAATCGAAATGATTCAGCATCGCTTCACTTGATGACACAAATGAGCATTTCAGCATTTTCTTCAAAGGCCTGGTGGCGTGGTTGATCATCCTCAAGATCCGGTCGAGGTCGAAGTTCTCCTCCACCAAATTTAAGAGTGAGAATTGAAAACTCTCTGGAGGAAGCGCGGAGAATAACGTTTTCTTCATTTCCGACGCAATGGAAAATCGCGCACATCCCATTGAGACGAAATGGAAAACAGGAAAACCAGCTTAAACATGTCGAATTTGGTGGACGCAGAAACCACTATCGTAGACGCTGGTGGTGCTCTCTCGCTGCAGTCTCCTCTCACTCAGAAAGGGAAGCATCCGAAGGTCTGCTGGTGGTTACGATTTATCATCCAGGGAACATGGGATGAAGATGGGGATATGTGAGGGAAATAATGCGAGGAATCTACTACGGAACATTATTTTAGTCAAGAAAAGGCGCAGAATGGTAACTGTTAATTTTTGTATTGCAGGTTATTCATTCGATCCATAAGATCCATTCCTTTTTCTAATACCAAAACGTTTGGGAGGCGAGCAGAGTTAGTTCATTTGAAACACGTGGTTTTAGGAGAAAAAGAGTGATGGGGACGGGCAGGAAACCCATCGCAAAAGTGTGAGAGTACGTGCGTCAGATTTGCTTTTGCTTGAGCTGACGGTAGTGATTTTCACGGAAATCGCATGAATGTTGAGGATGCCAGCAGCTCGAGTTGATGGCTACTGAGATGTTCTCACGTGCTCCAGCAGCTGCAGTTGAACCATGAGAATGGGGATCACTGTCAATACAATACACCGCAAGGCAAAACTGTAGCTTGATGTGTGTTTTTCTTTTGTTTCCTAAGGGAAAAAACGCATCCGCATTATAAAAACACACTCGGATGCTGTATTATTGAAAGATGCAGAAAGGGGGACTTCCATCATTTGGTGGTGATGAGTGTGGCGGAAAGTTTGGTTAGCAAATGATGGTCTGCGTGGAACACGCCTTGCAATGGATTTGCAGTTTTGCTTTCAGGACTTGTTTTGACGGTTACTAGGGGAGTGATTGCCCTAGTAGGTAGTATCCAGAGTTCTCATCAAGATGCGTGGGGAATGAAGTGGACTGCACTAGTCTTTGGATAATAATTGATCTCTGGATGCGTGAATGCAATCGGTGAAATAAAGTTACCTTGCAGATTTACACGAGTTGTTGCCTCCTTCAAACACTCAGCGCACAAATCATTCCAGCGATGCGGTCCGAGATTTGGAAAGCTGCAACAGGATGGATGTAGTGGAAGAACAAATGTGTGTAGAAAGAGTGGTTTGCTGAGCAGCATTTCGTAATGCAGGGAATTCTTCGCCTGATTGCTTAAAGCCAGAATACTGCAAAGGGGGAAACAAATGGGTTATAAGTGCGACTATGACTCTTCAAGTAAAAGTGAAATCATGTAGAAATATGCATTTTAGTTTTCAGTGTCAGTAACCTTGGAAATATATCTCCAAACACCATCCCCGAGAGTTGCTTACGCCCTTAAGTGACTCGGAAAATTTGTTTTTATTCGCTGTTAAGAATTCTTTCCGTTGGTATTTTCAGACGTATCTGACACACCGTAGAACTCGGTTTTCTCCAGCAAAGTCCTCACACTTTGCATTGCAATTCTTTCGATTTCGATTTGAGCTGATGAATTTGGGCGTCGTGTGCTCAGAGATAGGCATACGTTTTAGTACCGAGGTGAAGTCGAATTAGAATTCTTAGGGCTACTGTATTTCTTTAAGAAATTATATAGAAACACTGCTCCAATTGACGAGAGTAAGGAAGTGAAGAAAAAAAAAAAGAAATGTGGCAGCACGAGGCGAGGATGCCGACAAGAATTTGCTTGAGAAGTTTGTCCTTCGTTTACTGACGACCGAAGGTCCGAAGAGGTCTGGAGTGGTCAGAAAGGTTTTCACAGCTTCCGAAGGTCTGTCCCCTGGAAAGTAAACAGCCGTGAGTGCTGGAACCGTGCTCGCCGTGTTTAATACGAAAGCAATTTCATTTGTGGAATGCAGAGAAAGATTGTAACGAGTATGACTTTTTTTTCTGAGATTGAAACTGATGTTTGAGAGAAGAATCCATGAGTTTAAGGAATGGGAGATACACTATTTCTGTTTTCAACTTCACAGTGCTGCACCTTCTATTGGAAATCCAGATTGTGAGAAAATTTTGGTCCTTCGAGTTTTGCAAAAAAAAAAAAAAAACGTACTTTTAAAAATTAAGCAGCTGGATAAATACCAGACATTTGAAAAATAATTTCATCGTTTAAGTTGACCGTTGAGTAACTTCAATTCAGGAAACTTGCACATCTTTTATTGCTAAGATTTGGTTGGAAATAGAGTTCTTGATTATGGGACAAATACAGAAGAAAAAAATTCACTCATTCGTATACTTTCTGAAGTCTACGTAAAATTTCCCTCCTGTTACATTCCATTTACAAACTTCGTTCTTTGCTTGGGGAGGAGACATGAATTTCCAGAAATTACCATGCCAAAAACCTCCTGGTCAGCGCTGTCGAGTTTGTTTGAAATGATAGGCATTTGAAATCAGTTAAAAAAAATAAGGAAAAAAAAAACACACACACATTTCTCGTCAGGTTGATGTAATTCTTCTAGTAATTAATAAAAAGAGACTTTACTTTCCACTTACGTATGTGGATCCACCCAAATTTAAAGAAAAATAAGGAACCTTTACTTGTTTGAATTCAAACAAGAAGATTCCAATTTTCGAGATGTGTATTCCAACTGGACATTTATTTTGTTTTGGAACTACTGAGAAAGCCAGGAATGGCTGAAATCGTTAACAGGAGCGAGAACAGAATGTGTTTTTTCCTTTTTTTTGGCAATGTTCGGATTGTTGGAGATTTGAATACGTTGCATTCCTTCAAAAAAATCAGCCAAAAAAGAAAAAAAGAAATTGGAATTCAAAGCTAGTTTATTGAGAAATAAAAAAGCAATGACATGTACATAAGGAAACATCTCTTTGAGAATTATCAACACATTCACAAATTCTAAGCATCCTCCTTTTTTGTAGTATTTTTTTCAGGCTGCAGTTGACTTCCCCTGGTCACATACAATGCAGGAGAGAGAGAGAGAGAGAGAGAGAGAGAACCTTTAGTTTATGAAATCATTAGGCTTCAATCAATTTCTCGTTCCATCTTAAGCTAAATTTTGGAGAGTATAATGCAATCCAAAAAAATACATTCCTCTGTTATTACCATTCTATAAATATTTAATATTTTACTATCACTATTGCTACTGTTATTTTTTTTTTTTTTTTTTTTCGTCAGAAGATGGATTTTAATTACTTCACCGACTGTGGGCAGCGCACGTCGGCACCGCTTGCAGGCAATTCGGGATTTCGACAAGGCGACTCGTGAATTTGCAAACTTTGCATCGCAATCCATTCTTCGAGCTGACATGGATTCCATTGCCTGAAATTCCCATGATGAAACACTACCCGATACACAAGAGAGTGAGCTGGGATGAAATCCACGGCAAACGGATCCAGGATAGAGGCATTAGTTTTATGGCAAGGTACGGTCTCACACGATTCGAGGCGTGATGGTGGCAACACTGCAGTTCAAAAAATGCTTGAAGAAAATCGAAGTACGTTAATGCCACAGAAAAGCGCTGAGTAGGATTCAAAAGAAGAAAAAAAATCGAAAAAAAAAAATCGAATTTTAACTATATGTATATTTCAAGGCTTGATGTCGAGTACAAGGTTAAGAAAATCTGTTTTCAAAGAATGAAACTTCTCTGGTGAGTTTGATATCTGAACGGATGGTATGTGTTACAAAGGCTGCAAAAACGGACACAGTTGGACTCCAGCATTAAATGTGTGTCCCTCGTGGTATGAATGCAAATACCATTACTTTGAAAAACACATACCGCACACACACGAAATGCTTGTACACTTATGCATTTGTTAATTCTGAATTCATCGTTGACGGTGTAAGTCTTTTTAGATAATCACCACTTATGAACTTCAACCACTGTGGTGGCTATAACGATTGGGCATGCTGGAAAGCAGCTTGATGAAGCATTCTGGGCACCGGGCAATTCCGGTGGTTAAATGCGTGGCAGTGGTGAAAGCCGATGCGTGTTTGGCAACCTTGAGAACACTTTAAAATCGATTTGCCATCGTCAGTGAGATTTATTTTTTTAAAATCTAATTTGATCGCCAATTGAATGTTTTTTTTGCCGATTGAATCGGTAGAAAATCACTGCCAAAAGTAAAATGAAAAGGTAGAAGAATTCGACTTGGAAAGTATGACAACTTCGCGCCCATTCGAGTCGAGTGTGGCTGCAACAACTCTCGACCTCTCACAGACTTATTTGCCTTCATTATATCTGCAAACCTTTTCATTTCCATTCAGACTACCCGATCAAATGCTGCAGATGTGCGACTTTTTAATTGAAGTCATCTTTGCTGTAGTACGCGACAGGAAAGGAAGAGTAAAATAGAAGCAATTAAGAGTTACTACGAGTATCCGGACTGAGCAAAAATTTAAACATAAATACCATGCACGACTAATCCAATATTTTGCTATTGTCTTCGGAATTAGTGGGTTCTCAAAAAGACAACTGGAGAGCCTATGATGAGGCCTAATCGCCATGGGTATCAATTATTCTAATGACCACCATTTCCGATGGGGTTCATTTCAACCTTTGAACCTTTTTGAACTAATTGATTATTAGAAGTCAATTAAGTTTTATATTCTTTTTTTTTTTTTTTGCCAGTGCACGAAAGCTTTCTTTAATTCATGTGTTGACACAGCTCTTTATGATGTTTCAGCTTGAAGCTTTTTCACCCAAACACAAAACCGTTTCCCCTTGCAAAACATTCTCTGCTAAAGGAATAAACAGACCATCCGTTTCAAATATCTTTTGCGTGATGCAATTATCATCATTATTTTTGAGAAAGCTGAGTTTCTTCATTAAGAAAACCCCCCATACAAAACTCCTCTAGAAATGGTAAAAGTTCACCAGGAGAAGCATGACATAGGAAATTCAACTTTTTATAATGCACTCTAAATCATATGATAATTAATAATATGCCATACACCTCAATTTTCACATTATGAATGTAATCAAATAAGATGCAAACAATATGTATCTATGCTATGTAAGACGGATGAGGGAAGTGAACAGAAAATGACAGGCTTGTACACAGCTAACATGTATCAACAAGCTGCAGAAATGTCATGATTATTCATATGAATTGACATGCAACAATTCTTTGTTTGAAAAAGTTCCTTTTTCAATAAATCCCATTAATTTATTAAAGAATACAATGTTAATACGTACAAGTTTATGAACTCGTACTTACTAATAACTGAATTTTTTTAAATACTTTGATTTCAACATCAAACAGCTTTCTCAATGCTATGAATTCCTTTATAAGTATAATAGAGGAACAGGCTGTTACATTTATCCAAAGCAACAAATTCATTACATACTTCTAAAAATAGGGAAAAACCAGATAAAAGAAAAACCTCAAGGACAGAAGACTGGAAAATTTCTAAATCCACAGAATTTCTTTCCTTTTTAAAATTACTACATCGAAAAGCCAATTTGCAATTGTAAGGAAAAAAAAAGTTACTTTTATAAAACATGTCTATTCCAAACAGTAATCTTGAGGTCGTTGTAAATGATCATTTGTGCAGTATTTTGTATTAATATATCATTTGATAATATAATAGCATTTAAGACCAGTTTTCTGGAAATCCTGAAACATAATTCAATGAAAATCACAAGAATTCTTCCAAAATAGTTTCACCTCCAAATAACTTCCCAGTGTTTGTAATGTTGCAATGTAAAATGTATTTTGAAATGTACATTTTTATAACAAAAAACCTTTTTTCAAAAATATAGAATGTATTTTAATACAGGGAAATTACATTGTTCTATAGGTTCCAAGTATTCTAATCTAGGGAAGTTACAGTCTTTCTATGGATTCCACTTGTACTTTTCTGTTAACAAAAATTTCAAATTTCTCAGTGTTGCAGGGCTCAGTCGAGATCATCATCGTTAAAGGAATCAGGAAAATCTGAAATATTTTTTTTTTTTCATATAATCTAGAATACACTTCAAATGAATATCTTTGAAAGGATCTGATGCTTCATTTCATCAGAATAGCCACACATTTCAAGATCATGAATGCATTACCATCACTAGGCTTAATCACGGAATTAATGTAACCGCTTGGAAGACTTAACCAACATGAAATAATACCTTACCTTGAGCACTTTTTACTGATGATGAATTGCAAATATCAGACAACTGTAACATATTGCTATACATACAAGTATTTGGCTCAGTTTCTTTATGGTGAATCCACCAAACAAGAAAGGGTAAAATGAAAATTTACGTTAAGGTGACTCATTTGAGAGAAAAATCCTTACATCATACCAAAAAGTCTGCACACATGCATCAATAGTTTGCGTACCGTTAAAAAAATCCCCATGTACAGCCTTTTCATTGGATGTGATATCAATCAGAAATGTCGTTGATCCACTGGCCTAAAATAAGTCGATAAGCACTTCAAATTTTTTTTTTTTTTGCCACAAATTCTCAGCTGTAAGCTTTCCATAAAGTCAAAAAATACATTATGCCATGCATACATTATGTTTGCTTTTTTTTTGTACGGATTTGAAAAGCTCACGAGGAACCATTCTTGGACGAACACCGATCGTCATGAACTGGTTAGTCAATTTAACCGATTTGTACTTACTTCTTCGAGGTCCATGCACTGGCCCACTCCTTCCGGGAACATCTCGTCGGCGACGATAGAAGGTTTCATTCTATTTCAGGGAGATTCCCTCTATCCGGGCACGCAACTCCGCAAAAATCCCCCGACGGCCCGCACTCGCCTTCGCCATAAGCTTTGCCTTTTCGCAGGAACCTTGACTTTCTTATTTGGTAGCAAGTGTTGGAATGGTACGGTTATGCAGCGAAAGAGATATGGTTGTCTTCGACATGATAATGGGTGGAATGAGGAAATAATTGCCAATCGTTTCTTAGTTCTCGAAGAAAATGACAGGGCTAATTATTTAAGCAGGTAACGTGGTTTGGAGGTAAATGTGGCGTGCTTGGGTGCTTGTGAGTTCAGTTGAAAGAGTGGTGTGCAAAAGGCGTATACTGAAGGAAACTGGGGTTTCTGTGAACCTAGATGCTGCATGCCGAAATATAACCCAAGCATCTCATGATGAATGTTCATCCCCATGACTGACATATCATGGATGTAGAGTAATGGAAAAGTGTTGCAAATATGAGTGCCAAGCGTAAAATGAGTTCATCAAATTGGAGCACGTCAAAGCATTTATTGGCAGGAATAACTGGCGGCGTTGCATCCACACTTTTGTTCCATCCATTTGATTTAGTCAAGATTAGATTTGCAGGTTTGCTAACTTTTAAATAATACATCGATGAACATGTGCATGTCTAGTGAATGATGGAATAATAGTTCATAAAAGGTATCAAGGAGTGCTTAATGCACTTTCCACCATAACCAGACAAGAAGGATTTTTTGGCCTTTATAAAGGGGTTGCTCCCAACATGATAGCAGCAGCAAGCGGCTGGGGAAGTTACTTTTTCTTGTGAGTAGCATTTCAAACATCCAAAAGTGATCGCGGTTAGCGTAATTTTACTCATTTTTTTCATTAGTAGCGATGTGAAGTTTTCATTATTAGTTTTTTTACTTGCATTCATTAAAAGTTTCAGCGTTGAGTAATAAGTTAAATTTTGTTTATTTTGCATTTCTTTGATGATGGTGTGTGTGATTTACTTCCGCTAATCAATTTCCCTCTGTTCCTATTCCAACCCAAATTGTGCCCCATTTTAGTGAATGCATTGTGAATGCAAGATGCATAATAATTACAAAAGTGTTGTGTTATCTTCAGTTATAATTCTGTAAAGTCACCTTTGGTTGAACACCATAAAAAGGCAGGTGAGGTTCCTGGATTCACTAGCCACTTGATAGCTGCTAGTGCTGCTGGAGTTTCAACTTTAGTTATAACAAACCCTGTTACAGTAGTAAAAACAAGGTTTGATTCTTTAGAAACGCTTTTTACACCTCACGATGTCTGTGATAGGTTGTGTTTGCAATATGACCCATTGACCCTCAAGCTTTTACCCCAACACAAACAGTACACTGGCATGCTAGATGCTTTCAATAAAGTGTTACATTATGAAGGAGTAGCTGGATTATACAAGGTGAAGTTTTAACAAGAAGTTTAGTTATGTATGCGTTTAGGGATTTCTTCCAGGCATATGTGGAGTGGCACATGGAGTAATTCAATTTGTTACTTATGAACACTTGAAGACTCAGTACAATGTCTGTAAGAAATTGCCATATGATACAGCACTAGTAAGTATGTAAAAGTAAAACCATTAATGATTAAATTGCAGAAACTTCAAGAATATCTCATTTGTGCTGCTTTTTCAAAAGTTTTTTCAGCAATTGTAACATATCCGTATCATGTTATCCGTACACGTCTGCAGGACCAATATCATATGGATAAAGGAGTTAAAGAAGTTATGAAGAAGATACTTAGAAACGAAGGTGTCTTTGGTTTTTACAAAGGCCTCACCCCATATCTCTGCCACGTGACACCAAATGTGTGTCTTGTCTTTCTAATTTATGAGGCTTTTAAATTATAATTATTTTTTTGATGGTAAATACAGTTTGTTTTTTTACATGTTACCGAAGTTTTATTATTATGAAAGTTTTATTATGAACAACAGATGAAAATGCTTAATATTTGTTTTCATCTGTTAACATTTAGGTGGCTAATAACATCTGGAATGCTGCTGCTGGTCTTTGTTTCTGTTCTAGTGCCTAGTAGCTCTGGACACAGTCTAATTCCCCTTTGAATTTCATGCACAGCCACCATGAAGTCATAGTTTATCAGTTCTGACACCAGTGAATCTTTCCTGGACGTTCTCCATTATGGATGAATGTTGATCACTATACTCACTTGTAATGAGGATGTAAAGTGATAAACTGACGAGTCCATGCTGCTGGTGTCATCAGATTACCTGATGCACGATTCTGAATCAAGCTCAAATAAAGCTGAATGGTACAATGTGTGTCTGCATCAATGTCTGTGTTCTGAAGAAATGCATGAATGAGAGGAATGAGTCCAGTAAAAATCCCTTCCTAAAAAACACCCATTCTTATTTGCTCAAAGTGCTTGCTACATACTTTTCCATTGATAATCTCATCAATGTTCATTCGTACAAATTCTTCAGTGTTGTCTCCATCTGTTTGTAGCAACATTTCATGATTTTTCGATGATGCTATTGGATTAGTAAAATTTTTTCGAAACCAAAACTGTTCTTTATTCACAGCATCTCGTTTTTGGGCATTCTGCATATTTTCATCTACCTACCAAACATGTTGAGTCCCAAGTAAAACATATGACTCATACACCTTGCTAAGGGGGATCAAAAAATTCAGCTGATATGTTAGAATCACTCTGGTAAGCAACACCACAAAACAAATGATGGCGGCATTCTCAAAATCAGTAAACTGTAGCTCACAGGGTCGAAACTCAACACGCCAACCAATAGTACTACGAGCAGGTGGGGGCTTAAATCGCATTGTCTGCCAATTAGTTGACTGGATGTTCTGTAATTCGGTAATGCACTATAGACATCTGCTATGTTACACTAACCTCAAAATGATCTGTATCTTCATCACTCTGATCCATGTGCTCTTGAAATAACACCACTGGATCTCGGATAAATAAGTGAGCAATGTGCTGGGCCAACAGATGATCTATTTCAGCAGCTCTCAGTTCATTGTAAATATGTGGGTCATACACCAGGGGGATGTCATTATACCTGTGAGAAGAGGTGCATGGAACGTTTCAGTGAACTGGATGCTATTACTTCTCACTAGCAACCTCTAAGTAAGAATCTATGGAGCTAAAACGAGACTTATAAATGCGAAACTGCTCGTTGACCAATGGCTTAAGGCCACGTTCCTCTCTTGTACGACAATCCACTGAAGCTGAGATAACATTCCATCGACAGTCTGTATCACATAGCACACCACGATACACAGGGGAATTTGCACTGAGTGCCATCTACAATTTTTCTTTTTCAAAAAGAATGCTAAATGCACTTTACCATTATTGGGCAAATTGGAGCTAACTGATCATATAGTTTACGAGCTTCCTCAATGCAGCTAGCTTGAAAAGTAACCTGTATGGAAGAACAACCCATACCAAAACCCATTGCATCCATATAAACATGATTGGGTTGCGAATATTGCAGTGCTTCTCCATTGTCACCAATGTCACTGAAGTCTTCAATAAAGGGATCCTGAGTCTTGGAGTCCATAAAAACTGTAATCCAATATCAACATATTTATAAAAACTCAACCTTAACAACCTGGAACATTGATCACCACCTTCTCTTGTCGTCTCTTACGAATATTTTCAGTAAGTGTTTTAAAACGTGGATGTCCCTGATAAATTGCTTCATCTGGGTAAAAAAGAGATCTTGAAGCTCCCAAGTTTGGTGTTGGTTGGTAAGAAGGTGATGTAAAGTTCGGACAACCAATTCTAACACAGATATGTACAAGCATGTTCTTTTTCAGAAGTACCTTACCTTGGGAAACAAGTCATTGTAAACAGAACTTCATCAGGATGCAAAAATTTTGATATTTGTTTTCTTCTGGAAGTCATGTCAGATTCAACAATATTAAAGTGAGCCATCAAAGAGCCATATGGTAATCTGGGTGTTCCCTCAATCATATAAGAAGCATATTCTGGTTTCCAAACAGAATCTTGACTAAAAATAACTTCGCAAATTAGTACTTAAGGAATGGTCAAACAGTTAGATAGAAAACGATAATCTAAAGAAAAGCTTATTTTTTTTTAGCTCTGACTTTACAATTAATCTTCCGAATTAACAACTTATAAAATTCATTCGATCCGAATGTGAAATAAAAAATAGAAGAAAAAGAATCTTTTTTTTCTTAGCATCACTGAAATGAGTAACTTTAAAGAATGGAAAATTTAGTCAAAACCCTTGTCATGTTGTTAGACTTTTGCAAGAGCTTGAATATTAGAATTCAGTACAAAAAAATGAGAAATTCTGCCCAAATCAAGAAACACAATTCTTAAAAACAATAAAGAAGGTACATAAAAATAATAAAACCACATCATGTTTCATAAGACAATTACGTACTTTGCAAAGACTGAATATGAAAGCAACTAACATATCACTTGATTTAAGATTAATATGTTAACTATCATGAGGATACTCAAGATAAGTTTTATCAGCTTCATAGAAAATTTACATCATGATATGGACGAGTTTGTAATTCAATGGTAGCACAGCGATAGCTATAAAAAAATGTATGTGGTAGCAACTTTAGTCTTTGCTAAGCCTTTTCCACGTGAAATACAAATGATATTGTAAACTTGTCTCACCTCTGGTGATCATTAATTCAAGCTGTGTTTAAATACATACGTATTGGATGTTTATAAACTTGTTTGATAGAGCTGTTAAGAATACTGTGCACATAAAATGACCACATTTACTCATCTGAATTTTTCAGCTAAATTACAATTTAAAAAGGGTCACTATGTCACATGACTGCTTGTATATAATGCTATAAAATAGTATTAAAATATAAGATCTCTCTTATGTCTGATCTCTCAACTGCTATGAAAAGAAAAAAGATTACTGAAGATTTAATTAATTGATGAAGGTTATGTCAATTGGGAAAACCTATTCACAAAGTTACTGCTTTCTGCATTAATCATTTTCAATCATGTGCAATCATAAGAAAAAATCCAATGTTTGCCTATATCACAAAAAATTAAATAGTCATTAAAAGATGAATGGACATATTATTATTTCCAAATTTTCATGCTACCAATTCTCTAATTCATCCAGAGATGATTTGTACGGCTTGAAAATAAGATGTGAAAATATAACATTATATCGACTTGATTCGATTTACTTTTCTTCATTTAACTTGACACAAATCACAATCAGATAGGGAACACAGTAAATCTACACAGGAATATTACATTGTAATTCTATGGAATATTATACAAACTGGAATGACCATTTCATCTCTTAACAGCTGCCTGAGAATGTCAAAATAAAATTTATACTTTATAAGTTAAAGATCGCAATACTTAAGAGATTTTAATGTAATTCCAGGGAAAAGAAAAAACAAACAAACTGCTCCGGAGTTATGGTTTGTACAACTATCAGTCATGCAGTGAAATCAACACCTTTGTGCTGCACACCACTTCCACAAATGCAGAAATCTTTAATAGTATTTTGGTTTTTCTCGAAATATTGGATGGTGACTTCTTTTGAAAGCACATACCTTTCTCCATTTACGTCCAACGATTCATGTAGTGCAGTTAAAATTTCATGAGCACGTAAAGAAAGCTTTGCGGTTTTTTTATCATGGTCAAATTTTACTATCATATACTCTATCTGAAAAACAATAAAACAATTAATACTTATTATTTAACAAAATTAAAAAAAATTTATTACATTTTCTTCTAAAAGGTTTCCAGTACTACTTAGTGAATATTTAGAATGCAAAAACTGACCCTAAACGAAAAATTTAGCATGTAAAGAAATTGCTTCTTGCCATGAAATCTACAAAGAGTGGCAATTAAGAGCATTCTAAATTCAAGGCTAGCAAATTGATGATAATATGCAAAAAAATTACTTCATCACCCCACATCAGCGTATCTCCTCTTCTTGTTTTCAGTGCATGATACATTCGGATAAATTGTTTTATACCACACTGTCTAACATAGTCAGCTTTAGCTTTGGTTTCTTTCCATGTGAGGGGAGTTCCACAAGTTAGCAGGCCCATTTTTTTCAAAAGCTGTATCGTTGACTGAATGTTAGAAATTTCATTTCACCATCGAAAGGCCTGCCAACGTGCAGTGGCACATTCTGCCTCACACACACCAAGACTTCCCAGAAGACAAAAAGTTCGGAGTTTATTAAGCAGAAACCATCGTGCTTGCAAAGCAAACACCCGTCTTAGACTTGAGTAAATAGAAAGTGAGATTAAGGCCGAGAGACCATTACAATCACGACGGAGTATCCAAAAAAAAAGTCATAACAAAGCCCTACAACCACGCTTTGAATTTCCCAAGTCTTGGGTAACCGGATTCATGTATTTCTTAAAAAAATTAGAGTACTTGGAGTTTTACATTAGACAAAGAAAAAAATGAATTCTCAATTCTGAATTCTTTGCAAATCTCCAGAGCTTTTAAACAATGAATGGGTTCGTGTGGATCGACGAAATGAGCGAAAGATTTGGAGAATCAGAGTGTAGATAGGACTAAGGTGAGTTACCTGGAAGACCAACATGTGACCAACCTCTCATTCATTTGGAAGCATTCTGTGCCATCCACACGTTTATGTACATTTACTGATCTTGCGTTCGGATAAAAGAGATTTTCGTAAGCCGTTGAATTTCAGATAAAGAGCAATTAAAAGAGGAGCCCAAGCTTTTCAACTCTCAGCTTCGTGCATCTTAATCGTGTTTGCACAGTTGAAAGATCTTTTTTCTGTATCCGTTCAACTTGACAGAAATGCTAGCATGTTTTCGTAATTTGCCGTCGGGTTTCCAGTTTAATTTTCATGATTAGTTTGAAACGGATCATCCTAATAGCATTCGTGTTTCGTTCAGCAGTCTTGGTGCACGATACACTTGAGTAGAGCACGAGCAATGACTTGAAAATTTATCCATCACGTGTCCTCGAGGATGGAAAACGGAATGTACGATAGGGCTTCCTCAATAGGGCTTGCTCAAGACAACCGCAACAAACACGGTTTTGTGGTGTGCGTGTTAGGAAACACACACTGTAACTAAGGGGGCAGTTGTAGGTCATAATTTTTAGAAACGCTCGCCCAAATAAAAAAAAACGAAAATCGCACATAGAACCAAAGACAACAAAAGCACAGTGGCAGAGGAAAAGAATCGTTTTTTCCATAACACACACACACACACACACACACACACACAAATCCATCCACGTTAGCGTGTGCTTGTAAACCACGCAGAGTGGGGAAAACGGATGGCCACACACTTTGGCCCTTGAGGAGACTTGAAACGATTAGTTTCATTTCAAAAATCGAAGAAGGATGTATCCGGACGCCCTGGGAAAAGGTTGGATGCGTAGGGAAGTTGGGGTGCCAGCGAAAAGCAGAATACCCAAAATGCTGCCACCGATTTTCGATTCGTGGGACTAGTAGGAGCAGTTCAGCAGAAGCATTAGCAAAAGCAGTATTTTTTGGCATCGGCTTTTTAAAGCTAAATTTCTTGTTCCTACTTTTGAAGTAGAAAATGAAATATGTAAGGAACAAATCTCAAACAAACCCACACGATAAATTCCTTTCACTCGATAGGAGTAGAAAAGCTAATTTATACGTTAACTCACTTGGGGTGTCGAATTAGTAGATATTTCCAGACTTTTAATAATGGGCATTTCTTTGTTTTCATTGGGATCGCCTCAACTTTATGTTTATTTATCTTAACGCAACTGCTAAAACAATTCATTTAATGTAACTGTAAAATTGCTGTGTGTATGTATACCCATTTGTTTTTCATGGAATTAAACTTAGATTTTGCTTCTTTAGCAAGTATAATTATTTACTGCGAGTAATTGTTGCTAATTTCTTCTGATTAAATAAAGCTATTTATTTGTGTGTTCACTTATGTGCTTACCCGCGTATCCAAGTCCTCCACATGATTCATTCCAACTGAAGTAATTATACTAAAATCTTGCATTTGTAATCTACCATTTTGGTTTTCTAACATTTCCAATGCGGCATAATAATTTCTGGCTCAGTACCTGTATATGTTACTCACTGAAATTTTTCCATTCATTTATTTTGTTAGCATTCAAGCGTATTTTCCTCTTTTCCTTCCTGGTTCTTCCATGTTCTCGGCTCCCGCCTTCCCTTCACATTCTTAGATTTTTGGAGTCGCAATTGTATTCATTCCAAGAAATGAAATGCCAAATCTCGAATCCTCAGTACTTGGAAACTTCACTTTCGAAGAATTTGTCCTAGTTTGTCCTTGCTTAGAAAGCTCCCATGAATGGATACTAGAGATTTGGTTCCTTACTTGTACTACATTACAAAAAACCAACAGTTTATGTTTCCTCCTGTACTGAAACCAAGAATTTTCTAGCTGAGATGTAATAAGTATCAACAGCTCTAATCAGAGAAATTTCCAAAAAAAAAAAAAAACAAAAGGGACCTTTGATGTTGCCACGTCGATTAAGACTCATCTGTGAAACGTTGTCACAATGAACAAGCAAACTTATCTAAGTCTCTTAATACAAAAAACCTTGTCAAGTACAAAAAAAAAAAGGAATCTGAGAATCCTCAAAAATTAATTATTTTACAATAACATGACATGTAGAAATCAAAAACTCATAAAATCAAAATATTATGCAACGAGACAGGATAAACACTATAATTTTTCAAAAGCCTGGCAATAGTTTCTCATAGTGTGGCTTATTAAAAAAAATACTCATGTCCATCGGATTCGATATACTGAAGTAAAAGCAAGACATCAAAAGTTGAAAGTTCAGCAAAACACCTCACGAATTTCTTTAGTTCGATGTGTTCGGAATGCTCGCCAAGATATTTTCTAATCAACACATTTATCGCAATGAATTGTGTAATTTAAGGATTCTGTTTCCTTTGATTATAGATAGTCTGATTCTCTAATGTGTGACTCAAAGTATGTAACTACAATTGTAAGTATGGCGGCACCATGAATCATACTCACAAGTATGACCTTGCTCCAAAATAAGTATTTCCTGATCTATGGATTGCTTAACCAAAATTTTTCCCAAATTTTGAAGCATTCGTGACTATTATGATCTCCCGGTCATAAAACAGTTGCAGTACAACCACAGCACATCTGAAACCTCGGAGAACATGGCGACTGTTATCACACGTGCGTTTTCCAAGGTGCAGTCTATTATGATTATTCTGGTCAAAAGAAAAATTTTAAAAAAGAAGTTAGATTCCATAGCACGGAGCTCGAAAGTTTCATTGGAGAAAGAAAAAAAAAAAAAAACGTTAATTCCTACATACAAAGCTGTAATCACAAGAAATGAATAACCACTCCTAGCAAACGGAAAGTTTAGAGACTGTTTTAAGATAAAAGGAGTAAAGTGAGATGTGTGGATTAACAAAATTCACAAGCCAAAGCTCATTAATCGACCCTAGACAATCTTAATGCTTTCACGGAAATGCTATAATCAATACACAGAGAGAACAAATGGTAATGTGTATTACATCCTTTAATAAACACACAAAGCTCTTGTGGAACGAAGCCAGCTTTGTTTATGCGAATTATTTTCAATAAAAAGATCATCACCCTTTTTCATGAATCGATGATATCTCGGGTCAGTCAGTCAACCGTACAGACCATACATGAAGCCTCAAGCTGCAGAAAATAAATTTCTGAATGAAATTTCGCGGTGAAACTCTCCTTTCCTCGACGCTGAACTTCCTTTTTTTTTGTGTGTGTGTGGTGAGAGCACTAGTGTTTGCTCTAGGCAATACATCATGATTTGATGACCCACAAGCCGCTTTCGGCTCGAACCAAGTGTGGTGGTGCATTTCCGTTTCGGCCACACGATTCGAGGAGGCCATGATGCACCGTCGAGTTCTTTGTCCACTCCTTGCGCGCTCTTACCCATCGGACAGAAACATGT